>CM044397.1:39475000-40772500 GCA_024322285.1 Musa beccarii
GTTTCGCAACCAACGCTGCCGGCCATGATACGACAGTCGGAGCCGTAGAATGCGGCCCCTCTAATGCCTCCACCGGCTAATGCCCCCCCTGGCACCCGACGGGCCCCGTTAGAAGATCAAATGCCGCAGAACCCGAGTGGTCGTCCGGAGCCTGAAGTGCTATCCTCAGACTCGATGGACTCTCTCCGGGTCCAGTTGCGATCCGTCAGCCAGCGACTGGATGAAGTACAGAGGGAGGTGCGCAAGTCTAAGGAAGACCCCGGGGAAGAAGCGCGTCGAGGTTCACCGTTCGCACCCGAGATCCAAGATCAGCCAATCCCTTCGAATTTTCGGCTCCCCTCCCTCGACGCATATGACGGCGCATCGGACCCGGCGGATCATGTTGCCGCCTTTCATGCCCAAATGGCGCTATATGAGATTTCGAACGCTTTGATATGTAGAGTGTTCCCTACAACCCTGAGGGGATCGGCTCGCTCGTGGTACAACGGCTTGAAAACTGACGCGTTCACGTCCTTCGACCAGTTCGCCAGGGACTTCGAGCTTCATTACCTGGCTTACGCTCAGCCGAAGCCATCTGTCGCCTTGCTTTTCAGACTTAACCAAAAGGAGGACGAGCCCCTCTCCCACTTTATGAATCGTTTTGCCACAGAAATCCATGGGTTGCAGGACGCTCATCCCTCCTTATTGATGTAGGCATTCATGGTCGGCCTTCGCCCTTTCAGGTTCTTCTAGTCTCTCATGGAGCGCACCCCCACTACGATTCCAGAAATGCTCTAGCGAGCCAACCACTATATCGCCACGGAGGCTTGGATGTCCAGGAGACGCGAGGAGCCCAAAAGGGCTCGCCCGGAAACTATCCAGGCGCAGTAGGCAATCGTCCCGAAGCGCAAAATGGACCCACTGATCCCGAGGCCCCCGCTCCCCACCTTAGGCGTGTCCAGAACTGAGATTTTCCTCAAGATAAAAGAGAAAGGGCTGCTCAAACCCACCGCCCCGATGAGGGGTCCCCTGGAACTCTGGAGCCAATCCAGGTACTACCGTTTTCACCGGCAAAACGGCCATGACACCGAGGAATGCCACGACTTGAAGCGGCAGATCCAGGAGCTAATCCACAGGGGACATCTCAGCCAGTTCCTCTACCGCGACAAGGATCCGTCGCCACACCCCCGGGGCCCTGTCGAGAGACAGATCGATGTCATATCGGGCGGACCAGCTTCCGGAGGAAGCAGTATGTCTGGGAGGAAAGCGTACGCCCGGGCGACAGTCGATGATCACCCCAGACGCGCCCCCGAGCCTGAAGTTACGTTTCCGTCCGAAAGCCGCGGCCCGCCTGAACATGATGACGCATTGGTGATAACCGCTAGGATAGGCAATGCCCAGGTGAAGAGGATTATGGTGGACACCGGGAGCTCAGTCGACATGCTTTACTTCGATGCCTTCCAAAAACTGGGGCTAGCCAGAGACGCTCTGAATCCAATGCGCTCAGCACTCACCAAATTCACTGGCGACTCAATCTCACCGCTAGGCGCGATCACCTTGCCTCTAACCCTAAGCGGCCCGCCGAGGTCAAAAATGGTAATGGCAACCTTTTTGGTGGTCGACCTCCCAACCGCGTACAATGTGATCCTCGATCGATCAACCCTCAATAAGTTCAGAGTCGTCGTATCCACCTGCCACCGCACGGTGAAGTTCCCAACCTATGCCGGGGTTGGTGAGGTCTGGGGGAGCCCTCGCGAATCCAGGCGATGTTTCCTGATGACGACTTCGTTACACAAAAGGCCTAGGGCTGATCCGCCCACAGAGGACCCCCGGAAGGCGAAGAGACTAAACCACCACCCCGAGCTGACAGCCTACCATCGAGGTGACCCTACGGGAAGATCGACCAGACCAGACCATCCGGATCGGGTCAGAACTCCCCGAGCGGGAATGAAGAGAGCTGGTCAGCCTCCTTCGAGAGAACGTCAACATTTTTGCCTGGTCACCAGCGAAAATGCCGGGGGTCGATCCTGAAGTGGCTTAGCACCATCTGAGCATCTCACTCGAGGTGCGGCCCGTGAAGCAAAAGCCCCGGCGATTTGCTACGGAATGATAGCTAGCCGTCCGGAAGGAGGTGGAACATCTTCTATCGGCAGGACACATAAAGGAGGTCAAGTACCCCCGTTGGTTATCAAATGTAGTCCTCGTGAAAAAATCCAACGGGAGCTGGAGGATGTGCGTTGACTACACTGATCTCAATCGTGCGTGCCCAAAGGATTGTTATCCCCTTCCCAGGATCGATCAGCTGGTCGATGCAACCTCAGGGCACGCCCACCTTTCATTTATGAACGCCTTCTCCGACTACAATCAGATCCAAATGGCTCCTAACGATCAAGAGTACACGACTTTTCTCACCGACCAGGGAGTGTAATGTTATAAGGTCATGCCTTCGGGCTGAAGAATGCCGGTGCAACATATCAAAGGACCATGAACAAGATATTCGCCCACCAGATCGGGTGGAATATGGAGGTCTACGTTGACGATATGATCGTGAAAAGTCGCGTAGACATGATGCATTCGGCCGACCTAGCTGAGGCATTTGCCACGCTGCGGAAGTACGGTATGCGTCTCGACCCCTTGAAGTGCACATTCAGCGTCAGCTCGGAAAAGTTCCTCGGATTCATCATACACAAAAGAGGGATTGACGCCAATCCGGAGAAGGTTTAAGCAATTACCGGCATCCAATCACCTCGAACAATTAAGGAGCTATAGAGGCTGAACGGGAGACTCGCTGCATTATCTCGGTTCCTCTCCCGATCCGGAGATCAATGCCTCCCCTTTTTCCGGGCCCTAAAGAACCCGAAGACCTTCGAATGGATCAAAGAATGCGAGGAAGCCCTCGTCCGTGTGAAGCAGCATTTAGCCAACCTCCCTCGACTCGCTTCAATCTTGTCTAGGGAGAAGCTTGGCGTGTATCTCACCACCTCCCCACACGTAGTCACTTCCGTTCTAATCAAGGAAGTTCCTGGGGTTCAGTTACCGATCGACTACACCAGTCATATCCTGAATGGTCCCGAGGAGCGATACCCGTCGATCGAGAGGCTGGTGCTGGCGTTCATATTAATGGCCTGAAAGCTGCGCCCATATTTTCAAGCTCACCCAATTGAGGTAATCACTGACCAACCACTATGACAGATTTTGTCTAAATTCGATTTGGCAGGACGCCTTCTTAAGTGATCGGTGGAGCTCGGCGAGTTCGACATAAAATTTGTGCCAAGAACCGCCATCAAAGCCCAGTCGGTGGCTGATTTCATTTTTGAACTGACCCTACCCGAGGACGAAAGCCCCGAGCAGGTCGCCTCGGGCTGGGTGCTACGTGTGGATGGGGCATCCGGATCCAAGGGCACGGGAGTAGGGATGGTGTTGGAAGCCCCCGATGGACGCTCGTTCGAGCGCTCCCTCCGCTTCGGCTTTAAGGCCACCAACAACGAGGCAGAGTATGAAGTGCTCTTGGCGGGACTTAGATTTGTCGTGGAAATGCAGGTGGATGCCATACATGTCTTCATTGACTCACAATTGGTGGCCGAGCAGCTTAGCGGAGGATATGAGGCCCTCGACCTGACCTTGTCAAGGTACCTTGCAAAGTTGAAGGACCTGGCTACCCACTTCTCCAGATTCGGTGTGTCCAGGGTGCCGAGAGGCCAGAATGCCCGGGCCGACGCGTTGGCAAAGCTAGCCTCCAGATCGAGCCTCGAGGGTGAGCCAGATGTCGAACTCCCCACCCGTGCTGCGCTTCTTACAAGAGGGGACCCTCCTGGCCGACGAAGCCTCGGCTCGGCACCTACGACGCACCCAGGCATGGTACCGTGAAGTCGGTGGGTGACTCTACAAAATGTCATTCTCGCACCCCCTCCTACGATGCCTAGACCCCGATGAAGCCCGGCTGGTCCTGGCTGAGGTCCACGAGAGGTTCTGTGGGGATCACGTCGGTGGGTGCACCCTAGTATTCAAGGTGCTCCGTCAGGGTTATTATTGTCTCACCATGTTTCAAGACGCAAAAGCCTACGCGCGGCGCTGTGACGCGTGCCAGAGGCACGCCCGGATGCCCCGTCGACCTGCGGTACCACTCGTACCTATGGACTATGCTTGGCCCTTCGCGCAGTGGGGGATGGACCTCCTTGGACCTTTCCCTCCACCTCGGGGCAGTAAAGACATATTGTCGTCGGAGTGGACTACTTCACCAAATGGGTCAAGGCCGAACCACTAGCGGCGATCACGGAGTGGCAGATGAAAAAGTTCATATGGAATAACATAGTAACCCGGTTCTGCCTACCTAGGGCCATCATCACCGATAACGGAGCTTAGTTCGCCAGCGCAAGGTTTAAGGAATTCTACGCAAACTACGGAATTTAGCTGAGGTTCAGCTCGGTAGCTCACCCGCAAACCAACGGTTTGGCCGAGGTGACCAATCGGTCCATCCTGGATGGACTGAAGAGAAGGGTGACCGCAGCTCGATCAGCTTGGGTGGACGAGCTCCCAAGTATTTTGTGGTCCTTACGGACCACCCCCAAGGCCACGACCGGAGAATCCCCCTACAGTCTAGCATTCGACACCGAAGCCGTCCTACCACCCAAGATTCTGATCCCTACCCCTCGGATGGAAAGCTACGAGGGCGGGACATCTGCCGAAGGGCTCCACGCTGGATTGGATCTTCTCGAGGAACGGCGAGCCGAAGCACACTTAAGAGCCCTCTCCTACAAAAGGGCTGTCGCACGTATCTATAATCGGAAGGTACATCCCAGACTTATCAAATTGGGTGACCTAGTCCTGTGCAGAGCCGAGGTGAGTAATCCAACTCGGACGCACGGCAAACTGGCTCCCAATTGGGAGGGACCTTACCGGGTCATCACGATCGTCCGAGCCGGGACTTATTGCCTGGCGACGATGGATGGCCGACCCATTCCGAGGACGTGAAACATCTAGAACCTTAAAAAGTTCTTCATGTAGAAGTTCTGAAGAAGAAAGACAACACAACGAGACTGGGCAAAAGTTTCCTTCATTGATTGAGAGTCAAATTACAGGACCAGACGACTCAGATATACAGACTGACTGAACCTATTGTCAAAACTATTACAAGAGGCCAGTTCTACTCTTTCGGAACATCTAAGCTGTCATCAAAAGGAACCTCCTTGGGCATCTCCACATCCATGTCCTCGGGGAAGGAATCAAACGGATCCTCCGCCACTTCGAGGCCGGGGTGGCACGCTCGGAATTGAGCCAGGGCTCAGAATCGTAGGAGAAGCCCTCGGATTTAACCCGAGCTGGAAGCCCGTAGATTTTTTGTAGTATTCGACTAGCTATTTATTTCTTTCCGGTCTTTGTCGTGCCTCTTCAGCCAAGGCTTTGGAGACCGCCTGTACCTTGGAGCTCGCCTCCTCCATCTTCTTAGTAAGAGTGAGCGCCTCATCCTTCAGTAGGCGAAGCTCGGTCTGATCTACCTTCAGAAGGCCTTGTAGCGACCTGTTCTGCTCTCCGGCCATCTGGAGCTCGACCTAGAGGTGGGTTGCCTCCACATCCAAGTCGGATGCACGTTTCTTGGCGGTCGCCACGGCCTCGGGACCTACTCCTTAATCTGCTTACGTAGCTCGGTGTTGCGCTCACTCAGTCCGCCAATAACCCGACCGGCGTCGCGCACTCGATCCAGCAATGCCATGGCATAGTGTTGGCTCTGCGATGAGAGGAATTAAAAGGGCTGTATTTGATCGACGAGGAAGCCAAGTACATGGCACTTACCCACATCAGCACCTTGGCCGATTTACCGAGCAGAACATCCGAAGACAAAATGTACATCTCCCAGGCCATGTCAAGGTGGAGCCCGCCTTGGAGAAACGCGGCCGCGGAGTTACCGCTGGCCCATACCCTCTCTCCTCGGGTAAGGCTTCCCCATCGGGCTGTTAGCGGGTCGGATTTCGCTCCCGCCGGTTGGTCGCCCATTGCTCGGGCCTGGTAGGGCTTGTCCTTCCTTCCTGCGGGGAGTTGGCACAAATCCCGCATGGAAGGAAGGCCAGGCTCTTTTCTCGCCTCCTCTCGGCTCAGCCCAGCTTTGCCTCGTTTGAGGGATGCCCCCGACTGTCCGGCCTGACCTACGACAGCTCCTTTCAACTGGGCCGCCGCCGCATCGTGCCCCTTCGAGGCACAGATCTTCGTCTTCTTCCGAGGTCGGTCGGCGTCAACTTCAATCAGAGCCTCCTTTCGTACCGGTCTCTGGCTCAAGCATCGGGCGGGAGGCTGCAGCGGACGAAGCCCATCCACCTCGAAGAGACCTGAGGTTTACCATGTATGCAAGAAGCCAAAGCAGCAGGTTACTGCTCAGAACCACCCAAAACCTCTTATACCACACGGCGCAGCCATACCCTGGGTTACTGTGCTGAGGCTCGTCTCGACCAGCCATGGCTTGGTCATATTTTTGATAGCCTTCGACGCAGGGAGAATCCCCTTCAGCTTCTGAAGGTCCCTGAACTCCTCGCCTCCTAGGCTCGGGGTGGTGTTATCGATCGTACGCGCCGACCATTGGAGCCCGAAACCCCAGTCCTTTGTCCAACAAATGTAGAAAAACCTCCCCTTACACCCTTTATTACTGGAAGGGGCCCTACTAACCCTAAAACCTGATCGGATAGAAAGATAGTAGCCTCCCGACCCTTTGGAAAGGCGGAAGCAGGAAAGGATGAGACTGCGTGTGGGGGTGATACCCGCGTAATGACACTCCCCCAGGAACACCACCAGGTAGCGCTAGGAATTCAGTGCCACCTGTGATGGCGAGATGCGCCACCAAGACATGCATGAGATGATGATGGGGTGCAAGGGAAAAAGCAACCCCACCTCAAAAGCATCCACGGTCAACGCGAAGCCCTTGGGAATGAGGTCGTATGCCCGTTGCCCTGGCTCTGGGGCCTGTAGGGCAAAATCCCCGGGGATGCTGTACGATCCCGGAGGCCGCAAAGTGATTCCTCGCTCACTACGAAGTCGAGGTCGTGCAGCCATAGCAGTGCCTCAAGGGCTCGCACCGCCTTCTCGTCGGAAGACGAGCTACGACCTGACAGAGACGGCTATTTCCTCGCGGAGGAGGTGGAAGAGGAGGTCAAAGAAGGAGAGGCCATTGACACTGACCTTTAAAAAGGAGTTTGGGGGGCCGATCAAGCGAGGGTAGCCGCGAGGATCAGAAGGAATGGTCGAAAAACGGAGAAGACGAAGTTTGGAAGGATCGACTCAATAGATAACGGAAGGTGCACGGAGCGATAACTGCGCCCTGCTTATAAAGAAAACCCCGCCAAAAACCATGCCTGTTCGCCTCCCGAAAGTGGGCAACAGCCCACCGCTGTACTTGCCTGCGAGACACGTCTAGTCAGGAAGATCAAAGGATGTCCTGCCATAAATAATAGGCTACGTGGCAGTTCAGTGGTGGACAGGGCAAAGGACAGGTCATAAGCACCTCGATCCCGATTCTCGAGGGTCTACTACTGACACGGGGAACTGATTCTCAAAACCCTACACTTCTCGAGGGCCGCGCGCCCACCCGCGGAGCGAAGGGCCATCGCTAACTTAAGTACCCACTTGGCAAGACAAAGCCCGAGCCATGTCGCTCGGCCAGACAAAGCCCGAGCCACGCTGCTCGACTAGAAAAAACCCACCTTTGCCATGTACCTCGGTCGCAGCATGCCCGTTGCCTACACCTCAGCGCGGTCTAACTAACCCTTGCCATGCACTTCGGCCACGGCTCCGATTCACACAATGTAATCCAATCTCTTGACCTGTCTCCCCGGGTCAAGGACGCTTAAACAGCGCCCCTCGGTCGCACTTCGCCCATAAGGCCAGAACCAAGGACCCCCCGCTGGGATGCTCCGAGAAACTTTACCGACACGAATTAGGGGATAAACCAAGAAAAGCCAAGCCTCGCCCCCTCTCAAAGAAGAGCCGATGCATGACTTTCTTCGGGGGGAGAATGATGGGGGTAATAATGATGACATGATGTGAGCTGACATCGTTTGTCCCCATGACTGTGCTCGGATGACAGAAGACACGGTTGACTTGCAACCTGACAACATCTGACCGAAGCAGGACGAAGCCCGACTGTGGAACGCCATCATCCCTTAGAAGTCAAGTACTCCGCCTAGCGTCAGACGCCATCAGAAAGGCAGACCCACACCCTGCAAGCAAAAAACGCCAAGGGGCAGGAGCCTTCCCCCCTCTATACGAACCTCCGACGCTCAGGAAAAAAGAATCATTCTCTCCTCCCACAAAAGGTCACCTATTGACTTGATCATCGGAGGGGTCGGGCGGAACTTTCCCGACCTGACTTGTGTGCAGGACCTGCGACGAAGCACGCGAGGAGATGTTCTCGCAGCACCACAGGACTTTTGGGGTCGATCGAGGAAGGGAGATCTCAACGCATTCATACCCGAACCTAGCCGCGACATCCTCGAGGCTACAGCATAAAGTTGTATACACCAACACGTTCCTTCATCACCGTATCAATAGGATCCACCTCGACGAGGGACGATGTCAACTCTTGTATTGACATCTTTGCATGGTGCCTCATGAAGATCAAATCTATACCAATTCGATCCACAAGACCCTGTCTCCTGGTACATTCAATAGAAAAATCCTGAAAGCTTGATCTATGGCACCAGAGGAGGTTGGCTATCTTTCTTGTTACTGCACCACTGCCATTACCCTTGTTCGTACCTTTACGCCGTGGCCTCTAAGCCGACACGGCTGGGTTCGGGTCCAAATGTGCAAAGATCTCGTAGACTGATCCTCGAGTCGGCCAAAGGCGTTGATCCGATCATAGTGGGTCCTTGGTTCATTCCAAGAGAAGACTTCTCACTCGGGCGCTCTTCATTCCTACACACAGGACGGGTCGGGAAGACTCGACCCAACCCCTATGATGGTAAAGTTAGCAAATAATTTGAGAGGGCTTACTTGTTTCCTGATGTACCCGTCCATAGGGTCGTACTTCTGATAGCATCAAAACCTGGATGGAATTATGGAAAGGACCCGATTTTTCTGGGATGGCGACGTGCCTCGGTTGGCGTCTTGTCTATCATGGCTGGATGCTGTCGAACCAGGCTGAGATGGACAACCACCTCAACTTGAAGGTGGTTGTGGTCCAGGGGGCATCAACCCTACGTAGGCGATGCTAGATCGTGTCCCATCATTTTGCCCCCCCTGAAGGAAGCCATGAATCAGCTTTTACTAGGGAAGATTCGAGGCGTGGTTTTTGTCCCTAGTAGTCGGGGTTATGGGTTCGCCCTCTGGTTGGTGCTGAGAAGGTTTTCCAACAAGTAATTGGTCGAATGGTTTCGATAGTCGTGTATTGACTCGGTGACCCAAGGCGGCATGGGGCTGAGGTATATGACTTGGACATTCTGTGCCGAGGTGTAAAACTCGAGCAGTCTACAATCGAGGTACACGGCTCGGGCGAGGCACACTAAGGTGTAGGATTTGGGCAGTCTGCGGCCGAGGTACACGACTCAGGCGGGATGCACCGAGGTGTAGGACTCGAGTAGGGCGTCGGGATCCAAGCAGATCCTTGTTTGCGTGGGGTTTTAGAAAATGATCCCGTGTGTCGAGTCGCGGATTCTCGGGCACTGAAGTCAAGGAGCCCGCGCTTTGGTATTTATTCCGTGCGCCCCTTGGCTGCCACACTAGGCCTTATTTATTACGGAACAGTGTTTGGGCTGCCCGATACGATGTGTCCTACAGGGGGGAATAATGGCGGACCGGGTTGTCGTCCACTTTGGGGGAGGTGAAGGGTCGCCTGGTGTTGGCGGGATTCTTCCTACAAATAGAGCGCAGTTGTTTCCTCACATGCTTTCTCCTAGTAATCTTTCGGGTCGTCCCTCCCCGGTCTTTGTCGCTTTCTTTCAGTCATCCCCTCCAATTTCTGTCATCTCCGATCGTGTTGAATCACAGGTCAGTAAGGATGACTTCCTCCTCTTCCTCCTCGTCTTCTTCTTCCAATAGCATCGGGGGAAACCCCTTGCCGTCGGGACATGACTCATCGTCCGATAAGAAGGCGGCGTGGGCCCTTGAGGCCCTGATGTGGTGGCATGAACTTGACTCGACAATGAGCGAGGATTCGCTCAGTAGCATTCTGGTGCGTTATAGCATCCCGGAAGACTACGAGCTCCACGCTCCTGAGCCGGGGCAATGGGCGTACGACACGATTCCTCGAGGTTTTGCCTTGACCTTGGATGCCCTTTAGGCGGGATTGCGCTTTCCTCTACATCCCGTCATCGGCTCATGCCTATCTCTGTGGCATATCTCCCCGTCATAGATGGCACTGAATTCTTGGCGTTATCTGGTGGTGTTCCTAGGGAAGTGCCACAATGCCGGTATCACACCGACTCGATCTCTCTTCTTGTCTCGTTTTCATCTCTTTAAGGGGTCAGGGGGATACTATCTTTCAGCTCGGTCAGGCTTTAGGATTAGCGGGGCCCCTTCCAATAACAAGGGATGGAAGGGATAGTTCTTTTACGTTTGTTGCATGCGGGGTTGGAGCTTCGAGCTCCGATGGTCGGCATGCATGATCAACAACACCGCTCCGGGGCTAACTGATGAGGAGTATAAGAACCTCAGGAGGTTGAAGGAGATTCTTCCCACCTCTCGAGTCATACGGAACATGATCGAGCAGTGGCTCGACGAGGCGGGCCTTTACGAGTCCTTGGGGTGCTGACCAGACTCTTGCTTTTCTTATAGAGATGGTGAACCTCAGGTCCGTGCATGGAGGACGGGCTTCATCGGTTCGATCTGTGTGCCCGACGACGGAGCCGACGGTCGGTTCCAAAGAGGTGCTCGTGGAGGTCGAGGCTGAACGGTCTCGAAAGAAGATGAAGGTCGAGGCCGAGGCGACCATAGCTCAGGTGGGCGGGACTCCCACAGAGCCCGCCTCCTGTGCAGGAGTGAACCTCAGGTGGTGTGAGGCCAGCTCTGACTGGAGAGAGGCGAGGAAGGCATCGCGGGTGCCTCCTGTGTGTGACCTCTGTTGCCTCCCCGTGCGCGCCACAGACGAGCCTTACCATGCTCAAGCGATGGGCGACTTCCCAGAGGGAGAGGCATCCGACCCGCTAGAGAAAATTTTCCCGTGGAGACCGGGTGTGGGCCAACGGTGATTTCGCGGCCTCGTTCATCCGTGGAGGGCTCCATCCCGACTTGGCTTGGGAGCTGTATACCTCCAACTCGGAGGACTTGCTTGGCAAGTCTACCAAGTCTCTACTATGGGTAGGTATCTTATCTCTGACTTTCCAACGTTGCTGGGGCGCTACCGCTCTAACACTCCTTCTTGCAGGGCCAGCATTATGCCATGGCACTGATGGATCGCGTGCTCGACGCTGGCCGAGTCATTGGCAGCATGTGTGATTGGAATGCCGAGCTGCGTAAACAGAATGAGGAGCTCCGTGCCAGAGCGACTCTTGAAGCCGTGGTTACCGCCGAGCAACCTGCGTCCGACCTAGAGGCGAAGGTGACACGCCTCAAGTCTAAGCTTGAGGAGGCCGAGCGGCAAAAAGGCGAGCTTTAGGCATAGTTGAAGGGAACTCGGGCCCAGGGCCACTCGGCGAAAGGGGAGTCGCTCGAGCTCACCAAGAAATTGGAAGCGATGAATGCCGAGGCACGCGCATCTTCCAAGGCCCGAGAAGGATAAGCAACTGATCGAAGCCTACAAAGGGTCCCTGGGTTTCCAACTCGGGCTGACTCGATCGGGTTAGGTCACCTATTAGTACGGGAACTGGATTGCACTGGCCCGTTTCGGGTAAGGCTCCTTGATCTCAAAGTTGTGGATGACCCTTCACTTCCTTACCCGAGAACGAAGGCATGAACATGCCCGAGAAAGTCCCTTTTGACGATAGCGTGAACGTCCCCGAGAAGTAGGGTTGTCATATTGTAACTCTTCAAGGGGTAGGTCGGCTGTAGATAGGCATTGTAAGCCACGATCGACCCGATTTTGTAACTAAGTTTTGATTAAATGAAAATCTTTTCTTCAAACTCAGTACTGTTCCGCTCGTTCTATCTACATGAAAAATTTCTTTAAGTTTAATATGTTCCATGTCCTCGGTACACAGTGGCCCCCATCGTTGTGAGATGGTATGTGCCATCTTAGACGACCTCAACCACCCAATAAGGTCATTCATAGTTAGGGGCGAGCTTACTGCACGATCGGGTCGCGTACTTCGGCTTTGCACAGGACCAAATCACCCAACCTGATCGATCAGGGGCGCACCTATTGGTTGCAGATTCTGGCGATAACTCTTTTATAGGAGAGGGTCCTTAAATGTGCATCCGCTTGTCGCTCCTCGAGCAAGTCGAGACTGGCTCGGAGTCCTTCTGATGATGCCTCTTCCCCGTAGTTCTCAATCCAAGTGGGGATAACCACCTCGGGCAGTAAGACGGCCTCGGTGCCAAATGCGAGGTTGTAAGGGGATTCTCTAGTTGTGGTCTTGGGGGTGGTCCGTCAGAACCACAGAATGCTCAGGAGCTCGTCTACCAAAGCCGACCGAGCTCGCACAAAATTCCTTAAATCGGACACTGGCGAACTGGGCCCCGTTGTTAGTGATGATGACCCTGGGCAGGCAGAACCGAGTCACTATGTTCTTCCATACGAATTTCTCCACCTGGCGCTCCATAATCGTTGCTAGTGGCTCGGCTTCAACCCACTTTGTGAAATAATCTACTTCGACGATGATGTATTTTCGTTGCCCTGAGGTTAGTGGGAACGATCCGAGAAGATTCATCCCCTACTGCACGAAAGGCCATGCACAGTCCATGAGAGCAAGCAGCACTACGGGCCATCGGTGGGTCCGAGAGTACCTTGGCATGGACCGCATCGTTGTACATAAGCTCTCGCGTCTCGGCACATGGCAGGACAATAGTACCCTTAGCGAAGGATCTTAAACTCCAAGGTTTGTCCGCCGATGTGCTCGCCGCAGATCCCTTCATAAACTTCGGCTAGGACAGACCGAGCCTCTTTGGGGTCCAAGCACCGTAGAAGGGGATGAGAGAACGACCTCTTGTAGAGTCGTTCGTTCATCTCACAGTACTAGGCCTGGGTGCGACGGAGGTGCCGAGCTGTCACCTTATTGGCAGGCAAGATCCCGTTATGCTTGAATCGTAACATCTCCTGTACCCATGTTGCCGGCGTGTCGGCCGAGGTTACTACCCCGATTGCGACCGTGCAGGACGGGAGCTCCTCCACCTCGCGTGTAACCTCGAGACCCAGTTTTGAGGATGCATCTACCCGCTCATTTTGGTCCCTCGGCACCATGGATAGTGTAAAGCGAGAGAAGTTAGCGGTCGGCCTCTTTACGTCAGCTAGGTATATGGACATGATCGGATCCCGAGCTTCGTATCATCCGCTGACATGCTTGGCTACCAGCTGCGAGTCGGTGTGGATGTGTACATCTTTCACTTGCATCTCGGCGGCCAGCCTCAGCCCCGTCAGGAGCACCACGTATTCTGCCTCGTTGTTCGTGGCCTTTAAGTCGAAGCAGACGGAGAACTCAAACAAACGCACGTCGGGAGCTTCCAACACTAATCCCACGCCTGTGCCCATCGAGTTGGTCGACCCATCCACGCACTGGATCCACGCCACTTTAACTCGCTCAGACCCCTCATCCTCAGGCTGAGTCAGCTCTGAGATAAAGTCGACGATTGATTGTGCCTTGATGGCAGTCCTCAGTGCATACTGTATTTCAAACTCGCTGAGCTCCACTGACCACTTGAGAAGATGACCTGAAACATCGAACTTAGACAAAACATGTCAAAGCGGTTGGTCGGTGATTACCTCGATAGGGTGTGCTTGAAAGTAGGGGCCTAGCTTTCGGGCCATTAATACCAGCGCTAGTTCCAGTCTCTCAATTGGTTGGTATCGCTTCTCGAGCCCATTCAGGACGTGGCTGGTGTAGTAGATCGGTAGCTGTTCCCCGGATGCTTCCTTGACCAAGACGGAGCTAACCACGTGTCGGGAGGCGACTAGGTAGAGGCTGAGCTTCTCCCCTTGGGAGACCGTAGGAGGCGTGAGAGTTCGACCAGGTGCTGTTTTATCCATGTGAGGGTTCCCTCACACTCGGCCGTCCATTTGAATCCCCTCGAGTTCTTCAATGCATGGAAGAAGGGGAGACATCGATCGCCCGATCGGGAGAGAAACCGAGATAGGGCGGCGAGCCTTCCATTTAGCCGCTGCAACTCCCTGATTATCTGAGGCGCTTTCATGTCAGTGATGGCTTAGACCTTTTCTGGGTTGGCGTCGATTACCCTTTCGTGTATGATGAATCTAAGGAATTTTCCTGAGCTGACACCAAAAATGCATTTGGCGGGGTTGAGCCGCATGTCGTATCTTCGCAATGTGACGAATCCTTCAGCCAAGTCGGATAGATGGGTTGCGATTGTCCAATTTTTATGATCATATCATCGACGTAGACCTCCATGTTGCGCCCAATTTGTTGGGCGAACATTTTGTTTACGGTTCTCTAATATGTGGCTCTGGTATTCTTTAATCCGAACGACATGACCTGGTAGAAGTATACCCCCTGATCCATGACAAAAGCCGTATGCTCTTAGTCCTTAGGTGCTATCCTGATTTAGTTATAGCCGGAGCAGGCATCCATGAACGAGAGGCGAGCATGCCCGGAAGTCACGTCGATCAGCTAGTCGATCTTCGGAAGAGGGTAGCAATCTTTCGAGCACGCATGATTATGATCGGTGTAGTCAACGGACATCCTTCAGCTACCATTAGATTTCTTGATGAGGACTATATTAGACAATCATCATGGGTACTTGACCTCATCTATGAAGCCCACCGCCAAGAGACGCTCCACCTTCTTGCGGACGGCTTGTTGTCGGTTCAGAGCAAGGCGTCGGGGCTTTTGCTTTACTGGGCGAGCGTCGGGCGAAATATTCAGGTGGTGCTGTGCCACCCTGTAGTCGATGCCTGGCATGTCTGTCGGTGACCATGCGAAGACGTTGGTGTTCTCCTACAGGAAATTGATGATTTGCACCCGATCTTTATCGTCCAATCCGACCGACCTTTACTGCTCGGCCCTCACCCGTTTGGGCAATGAGACTACCGTCAAGTAGCACCGCCTAGATTTGCGGGGACTTCCCTTGACTTCCTCAACTCCGGCGTGGGTCGGGAATTTTACTGTTTGGTGGTAGATGGAAACGACAGCCCGGAATTTGTTAAGGGTCGAGCGACCCAGAATTGCGTTGTATGCAGAGGGAAGGTCAACCACCATAAAGGTCGCCATCACCATCTTTGACCTCGATGGGTCTCCCAGGGTTAGTGGCAAAGTGATCGCACCCAGTGGAGAGACCAAGTCGTCGGTGAACCCGATGAGCGTCGAGCGCATTGGCTCCAGGATGTCTTTGGTCAGCCTGAGTTTCTAGAAGGCATCGAAGTAGAGAACGTCCGCCGAGCTCCTTGTATCGATCATGATTCTCCTCACCCGGGCGTTAGTGACCTTGGTAGCTATCACCAGCGTGTCATCTTGCTCAGACCGCTTGGCCGGGAACGTAACCTCGAGCTCGGGCCATCACCTAGGAAGTTCGGCCACGGTCGTGCGGGTGTAGGCTTTCCGTCCTGACATGCTGTTTCCCCCAGACGCTAGGTCGCTCGTTATTATGTCGATCTGTTGCTCGACGGGAGGTCCCGATCCCACCTGAAGTATCGCCCGAGGTATCCTCGGCGTATGAGCTCCCGCTTCAGGTCACGACATTCCTCGGTGTCTTGATCATTTTGCCGATGAAAGCGATAGTACTTGGTCTAGTCTTGTAGCACCCAGGGGCTTTCATCGGGTTAGGGGGCTTGAGCAATCCCTTATCTTTTATTTGGAGGAATATCTCTGTTCTAGATGTGCCCAAGGCGGAGAGGGGGGATCTCGATGGCGGCACATCGGGTCGTTCCATCCTATGCCTCGAGGGGGATAACTTTTGCCCCCAAGTCGACTCCAGCCATCTAAGACTCTGCCGTGATGTATTGATTAGCTCACTGGAGCATCTCTAGTACGCCCGCGGGAGGTCTCTCCACGAGGGACAAGAACGCCTGCATTATTAACGAGGGGTGAGTAGCGGGCAACCCTCGGATCTCTGTCGTGAAACTGTTCACAAAATGGTAGAGGGGTTCATCCTCCTTTTGGTTAAGTCCAAGGAGCAAAGCGACGGACTGCTTCGACCGAGCGTAGGCTAGAAAGTTAATTTCAAAATCCTTAGCCAGCTGATCAAAGGATGCAATCGTCTCGACTTTCAGGCTATTGTACCATGCACGTGCCGACCCTCTCAGGGTCATGGGAAATGCTCTGCACATCAGGGCGTCGGAAGTCCCGTACAACACCATTTGGGCCCGGAAGGCAGCCACATGCTCCTTTGGGTCCATGGCACTGTCGTTTGCATCGAGAGAGGGGAGTCGGAAGTTCGGGGGGACCGATTTTTCTTATATTTCAGGTGCAAATGGAGATCCTAGGTGTGCGTCCTCCTCGAGCTCCTCTTTCGACTTACGGACCTCCCGTTGTACCTCGTCGAATCATTGGCTGACGAAGCACAATTGGGCTCAGAGGATGTCCGTCGAATCCGAAGAAAGTACCTCGGGCTCCTGTCGCCCGCTCGGGTTCCCTGACGCCCCTACCGTGAGCGGAGCCTATCACGTCTGAGGTGTGGCCGAGGGCATCGTTGGTAACTGGGGGGTAAGAACGGACGGTTCTGGCAGCTGCAGAGGCTGTGCCATGGATGGGTGCGTCGATTGGGGGATGAGCGAGATAATGGTCTGCATCATATCCCTATTAGGGTTTTGACTTGATTGGCAAGGCCCCAAAAGGCCTCACACAAAACGGGCGACCAGTCGGCCACGTTGCCCTCAGGTGGCGACAAGCTTGGGTCGATAAATAGTTGCCAGTAGCGCTCTGAAGTCGTGATGGGGTCTTCAGCTCGAGACCCATCGTGTGAGGGAAGGCATTCCCAGGGAGCCTCGGCCGGGCGAGACCCCTCAGCCACGGGCTCATTTGGGTCGGTCTATTGATCTCTTGACATCTGGCCGGATGCTGTCACCCCTACGTAGGTGACACCAGATTGTAGGGGTTGATGACCACAAAATTGAAAAAAGAGTTGATGATCTCTCAGTGACACACTCTGATGCTCGAGTTGGGCTATAGTCTCACAAGAGAACGAGTTATGTAAGCTGCAATATAGAGAAGAAGAGATGTAAGAGTTGATGGGACACGATCTGTGAGAGTTGATGTAACGAGTTATGTATGGGCGAGCTTATCGCCCGAGGTGGTTATCCCCACTCCTCGGACGAAGAACTACAGGGAAGAGACATCGTCATAAGGACTCTAAGCTGGTCTCGACTTGCTCGAGGAGCGATGGGTCGATGCACATTTAAAGACCCTCTCCTATAAGAGAGCTATTACCAGAATATACAACCAACGAGTGAGCCCCCAACCGATCAGGTTAGGTGATTTGGTCCTGAGTAAAGCCAAAGTAAGCGACCCGACCCTATCGCGTGGTAAGCTCGCCCCTAACAGGGAAGGACCTTATCGGGTGGTCGAGATTGTCTGAGACGGCACGTACGTCTCACAACGATGGGGGGCCACCCTATACCGAGGACGTGGAACATACTAAACTTAAAGAAATTTTTCGTGTAGATAGAACGAGCGGAATAGTACTGAGTTTGAAGAAAAGATTTTCATTTAATCAAAACTTAGTTACAAAACCGGGTCGATCGTGGCTTACAATGCCTGTCTACGCCCGACCAACCCCTTGAAGAGTTAGAATATGTCAACCCTACTTCTCGGGGATGTCCACACTGTCATCATAAGGGACTTCCTCAGGCATGTTCATGCTTTCATCCTCGGGTAAGGAAGCGAAGGGGTCCTCCACGAACTCGAGATCGGGGTGCCGTGCCCGGAAACGGGCTAGCGCAATCCTATACCCAAACTCATCGGTTACCTGCCCCAATCGAGTTAACCCAAGTTGGAAGCCCAGGGACCTTTTGTATGCTTCGATCAGTTGCTTATCTTTCTCAGGCCTCTGACAAATCTCCTCAGCTAGTGCCTCGGAAGATGCATGTGTCTCGAGCAACTCCACTTTGGCTGAGCGGACCTGGGCCCGAGCTCCCTTTGGCTACGCTTGAAGCTCGCATTTTTGCTGCTCGACCTCCTTGAGCTCAGACTTGAGGCGTGCCACCTCCGCCTCAATGTCGGACACACGTTGCTCGACAGTAGGCATGGCTTCGGGAGCCGCTCCAGCCCAGAGCTTCTCATTCTGTTTACGTAGCTCGGCGTTGCGGTCACTCATGCAGCAAATGACTCGGGCAGCGTCGTGCACGCGATCCATCAATACTATGGTGTAATGCTGGCCCTGCAAGAAGGAGTGTTAGAGCGGTAGTGCCCCAGCAACATCGGAAAGTCAGAGGTAAGATGCCTACCCATAGCAGAGACTTGGCAGACTTACTTAGTAGGACCTCCGAGGTGTATACAGCTCTCGAGCCAAGTCAGGATGAAGCCCTCCGTGGATGAACGAGGACACGGAATCACCGTCGGCCCACACCTAGTCTCCATGGGAAAAGTTTCCACAACAAGCCACCAGCGGGTCGGATGCCTCTCCCTTTGGGAAGTCGCCCATCACTTGAGCATTATAGGGCTCGTCCTTGGCGCGTGCGGGGAGGCGACAAAGGTCGTGCACGGGAGGCACCCGCAGTGCCTTCCCCGCCTTTCCCCGGCTAGGGCCGGTCTCACCCCGCTTGAGGCTCGCTCTTGCACGGGAGGCAGGCTCTGCAGGAGTCCCACCCGCCCGAGCTATGGTCGACTCGGGCCTCTTAGTGGCGCAAAACTTCATCTTCTTTCGAGGTCGTTCAGCCTCGACCTCCATGGCCACCTCTTTGGAACTGGCCACTGGCTCTGTCGTTGGGCACGCAGATAAAACCGATGAAGCCCATCCCCCGCGCATGGACCTGAGGTTCACCATCTCTACAAGAAAAGCAAGAGTCTGGTCAGCACCCTAAGGACTCGTAAAGACCTAATGCTAATTTCTGCAGGCATACCTCGAGGCATCGGGCTAAGGCCCGCTTCGATGAGCCACTACTCGGTTATTTTCCGTATGACTCGAGAGGTGGGAAGGATCTCCTTCAGTCTCTCACGGTCCTTATACTCCTTGTCAGTTAGCCCCGAAACAATGTTGTCGATCATGCGTGCTGGCCATCGGAGCCCGAAGCTCCAACCCCGCGCGCAACAAATGAAAAAGAACTGTCTCTTCTATCCCTTGTTGCTGGAAGGGGCCCCGCTAACCCTGAAGCCTGACCGGGCTGACAGATAGTATCCTCTCCACCCCTTAGAGAGACAGAAATAGGACAAGAAGAGAGATCGGGTCGGTGTGGTACCGACTTGTGGCACTCTCCCAGGAACGCCATCAGATAACGATAAGAGTTCGGCACCATCTGCGACGGGGAGATACACCATAGTGATAGGCATGAGCCGATGCAAAGGAAAGCGCAATCCTATCTCAAGGGCATCTAAGGTTAAGGTAAACCCCCACGGAATTGGGTCGTACGCCCGCTGCCCTGGCTTAGGATTGCGGAGCTCGTAGTCTTCCGGGATGCTATAGCGCACCCAAATGCTACTGAGCGAATCATCGCTTACTATCAAGTTAAGGTCGTGCCACCACATCAGGGCCTTAAGGGCCCGCGTCGCCTTCTTATCGGACGGCGAGTCGTGTCTCAACGGCAAGGAATTTCCCACGATGCTAATGGAAGAAGAAGACAAGGAGGAAGAGGAGGAAGTCATCCTCACTAACCTATGAAAGGAAGGGAAGGTGGTTTGACACGATCGGAGGAGACGACGAAGATTGGAGGGGACGACTGAAAGAAAGCGGTAAAGACCGGGGATGGACGACCCGACAGATTACCAGGAGAAAGCATACGAGGAAGCAACTGCGCGCTATTTGTAGGAAGAATCCCGCCAACACCAGGCGACCCTTCACCTCCCCCAAAGTGGACGACAGCCTGTTCCGCCATTATGCCCCCTATAGGACACGTCGCATCAGGCAGCCCAAACGTCATTCCGTAATAAATAAGGCCTACTGCGGGCTCCTTTACCTCAGTGCCCGAGAATCTGCGACTCGACACATTGGATCGTTTTCTGAAACCCAATGCAAACAAAGATCTGCTCGGATCCCAACGCCCTACTCGAGTTGTACACCTCGGTGCGCCCTGCTCGAGTCATGTACCTCGACCGTAGACTGCCTGAGTCTTACACCTCGGTGCGGCACACCCGAGCCATGTACCTCGATCGTAGACTGCCCGAGTCCTACACCTCGACGCGCCCCACCAGAGCCATGTACCTCGATCGTAGACTGCCTGAGTCCTACACCTCGACGCGCCCCGCCCGAGCCGTGTAACTCAACCGTATACTGCCCAAGTTCTACACCTCGACATGCCCCGCTCGTGTCATTTACCTCGGTCGCAGACTGCCCGAGTCCTACACCTCGACGCGCCCCGCCCAAGCCGTGTGCCTTGGCTGCAGACTGCCCGAGTTCTACGCCTCGGCGCACCCCGCCCGAGCCATGTACCTTGGCCACAGACTGCCCGAGTCCTACACCTCAGCGTGTCACGCCCGAGCTGTGTACTTCAACCGCTGACTGCCCGAGTCCTACACCTCGGCGCCCTCCGCTCGAGCCGTGTACTTCGACCGCAGACTGCCCGAGTCCTACACCTCGGCGCGCCCTGCTCGAGCCGTGTATCTCGGTCGCAGACTGTCCGCCCTACACCTTGGCGTGCCTCGCCCGAGCCATGTACCTCGACCGTAAACTGCCTGAGTTTTACACCTTGGCATATAATGCCTAAGTTATATACCTCAGCCTCATGCCGCCCAGGTTACGGAGTCAATACCTGACTATCGAAACCATTCAACCAATTACCCGCTGAAAAACCTTCTCAGCACCAACCGAAGGGCGAACCCATGACCCCAACTACCAGAGACAAAAGCCACACCTCGGATCCTCCCTAGTAAGAGCCGATGCATGGCTTCCTTCCGGGGGGGAGAATGATGGGACACGATCTGGCGTCGCTTACGTAGGGGTGACGCCCCCTGGACCGCAACCACCTTCAAGCTGAGGTGGTTGTCCATCTTAGCCTGGTTCGACAACATCCGGCCACGACAGGTCGGACGCCAACCAAGGCATGTCGCCATCCCGAAAAAACTGGGTCCTTTCCATAGTTCCCTCCAGGTTTAGACACTATCAAAAGTACGATCCTGCAGACGGGCACATTAAGAAATAGTAGCTTTCTCAATATAATGCCCCCGCGTTTGGGAGAACCGAAGGTGGGGGGGTCGACTCTTTTCACAAGCAAGCCCTCTCAAATTATTTGCTAACTTTACCATCGGAGGGGTCGGGTCGAGTCTTCCCGACTCGACCTATGTGCAGGAATGAAGAGGCGCGAGGCGACAAGCTCCCGGTTGAGAATTCTTCTCCTGGAACGAATTGAGGACCCACCGTGATCGGATCAACGCCTTCGACTGACTCGAGGATCAGTTTACGAGATCTCTGCGCATTCGAACCCGAACCCACCCGTGTCGACTCAGAGGCTACAGCGTAAAGGTACGAACACTTCCCACGTTGTCCTGTCTGCACCTGAGAATGTGGTAACAGAAAGCAGAGGAATGAACCTAATGGATGTCATCTCCATGTTAATATACGATCTTTACTTGAGGAAAATACCTACAGGTTATTGTCGTCCGACGTTGCTTGATGTCACAATTCTTGTGATGTTATCTTCCGCTTGATATTTAATATCACTCTACAAAGAGAAAAACATCGCTCAATGAAGAGGAAGTAATCGCTCATCGCTCAACACCATTCGTCATTGGATGCCGCTCGTCATTACTTTGCCATTCGAAAAGAAGAAGGAAAAAGGGGGGGGGAAAGTATTTACGTTCATCTGCAGATGAGTATCTTCAGAATATTAAAATATTTTAAAGAAACTTACTATTTAGAGTTTTTTTTACTATTAATAATCTCTTACTATTTATAATTCTTTAAAAAATTAAAAATAAATGTTTCATTATTTATAGTCTCTCTAATTTTGATTTTACCCTTTCTTTTTTTGTTTTTCCCACATCTCTTATGATCTGATGCATACCCTATCTAATCTCATTGATGTTTCTAAATAAATTATTTGAAAAAATAAATCATGATCATCTTAATATTTTAATACTATGTTATCATAATTCTAAGTCATAGAAATTATGATAACATATTATCATTATTCTATCAATAATGAAGATCATGATCTTAATGAGATCTCTGACATTATGAAATGATTTTAATGAATATTTTATATTTATTATTAATTAAAAAATTATATAATTATCGTATATTGTAATCTCTTCATGTGTATATAAATTCATATCATTTTTTCTTATAGTATTAGAGTCATAGTTGGTCTAAGATTTTTTTTTTTTTTAATCCTCTCTTTACTATTATTGCTTTGTTCCCTTTTCTTCGTCGTGGTTGAAAGTAGAAGTGCAACTTCTATTGAGCTTTATACTCTAATAAAACTCTCTTTCTTGGAAATTGTTTCTGGTATACAGCTAAAACCACTTTCACGGAATATTATTTTCCATTGTTCATTTTTCACCAAACAAACAAATTAAGCAGTCATTTAAAACAATTTAAGTTGTTTGTTTTGTGTTAATCTGAATTTTATCAAAGATTACATACGAAGCCAATGTACAGCCTAAAAGCTTTTCACCAAATTTAAAACGTAAACTTCAAAATAATACTATATATAAAAATAAGCTGTAATTCGAATCCACTCACAAAGGTGATCTATATTTGAATGCCGATCATTTATCAAGGGGGTCCCATTTCTGTGGCCAGTTGATGGATGACTACTGTTGGGATTTATTAGAGTTATTGCCCCAAAAACCACAACAAAAGGCAAGGCCTTAAATTATTAGGTCATGAATGATAGGCTTACATTTAACACCGGACGACCGTTCTCGGGCACCGATCGACCATCCAATAAAATAATCGAACAGGTTATGTTTCAATATCGGAGTGACATACGAGACTAAACATGGAGTCTTTTAGGTTGTCCGTAATCTTACCAATTAATGAAACTTTACCGACGTCGCATCAAAGGTACATCTCAAAGTTGCGTGGCTTATTTGAAATATGTCCGTCTCTATCTCGCTGCCTAAAACAAATTAGACTCAGATGTGCGACACGAATTATTAGTAACAAGATTCCTAAGGAAGTCTCATCCGGCCATCGCCGCCAACTGTCCCAATAACCGCGTCTCTGAGTTGGATCATACTCGAGGCGTTAAAATCTTTGTTAGCAGGACCGCGCATATAGGAGAGGAGTTGTATACGGACGGACGCAACTGCTTGCAGTCTTTTGGAAGTGTGTTCTTCTGGAACGCAACAGTCTCAGACTTCATTCTGTCGTGAAAAGAGGTAACTTGATTTTGACCATGAAACGCATTTGAGTTGGTCGTTTATTTAGGTATACTTGATGTTCCAGGGCGATAGAAAGGCTATGGGGAGATTCAGGTTCTGATGCAAACAAACATAACCACACGATTACAATCTAGGTTGAGTTTATTGGGTTGACCAGAAGCTAAATTGCACGCATGCATGAGGATAAACGTAGATACAGGGAGCCCGTGTGTGCACTGCTGAACGGGGTAACAGCTTCAACAAATGGTGGTAATAGGAGCTTGCATTTATGCGGTTAAGGGAAATGGAGGGCGCGAGAGGGCGCGCCGTGGGTTCGTCGACGACCTCAAGCCTGTCCCTTGACCGGGTAGCGGTCGACGCAGTCGGCCCACGGGTTGCAGCGCCCGCGGCTGCCCTGGTGCACCGGCGGGACGTCTCGGAGCGCCCGCCACACCGCGCTGTTGCACTTGAACCCGGACCCGAAGCCGATCTGCCACACGCGGTTCCCCCGGCGCACTCGGCCCTTGGCCTCCGCGTACGCCAGCTCGTACCACAGCGAGCTGCTGCTGGTGTTGCCGAAGCGGTGCAGCACGCTACGGGAGGGCTCCATGTCCGTGGATCCCAGCCCCAGGTTCTTCTGTATCTCCTCGAGCACCGCCCGCCCCCCGGCGTGCACGCAGAAGTGCTCGAATGCCCGCCGGAAGTCCGGTATGTAGGGCCGCACGCCCCTCAGCCTCAGCACCCGCCGACCCACTAGCGACGCCAGGAACTTGAGCTGCTCCGACAACGGCAGCACCAGGGGTCCCAGCGTGGTGATGTTGGTCTTGAGTGCGTCCCCGGCCACGGCCATCAGCTCCCTGGCCAGAGACACACCGACCGCCTCGCGGCCGTCCTCCCGCTGGTACACGCACCCGTAGCAGCTGTCGTCCGCCCCCTTGTGAGTCCGCACAGCGTGTACCAGCCGGTACTTGGCCCGCCCCGCGTCCGCCCGCCGGTTCGACAGTAGCACGGCTGCGCCACCCATCCGGAAGATGCAGTTGGACAGCAGCATGGAGCGGTCGTTGCCGAAGTACCAGTTGAGCGTGATGTTTTCCGTGCTCAGCACGACGGCGTAGGAGTTGGGGTTCGCCTGGAGAAGGTCCTTGGCGAGGTCGATGGAGATAAGCCCCGCGCTGCAGCCCATGCCGCCCAGGTTGAAGCTCTTCACGTCCTCCCGCATCTTGTAGCGGTTGACGATCATAGACGCCAGCGACGGGGTCGGGTTGAACAGGCTGCAGTTGACGATGAGTATGCGGACGTCACGCCGCGGGTCGACACCCGTGGCCTCGAAGAGGGCGTCGAGGCAACCAAACATGACGGCCTCCGCCTCCAACCGAGCTTCCGCCATGCACAGCCGAGGCGGCCGCGCCTGCACTCCGGGCGGCAGATACGTCTCGTCCCCCAGCCCTGACCGCATCGTGATCTTTGTCTGGAAGCCGAGTGACTCCTCCGTGAATACGCCGGTGCAGTCGGTCATCTCCAGGAACCCCTCTTTGGAGATCTTGTGCTCGTCGTCGGGCTTGTAGCAAGCGAACTCCACCAGGTAGACGGAGCGCGGCCGGTTCAAGTAGTAGGCGGCGAGCAAGACCATGGCGACCGCCGCGGAGGCGAGTCCGGTGGCGGGGTCGATGGAGAGCCGGGCCGGCGTGGTCACGAGTATCCGGTCGAGCCGGATCGTGGCGGCGAGGGCCGAAAATAGGAGGGGCACCAGCAGGTAAGCGGTGGGGATGGTGGTGTAGCGCAGGCCGAGCTTGACGTACTTGAGGTTGATAGACTGGAGGAAGTCCGGCAGACGGCGGCGGATCTTGATGACGATGGAGGTATCCCTGAAGGCCATTTCGGCCGTCAGGCGCTCGCGATCCATCACGGCGGGCTCAGCGGCCGCCGTATCCATCCCAACCACAACGGCTAACCGGGGTCGCAACAAAAGGCAGAGTGGACCGAACCTACACACGCATATAACCTCACAAGCAAAAAGTACTGGTACTCCAAAAAGGATTGCATTATCACAAGAAGATATATAGAGAACGTCGTCAGCAGAATCGACAGTTGGTCGACGCAGTGAGAAAACGGAGGCGAGAGGAGTCGCGGAGGCAGCAGTATTGAATGCGTATAGGTGGAGACTTGCATGGTCTTGCCGACCCCAGTGGCACTAGGTGGGCGGGGTCAACCGGCAGCTGGGCTGAAACAAAGAGAAGAAAGAGAGGAAATAGGTGAAACGGGTGGCCAATATTAATGGGAGGTCAGGCAAAAGGACGGGGCTGATCGCTCAACCACCGGGAAGGAGGCCGGGGAATTAAAATCCCACAGCTACGCAGACGCGTACAGATCGCTCCTCTGATTGATTTGGGGGTGGGGGGATGACTCCAACCAGCGATCGTCGTCGCTTCCGGGCAACATCGCCCTTGTCCGCCAAATAAATGAGCCCCTCATCGCTAATTGACTTATGTCGAAGCCCTAATAAAGTGTAGAGCTGACTCGAATCCAATTGCTTCACCGGTATAAGGGACCCGTGCCACGGTTTAAGCGGACCGAGCCATTGCGAACGCAGGTCGGGGTCGTATGCTTGCAAGAGACCAGTTACGCACGTCTGGCCCATCATCAACGACTGTGTTTGTAATGGACCACAATTAATAAAAGGGGGCCGAGGCCTAACCTATCTTTAACCGGATTTGTATGCGTATGAAGGCGTCCACAACTCTGAACTGAAACATATCTTTAATCATTCAGATGGCTAGTTTCTTTATTATGCATCATGTTCGCAATCAAAGAGCGTTTAAGCTTGTGGGATATGGCATCTTAATGACGACGGCGGGCAGAATATTCACTAATTTTACCCCTACATAAATTTCAACCCAAAGTTGCGGCCTTGAATCCGAATGTTGCCTTTTTTTCTGCATACTATTGGCAGATTCGGAGGTGCACATGTCTCCCATTGATTGCAATAGTCTGCATTGCATCACCGCAGCATCTTCTTCCTCTCTGCTCTCCACACGCTGTTCATCTTCTCGATGAATTCCTCCGCTCTCTTCCTCAGCTCATCATCTTCACCGCTGGAAACGTACGACGCCTCACTGTTCTTTTCGTCAGGCCCTCCAGAACTGGACGTTGACGGCGCTGGTCGGCGCACTCTGTCATCGTCGTCTATGGTCGGGAGGCTGCGCTCGGCCACACCATTGCTGATGCTAATTAGCAGAAGAATGGCTACGATGAGGTGGCAGACGCAGAAGGCTAGGAAAGAGGTAGAAGCTGATTGAAGCATCGACTCTTCTTTGGAAGATAACATCATGGTAAACGTATGGGGGAAGGTTTTCGTTGGCATCAGGTTAAATATACAGTAGCATTGAAGACATTGTCTTGTTGAGAAAGCTATGGTGGGCTGGCCATGAATATAAATTTCCATCTGCTTACACTGTAAGAATTAGCTGCATGGCTTTACAGCTACGATGGGCTCCATCACAATCCGCTTCTGATGCTTTCCGCGGAAGATTCATATCTTACGACTTTGGGAAGGAATTCGAAGTCTAATGAAAAGTTTGCTGGATCTTATCATATCGGAATGCATATGATAAGATTCCTCCAAAAGTCAAATTAATGTACGTTTGTTTATTTCAATTAATTTGAAATGAAGATATAATTTAAAAAAATTACATACTATTGACTTTGAAACAATCGTCTATTATAAAATATCAAGAAGCTTAATAAGACTATATATTCTTCAAATGTTATGTTGACATGGCATGGTTTGTCATCTCTGAAAATTGATATGATATATACTTCGTCGACACATGTCATATCCGACTAGATAATCCCAAATTGACTGAAAACACTAATCATATCGACAATAAATATCCAAAATTTCTTGACTAGTGTTTATATTAGTTGCTCCAATGTTTAGGCCATCCAACATCATGTATGCAAACCATGAATTGGATCATTATGTTAAACAGGCCCAGACACAGCCGGGCCTAAACCTTCGGTTGGTCATTTGTAGATTATCTAGTCCACATAAATTAACCCAACATAATGCAATTGTATCTATTTGTCGGATTTTTGATGAGAATACTCTTAGAGACCACAAGACTCCCCATGCCCATTAACCAAAAATATTCATAATTTATAATTATCTTGCTCTATGAATCTAATTCCAAACTATCATCAATTAGCATAATCACTAAACTTGACTTGCAATATGAACTATCCGTCGTGTTGGAATGCAAATCAAAATACTTCCTCGCAACAAAGCGATGATCAAAGATTTCACATAATCGTCTCGTGAATTAATTATCAATTCAATTCAGTGGCTATTCTAGGTCGTTATAAAAAGATCTCTAATTAGGTCCATGAGATCATCTAAAAAATCCTATGTTTTTTTTTAAATCTTTAGAATCCCTACTAATTTAAGTATTAGAAGAGAATTCGTTGGATACTCTCAAGATGAAATCCTTGGCACATTCAGTAAGTCGATTTGTTGCGTGTGTAAAAAATCGCCATACGTGAGTATTGATATCAGAGCCATCCCTGACCTTTATCGATCTCACGCAAAGCGCCTCGAATGCACACTTGGGGGTAGACAAGGTGGACAGTCAGTGACGAGGACATCGCTTGATTGGGTGGGGGAGAATATCACATCTGACCTGTAGGCTCCTGGAGAGGCCTATAAGACTCTTAGGAGGTCATGTGGGGTGCATTGATCCCACATCGGTAAAGATAGGGAAGGTCATAGACTTTATATAGCGGAGGCGGTAGCACATTTAGTAAGATTGTTCATCTTAGACATGAGACGTGTGATATAGTTTAGATCTAAATCCCTAACCTATCTAATGACAAAAATAAGAATTATTACGATCTAAATATTGTACAATGTGTATCAACTGAAAATTATAGCCTGTCACTACTAGACGAAGAATAAGACATAGGAGGGTTCACCTGAAAATTATAATCTATCTAATGACAAAAACAAGAATTACTACTAGACGAGGAATAAGACAAAGGAGGGTTCACCTGCCAAACTAAAAGCCTGTTCCTTTGGGCGAAAGCAAGAAGCGGAATGGTATCCTTGCATTGGCCAGCAAAGATGCAGTTGGAATGTGTTCTGAAACATCAATCTACAGCATATGCTGCCATGACATCTGATGGCCGAATTCATGGTTGATTCTGCGTGCCAAAGAACAAGCATAGCTGTTCGGCACAAGGCTATGAGGATCCCTCCAGAATCGTCAAAACAGGAACCTCACTTTGACTGATTTGATGGCCCCAAAACCTTCTTTATCGATTAGGAAGAGAGTAGAACTGAAAACAAATAGTCAACATGTACCTAATGACAAAGGCTTGTGCTTCACAAAAGGATATACGGTATCCTATTCTTTTCTCTCGAAGCCCATTTATGCTGCTCTTGACAAGATTCGGTCGGCATGACGACGAGGAAACCGAGGATACAAACAAGCCTATTGTATTATGTGCAATGCAGCCTCGACCGAGTCTTCTTTATCCTCTTTTCTTCCTCCTGAAAGAAATCAGTTTTCAGAGGCCAACGTTGGACTTTCTTCATGTTGATTTAATGCAAACCGGCAAGTCAATTAAAACTCTGTAGTAAACATTTTGTCGGATGCTGGCAAGTTGTTAGCAAAATAGTCCTCTGATATCTCTTCCTTCGATTCTACCCCTTCATCTGATAACGTCATGGATGAGGTTTCTGCCGGACCAAATTGAGCTTGAATATTCTAGTGATCTAAGATTGTGATGGAAGAAGAATGGAGACAGGATAGATCGCATTTCAGAAACAATTGATAGGAATTGGATGCATCATCGTCAAATGATGGGGTCTCAATGACATGATCTTTCGCGGGGAGGGAATTCTCATCGTTTCCTCGCCATGCCTCCGAGTTTGTAATTTGCAGCTGAGTCGTGATTCGGTGCCTTTTCTTCCTGGCCGTGGAGAAAGTTCCTGGAGAATCTTCTCCGAGACTGAAAGGCTACACATCAACCAGGGCAGGTGCCTAATTCTTTGGGTGTCGTTCTCGGCAGATCCACCAGCATCACACCACACTTGGTGGTATTCTGGAACCACAACAAGAACAAGAACCAGAATCGAAATCCAAGCCACTGCAGACCAAGCGGACGATTAAGTCTGTAAGCAAGTCCGAGTTGTCGTGTCAGAGAACTCAGCCCAGCAACTAGATTCTTCTCCATATTCCTGCAAGATCACCTGCCCGATCGAGACAGATTCCGCTGGAGCCAATCTGTCCCAAAAGCCGATGGAATCCATGTCGTGGAGCACAAGGTTCCAACTCACAAACAGGCAATGTATGAGCAGAATCCACCAAAGCTTTCTCTTTCTTTGTCCCTTGTTCTTGGTTCAGTGGCGTCAAAGGAAAACCAAGTGGTCGATTCCCGAAAATGACGGGCATTTGAGTCCCAGCAAGCCACATCCTACGTCCCGCCCTGTTCTGAGTCTTCGAGTCAATCAAGAATCTTCTTCTTTTCCCCTCTTTTCTGGACAGACATACTGGTTAAGCTAGGAATCGAGCCGAACATGATCCTATGTCATCTGAACAGTTTGAAACGATCTGATCTTTATCAAACTATGCCCTAATTATTTTTTGATAAATTGATCGAAAATACTATTTGATATATATTTTTTACATGCGTCTTTATGGTTTTGATATACTAGTTGGTATGGTTTTTATTTATGGGTATCATTAGTGTCACTTACATATAATCCTACTTGAACCATATTACTATCGTAATTTTTTATGTTTAAAAAATTTATATTTACATCCTTATAATTCTAAAAGTGAAATAAATAACATCATCTATTTAAACTTCGTCGATTGTATTGATAAAAAATATAACACGTGTAAGATCAATATAAAAATGATGAGCAAAATGATAATTTTAATATCACTTTCGTTTTTAACATATAGAATATTAAAATTATCTTTTTACTAGTAAAATCGTTAAAAATAAAAAAAATATTAAAATTATTTTTTTGCTTATTGTTTTTCACGTCGATCCAGCATGTGATGTCATGTATTATATTTTCCATCAATATAGTTGATGACTATAGTGACTTTGATGTAAATTTTCTAGGTACAAAAATCTCAATACTAATCGGGTCTAAGTATAGGGAATAATCTATAAGTAGTCTGTGTTTTTTTTAAAAAAATTTAAAAATAATATGTTTGTTCATATAAATTTTATGATGGTATATATATATATCATGAAATCTTCCATATATACTGCTTCCGTTGATATTTATGCATCTGACGTTAACTAAAAGATATTAATGTCAATTAGCTTTCATATAATAGTTGGGTACAAATGTAACTAAAAGATGTTAATGCTTTTGGTTATATGAAAGTGAAACTGAGTGAGATCACAAACAAAACAAAGATGGACACATTTCAGCTGCACCACATGGTCACATTCGACAAACTCGCCCAAAGGCATGATATGGTGCTTTGCATGCTTCGCCGTGTCCTACCAAATCCACTATTCTGATGTCATCCGCACCGGCGAGCCCCTTTGCTTCTCCCGCAAGACGGGAAGGCTTGCTCGTCGTTCAAACAAAGCGGGGGCTCAAAAGCGGACGAAAACTTGCCACGAGGCACGACTTCCAGGTGAGCAAACCGGCAATGTGCTTTCTGTATCCATCGTTGTGGCCATCTTCTTCAGCTTGGACGCCACGCCATCGGCATTAATCCTTTGATGCCATGGTTTATCTGTTGATGGACTGGAAGAAACTTTGAGATACTGGTCATGGTGCAAGTTTTGGGCTTGAAATCAAGGTTGCATGATTCAAAATGCATCCAATGGCTTGGTCGCAACTCAAGGTAGCCTTCGACTTGATGCACTATGACCTCCTTCTCCGTGTCATTTGATTCACGGGAACAGAATTCTAAGATTCCTCCATCCTCCGCCCAGAATTCTAAGAGGTGTGTTTGTCCGAGTCCCGTCCCATCTATCTGCGCTGTGATTGGGCGCTTTTGACTAAAAATTCAACGCACCGCATCTTATCAATTGCAGATGCGTGACATAGAAAGAAAGGGCCCAGAGGCAGGTGAACTTCTATAGGTGCTATCATGTGACATAAAATTGTCTCTCGTGCCGGGTGCAGAATGATATATTATAAACCTTGCTTGCAAGATGATACTTGATTCTATTACAGTAATCAAATCCACGTTTCATTCTTTTCATCTTGAAATGGTTATTTTTGCTTCCCAAAAGCCCGCTGTGAAGGGGGATCCATGGGCGGACACCAGACAAAACATGTTCGATGACACCGGAGATTCTGGCATTGACAAGTCTCCGTTGCAGAATTAGTCAATTCGATGGACCGGTCATTACCCTCGAGTCACGCAGCACGCCCTGGAAGAATTGAACCAGCATCGCTGCTTGTCCGCCTATCGATCTCCCAAGCCACCTTTTCCGAGGTCAAACGGAAACATTAAAGTTCATTAAGATCGCGATCGACGCCTCTATTAAAGCGATACCATAGCTCGAAGTCAGAAGTAGAGCTGCAATAATAATCCACCTGCCATCACCGATCGGAGCCTCGCCCCCTGTCGATGGCGACGGAATCGCACGTTTTGTTCCCCGTGGACGCTGCAGCCCCACCGGTCGCATTCCATTCTTCAGAGCTAAGGCTGAGAAGAAACGCACGCCTTATGACGTCACGAGAACATTAGCAGTAATCTTCGCCGGTTAATCTATTGCTAAGACACCCATCCGAAGCAAACGCACCTGACCTTCTCCCTTGAAGGCAACTAAAACACAAAGTTGTTGATGAGCACAAATCTGTCAGCAGAGTTGCTAGAGGTAGGTGTGAAACGGTTGGTGGTGGGTGGCGGCAGGTCGTTCGTCTTCGAATGACGGTGAGTCGGGAGAGTCTGAAACCAACTCAGACGAAGACACAAGGAGCGACTTCTAATCATCAGCACTAGTATCAAGTTCGTTATCGTATGTACAACGGGTATGGGTATTTACAGGTATGTGTAACGAAGCAAAAACGGAAAAGAAAGTTACTGCTAACAGAGACCCACAACCCATCGCCTTGGGTAGCTGGCACCAATAGTTCCACCGCAACCACCAGCGTCGCCGAGCTATGGCTAGCCAGCGGAAACCCAACCCACAACCCCTGGTTTTCTCATATACTCGGCCTACTGATACTATTTGACGTACAGCTATAACTACCCAAATGGGACCCCGTTGCCCTGCTGAATATGATGCTTTCATCTGCCAACTTCCTGGGTAACCTGCCTTTCCACACCTTTACATCGATGAACAGAGCTGAACCTACCGAGTTGGACAAGCCGCGGGCCCAACTGGGGGTGGTTCTACGAACAGGATCTGATGAGCCCAAGGTAGTAGAGATTCCTCATCACCAGGTTCCCCAGGCTGAAGACCCCGACCACGCCGGCCGCCTCCGGCAGTGGCCTCTCCTGGCAGGGCCGCGGCCCCCGTTGCTCGCTGAATTTGATGTGGTCCTTGCCGATCCTCTCGATGACGGCGTTGATCGCGCGGCGGTCGGGCAGCTGGCCGTTGGTGTCGGTGACGCAGAACTCGTTCTTGGCTTCGCCGGCCTTGGTCGTGATCTCCGCCCTGGTCACCGAGAGCCCGTTCTCGCGGAACGTCCGGGTCACGTCCGCGAGCAAGCCCCGCCGGTCCGGCATGCTCATCTCCAGCCTCATCCCCTGTTCCAAGAACAGCATGTATCAAAACAGGGACTAGACTGGCGACTCATACGATGGTTGCGCACGCTTTTAATGAGCATTTAATGAGTAGAATTAACAGTGAGAACTGAACCAAAGAGAGGTGCCTACCTCAGATGCTCTGCGCTCGATGGCGGCTTGCAAGCATTGGATCACTCGCTGCCGCTCTGCCTCCGAACTGATCGGCCCTCCATCCATATGTCTTATGTAGAATTCCTGCAATCCATGAAACGCGAGACCAATATTTTGGAGAGCGATCCATGGGACAACACGAGGGCTGCGGATGACTCTTTACCTGATAGGCTCGATCGGCATCGGTGCCAATGGTTCCGTGGAAGACGACGTACCCCATGTCGGTGAGCGTGCACACGACGTCGAACAGGAGCTTCGGTCGGTCGCGGCACTGCACGTTGACAACGGAGTAGCCGCGCTCGGTCCAATTCTGAACCGAGACCGACAACTTTGACGACGACGAAGACGAGGATGCTTCGTTGGAGGAGACGCGCCCGTAATCGCGGTCCGCGAACATGAGCTGGTGGAGGCGGCGGTCGGAGTGGGTCATCATGGGAGAGGCCACGGTGGTCTTGGCTCCGCGGACGTCGTGATCGCCGCGGAGAACATTGCGGAGGCGGGCCTCGATGCCGTCGACACGGTGGGCGTCGGCGATGGGGGAGCCCGAGTGGTGGTCCTTGACGAAGATGAGGGAGGCGATGCGACCGTTGTGGGTCCAGACCTTGGCCTCCACCACGTTGCACTCCAGGTCACGGAGCACAGCGAAAACCTCGGAGAGGAGGCCCGGCCGGTCGGTGCCGGTGAGCTCCAGCGCCGTGAGGCCCGCAAGGCCGCAGCCATCGGATTTGTCGTGGTTGTTCTCTCCGTCATCGCCGGCGGAGGAGGATGACGAGGCTTCGCCGCTGAGGGAGAGCTCTATGTGGGAGAGGAGGGCGGGGTCGAGTAGCTTGCGATCGCGGCCATCGACAACGTGGAAGACATCCATGAACCAGCGGCCGTCCGACGAGATGTAGCCCTTCTGGATGGTTAGGTCGAGGTCGGTGAGCACCTGCACGGCCTCCAATAGCATGCCACGCTTCCGGGCGCTGCTCACCCTCACCACCGTTGCCGTCGCGCACACCGCATTGTCGATCGCCACCCTGCCGATACAAACAACACACCCCCTTACACATCATCCCGCAGAGACTAAAACAAAATTGAAGGCAACCATGCAAAAGAGAGACCGATATCTCCCAAAACAACCAGAGATCGAGAGGGAGGAGATTTGGGAGGGAATGAGTAAATCTGGCACAAAAGACGATATAGAGAGGTAGGCTGTCGAGGTAGTGGCTCACCTGGGAGTGTTCATCATTCTGTTAACGAGCTTCTGGTACTCATCCGGCAATTCCATCTCTTCTTCTTCTTCTTCTTCTTCTTCTTCTTCTTCTTCTTCTTCTTCTTCTTCTTCTTCCTCCTCCGCCTCCTCTACAGAGACTTCTCTCGGTCGACTATATCCACAGGAACCTTGTACCACTTCAAAAAGAAGCCGGAATCACCATCTCTCTATCTTTCTCTCTCTACATATCCTCCTATTTCTCCGCAGATGTTCTGGCTGGGGAAGGATGAACAGGAGAGAGGACAAAAGAGAAGAACAAACTTGATGCCAAAGATCACAGCAGAGGAGACTCCGATATTTAAAAAGGTGCCAAACCCACGTTCCTAAGCAAGAATGGCCGTCTAAGAATTGGGACCACCGCGAGTACCCGTTCAGCAGCGGCCAGGCCGACCTAACCGTTCCGACCCTGGTCAAGCTTCCCCCCTTTCCTTCCGTTCTCATTCTTACCCCCCGTGTTGCTTCTTCCTCAAGCTCAAGTAATCACCTACGCTATATCTCCACTGTGCATGACAACTAACATTATTAACATAAATTAGGGAAGTGATTGGAAGTTGAACGTATACCTTGGCTTTAAGGAAATGACAGTTGAACCAATAAATCCAATATATATATATATATGAATGAAATTTTATATAATATTTAAAAATAAATAAATTCTGTTTGTTTTTTCATAAAAGATTTTGATCATGCGTCTTGTGAACTAATTCGCTCATAATTTTCTAATGATTCAATTTGGCGTCATATACAATTAAATTTTATCATATATGTTTAATTTGAATTGTTTCTTAAAAATTGATTTTGGCATGAAACCAGGACGGACGAGTTAACTCAGCATCGAGATGTTCGTTTGACTCGTTCACGAACGAAGCATTAAATCGTCAGACCCGACGAATTAATGCTGCATTAAAAAGGCCGGGTGTGGCCGGAGCACAGCCAAGTCTTTGTGCCATCCGCGCCCGCGGCCGCGTCCGCGTCCGCGTCCGCAGTGCCAACGAGCGTGATCTGGCCGGCAAAGCCACGGAAGGGCGTTTATACGAGCGTGGGACGGGTAGAGGTCCGGTCACCATCACGGTACCTAAGGTAGCCACTCACAACCAATGACGCGTCCAGATACGATTGGATTTCTGATGGGAATGACCGCGTTAGAACGCTTTGGTGGCTCGGTGACACGATCCGGGAGCATGTGGGGAAAATCAAGGTGGAGCAGGCACGTGTCCGCTGCGCTCTGTCAGGTCGCCTGTCGCTCGAGTCCACGTGTTTTCATCCGAGGGATTTAAAAAGCGCAATGGCGTTGCCCCGGTAACGGCGGCCTTTTTAGGTTTACTAGCTCAGTGGCCCATGCGGGGGGTCATCAAAATTACCCAGTAATAAGGTGGGAAGTTGACGTTTTAAGAAACAATGGGTGGTAAAAGTGCTTCCTGTCGGGCACAGAAAATTGGCAAAAATCGCGTGGTACGGCGTCTGATCGAACGAAGGAAGCCACATGATGTCACATGCGCGCCAATGATCACCGCATACCGAGGACAAGTCTCCGTGATGGACGGTGGGGCGCGCGGCGCCGTTATCTTTGACGGGGCAAAACAAGCGCTGGTCTCGTGACTCCAGCGAGCAATTTATATATTTTTATATATATAATCTTTTTGTTTTTTAAATTAATTAATCAGGCGGGAAGGAGATTGGATTAGTCAAATTTCCCGCCTTACTTTTCCTTCCATTTGGCGCCACGTCGAAGCAGTTGTGTTGGGAGGTGGGTGGCGAGTGGGGCGGCGCGTCTGGTTACGCGGAAAGTGAAAGCCACGACGTGGATGGTATCAGATGGAGCCGAAAGAATTAAAGAAAAACAAAAAGGTAAATGAAAAAAGACGAGAAAAGACCCCAAAAAAATAAGGGAGATGGGAGCGATCGCACTTTTGGCTAAATGGCTTTTGACGGAGGGCAAGGGGTAGCGGCTGTGGCCGCGGGGAGAGGTTCCTGGCTTGTCAACACCATGGTCTTATGTCGTCTCGAGAGTTCGATTCCATGTGAAATGGAGTGAGATCATTTACGCAACGCATCGAGAACAATTGAGAAGATCGAGTTTGGATCCGACCGGACGCAAAGATCATCAGGTCAAGCCCGACATTCGCGACTCATCTAGAAGTTTTCGGGTTACGTGTCATGGATTCGACGCGTTCAGAGCGACCATGGTCAAATCCATTGGCCCCAACTCACGCAACTTCCATTGAGACAAAGAACGTTCAAAGGCTAAGAAGTTGTTAGGCAATGGCCAGAAGAAGAGCGGAAACGACTTGATTGCGGACTATTTCGGTCTTCTACCGCCATTTATGGTATGCAAGTTGCACAGGTTATTTGGGATTGCAGTGTGAGGAACACAAGCCCCGGTTCATTTGATCCGTACATTTTTGGTCTTCCAACATCTCTTTTATCTGCGTTTTTTATACCTCGTTTCTCACTTTCTAAACCAGCTTTTTTAGAGCCCAATTCGTAGTTGGCAGGCACTTTGGCCGCTCGTTCGCTGGCATTTCCATGTACATGAATACTTGTCCCGTGTGCTACAGAAGAGAGAACATGGGAAGCGATTCAAATTTCAACGTGACTTCGACTCGAAGGTACAGTGTGTGTGTGTCCGTGTCCGTGTCAACGATCAAGAACCAAAGTTCAAAATGGAGGTTACGCCACGCACTCAGAATAGGAGACTGAGCCGTTCTGCTGCCGCTCAAAACCATTTGAATCGCCAAGCCGCAAAGGCGTCCCTTCACACCTATCAGATGACGGCCATTAATGTTTTCCTCTGCAAAGGACACTGGTAAAAGTTTGTGTGTTCAAGGACAGACATGCATGTGAGTTTCTGAAGACGTATGTTTCCGAATAAAACCCTTTTTTTCTTTCTTTGAGGACCTTCTGGTTCCAAGTTACCAACTAGTACAAGTCACTGGTATCAAATCAGATGCAAAGCTATCATTAGCTTCACTGTGTAATGTTCTAGTCGAGCCACATGCGAGTGTAATGTACACGCTCAACTTGAATAAAGGAGATGATAATAACTCGTAGATCCGGAACAAAAACACACCCGTGAGTAGCTGCCTGTGCATCACCACATGAATTCTATATATCCTGTCAGCGTTCCCAACTACTAATCTGCATGCGGGACGACAATACTCATCCTTCTCAACTCAGTCGGACATTGCGTTCGACTTCCTACTGACCATCTACCATGTGAAACGACGCAGGTACATGGACAGCTCCATTTTAGGCTGGATGCGATGCTTGGCACGCGGCCTTATCTTTCTCGATCGGAATCTGAAAAGTGTTCTCGTACACCAACAACGCTCTCGGCTGTAGGTCCATTAACGCATGTTAAGCAGCTGCTGTAACACCAGATGGATTACTGTGCAAATCACAGGCAAGCCAAGGAAGGTTATCTATGCATGATCGTTTGGTTGGCTTGCTTTGGTCCAATCATGCTTAACTTGGAGCATTTAGATCTACTTACAAGTAGATCTTGAACCTGTTGAGTAGTCGTACAGCACTGGTACCTAATCCATTTGTATCTTACACAAATATTTTCTCAGCAATCAAATGGCCCATCCAAATGAATTGGGTCGGCCCGGTGCATGGCAAGCTGCGACGGCCTGCAAATAGACTCCACGAAGCAAATAGAGTAATGATACTTTCCTTGGACGTAAACCATTTCTATTCCCGTTATGAACTCATATCGAAGGTACATGGTTGTTTCATTGCATCCGAGCATCAGAATAATGGGCCATCCAATCCTTTTAATCTTGGATTTCTTTCTACTCGTATCGTTTCAGGACGACTAAATCAAGACATAAGCTGAATTACCAATTGTTCCTTGTATTTTTTATGTGGAGAGGTGATCTGCCTTGAAGTCTCAGTTGTGAGATACTTTACATGGTGGTATAAGTCCTCGAACACTTTGAATTTGTTATAGATTCATGGCATAATCTCATGGCTGTCATCGATCGGCAGAAGACAATGGATTGTTGTCGACACAAAGAGATGCTTAACATATGTAGGTCTATCGCTTATTATCTACATCGAGGTAGCTTAGTGCTCGACGCTCATCTTGACTTGCCACAGCACCGTAAGAAATGTTGGCCGCAACAGAGGCAAGAGACATACACCATCGCTGATAAGGATCATATGGTCAACCTCTGGGATCTAAAGCACAGATTTCGACATCTCCATATGAAACGCGGTTCGGGACACACTTGCAGTCGGCTATGTAGTAGACCTCATTGCTGACCGAGATGCATAACAACAATTTAGCCGAACTTTGTAGCAATCCCTTGATGATGATTTCGAGCCCATGGAAAAAAGGAAATAGTCATGTTTTTACTGCAGGAGTTGCTGGAAGAACATGTTGGTGTACCATCATCATCCATTTGGGCAAGTTGGATCATTTTCCGGGCTGTGGTTTCAGTAGAGGTCAGCAGAGAACTGTTAAGATATAGTATATTACAGGAAAAAGAAAAAAAAGAGTTCACTCGATGCTTGTCTGTTTCCTTGACCCTCCAAAATTAAAGCAGATGGTTTCATTCGTTTGACTCTTGACTCTCGAGCTTTTTGGCATGGTGTCAAGTCCTAACATGTCTTCCTTGATGTTTGACCACATGGGACCCACAGTACACTTGTGTCATTCCCACCTTTATGCACCACCGGACCAGACCAACAAAGCCATTACAGAGCAGAAGCAGCCAATGGTCAGTCGTTCTCCGAAAAGGCTCCATGGAGACTAGAACAAAGAAGAGAGAGAGAATCACATGGCATGTATGCATCCCCGAAGCCTTTTTCCAACACCTCGTGTTCCTGAAAGGTGGTCTTAGATTTCCCGGTCTTGGCTGCTCCACTGAGGACGACAGCAACATCACAGAGCCAGAGATCGGGGGATGGAGTTAAAGGGGAGGGGAGGGTGATGCTGAGACTTTAGGTGGTAGGTAGGTCCTCCTTCCCATTGCATTCATGCCATGGGGAAGGAAAGGTTGGGTTGGTCCACCCAACCGAGTCCTGCCCTTGACCCACCCCCCCTCCAATCCAGCACAGCACCTCCTTCACAAGGAGGCCATTAATATTTTGTCCAACACTCTCCCAGTGTTCCATTTTAAGGTGACAACACCCTTATTTAAAGCCCACTCCCTTCCACACAAATTCTGGAGTGGAAGTCATGCAATGTTATCCCTCCCTCGTTGTGTTGTGATTCCAATGCGACGACCGCACGAATGCATAAAGAGAGCCACCCTATTAAATGCAACACACATCTCTCTCCCACTAAAGAAATTGGCATATGCAACCGAGTTGAAAGTCTTCGAGACTTCAACAACTGCTACTAGAAGTGATCGGATCCATGGAACTTTAAGTCGCGCGGGTGGTGAGGTCGAGGGCGACGTCCTAATTCTAATTTTAAGAGGCACTTAAGAAGGCTTGTGAAGCATATTAGCGTGCGACTTGGATGAGTCGAGGAGCCCACATTTCAACTTGCGTTTGCATGCACATCGCTCAGACTTCATCTCTTCTTTATTGGCACGCTGGTGGTCAAACAAAGACTTACATCTTATCATCTTGTAACGGCCGAGTTATTAAATGGAGGAGAGGGGGAAGGAAACCTTAACATGACGTGCGACGCTGAAGCCGAAGAGGACGGCCTACCACGTGGCAGGAGGCGTGGGGTACTGCACCTGCTTCCCCGTCACGGGGCACTGGCGCGACACGAACCGGACGGCGCGGCGATGCGCCGTTACCAACTGTAGCAGTGGTAATAACAATTGCCATTTATAAATAACTCCGCTTTTTTATGCTTCTCTCGTACTGCTACAATAAAAAATCGGGGTGGGGGGGAATGGGAGAGGAGCTTCTCTCTTGTACTGCTACAATAAAGAAATCGGAGTGGGGAAAGGGAGCGGAGCGGAGCGGCGCGTTGGGCCGAAACGGTACAAACTCCTCCTATCTTAATATTTCATTTAGCAGCATGGTTGGTACTGAAACAAACGGCGGGGGACGGGGCCCAGCCGTCTGTGATGTCATCTCTGTGAGTCCGCACGAGGCTCCGTCGTGCTCTTGCAATTGCCCCTCCTAACCTCTAATAACCACATCGAAGCCCCAACGACGCACGGCATCAGATCAACAAGATCGACACGGGGTGGTTTTGTTTAATGAAGGCTAAACAGCGTTGAGACCTCGATCGGGACGATTGGTGGCAGCCGATGTGGACTAGCGATCCAGCTCTTTGTAGTCATTGTCGCTGGTAAAGGAAAAGGGGACATGTGAAATAGGATCTGGTATTTGCGTCTGGGTCCATATAGATATGTATCCGGCATGATAGGTTCCAAAAGCTTTGTTACCGGGACCTATTTATACTTCATCCTACTAAATCATGACAGACCAAACGGGCTCAAATCCTTAAAAAAGGAGAGACGGACGGCAGTGAAGACCGACTTAGAAACTCGAAGACTGGCACGAAAAGGACTCCACTCCATCTTGGAAAAGTGACGCTTTGAAAGGGGATGGAACAGTAATGGAAGCTGCTAAGTAGCGCACTGTCACATGTGGAGCTCTGCATTCTTCCACTGTTGTTACCTCGCCGGACAAAAGAACTCATCTCACGTGTTCAGAACATACTAGAACGCGAGTCGCAGCAGCGGAGAAAAAGGTGGGGGTAAGGAAAGCGGCAGGAGGGCAGGAAGTGAAACGGCCGAGACGCGTGAGATGATGTAGTTGTTAAACGCCGGTGTCATTTTGGTCAATGGAAACCAAGTGGTCCAAGTTGAAGATTGCGTCCTTTGCCTTCTACGCATCCGGAATCCACCTGCACGCATACAGAGGCATGACGCGGACACGCTAATTCCACCTTCTACCCTTTGCTACACGCTGTTCTATATAGCTCCATTTATATATGGTCCATACTTGGAGGGAAAGAGAAAGGGAAGGAGAAGGCGTTGGTGGCATAAGCTTCGTGGAGGGGAGGTTGGAGGAGCAGAGCTGTAGAACAGTTGGGAGAGGAGACTGCTGCGCTGCATAGTGACAAGCAAGAAAAGAGGGAGGAAAGATAGGGGAAAAAGCTCGGGCCGGGTTTATTCCATTGCGTGCTTGCTTCACGCAAGCTGCTAAGTGTAGAGAGAGAGAGAGAGGGGGGTGGGAGTTGGGGGTAGGCTTGGCTGCTTGGCGTGGCTTTGAAGAGTAATCAATATAGAGAAACCAAAAACAAACAAGCATCAAACAGTAACTCCAACACGACCCTCTACCGATAAGACAAACTCCTCCTTCCCCTCACACCATTTTAACACCCCCTCCCCCGCCCTATCCATCAATCTTATAACTTCCCTTTGTTTTCTTCTGTCCATCCTCAATCCTTTCACTACCGAAGCAATCAATTCATCTTGTATGATTAGGACACCAACCTGAAAGTAAACAGAAAGCAGGGAAAAGGAGGAGGAGGCAATCAGGTGATATGAGTAGCAAAAGCCCTAGTGTGGGAGTAGTGGGGGGAGGAAGCGGGGGCGGCGGTGGCGGCGGCGGATCAGGGGGAGGTGGAAGTGCGGGTGGTGGCACCGGACCCTGCGGGGCGTGTAAGTTCCTGAGGAGGAAGTGTGTGACGGGGTGCATATTTGCGCCCTACTTCGACTCCGAGCAAGGCGCGGCCCACTTTGCGGCGGTGCACAAGGTGTTCGGCGCCAGCAACGTGTCGAAGCTCCTCCTCCACATCCCCGCCCACAAGAGGCTCGATGCCGTCGTTACCATCTGCTACGAAGCCCAGGCGCGCCTCCGCGACCCCGTCTACGGCTGCGTCGCTCACATCTTCGCCCTCCAACAGCAGGTGCATACCCCCGCACTGGTGTTAATTTTGTGTCCACACCATCTCCGATACGGTTTGCATGCATAGTATCGTTGTGGTAGGAACTCTGCACATGGATGATGATCTAATTTGGTTGGCTCGATTTCATTCCTACGGATAACTCTCTTTTCTCAAGCATTTCAATCTTCCTATTGTTGTGTTCTTCTGGATCCTATGATGATGTAAACTTACGTGGCATTGGGTTCGGATCGAACTTATCCTCTGGTACACTGACAAGTTGGAATTTTACTGTTCTAGCAACATCGTGCATGCTTTCATCTCCATTACTGCAGTCATCACCGATCGTTGATGTGCTTTCTTTAGCATGATCAATTGTTACACCAACCATGATTCGATCTAACTACATTTGTGGAGTAATCGAATGGTTGTGCTTTAAATAGGTAGTCAACCTGCAGGCAGAGCTGTCCTACTTACAGGCCCATCTGGCCACGTTGGAGCTGCCCTCCCCTCCTCCGCCACCCCCTCCGCCGTCGCTCGTGGCATCGATGCCCTTCTCGATATCCGACCTGCCATCGGCCGCGAGCCTGCCTTCCACCGTGGACCTGTCGGCACTGTTTGACCCTCTGGTCCAGCCAGCATGGCCTCTTCAGCAGCAGCAGCTCAGCACCAGCACGAGGAACCTTTCTGAGAGCTCTGGATTTGGAGGTGGCGATCTCCAGGCATTGGCCAGGGAGCTCCTCGATAGGCAACGGACGGCCACCAGCGAACCCCCACCGGTCTCCAAGTAACAAAAACACAGTGATGAGGCAGGCGTTGCCTATTTCAGGTGATGTGCTTCTTGACCATGGATGGAAGGATCCAAATTAACCTGCTCATATGACCTAAAGAGTTATGATGTTAGTCCTTTTGCTGCTGTTTCATTACCGGCCAACTTAGTTTTAATCTCAATGGTCCGACGAACAACAAGAAGCTGGACGACTAAGACATTTGCATCAAAAAGGCTATTGTGGCATGGGAAATGTGCAGAAGCATTTTCATGTATGTTGTAATGGATATCAGTTTCATTCAGTCGGACACACCTGTCCGGGGGAAGACTAAAAGGTGACGCAGCCTTATTGTTGTGTACAACCATCAGGCAACGTGAGAAGAAGCCTCAAGCAACACTTTGCTCACCATATTCTATTATTGCACCGCTGCTATGCCCTTGCTTTCCGGTTCTCTGCCATTGTTGTTGTGGAAAACGACATCGAGTAGGCAAAGATTGCCACCTTCCACAACAGACATGCTTAATATATATATGACTTGCGTCGTTCACCGAAAAGAAAGGGACGGTGGCTCGCTCTGAATGAGAATGCTCCGAGGAAGGAGGGATTCGGTGAAACCCTTCATATCGTTCCCATGATATCAGGCTGTATGATCAGCAAAGTGATTCTAATTGGGAATGGTGCAAGATGATCTCCGTTGAGGTTCCTATTTATGATTGCAAATACACAGCTAAAAACATCTGATAATTCCTATAGGTTGGTTATTCACGTGCATGTATGAAGTATAAAAGAAGTAATAAAATCGTCGATTTGGGAATAGGTCAAGGATCATGCCATAGTAATTAACATGAGTCGAGAATGGGGAGAAGGATAAAGTAGTAGCATTGTGGAATGACAATATGGGGATGGTTCTAAAATAATGGCACTGTCCCACCATGTTGCTATGCCTCGTTTTAGGTATATTTCCCTGAAAGACCGATGGAGTGCAAGATTCGTCCAAGAATTTGAATCGGAGACCTCTTCGAAATTAAGAATTAATACAATTTTATAAGGAAAACAATCCCATAATTTCTCCGCGGCCACTGTGAACAGCGCAGAATCATCTCAAATTAATTCGAGTTGGGAGGGAAACGGAGCTCAAATTTGAAGTGTTAATCTTGTCATCGGTGACCATGGAGGCTCCTCTTGTGGAAGTATGTTGATGCATATGATTGCCAAAACTCTAATGTTTTGGTACGCATATGGCTACGGGAAGATTATTCTTCTTGAATTATGTTTATGCATGTGATTGCCAAAGCTCTAATGTTATGTTATGGTTTAAAAGGGCTATGGCTCCCCTGCCACTTGGGAGAAGAGAACCTCAAAAGGACGAGTATAAAGTTAGGATAGTTGAATTGATCTCAGTGATAAAATCCACTAAGTCAAACTAGTCGAGATAATTATATATTGATTCAGACATCAATTTAATTTAAAGCCTAAGATGATATATTGTGAGTTCGACTCGGAGGTATATCATCTGATATTTACTAATACGAGACTATTCTATTACTCATCTGTTTCAATCTCTCCTCACACATCAATATCTCTTAATATTTTCTTCTTATTTATATGTGGATTAATTGTTTTAACTTTGTTCGCATCTTAAGCTTGACTCTAGTTATCAAGCTCATACTGACTGACTCAATTCTCTCTCTCTCTCTCTCTCTCTCTCTCTCTCTCTCTCTCTATTTGTCTCACTTTTTGGCTTTTTCTTTTTGTTTACGAAACTTGGCTAACATATATTGAGTCAGACATCAATTCATATTAAAAATTTAAACTAATAGATTGTAAACTAGACTCAGATATATATCAGCTATCTCTTTCAATATTTACCAAGGTGAGATTATTCTCTTGCTTCTCTTTTTCAATCTTCCCTCGTACTTCTAACAAATAAAAGTACTCACACTATCATATCTGAATAAAATATATATAATTTCAAATCAATTGAGAATCAATATCTTCACGTGTAGAGTTTTTTCAATCACTTAAAATAAAATTACACGAAATGATACTCACACATTTCTCTTGTATCAATAATTTGTTTTAACAATTGATAGGAGAATTCGATCCAAAAAAATTCATAATAAAACTGGATGACAGTCCACAGCATTTCTTACTAATTCATACCTTTATAAACTATCCAAGACCATCATGGTTTCTATGATTGATCTCCAAAAGCTCCTAACTATGTATCTTAACCTATTATTAATGGCAAATTAATGGATAACAATTAAAGCCATCGTATTAGAGAAAAAGAAAGACAACGTTATTTAAAGACAAATTATATTTTTCACATTGGCCCTTTTACATCTCAAGAAGTCTTTCATATTTTTCACATGAATAGGACAGTGTCGTAGACAGAACATAATGGTAAATAATCCAGGGGGAACCCGACTCTCTTTGATAAAAATAATAACATGACAACTAATCACTAAACATGCACTATTGCAAATTCGGGTGACCCTAAATTCAAGATGCTTAGATCTTTCCTCACTGATGCTAACAACAGACACATATCTAGGTCAATTATTTTTTTTTCAAGACAATCATGTTAATTAAGTCGGAGACATTGCCAAGTTTGCCAATCCTCAACTTGGCTTCACCCTTGATTCGATCGCCTAGAAAGATGGTCATGTTGACAAATCAAGCGTCACCAAACTAGCCATTTTCTTAAGTCAACAGCCTTAAAAGATGGTAATGTTCACTTTTTTTTTCATCAAAAAATTAAGTTTTTTTTCACCATCATGTCATCCTTTCATTTTTGTTAATATTAATAACATTATTATATAAAAAAATTATTTATATTTTTATCACCTAATATCGTCTTAAGTGTTCCTTTTATGTATTATATATTCATAAAAGATAACGGTATTCCTTGTATGTATGATATATTCATCAAAGATAACGGTGTTCCTTTTATGTATGATATATTCATAAAAGATAATGATGTTCCTTTTATGTATGATATATTCATCTAAGATAAAAGTTTTGAAGTCACTTGGGGTCTATAAATACCCCAGCTATTCCTGTTTTGTATAATAAGAATTGAGCAAGAAAAGAAAGAAAAAACTATGTGATTCTAAGTGTAAAAATTACTCCTCTTAGATCTTAAAATTAGCTCATAAGAGAGATGTGTGAGGGAATACTTATAAAAGAAATAGTTTGTAAGAGGGTGGTTGCCCACTGAAGGAAGACCGCTAGTGGATGCCGGTGGTTTTGACGAAGGAAGAATTGGGAGTGGACGTAGGTCGGAAGACCGAATCACTATAAATCAGGTGTCATCTCTTCTATGCTCTTTTACCTTATGCTTCCGACTAAGTTACTTACTGACTACTCTCACAAGTTAAATCACCTTACTTGCTTATTGTTCTCATAATTTAAAGCATTTCCGAAAACGAATCTTTGAATCGAATAAAGTTTTCTGAAATTGGCGAATCAATTTATCAATTCACACACCCCCTTAGTGTTAACTGTAATCCTAATAATATCTATCTAAGATAAAATAAATCTTATGAAGTACTCGATCGATATTACTATGCGTCCTCTTGTGCATAATGTATTTACTTTGAAAAAATAAATCATCTAAAGTGTTTGATATATAATATGTCTTGTTAAAACAAAAGAGCATCTAAAGTGTTTTATATGATTAATATAACTGAAAGTATCCCTTGTGAAATATTCTTTAAGGATAAGAAGGCATGTGAAGTGTCTGATATAAAAAAAATATATTCTAATTACATATGATATATCCATATATTATTAATATGACCAAGATACCCCTTTACACATAATATATCGATCAAAAAAAATTATTCAAAGTACTAGACATAATCAATGAAGCTAAATCATCCCTTGGTACAATCAAAATATCTAAATTGTCTTAACTTAATCTTGAGCTAGATGCGTTCACCTAAGTTAAAAAAAACATCAAAGTGTCTAACTCAATCAAAATATTTTGTTGTAGGGTGACACCCAAGGCAAAAACATTTGAAGTGCCATTTAATTAATTTTTATAAATAAAATAATTGTTAAGGTCACAAGTGTCTTTCAAAGTGGGCGTGTTCTCACCGTGAAAATAACTCAATCAAAATATTTTATTGTAGGGTGACACCCAAGGCAAAAACATTTGAAGTGCCATTTAATTAATTTTTATAAATAAAATAATTGTTAAGGTCACAAGTGTCTTTCAAAGTGGGCGTGTTCTCACCGTGAAAATAATAGGGGAGCAAAAATGATATGATTACTGTGGTTTGTTAACCAAAGCACGTCATGTGGTGTCCAATCATTTCGGGTACTATATTACAGTCTCCATTAGGCATACCACATCCAAATAGCGTGTAGCATTTAAAGTGAATGTATCATCTCTCAAACATTTAATGTTTTTTGACCAACAACAATATGTAAAGCAATGTATGACTGTCTACTAAACTAATATTACATACCTGAACTTCTTCTAGTTTTCTAGCTCACAATGCGTGCATGTCTACTAACTTCATCATTGGATGCATCTTACTCGATACATTTCGAGTCTGGTTTTTCTATAATTAGAAGTGAAACGGGATATAGACCTTTCATGGCTTTGTTAGAAATCTTTTTGAAATCAAGCTATGGCTCTAAAATAATATCCTCCAAGAATATATTCTCTCTCTGATGAATATTATAATATTTGAAAAATAGATCATAATAAATCAGTTCAGATTGATGACTAAAATTAACTTTATTAATTGAAAGAGATCGAGAGGTACCAATCTCTCTTGAATTTATTTATCTCTATGCAATTCATCACAGTAAAACTTTTATTATCTTTCACTATTTAAAAATAGAGAAATTACACCTTCTCATCGTTGACAAGTCCTTGGGTGGATCAACTCACATACGTGATTTTTTGTGCAACTTATATGTTATATGAGATGCAAAAAGGGGCACGGTAAATGTTTTATCAGAAGTATTTCAGTACATCCCACCAATAAGTTAAAATAATAGAATTTATTAACATCAAACAAGAGGATCAATCGGTGATGGATTACATCAAAAGGTTTGAGAAGTTATCCCGATTTATACCTCACATGATTAGCACTAATGCCTTAAGGGTGAATCAATTTTTAAAGAGACTCAAAGTAAAAATTTATTAGAATACGAAGATAATGATATTAATACCTTAAAAGTAAAAATTTATTAGAATACGAAGATAATGAATACCCCCAAATATTCTTTGATCGATAACGAAAAGGGTCTTGGAGGCAGACTCCCTCTTGCAGTTGGCAAGCAGATATAAGAAGTTTAGGAAGGGTGTGCATAAACACACAGCACTTTCCCATCTGGGAAGGTTGTAACATCTCTTGACATGGTAATTATTCCGGATTGTTGTTTATTCAAGATTGTTGATATTATTATACCTTAATTACATTTGTTCAATGAGACTTGTGGATGTAAAATGTTCACGGAGTCCACTACTCTATTATTCCAGTGGCGATTGTAATGGATCGCGATCATCAATGAATATGAAAGAGAATTCTTGGTAAACGTTGACAGAAGTCGAGAAGAATCGACTTTGAATCAACTACAGACTCGAACAAAGATGTGTCCCGCAAAGCGTTGGGCACCATCGTTCAATATGGTTACGTAGTTCATTTATCTACTGCGATAGAAAGCAAGCCGCTGTTCCTCAAACGAATACTCTAACTCCTCTACCGGTGCTACCCTCGGCGCTGCCTCCTTAAAGAGGCAAGTCGGAGCAGGCGTTGTGGCCACCTGCATAGGCATTGGCGCTGCAGCAGGAGTTTTGGGGGTTGGGGCTGGCATTGCGTTCAATGTCTTGTTCTCTTCGATAGCACCGGTAAAGGGCTTCGACGGTGCCGGCATTGGCGCTGCAGCTTGAGTTTTGGGTGCTGGGGCCGGCATTGCGTTTGACGTCATGGCAATGGGCTTCGATGGGGTTGGCATTGGCGCTGCGGCAGGAGTTTTGGGGGTTGGCGCCGGCATTGCGATCTCTTCGATTGCACTGGAAATGGGCTTCGATGATGTTGCCGTTGGCGCTGCAGCTGGAGTTTTGGGTGTTGACGTCAATCCCTTTGACGTCATGTTGTCTTCAAAAGCAAAGGTAATAGGCCTCGACGGTGTTGATGGAATGTGGTTGACCGGAGCCAGGGGAGCAAAGGGTTTGCGTGGCGCACCCATTTCTTGATGCGCGGTGAAGGATAGCTTCTTCGTGGGAAGGCCAGCAATATCTAGGCCCCTTGCACCTACACAAACAAGAGCTTCACTTTACAGACCTCGTTCATGGTAAAATTTGGGAAAGATTGTCGTATTGCCACTGGAGATTCAAGAACTAACCAGGGGAAAGGGTACCCAGATCATCCATCTTCTTCGTCGAGCGTCCAGACTTTGCGGAATGCAAATAGTCAGGCTTGGGAGGCTGCATTGCCGCTCCACCAAGAGACAGCCTTCGGCTTGGACCGCCATTTGATGTTCTATGAACTTTCTTTGCACTCTGAGGCTTTAAAGGGCTGGGTTTTGAACCATAGAGAGCTTCCTGCTCGGCTATGAGCTGACCTTGGAGTTTCTTCTGGTCCTGAATTATACTACTGTGTGTTAATCCCGAGCCACAAATATCCAGCTTGATCCACTGTAATATCATTGTGTTAAAAAGCTAACCCTCTGTCGCTTGCGCTCTTGCTCTTTCTCTTGCCGGACGACGGTGTATTCTTCCAGCATTGACAGAAGACGCACCTACAAGGTAGAAAGAAGCAACTGGAGATCAGATTCCTAATAAGACCATCAACGGCCCACAAACGTGAGAGGAAATGCTCACGCCGTCGTATGTGAATTCAGCGCCTCTTTCTTTCTCCCATTGTGTGATTTTGGCTGCCAGAGTCTCTATCATTGCTGCTCAAGATACAGAAAGTAGCAAATGAAGTCACAGAACTTCCATGATGCAGATATATAAATTGTATTTGGTCTTAGATGTCTATCTATATATGTCAACCTGGAATCTTGTTGACTAAAGCACGAGCTTTCTCGGCACGCTTGAGGGCTAAGTGTGCACCTCGTCCAGCATTGTAGCGGTTCTCATCCTGCAATAGATTGGAGAAAAGAATGTAAGCCACAGAACCGAGCAAAAGACCACCATTTTTCTCAGATTCCCGACCCTATTGTATTCCTCCAGCCATGCCTCCTCCTCGCATGCGGGTAACCATTTTTCTACCCTTTCGAGAATGTCTTTCCTGCTGAATGCTTCCTCTTTAACTGTTGAGATTTGGTCCTCTATCTGTTCCAGAATAAAAGAGGCATCAATGGCTCCTGCAACACAGAATTGGAGACCACGTTTAAGCTAGGGAGCCATCTCTCTCTCGATAGCACTAAATTACAGAAATATCAACAGATACCGGAATCGATAGCACTGATTGCAAGTTCCGCATCATTTTCTGCCTCTGCAACCAGATGTGCTCGTCGACGAAGCTCTTCCAGTTCCGTTTTCTTCTTCAAGACTAGCTCTTTCATCTTGCTTACTTTTAGCTGTTCAAGTCTCAAAACTTCTGCCTCCACCTACATCAAAATTGTGCTCCTATAACTAATATATACTGCAACCGAGCAAATTTGGATGTAGTTGCTTGCTTACAAAATTGAGGAAGTCCAGTGAAAGAGTGTTGGCCCCGGTAATTTCTTGTTCCGAAGCAGCTATATTACTCGTCACATTCTGAAACAGTCGTTGCTCTTCAGTTGGTGTATCCATCAGATTCCACAGTTCCAACATTGTAGAGGCAAGATCTTGAAGCTGCCATAAATCAAGGTCGCAACATGAACTATAGCACAACTAAGATAAGGATTGTCAATCTCAGGAACATCGATTACCTTATGCATCCTTTCCACTTTAATCTCTCGCAATCTCCCTATGGCAATGGAAAGCCTTTCGATTGTAGCATTGCTTACGCTCTTTGGGACTTCAGATTCATCCAAACTAGGGTGTATTTCTCTTACTGTTTCTTTAAAATCAACTCCAAGCACAGAACATAATGCATTCAGGGTAGACAAGTGTTCCATCACTTGCTTCAAGCGATCGCTCTGTAACAGAAGAGTTAATTTGTTATAAGAACAAATGAGTGATGTTGTTGACGATTATGCAAATGAAATGTGATCCAGAGGAGTTCACTTCAGACCTTCTCCTTCTGAAGTGACTCTAACTGTCTGTACAAGTCTTCAAGCTTTCTTGCAGATAAATCAGATTCATCCACGGCCAACTTGGATTGGTTGCCTTCAGAAGACGTGATCTCAACTGAGATCTTTCTTATCTGTTCTATTACTTCTAAAAATTGATTCCATCTCTCAACTTTTCTCTTTCGCATCTCCTCTAGCTGTGGGCCAATGGACTTGAGTTCCTCTTTTAAGCTTCCCGTTCTGTGATTGGACTGCAAATACAATTGAGATGCATAATACATTTCTTCCCATTAGAAGCTTCAAAATTAAAAAGCTACTCATGCAGGATAGCACCTACACTAGCGATGCACTGATAAGAATCGCAGCAAACAAACAAGAGGATCAAGCAACATCAGATAATTATGCATCAATTTTGGCATTACAAGAATTTTAAACACAGAAAAGTGCTAAAGTCTGATAGCAAAAGCATGAACTGAGACACACCTGTCTAATGTGTACTGGTGGCTCACCCAATGCGGAACAGATGGCTGCAAGCTCCGCTTCAGAGTCAGCAATTGCCTGCCGCAGCTGAGCTCTACAACGGTTGGCCTGGTCGACCTTTCTTCTGTACACATCCAGGCACTCTTGTTCTAGTTCGAGGAGCGTTTTATCCCTTTCAGCATCAGATTCACCAACCTCATCCCATATGATCTGATACAATGCAATTAATGAACCAGGTTGAATGAATTAATATGGCAGCTACTGATGTCCTCGAAAGCAACATTGTTACATATAATGCTGTGGAAACAATTACTGCAGTGAGAGTGAGTTGTCGCAATGATCAGGATATTATTCATAAATTTATCACAATATCATAATTTTGGGTCCTCCTATAACTATGTTCAACAACAACATTTTATATAACAAGCTAGTGGAGCTACTGAAAACCTGAAGCTCATATAGAATAGATCCGCATGCTGTTTCCAATTGTAACAGCTGATCGCTAGATAGACGAGCCATGCAAGCAATTTGACCTGCAAAAAGAATACGTGTCCATAAAAAGCATTTACTTCATCGAAGAAAAAGGAATTAGTTCAGAAAAGAGAGATCTAAAATGTCTGCAATGGCGATGTAAAGGGTGCATATATGTTCAAGATTTACACGACACCAAATGGAGGAAAATAACCGATGGATCATTTTTTTCAAGTAATTTATGTTCAAGATAGCTTTTTTTCCTCATGCAGTAAAATTATTTGGGTACATTAATAGGTTATGTAAGGGGAAACTAATGGTCAAATCGAGCATGGATTATAAAGCGTAAGTTAAAGAAGAAGCAGAGACAGCAATCGAAACCCACAATCACCACATCAAAAATCAATTCGCTCCGCTAGTGAGAGTTTCCAGTAAAATAAATTCGAAAAAACAAATTAAAGTTAATCGGATTCCAAAACTGTTCCTGAAGCCGAAACAAGACGTCCGACCATCCAACCGTCCAAAACCAAATCACTGCATTAGATTAACACCAAAACAAAGAAGCATTTCAGAGAATGTATGAGCCCAGATGAGATAAAACTGTGATGAGGAGCGCCCATCTTGAGATCTTCGAAACATCAACAACATAGGACAAATTTCAACCGAAATTTAAGCTAAATGAAGGGGAGAGAGAGAGAGAGAGAGAGAGAGAGAGAGAGAGAGAGAGAGAGAGAGAGATCTCGGAAAGAGGCGTACCTGAAGAGGGCTCAGATGGGATCGGTGCAAGAACCAAAGGAAAGCGAAGCTGAGTTTCGCTGCAAGATTTGGCCGTCAGTGACCGCCGAGAGAGAGAGAGAGAGAGAGAGAAGGGGCAAAAAATGATTCGAAATGGAGGTGTTTTGATTTGAAACGGAGATACCGTTTTGTGAACTTTATTGGGCTGGTACATGATCTGGGACGTTGAATTCGAAATGGACGGAAAATGATCTGTTACCGTTACCGAATAGGGTCAACGAGGACGGGAAGGGCGCCGTCGTAATTATGGCTTCTTTGCCAGCCCTATTAAATTAAAGATAATGCAGTAAATGACGAGGAGAAAAATCCGATAATACATTTCTTAGCTCACTATCGTATAACTTATATCTACGTACATTTTTCAGGGGTGATGGGCCCCAGGGAATTCATCTCCCATGGTTTGGTGGCTGCGAAAGACAGTGAGAGTATGCAGTTCACCAAAACGCGTGACCCGACTTAAGTTACTACTTGAGAACAGACTCACCTTACGACAGATGGTATAGAAGCACACCTTCTTGGCGTGTGCCACCGCAGCATGTCGCGACTTGCGTCGGGACAAGCGAAGGTGCTGCAAATCCATAACCCTTATCGGGGTTTTAGTTATATATTGAGCCCTGTGGGTCCATCGCATCGTAACACATGGCGAAGACCAGCAACCGTTTCGCATCACCAGATGACATACCAAAGCTAACTAAGATACGCATAAATCAGTAACATTCTTATATCATAAGAACTTTCTGTAAGCTATCAATTCAATGTTTTTTTGTGTTCTTTTACGGTAACAAACTTTTGGCGGTTAATAAGCTTATATAAACTAGGAATATTCACGGGCAATAAGTAGATTTCTGTCGGATTATTCAAGTGGGACACAAAATCACTGGTAACTAATCTCCTGCAATGGACATAGATTTCTGCCCTGGATGCTTTCGGTCGGGCAGCGATGATTCTATCAGGATCCGCAGAATTGAATTCGAATGGGAATGAACTGATGCAAGAATGACGATAAAAAGAAGAATCATGCAGCCTGCTCAACGTATATAGAACTGGCTCATAATCTAGTGGATGCAAAAGTCGAACAAACTATCTTGGCAGCAGACTACCTCCTTGTGAGTGATGCCGACATATCCTTGCTTGTTCCTCCGGATTGCAACGCCAGCCCAAAAAATACACAAGAAGAAGAGGACACACCTGGATTGACCAATTCATCAAAGAAGACTTTCTTCCCTTTCATCCTTTCTTTTATAGTCTTCTACCTACGACTAGCCTTGCTAAACTAGTTGCTGCAGATTTCCTATATTAATTACACACTTTCCAACATGCGCCGGCGGTCATCATGGACCAGAACTCGTCGAAGTCCACGAGGCCGTCGCCATTCCTATCGACGGCTCTGATCATGAGCCGGCACTCCCGGAGGCTGCACTTGCCGTGGCCCAGACGGACGAGTACCGTCCTCAGCTCCTCGGCGGAGATGAACCCGTTCCCGTCGACGTCGAACACCCGGAAGGCTTCCATCAGCTCCTCTCTGGTACCGGACATATCGCCGCCGCTTCCGCTCCCTCCTCCGCCGACGGCCTCCATGAACTCGTCGAGGTCAATGAAACCATCCCCGTTGCAGTCTGCCTCTCGCACCATCACCTCAGCCTCCTGCGCGGCCGTGGCCCGCTCGTGTCCCATGCACAGCAGCAACTCAGAGAGCTCCGGAGGAGATATCTTCCCGTCGCCGTTGGAGTCGATGAGCCGGAACACTTCCTTCAGCTGGCTGGATATCTCCATGGCCGCTGCGGAGGACGGCGACAACCAGTTGAATGTCGTGCGGACACTCCTGGGCTCTGCTCCGTCTCCCGTGCACGCCATGGCTTTGATGAGCTTGCGAAGGTAGGCTCCCACCCGCCTGCCCAGAGGAAACATGTCAGCCAACGCTGGAGGAGGACAGAGGCAAAGAGGGAGAGATCACGCTTGAAATAGGGGATGGGAAAGGACAAACTTGGGCAGCAAAGAATCATCAGATGAACAAAGCAGATAGGAAATAAACAAGAAGGTGGACAAGCTCTCATCACTAAGAGATTTACAGGCTAATCGAAAATCAAACACCAGGACCTGAATATACACTGGATGTGTTATGCTATCAGAAGGGGGGGGGTGGGGGGAGTCGAGAGGGGAGGGTTGGGTGCAGGGAACCATGTGGGCAGCGTAATGGTTCTGGATTCATGGGCGGTGCAGTGATTGGGTTGTCTTAGTACCTGTAAATGGAAGCGAGTACAGTTGTTGGTGGTGGCGATATGTGCCTTGAAGTTGATATTACTGTGTGCGTTCTTTTGGTTCATCTCCTCATTTCGGAAGAGGCACAGTGGAGAGCCACATGGGAAGATGAATGATAGAGACAAACCTTTCTGCTGGTCCATCAAAATAAGAACAAGCTCGCCAAGACTAAGCACGTAGCTCGTTGGACTTCGTGGAGCTGGAGGCCTTCCATAATCGTGAATAGTGTTACAAGATAACTGGAAATACTTGCATGTGTTCTAAGCTTCTTAACTCGAAAAAAGAAAAGGTTGTCCACTGCAATTGATCCCTGTAAACCCTAAAAAGCTCCACTGTTTCGCTCCGAGCCCTGCCAATTTCCATCGGAAATCACTCATCTATCTGCTGCTAACTATTCTTGGCAAGAAGGCCTTCTCCCAAGATTTCATTTTCTACATCCGCTACACCGTACAACATGAGGATTACCAATGGGCCAGGATCCGACTCACGGGCTAAATTCACAGAGAGATAAATCTGGGCCCAAAACGGGCGAATTAATTGTCATCGATGGGTCGGTCTTAAAGTTACAGCAAAGACAGATTTATTCTTCCAGTAGAAAGAAATGATCTATGGTATATCATGAATTATCAGAGAAACTAGGTGCGGGTTTTTGATCAATCAGCTGATCCCTTTTGGGTTGGTGGGGTGGATGACCACAGTGTCCATGGGCAGTCATTACATGCAAGGCTGCAGCGGTACGTAAGTGACAGTACCAGCTTGCTTCTGTTTTATTTCCTTCTCCGACTTGTGATGCCCTGACCTTCGCCATGTGCTGAAAGCTGAGCAACAGTCTCACCTCCTCGTCTCGCTGCCCATCATAACGTGGGGAAAAAGGACGAACAGAGAACGGCCTCCTGCTTGATCACAGTGTGGAAGTGGCAATATTGTTTTAGGACTCTACTCCTTAGCATGAAAAACCTTTAGATGTTTGCCTCATCAGTGTGACCGTAGCACGAGACTGTAGAAACCTGTTTAACATAAATAGATAGTTTGACTGCATGTGATTTCTGAAGCCGACCAGTCGAGAAATTTTAGATGGGACAACGGGGATTGTACTTGGTTTATGGTGACTATGTGTGGAAGGCCTCAACAATAAATAATTTGTTCTTGATGAAAACATCCTTCGGGTTTGATGAGAATCTTTAGAAGTTGGTGCTGATGATAGCCCATATAATGCTATGATGAAAAGGAAGAAGGTGTACATCTCGTACGACCCAGGAGTCTCTCCACAATCAAAGGTAAGAAGATGGTGAAGACTTAAAGAAAGGTTCTGGAGTCATGTAACAAGTTTGGCAAGCGGCCAAATTAAATAGGCAACGTTCTTTAACACCGAGGAAGTGGCCATTGTGGCAGTCCGGCACAAAGATGGCAGGAGATGGTTAAAAGCTTGGTAGTTCTGATAGCCTACGCTGACAGTGGACCAAGGACTAGTAAACAACTTGTTCGTACCTTCCAAAATCGATCGCCTGCAGAGCATAAAGATATTGCTGGTGAAAATGGGAGAACCTAAATGACCGAAAAGAAATAAAAAGAAAAGATCTTGAACAACTAGTGCGCTTGTAGGCATGAAAAGATCCAACATTTATAGCTCTCGATCTTTTTTATAGGTTCTTCCTGCACTGATTAACCTGAGTTAAAATTATTGCACTAACCGACAACTAGGAAGTATCCTAATGAGATTAGTCTAAGTCTGTTGACCATTAGAAACTATGTTGTTAATTGTGCGAGTGAGCATTACTCCTACGAAGTGTCTTGTGATACCGGAAGTCCTCCGTGACATCCGCCACCTCCGCTGGCGATAATTCTTATCCAGATCTCCAAGATTATCCAACAATTAGATGATCGACTAGCGAAAAATGAGATGTACTCTTAGCTCGATCCCACTTGTGGTACAGGCAACATGTTGGGATCTGACACGGTGGGGTTCATCGTGTGTTCCGCATCGTGAGGGAGCTCTCGGGCACATGGAAACTGATTCAAATCCAACGCCAAAGCAACTGTTATAGGGATTGGCAGGGGTGGTGGGAAGTGGAGGACCAGTTCGTCCTCAACAAGGACAACAAGGTGATTTTAATGGAGCGGCCCCGCATGTCCTCCGCGTCAACACACACATAGCCCAACGCACCCGTGGTCTGTCCTTCGCTTTCTCGCCCCCGTCACATGCTCTTGTTCCTCTCGGCCTCCCCGCCTCTCTCCTATATATCCACCACCGGCTTTCTCAGCTCAACCCACAGCCGAGCAAAGCAGCAGGCGTAGCTTTCTCCTCCTGTAAGATCCCCCGAGTTCTAAGGGTTGGAGTTTTGGAAGTAGCCGTTGCAAGGAGATGGCGTTCCGGAGGTCGAACAAACTGCCTCAGGCCGGGGCCATCAAACAGATACTGAAGAGGTGCTCGAGCCTGGGGAGGAGGCAGCAGCCGGCGGACGTGCCCAAGGGCCACTTCGCGGTGTACGTGGGCGAGAGCCGGAGCCGGTTCATCGTGCCCATCTCCTACCTCACGCACCCGGAGTTCCAGAGCCTGCTGCGGCAGGCCGAGGAGGAGTTCGGCTTCGACCACGACATGGGCCTCACCATCCCCTGCGAGGAGGTCGTGTTCCGCTCCCTCACCTCCATGCTTCGTTGAGGCAATGCACCGTCATCCGGGACTCCATTTGTTCGTTCTTTTTTGCCTCCATTCCGATGGTGGTTCACTAGAATGTAGCTGTTCTTGCTCGATCGAAACCTACGCTGCGTGGGTTGTATTTGTACATCTCCGAGCGGCGTGCCCGCGGTTTGCCGCCCTGTGAGAACTAATTAATTTACTTGCAAGGAGTGCAGCAGATGGGGCACCCTTCCCCTGTTCATACTCTCGCTCTCTCTCTCTCTCCATCTGTTCATGCTGTGACGCGTTTCCTGCGACTGTATGAACGTTACAAAGACGATGACAACCCACCAGCTCTAGTTTACGCAGATATATATGAATCACGTATGCTGCATGCTTAGTAAATTAAGCATGAGAGGTTTCTGTGTTTGAGATCGAGTACATCTATGAGACCTGTAGACTGAACATCTTCTGGATAGAAGAACAGCCGAGCAAGTTAGCAGTAAAAATCAAGAGCGCTCTCAGCTTCGGCTAAATTCAATAAGAGCTCGAAGCTTAATGGGGTGAGGTGAGTTCTCTTTTTGTTTTCTTCTGCTGCTTTGTGCTCTCTCTTTCTTCTTTCCAACCTCTACAATATATTTCCAGGTGATGAAGGGGGCTGGACGTTCAACATTTTTCCTGATTCAATAGAATCCAAATGCTAAAGTGCTCCCGCTAATGCGGTTTGGTTCTAAAGTTTGAAGACTAAGAATGAGAGAGAGAGAGAGAGAGAGAGAGAGAGAGAGAGAGAGAGAGAGAGAGAGAGAGAGAGAGATGAGGACCCTTGGAACCCTATACATTTTGTCCTTTGCTTTGAAGTCATTAGAGGCAACTTAATTAAGCGGAAAGAACGGCAACCATGGACATGAAAGTTCCTTTCCTCAATTATTTGTACTAATATTAGCTGTTGGAATCAAAGTACAACAGTTTGTGCCTCTCGTCCTATCTCTTTAAATTATGAGCTCCTATTGCGTTAAATTGACAACGCAACCGAGTCTTATAAATTAAGGGGTGGATTTGCATTCTTTTTATTTTCTCTTTGCAATCCCTTTGGAACGATCGTATCTTCTTCCTTTTCAAGTGTAAATGGGCATCTCAATCATTCCGGCGAAAGAATCCTTCCTGCCGCTTTTGCTCTCCTCCACAGGTCTCCTGTCGGCATCTATCAGCCTCTCTCTTTGTCCAATCTATCGTCAAAGAAATCCCTCTTCTCCAACTCATCGATTACGGTGACAGCAATATCTCCTCTTGGAACAGGGACAAGTGCATGTGGAATTTGGAACCGTCCGTTTGGTCTCTAGCTGCCCTTTATCACGGGCAGCGACCGCACGCGTACGGGCGGGATTTCTTCTTAGCTTTGTCCACTGATATTATCTGGTTCACCGAATCACTGCGGAGAAACTGGCAGAACCGAACCCGGTCGAAGCGTTCAGCGGCTTCGAATCGGGTCAAAATTGGCGTCATACGGTTCAATTCCGATCTCTATAAATTGGAATCAAAACCACGACAACAGTTTCAACTCAGTTAAATATGAAAAATAAACAAATAAATTTCGTAGCATAGTTATTAATATTTTAAATTTAAAATCTATTGAATTTAGTTTAAATTTTAACAAAATAATTAAAAAAAATTTATCAATTGAAATAGATGAATTGATTGGAGCCGCTTGATTCCAAATTTGATAGAACCATAATGACTCGAGTGACAGCCGTGGTCACCCATTTGCCACTCACAAAATGGGAAGAAGCTTAATATATGAAAGAGACCATAAATTTGGCCTTTCCTTTTGTGTTGATAGAGTTTGTAGGACAAACTTATCCCACTTGGCCAAAGGAGTCATGCATGCACTAATATTTTTGAGCCGGAATTGATTCAAAGAATCCAATAGTCATTGTGGGTTGTCGGTGTTCATGAAATCATAACAATAACAATAATTTAATATAAAATAATACTAATATATATATATATATATATATATATATATATATATATATATATATATATATATATATATATATATATATCTCTCTCTCTCTCTCTCTCTCTCTCTCTGAACGAAAGGGTTCACACGATGAGAGGCTTGAAATGTCGGCGAAGGCTTCTTCCAGCATCTAAAAGAAGCAAAATAACAAATTAAGATTATTCTAAAAATAGACTCTTTTGTACCTTCTTAATGCTCAGTCAAATATTGCTGCCTTAGTACTACCAATAGTCAAAAGATAGATACGAAGGGTGCATCGTTGCATGCATGCGATTTCGATGACTCAAACAGGTCATTGAGGACCGCATAATGAACTCGTGTTGCACTCCTCTCAGCCATGAGAATTATGCTTAAAGCTCTCAGGAGAGTCACGTTCTCGAATGCAGAAATGACCAGTGGGTGCACCATCAAACATGTCGAAGAAACGAAGAAGAAGAGGCTCCATCAAAGGGGACAACCCTGGGTGGGTTTGGAGATGTGGAAGCTCGTCAGGGTCCTCAAATCTAATGAGTGGCTGTGCAGACCCCTAAAATCTAGTTCTTCACTCTGAAACGTCTTCCAAGAGGTCCCTCTTCTAGCCTTAGCTGGCCATGCCATGTCTAAGAGTCCCATCATCATCAAGCATTAAATGTTGGATGCAAGTCGTATTGCTAGAATAACAATCAAGAAACCAATACTCAAACGTATTCTTTGCTTACACCCATCGATACAAATATAAATTTTTTTACTATATGAGAATAATAAAATATAAAAAAAAACCCTCCTAAGTTAATCCAACTCTAACTCAAAATCTCATATATATCCTCTCACATAAATTGTTTACTTCTATTAGGAAAATGTGTTTCCTTTCAATCTTCACATATCGAAACCTTGAGAAATTTAGGTTATCTATAAAACAGCAAACTTCAATTTCTAATATTTTTTCCATATCTAAATTTCTTTTCCTCTGAAAAGTTTGGATCGAGAAATACGATAACACCAACACATCTCCAATGAGGTGACTGTCGTGGACGAAAAACTTTCATGTTGCTACGGTTTTAGATGGTTTCATGCTTGAACCAACGTGTCGACAAAGAACAGTGTAGATGAACTCCTGTATTCTACAATGAACAGAGCCAAAACATTTGGATTCGTGAACTCCTGTAGTCCATCATAACGATGTGCGGATCTTTCTGAGGCTTTTATGGTCATTGGATCATCGTGTCTGTCGTGAGTGGTGTTGCAGCAAACTATAGACAGCAACGCCCGCTAAAATTTGTTTTGCCATGTACGAACTTTTCTCGCTGAGGAGGTGAAAGAAAGTTCATCGAACGAGTTCATTTCAGCCTCTCTGTGTCAACGCCTCTGCAAGAGCACATTTATCAAAGCAGGCATCGCCTTTCCGTATACGGTATACCAAACATATCGAAGATCTAACAAGGCAAGACGGGTCCACAGGAGGAGGAAGCCCATGTGTTGACCTCGAGGTGCGCGGGAGTCACGGCCTCCAAGTCTAATCAAAGGCTGTAACGGCGTAACACATCAACTTCGCCATACTGAAGAGCTCCAAAGGGGTCGCTCTTGTGCTGTACAGACGTGGCTGGCTCGTCCACAGATCCATGGCAGCTGATGTCCTACTCCCGACATTAAGCATGCAGCGCCGGACATGGACCTCCAACTACGTGAACGGCCCCCGATCGCGGAGCTTCTGCTGTGCCTGGTGACTCCCCGGCAAGTACTGTAACGCGGTGTCGGTGGATTACATGGTTGGAACTGCAGCAACTTCTTGGTCATGCATGATTCGGATGTGATTGTTGGCGCATCATGTTCCTCCGTCGGCGATGCGAGACACAGGAGGCCGTGGCACCGGCGCGCCTGCATGCACCGAGCAAGAACCCCACAGGCGTGGTGTTCCACCCGCACCAGAGCGCCATCGTCATGTGGCGTGAACTCCAGCGAGGAGACACGAACGTGATGAGCATTCATTGCTGGTTCCAAGAGCTTGTGGTAGAAGATTGTTTCCGGTCGGGTTTAGTTAAAAGGGTTTTGTACCACGTCATGATGCTTGTCATGCCGTCTGTGGGCGATCTCTCAACTCATTGTTATCTTCGATATGCTGCTACTCCATATCAGGCAGTGGAGCTTCTTATTTAGGCCGACATCAATCGTAATATCGGTCTTATCGTGTGTTTCAATTACAGGATAGTCATGAAGAAGTGATGAACAATTCACAACCGAAAACTTTGAGCAATCACAAATCGGCATGGAGATTTCAAACGTTGATTGAATTCACAAACCAAACTTGGAATCCTTAAGGAAACATAATTTATGCCACTTTACTATACATCAGTCGGTAAGAGCATAGTTGGTTTACTATATGTTTACGTTCCGTAACAGGAAAATGTTGTCTTCACGAGCGACAATGTACAGAAATTTTTGTCCGGTAAACCCACAACTGCCATTATAACCGTTGATCATCATGGAGAACATGGATGTTGCTCCAAGTTGCAATCCAAACAAACTTTCAAGGAAGGCGGGAGGCTCGATTGCAAGTAGATTTGGTAATTACCACCAAAAACAAGCGCAACCCACCTAAAGGCTGAAAACTACAACTTGTGAGCTTAACTTTGAAGATTAATTGGTGGATCAACCACTGTGCACTCATTTATCAATCTGCGGAGAGTTCTTTTAGAATATCCATCAAAAGAAAAGTTTTCTCAAAAGCATAAATTAGTGATCGCCTTTTGTCTTGGAGAAAAACCTGCTAAAAGCACGACCCTGCTTCTCGGGCAAGGCATTAGGAAAAGAAGTAGAAGACGATGACCTGGAAGACCTATGCTTTTGATGCTTTGAGTTGATAGGTGATCTGGGAAATGGACTCGCTTCATTGTCGGATGGGCTAATCTGGGAGCTGTATCCATCCAACGGGGATTCACCACCTGTTCTTGGCGTCACAAAAGCAGCAGCGCTTTCCGTCTCAGATGCCATGTACCTTGAATTATGCATGCTTTGAGTGTTAAAACCAGTGGAGTCCAGTGCATCTTCGAAATAGTCATGTAAGTGATTTCTGTTCTTTGGAAAGGAATCTGCTTGTTCTGCTGGTGGACGCAATGTTTGCAATTGCCTTCCAAGCAGAAGTATGGTCTCTTGACACTCGGCAAGCTTCTCCGCCGCGGCTGCTATCTCTTTCTCCTATTACAGAACATAGGACACTTTGAAAGTCATGTAGAAGAACTATAAATTTTGTTATCTGAATCTAAAGATGATGGCATGCTACAAATGGTTCATGTAAATTAACAAGTAGCACAAATTAGTTCAGTCCAAAAACAGTTTCCTGTGCTTTTCTGATGCCAGTGTAGTGAACAATTGCAAAATATAAAATCAAATTGAAAACATCATTTTTGATAATAAATGATTTGTGAGCTTCTGTTGATAAAGCAACAAACAGTAGGAATTCAAACCCTAGCCTTCCTGAAGGCACGAGTTTGTGAAATATCACATATTTAAAGGTGTCATCAAACTCAAGAAAAGAACATGCAAAATTTTCGAAAGTCACAAAAGTACAAACATGAGTAGACATGGTTTTATAAAAGTTAATTGCAAAGCAAAATTTTCCTTTGGCAAAGTCTGGAAGCCATTTAGGATAAGAGATACCAGAAACTTTTGGACCACTACTGGTGGGTTCAAAGAGGCAGTCACAAATTGGATTATGAGAACCGACCTTGGCACTATTTTAACAAGGTCCAGTGGTCAATGCCATTCTTATATAAAAGAAGAAAAAATAAAAATTATAGACCTAGCTCAACAAAAAGACTTGCATCATGGAGTCGAGGAATGCACATTACCTGTTTTGCCTTGTCATTGCCAGCATCTGAGCACATTGAACACTTTTCATTCCTTCATTCAAAAACAAATGAAAAGAAATAAGAAAATAAGACCAATAAATATATTAACAACACCAACTAAATAAATGCAAACTCCAACATGCAATCAACTATTCTGAATAACAATATTTAGCAAAGTCTAAAAAACAATAGCTAACCTCTCGATCTTCTCTTGAAGATCTCTTAATTTGGTCAAATCATCCCGATGAATACGCTTTTCTTCGCCAAGTTCATTGTTCAATGTTTGTACTTCTGTACGTAGAATGTTTACTTCGGCTTCTAACTGCTGTGCACGTGATTCCAGCAGCTTGTAGGACTCGGCCATACACTTTAACTGTGTTTCAGACAAGCTGTTTGATTTTTGGCTAGCAGCCAATTGAGATTTAAGCTCTGCCAAACTTTGTTCTGCTTCGACTAGACGATGTTTTGTCCCTTCCAACAATTCAGTACAGGTAGACAGTTCCGTTTGCATGTTTTCTTTTTCCAACTTCATCTCTTCAAATTCCTTCGATGAAAACTTCTGTGTCGTGCTCCTTTGTTCAAAGCTGTCACTGATGGGCCCCTCAATATCTGGATGAGAGGAAGAATGAGACAGAGCCATAGACCTTCCTGATAAAATCTCATTTCTTGGTTCATGCTGAGCCACTCTGTTTTCAAGTAATGTTACCTTATCTATGCAGTCTGAAATATTGCTTTCCCATTCATTGCCCATTTTAAAGGTCATTTTAAAGCCCATCTCACTGGCTTCAGACAAAATATGGGATAAAATAAGTATCAAATCATTCAAGCTTTTTTCATTGTGTAGTACATCATTGACATAAGAAGAGAACTGCTGGATTTTCTCACTTAGTATTGGACCATCAGATTGCCTATCTTGTAGTTCTGAGGATTCTTTACCAAGAGATATAACAAACTCTTGAATCTCTGACAAAGCATTTTTGAACTCTTGACCTAAGTTATGCTTATCATCAGCGCATGAAATATCATCTTGCTTAGAAGAAATGCCTATATCGGTAGTCTTGTCCACATCATCATAGCAATCTTTTTTATGACAAGAAGCATATGTAGAATAATTTTCTTCAATAACACATCTTACAGAATGCTGAGGCAACTCTTCCTGTGTTTCCTGCACAATTTGTTTTATATCCTCCAATGCTTTACCGATATCAACTTCCTGATCTGACAAGTTAAAAGTAGAGTCTATTCTTGACTGAAGCTTTCTCAACAGAGAACTGAACTTATTCGTTGCAAGTTCTCCCTCAGAACACATTTGATTAGTGCAAGGCAGCCCTTGCTTCTCTGATGCCAGATGTTGCCCTTTACTAGTAGCATCCTTTTGAACATTAGCCGACAAAGTACCATCAGTATTTACAGTTTTCATCTTATCAAGGACACCATCGGATATCGTCATTGTTCCATTAGACTCTGTCGACAAACAAGCCAACCTCTCCATCTCTAGAAAGTCATCCATAAGTTCCAAATGGTTTGAATTGTCTGTATTCTTACTCTTTTCAGTGCCTTTTTCTTTCTTGATTTGTGAGAGATCTGACGTTAATGGTACAGCCCAAGGTTCAGAATAACTTTCTACTTCATCATTTCCATCTTCAGACATTGAGGTCAAGCTTGGTGGGTGGCTTTCATTTTGGCTCAAATTGGTATCAGAAGAGATGTCAAAACTTGGATTTGATAAGACCTTTTGCGGGTTCAGAGCCAGCATCCGTGTTTCAACACTACGAAGCTTATTTGCTGTTTTAGCAAAAATGTTTCTTGAAGCCTGTAACTCACTGTTACGGTTTGACAAAGCCTCTTTTAGCATTTTCGTTTCTTCCTCAGTTGCTAATAAGCGTGCTGTAAGAAACTCATTATCCTTCTGCAAAGTGTAAATGCTTTCAGAGGCAAAATCCAGAGCCGGTGTTGATATGTGGTTAGTTCCGAGATTCTTAGCAGGTGAGCGCCGCAATCTACTCTCACCATGATCACGGCCTAAACTCTCAACCTCTAGCTTCATTTGTGCTAATGCAGCAGGTCCTGGCAGCTTTTTTCTAACAAGACCACGTAATCTTTGGCATTCTGCTTCCAGTTTTGATATTTTCTTGACATCCTCCAGGTGCTGCTTGTTTGCCACATCAGCAGACTTTATGCTCATATTTTTCTCTTCATTCCGAATTTCAAGCTCTTTAGAAACAACATGTAGTTCATATTTCAATGAATTAATTTCTTTTTCACATGATAGTATATTGCCCTTTAGCACTTCAATTTCAGTATCAGCTTGCATCTTCTCATCTGTAATTCTCATCAGAATATCTGCACGTTCTTGAAGAGATCTTGAAAGAGCTGCATTTTCAGCAGAAGCTCTGAGCAGCTCCTGGTCAAAATCATCTAGCTTTGCTTCTAGCTCTGCCTTCATTTTTTCCCATTGCTTAGTTTTGGCGAAGACTACATCATGCAATTTTTGCTCACTTTCTTCCTTCACGTTTCTTATCTGCTTCATGCACTCCTTCAGGGCACCATCGAGATGAGATGCACGTTCTTCAGCAGTAAGCTTCAACAATGTGACAGATTCAAGTTGATTTTTCAGTGCAGATGATTCAGCTTCAGCTTTTTCCCAACCTGAAACAACAAAAAAAGTTCATCTTAATCATTGATACTCAAAATAAGAAATTTAAAACAATAAAAAAGGTTCCTCATAATCAATTCTCAGATCAACAATCTTAAAGACAAGCAGAGAAATCAGCTAAAACTATGTAAATTTTTTTCAAAAAGCATAACCAGATTAATGTGCTTATCACCAAGCAGTGCTAAACGAAGTTAAGACACAGATCAGGCTAATGCATTGAGCATATGCAGGATGCAGCTGCATATGTTAATTTTGGTCATATGCACATGTCATACTATATATATATATATATATATATATATACACACACACACTCACACACGTGCACACACACACACACATACTTTCCAACTGAGCAAATTTTGACAATTAAATAGCAAAGCCAAAATACATGGTTAATTTATATATTAACAGATAAGGTGTCTAGTCAGAATAAGATAAAATTGTACTCATTAGTGAACCTAAAAGTGATAAGTGGAAAAGAAAAAAAAGGTCAAAGCATAGAGGTCCTAGAGAATCACATAATAATAAATGGCATATGGATCATAATAAACAGCTGCCTGTTCACTATGTTTGAACATAGTTATAGGACTACTACAGCTTTCTGCAAGAAGTCACAGGGCTATATCAGAATAAATGTCTGCATATGCAGACACATGAACCACTTAATTAAATGTTGGCACCAAAATATATTCATGTAAATTGATGTAATCCTACACCTTAGTACCTGAAACTGCTTCTTCAGCAACTTTAGCATGTTGCTTGACTAGATTATCCTTGGTTGTCATCTCAGTTTGTGCTGCAGATAATTTTTCTTGTAAGGTCTTCACTTGGTCTTGCAATTCAGTCAGGTGGGCATATGATTCCGCAGAAATTTGTACATAGCTAGTAGTATTACTATCCTGCAAACATAGCAAAGGGATTCAACTGAGACAGTATGCAAGCACATCAAGAGAAGAGCAAACCAGAAAACAAGACAGATGTCTTCACTCACAATACACAGTAAGGTAGCATAAGAAACAATAACTACCAAAAACAAATCTTGGTGAGGTCTTTGAAAGAGCAGAGAATACATTCCAAGCAAAGACCCTCATGAAACCTCATTAGTTTGCCTGTTATGTTAACTCTTTGGATAAAGAAAGTTGCTTAATGTGATGCAAGTATATTTGCATAGATTTAAATTTCCTATTTGCCTTGGCCTTGATGCTACAGGTGCAAGAAAAAAAGTGCTAGCTTATTCCACTCCATTGTGCTTCTCAAGATGTCACAATAACCATTGATGTTGCCAGTGGTTATTCCACCAAATATGACAGAAACAAACTGGTGCCCTGATCTGCAAGACTTCTGCTGGTTATAACTTCATCTCTTAATGTTTATTTTTATGAAATGTCAATAATATGTGGTTTCCTTGTTTGTTTATACTTCTGTTGGATCTGGAGATCCCACTTATTAGAATTGTTCAGCTTTGATTTGTGGACTTTGGGTGTACATTAGTTGCTTTTTAGTTTTTGTGTTGTCTCTTGGTTTTAGTGGATCACCTTTCATGGTGATGTAGCTATTCCCTAAACTCTTGCCCAACTTGGTTGGGTATTTGATTTTTGTTTACTGTCACACATTTGAAACAGGTAAGGTTTGCCACTTTTTTTTTTCAGAAACTAACTACAAAAACATGCAGTTCCTTGATATAAAATATAGTCATTGAATCATGGTCAATCAGTTTCAACAATGAATAAATGGATGTCAACATACACATGCCAGTATGACTAAATGTCACCTGCTAACATGGATGACAGTATTATTGCGTACAGATCGAGCCTGCTAGATACCTCTAGTAATTTTGTTTAATGCATATAAAGTCTTTTATTTGTTGATGCTATGAAAAATGAACAAAGATAACTAATTAGCCTGACTGCATTATGCAAGTGTCTTTCATTTTAAAGTCTGTGTAGAACTCCATAAAAGGAACCATATAAAGCATTCGACATCTTTAAGCTTGTCCTTTTATGAGGCTTTATACAATATCCATCTATGAATTCCAAGTGGTATATTCTAGAAATACTCTTATGTTCAACTTTAAGGTTATACACCATATTTACAAAAAAAAAAACTAAAACAGAATTATCATTTTCCAATATCAGTATCCTGTATCCATCTACCTGCATGGAACCCATTTATCAAACTCGTATCAATGATGTCAATCAATTAGAAATGTTCAAAACATGTTGTCCGTCAAGAATTCACTGATGTGACTTCATTCAGGACTGCACAAGCAAAGCACAGCAAGAAACAAACCTGATCAACTTTATTTCCACCAGAACTAGATGAAATTGCAGTGGAGGAATCAGTTGTAGTTGCTGCCTTTTCAGATGACTTCTTCTTCCAAGGCCAACTTCGCCGATCCATCATCAGTTAAATATCCTATAATTGTATGTTGATTGAGTCATTCTTCAACCAATAAAGTACAATAGAAATGAAAACTCATGCTAATAGGTGGATCGAGACAAGAAATGGTGACAGGAAAGCTGCAAGTTGTTTAAGATATCAAACAAGATCTATAGAATTACTAAGAGAAGAGTATATTCCTATAAGTATTAATATCCAGAAGGACATTTCCTATGATTTCTCAGTTATAACCACATGCTCATATGAATATAAACCACCAACAGAACTTTGGTTATGCATTTTAATTATGCGAACAACAGAAATCCAAGTATTACAATTGACCGAGTTCTGTCAATAGGTTTTTCCATGTTTCGACATTAGTTAAAACAAAACATACTGCTAATGTTTTTAAGTAATAAGTTTATCAAAGTTCATAAATATCTTATGCTTCACAATACTGAATTTGAGCATCCAAACAGAGAGATAGTATGCTTGCCTGCTAGATACTGAATTTTATTTACTGATAATGACTAATGGTAAATGTTAGGGGATAATAAATCCTCACATGCGACTCACAATTAAATGTCCATATAAAGATACAAGTCAGACACTTTTGACATGGTATTGAGTCAAAATTTACCAAAACAATGAACTTGATTCTATAGTATAAAACCATAAACATCCTTGAAGCTTTTACTTCTAGGTTTTGGTTGATGATGCTGGAATTCAGAATTAAAACTACGGTAGAATCTTAAGAATTAAGCTAAAATGGAGTTTGACCTCAAAGGGGTACATTTATCACAATGCTTGTAGACAGTCCTTCGGGTATTTATCAGTAATCTAGTGACAAGTTTCCAATTAAAACTATCGAAAAGAAGAAGAAACACCTTAATATCACTACTTTCTACAAAATATTCCTTCTAAATGCTCTCTACGATACTATTTAATATATATCCCAGCTATTTATCAATATACTTCATCTTTTTGCTTTTCCAGTTGAAGAACCATATACGTAGGTACATATCCAATACTTATTCCATCTCTGTGCAACAGTTGGAAGAGGCATAATCGATTAGGCTCAGCTTTGGAGCTTCTCTTACCCTGATAGCCAAGTGAACCTTGTAAGTCTGTAAGGATGTTTCTGCCATGAAATCTAGTCAATGACAGCTCTAGCTAATGATTCTTAAACTATGAAGTTAAAAGAGAAAGAATCACACATAGAGTTAGATGAAAAGTAAACAAAACCTTTTTTTAAAAGATTTGGCTGTTTAATTGTTAATGACACGCAATGATTGACAACATTGACCATTGTCTGAGTAACCAATTAGTGAAGTTTCCTGATTTTGTGAGTGCAGCGGCACTGTTTGCTGGAAAAGAAAAGCAATATCATCACATAGGTTTGACTCTGGCACCCACTGGAACAGATATGCGCTGCTTTGTAAATATATCATTTGATACAGCTTGGCATTGTAGCCATACAGGAACCATAAACCTTTGCAGCTGGAACAGATATGTAGCAGAACGGTAAGAATGAACTAAAAACAGAACCTGGAGGTAGAATTATCAAATATCTGATTTTCTAGTAACAGATAAGCATATATGGAGATTTAGCAACAATATTTGTGAGAGAGAAAAAAAGTTGCTTGGACACTGTAAATTGTCTTTTTAACCCTAGTAGTCACCACCACATGAATGGAATCACAAGTTTAATATAAAACACAAGCTAATCAAAGAAAACCAGCATTGGTTGGTTGATTAAAGGACAAAGAGAGCGGTAGTCAGTCGTGCACAAACATGTTGAGAATTTAAAGCATTAAGGTGGATTAGTCCTTGTGCCAGGAGGAACACAAGTTAGGAGAGGGAAATTAAAAGCGGGAAGTAAATTAGAGAGGCCACCGAGGAAGCATTGAGAGCAGACATGGCCCCAAGGTAGTTGAAATTCTTTAAATATAAGTGGGGTAAGGAGGTGCTATCGTCTCGCAGATACATCCAGACTGGAAAAGGGGCGCAAAAACCATGCCCTCCCTGGTCTAATCTGGCATGGGCATGCTTGAAGCGAGATTGCTTCGGAAGGAATACAAAGCATTAGTTTAAAGCAGGCCAGTTCATCATGCCGGACTTGAAAATTTTTTTGTCAATACTAGTCTCCCACTTGGAGCACGGACCTACCAGCCGAGCTTTTGCAGCGTTTCAGCATTCAGCAATACAAACTCAAAACCTTTGATCGGAAGAAAAGAACACCGAGGTGATCAAAAGTCTCCGCGATGTACATTGAGAGCATCAGATCGGCGCATTGTGCATCTGCTGGTCAGAAACAGCGATTATAAAGATTAACAAAAATCAAATTTTCTCAGGAAAAATATTAGGAGAAACGCGGATTTTTCTGTAGCCGATGCCACCGCCAACGAACGAAATGAAATTCTATAGGAGCATAATTCTATCAGGGCTACAAAAAGATACGAGACAAGCTAACAGCAGCTGGAAAAACCAAAATCAGATGGGCAGAGCCAAATGCAGACATGAACAGGACTTACCAGATGGAATGCAGTTCGCGCGGTTCGAATTCTGGGATCAGATCTGGCGAGCCGTGTGGTTTTGGTCCGAAGAAGCGAAGCAGAGGGACAATGGAAGAAAGATGCGGTTCTTCCTCCGTGTCGATTCTTTCTCCCTACCTTATTTGGATGTATACACAAGTTCGGTAGAGACGGAGAGATACATAGAATGGCGGTGGAGGAGGAGGAGGAGGAGGAGATCGAGATAGTTATTGCCTTCTCTGCTGCGCCACCTCTCTCCGAGTCATGCTTCTCGATGCCACTTGGTGCTCATACAACAAGAACAGAGAACCGAGACTCGGGAGGGAGACGAGCGAAAAGAAGAAGCGAAGGCAGGAGAACGAGAGCGAAGTGGGTAAAAATATTAGAGTTGGGTTTGCGCACTTAAAAAGCAAAACACCATCGTTGGAAAGTACCCAAAGATGCCCGTTCCTTTCTTTTTCGCCTTTTCCTTCAGGAAATTATTAGACCTACCCGGTTGCACCCTCGTGGGCCCCCATTCGGCTCATGTTTCCTATACAATAATGGAGCAGGTAGATGAGGCTAAATATATGCGCGTAATGAGTAAAAAGATAATGCTCCTTGCTGAAGCCCCCACCTTTCTGAAAAGAAACCGATTATATTCTATACCTCTTTAACTTTTTTGATGCTAGAAAGAGAGTCAAAAGACCACCACCGCTGGCTGCTAGAAGAAGACCTTCCGAAGCAGGTTGAGCTGTGCGCATCAGCGTTGCTGCCTTCGAAACCGCGCTACGTCTCAGTCGGGGGGCGTTGGGTCTTAATTTACCTGTAAACTTTAAAGCTGTGCTTGTCAGGATGGGTATGTGAAGAAGAAAGAAAACATTCCCACCAATTACCAGCAGACCTGCTTCGGATAATATACATAAGGCCATGGATTGGACGGTGCTGATTGGAGTGGAATCCACCGACGGTTGCTGCGTCCTTCTTCCACAATTCTTTCCTATTTTACTCTCTTTTTTTAACGCGCGCGTCGGTTTCAGCCGACGACTGCGACTTGATGGTGCGTTGGAGGCCGTCTGATCCGCGTTCGGCGGTGATTCGATGGCAGTGCCATCTTTGGCTCTCGCCGACAGCAAGATCTCATCGTGATGCGGGGGGGGTGGATCGGCCGTCGGATCTCCATCGGACGATTCTGCTTGTCGTCCTGAACTCGGTTGTCATGTCGGATCCGAACGAGACCGAGACGTGGCAGCCGTAACCTTACCATCCGGATCTGGATCCGTGCACAGTGCACTGCTCGCCCGACATGGCTGATCCTGGTCGATCATATGGAGTACAGAGCAGGCCTACTCGCAGATGGTGATCGGCGAGTGTTTTACCGGGCTCATAATATTTCCAGGTGTCGTAAGAGCTCGGCGAAGTTAAGCGGATGGAATGGAACTGAGGCCACGCTCGTAGTGATTGTCCAGTCCCATGTGAGACAGTCTCCCACGTACTTGGCATCGTCACGTGACTTTATTGGGTATCTTGAATGCTCCACGGATCCCTACGGCAGGAGATTACACGAACTCGTCGGCCTCCGACATGTGATTCACTCTTACGGGTCTGACTCCGACCCACTACGTCTGATCCATTATATCCTGATTCGGTAGTTAAATGACTATAATAACTTTAAGCTATTTTAGCAGCGATTTATCAAAAAAAAAAAAACCTCAGTTGATAGGATGTAACGTGACATAAACTTCGACATGTTGACTCATCTAGTAACCCACTACCACACTAGGTAGTGATGAGGGTGGAAAGGACGAGCAACAAGGGAAGCGATCTTTCACCCCTACCAATTATGATTTCGATAAAAGTCACACATCCGATCATAGGAAGCATTAATTCTTGACGGTGAAACTCGTCTTCCTTTTTTACGGTTGCATGCTCATAGGAAGCATCCACACAGCAGCAAAGTCAATCTCTTCTTTCCTGGTCACTCGATATAGGCAATCGTCGTCCGCTTGTCTGGTAGATACTAGCCCAAACAAACGATACCCCTACGATCATCATTCGCTGACGATGCATCATAGAAATACATTCCAACCAACCATCAACATATGAGCCCCTGCAAGATCACAGATCGAGAAAAGAGCCATCAGTCTTTTATCGTTGGTCACTCACGTATAAAACCTGACCCTTAGACACTTAGGGGAGGCCAAAGAAAAAAATTATACTATTTTCACTCCATAACTAATTTTACTATCGAAGGGGTTGGGTCGAAAACACCTTCTGACATTGATCGTTTGTACAAAGATCCCAACAAAGCTAAATCACATCTCGGGACGACGTGGAGTCCACCTATCGTGAACAAATGGAATCTCGAGATTGCATCAGTTGGATTTCTCCCCACTCTAATCGCCTCTCATGACTTCCACGCAAGCTTCCAAAATAAGCTTATACCTTCGGAACAAAATCAAGCTGTGTTGACTCCTCAGTCAACGGTATCAAAGCAACAACACTGATGATAGTGAATCTATCATAAGTGGACACATAATTACCATAAGAGATCAAGTCACCCTCCATCCATCCACCTAACAAAAATTTAATGCAGGGAAATACAAGCTTCTAAAGAGGTAATCACAAACTTTCTTCTCTTACTTTAACAAGGAAGATAATTATAAATTTCTTTTTCATCCTTTAAGATATAAAATCATACGCTCATTTTGAACTGATGCAAGAGGAGGGCTTTAGCTCATTTTGAACTGCTGAAACTCAATTATGAGGACCTTATATTACTAATTTGAGCCTTACAGGGATTGGATTAAAAAATTCCTCTCAACCTTGATCTTCATATAGGTGGTACTTTGAGAACATAATATTTTTACCTTAGGAGAATAATACTTTCATCTCACGAGTATGATATTTTTACCTCAAGAGCATGATATTTTCACTTTAAAGATATTTCAAACATACTTATATTTCAAACATACTTAAATATATTTCAAACATATTTCAAAATTACATCGAGCTGACTAAAATGTCAATAATATATTTTTTTAACATCTTAGTGCTAAAAGAAGGGCCTAAATCTCTAACCTTTATGGTTAACAACTAGGAGGCTTATCACCTCTATGTCACCTTCTTATTAAAATACTCTTTCTTATTTATTGTATCTCCTTTTTATCTCATCTCCAAGAATTTTCTCTATCATCATTAGTTTCATCCTATCTACGGGGTCTTATGACGATGCCATTGAGACGAAGATGATGCATGCATGTCAATTATAAGCATAAGTGATGATGAAAGAGATCCATGAGCGGGGTTGAGACAAAAATAGCAAATTATCATTAAGAAGCAATTATGATGTTATAAAAATAAAAGTACTATTTGAAAGAAATAAAAATGAGTATCTTCAATGAAAAGTTTATAAATAAAAAATAAAAAAATCACCTAAAATGTACTGATCGTTACATGGCATATAAATTATTATATCACCTCATCTCTTATCTTTTCCATGTCATGAGCCACCCTAGGAATGGAAGATTTTTCCTCACTCTGAATCACAATGGAATGTGTCGACAATACTATAAATCACAAATGAATGGCGCACCAACCCACCGACACCAGCCCCTGCGTACAATTACGATTATGCATGCGGATTTGTTGTATCTTCTCCTTGCCAGGCTGGTTCAGCCGTGATTTCTTGAAATCTACAGCAGTCAAAATGTGGTTCTTCACATGTCTTCTTACTTTTATGGTACCGTGAGTTGGTCTACCGATAACTGTGCTGTTTTGTATTTACCTTAAACGATTAGAATATGAAAGAGAACAAAACAGGGCGACAGGTTGCTTCCCTGGTGGGGAAAGAAGGTCCAGCGCAGGAAACCCGGCGCGGAAGGAAGGCAATTTCGATATCGTCGAGAAAACGAAGCTCCGCAAACTCCCAACGAGCAACGCGGATACAGAGAGCCACGCAGCAGCAGCGCCTGTCGTCCTGCTTAGATGCACAGCTTCTTATCAGTACGACCGGTTGGCAGCCACCTCTTAACAGTGAGCTGTGTAGAAAGGAGAAATAGAAGTGAGCAGCGTAAGCATGTGAGTCACTCGTGATGCCGGACAGCAAAACAACAACGACGGCATCATCCGCGTCACTCGAGCGCAGCGACACGCACCCATCTCCACAAGCGTGCGGTGTAGTAGTAAATGGTGGTCGTCGTGAGGAGGGCAACTTAGCATCACTAAAAAAAGGAGGTGTGCAGCAATTATGTCAGAATGAGTGCAGGGGAGAAGCGATACGCGTGGAGGGGGAAGAAAAGGGTGCAACGGCTATCCTTCACTTTTTCGCAACCAGAGGAATAAAACGACAGTTCGCCATGCTTAAAAGACACGGACTGAGGTCAACTTTTTGAAAGATGGCATACACGTCGGTTTAAATGGACAGAAAAATAATTACCAAATGTTACAGAAAAAGACTGGATTGGAGCATTCTGCGTGGCGTCGTCGTATGCCCGCGGCGAGCGCGCCCACACGAGCGACAGAAGAAAACCTGCGTCTCGCAACCATGGAGGAAACTTGGGGAGGTTGCCATCTTTCTTTTGTGTGGTCGAAGCTTTTGTGCAGTAAATAAAAGTTACTTTTCGAGTGGTTGCATGAATTTGTTAAGACAGATTTCGATCATTAATTCTAAAGATGATGGATAGTGGTTAGTGATCGCGGTGTAGATAGTTATCAGAGTTATTAAGGCTATTCCCCACATTAATATGATCTAAAATTTAAATCATTTATCGACATATTAGTGCTTTCAACTCTTATTGGGTCTTGATTTTTATTACTTGTTTAGAGTCATTGGAATTTAATCTTGATCCCAATTTTAAAATCGATCGTAGTTCCGATTTAGTCTATTTGTATTTGATTTAAGGTCAAATATTGATTTCAATCTAGAATCGTCTATTTTATTTTATTTATTTTTTAAAAAAATATTTATCTAATTAACTATTTATTAAACTATTAAAAGGATAGATATATTAATTATAAAGACGTTTGGTTTTTTTTTCTATCTATTCGAAATCGAACTAGAATCATCAATTTTGATTTCTTGAAATTGGGATCGGAGCTTAAGCATCCTAATTTCAATTAGTTTATGATAAGGAATTCATCATTAATTGACACACAATTATCATATGAGATCTATGTTATTATTTATTCGCCTAAGTATATAAAGATTTAAGGCATAAAAACGTAAGTTTCTTTCTCATTCATCATGATAAGGAAGGTAATCACAAACTTCGTTCAATCTTTTATAATAAGAAATGTAATCCTAAACTCATCTTTCTTTATGATAAGGAAGATCATCACAAGTTTTATTCTTTTCATTGAATGCATAAAAATATATCATAAATAAAGAAATAAAAGAGTTTTCTCTAACTATTCGAATTCACAATTGAGAAACTTGAATTACTAACTTAAGCATCAAAATGATTGGGTCGGATAACTTCTCACAACCTTGGTCTTAACGTAAGTGGTGTCTCAGGAGTTCGATACCTCCATCTCAGAACCATCTTGAATCTATCACGGGTCAACTCGAAGCTATTTCAAATCTATCACAGAGCTATTTTATGATCACCTGAGAGTCATCTTGGATCTACCGACAAACCACTACAAAACTACTTCGAATCCATCTAACCGTTTCAATTGGAACTAAGCTGAGCACCGAAACTATTTGAATACTTTGGTTGGCTCCGACTAATTCCTCCACACATAATGGTTGGACGCAAATATAATAAAACAACTTATGTTAGTTTGTTCAAACCTGTCATGCTACTTTGTCATCTACATCTCCTATCATATTCCGTAACGACTCCACGACTTTACATTCTTCATGTCTCATGGAAGACAGAGAGTGTCCATTTGGTTTACTATTGGGTGATGGGCAGTGGGCACCGGCGAGTCTCAGCTTTGGTTGGCTGAGTTCCTCTCTCTCCACCGTTTAATTTAATCTGATATTGCTTCGCAAAATATACGGTAGATAGGCTCTCTCTCTCTCTCTCTCTCTCGGCTCGCCAAAAACAACACTACAGTTGCAAGCCGAACGGTTCTTTTCTAAGGCCGTCTTTTCTGTCTGCGACTGCATAAGAAATATATTGGTACGTCAACATCAATGGATGCTGGAAACATAAAGTTTTACGAACAGTGTACAGATAGCTCCAGTAAACATGATTAATTTGGTTCTGTGCCAAAAAGAAAACAATTTAGCTTTAAACTTTTCAAAAAAAATTTATAGGTTCTCACGTTACAACATTTACACAAACTAAATATAACTGAAATATGGAAGGATGTCTTTCATTTTTCTTATATGTATATACCTAAGAGGTGATATATATGCATAACGGGGAATATGTAAAGGAGGAAGAACGAACCACTTCCGTGATCGGACCAACTTCAATATCTCCAATGTGATAAAATCGATCCGATCTAACTCATATTTTAAAAAGTATTTTCGTTTTAGAAAAAAAAAATTCTTGAAAGGATGCGGTCCGTGCGCTGAGAGCCATGTTTTAATCTAAGGAAAAGTTCTCTGAGTTAAAAGAAAAAAGTTTATATATTATTTCAACCTTATTCATGTGAAAAGGTGCAGCTGATACATCATCAAATAGTATTTCTCCATTACAAGCCTTATAAAAGCTCATAAAAAAATTTAAGCATTGGTTATCCTTTTAGCAAGCTTGAAATGAAGCCACCATTGGTCGGATTGCATTATATGTTGTTTGTTTCATGTCTTTCATTGATTACAAAAGATTGAGTGTTTTGATGATGTAATAGTTTCTCTACATGTTATAGGTGATATATTGTTATATTCGAATTCATCGAGCTCAGTAGGCACACATTGAGTTCCGATTTGTTGAAAATAATAGCTACTTTACAAACTAAAAGTTTAATTCTTAAAAAAATTAATATAAATTTTATTTTATAGCATAATGTGACTAATATGAATGACTGAATCTTCAAAATTCTCTTTCATTATCTAAATATGATGTCCAATGCTAACCATATTGAGAATAGTGTTTCGATGGGCTTAAAAGTAATTATCATGTATAATATATATATAATATTTTAAATGATGAAAAGTGATCAGAAAGTTTCCTACAAAATAACACATGATTTTATACCATGCAACAAGGGCTAATTACATATAATTATTTATATTTATTTTATTAGTATTACGATCTTTATACTTCAAAAAATTACTTTAAGATCTTTATAATTCTAAAAATAAAATAAATAATTTTATTTACCTTAATATTATCAGTTACATTGATAAAAAATACAACATATGAAATTACGTACTGGATCAATACAAAAATGATGGATAAATAGATAATTTTAATATTCTTTTCGTTTTTAACATATGAAATATTAAAGTTATTTTTTTATTCATCATTTTTATATCGATCCAACATATGTTTTCGATCAATGTAACTAACAACGTTATGATAAATAAGATTATTTATTTTATTTTTAAAATTATAAAAATCCTCAATTCTTTTAAATATAGAAATAATCATATTAATAAAATCTAAATAATATATAATATATAATTAATCCGTTAAATAGCACGCACATTGTCGAATTCTTTAACCACATACTCTCGTGTTGATCTCTGTCTGCTGTTCTGTGAATGTCTTCAGCTTCAGCAGCCGGTCCTCTTTGTTGTTGACGCGAGAATGCATTCCTGCATCTACTCCAGCTGGAAGCTGACACCATTCCCTGCACAAGATTACATTTCGGCTCGATGAAGTCGCCTCATTACAGGTAAACGTTCAAGCTGTCGGCCGGCGAGTGAAGACGGGAACGTCAGCTTCGTGCGATAGATTTCTACGATGTGGCGAGAAGACGACTGCAGTTAGCCCAACTACTGAACTGCTAAACTTACTCCTGCAGTACGTTGCCCTGCTCGTTCTGGAGAGTCCCATCAACGAAGGCGATGGCCAAGTAAAGAGAATGCCTAAAGTCTTCGGATCAATAGAGGGGCGGATGGCGGTGGCCCCGGTGATGGAGGGATGGTACAGATCAACTGCTCACCGGATAAGGATGTCCGAGCTTCCCGCAGGAGTTGGTTGCGTGGATCGCAGATCATTCCCCTCTTTGATCCGGAAGGGAAATGACAAAAAGCCAGGTTGCTTTCAGATCGACAAGCCAAATCGTTGACATCTAAACTGCAACTAGCATGCGACAAGTTGTTTCCACAGGTCACTCGCTTTTAATGCTTTGATCGAATCGAAAAGCCTTTTACAACCATGGAAGAGTAGTTGGATCTGTATTGCAATTAATGTCAAGCCTTCGTGGAGACGTCGATGTGTCGATTGGGTTAGGATGGAGACGTAGAGGGAGGGAGAGGGAGAGGGAGACGGCGTTTTCCCAGCCCAACCCACCAAGGAATTAGACCTGTGATGGGCTGCAACAAAATTGAGGACTGTGATAACCTTTGCCTGATGCTTTTGGACGTCGACATTGCTGATGACAACAAGCTTGTTCATTGTGGCGGTGAAGACTAAAGCATTCAGATTGAAGGCACGGACGCAAAAGGATATGGTTGACATGACCATGGTTTTCGATGAGTTAGGTCAACATTACGAGGGTCAAAAGTGCAAATCCAAAATTAACTCGCATTATATGAACCAACTTATTAATTACATGATGACCCGATCCATATCATGAACCCAAACATAATAAACTCATGCTAAGAATGACACATTTCATTTACGTAACTCGATTATTGATGTGATCGTTTTGAAAATAATTAGGTTAAATTTTAATAATATAAGTGGACAAATATTCATCCTCAGGAGTGGCTAAGCACCTGACAACTTAGTCAATGATAACAAAGCATGAGTTAGTTAACGTAATAACCTATGTGGACATAATTCAAGGAATATCTTAGAAATAATGTAATAAGAAACATTTTATCTATATCTTGAATATCTTCTCGATTAATCTATTATAAAAAAATCACTTAGAGTATCATAATCAAGATCAGTTATTATTTATTAAAATTATATTATCCTCATCGAGTACTGATTTAAGTATTGAATAAACTATATTAAAAATCCCACCTAATCTTGCTCTTCCCATGGATTGATCACGACACAAGAGTTGGAGTCCCTGTATCAATCCCAAGCAAAGTTACCCTTTGATCACATCAAGGGTCATATCAAATATCTAATATCGTTAATTCGAACCGAATCTAGTGATCTGCTGCAGCAAATCTCATCGTTGGATTTCTGCTTTTATCTCCTTAGTAAGAGAAAAAAAGAATTCCCAGGGAACGGACACCACCCATGGAGCAAAAAAAATCCGAGATCCCTGGCGGGCCCCATGACTGGGCGGCCGCACAACTCCGAATATAAATATCGATGTTTCCTGGCAGCAGCGTCGAACCCAAGCAGAACCCGATCCTCCACGCACGCGGCACCGTGGTTATTGGCTGTATCTAACCGAGGTCTACGTTGACGCCGCCCTCGATCGACCGCGTCGGAGCCCAAACTGACTCTTCAATTCGGTTTAGGTTGCGGTCAGGGATATTAAAGGGCAGGTGGTGGGGAGAAGAAAGACGACACAGGAAGGGTTACAAAGGTTCTCCGGCGGCGGCAGTGGACGAAGGAGATCGTTCGGAGATGAAGAAGGCCGGGTTCATCGCCGCGGCCCTCGCGGCCGCCTCTTCCGCTGCTCTCGCCGCCGCCTCCCCAGATCCCCGCGCCTCCAGCTCCTCCTCGAAAGAGGTACGACTCTCCTCGCCGTTACCTCCTGGTTCTTGATAGGGGATTAAATCTTTCGTGTTGGCCGACAGGGATCGGGATCGGGATCGTCGAGGGAGGGCGGCGCCGGATCGGGATCGAGAAAGGGCGCGGAAGATAAGTTCGCGCCGAGGTTCGACGGGCTCAGGTTCATCGAGACGCTGGTGACGGCGCATCGGTGACTCCGCGGCCCTCTTTCTCGATGCTCGTCCCTCTTCTTCCAACGGAGGGATGGAATCTGATTTCTACGGCAGGGGCGTTTGTTGCCCTCTTTTTGGGTATGATTCGGTAGCGTGAGATTGCTACAAGTTTTGTTGCGCTGTCTTTGGTGATGCCAGTCGAATTTTTAACTCGTAATTTTATTGTATTTGGGTGATTTTTAAAACTGATCCACGCAAAAAACCAATTAATTTTGCTAGTTTATGCTACCGATAGAAAGAAAGGTGAAAAAATAAATTAAGTTTTGATATCTCCAATTACAATCAATGAGTAGATCAGATCATCGAGTCGTTTTATCTTGCAGTTTGATGTGTTCTATTAAACGGTTGTGATGGAATTGAAGAAGACTAATGGCTTCAACGATTCCAAATTAAGAGATAATTGGAATCTGTACTACATCAAAAATTTGGTGGAAGCAGAAACAAGTAATTGTAGAATTGACTCATGTGAATGTCCACTTTTTCCTCATGTTTCGGATCAATTACACTGGTAACCAATATGGAACTGAATGCTGAGGATTGAAAGGCCACTAGCTGTGCTTTGTATTATAGCTTTCTTAGGTGCAATCAGATTGTTGAGAACACTTCTATCTCACCTCTTTCTTCACCTTCATGAGCTTACAATTCAGTTCTCAGTAATCAAAATCTCATCCCAACGAGCTAATGTACAAGCAAGCCTCTACAGTTTTTGGATCATGGACTTGCTTACTACGGGTTCACACAATCTCACTTCATGTACGAAGTTTGTGCTTGCTATCCTCAGGTCGAGTGGTGGTCTGTACTTCCAAGCACACAGGTATTCTCCTTTGTGACCAAAGCCGCTGCCTCATCTTGTAGCTTTTGTAGTTAAATGATTGTGTTTATGGTGTGATAAATTGAATCTTCTCGATTACAATATTAATGGAGCACTAATCTTGATGATATAAAATGTTTAGTCCTTACCCATGCGAAACTATTCTCTTGTTGATGTTTCCAATCTTAATCTCACGCATGGATATTTCTTAACATATAATTACTTAAACAAATGGATTTCTAGAAAGACGATTTCTAAGACCTTCCAGATTATTTGAGGAACTCAAAAAGGAGAAGAAGAAAACATACATGCTCCGATGTCCGAGGCTGAAGAGATTAATGTCCGCATCGGGAAGGAAGAGTGGCCGTATGTGCAACACAGAAAGGGTTGTGATCGAAAAGAAGACTGCTTCTTTCATGTGCTCATCGAACATGAACGCAACGTCTTTATGAGGCCCTGCCTTATTCTTTTCCTTCAGAAAAAGGAAAACAGAGCACCTTCTTTGTTAACATATGTTTGGGAAGGAAGTTTGGAAAATTTTGGTGACGATGGGTCCCGAGGAGGGACCAGACCAATGGCATATCTTAAAATCTTCATCTCCCCTTCGGAATTCATGAGCGTTTTTAAGGTAGGATGGTTGACAAATTGTTTGGGAGAGTCAGTGGATAGTGCAAGAGAATTTTTGGATTTCTGATAAGATCATTAGAAATATGAGCAAGATCACCAGATATTGCTTTTGGAATGACCAGGCTGACCATAACAATAACTGGCGCAAGTTAATTTGCTACGAGTTGATCACTAATCTCAATCTCTTGGTGGCCTCGGCATTCGTAACCTCAAATTCATCAAGACGATCTTGAATGTCAAATATATCCTTCCTCTTTTAAACCTTAAGAATAAGTTATGAGTCAAGATCTAGGTTGTCAAGTACGGTGAGCTTAGGCCTTGGATTATTGCAAGGATGTCGAAATATCTCATTCCAAGTGGGATCTTTTTCAATTTATCTAAACCATTCGGGATGGCCTTATGAGGATTGTTCGTAGGGGGATCCAATCATAGTGTAGTTGGATCGATTCATCTCTTTGCTAAGTTTTTTAGAATCACCTCTCCTTATCAGTCTTTTTGCTAAGCTCTTTAATTGATAAGCCTGAACCTTGTGTAGTTTGTTATCTCTATTACGGCTCTTCTCACTTTCTCGTATAGTTTTATATTTTTATTTTGAGAGTTGGCTCGCAATAGAGTCCAATTTTTTCTTCTCATTCTTTAACAATTAGAGGGATGACGCCTAATTGAAAAAGACAACCAATCTTTGAAACAGGAGGATCTTTGGATTCAGAGTTTTATTATCAACTACCTTTAGCACCTTTGGCCAAATCAAAATAGCTACCACTTTCACAATCATCTGTCTCAAACCTTTTTCCTTCTTCGATAAGATTGTCACTGACATAAATAACCTATGTTCCTAAAATACTACCTGTATGACACCATATCAGCGGATATAACAAAGACTATATACTTCTTTATGTCTTAAGTGATATGGTTTATTTAACTTGCACTCTAGACGTATAAGTGTTGGCTTCATCATCAAAGATGTCGGAGGCAAGATCACTCTTAAAGGAGAGGCTCCTTGTTTAGCCCCATTGACTCTTCTTCTACGAGAGGCTCCTTTCTTAGCCCCATTGACTCTCCTAGAAGAAGCTCTTGCCATGTTGGTGGGACTCAAGCACGTTGATGTGTAAACCTGCACCCATTGGCCTTCGGTCAGACTCCCTTCAACTTACAATCTACCTCTAACTCCCTAACTCACTACAGGCTTCATATATGATTCAAGTCCAAATCTCAATATAGTAGGATGATATGTATTGGACAACTAAGTATACTCACAGGAAAATTTATCAAGTAAAAAAAAAAAGGTCAATATCCACTAGTTTGGATGGTTAAGACATTCAATCGGTTTCAAGATGAAGATGTCAAAGGTTCAAGTTCATTTACAACGTACAACACTTGTTTCGGATCATGTCATGTGTGTGAGGAAAACACATTTTAAAAAGAAAACTATAATACAACTAATAGATTTCAATGCGAGATTATCTGACAACTCCTTGTTTGTTGTAGAATCAAACAATGGAAAATAGTAATGAAAAGCTTCGACAACTTGTGAGTGTATAAATGCTTTACATTGAATCGGTAAAACTGAGTCAAATGATATGTCTGTGCGTTACTCTACCGGAAGTGGGCCGACACGTAATTGGATGCACAGTGAAGTAGGAATCATCATGCGATGGCCTCGCACCGAAGACAACACAGATGTGGCACCACAGTTTGGTTTCAATATCTTAGGCTTCCTAAGAGATAAATAGTTTTCTAAAACTAACATACATCACAGGTTTCTGACGCCGCATTGGGAGCTTCCTGCGTCGAGAGGACTTAAATGGAATGTGAAACGCTCAATATCTTTCTCGGTCACAGCCCCTCCGTGCTGCCGCTGGCAAAAAGAAAGTGCAGCTTTCCATCTCTACCTCTCCACCTGAATCAGACTTACCCTACTGCTCTTCTAGCGTTACCCTTCTCTCTCTCTGCCGTCCCTCATCGTTCGCTCACGCACGCCTGCCCGCCCACTTACTTTATTTGTCCTTGACGCTCGACGTTTCCACGCCGCAGACAAAGAGATGGCCTTGCATCATTCCAAGCTGGAGCTGCTCATGACCCTGATCGTCGCCCTGGCGGCGCCCTCCGCCGCCACCTCCGCCTCCCTGGTGGGCGTCAACTACGGGCGGATGGCCGACAACCTGCCCCCTCCCGAGTCGGTTCCCCGCCTCCTCGCTTCCATCGGCGTCGGTCGCGTCCGCCTCTACGACGCCGAGCCCGCCGTCCTCCACGCCTTCGCCAACACCGGCGTCGAGCTTGTCGTCGGCCTCCCTGACCGCTGCCTTCCCGCCGTGGCCACCGATCAGGCCGAGGCACTCGAGTGGGCCGGCGCCCACGTGCTGGCCTTCCTGCCTGCCGCCAAAATCGTCGCCGTCACCGTCGGCAACGAGGTCCTCACCGGCGTCAACTCCTCCTCCCTGGCCCGCTACCTCGTTCCGGCAATGGAGAACCTCCACGCTGCCCTCGCTGCGCTCGGGCTCGACCGCGACGTCGCCGTTACCTCCGCCCACTCCCTCGCTGTCCTCGCCACACCGTCTTTCCCGCCCTCCGGCTCCACATTTCGGCCGGACCTCCTCCCTTTCGTCCGCGACATCCTCAGCTTCCACGCCCGCACTGGCTCCCCTCTCTTCGTCAATGCTTACCCCTACTTCGCCTACGCTGAGGACCCTTCTCGCGTCGCGCTCGACTACGCGCTCCTCGACCCAGGGGCGGCTGCCTTCATCGACCCGGCTACCGGCCTGCGCTACACCAACCTACTGTACGCCCAGGTCGACGCCGTGTATCATGCCATCGCGTCGGCGTCCAAGGGCGGCGGGGTGGAGGTGCGGGTGTCGGAAACTGGGTGGCCGTCCGAGGGCGACGCCAACGAGACGGGGGCGACGTCAGAGAACGCGGCACGGTACAATGGCAACCTGATGCGACTCGTATCGCAGCAGAAGGGCACGCCGCTGGTGCCCGGGACGCCGCTCCGGGCCTACGTCTTCGCCCTCTTCAACGAGAACCAGAAGGCGGGACCGTCCTCGGAGCGCAACTTCGGCCTCTTCAAGCCGGACGGCACCCCGACGTACCAGCTCTCCGGCGTCCCAGTGCACCAGGACAGCAATTCCACCGCCGCCTCGGGAGCGGGCCAAGGCACGACGGCGGGGCCGAACGGGGAGTCCGGGTACTTCAGCATTTCCGCCGCATCGCCAGTAAGTTCACCTGATTATCCATTTTTGTTTATGTTGACTAATTAGCTCGATTCGGAATTACAATTGACGAGGCTGGCAACAGAATTGGCGGCGGCGGGAGGCGGCGGTGATCGCACTAGTAATTGTGCTCTTGAGAACACTTTGAGAGCTCGATACGATCACTAATGAAAAGGGGAGCTCAGAAGATCTCTAAGATGAGAGTAAAAAGAAAGAAGAGAAAGGCTGTATCGTTAGTAATTTGTAGTTGCCGTTACTTCTTCTATCAGTATACTGATGGTTTGTGTTGGGAGAATTGGAGAGAGAGAGAGGAGGTGTTGGTAAGTTGTGAATTCCTCGAGCTGTGGCATACCATCATCTTTTCCTTGCCGGTTGCAGTTTGCATTGCTAACACCGTGGAACCATCCAACTCAACGTTTCCGTTGTCAACATTTGGGGCGTCCTCGGCGAGTGGGAAGTGATTGGGAGGTGGGATGTGGATGACGCGACGTCTCGGAACGACGTGCTTCTTGGATGCGCCGTCCCCTACCGCCTGGTGCTTCACGTACGCCATTTTAATGGACTACTCCCATGGCTTGTGCTGGGCCTGCTTGCAGATTCACGTAGAGCCCGGTAGGGACTTTCTACCCTAATCACGCTGCAGGGAACCGCCAGCAGTTCCATTCATCCACAGATAAAATGGTTATGACATTAATTCAATTCGAAAGTTTAATAAGTTTAGATTATGGATCAAATTTAATATATCTATACATAACTAGAATCAGAAGATCAAGTACACACATCAAATCTAACAGTACGTCAAATTATTGAAAATAAGATGGGCACGAGCTAGTACCGTCCACCTAGAACAGGCATTACAGTAAACGAGCACCACTCTGCACAAAAGCTTCACACGGATCCTACGACCAGCATTTATTACACTACTAGCGGTTGGTGTCCTCACATGCGCAGCATCAACGGGAGCGAGGAACGATCAATATGTTGTACCATCAGCTTGCGGATCTACGGCTTCAGGTGCACTTTGGCGGGCGGAAAGCTCGGGTGTCCCTTCTTGTACTTGTGCCAGTGAGAGAAAGGGGGCCAGGCAGGGAAATGAGGGAGTGGCTTCTTGTAGATTGGAGGGAAGAAGATCTTGGGATACGGATGGTAGAAAGGTGGGAGCTTCGGAATGGGAGGCAACGGCTTCTTGTATATGGGATGATAGGGGTGCTTGTAGTACGGCGTCGGAGTCGGCTTGTAGACCGGAGCAGGCGGTGGTTTATAGTACCCACCTGATGGTGGCTTGTATTCCGGCGTAGGCGGCTTGTAGACGGGGGCAGGCGGTTTATAATATCCCCCTGATGGTGGCTTGTATTCCGGCGTAGGCGGCTTGTAGACGGGGGCAGGCGGTTTATAATATCCCCCTGATGGTGGCTTGTGGACCTGAGCAGGTGGGTTGTAATACGACCCTCCCGGTGACGGGGGCTTGTGAGTAGGCGGACTGTAGGTCGGCACCGGAGGCTTGTAGATTGAGTGGTGGTGCTTGCGGAGGTAGTAAGGCTTGGGTGGGAATTTAAAGGGAGGCAGGGGATATTTGGGGAAGGCCTTGTGCCAAGGGTCCTTGTACGGCGGCCAGAAGGTAGCTGACGCGCACGTCGCCGACGAGAACGATAGCTTCCCGGCCTCTGCAATGAAGGTGTGCTTCCCTTTCTCCCTGGACATCAGGATCAACTTAGAAGTAGGGTTCAGCCCATTCTTGTCGGGGCAAGGTGCGTTGGAGGCACTGTGCAGCTGCGCGAGGCATTCGTGCTTTAGCTCGCCATTGTCCTGGAGAAGCTCGGTTGGGAGCTTCACGTTGAAGTTTCCGTTGCTGTCGAGCTCACCTGTGGCTTTGATCTCAGATTTCTCGTTGCCGTCTCTGCACTTGATGGCCACGCGCAGCCCTGCTTGATGAAGAAAAGAAAGCGTCATAATGCACTACATTCTACTAAGCATCAAGAACATTATTTTGGCTTTAAGTGTATATCAAATGTCCTAATCGAGCCTTAGATGACTAAGACTAAGAATTTTTTGATAGGAGACAAAAGAAGCAGTGGAATATACTACCTTTGACTGCGTCCTCATGTTTTACGCTCTTGCGCCCACAGTCAAAGCATTCAGTTGCACCGACGACGGTGGCCGATGTTTCAGTCTGTGTTGCAGCTCGGGAGAATCTGAGCACCAGCAGTACTGCACATAACCCAAGCAGCATGCTTCTCGGATGCTGCGGAGTCCCCATGATGGAACTAATCCGCAGCAGGGAAGCGTGCAAGAAAGAAGCTTTTATCTTCCAATGTCTTGGATTGTGAAGAACCCTACGTGCCAATATATACGACGGAGCTGTGCGCTCTGCCGGACACGGTGTTAAAAGCAGTCACATGTAAAGAGGCCCCCGGAGGCGCAATCGGGGAAGCCTCAATTGCCACCGGTTTCACAGTTCCGGCTATTAAATGCGCCAGCAACTCATCTCCATGACCGATCCATCCATCCATCTCTGTAGACCTGCCTCCTCCTCTCATAAATAAAAAACCGCTTTTTCTCCTGGGATAAATCCTAACATCCTAACTGAGGAAATGATCACAAATGCATATATTCTTGCACAACACTTAACTCGACAACATTGGAAAGGTGTCAGTGGCTACTCCTAGAGATTGACAAGCAGGCGGGTTCTGCAAATGTAATTGCTGTCTTTGCACCTGCTGTAGGACATGGAATTTACTGGACTTCATCGATTCGCGTCAGAAGAGTTCTTGAAGATATCTGTTGGACAACAAGAGTCAGAGTGGATCGGTGCCATCTACTGTTGACTTCTTCTAAATGTGAAAGAACGTGCAAAAGCCACTGCACCTATGTAAATGTCAAGATTGCGTAAGTCAGTCAGCTGCTGGAAGTAGACTCGAAGCAAAGAACAATGATCCGTAGAAGGAAGTGGTTAGATCTTATATCTAAGATGGTGAAAGCAGTAAACTATTTACAGTATGAATCCGATTCACAGCAAACTTGATGAAGCAACAGCTCATCGATAGAGACTTCCCCAAGCTGTATAACATCATATCATGAAGAAAGGAAGTGACAGATTGATCTGCGCGCAACTACTCGCCAGCTAAGTGGGTTTGTATAAAATAAATGCGTGACATGTTGCTTGCCATTGTGGAACTGCAGCAGAGAAGTGTTGGGGAATCATAATATGATTGATACCTTATATAGCTAATACATGTGAGATCGCTTTCAGAACTACATTAATGCTGTCACTGTGAGGGCATTCTCCCATCCATCCCTCTCGTTGGTGCAACCGGAAACATAATTTAGGTCATCAAAGAGTAGGTTTAATGCTAAGATAGAGAGATTTAACGCTATATAAGATTGTATGATGCAGTCGTTCTCAAAATTGTTACAAAAAATGCTGTCGAAATCCCGTTCTCACTGAATATTGATGTCCACAGATTAAATGATCAGTATATTAACTGCGTTTCTCCCAACTGTTTCCGCAGGCAAATTAAAGTCCAGCATGAATGATTACCACCTTCTTCGACCTCTTCTTCGTTCATTTTTCTTATCACCAAGATAACATCTGGGCATGTTGATTGCTGTGAACATTCGCGGTGAGAGACTAAATTATGCTTTCGTGCGTGCAACGGCCGCAACCTTTAATATCATATGCTCAGTAGTCAACCCACCAATCTGAAAATTTCAATTAATTCAGGTTGCAACAGATGTCCAAGTGAAAACTCGAGTATGGCTCCTCCGAGAATTAAAAGCAGACTTTATCAGTCATTAATTTTTTTCAACCTGATCTTCGATACTAAGCTAAACATGCATTCTGGAAGGATAAAGAATACTAGATAAGAATTCTTCCTGTTCCTCATTACCTAAAACAAATCTTCTTTGGCCGTCGCATTGCGATTGTCCCTTTTATAACGTCACATCCATTCTTTAAATTTATTAGTTTCAAAAAATTTAACACTATTTTTATATTAAAAAAATAAAAGATATTCTTACTACGACACACATAAAGAGATCTATAATTTTTATAATAATATATTAACTAGTTTAGATGTACGTCATATTTAATTTTTTTTAATAGAACGGAAAGTCCAAGAAAAAAAAAGTCCATCGTTTTACTATATATATATATATATATATATATTGGTGCCTTACTCTCGTGAAAGGCAAACACATGGCAGTTCACGCTAACCTAAGCCAACTTATTGTTTAGAATATTGCCATATGTTGTCTAACAAGAAGACTTCGGGTGTTAGTTATTCGGGAACTGGGGAATGCGGAGCTTTATCTTAATCGCTATTGGCTTCTCGATCCGATTAATTAAATGAAATTATTTATTTGCCCCTCCAAATTTATGTTTAGCATGTATATTCCAACAAAATTCAAAACTTACATGAGTATCATTGCGATTAATCATTTACCATTAGTATGATTATTTTAAAACTCCAAATAATATTTGTATTGTTTGAAGATATTACATGTATTCTTATAAATTCATGAGTTTTAAATTTATTCTTTTAAGTTTAAGTTTTCAATGAAAGTATCAAAAAGGATTTTAGGTATTTGCACTTTAAACATTGGTTTGTTGTGATATACTAGACTCTCTTATTAAAGGATAAAAATAATATATCAGACCTTATAATGAAAGGTTGAGGGCTAAAAATCTCATTCAATACAAGATATTTTTATCAAAGATTAAATGTTTAAAATCTCATTCGAATTTTTTTTACCTTAAATATTAATCTACCAATAATGTACCTGACATTCTTACCAAAATTAAAGTCAAAAGTTAACATTTTTAGGTTCTTTTGTCGACACATATTTGGTAACTACTACATTGTTCTTTTGTCTACACATATTAAACTAGTAATAATGTACCTGACATTCTTCGAACGCTTTGTTGAGCTATTTACTGTATAAAACTGATAAAAGAATTGCTATTTTATTTGGCGTGTAATTTGCTACTATCCGTATTTTATATACATATATATATATATGATTTTTAGTTAAGAAATATTGTTATTTTTGCAATAATGACAAAATCACATGCAAAGCAAGTTCGAAACGAGCGCCACTGGCAACCGGAAATGCTTTCCGATAACAATTTTAGATCAGATGCTGTAAGAAGCGATTATTTGGGTAATTTCTCTGAAAAAAAAAACTTAATTAATTTTTAGTTTTTCTATTTGATATATTTTTTCTTTAATATCATAAATGCTCCTCACCATCTCCTCCTTTGTCTCATTGTATTGCTTCCTCCTCCTGGCATCGCAAGGCCTTATCACCTATCATCGAACTCTATCATAATGTAGATAGGTAATAATCATGAATTGTTTTGGAATGAAGTCAACAATGTCACCATCTGCAAGCACGATGACTCGACAAGGAGAGCATGACTTGACAAGCAATAAGATTTTCTCATACAATTGGAGAAATCTTATCTGTTATTATTACGAGAGTTATGTGAGAGGGTCTGTAAGAAAATTTATGTTTGAGTAAGAATAACTCGAAGTCTTTTAATTGATCTCACACGATAAAATTTTTGATTTTTACTGTAGATTTAGGTGGGATTTGCTGAAGTATGTTAATCTTGTATCGACTTTCTGATATGTTTTTAATTATTAATCTTTTGGTGTTTTATTTTAGTTTTAAATTTTTTTCTCTCTCTTGGACAAAGTGGTATTAGAGCTCAAAATCTGTGATTAGAAATTCAACTAGGATATCATCGGCTGTTTTCTGTTGGCTTTATTATAAAAAATTTTGATGGAAGAAATAGCTACACTATATAGCAAATGAGAGCAAAAGATCTTCTTGTTTAATAAAGCCTAACGAAAAATATTGAGGAGAGAGCAAAATATGAGAAAGACTTTTTGTCCTCTTGAGTTTCTCTTTACGACATCTAGAGCAAAATGATACTCCAGAGTTTTTAGAGATGATGAGAAAAAAAAATTAATTCTTTAAGTAATAGGATTCATAATAAAATATATACTTAGCGGAGATAATTAAAGGTCTTGTAATTAATCTTACATGATGAAGAATTTAATTTTATTCATAAATATAAGTAGAATTTATTAAATTACATAATCTTATATCGATTTTTAGTATACTTTTGAATATTAATTTTATTTTTTTAATTTTAGAATTCTCCTATATCTCCCTAACAGTAAGAATAAATTATATACAGATGAATACTGGCAAGATGACCTTAATTTTTAATTATATATAATTATCGCACGCTGCCGATATAAACATAGTTAAATATTCTGTCACTATGTATCTCTGGACTCTATTCCATTGTTCATTTCACCCTTCTCAACTTACCATCGATGAAAAATCAAAAATCTATAATAGTTGAGTTTATTTAAAGGTTTATTCTTAATTAGAGTTAAAATTAAATAAAAAATTATTTAAATTATTATGTAAAAAATTAATATCAAGATTGAAATTAAGATTCGTAAATCAAAAATAAAATTTCTAAAAAAATTCCTCCCATGAAGTAATCATTGTGAACTTCCTTTCATCATCGATAATCTTAGTTAAATTTTAATATATCTTAACTAATTAATTAGAATATAAAATCTAACAAGACTACTACGGATCAACCCAATTGAACATAGAGAAGCAGGGGAGAAAGAGGTGGGTTGCTTTTCTGGTGTGATTTGGTTCCTTAATTGCCTCTTTTTCTTCTCTCCTTTTTTGAATTCATCTCTCTTCCTCCTCCACACACATGGCTCGGAACCTGGAATATGAATCACAGAAAGCTCTAGTCACCGTATCAGTTTCTGGCTGCAGCTTCACCACCAGTCGTTTTCCTCGGTGCATGTCTTCCGAAGAGGTGGCCACACCATTTTTCATTCGTATTGCTGATGTCTATCCACGCATAAGATATCCACTGCGACTGCAATTCCAGTGAAGGAAGGGATAGATACTTTCCAAGCCTATCCCGATCTCCCTGAAGCCATCGGATCCGCTGTCATGCTATCTCCGCACTCTCTATCGCCTTCCCAATTCCTTGGCCCCCGCGTCGCCCCTCCGCACCGCCAGATCGCCGCTGGTATCCTCTCCCCAAGGTCCCTCCCCGTCGCCGCTGTCCTCCGTTCCCCGGGCGTGTCGAACCCGTCCCCAGAAGTCCCCACCTCGCTGTACGAGGTCCTCGGCGTCCCCCCCTGGGCTAGCGGGCGGGAGATCAAGGCGGCGTACCGCGGGCTCGCGCTGAAGTGCCACCCGGACGTCGGCGCGTCCGCGGAAGAGTTCATGCGTGTCCAAGCCGCCTACTGCACCCTCTCTGACCCCGACAAGCGCGCCGACTACGATCGCCAGCTGATGGCTTCGTCGGCGGCAGCCGCGTCGTTCGGCCGCCGCCACCGTTCGACGTACTCGCGAATCGCGTCGTTTCCCGGAAACCGCCGCCGGACTTGGGAGACGGACCAGTGCTGGTAGGAGGCCGAATGTTCTGCCGCGACGTTAGTGGCCGTCAGATGCTACAACGATCCGACTACTGCGAAATTGTCATGGCGGCCACAATAGACTGACTTCTCCTACCTTAATTTTGATTTTTCATTTTTTGGCCAAAACAGTAAGATATATATATATATATATATATATATATATATATATATATATAAACATGTAATATGCAGAAGTCTAGTTTTACAAATATATAATAGTAATGTAAATTTTATGAATTAATAGAAGGAAGTAAAAAACAGAGATATGAAGGTAGCTCATGTTTGCGTTGATTGTGATACAGCAACTGCTTGGAAGTCTCTTAAGTGGTTGTGAGTACTAAGAACCATATCTTTGTCATGGTTGTGGCTCATGAAGCAGGAAAGAAAAGGGAAGAATCCAGAGTGCTGATGACCTTAGGCAATTTGCTTCACAATACATCTTGCAGTGAGATCATGAACCCTGTTTGGGTTCAAGTTGCCTCTCTTGGGCATGCAACTTGCCTTTGGCCATGAAACTTGTGGCTGTTGACATGGGAATACTGAGAAAATTAGACATGAATGACATGAGCAGGCCAAGACTAGAATTTTCTTACCACGTGCAGGAAGAACACCTTTCTCTTTGCTTGTGCAAATGGCCAAGTCAATGAGCTTATCACTCTGGTGAGTGCAAGCCACAAGTTTGGACAGCACCAACTCCACAGATCTCGTAGATGATCCCAGTCCAAGATTCTCGTGGCTTTAAATGACTCAAATTGGCCAAATCTTCCTTACCAATACCCAAAAGAGATTGGTGAGTGGAGCATGAATTCATCAAGGTTGTGTGGCCTGTCGCTTTTAAACATGAAAGGTAAAACGTAAGAAGCCGGCGTGGCCAGATCTTGAGGATATCGTGCGGACCCTTCAACATACTTAACCCAAGGCTTAGCCGCGCAGCATAACTTTAAGATATCGTCACATTTATTTCCATAAAACTTGCATGTATAATGTATCCTATCAAAATCTAGGTGCGTCACTGTTTAGATAAGTTTGTGACCAGTCAAGGCCAAAAACTATTTCTACCAACTTAGTCATCTTCCTTATCAAGATGACAAAGTCAAAGGAGGAGAATAGTTGATGCTACGCAATCTCTTACGCTACGTCGGAGATTTAGGGTTTGACTAACTCAAGCTGACATCCAAAGCTAATATTGCAGCTAAGCCTGGAGATAACGAACAACGAAGGTAATGAGCTGACTGTAGTAGACGAGAAACAATTTCGAACATAATTTTCTACCTTATACGAAATAATTTTTGCTCGGTAATCTGATTTCTTCTGTCTCTTCAACGACTCAGCTTAAGCACAAGCAGTAATGCTTATTGTAATATTGTTGATGTATAATAACAAGTAAAGTTGAGTATCTGGGAGGAGATAGATGGGGATGGATGGAGCAAATGATGTCATCCTCATACTGAACCAATTTGATTTTCGAAATTTATAGTACGAGTTTGTATCAAAATTGGTCAAATGTAATGCAATATTGATGGATTGGAGATGTGATCCAACCTGAAATGGTCATCATCAAGTAAGATAGGTTGGCGCCGTAAGATGAGCGACAAGAATGCGGCGCTCCCGCCGTCTTTGGTGGATGTGATGGCTTGACCAAGTTTGTTTGAGAATTCTATTAAGTTCTTTGGAGTCTGTGATTAAGCTTGACTGCAGCTCGTCAATGAAAGGCTATATGAAGTCCTATGTTAATTAATCTTGATTTATGCAGCTCCTAAGATCTGATTTGAGGTAAGAACACACGATAGGGTTACTCTCAACCTGGCTCTCCTATTTTCTTCTAATTATTCTCTTCTAATATTTTTGAAAATATCATGTTTCTAATTACCAAACTTGAGAGGATCGATTCTCGTAATTTGTGGTTCCAATATGTAATTTTATAGGAATTTTTTTCAGTTTTATATAATCCTCTCTGCATTTCGTAAATGAAAAGGAAAGGAGATTCACTTTTTATGTACCGATCCATAGAGAAATGGATAAATCTAGAAAAATAATTTATATGAATTATTTTAGAATAATTATTTTAAAAAACATTTAACTTTTAGTTTTTTTTTCTAGAGTATCCTAGTTTTTAAAATTTCCATAATGCCTTGACTATATGAACAGACCATTTTATCCTTATAATATTAAAATTATTTACATTTTATCTTCGATTACTCGACCCAACAACCCTCACATATAGTTGCAGTGCTCGTCGGGGACTCCGAGTGATAACACATTATTGTGTGAGAGCTAGAGAGGGTGATGGAGGGCTAACAATGGGAGGCAGTCAACCCTCATACGAGGGCTACAAGCGAGGGAGAGTTAGCTCTACATGACAAACCCTTGTGCAAGGGTTGCGGACAACAATAAGCCCTCGCACAAGAGATGTGGACAATGATGAAATAACGAGGGTTAGCGAGAGGGGCCTCACGCAAGGGACGCGACCAACCCTCTTGCGAGGTTTGCAAGTTGTGGTGGGATGATGAGGGTTGGTGAGAGAGAACTTACACTAGGGAGATGGCTAGCCTCGTGCGAGGGCTACGGATGGTGGCGAGATGACGAGGGCCAACATGTTGATAAGATTGTGGGGGCCGGGATAAGCAAGCAAGGCTACAATGGAGTGGTTGATCGGGATGGCGAGGGCAAATGTTAATGTTAAAATAATATTTTGTAATAATTTTTTAAATTTTAGGCGCTCTATAAACCCCCCAAAGTTAATGACTTTTTTCATGAATTCACCCTTATTTTTTATCTTTTAATGTATTGGACGAGCATGATCTACTATTGATATCAACAACTCTTAATGGGTTGGGTTAACATTAGTTATCTCAGCCCAAAAGTTATATAATTACGTTACCGCTTCTATGATTTTACAAGAAAATGATAATAATATGAGCCTCGATCTTCTTATTTTAAAATAATCATTGTCAAATCAAGCTCAACTTCAACTAATATCGTCTACTCGATTCAGAATTAAAAGATAATTTGACATTTATTCCGCCAATCTACTTCATAAATTAGTTATAAAAAAATCAAGTAGTAATTATTTTGGTTAAATGCTGTTAGTGCACAGTACTCTAGCCGTAGTATAAAGAGGCTAGCACTGGTTAAATCTATGATTAATATAAAATTAATCGCAATGATTGAAGATGCAACACAAAATAATAAAGGTTTAGGACAAGTCTTTTTCTTTATTAATATCCATTATTTTGATAGTAGAAACCGAACACCTCTATCAAAGTTTCTCAAAGAAAATAAAATTTTGGACAATGCTGCAGTTCTTAAAGAGTTTACCTAATCAAAATTTTAAGATAGTGCCAAAGCAGAGCATAAGTTCGAATCGGCTCTCTTTCCCGTGTCCAACTAAAAATATTCATGATATGCTTGTTTTCTCCATTATTTGGATATAGATTTAGTTGACTCTTAAAATCTTGTTTTAGGTCGATTCCATCCCATCCCCTTTTAGTAATTTTACTGCCTAATCATTAGCGATGTCTTCATCGAGAGATATATGCAACATCATGTTCTATTTCTTACAGAACGTAAAATATTCCCTTGTTATGAAGTAAAGAAGGCAAGAACAAAGGCACAGCTGGCCGACTGAGATCGATGAGACCTCCGCTTTTGTATGAGGATCCGATAGAAAGACTGAAACGTCCAAACTATTTTCCGACCTGTCAATGGAGTAAAGGATAGCTTGGAAAGCGGAGGAACCCCAAGGAAAAAAGAGGGTAAAAAACGTCTCTTCCTTCAAAAATACACTGTGGATGATGGGTATAAGCCATTTCATCAAAGTGCCCTTTGAAATGTCTTTGCCAGACCAAGGCCTGGGCATGGCATGCATCAGCTCATATCACCTGAGATTCCATCCTGCAACATAAGACAACTCCTTTGTCGTCCCACAGCTCTCTCATCTCTATAGGAGACAACTCATCACGTACCAGTTTGCCGTCTTTGAAGCGATGGATCCGAACTTTCCTAGTCATAGATGATCTGGAACCTGTGATGGTGTGGACGTCTCATGCTTGAAGCCTAACTGCGTCTATCATATGTCACACCGAGTTATAAGATTACATGAACCAAGTGTTAGTGCAGCAATGCTGTTTATGAGAGTGTTTTGAAGTATAATTCCTGAAACCTCTCGAGGCTTTTTCTGATTGAGAAGGCACTGTGGAGTATGAAGGACCTATCTGGAGTCAAAAGAAGCATGAACATGGAACGATGTCCACCAAGCAACTATACCTATAATGACCATCATTGCGCTTCTGGGCGTATTCTTCTTTTCTTTTTTCTTTCCGATAGATTGTGTCTCGCATTGGGTGGGAGTAAAGCTCAACAGGTGGTGTAACTGGCAGGGGAGCTTTCCCCTAAGTGATCAGAAATAAAGTAAGCCAATGACGCAGCAAAACAATGGAAAAGGTGCAGCGATGCAGGGCGAGAGAAAATTATGATAGTGGCAGAGTTTTCCCAGGCGAATATGACAATAGAATTAGCTGCAGCTGACATTAATCATATCTTGGGAAACTCGTTACAATCCTCAACAAAGAAAGAAATCGCTAGTAGTTTAACAGCAACAGTACTAGCACAAATTAACATGCCCATCTTGCTTGCTCGCATGCCTGCCTGCTTCTTTTCTACTACGGAGCAAATTAGCCTAAACAAAGTGCTACTAATAACAAACCACGCATATACTCGTACATTTGTTTTCGTTTCGCATTGGTAAGGCTTGATGGCTCACAGCACAGCTTCCCAGAAGAACTGACGAGCAGGAAGCACCGGCTCACGGCCGGCCGTGGTGGTAATGTTGATGGTGAATGAAGTAGGAAGGTGCAGGAGACGGCGATGGGATAATGCCCGGATTGGTGGCGTTTTGAGCGTTGCTGGGAAATGGTGTTGGGGCGAGGGTGGGCATGGGCGGCGGACATTGGTAGCACTTGGCGAAGAGGCCGAACGTGTTGATCTGGCGGATGAAGTTGGTCATGCTGGCCCATCCTCCCAACCCGAACCCCACCACCAACACCCACCCCACCACGAACATGTTCATCATGTAAGCGCCGATCCACCCCCCGACGAGCCTCGGCGGCCGCTCCACTGCGTTCTGCCAAAAAGCAACATACCAATACAAAACCATGTTACAAATGTGTGCATCTCCATTTAAAACAATGCGCTAATACGTTATTGGCTGTCGATCGCTCATGGTTAATGGCCTATTTCATTGCCATGTCTCTTGATGAATGTACGACATGAGTTATTAGAATGCAGTTTGACCTAATAAGAGTTTGCACCCTTTTAACTATTTTTGTTCCCTCATTACTGTACTGTTGTGTTACAAATCATCTATTACCATATCCTTAATGCGGATGCAAATTTATCTTGTGGCCCCCACTAAGGATAAGTAGTGTTGTTAAAATAACACGCATCATTTTACACACTAATATTCGCCGTTCTTTACCGCTTCAGATGCATTGATACTAATCGCAGTGTAAATTATAGCTACCATCTACCAAGTTCAACGGTAAAGTACCTCGCGAGCTACGGCGGATCGGAAGGTGAACATGTGGGCGAGGGCGGGGATGACGTAGACAGTGAAGCTGACGAGCAGAGATCCCACGGCCGAGTTGATGGGCCCGAAGAAGGGGAAGACGATGGCCAGGAACCATATGGGGACCACCACCGGCAGGCGCGCCGCCGCCCGCTTGCACAAGCTGCGGCAGTCGTGCAGGCCGATGACCTTCTCCCACACGAAGTACAGCGGCGTGCAGGCGAACCCGAAGGTGATGAACTGGTGGATGAGCATTAGCACCACCGCCGCGTCGCGGAACGCCGTCCTGGGCAGCAGGGAGAAGGCGTTCGAGTGGTTGAGCAGCGCGTCACCGAAGGCCCAGTACACGCTCGCGGCCGACGGCAGGGTGAGCGTCAGCACGTACAATGTGGCAAGCAGGTAGATGGCCTTAAACTTCTGTGGCTTCCACATCGCGTGCATGATCTCCCTGTCACGTTCATGTTCATGGAACGGTTCAACACAACGTAAAAAAAAGGATCATGTAACAACACTATAATTTTAGGTTAACTAAAGAGATGGTCGCTTGCTTTTCTGCATAACTGGAAAGAGATTTTAGTTCCTCGAAAGAAGATAAGCTTTGTTTGTGTGCGTGAAGTGTCCCAGGTCATGCTCAGCCTCTGTTGTATCAGGCTGTGTAGGTATGCATATGTCTTATTCTGTGCAGGTGGTATCAAATGATGTTCCTGCTAAAAGTAAAAGTAATAACATACTTTGTAATGGATAGCATTACATTTTCTGGGAAAGCTTGTTTGACGGTACAAAGTAGTGAACGCGAAAGTGGGTACTAGTGAGAAGCATATCAGAGGAGAAGAACTGTCAGTGGAAACAGAAGGAGATATCAATGCTTCTTGAAACGACGAGGTACTATTTGTGTGATTAGTGAACGGAGGGATGTAAACTAGGAAGGAACATTATGATTTAAGCATTGCAACTCCCACTTATTTAATTCAGAAACTAAGTGGAAGCGCATCATTTTCTTAAAAGAAAATAAAGATGCTTAAAGTGTTGGGCTGTGTGTTCCGAACAAGGTAGAGAGCAGTGTGGATGGTCCCATACACTACAGCTAGTCAAAGAAACATCGAAGAAGCAGACAGATGATGCATATATTACGAAGAAAATCCAAAAATAAAGAGATCAAAAGGTAAGGGGAGTGTGGTCCGATCACATCACATGGGCAAGTGTGCAATTTTTTTTTGCATGCTGATCTACAAATGTTGGTGTTTGCTTTGTTTTACGTTGTGTACTTGGATGGAACCTATGTGTTGTCGCCTTACACTGTGACAGCGTGCCCACCGAATGTGTAGAGGATGTTTGTGGCGCCTGTAAAGTAGAGAACCAGCTTCGTTGGCCCCGAATGCTTCACCCCTTCCACCTGCCGCCATTTCGGCGCCCAACCAACAAGAACCCGGCAACTCGCGTTATGAAAGATCAGATCAAAAGCGAGCAACCCAAAAGAGATGCAATGGCTAGCTTTTGTTCTGCTTGCATACCTGGCCATGGAGGAGGGACGCGATGGTGAGATACCAGGCGGTGTAGGTAGTCATGACCAGGCCCAGAAAGGACCATATCCTGTAGTTATGGAAGGAGGGGATGAAGACTGTGGTGGCACAGCAAGCGCCAAAAATATAAGTCCAAGTCCTCTTATCCAACTTGTCGTTGATGTAATATATGTTGCTGCAGCCACAAGAGACGTCCGAAGGTGTTCGGCACCAGATTAGCAATTTATCTGCACTTGTATGCCGGAACAATGAAGACAGATATACTTACCTAGCACAAGCAATGAGCTGAATGACAGAACCAAAGAGAAGAAAAGTGCAGTTGAAGGCCAATCCAACATGCCTCCAATGCTTCCCGAGTAGCCCGTCCAGGACCTCAAACCACTACATTTGATAACGAGAGTACAAAGAAAGTCAAAAACAGGTCAGTAAAAGACATGTAGAGTTGGTTCAGTATATACACCACAGACATACTCAGCAGGGAACGAGATGAGAACCTGAATGACATGGTTCCTAAAGTCGACCTTCTCCCTCTCTTTCCTGGTTCTGTACTCCACATAGAGAATGCTGATGAGGTACGCTGTCCAGCTCCCCATCAAACCATAGAATAGTTGAAATAAGATTCCACTCAACATTCCCAGTTGCGAGAAGGAGTAAGGCAGTGTCAGCAGCACCTGAGCCACCTGTATGAAATCCGAGGCAGACAACCTCAAACGATGTTGCTCGTCTAGATCAAATGAAAGAAAACAAAAGAGACGTGGGAGGAGTGAACGGGAGAAGAAGAGCCTCACCTGGTTTGAGGCACAACTAAACCAGGCGTCATAGGCCGAGCCGCCGTGCCAGAGGAGGCCAGAGAGCCTTGACTTGATGGTCTTCTCGTCCCCATCCTGCTCCATCTCTACGTACCTTCCAACCATCACAGTCTCCACGACCTTCTCCTCGTTCCCGTTCGACGTCGACCCCATCTCTTCCTTCTTGGTAACCCACTATCTTCGTCTCTCCCTATCTCTGTTTCTTGCTGCTTGAGAAGAGGCTGGTGTGATGAGATGGTTATCGATGTCTGGAACTCAATGTGGGAGCGAAGGCATTGGGCCTTGTATTTATACAGGTTAAAGAGAGCGATACAGAGGGACAAAGAGTCAGTGTGGTGATGAGCTTGGTTTGGCCTCTCTCACTTTACCAGAGGCTTTGAGGCGGCAGCAGCTGCATTAAAGAAACGAGAGCAGGAAGAGGGAACGAGGGATAAAATTTGGAGGACAACAGGGCCGGTTTATTCTGGACCGTTGGTTTTGGGTTAAGTTATAATGTGCACTCATGCGAGCGTGGCGCTACTGTTGCGCACGAGCGGCTCGGTCCGGTTCCCGAGTCACAGCCCACCACCTCTCCCCCTCCTCCGCCGGTTCGTGCATCGTGATTCACTACACAATAAACATTAGCCCCAGGCTGCGGCACGTTGCTTGCTGCTCACTGCTTTCTTTTTACTGCTGCCAATGCACTACGTAATTCCTGAATCAACCCAGGCATCCCCTTGCGGTTCCATGTTCTGTTTTTTGTTCTTCGTCACTAAATGCGGCCAGCACACGATATCAAGATAATTGCATCCTCGCGTGGCTGGTTATTTATCATATCGAAACATGTTAATCGACTTTAGGTGCAGTGAACCGGCCTAAGGCTGCGACTCAAGCGGCCCCCAGTGAAGAGATGAGATGAATGGACGGGCGAGCAAGACTACCAAACAAACAATACATGGAAAAAGCTTGCATGTTTTGGAGAGGGCTAGAGCGAGAGAGACGAGACGGGTAAAGGCAAGAGTGGCGACGAAGCACGTCTCGAGACGGCGAAGAAAGAAAGGGAAGGGGGGGGGGGAGAAATTATGGAAAGGAGCAACAGGGCATGATTGCAGCCGAACAAGCGTGTCACCTTTATGTGCTGCCAAGAGGGGCCTCTCCCCACACTATTATAAGCCCCGCTAAAGGAGCTTTTACCACATGGGACGCCCGCTGCAAAAGATTTGTTATTCGTTAATACAAATATATCAATATTTGTATTGGTTTATCGATGAATATTAATCATAAAAAAAAGGGAAATACACACAAGGCATGAGGTGCGGTCCCCACAAGAGGGGTCCAGAGTGTTTGGGCCGTGCGCCCTGCGAGAGCGGCAACCCCTTCAGCGACATTCCTCCCCCTCCCATTTCTTTTCTACCGTCGAGGTCTGGTGCTCCTCCCCCCGCTTCTCCCTTTCGGAACACCCACCCGCACAGTCACATGGACTCCTTTCCGTATCCCGAGTCGGGCGACGTCTCTACCACTGTTCTCCTTGTTTCTTATGACATTTCCCTTGGTTTTCTCATTGGCTTCATCATTGCAGTTACTTGTATCTTCTGCCACAATTACTTGTATATTGTTGCACGATTTGGTAGTAAGCATTTTCCCAGGCTTGCCTTCCTCTAGAAAAAAGACTGGCTACTCGCAAGTAAGAGCCAATATACCTTTTGGCAGGGAGGAGAAGGTGTCTGCTTGCATGCCTTTTTTTTTTTTTCAAGTTGCAGCATATACAGTCGATATCATACCATTGTTGTACACGCGACATTTCTGATTCTGGCAGAGTTGGTCTGCTAAGCGTAATGATAGTGAGTTTGCAAGAGTTACAGCTGTGCTTAGGGCCTTTAAAGTATCACAAGTCACTTTCCATCGTTTGTTTCTGTAGTAAGAGCCAATACACTGTGAAGCATGCAGGTTTGCTTCTTTGTTGCTCCCTTGAGCATAAAATGGAGTACCTCAATTTCAAATCCTATTATTCCTTCAAAATTAATTAGGATGATTGTGTCGTCCTTTCAAATTACTTGGTATTTTATTCCCTCTTTGTTACAGCCATTTCTTGTGGATTCAAGTAGAAATATTCCATGAAACAAGTATCTATACGAAGAACCAATGAACGTGTATGGAATTCTTTGAGATGCATCTTTTCTCCTCCCGGAATTATTTTCCATCAAATCAGCATCAGTCTCGATCGGTCTAAATTGGGTTGACGTTTGAGAGTTCCCAGCGCCGAATGACTTGCCGAGGAAAAATTCAAAGTGACCTTCGGGTGGTATTCAAATGGTCGGACCCTGATGCATCGTTCAACAAAGAAACTTGCTTTTGACCAATTACCATTCACGATCCCAAAGAATGCGTTTTCTCCAAATGATTCTGGAGGTTGACATCCAGCAATCTTTCTTCATGATTGAAGAGAACGACCGAGCTGGTCGCCATGATTTCATGAACCCTTCTTTCAGCATCAATTCTCCTCCTAATTCGTCGAGCCTTGTCTTGTGCTGGTCTACGGAGTTATCCACAAGTACATATGCACGCCCCATTTCCGAGCTTTAGCTTTTGCTTTAGCTCGTCTATAAACTAGTGTTTTGTTCGCAATGGACCCCTTCAACTTGGTTTAGCAATCATTGAAGCTATCACCCACCTCCATCAACAAGGTTGATCCGATGAACATTTGTGTCCGTTTTATCCGTGGATGCAAGCCAGATCCCTACTAAAGTGTCCGCATTAACAGGAGGAAGAAGACGCAGAACTGTGAGCACTCAGCTCACATTGCCATGGATGGTGGAGTCGCGCAGTGGAATGTTGGGCTCATGATTCGCTCGCAGCTTGTATTGCACCGAGCATGGTGCAAAGGGATCTTTAGCTTTTGGCGCACCAGGCGGGCTTCTCATCATGCATGGTTTCTCAAGACAAGAGCCCCTGTTTCGTTGTGGTGCTCTCCTCAGGGGATCCTCTCGCTGCCCATCACCGGCAGCGGCTGTGGGCTCTCTCGACGATGGTCCCCAGCTCCACAACACGGCCCTCACACTTTGCCGCTGCCCGTATGCACAACATGATGGGATCCCTCGTCATCTCCTCTGCAATCTGCATCATGTTGTCTTCCTGAGAGCCTCCTTCCCCTCCTCTTTCTTTTTGGACAAGCGAGACGCAAACCTCAAAGCTCACTTCGCCTAGCTAAGACCGGAAGCCAGTGCGGTCAATGTTGGTGATCAATTAGCCGGCATGGATTAAAGAGGCCCTCGTTTTGTGCCAAAAGAAGCGAAGATTTGTTTCTGCTTTACTGGTTCGTTTGACTCGCGCTCTCCACTGGCTTACATCACCACGGGGGACCTCGTTCGATGGCACGACAGAAAGAGTGGGACAGGGTGATGCGAGAAAGATGATGAGCTTTGTGGCATATGAAGGAATCCAATCGAAAAGCTCGCGGAAATTGGCATCATAACACCGGTGCTTTTTCGAGGATTGAAGAACACGGCCCATGTGAGGTGGTGTGCGCATGGAGTCGAGCTCTGCCGGTGGTCTGTGAATAGCCAGCTGGGAAAACTTAGTCGTCGAATCATGTATTCTATACGTGTAGTGGACATTTTTGTATGCGGTCAATTGGTACCCAAAGGACCAAAGGAAAGCTTGGCCACAAATTTCAACGAGATGGTGTCGGTGACTGCAGACTCCGATGCATGGGCTAAAGCTTGCGGAAACAGTGACACGATGGGCCGGACAGGAGGATTGCAGCGCTTGGTGATGTGAGCCCGTCCCATGTCACACACGAATATTTTAGGGCTAATTATAGATTACTTTTTATATATAATTACTTATTTTTAATATTTTAATTTCTATATTTTTAAAAATTACATTGAAATTTTAAACTTACAAAAGTGAAATATTAAATCACATTTCTTCTCATGTCGAAAATATCATATATTCTCAATAGTAAACTAAAGTAAGACAGAATCAACATATATTCAATGATAAATCTTGTAATATTTTTTATCAAAAAATTCAATAGTATGAAGAGTAACAAAGTTAAATATTTTATTTTTATAAATATAAAAATTTTAATATAATTTTTAAAAAAAATTGAAATACTAAAGATAACTAATGTTTTAAGTTAAAATATGCATTAGGATTCTATGTCATCCAAAAGCTCAAATGTTTTAGATATAGTGATGATGATCAAAATAAAATTTGTGTGAGTGATTATATATATTTATATTTAATTCCTTAGTAATTTATAAATCCACGTGACCATCATACCTCTCACTACCAAATACCATTGTACAAAATAATCTTTCTTATTCTATATTGTAAAAACATGATTTCATATGCAATCTTTTACTTTAAAAAGACCGTACATTTCATTGTAATCGCTTGTTTTATTGATGAAGTCCACATTGTCACTTTGATATTTTTAAATCCTCGAGATCACCACCACATCTTTGCAATCTTCGATGCATGTGTCAACGATACCGAGGTAACACTTTAAGAACATAAAGAAGAGTCAATCAACAAGTAGTGTTTTGCAACGGGCATAAACTATATAATATGATATATATATATATATAATAAAAAAAATATATTAAGATTAAAATTAAATAATATTAGATCTATTTTTACGATGTACATCTTTTGATACCATCTGAAAAGAATTTCTGTGTAATTTGAACACCATCATTTAGATTGATGATTTAGAAAGGTTGAGAGAGAAACTATAATCTCTCAATTACAACTACGTCCTTTATGATATGTATCGTTTAGTTCCTAAAGTTCTTGTTTATTTATAGACGAGAGTAAAGAGTCTATAATAAGTTATTAAGAGAGTTCCTCTCCTCAAGAGCATCCCTTAAGGAATTCTACTATAATATAGATTTTTAATCTATTATTTAATATCTATCATCAGAATTAAATTAATTTTATTATATATCTTATTTAATTATAAAAGGTCACATATCTAACACATGCATTATTATAAAATTTCATTCTTAAGTGCTATCTCTTAACACAGGATGAGGATAACTTTTGTGGCTTCAGCCTCGATAGGTTAGTACCCAAACAAATGATTCTTATAAATTGCACTACCCTTCGGATGCATAATTTAACACGACAGATTATTTTGTAAAGACGATGAGAGTTCTCATATATACTTATGTGTTTATGGTTTAGTAAAATACTATAAAAATATTATATATAATGACTTGTTCAACTTGATATGTGAAAAATAAGTTGTTTGATAAGATATGATATTAGTTTAATTATTATATAATTATTATTTAATTTTATTTCTCCTCACAATAATTATCTTTTTTGCGATCATCATTCTTAGCCTTTTTTCAATTTTCTACTGAGCTGCTACCATTATATTTGTCATCCCATGTATTGAAATCATGGATGCTTATCTTTTCAAATGTGATAGTTTGATCTCTACATGGAGCAAGAATGGTGACATAGGTTATATTCTCAAATATCATGATGGCTCCACACTTGTTGTATGATACTCAATTTCCCATGCAACCTTCCCATTACAAATTGGATGTTGTGCCCTTAAGGAATGATTACTCGTAACTTTGCAGTCGTAACTTTGCAGTTCAATTTCCAATTGTCCATTTCGATTGCCAACAATCCATCTCATCAATCACTAACCATGAAACATTTGCATGGTCTAACCATACTGCTCTGCATGACATCTACTATCTCGTCGTGTTGCGGCTCACGTTACTAAATCATCAGCTCTTTTTCCTCATTTCGATCGTACTATATTCCTTGAAAACCTAATATATTCTTTGTTTAATTGGGAAAAAAATTTATATACGAATAAATATAAATAGATCGTAACACGTAACGAAATTAAATAAAAATCATAATCAAATAAAACATCAAGATTTATGAAGAAAACTTATCTAACGTGAAGGGTAAAAACTATATGAATCAGAAAAAATCCACCGTAATAATAATAAATATATATAATTTTTTGTCCAAATCCAAATAATAATCAAAAGAGAATATCTAAAATATAAGGATTGCGTCACTGTATACAATATTCAAATTCTCCCCAAGTGATCATAATAAAAATTTATTACAAATATGATTTAACCTAAGATGAGAATACTATCTGGATGATTAAGAACAGCCTCTACGTTGTCCTTGACTTTTTTTTTTCTTCTTCTTTTATTTTCCATTCTTTCCTTTTTCTTTTTTAAAATCACGTTGCTGCATTTTTTTAGCCTCAATTTCGTAGCAACCGTTGTATTTTTTTTTTTCTTAATTACATATGAGTTAGGATTTAGGTCATGAAAAAAATAAGTTATGGATTACTAAAATCCACTATGGGCTGAACTAATAGGCTATCCACCTAACATGGCTCACGTTACTGAATCAAGACTTGTTTATCAATTCCGATGATATTATTTTTGTACAAACATTAATTCCCTTATTCTTTCTAAAACAATAGAATAAGGTGATTGATTTTTTTTTATTTAAAGAACTAGGCGGACATGGTGATTGACGGCGTGCACCACTGGCCTATTATCCAAGAGGGAGGTGTTCGCCAAAGATGGGAGACGAAGCATTGCTTCAGGCTGTTGTTGTTCAAGCAGGAGGTGTTTGTTGAAGCCAAGAGATGAAGCGCTAGTATGTGACGTGAATTCCTTGGTATCTATCCGAGCAGGAGGTGTTCGCTGAAGGTAGAAGACGACGCGCTGCTATGTGACGTGGTGTCAGCTCTAAGATTGTGTGTTACCCGCACGAATTATTATGATGGACTAAAACCAAATACAAACTTCAATGTATATAAAAAAAACAAAGCACTAGAAAAATAAAAAAAGACACATGATATTGTAAAATGAAGCCGAATAAGTTGTTAGATAAGATATACAATAATAACTTGCACCTAAGAATGATGATTCATCATAATCTTTTTAATATCCATATATATTAGGTTGAAATTTCTTTTATTACTTCTTAATCAGACATGATACGAATTCAGATTTAAAATTGGCCAATAAGCCCGACCCTGTCGTCGATAAGACCTTAAAATGAGGCCCATCTAAGAGCGGAGGCAAAGCCCAAATGAAGCGGAATCGTTTGGGTCCATATCTATCCATCCAAAACAAACACCTGTTCAGCTACCGGAAACGTAAGCTGGAAAAGTGGTGCTCTTTTTAATCTCCACAAAGTTGGGAATCATTCGGAGCTTTACTTTGACTTTTTTTTTTATCGCCTTTTATATATAAATATACATATATAAACTCTTCTTTTCTGCGGAAACTTACGCAGTGGACGTGTGACGATGTTGCAAAATCTTTACTCGTTCTTAACCAATCACTTTTGCTTTTGTCATCTCATAGCCGTGTAAAAGCCCCGAGCCTAATCACCCAAGCACTTACCAGCTTTAAATGATGTGGGATGATACACCATCTGTCATTACCACGTCACCAAGGAAGAAGATCACGAGGCCACGGATAGCCCAACCATCCTATATATCGAGCCACCTGGTCCCTCCGTCTCCTTCCCACTCTCTCTCCTCCTCCCTGCACTGATAATTAATGGGTGGCGATGCTCTCCATTCTCTCCCCACTCGCTGCCAACTACAACCTGTCTAACAAGCCCTGCCCTGTCTACTGCTCCCTCGTCTTCTTCCTCCTCCCCACTAGAATTATTACCACTGACAAAGGACTAAAGGTCAAACAGAGTCGGCAAGAAATATAGAAAGCAGGAGATCTCTTCGATAACTATTTCTTCATTCTGTGATGGATCCTTTGCATTCCTCCGCAAAAATCATTCTTTATCTTACTCTTCTTTTTCCGGTCTTCTTCTTTGATAGAGGTAGCAAATGTTGCTTCGGTGGAGCCTATTTTTCTTGAGCTTTGTTCTGTTTGCTGATGCAGAGTGTGCTCGTGCGTGCAGGAGACGGCACGACGTTCAAATTTGTGAATAGGTGCGGGGAGACGGTGTGGCCGGGGATCCTCTCCAACGCCGGCAGCCCCCAGTTGCAGCCCACAGGCTTCGAGCTGGCTTCCGCCTCTTCCCGCTCGCTTCAGGCCCCCACCGGCTGGTCCGGCCGCTTCTGGGCCCGCACCGGTTGCTCCGCCTCCTCCGGTATCGCCGCCTGGAGCTGCGCCACCGGGGACTGTGGCTCGGGCCAGGTGGAGTGCAACGGCGCCGGGGCTGCCCCTCCCGCGACGCTCGCCGAGTTCACCCTCGCGTCCTCGTCGGCGGCGCAGGACTTCTACGACGTCAGCCTGGTGGACGGGTACAACCTGCCGGTGTTGGTGGAGACCAGCCGGGGGTGCGCCGCGGCGGGGTGCGTGGTGGACATGAGCTCGAGGTGTCCGGCGGAGCTGAGGGTGGGGGAGGCGTGTCGGAGCGCGTGCGACGCGTTTAGGAAGCCCGAGTACTGCTGCAGCGGCGCGTACGCGAGCCCGGCCACCTGCCGGCCGACGGCGTACTCGCAAGTCTTCAAGGCGGCGTGCCCCAAGTCGTACAGCTACGCCTTCGACGACCCGACCAGTACCTTCACCTGTACCGGCGGGGCGGATTACACCATCACCTTCTGCCCGGACTCTGTCCCAAGGTATACCATCACAATTCATCTGTGCATGTTTGACGACAGTTCAAGATCTGGTCTTCTTCCTGCATTTGTTCTTGCTCTAAATTTGTTCTGCAAAATTTCAGCATATTTCTAATCTCACTTTGGATTTGGGGATTTCTAGGGGGAACTTTGGCTTCTCTTCTTGTCTTGTTTTGGTACAATATTTATTGTCCAAAAGTTTGTCTTGCTTCCTTAAAAATATCTGTTTGTCATTTTAACTCAATTATAATCGTTCGCCTGGATATTTGCTTAAAAGATCGGTCCTTTTCTTTCCTTTGGCTACTCCTGTTTACGTCACTGTGGCAGTTCTTCCTTTGATTTAAGCTTAGCTAAGTGATCTTTCTCCCTTTTACTGTTACCATTTCCCAGTATTTTATGATTTACTTAGCCACAGACACTGATTACTGACTAGCCTTCGACTTCGACTTCGACTTCATCTTTTTCTATTAATTGTGCAAAGCAGTTTGAAGTCATCAAGAGATTCTGCTTCATCTTCAACTTCAACTTCGACTTCGACTTCGACTTCGACTTCGACTTCGACTTCAACGTCAGAACCGGAAGGAGGAATGATGCTTGCGGACGACGCATGGCTTGCAAGCTTGGCCACCGGTGACGCAGCCCCTACGAGGAGGAGAATCCCTATCCTACGCTACTCATCGGTTGCATTCACAGCCGCTTGCGTCCAACTGATGCTTCAGCTATAGTAGTTTATTCTGCCCCCCACTCCCATCCCGATGTCTTCTCTCCCACGCCCTTTTGTCTAAGGGGATCTGTAAAAGGGTGCCCATAAAGACGAGATGGTCTGCTCTACTTCGAAGAACAAGAAGAAGATAAAAGGATATGAGATTCCCAACGGTCTCCTAGACCATCCTCCATTCTCACTTTTAGGGGAGGAGGAGGGGCAAGCTCGAGGTTGGACCCAACCCAAGCCTGAGCCTGTGTACCTGTGTATACAAGTTTAATCTTATTCTATAGCCTGTGTACCATTCTCACTTTTAGTATGATGGGACATGAGATGGTCTTGATGATGACTGGTTTGGTGGCGACAATTTGGTGCGGTGATCGAAGGCAATTATTACCTCATTCTATTTTTTTGGGTAGTGGAGGAGCAATATCGGTAATTTAATTCTAAAAATTCTGTCTTTGTATTAAGGGTTTGGCACAAGCGTCATCGTGAATTGCCACGGGTCCCGCCGCTGCTATACTGCCAAGCTCACCACCTCGTTGGTGGCGAGTGGCTATCACCGACAAGAGAAATGAATTCGCGTATGTGTATGCGTATGGCACTCGGAGAACAAAGTGGTGGTGGAATGTCAAGTTAGGTGGGTGAGCATATGTCGACAATTTAGGTCATTCAGTCGTGTCTGTGTTGTTGTGGGAAGGTTTAGGGTGCCCACGTTCTCGTTGACAGGGCAGTCGAAGTGCCAGAAAGGTGTCTTTAAGGAGTTTTATTCACTCATACTGGTTGACATGCACGTATTTACTCATTTATTCGTCCACCTAAACAAGAGACTGACGTAATATTGTCGCCGTCCCCCTCTCGTTCGGTGTCAAGTCATGTCATGGCCCTATGACCACAATGAATGGGCCAACATACTCGATCGTGATGCAGAAGCCATCACTCGTACTGCCTGACACTGATGTCGCTTTTAATCCGAGCCCTAAATCGTCCGCTGAGCTTTCATTTAATTCGCCTGTTGTGATATTCATGAAATTATATGTTACTTCAACGACACAAAGTGAAATTATCCTTCTCACTTGAAATGTATTATACGTACATGAAGATTAAATTCATTGCTAGTATTATGTGACGAGACGGCGAGTAGATCGACCGGATCAATTCATATATGTGAAAAACATGTCACATGATAAGGTGCATCTTGCAATCTTGGGCTACTCGTCATGCAATGCTGTTCGGCAACCTAACACATCAGACCTTAGTTGCATTGCCTACGCTTTTAGTCTCGATAACTTGGCCTACTCATCATCCAATTTTGTCCTCAGTTGGCTCACATCTGCCGTCAAAGAGAACGCTTCCTCGCATGTGGAAAGTAAAAGTTACCGACGTATATATAAACTGTGTAATGATGGCAGCGACCAGAAGTGGGCGCAATCGATTAGTGTGGCTGCTGCTGCAGTCTTCTATTTTTAAGATGCGTTCGAAAGGAAGAGGATAAGCACTAAAAACAAATAAAAAAAGATTAATACTCAAATAAAGTATCATGAAATTGATGTAAAATTGATTTATATTTATAAAAAATAAAGATAATAGTGCTCGCAATTGGCAATTGGTAATGGGTTATTATTCCAGGATTCGTCGTCTTCATCTTATCCCATCGATCGTAGCGGCATCAACGGGAGCTTTGTACTGGGACTGACTTCTTTTACGCCAAAGAGAAGTTATCTGCAGGCTTTTAGCCACGTTCAAGCTGCGTGCAAATGGATGCCTCCTCTGCTTTTGCTGCTTGCGTCCGGCGGGCATCAATCAACATATATTCTCGTCAGAAAAGTCGCTTTTCACGAAAGAACGATTAGGCCCATCTCCATGTGCCTCCACATGCCTGTAACCATGGCGTTTCTCTGAAACAAGGAGTTCGGCCCCTCTAAGAGATCACCACGGCCGCGGAACAAGACATGAACGAACACGAAGGAATGAGGTCCGCCTCCCGCTGTTTCGGCTCGTTGGACTGCACTTGGTTGAAAGAAATTTGAGGATATTGGAGTAATGCATTTCCAGCGGAAGAGAACGATGTTGGATTGGAAAATTTTGACTCCTGAAAGGGACGGAGCAGCAGACAATAAGCAGGGCCATCTCTCGACTTGCCGAAACCCTTAAGATAGGATTTCTTCCATATTTGTTACGGATATGAGCTAGACATGTTAAGATGGCAGCGGCCACAGCTGGTGGCAGGCAAAAAGTCCACCTCAAGCCACGGCATCGTGGTTCGCAAGGGAGGGCCGCGCACCATGTGACTTTGGAGGAGAAGATAAAGAGGAGGGAGGCCGCACAATCGCCAGGCCTTAAGATAGGGTTTGTTCCATCTTTGTTATGGATACGAGCCAGACATGTTCAGATGGCAGCGGCCAAAGCTGGTGGCAGGCAAAAAGTCCAACCTTTGGCGACATGCTTCGTAAGGGACGGCCGCGCGTCATGTGACTTCGGGGGGAGAAGATAAAGATGAGGCCGCACCATCTCCTTCCCGGCGATTCGAGCTCGGACTGTTAGGTGGGCGGTGACACAAACTGTCACCTTTAGCTGACGGAACCCGTCTGTCTGACCCCGTCATGTCAGCTAGCTAGCCGTCGTCGGAATTCTCGGCACCTTTGACTCAGCTTCGTTCCACAACGGCACCAACTCCGCCACCTCTCTACAGCATTCCCAAAGGCGTTGAAAAGTAATGCAAAATCTTGCGGAAATCGTTTGCTGCGTCAAAAGATCAGTTTACACACCTCATTCTGCAAATCAAAGTTCCTGACGATAAAGACTAGAAATGGAAGATGATTCAGTTGGTACCCACTGATATTACTATGTAATTTATATGTAATGAACAAAAAGAAGAAGAAACAATAAAATTATCTGAGTGCTAGGGACCAGACCAGGCATCATTACCAGTGATCTACATGTTCACAAGTGGCTCGATTAGATTATTAGCATAAGCTTCGGTGAAGATGCATGTATTCCTGCACCCGAATCATGATGTGTCTTGAGATAAATTGTCGATGATGAGAATTCTATACCAAACAAATAATGTTCACTTTGCTTGTTCAATTAAATGAAGGGTTGTGTTAGGACACATTGTTCCATACCAAAAGAAAGGGAAACGTTTGGGAAGAGAGAATGTTCATCACCTATTTGTCTGTTGGTTTAAAATTAATGCAATACAATCTGATGTTTTGGACTCGTGCCATCTAATTATTGGTTTAATGTTGGGCTTGTTGGTGATGTTAGCCTTCAAAAATTGGGCTATGTTTGACACAAACATTGAATGCGCTTCTCATAGTTTGTACTTATTGTTTTGCCACTGCTTGCCAATACCAGCAAGAACAAACCCATTGAAGTAAGCATGAAGCTTCTCGAGGGAAATCAACCTTAAAGATGAACAGTAGCATGCTTAGTCTCGCCTCCTCGGCTAAGGAACAGTGAAGTCTCCGTGGACTTGTTTCCGGCCACCACGGACACCTTGTACTCCCCTAAGAATCCAGTGAAGCTATATTGTCCGTGCTCATCGGTCAACCCTCCCTCCGTCGTTTCCCACTCTTTCAAGAGCTCGTCCACCACATCTCCCGCCGGGAGATTGCCGAAACTTTGGTCAGTGAGGCACATTTGGTAGCAGCCATTTGGATGGAGTGCGGTCCACAATATGATACCGCCCACGGATGGGTGGGAGAATCCTTCTCTCAGCACCTCCTCCAGATACAGAGCCTACAACATTTGTGCCATGATCATCGAATCCATCTGCATGAGGTAGTCCAGACTAGGACAGTGAGAGGAACATTAAAGCAGGCGAATCACCTGTTTTTGCGCATCGACGTTCTTGCTTATGTCGATCTCCGTCAGCCAAATGGGCAACTCCAAAGTAGATAATTTGTCGAGCACGGCTCTCATCAGCGGAATGTTTGGCCTCCAGAAGTGTCCTTCGAGTCCGATCCCTTCCAAAATGGCTCCTCCATTTTTGAGCTCCTTAAGCCTTGAAATATAGGAGTCGACGGTGGATCTCGCGTCGCTGCAGGTCTCCACGACGTTGAACTCATTCATGAACAACGTCGCGAGCGGGTCAGATTGCTGTGCCGTGTGGAAGAATTCTGAGGAGGCATTGGATCCAAGCCGCTGCTCGTAGAAGTCGAAGTGAAGCATCTCGTTGCTGACGTCCCAATGCACAAATTGGCCCTTGTACCTGGACAACAGGCTCTGAATCCGAGACCTGACGGCCGCTCGGAGGTCGTCGCCGCTGAGCTTCCGGACCCACGACGGCGTGTAGATTGGGTCTTCCCAGAAGATGTTGTGCCCTCGGGCTATGATCTGGTTGGACATGACGAACTCCAGCATCTCGTCTGCAAGAGTGTAGTTGAGTCTCCCCGGCTCCGGCTCTGTTGCGTACCACTTCAGCTCGTTCTCGAACACCGCAGCATTGAATCGGTCGGCGAACCATTCCTGCGGTGGCATTTCAATGGTCGCAGAGGCTTAACATCGAACAGAAGCACGAGTATACTTTCCTTGACGGAGGACAAGCATAATTTACTAATCTGGAGGACCTGATACTGCTTGTTTCCCAGGATGGTGTTGGCGATTGCCGAACCAAACGGGAAGTCTCTCGACGATTGCTGTATCGAGACTGATGCTCCACTGACGAGGTTCCCTTGTTCATCTGAAACATGAATCGTGACTGCACGCTTTCTTCTCTGCCACAGTGTGTGGACGCATTAGAGATTCCAGTTGACATGAACGCAGAGTAACAAGTATATCATCTCGAACAAGTAGGTGAAGAGCATGATGGTACCGTTCTAATACTGTCCTGTTGGTGCATCGACCACTGCTCGACCGAGAACGGCTGCAACGAAGCACTCGCAACTGAAATCTCAGTCATCTTCTCATCAACATCCTGCGCAAGAAATCAACCAACATTGCAAACATATCTTCATTAGATTCAGAGCAATACAAACAAGGATATATTTTGCTTGAGGTACCTGAAGATAAAGAACAGAGGATCTGGAAAAGGAATCAAGCACGAAACCACCCTTGAGAAATGACCAGCAACCACTTCCCGCCAGGACAGTCCCGATACAATTCAACGTCGAACCCTCTGCAGCTAACGTCGCCCGCACAAGAGCTGAACCCGTTCCCTTAGCTTTAACCCAACCTACGATGGCATAAACCCTTTTTAAGGCCACGTGTGCACAGAATCACAAGGTTTTAGATGATAATGGAACTGAAAGACCATGCAGAAAGCTGGGAATCACTTACAAGAGAAACTGTATCTTGTGGTCTCTGTCAGATTGTACAGCAGAAAGGCAGGAGCATAAACACCAGTCCCGGTCTTGTGGTATGCCATGGGGACTCTTCCACTTCGGTCCACCAGAACTCCTCCATTGTAAAGAGGAGCTTCAGGATGATATTTACACTGACATGAATAGGATATCTAATTCAGCTTAGTAGATTTCCCAATATGAATTGACGATAAAACACATTTCTTTCTACAAGACCCCAAAAGACAATTTGGCTTTCGTTCCGTTTTGTTTCTAATCTCTCCTGCACTCTGTTCAAAAACTTCGATAAATTGTCGGGAAAATATTTACTGTCACGGTTAGCTCCTCCATGCTAGGATCGTCCCGGAACAACCACATAACACAGCTTGCGGTCTTCTCCGTCTTATGAGATCTCCATTTGGCTCCCATTAAAAAGCCAAACAAGCTTTCGCAGCCGTAACTTGTCTACTACTTCTATCTCAACTTTGAGAAGTCATCGAAATTCCATTAGACGACACTAAAATTCCTTGCATGCTAGTGTTTGTGAGAGGACGTGTGTGGGGGTAGAGCATGTCTTCGAAATGAGACAATTTTTGGTACTCGATAGAGAGATGCTACTGAGGATTGGACTTTGTCATGCTACCAAAACCAACAGTAGCCAAAAGTCTTATGAAGCCAAAAAATGGTTTCATCGTTTCCTGAAAAATGGTACTGTACCTATATGTAAACATTCGAAGCTTACGACTAAAAGAATAGGGAGACGATCAATAGTAGAGTTGCATCTGTTATGCAACATCCTATATATTTTTCACAACACTACAAAATTACTAAGGCTTGATTGAAATCAACGAGGAGGAGAGAAGGATGACCTCGGTGTAAGCAGAATAATCGTACCAGGGTCCCTCTGCACCAGCAGAAACTGCAATGAGTTCGACGAGAATGTGCAAATTGTACAGACTACAGATCCAAAAGGAGATATGAACAGACCGTAGGAGGCTGTGACAACAAGGTGCAAGTAGAACAACGCCCATGGCGAAGTGAGGAGCAGAAACGTTCCGGTCGAGGGCTCTCTCATTGCTCCCTCTCGCTGCTTTCGCCTCTCACTTGTGCGCACCGAAACCGGGCAGTCAAGCAGGAGACTTAATAGGAGTAAGGGGCGGCCAGGGAACGTGAGCGGATTGATGACGATGACGGCATGGAGAGGAGAGGTGCAACAAGCAAGGAAGCCGGGAGTGAGCTCGGAGGGAGCACAGTGGTCCTCTGCTTTCTTTCTTCGTTTCTTTTCTTCTAGTGATTCCCCCCGTGCAGGGTCACATGTGGCCTCCACGACGAATAACTTTGACTCCCGCTTCTGTTTTCTTCTGCCTGCAAGCACTGGAACGGCCGGCTCGGACTCCCACTAGTGGGTGTATTAGATTGTTGCAGGCGATGCTTGAACATGGAACGCATGTTAACTCACCCTGGAAAGGTTGATCGAACCCTCTTTATTTTCTGGCTGTATTAGTTTTCTTCATCACAGCGGTTCCTAATCGACTTGGGAATCCGACGGTGGGAGCACTCACGGTTCCATTCTGGAACCCACAGGAGACTGGGGAAGAGGGACCATTAGTTTGCGCTCGCGAGCTCGCACGGATTGACGGCGCTGATTGCAACGGTGGACGACGCGCCCGTCGAGTGGATCTCACAGATGCGAATCAAGAATCACAAACACGTATCACCAATCGGAGATGCTTTAATCGTTTATCTAAGCTAAACATAGTTCTAGGGTTTGGCCTAAAATATTAATCAAAATATTTAAATTAAAATTAATAATAATATTCTCATTAATTTTTTTATAAATCAATCTTAATCTTAGGCACTTTTGATATGGGATTAATTAGAGGTGTTACACATCTAGCATCAGTTATCCAGTTCGATTGCACTAGAAAAATAAAAAAGAATATGATTTCTGATAGGATTAGAATATTGTCAGGATTAATTAGGCTGAAGCAAAACCCATGATTTTACAAGTTTTCTTGGTCTAATGGAGGATCTGATATTTTAAAAAAAGACATATTGAGATAGGGGTGATCATGGCTTTGGAATGGCCAGTTTTGGTTTCAAAATCAGAATCATCGATCTAGTTTTGATTTTGACTCGATCCATCAATTTTGACTAATAAAAAGAAGAAATTACTCCACAATGATTCAAACCAAAATCATTAACTTTTCAGTTTTGAAGTACTAGCTATTTATATTTTTTTTAATATTAGTTGGTTTGGAATATCGATTCTGGTTTTAATTTTAATTTCTAAGAATCAGAATTGAACCATGTGGTACCGATTCTAGTTCGGTTTAGAACCGTTAAGCCATAAACCCGGTTTGGTTTTAGTTTCACACTGATTCAGTTAAAATTGGAATTTAACCGTAATCACCCCATTTAAGGTAGATAGGCAGATCGATGGTTATCGTTGTGCGATCATGCTATGTAGCATTAAATGGCCAGGTCGACTCGGTCCGGATCTGTACTGGGCTTGTCCACACACCGGTGAGAACCGACGAACTGTTATTTGCCCGCATCAATTGCTAGTTTGATTTGTTTCCAACATCACTGCATTAGCACAAGAGAAATAAATAATGTAAACCTGATCATGAATGCCAAATCCTACCACAAAGTCTTATATATATATATATATATATATATATATATATATATATATATATATATATATATATATATATATATATATATATATATATATATATATATATATATATATATATATATACAAAGAGTTGAATGGAGTCTATGAATTCATGTATTGATTGAGGAACACATTTGAAGGATTTTTAATAATATAACTTTAGGACCGTTATGCTCATAAACGAGCATTGATGTTGAGAATGATTATACACATCTTACGGTTCTAAGAGAATCATGCTCACGTTAAAACTAAGGATCGTACAACCACTGTGATATTATTGGTAATGTTCGATAGAACGACGTTATATCAGCTATACATGATTAAAATATTAATCATGTTACATCAAGATATTGATCACATATTGTCGAGGTGTTAATCACATGACATTAAGATATTAATCATATCATTATTTACCTTTTAGCCTAATAAATAAATTATTAAGGATTAAAATATGAATATAATATAATCGAACATAATCGATATCTCTTAAGCATCACGTTAAATAGACAACAATTGGATTAAGAGAATCACAAACCAACGAGATAAGCATAGCCGATTCTATCGTGGACCAACGATATATATCAATTAGCATGTATATGTACACCATAAATAAGGATTGTACATATAAATCTAATATACATGAAGGGGTCATTCGTAAAATTAAGGGGAGCATCATGTTGCACTTGATAAGTTGATGTTGCACGGTTCGTCAACCTCAGATATTTAATCATGATCGCGTAGAAACAACGATTTCTTTAGCTTAGGCTTCCTCATTATTAGAACTACATCTCAAGGTCTTGCCATACTTCCTAAAAAGAGCAACAAGAAGGAGTCGTGTGAGGTTGAACACTTCGTAATGAAGTCACGGACTACGCTCTCGCAGACCATGTCAGAGTTCGTTGTTACCTCTGCGGGAAGACGACGTCGACTTGGGGAGAGCTATACTTCCCCTTTCCTGCCTACGCATCCACAAGTATTCATCGAGAATCACTTCGCCTTTTCACCAATCTCATCTTCTCTCCGTGATTTGGCGAACAACACATCGGTTGGAGATCTTCATACAAAGTACATAAATAGAGTCTCAATCTTTTGAAGATATGGAGCACATCGTGTGAAGGTGTCATACATACACGATCGTGTCGACTTCTCCTGAACGAAAACGCTTCCGATTGACGTATCGGTCTGCAATCCCCCATGCACGCATGAAGCCACCACCAGACACACCAAAGTCCATCCATCCGTGCTCGCCAATGTTGCTGGGTGTTTTATTGGTCATAAGCATTTATGAGTTCCAACCATTTCATTTCATGGAATCAATCAATACCACATCACGGGTCTGGAAACGTACATAGCAGAGCATGAATTGTTTTATGTGTACGTGTCTGTGCGCCAGCTCAACACTCTTATCCATGGCGTACATACTCTATATGTATACACACACTATGGTCCCTATCCAAAAGGACCAGTGCCACTTTCCACTCATCTTTCCTTCTCAGCTTTTCCCTTTCAAAATCTGTGACCTAACCAAGCCACGAAACATGGAGGAGAATAGTTTTGACGAGGTTGTTGCCTGAAGACATCGAACGAACCTGTAAGATAACTCCGGAGTAAAAGGGTGACTCTTAGAGAGACATGGGGCATTCGTTCCTCATCCACAGACCGCCACCAATGAGCAGCAAAGATTAGAGAAAGCAATATGGTCTGTGTTGGAGAGGATAACGAAACAGCAGAGCTAGAGGGACTCTTTCGCAGTGACAGCGAGCCCCGCAGCTTTGGTTTCATCGTGTTTTGGGCGATGCAACATGCGCAGCTTTTTGCTGCGTTCCACTCTATTAAGGCCTGAAGAGATCTCGTGCTTTTTGATGCGCGCAAATGATGATTAGCGAGAGACCTTTCGCTTTCAAAACACGGACGTCTGCTATTGAAGGCACTAAAAACAAAGATAATAATGACAGGAAAAGAGGGGTGATGGACGACATTTGCGAGCTTTTTCTTTTCATTCATACACGACAATCTCTCCACCACCACGCAATTAAAACGCAAAAGGTTGAAGTAATAGAAATCACGTGGACATGATAATTCTATATATTTGTCTGATAAATTAAAATTTATCATCAGTATCCGTTTTAAATAAATTCTTATGATTTTATCATTTTAGAATTCGTTCTTATTTCGAAAGGATAAAATTATATAGATTACGAATAATTTTTTTATGAACCTTCATGCTCTCTCACCAATGATAAGAAAATATTAACGTCTCAGAATGATGTTAGAAAAAAGAGCTATGATCCTTTGGTTTTCATAGGAGACACTAATACAAACATTTAATTCATATTGATCGGAGAATAAAAAAATTAAGGTCTTGTAAGCCTTTAACATCATTCTTATCTTTACATATAATTTTTAAGGCTCATTCAAAACAAATAATTTAGTGTGACTCTCGCATTAACAATGATAAAATATTAATATATTATTATTTAAATAATTAATTAGCCTGAAATTACAGTAAGTTATTGTGTGGACTCTACATAAATTTATCATTTATCTGGATAATTGTATTTAATTTGCATCAAATCTGGCAATATTTGGAGTGAGAAGAAGAGAAGAAATTAAAATAAGAGGGGAAAAAAAGGGAGAAAGAAAATGAATGCAGGATACGAAATTAAAATTAAAATAATACATGCTTGCTTGCTAGCCTTTATATATATATATATATATATATATATATATATATATATATATATATATATATATGTAATCTTCTGAGTGTAACTTCAATTAAGAATTATTCTGTAAAAGATATCACTGGTGTGAGACGCATATGCCAATTGTTCCTTCAATCAAATGCTTGTTCTTATTCTCCATAAGCACTGGCTAAAGCGACGCCTAAGAATTATGTCCATGTTGGCCGAGACTGCTGCTGCTTTCAGTCTTCTGCAATGACTGACGACAGAGCTCAAGATTCGTCTCGGTAATGCTGCCTGAAAACGAAAGAAGCAACCGAGCCTTTGGGATTGATCCAAATTAAAGCTGATTGGGAGAGCTTTATGGGTTATTGGAACCTTATTCTCATTAACACCAACCTTTCCTTTAGTGATGTTCATCTTTCCCTGTGAATCCCATGGTTAGCCAGGAAATAAAACTTGCAGAAACACTTGGTTAACCAAAAAGAAAATGAACAACATATTTAATCTCTTCTCTTATTTTGGATTAACAGATTGTTAACTCACACCTCGCGAGGAAAAGTAACATCTTCCTATCACGATTCGATTCAAATCGAAACTAAACTGAACTGAGTTAATAGTTATACAAGATAATACAGTTTGATTCTGATTCTTAAAATGTAAAATCGAAATGATCAATTCTAATTTCAGACTTACTAAATATAAAATAATAAGAATAAAAAAAGGTTTTTAGTATATTGGTTAATGCCTTAAATTTAAAATTTTGGTATAATATTTTAAAAATTTTAATTAAAGAATCAAAACCAAAACTACATGAAATCGATTCTCAAATCACAACCGATCATTCCGAAATCTTGATCATCCCTACTTGCACACATACTTGTAACAATTGTCAGAATACCTAAACCTTATTTTGAAAAATCAATAACTGTAATAAATAAATAAATAAAGATTCAAAAGAAAAGTACCCCGCCCCCCACACCCAATATACTCGGGAGTTCGTGTGCAGGAGGAAACCATGGTTTTACGACTGTTGACAATATCGAGGAGATACAACACGAATCTTTTACCACTTTCGACAAACAGTAAAATTTCAATACATCTCTGACCATTTGAATAGCTTCCACACAGTACAATCCGAAGCATTCAAGAACAGTCATTTAAAACAGCGGTGATAATTAGGACAAGTTTCAGGCCCACCCGCACTGGAAACGTTCTCCTTCACTCCCACTGCCCACTTAATGCATATAACGAGGAGAACAGAGCTCGCTCACTCCACTCTCCCCCGGATCAGACCGGCTAACACTTCCACCATGGCATCTCCCTCTCCTTGCTTTCTCCTCGTCCTCATCGTCACGTTAATGGCGGCAGCGGAGGCGGTGGAGGCAGAAACAACCGCCTCCAGCCCCGCGGGTAAGAAGACTTACATCGTCCGCGTCGACCACCGTGCCAAGCCTTCCGTGTTCCCCACTCATGCCCACTGGTACGGCTCCGCAAGCTTCTCCGGAGGCGGCGCCGATCCGCTTCCCCTCCTCCATGTGTACGACACCGTTTTCCATGGTTTCTCCGCGTCCCTCACTCAGGCCCGAGCCGCTGCCCTCGCCACCCACGCTAATGTCCTTGCCGTCCTCGAGGACCGCGTCCGCCGCCCGGACACCACACGGTCCCCCCAGTTTCTCGGCCTCCGCAACCAGGTCGGCCTTTGGTCCGACTCCGACTATGGTTCCGACGTCATCGTTGGCGTCCTGGACACAGGCGTTTGGCCCGAGCGCCGCAGCTTCTCCGACCGCAACCTGGGCCCGGTCCCGTCCCGGTGGCGCGGCACCTGCGAGACCGGCCCCGGCTTCCCCGCCTCCCTATGCAACCGCAAGCTCATCGGAGCCCGCTTCTTTTCTAAGGGCCACGACGCCGCCTTCGCAGCCGGCGGCGGAGGCATCAACGAAACGGTCGAATCGCGCTCCCCGCGCGACGCCGACGGCCATGGCACGCACACTACTTCCACCGCCGCCGGCCGCCACGTGTTCCAGGCGAGCATGTCTGGCTATGCAGAGGGCATTGCCAAGGGCGTCGCGCCGAAGGCCCGCGTGGCCACCTACAAGGTCTGCTGGAAGGGCTCCGGGTGCCTAGACTCCGACATCCTAGCAGGGTTCGACGGCGCCGTCGCGGACGGCGTAGACGTCATCTCGGTCTCCATTGGTGGCGGCGACGGCATGGCCTCGCCTTACTACCTCGACCCCATCGCCATCGGCTCCTATGGCGCCGTCTCCCGGGGTGTATTCGTCGCGTCCTCCGCCGGCAACGACGGTCCCACCTCTATGTCCGTCACCAACCTCTCCCCTTGGCTCACCACCGTCGGCGCGGGCACCATCGACCGAAACTTCCCGGCCGACGTCGTGCTCGGCGATGGCCGCCGCCTGTCTGGCGTCTCCCTTTACTCCGGGAAGCCCCTCGCAGGTAGCATGTACTCGTTGGTCTACCCTGGGAGGTCCAGCGGCCTGTCCGCTTCCCTCTGTATGGAGAACTCCCTGGACCCCAAACTTGTGGCGGGCAAGATCGTCATCTGCGACCGAGGCAGCAGCCCGCGCGTAGCCAAGGGGCTCGTCGTGAAGGATGCAGGTGGCGTAGGGATGATCCTTGCAAACGGCGCGTCCAACGGCGAAGGCCTCGTCGGCGATGCCCACGTTCTCCCGGCTTGCGCCGTCGGCTCCGCTGAGGGCGAAACCATCAAGGCCTACGCCACCTCTGCCGCTTCCCCCACTGTCACCATCCAGTTCAAGGGCACCATCCTCGGTGTCAGGCCGGCGCCGGTAGTGGCGTCCTTCTCCGGCCGTGGCCCCAACGGACTGACCCCGGCGGTCCTGAAGCCAGACCTTATAGCTCCCGGGGTCAACATCCTTGCTGCCTGGACCGGCGCTTCGGGGCCTACTGGGCTAGAGTCCGACGGCCGGAGAACGGAGTTTAACATCCTCTCTGGGACGTCGATGGCGTGCCCGCACGTGAGCGGCGCGGCGGCCCTGCTGAAGTCGGCCCATCCGGACTGGAGCCCGGCAGCAATCCGGTCGGCGATGATGACCACGGCAAGCCTCGACGACAACCTCCGCCGGTCGGTGACCGACGAGTCCACGGGAAGGCCGGCGACGCCTTTCGATTTCGGGGCCGGGCACCTGAACCTGGATCGGGCCATGGACCCGGGTCTGGTCTACGACCTTTCGGACCAGGACTACGTGGCCTTCCTGTGCGCCGTCGGGTACGACGCGAAGACGGTCCAGGTGATCACCCACGCCCCGGCAGCCTGCCCCGCGAGGAAGCCGGCGATGGAAGACCTGAACTACCCGTCGATCTCGGTGGCATTCAGCGGGGCGGCGGCGAACCAGAGCAAGAGGGTGAGGAGGACGGCGACGAACGTGGGGGCGGGTGCAGGGGCGGTGTACCAGGCGAGGGTGGAGATGGCGGCGGGGCAGGGGCTGTCGATCGCCGTGAAGCCGAGGAAGCTGGTTTTCACGGCCGGGGCGAGGCGGCAGAGTTTCGCGGTGACGGTGACGGCGGCGGCGGAGGCCGCGATCGGGGGCGTTGGGGCGAGGTACGCTTACTTGGTGTGGTCTGATGGGGAGCACGAGGTGCGGAGCGCAATCGTGGTCTCGTGGATGCAACCGCTCTAACGTACGACAAAGATGGCAACCCGAAGAGAACTGTTGGTGGTTGGGTAGACCGGACGAACCGGAATTAATTAGCACTAGTCCGGCCCGGACCGACCGGTGGAGATTTGCTAGTTTACTCCAGTTAAAGCTCTGTAGTTTTACTGCTTCGCAGCATGGGAAAAGTAAGGAAGAGATGGTGATGTTTAAAGTTAGCGAGGAAGGTAGATATGGTGGAGATCAGGAGATGAAAGCGTAAAGCTTTGTTTGGCTTTGTCTCTTTCTTTTCAGAGGAATGAAGGAAGAAGAAAAGGAAATAGTAATGCTTTTGGTGGGGCTCGCTTCTCACGTGGTGGTGGGTGGAAGCCTCCAGTGGTGTGTTTAGCGCGAGTGGCGGAGCACCGGCGCCCTGTCGGCGGTCATCTCCTTTGTACGTTTGGACTTCTTGTATTGCTAGTACAAGATGGTGTGAGAAAAGTCGTGGCTTTTGTTGGCTGTTTGGATAAGACGCGTCCCTCTTCGCTGTTGCTAATGGTTTGGTGTTTTTCCATAGGCTTCAACATATGTTCGATTGCTTGTTGGTGATGGTTTGCCAGACCTGTGTGCGAACATTAATTGACGGTCACGAGTGCTTCACGTAGCGTGCACTGTAAGTTGGCATGTCTTATATTGACATCTGCTAATAAGTGAGGGACCCAACAGTTCCGATGAAGCTCTGATCCTTAACAAAGTAAGAATAAAATAACAGAACGAAATCTAAGCACGTGAATGTTCTGAACTTACTATATAATTAGTCTCCTCCGTGTACTATAATACATTAATTGCTTACTATGTGTGGGACACTTCTGTCCTCTCTCTCTCTCCTTAATATGAGCTATTAAGATACTTAACCCTGTGAAGTACTTCGGTGGCTATCTAAATGGCTATTCTCCATACCACTCTGCCACTGTCCCATCTCTTGGAAACCCTATAACTTGGTCCGGTGGCTATGGAAACATAAGATAAGAATGTAAGACCTCGCTGGTTAGCTAAAGGACTGATTCGTCCAAGTGTTTTTGACCTGAAACTTGACCGATTCCTATCGAGGCGTGGGAGCGTCATAAATTGATAGGCAAGCCATGGTGGACAGAACCTAACCTGCCCTTTGGTCTTCGAAGTTGTCGACCGGAAAGAAGACGGTGATGATGAAGTGGAGCCGACGACCACCGTAAAAATGCTTGTCTTGGATTAAAAAAGCCCTCCCCATTACGGTCGTATAAAGCGATTTTTGGACAGTTCCTCTGACACGCACCTGTCGAGCTTGTTGGGTCATTTATGTGAAGCAGACGAAGGCCGAGCGAGGAGCGTGGGTTTGAGTCCTTGGCGGTCCTTCCATCGCATAAATGTGGCCGCTCTCTAACCAACGAAGGACACAGACTTTATTTATGACCTGCGAAATCTTGAAGTTAAAAGATACAAAATCCTTCCCATTCCGAGAAATTTCCCAACACGAGTTTGATGACTCGAACTTTCTAAGAGAAAGCAGTCAATGTGATCCCGTCCCAAACAAGCATGGTGGTGATGTAGGGTGACACCCCCGAATCATTGCGAAAGAGATGTGCACCAACCCGCCATGGATGCCGGACTCGATCCGTGGTGCCATTCTGCGTCCGTTGGCGAACTCATAAATATATACGATGATAATTATTTATAATATTACAACCGGTTAGGATCAACTGCATGAATGACCAGGGAATAAATGAAATTTAAAAGAGAAAAAAAACCCCCAGAAAACCAAGTTCAAAATTCATATTGCAGGAAGAAAATTGGTGTTTTCCGTAGAGATTCCCACACCCCCTTCTTGGATGTGACTGGCGGTGATTACAGCAGCAATGCGTCGGACACGTCTCTTCACCGTGCATGTGGCGGCATCGCTTTTTGGGGCCTGCTTGTCCTCGGCTAAACGAGATGCCACTTTTTGACACTTGGTCTGCAAGTAAAGAGACCAAGCAATGAGCGCACTTCCCATGGAAGTCGTCGTCGTCACCTGGCGCTCTTCTCACTTTCCCACTCGATCTGCAAGTAAAGAGCGCACGAACCATGGAAGCCGGCAGTCTCTTCGCGTTCTACTTGCTACGACGCTCCATGATTCACCTACAGCCAAAGGTTCCTTCGACGTCTCTCGCTTCACGGAAGTATTTCTTTGATGATCGGCATAGAAATGAAGACGTGATCGGTGCTCTAATGCTATGTGAGACCGATATAAATATGACATCTTAAATTGATGCTTTCGACTATGTTTAATGATATCTCGATGTCACTATCATTGTACTACTAGGTTTTACAAGATAAGATCATTATTAAGATGAGAGAACCATGCAATTGTTTCTCACGATCGGTGTTGATCGCAAGAATAATGATCCTGATAACTCATTATAAAAAGAGTTTTCTCCCTAGACGTGTTTCTTGGACTTAAAAGACAACTTTAGAGCTCATTCTAAGCCCTTTAAATATCGGATAAGTATTTATCGAGAATTTTCGATCCAATTTTGTAAGATTCGATGTTTTCAAAGTCGGACAAAACGATCACAGATCAAGATCGGATTGAAAAGAATATCTCAATTGGCTCCGAATAAACTTCTGACTCAGATAATTAAAAATTGACTTAAAAAATATCAATTGGAGTTAAGGTTGGCTAATGGATTGAGGTCATTTTTAGACATATTTAAAATAACAAATCAGCATATCTTAAAATAAAACAAACGAATTCCTGCTAATCGATTGTCGTTGTGTATATGAGATGCTGCGTACTGATGTCGCTGATGAACCTGAAATGTGGTGCAGCCCAACACACTTAGACAATGAGGCCCATGCGTAGCTTTGGGCTAGTCAAGTAACAGACGCAGTGGTGCTTACTCCTCTACTTTGTCATTTAGTCCAAGGAAACTAAATCGATCGTCTAAGGATCTTACTAGACCACCACGCGAGATAGATCTTTGAATGATCAAACTGACATGGGATATAAGTTATACGACATATGGATCGATTTCGTTAAACAAGCATGGGTGAATGGATTTCATCATTTCGAGTTCGCAACAAAAAAATTGATGCTATGAAAGTTGTTTTGCATTCTTGTATGCCGTATCAGCCGATGAAATTTGTTGTCACAGATTGACCGTCACCTTCATCTACATTTGCAAATGTTCGATTGCATCTTATGATTTCCTCTTACTACGTAGCTTCTAAACCTTTTCAACTTCCTTTCTTTATTATCTGATTTTATTTTTCTTTTGTTCTTTATTCGATGCAGACGAAATGATAAGTTAATATTTTATCATTATTGGTGTGACCCCGTATACTTGTAAGGAATTATTTGTTTGAAAATACTCGTTCGATTTTAAGTTTTCAAGACTCGTGAGCCCTAAACGACATCTCTAAGAGGTAAAGATGACCTAACTAATTTATAGGTTTTTTGTTTTCCTATTTCTTAATCAGTATTGGACTAAATATTCTTATCTCCTTATCTCTCATGTAAGGAAGTCAAGAACTCATAAGTCAGTTAAATCACTCTTACCATTAAAAATATCTTTTAAGATTCATTAATCTAAAAGAAATAAAATTTTTCGAACGTACATACAATGAATAATTCCTCGCAAGCGTATAGAGTTGTATCAAGAACGATCAAAATATTAACTTATAAAAATGACGTTAGAATAAGGACTATCGACTCTTGACTCCCCTGTGGAAAAGTATTGATAAAAATATTTAATTTTATATCGATTGAGGAGCAGACAATTAAGGAATTATAAACCCATTAAGTGACCCTTACCATTAGAGACTTACGTCGAAAGCAGACAATTCCGTGGCACCAATGACACTTATCACAACATAATTTAGAGTAATACTGTGAACATCCAAAGAGCAGCCATACGCGTCTTTTGATCGTAACCCGTGCTTTGCGTTCCGACGTGGATCCCATACGTGGGCCACCAAAGCTGGCCCACTAGTGTTCTTTGGAAAGTGACCAGGGAGCATCAGAGGCCCACCCTCGACATACCGTGAAACGGGCCCTAGATTCCTTGCACCACCTCCCACGACGCGTTCCCTCCTACTCTTTACAACGAGACACGTTATGGCCGCGGCGCCGTCCCCACCTTCCTTCGCTTAGAAGCCGGTCTCGCTGCATAAATCGATCGATCGGGTTTCTCTTCCTCGCTCTTTATTTGCTTCCATCCAAAGATCCAACCTTGCCCTTGACTCTGTGAAACGCCAAAGCAATGGAATCCAAGCAGCCTCCGCCCAGCTCTCCGCTCTATCCACAGGTCGTCGAATCCAATCCCGAAATCCACTCCCCCTTCCTCGTCTCCTCCTCCTTCTCTTCCCGCCCCTCTCTATACCCCTCCATCCATTCCGCTCCCTCTCCCAACAGCCCCGCCACCGGCGCCGCCACCAGCTCCTCTTCCTTGTATCCTTCCATCGACATGAGCGATCTCGTGGAGAACCTCTTCCTCGATGCTGGGGAGGATGATACGGAGGCCAAAAACCCCGTCCTGCCGCCTCCTGTTGAGGAGACCCTGCTCCGCATCCCCGGTGCCATCCTCCACCTCATCGACCGACATCGCAGCGTCGAGCTCGGCGCCGGAGACTTCTCCCTCGTACGCCTCCGCCAGGGCGACAACACCGTCGCCGTTCTCGCCCGAGTCGGCGACGGCCTCGTCCAGTGGCCCCTCGCCCGTGACGAGGCCGCCGTCAAGCTCGACCCTTCCCACTATTTCTTCTCTCTCCACGTTCCCCCCACCTCTCTAGACGATGGCGATCACGATGACGAGGGCAACAACCTCCTCAATTACGGCCTCACCTTCGCCTCCAAGGGGCAGGAGGGTCTCCTCGGGGAACTGGATAGGCTTCTCCAGGCTTACAGCAGCTTTTCGGTGCAGAAGGTCGAGGTGAAAGGCAAGGATCACGGCGAGGTGCTGGACGGGTCGGTGGCGAGGGAGGTGACTCCGGCCGAGGGAATGGGGCCGAAGAAGAAGATGATGGAGGAGGAGTCGGCTGCATACTGGACGACCCTCGCGCCTAACGTGGAGGATTATGGCAGTTCGGTGGCGAAATTGATCGCCAAGGGTTCCGCCCAGCTCATCAAGGGGATCTTGTGGTGCGGGGATGTGACGGTGGATCGGCTCAAGTGGGGGGAGGATCTGCTGAAGAAGAGATTGGAACCCAGTTCGAACCCGACGGAGATCAGCAAGGATGCCCTGAAGCGGATGAAAAGGTTAGGTTTGGTTGCTTTTATATGATTTCAAAATGGAGTAGATTGGACTAAAAGCATATTTTAGAATTATGTGGTTTGGTCATGTTTGACTTTGCATATAATAGTATCCGTTCTGGGGTTTCAATATATCTGTTCGCTGTCCAAAAAGGTTGTCATTTGACTTTCAACATTTCAAACTTTATCATGTGGAACAGTATACAGATGATTTTAAGAAAAATACAAAAAAGTCATTGTTGATCTTATTGGACCTGTTTTTTTATATTTTGGGCACCAATTAGAAATTTCCATGATGCTGAAATGCACATCATGCAAATTACTAATATAGTGATATGGGTTAGCCTTCTTGTTTCTATGTGATTTCCAGGCTTTTTTAGTATGCTACACATGCAACTCTTGAGCAAACACATAAAATACCCGCGAGTTTAAATTTTGTTAACTTTTAAGGAATTTTTTGTCGACATATTCATCGTAATAATCTTTCTTGCCTTTTTTTTTATTTGAAGGCTTTACGCAAAAGTTCATTTGTATTACTTGCTCTACATAATTTGCATTGTGACAATCCTTTCACTTGTCAAAATGTTGGTAAGTTCTTTAAACTTTTTTGACTAGATGAAATTTTTTGATATTGGTAAGTTCTTTAATCTTTTTGACAAGGTGAAAATTTGATGATAGTTGCTGACGGTATATTAATTTCAAATATGAAAGGGAATTAACTCTTTGAGATAGAGGAGAAAGAGGGTACAACTTAAGTTAGTTTCGTTTGACTTGCAACCTCACATGGGGTCGTGTCTGTTGGGTTGAGGAAGAGATCTTCTGATGGCCCAACTTAAAGATGTAAATCAAGTCATTGTAAAATGACTGCTTCTGAATTTTTAAGATGTTCTGAATTTTTAAGCAGAACTTCATTATGATGTTTGATCTAAAACTGGACCAGGTTTCATTGTAACAAAATAATTTACTCCCTAAAAGGAATTAATTTTTATTTTTTTGCAGAACGATTATGATGTATAATTTTACATAGTGAAGATGCATAACCTTTTAAAAAGTACAGTAGGTTTATTGCCTGTATTAATCTGGATAATGGCTATACAAACATATTTATTGTTGTCATATCGACATGTCTGTTCTGGATCTAGGTACAGTCAGCTACAAATATTAATCTAATCTTCTTTTCCTTTTAAATTTAGTCTCCTGGGACTGAATGACTGATAAGTGGAAGCAAAGAAATGCTATTTTGTAGTTTGTCAGCATTGGTTTCTCTCTTATGTTTTACTTTGCAGTTCTTATCCACATGTTATCCTGTGTATAGGTTGTGTGCTGCTTATTACATTGTGCAATAATTGTCTGGATCTTCGTTCTCCACTCTGTGGTCTTTCGCTTATTAGCTTGCTTATCTTCCCCCAGGGTAAAGAGGGTCACAAAAATGTCAGAGAAAGTAGCAAACGGAGTTCTATCTGGAGTTGTGAAGGTTTCTGGGTTTTTCACAAGCTCTGTTGTAAATTCAAAAGTAGGCAAGAAGTTCTTTGGGCTTCTGCCTGGGGAGATAGTCCTTGCTTCTCTAGATGGATTCGGTACTACTCTTCTTAAATGTTTTCTCCAATTGCTAATGTATTATACGTTCTATTTAAGCTTAATGATCCAACATTAGATGTTTCAATTGCTAATGTAATGCTGCATGATTATGAATTAGGCTGTTTTAGGGAATAAAGTGAATTTCGAGGTATTAATATCCAGGCATTTGACAAGAGAATCAGTGTTGCAATGTATTTTTCATTTCTGGTCCAGTGCTTAACTGTTAATCTATAAATTGTCCTTTTTTGTTCATATTGTATATAAAATTTGGGAGACAATGCATGCTTCTTTCAATTATGGAGTGGAATGATCCATCTAGTTTTAGCTCAAGCTGATCGTTTGCAACTGTTTTTAGTTTTCTAAAGTTTACAGTATATGTTGTCAATTAACGTAATTTCCCCCTCCCCTTCTCAATTTGTATAATTCGTAGTAACTTACTCTTTTTTTTTCCCCCTTTGTGATGGGATATCAACAGGGAAAATATGTGATGCTGTTGAAGTAGCTGGTAAGAATGTCCTGCAAACATCTTCAGTTGTGACTACAGGAATTGTGTCACACAGGTATCAGCTAAAGTTTTGCTCGACTAATTTTCACGTTCTTGAATCTGCATGGATGGCTTAAACAAGACTGTCTTGTTATGTCTTAATTTCTGCCTTACCATAGGACTAGGGATTTTTTACTGCTTGCAATCATTGGCTTTAATTGAGATTTGCAATCAAACATAAGCACCTCTTAGCATTATAGAACCTTTGCATATTGGTTTTTCCTAAACAGAATTTAGCTGTGCTAGTTATAGTTCAACTTATTCTTTAAGACTAACATTGCAGGTACGGTGACCAAGCTGCTGAAATCACACACGAGGGCCTCGATGCTGCGGGGCACGCTTTTGGAACCGCATGGGCGGTCTTCAAAATCCGAAAGGTGCTTAACCCTAAGAGTGCCATGAAACCATCGGCTCTGGCAAAGGCAGCGGCAAATGATCTGAGAGCAAAGAAGGGGAAATAGTGAAGAATAAGGTGTGGTAAAAGTTCTGCCACTCGTAGATCTCAGCTTTCACATGGAGACCTCCAGCCATGCTTTTAATTTGGAGACCTCCAGCCATCATGGGCAGTTGAGGACTGGTCCTTGTTTTGTTTTGATGATGATCAAATGCTCTAAAATTGCATTTGTTTTTTTTTTATATGCGTGCTGGTTTGGCTGCATTACCAGATGTGTAAAAGTAACTATAAAGTTCGAAGATTTACTGGTCGCCTGCTTAGTTATCATTGTCGACTTCCAAATGAAAAATATCACTGTAGTTATTGTTCTGATGTTGTCTGCTGATGTGCAATGATTCTTTGGCTCATAAAGTGCAATTTTAGCTCTGAAATGGTTCTTCCAGAGCAGAATTGGTCTTCAAGAATGGTTGTAAGCCCAATGGAATGGCAAATTTCATAAGAAATTTGAGTGTTTGAGGCGTTCTTTTATTTCATTAGCATTAATCTCCTGAGTCTTGTTTTTACCTGTAACCTAATTTGAGATCACAATCTCAAGCAGAGAACTAAGCAAAACTCACTTTCGTCTACTTTCTTGGCTCTCTCTTGGGAGCAGAATTCAAGAGTTCCTTTTTTGTTTTTTTGGTCAAAGATATGTGATGAGGATAAAATTTTACTCATCGAACTAATGCTTTGATAAATGAATCAGATATATTATCAGCATAAATTTTATCGGTTCCATCTGTTTTGTTTCTTATTAGCTCAAAATAGAAGGAAAGAGGAATCAAGTTCCTCCTCAATCACAGGGGTGCCTAATCACTGATTATTTTCAACTTACAAGAATAACATTAATTAGTGTGTATATGCTACTTAATGTTGCGTGTATTACAATAATAACATTAACGTAACAAAAATAATATATATAGATATATACATATATCAGAAAAATACACCAAATTTATCAGAAAACGCAACGTCTACGACAGGGAACGAAGACATCAGAACTCAGTCAATTCGGCACACACCAATGGCGGTCTCAAATCTCCAGGAGAAGAGCGCCTTCAGCAGTCACCATGGCACTCCCCTCCTCAAGCAACCCCGGCCGTGATCCGTACACGAGGCACTCCACGCCCATCTCCTCCCACGTCGAACACAACAGATTTACCAGCGTGCCAAGAAGACCACTGGGTCTTTGCCCAAAAGATTCAGAACCACCATGGTTGATGTCATGGTAGACCACACACACACACACACAGGCCTGCGAGCCGAACTGATGGACGCAGCACCGACAAAAAAGAGAAAAGACGTTAATGTGACCGCCAAAAATGGTATATTTATACGGTTTTCGTCTTGTCCGATTCATCTGCTGCTGCCGTTTCTGCTGATCTCCGTCGCTCCGTCTTGCTGTCCCTTCGCCTCTCTTCTTTCCATCATTCCCAGAACACTTCCACGCTGCCTCTCTTTACGGAACGGCAGAGGGGGCACCCCTCGAGGAAGGACGCGCAGGGCGCGCAGCAGCAGAGGTGGCTGCAGGGGAGCAGCACCACGCACGCGTCACGATGCTCGCAGACCCTGCAGCGGCCCGGCGTTGTTGAGCTCATTCGCGCCGTCGGTTCCGGTGCCGCCGCCTCTTCCGTCGGGACGCCGTTGGTGGTGGAGAAGCATGGTTCTCGCACTTGCTCCAGAGTGTTGTGTAGAGAAATAGCCATGGCCTCGTTCTCCATGGCCACAATTTGCCACCTTGCCCGGTCCTCTTCCGCGCTCTTCAGGCGCAACTCCAGTTCCACGCCTACCTTGTTCGCTTTCGCCAACTCTTCGTCTCGTTGTCTTAACAGGAAGGAAGCTTTGGCCTGGAGACTCCGTACCATAGCCGCCGTATGCCGCTTTGCCTGTTGCCGAAGCTCTGCTACTAACATGTCGCTCTTTCGAGAAACAGAAGATACATCAGCGGCCACCGACGAAGACGAATAAAAACGATCTTTTTAATCGTTCTTCGCGCAAAAAATTTGATCTTTAGCGCAAGCATACCTGTTGCCGAAGGAACTGATCTATCTCATCGCCCTGTTTCTCCAGAAGTCTTTGTATAAGATGACTAGAAGGATCCATGGAAACAGAAGGACCTGAAGTCGAAGAAGAAAGCAAAGGAAACCCTGTCGTCGACGTTGCAGGAGGAGGCCAAGGCATGATCGCCATTTGTTGTTGCTGCTGCTGAAAAGATTGGCATGGATCACCAGATAATCGTCCTCCGCCTTCCATCATCCCGTCCAAACTGCTGCCGCTGCTGTAGAAGAACGGAAGCGGCGCTTGGATGGCCATGAAATATAAGAGAGAGACCGACGCTGGATCAACGCAAGAGTTGGTGGTGCAGAACCGATGGGGTGCTTCTCCCGCTCTGGACTCTGAGACACTTATCTTCCCCTGAAGACTACATGTAAAGGCAACGGGATAAGCCTGATATCTCCTACCGACAACACGCGTCGATGTACTGGAAGGAAAGAAGTGGCGGAGGACGGAAAGCCGCCGCCTGCTGATCTTTTCCTCAAACCGCGAGATTTGGCTTCCTCAGTACATCAAACCTTGCTATATCTCACAGATATATTGATCGCGACGTGGGGAAAGGAAACTCTTTTACAGAGACTTGGAAGCCAATTAATATCCGCAAGTAATGGCAAGATTTACATGGGGAAAGGTTACAAAGACTGGACTATGGGGAGCCGTGGGTTTCTCCTTCGGATTCGCTCGCCTCTCTGACTTCAATACGGCATTTAAAAGGCTGAGCTCACCGTACACGCCGAATCCCTGATCTCTCCACCTTCATGCGTATTAAATGGACTCATTCAATGGATTGGGCAGGGGAGGTTTCCTTTCTTTTTTTGTCTTTTCCTTCCTCTCTCCCCGTTCCATGTGAAGTCGTGCATGGCGGTACGCAGGCGGAAACATCCAACGTGGGGTGTTTGGGTAATATGATTGTGGCGTCGTTTTAGGTTGGATCGATTCTGTACACGTGGACTTTGCTTCGGATGGGCGGTCTGGATTTGCGAGAGCTCATATATTTATGTCATCCACATAATAACTATTGCTATTACGGATCCTAAGTCAACTCGGCCTCGCCAATCTCTTCCGGTCCTAAAACCCGAGAAAGCTCCGTTTTAATTTCTAGTAAGACTTGTTAAGCCAATATCTTCAAACTTCTATTCCATCAACCTCGTGATCCCTTTTTACCAAATTGTTGATGGCTTCTGACACTACCTTCTTAGATTCAAGATAAAATGAAACATTACAAACCCTAGTCGAGGCGTTTCCTCTTTTTCTGGTCTGTAGGTTGATAGCTTGAACACATTAACCAAAACAATGGTGTCAGGTTGGAGGCCTAAATCACGTCTCAACATATTAAGCGTTGTCTACAAGGAGACCTGTCACCTGGTCACGTGGCACAGTCTAATTATTATGGTTAATTTTCCAGCTCTTCAGGTGACTCACAGTTTTATTTGACTTAATGTGACAGGAATAGTCACTGTTCTATCCACTTACTATGAACCTTACATATTGAAGATGTACGTACTGTCACAGACTTTTAATAGCTAGCTGGCCTTTGCTTAACATAATCCCAGAAAAAAGCTAATGAGATCGATAGATTTTATGATAGAAAGCTATGATCCATTGGCCGAACTACTGAATGAAGTACAAAACAGGCTTACGAGGACGCATATCCATCCAACTTCGTTTTGACTCCCTTATGGGCGGAAGAAGCGGCTCACCCCGCTTTTCCAATGTACTTAGCCGTATCTGAGACTTTGGGGTGGCATGTGAGATGGTCTTCTAAAAAGGCATTCATGCAGGCCACGTGAAACAAAGAGGGGGGGTGTTTGGTCTCTTTCTTTTTCTTGGCCGACTTGCGTTTGCCATCAAGGGAGGATCCTTCGCCTGGGTTTGTTTAGTACCTCAGTTGATGCTGGGCAGTAGCTTTCGCTGAGCGTACCTACAAATGGTCTCCTTGACCACCACTGGTCCAGCCCTCCCTGGAGAACGACTCACCCAACTTTTGTATGCAGTCCACACTGAGAGATTCTTCTACTTGCGAATAATATTCTGAAGGGCGTGTACTTGCTTTGTGGTTGCGAGCCAGCTTCCTGTGCTCATCTATTCAATGGTTCTTGGTGATCTCAATCTCTAGTAGTGGTAAACGCTGATAGTATGCACCTACTTCGATGGACTGTGGATTTGGTGGATGGATGCATGGAGGTGAGGAACCATTGAACGAGCTGGGTTTGTTTCTTTCTGCATCGTCTCACATGCAGTGTAAAACGTGAGGCTCAGAGATCCGAGAGTCGCCTCGTGCTGATATCTTGACGCGGATCATCGTCGTCTCGGATCACAAACCCTATTGCATGTGGTGGTGCCGGTAGTAGTAGTAGGCAGCGTTAGCTGATTAGAAGTTCTCGTGAAGTATACGTTTTGTTATTGTTACCGTACCTTCATCAAGTTCTTAAAAGAATTGTTATCGTCATAAAATTAACATGAGCAGCATCGGTAGGATGTACGCAGTTGTCATTGCTTCTTCCTTGATCTCCAGCATCATTTGGAACTGTTCGCCATCCTCTCTTCCCTTCATCTTCGTGCCAGTGGAGGCGTGATTTCGCATGCTGCATGATCTCTTGTCGTGCCTGTTCATATGGAGGAAACATGCAGGCAGATCACAACAAGACGGCCACATAATCGATGTTTGCTGCAATTATGCAATCGAATCATTGCCGCCTTCGTTGCTCCACCAATCTTGTCATCATCCATCCAGCCTATATTTTTGCCACGCCCATGCCATACTCGACTGTCCCATCCATTCTATTTAGTTATTTAGATGGATAGGAAGAAACTTTGGAAATCCAAAAATCAGAGTCATTTAAACTTTAGTAAATGAAAAGATCTCTAATATCTACCTAAATCTAAATTGTTCGACCCGACAATATAGAGTCCTAAAACCTTAGTTTGGTTATAACCTTTTATAGGTTAAATCTACTGCAATAAATTAAGGATAAATTGGATTGATTTGGCAATAAAATTATTTCAGAAAAGAGAACAGAAAAAGCAAAAGCATAAACACCCAACACACCCTCGAGGAAACCTCTCCAAACTCCAGAATGTTCACAAGTTTGACCTTAATAAATAAACCATACAAATAGGGATTATTCTTAAATGAAACTAGATTGATAATATTCCTGTCTGACAGAGAAACAATGACTTTAATTAATAAACCATACAAATCGAGATTATTCTTAAAATGAAACTAGATTGATATTCTTGTCTGGCAGAGAAACAATAAGATCTCCCCATTGAGTCTCTCAATTTGTAACTGGGAAACTGTTTTCCAAAACTGGCTTTGGCTTCTGTAAAACGTGATCATACAAAAAACAAAAAACAAACTGCAAGGAAGGTCTGAAAAGAATTCCGTGCTTTCCCTCACAAAATCAGTTGGCAATAAACCAATTTGCATATTAGGCTGCAATCCTTGATGACTCTCCAACAGCAATTTCCATTCTTTGGTACCATTCACCAATCTTAGTGTTCTCCACCAAATCTTTACCTGCCCTCAGATATCTTATCGGTCTCAGTACACCAAAGACAGCAAGATCTGCTAAGTTGGGTTTTGCACCACCTGAAGGAAAATCAAGAAAAAAATTTGTTTATAGAGGCTAGTAATGAAGCAAATAAACAAAATAACTTTCATATCAGTCTTCAAGTTTGAGGCTCAGGTACCAAGAAAATCTCTGCCATCAAGTGCTGTGGTCCATGTTTGTGCAGCTTCATATAACGCAGCACGCTCGTCGGTGATGTTGTATTTCTTCTTCAGCTTCTTGGACACCATGTACATAATTGCTGCTCCAGCATATTTCACAGTGAACCGCTCTGTCATGCTAAAGTTTCCTGCAATTACAGGTAGTTTTACGTGTGACATGACGTTGACGTTCCAATGCCTAGCTGAGCTTGCTAATAAGTTTTTGCGAAAGAATTATCAGGCAGCTGATAAGTTTATCCGAAAGTATTTGGGTTTATAAATGTTTAAAATATCCTCCAGAAATAAAAAATAGTCATCTGAGGATTTTTACAAGTTGTACCAGAAAAGAAGTGATAGCTAGACCATAAATTTTCCCACAGAAGCATGTCAACCTTGAGAGTGTTCACAATCAAGTAACAACACACTAGCAACAAAAGATGTTCTGAAATATTCTGGCAATAGTTAATTCAAATACAGGATACTCACTCAGCTCAGAAATCAACCAACTAATGGCAATAGTTAATTATCAGGCAGCACAACTGTCTCACACTAGAAAGTTGTCCATTTTGTACTATAATTTTACAACAGATTGATACTTATACTACAAAATTTATACTCAACCACATCTGAAGCAACCTCATGGTCACAACTGAAATTAAAAGGGTTCTAATCACAATGTCAAATACAATTATTTGCATAATGACAAATACACACAAACAAAGAAAAAAAAATTTTGATTATAAAATGCAGATCATTGAGACACTTCATAATGTCATTTAGTATATAAATGTAAACGTTTATGATTTTCCCATTTAGCTACATAACAGGGACATCTATAAAGATTTGCATTGCTGAACAATAATATCAGTAGTTCTACAACTGGCCAAATTCAAACAGTTAACAGTCAAAACTGATAGTTATCATAGTGAGGGAAAAAAGGCAAAAGATCAAGCCAACCGGAAAACAATGTACACTTAGTAGAAAGAAAACTGGATTTAGTGATAAAAGAAGAGAAACACAGGCTGGGGGTGAGTGTCTGGAATACATCAGGATTTCTTTTAAAACTGGTTTACCTATAGAAAAGTCTGCCAGTGCTCTTCCACATGCTATATAATACTGTAACACTAATGTCAATCTTGTGAGTCTCAGAATATGAGAACTTGCCCTTTAACAACCAGATTATCTTAAGCATTTTCTTTGAACATATAACAATTCTTCTTGGAGTGATTTGATCCTTAATAAAAAAAATGAAAAATGGAATTAAAAGGGTTTGCTTTGACCATCAAGAGAACAAACCATGCTTGGCTATGTAATCAAAGGATTCCAGCGCCTCAGAAGTAGTTCTGTATATATTTGGTGACAACATATGCACCAGGTGATCATCAACCCACCTACAATGAAGCAAAATGTATCAATAGCAGATTCCTTTGAGAAAATGCTGGTATCATGGCATCAGCATTACATCCCACTATTAGAACTCAAACTTAACTTGTATGATAAAATGACATTTGTATTTTATTAAAGCAACTTGAAAATCTCAATATGTGCATAACCACCAGTCCGTGTATCTTGTTTTAAATGCAAAGAGCTTCTAGTACTAGCATAATATAATAAAAATTTTCAGTGGGTGAATTTTAAAATATATCAAAGATTATGAAGAAGCTGGAGAACTGAATATAGCAGAAAAATCAAATTTAAATGAAACATATCATTTATTGTTTTAAGTGAGATTTTAATATGGTACGAATTTGGGTCATACCTACTGCATTAGAGTCTCTCAACTATATAAATATTTCCAGTGCATTTCCTTGGCATATACAATCAATCGCCAAGGACATAGTTTTAGTAAACATGGTAAAGCTCAGCCACATTAGTAGAAATGAAAATAGGATTGCCCATCGGTTGGCCAATCTGGACATGAGAAACATGTATCTTTGGACCGGGGAGCAGAATTTAATAGTGTTTTCTTCCTAACAATGTTCTCAATTTACAGCTGATGGTTGAACGGACTTACTTTTACCTCAAAAAAAAAAGTACTAATTCAAACACTACAAAATGCACATCCATATTTTTCTAGCATGTAAAGCAATGTTCTTAAAAAATGATCTAACCAACTGCTCTCAGCGAAAGCATACCTAAGCCATTTTGTCTCCTCCTCATCAATGATGGAATTCTCAGGGCGGAACCTCTGGCTTAATTTTTTAACTATATCTGCAAAAATGAACCAAATGTTGACAAGCTGGTAAGAAATCTTGTAAAGAATTTTTATGTACTGGCCACCTATCATATCTCTAAACATTAAATCAGCCGATTCAAATATCTTTGCTTAAAACAATAAAAAATCAATAGAACCTGATGACTCAATTAGCTGTTCACCATCCACAACCAGTATGGGAACCTTCTTATAATCAGACCACTTGATCTCCTTCTTACTGAGAGGGTTGACCTCTACAACTTTGTATGGTACATCATGATAGTCCAAAAAAGCTGGAAGAATAACATCAGATCCATGGTTAAAAGATAAATATACACACTGCTAGAAAATAATCAACTGTAATTTCTTAGTCAAATATCCTCGAACCTTCAAGGACATGCATACTACATGCTTGCATAAAACTGAACCAAAAACTAGGATTGACCATTGAGTGAATAAAATAACCTAGAAACAGGAATTGGTAACTGAGTACAACCATGAATATATGTTCTATGAGCATATAACCAACAAGTTCTCACCTACAGGGCTGCTAGTGGTATGACACATGCTTGTCATTGAAGAGGTCATCGACTTGAAAAATTCCATGAAAGGTGCATGAGTAAAGAGAAACAACCTATCCTCTCTTTAAAGTTTTAGCGAACACTTGGTAAGAATAGGTTGATGAAAGAAACTTAGGTGTGCCAATTAGCAAAGTTAGCATATCAAGAAGATTAACTTGATACCCTAAGAGTATTGTGTTCATCCCCCAGTCAAAAACCCCTTCAACATCATGTATGACCAATGATATCTACACGAATTGTATTTTAAGTCCCCTGTCAACTGTATTAGCTTTTTTAGGTCCTCCATGAAAGAAGCAGCATGTATGTAATCTAAAGAATTGAATTACCAAAGTTTCCTCCTAATCCTATTTAAAACATCATTGGTCGTGGCTAATTGCTCTGCTACGTAATCTTGCTCATTGCCTAATGCAAATACAATCACTTCAACCGAATAACTCACGGCACGCATTGTACTCAAAGTCAAACCAGAAGTTGCATCAGTAAATCAATAAATTAAAAGATACGCAGGTCATCTTGTTCGCTAATTCCTTCATATCCATGATAGAGCAAGCGTCGGCAAAGAATCCAACAGAAAGGACTCACCTTTGACCTTGTTACAGAAGGGGCAGGCCTCGTACTGGTAGAGGACGACATCCTTGGGGATCAGCCCGGGGGACGGAGGCTCCTTCGCCTCGGCCGCCGTCACAAGGGTCAAGGAGAAGGAGAGAGCTCCGGCCAGGCCGACAGAGACGGACCTCGAAGGCGCGACCGGGAGAGAGAACAGCCGCCATCTGAGCCTCGGGGAGGTCGCAACATCAGAGGCGGTGCCGCAGGAAGAAGCAATTGGGACCGTCCGCTGGGCGGCGGCGGCGGAGGAGGAGAAGGGGGGAGGAGCAAGGTTGCGGCGGAGAAGAGATCGAGCGATGAGACCGTGAGCAACCCTTCCCATTGCTTGTCTCCCGATGCGATCCAACCCTTCAAGAACAGCTCTCTTTTGCTCTCTCTATTAGGGCAAATATTAAACGGCGGCAGAGGAGACGCGAATCCTTGGGGAAGAATCCACGAGAGAGGGGGCGACTTAGAAAGGGTTTTTGTTCTGGTGGTCCGCCGCAACATACACGTAGGAAATATATACGACCCATTGCAATGTCGATGGGAGTTTGGAAGGCGCCTGACTTGGTGTGGAGTCTTCGCATGAATTAGGAACACTTTTCGGATGGATTCAGATAGTGGAGCATGATAGCCAAAGTTGCTCTCTCACCCACGAAAACGGAGCAACGTTGCGGCTGGGTTTGGAACACCTCGATCCAAAACCCACCGCACTTGGATCGCCTTCACCACCCACGTATCCTGGATGGATCTTATTCCATAATATTCACATGAACAGACCAACCTGTTTGTACACGACACGCTTCGTTTTGATTAAATAGGCTATGGGCGTGCCACATTGCTTGTCCAACGTGGATAATGATTCGAAATTAACCAAAATTTTACTTCACGTTTGTATTAAAAGTGACATCAAATAGATTTCTAGATAGAATACTGTATCTTCACCTCCTCTCTGATACTTGCGTGAGTTTGGATCCAGAATTTGATCGGATGTTGTTGAATGGCAGATTTATTATGATTTACATAATAAACCTATACATTTTTCAAGTGCAAAAAGTGTGAAAATTACTTAAAAATTTCATTATGATTTACATGAGCTATGGCTAACTTGGTGCTAGCAAAAAATTGTCAGATTATAATGGACAGCCTTTTCTAATTATTCAAAGATAATCTATTTAAAATCTCAAACTCACACTTGGCTAACTTTAAAAAAATCTATACTTTTTTTTATCGGCTTAAAAAATAATATTTAACTTGAAATACACTTGGACGCCATGCATACTTAATAAATGTACAAAAGACTTTAATGTGTTGTTTTACCAATATGATTATTTGTAAAGATTGATACTCAAGGTTGACTTACATTTCTCTCAATTAAGCCCAACCCTTAATACAGCCTTCTAAAAATGATCCATCATACTCAATAGTTAAGTACAAAACAATGTTTTGACTTTTTGACTAGTCACATCGGATTAACGAGTACATATTTCCGTGATGGTCAAGCTGGCAGTAGCTTGCTTATAATCACCTTCAGTCTCCCTCTTTGGACGCATGCCCCTAAGTCGATGATATTTACGGTGGCTTCTCGTAAGCGTACGTATGTGGGCAATGGTGGGCTTGTTTGGAACATGCATGGGAATCAACAATTATGGCAACTTCGATAATGCTGGTTCGATTATTTTTTCGATGCTAACCGGAAATTGAAGGGGTCGAATGGTCAACCTTACCCTTTTGGTCAAAGCCCACAAGGTTGCAAGATTCCCTTGCCATCGTGTCATGGCAGTGCCGTGGAGCAGAACTTTAGCGGTGCCAAGCACGTACGCAAACTTCGGAACGGAGTGGCGGTGACGCTGGATATCCAGCAGACAGTACTCGTGATGGAACCGAAGTGGCCCGCACCGCTACAAGCCAAATGCCCGGCATGCAACAAAGCTTTTCCCGGCCGGCGACCGACAGTCTCCGGCCCTCCCTCTTATTTGGAGAGTCTACTAAGCAACAAACGATGCTTGCTGCCTTGTATTACAAGGGTCGTCATCTAACCATGCAAATGTGGCTGAAAACACTCTTACGCCATTGTAAAACTACCTGGTAACCCAGTCCTACCTTGTTGGGGAGAGAGAGAGAGAGAGAGAGAGAGAGAGAGAGAGAGAGAGAGAGAGAGAGATGTGATTGATTAGCGGGAAGAAAAGGGAGTAAGAAAGGAGCTCAGCGATAGGCTACCCATCAGATGGTTCAGTTAAAGAAGTCTAAAGGGGTATATACAGTTTCTGCATAGTAGTGCTCCTGCTACTAATTTGTTTCAGTGAAAAGGAAAAGAGAGGAGGGAAAGATACACGTAATAGATCGAAGGAAACAGGGGAATGAGAGTGGAGGAGAGAGATCCTCTGCTGCAGCCAAATGTTCTCCTCCTCTTCCATTGTGCCTCAAAATGGCGGTGTGGAGCTCCTTTGGAGTGTGTTTCTTTTGGGTAGCTGGGTAGCCATTGCCAAACGAAGTTGCAGCTGCCCCGTAGTACAACAATAAACAACACATAAAAGAAAGGTCATCTTAAAACCCCGAAAGAATGAAAACATCAGGAACACCAAGATCATCTCTAACAAGTAAAGTCTACCTCCTCATTTTGCTTCTTTAGTTTGGCATTCTCCTCCTTTAGATGGGCAGCTTCCAGCTCGAGCTGAATGGTATACGCCTGCACCGGATTGATCATGAAAGAATAAAAATGAAGACCTAAGCCAAGCCACACAAACCGTCGGAGAGAAAGATGGATATGCCTGTTTCCTTGCGCGTGATCGGGCGGCAGATTCCCGGTTCTTGATCATTCTCTTATGCTTGCGATCAATGCCGATGGCGAGGCTTTCCCTTATCATCTTTCTGTTGGAGCAGCACGAGAAGAGCCCAGTGGGCGAGACTGCGGATGAGTACTGGCCATTGGAATTGCTAGCATTGGAGCGGGAGTTGGCATCAGCTACATGGTGCTGGAACTCCAAACCCGAGTTCAAACTGACGACTGTTTGAGGGAGGGCAGGAGGGGCCGGAGGATGTGGCACCGGTAGCTCTTCGACGGCAGGTGGAGAGATGGTGAGGGGCCTGTTCAATGGCCCGGCAGGGAAGTCCTGTAGGATCATGCCCCTTAAGGAAGGTGAAGAGGTCGGGTGGTGGTGGCGGTAGCAGTCCACAGGCGTCATGGGCCTGACTTGGTAGAGGTTGTTGAGTGTGATATTCTTCCACACCTCCTCCATGGTCCTCCTGCTTGGTATCTGGGGAATTAAGGACGGAAGAGTTGGACGAAGGGGAGGGTCTTGTCGAAGACGATGATACTACCCCTTGGAGCTACTGCTACTTGAATGGTTGATTTTGCTGTGGTTCTCATAGCTGTTGTCCTGATATGTGTAAGAACCACATGACTGTGTAGGGATGAAGATACTGTAGGTTGCAAGGGAAGGAGAAGAAAAAGGTTTCTCGTCTGGTGTCAAGAAGAGGGCGGGAGAGCACTAAGAGGGGAGGCTCTGCCATCAATTGCGCCGTAATGCATTCTTCTTCTCTCTCCAACAAGAGATTTGAAGTCCGTACAAACGTACACCAAACATGGACCTGCTTTTGATTCATGGTATGCAAGACAACTTCCGATTAGATCTCTTTTATGAGAGTCAAAAACAAGAAATATACAGAGAATAATTATATTTGCCCGAGAACCCAGATAGAGCCACCAAACATGTACTCTGTTGGCTTTTATTTTTGTTGAGTTCACTTATGGGCTCCTTTGTCCTTTGGGGAGGAACCACTGGGGCACAAGTTTGTCCTTTGACATGATGTGAATGCGACTTTGATGATTTATCTTTGCGTTCATCATTTTTTCTTTGCTTTATATTACAGTTTTATGGTATAAGCAAAGCAAAAGGGAAGTGTGATGTGTGATCTGATATGAAAGGAGGGATGATTGATGGAGTTCTCGTCTCACTGTGGTGATGAGAACTGTTCATTAACTTTATGACGTGGATTAGGGATCGATATAACTAATCTTATAACAAAAACACTACGTCATCTATGTGGATTATCAAGCATGCGAGGTTGGGAAGGTGAGATCAGTTCGAGTTATTATCGTGCACGGTAGGTCAATGTCGACATGAGATTCTTGATTCGATCTTTTCGATATTTAAGTTAGGGATTGATTCAAAGGTTGATAATAACAGTCTGAAAAGACCATCCCTCATCCTAAGATAAGAGGTTGGTATTTATATCTATAGAAATGACTTAGAGGTATAAAGGTTGATAATAACGATTGATATGTCTCAAAACACGATCATGTGGTCGATCGGCTCGTATGTCTTATGCGACACGGGTTGACTTGTTCGGGCTCCTGTGGCACAACACGGGTTGACTTGTTCGGGCTAGTATCATATGGCGCAAAGTCATCCAGAAGAGCGTCGCCCACTAGGTCAACTCCTTTCTATGTTAAACAGATGTTAGGATGTTCGACGTTGATTCTACGGTAACTGTCAGCTGTCGGCTTATGATTGATGATAGGAATATTTCCTATCGAGAACCTCATGCTTAATGATCCCTCTGAGAATGCGACGAACCTCTGTAGTGATTTGTACTAAGCCATATCGGAAAGAAATATGCAAGTAAAAACGGAGCAACTAGGGAGTTCATGATTCCCTGTTAGCTATCCATCGACTCGCATGCTGTGTCGTCAATGGGGGCAACAGTACCAGGATTTCGAAGAATTCCAGGTACAGGCACCTTCTTCCGAAGTAGTCATTTGGATCTCATCTGCTCCTCCTCATCGCACGCTCTGCCCTCTTGCCAGCTCTTCTCTGGTTTCATGTTGGATCGCTCTCAGACGCTGAGCCCGGTAAGGATTGCAACATTCTCTGGGGCCTTGGCGAACACAGGTTCACATCAGCCCAAAATAAACTCAAACAAGACATACGCATGATGGGCATCGGTTAACCCTGTTCGAACTACAAGTAATAGGAGGCTAATTATGTCGAATACAAGACAAACACACCCAATCTTTAACTGGCCAGCCCCACCCAACCATGGGCTGCAGGCTGTGTTCGGAACAGGGTTTACACAAGATGGCAGAATCCACTTCGTAGGATGGCAATGGCCGAAACATTTCAACGAGTTATGGATAGAGAGATAGAAGCCACAACGGAGGGCAGAAAGGGATGGACTGCAAAGATGCTGCTACAGTTTCTTTCATGTGAGGTCTGAAAGAGCATCTCGATTTGTTGTGCACCAATGTATTAATATTATCTTTGAAGTGGCGACATGCGGCCTCGGAGATTTTTCTCCTTCAAAGCTGAAGCAAATCACACACGAATTGTGGAAGGGACAATATCGAACCTTCTCTAGCACTAAGCTATGCTCCAGTTCAGGGTTTTTGGTACAAGTTCTTATGCCCTAATTCTAGAATAAGTGAAACTTATAGGTGCATGTCACTACAATAATTCCCTCTTCTTCAGCAAGTCTGCTTCTCTCTCTCTCTCTCTCTCTCTCTCTCTCTCTCTCTCTCTCACACACACACACACACACACACACACACACACACACGCACGCACACACGCACGCACACACACATCTTACTCCACAGTTTTCAAAATGAAGTTAACTCCCATCATCAGAAAGGCTAATTGACTTAAGCTGCAGCTTTTGTAAGCACTATGGATTGCTGCTGGTAGGACTGAGCTTTCCTTCTGAAAAAAAAAAACGTGATGGTGATGCTTCCATGAAAACTGGCTTCGTTAACCTCTCTCGCTCTCTCTCTAGCCATCAAACAACGTTCAATCGACTGAAAAGATTTGTTTTGTAGCAGCCCGCCGACCAAATCTGTGGCTCTTTCTGGCTTCCAATGATTGAGACGCCATGCTTCGCTGGTCATGTTTGATTAACAAAAACCCTAAACCACGCTTTCAGCGAGCATATTCTCCAGAAAAGAAGCTGCCAGAAGAACCTCACTGTCTCATTTGATGCTGCCGCAGTTTTTTTATCTTCTTCTTAAAAGAAAAAGAAGAGATATCCAGAGAAGAATCTGCCAGCAGAACCTCACTGTCTCATTAGATGCTGCCGCAGTTTTTTTATCTTCTTCTTAAAAGAAAAAGAAGATATATCCATGCAGTACAGATGATGGAAGCCCACCGTGCTTGTTGCTTGCTGAATCAAGCAACCTTCTCCAGCAGTAGGATATACATTACTCTCGAGCCTCCCACCTAAAAGATTCTTCTTTAATCCCCATGACTGCAGTCGAAGTCTATCCTCAAGGATGACGTGAGGATCACTTCATGCACATTTTGGAACTGTGAAGCGTGAAGACCCCTTTCTGTCGTGGGCCAAGTGAGTGCCGAGTTACCGACCAACGCTGTTTAGCCATTGTTTGCCAGTAACGTTAGGATTACTTCTGCCAATCGCTCTGATCCCATCAGAAACTTGCATTAGCTTTATCACTAATGAACCACAACAGCAAGAAAAATGAGAGTATACAATGTATGACAGCTTATCATCTAATTCTTTTCTTGAAAGTATGCATTTAATCATACGACTTGAACAGGATAGATGCGTGATGGCGACATGAACGTGACATGCACTATTTGCAGTGTGTTTGGATTCTATGATGACATATCGACACTTGATGTGGGCAAAAATATATGATGTAGACCGTGTCTACTGTCGACAGGCTTCATGCACCCTTGGCAAGGAGCTGTCGAATTTTAGCTGAATTATTGCTCTGCAGTCGTTGGCCGAACTCTATATACTTTAGGGCATTGATGATACACAACCTAGATATATCATATGCAAGATCAATCACATCTCGTCATGTCTCATGTGATGTGTTTTTATTTTCCAAGGTGTAGAACATTTCAGCATTGAAATGAAGCCTTGTACGAATCATTTTATTTAAACAAATCAATTTCGTTTGAAATCAAAACATGTTTGAATGCCTTTGCTTCCTCTAATTGGGGTTCTATTGGGAAAGCTTGAAATCGAAAGAAGTGCAAAAAAATTCCTTGATGATGGTTCAAGCTGCGCCATAATGCCTATCAACTCCATGCGCTAATGTACAATCATCACCTATCATTGACTTTGAGATATAAAAATCATTCCATTAAATAAATGAAATGACGTCTGCCTTGTTTCAGGGATTATTATGGAGCAGTAGTCATGATTCATGTTTATCCATGCGCATGCTAAAATTGGTGAATTAAAGATCTGCAGCGAACCCTCTTGAGAGACGGATTTGGTGGATGTGCGGATATACGGATAGCCTAATTCGAGAATCCCATTGGACAACATGTGACCAGGAAACACGTGTCGTGATTCCACATGTAAATCACTTTGTTCGGTGACCATCGACAAGCAGCCGATGAGCGGGCCCGCATGATTGTTGCTCAGCGGAAAAATGGGGAAAGCGTTGGCCCCATGTTACTTCCATCAGCTGTTCCTAGTGGTTCAGCATCTTCTTCGAATGTCATGAAACAATAAGGCAACAAGTGGGTCCACCCGTGATTCCTCCATTCTGCTGGGTTTTAAGTGCGATTGGTGCCCGCGATGAGACAGCTGCGTTGCCTTTGGTATAACGTATAGAAAGTAGGAAAAAAAGCCCGGAAGCAGCCAAGGAAACTGACACGTTTCGAGAAGCGATCAACCAGTATCGAACTGTTTGCTGCTTGGCGCTAAGCAGCGAGCGATTTAAGTCCTGTCAGGTTGACGAGGACCGCCCAGCGAAAGACCGTGCGGACGAAGCTGGGCCCGACACCTTTTTCCACGTGTCACGAGCTCGATCGCAGACTCGAGGGTCTCCTTTTCTTTTTTTCACCCGGCTTAGGTCCGGTGCGTTGGAGATTTAAAGGGCAGAAAAGCCGTCGTTGGTTTGCATCTGGACGGCTGGTGGCCGAGCCGTCTCGCGCTGGAGTTGTCTCCTTGCGGCTGCCGTAGGGCACTCGACTGTGTGTCAGGCTAAGTTGGAGCGTAGCAACAAGTAGAATATTCCACAGTCGGCTCAACCAGACCGGATGGGACCAACACATTACACAGATTTGGTTCCCTCGAGCGGCGCCCGGTCAAACATTTGGGTCACGGGTCAAACGAATCAGGTTCACTCGACCGCCCAATTTCTATCTCGAGGAAGAAGAATAAAGGAAGAAAAAAGAGGACAGATCTGTATCTAAAGATAGGAGACACACGTACACAAAGTTAATGACTGTTGGGTTGTAAAGGTCGGGAGAGCCGTTACATGGCAGGCTAGAGTTCCCTGTGCGTGAAGACACGTCCGACGCAGCCTCATCTACTGCGCCACCCCGAAATGAATAGGAAAGATGATGAGTTCACATGGTCTGGCTGTCACGGGGCCCCACCTGGACCACCCTATAACACATCTCCCTCTCTTCTCTTCACGACGGCAAACATCACGACACATAATCCAACAGCTCTTTCCCGATTGGAGATGGAATCAAAGGCGGACAGGTGGAGTTGCCGTTGACGTGGGCCTTCTTCTCTGAGTGCCCAAACTTTATACCTGTTTGTGTAAACGGTGCTCGTATTACGGATTCGGAGATTTACTATAGCATGTGGATAACAAACGAAAAGCCGAGCCCACCGAGCAGGGCAGTCCAGTTGCGATCCATAAAACCCCCCGCACCCTCGTTCAATTCGGAAGAAGACGAGTCACCAAAGGCAGCAGTAGCCGCAGGTGAGCTAAAGCAGCGAGAAGGGAAGAAGAGAGAAGATCGCCATGTCGAAGGAGGTGAACGTGGAGGGGGAGCAGCCGCCGGTGAAGGACTACACGGACCCTCCGCCGGAGCCGCTGTTAAACTTCGGGGAGCTCCGCCTTTGGTCCTTCTACCGGGCCCTCATCGCCGAGTTCGTGGCCACACTCCTCTTCCTGTACGTCACCATCGCCACCGTCATCGGCCACAAGGAACAGAACGCGGCCGACCAGTGCAGCGGCGTCGGCCTCCTCGGTATCGCCTGGGCCTTCGGTGGCATGATCTTCATCCTCGTCTACTGCACCGCCGGCATCTCTGGTCATCCTCGTCCACCCACCTTTCGAGTTTTAACCCAAAAATTCAACTAAACTGCGTATGTGCTAAATCCTACCTCGCTTGGGTTTTGTAGGAGGGCACATCAACCCCGCGGTCACGCTCGGGCTGTTCTTGGCGAGGAAGGTGTCGCTGATACGGGCGTTGTTGTACATGGTGGCGCAGTGCTTGGGAGCCATCGTCGGGGTGGGGATCGTGAAGGGGATCATGAAGCACCAGTACAACTCCCTCGGCGGCGGGGCCAACGTGGTCGCCGCCGGCTACTCCAAGGGTACCGCCCTCGGGGCCGAGATCATCGGCACCTTCGTCCTCGTCTACACCGTCTTCTCTGCCACCGACCCCAAGCGCAGCGCTCGCGACTCGCACGTCCCCGTACGTACCAAAAAGACAACACGCATGTCTACCCTAAATTACTGGTGCTTTAAGTCCTTTTTCGGTGGATTTTGTTGACTTGAATTAATTGTTTCCAGGTGTTGGCACCACTCCCCATCGGGTTCGCCGTGTTCATGGTGCATCTCGCCACCATCCCCATCACCGGGACCGGCATCAACCCTGCTCGGAGCCTTGGCGCTGCAGTCATCTACAACCAGGACAAGCCCTGGGATGACCATGTGAGCCCATAATTTCGGGCATTATACGAATTCTTTCATGTCTGCGGTTGTTTTGGAGGTGGAATGATTGTGTTCTCTCTGGTGGTGAATGCAGTGGATATTCTGGGTGGGTCCCTTCGTCGGAGCGTTAGCCGCGGCGGCGTACCACCAGTACATCCTGAGAGCAGCGGCCATCAAGGCTCTGGGTTCCTTCAGGAGCAACCCCACCAACTAAAATCAGCTTCCTGAAGCATGCAGCAGCAGAAGCCTCGCCTTTTCTCGTCTTCTTTCATTTGTGTGAATGATGATTGCGCGCGAGGGAAGTGAAGAGAAAGGGGGATAGGGTTGCTTCTGATTTCCTATTTTTATCTGCCTGTGTCTTGTCTCTCTCAGCTTCTTCTTTGCCTTGTGTAATGTAAGGGGGATGTGTGGCACTCTACTTCAAGTTGGGGGAAACTATGGTTGTATTCTGGTCTATTTCTTAGCAACACTGTTGTCTGTGCTCAGTAACATTGTCTTAAAATCGTGCTCATCGGTAGTGTAAGCATGAGAGGGGAATTAATTTGCAGGACATATCACACCCACCACCTTCGGCCCCTATCTTTTGACTGGCCCTCCACTTGCTTCCTTGGCCCTTATCTTTTTCACTTGTCCTCCACTTGCTTCCACCCAACTCTTATCTTCTTTTACTTTGCCCAACCCTACTTTGCTCTTCTTTTATGCAAAAGAAGACGAGCGAAAGAGAGGAGGGAACCTGAGATCTTTTGCCTCGTGCAAAGCGAAAGGCTCTTCATTCCCGACTGCCGTGCCGCGCGGATAACTGTGCCTGGTCGTCGAAAGCTCACAGAGTGGAGTTCTCAGGTTGGCCCTCCTGCGGCAGCTCTGTAAAGCTATGGGGTGCTGCACTTGGCCTGCACCATTGACGGCTTGTTGGTCTGCTGCAGCACTGGCGAGGGAGAAGGTCTGAAATGGCAGGCGCACAAGGAAGGTGCTTGTCCCTCGAGTCACAAGATCGCTCGTGATGTTCTCGTCCCTTTCGTTCGCAATCGACGATGGCCATCACAAGCTTCTCAATCCAACACTAGCGATCATGTTGTGTGTGGTGTTCTCATCTTTTCCACTCCCAGTTGTCGACCGCCATTAAGTTTTGTGAAGAGACCTCTCATATTCGATCAGATTACATATTTTCCAATTCAAGCCCCAGCAGCGAGCATCAATCGAATTCGCAACGTGATCCACAATGTCGTGTTCTAATCATAGTTGATGTGGCCATCTATAAGAATCGTGAACGGTCCTTTTCCTTTCGGTGTAGAAAATTCAATCACGTTGCAAGTTCTTCGATTCAAGCCTCAAGTACACATCAATCAACCTATTGATTTGCAAATGTTCCACGTGATCCTCCGATCAAATTATTACGGTGCAGCGACCAATTCATTCAGCACGAATTAGAATCTGTTTTTGGATAAAAAGATATTTGGCCTTTTTACACGACTAATTATATATTATCCATGTAGTTAACTAACTTTAATATTTCGATATGTACATTTTAAAAAGTTATAACGATATTACGAAAGTAAAATATTTAGATTTATTTATTATAATACGATTTTATCAATGGAAACATGAAAAACAAAGGACAAAAATATAATTTTAACGTTTCAGTTAGTAGTAGTGAACGACGATATCGCTAAGGGTCGTTGATGGATGTTGTGAATGAAGAGAGCGACGATGCGAGGTGCAAACCACTTTGTATTTGCATTGATGTTGACGTAATTGTTGAGTGATCTTTTCACCTTTAAATCTACATTAGTGGCCTTTTCGTCACTTGACAATTGCATCAGGATTGACATAGTTGTTAAGTGACAAAAGAGTCATCGATGTAGATGTTGAATACTCATTTTGTTGCTCGATAATTACATCGACATCGACATCGATGTAATTACAGAGCGATGAAAGGGTCGCCCAACAATTGTGTCAGTATTGAGAGGATTTTCACCTCTCATTGTTGCTCTTTTCATCCACAATTGCCATCTACAACTCTTAGTGACACTACCGTTCATCACCATAGATGTTATATATAATCATCAATTGAAACATTAAAATTATTTTTTTGTTATTTATTTTATATTTTCATTGATAAATTTAATAATATTAAAATATATGAATCTAAATATTTTACTTTCATAACTATTAGGATGTGAATATAATTATTTAAAATATAGAGACTAAAATGCTAAACGTAACTAACTAATGTAATTATCCTCCTTTTATGATGCTCGACATTTGTACGTATTGAAATGTGCTGAAGAAGCTTCATCATATTAAAAAGCCTCTAATAAAGGTTTAAGTTTTTGTTCTCCAGTAAAATTGTTGATAGGAGAAGTCCCAATGTCCGATCAACAAGTAAGCTTCAAATAATGACCCAACAATACTCGGGTGTTTCGAGAGTGATGGAAAACGTGGCTTCTTCGGTGTCTCTATCACGTCCAAAGAATGTGAATAAGTTTAGAAATATGTACTGCCAACATAATGACCCACGAATGAATAAAGACAATAAATAATCAAATGATTCAAACTCATTAATGATTAGAAATAAAATGGAGCAGAATGGAATGCAAATGATTGACAATAACACTGAACCTACGGCATGCTGCTGCTTCTTCATCCAAACCAAATTTAATGGCATTCATTAGAAATTCTTAATTCTCTCTCTCTTTGTCTCAACACGTTGAAAATATTCATAGTATTCTTCCATTTTAGTTAGCTGGACGATAAAAATTTTGTACTGACACTGTTGAACTATCCGTAGCATGTATAAAATTTAATGAAGTAAAAAAAATCTAGTTGATCCTTAATAATTGAGACATTACAGCTAGTTATCATCTTATAGAAAAAAAATCTAATTAGAGATTCAATTTTACATAGCGACCCATCGAATTGCTTACTCGTCCGACACTAGATTTGTTGAACAAACTAGGATGTTGGATCTGATGTAGTTATGAATCCCTAACATGTCGGACGACCTAACAATGGTCTGGGCCCGTGTGGAACTATTCTCGTGCCCTTGCTATGCTTATGAGATCTCTGTTGTTTGGTTGTTTGCCATTGGCTTTGTTTTATGGGCTCTTGAAATCAATCATGATTATTTTAAGATCTGCTGATTTTTAGCAGACAACATAGAAATCGTTGATTTCCAAGTTGTTAGTGTACCTTTACGCTGTGACCGCCAAGTCAGCACGGTTATGTCCAGGTCTGGATGTGTTAGGATTGCTTTGATTGATCTCCGGGAAGGAAGCCGGCGTCGGGTTGGGTGAAGCAGGTCATTTGTCTGTTCGGGGATGAGGCCTCCTATTAGTGCTCAGCCCGCCACACGTGCTTCAAGTCCCTACACAAAGGTCAGGTCAGGGTTTTACGAGCCAATCCCTCCGATGGTAAAGTTAGTACTTCTTTTAGGGAGATGTCTTGCCCTTCAAAGTCCGATCCCCAGGCCTGCGTCGGTCTGAGGTTTTTATAGCGAGGAGAGTGGTGTTTTCCCATGTGGCGAGTAGTGTCATTCCGAGTTTCTGGGCAACATCATGGAGGCGTCGTCCTGTCACGTGGTCATTACCCTCTCCCCGCAAAACCGATCCAGCAAAGTGCGCAGCGGGACCACACACATGAGGAGGACGTTAGTGACTCGGACATCACTGACACAAGATTGCGGGAGAGGATCCCCCCTGATGGGAGCAGGGGCACTGCACCCGACACAATGAGCTCCAAGCTACTAGACTCAAAGTAGGCCTTAATGTCACCCCACTAAACCATTTCATTGGGGTGTGCAGCGTCAACGCTTATAAGGCTTAAGACCTCTCATTTCCTTACTAATGTAGGACTAAATGCACCTTGCCTACCTCCTCTTGGGGCGTACCCCCTTTGGGGTGCACGGCTGCCTACCCCCTCTAGGGCGTACCCCCACTTGGGGTGCTCGGTGTTATACCCCATATGGGGTGATCATCGTGACATCCTTGAGAATTCACCCTGTTTACCCCCTCGGGGGCGTTTGATATGACATTCTCCCCCACCCAATCTCGTGACATCCTCGTCAAGGACTGGCCACGCTGCCTACCCTCTCTGGGGTGCTCGGCGTGGACACCCCCTCTGGGGTGATTGGTGAAGGTCAAGGATTTCTCTGATACCACTTGTCACGTGGCCATTACCCTCTTCCCACAAAATTGGTCCAGCACAATGCGCAGTGGAACCACACACATAAGGAGGACGTTAGTGACTCGGACAACACTAGCACGGGATTACAGAAGAGGATCCCTTCTGATGGGAGCAGGGGCACCGCACTCGGCATAATGGGCTCCAAGCCAATCGACTCAAGGTGGGCCTTAATATCACTCCACTAAACTGGTTCGTTAGGGTGTGCAGCGCCAATGCTTATAAGGCTCAATACCTCTCCTTTCCCTACCAATGTGGGACTAAATGCACCCTGCCTACCCCCTGTTGGGGCGCACCCTCTTTGGGATGCACAGTTGCCTACCTCCTTTGGGGCGCACCCCCACTTGGGGTGCTCGGCATGATACCCCCTATGGGGTGATCACCGTGACATCTTTGAGAATTCTCCCTGCCTACCCCCTTGGGGGCGTTTGGCGTGATAGTCCGAACTTTCGAGATAGTGTCGTACTTCAGACGGTGCTAGCACTCGTACGAGTGCGTGCTCAGTGAGGCTACCGAGATGCCGTCCTGAGCTTTCCGGGATAGCATCGTACTTCAGATGGCGCTGGTGCTCGTATGAGCGTGTGCTCGGTGAGGCTGTTGAGGCACCGTCCCGAGCTTTTCAGGATAGTGTCGTGTCGCCTGTCCGATGCCCATTTTGATACGATCGGGGGTCACCGGACTGTGCTGATGTGGCTTGCCACGTTTACCTTTATGTAATCGTGGTAATAAGGTGCCACCCATAGGGGGGTGGAGCTAGTATGCGCCCCATCATTCTCCCCCCGGAAGAAAACCATGTGTCAGTTCTTGTTGTGGAGGACTCGGGGCGTGGCTTTTGTCTCTTGGAGTTATGATTATTGACTCGGGCAGCCTGCGATCGAGGTACATGACTCGGGTAGTTTACGGTCGAGGCACATGTCTCGGGCAGCCTGCGGTCGAGGCACATGACTCGGGCAGCCTGCGGTCGAGGCAAATGACTCAGGTAGCCTGCGACTGGGGAACACGACTCAGGTAGCCTGCGACCGAGGTGTTCGACTCGGGCAGCTTGCAGCTGAGGTATACTACTTGGGCAGCCTGCGATCGAGGTGTACGACTCGGGCAGCCTGTGGTCGAGGTACACGACTTAGGCAGCCTGCGATCGAGGTACATGACTCGGGTAGCCTGAGGCCGAGGTGCATGACTCGGGAAGTCTACAGCCGAGGTGCACGACTTGGGCAACTTACGACCGAGGTACACGACTCAGGCAGTCTACAGCCGAGGTACACGACTAAGGTAACCTGAGGTCGAGGTGTACGGCTCTAGCATTTCTATCTGCTTCATTCGGCCTGCCAATCTCTACCTTGGCTTTCAAGTGCCAAGCTCTTGTAGCATTGTCTTTGGTGGGAAATCCAGGCGCCAATGGACTGCTAAGTCAGAAAATATTCAATGGTGGGCGACGCCTTGGGTTGTCCGCTATGTTGCGACCCTAGGCATGTATTAATGTTGGAATGAGCTGTCGCCCACCCCAGGAAGGCGAAGGGTCACCTCGATCGGCGAGACCCACCTTCTAAGCGATTTCGCAACTCATTTTCTTTTTTGCTTTCAATCGATTCGCCTCATCGGTCGTCCCTCCCTCGGTGTATGTCGTCTTCATCCTCTTCGGTTGCCATCTCCTTCAATCCTCCTCTTCGGTTGTTTCCTTTCCCCCTTCTCAAGTTAGTCAGAATGACCTCCTCCTCCTCCTTCTTATCCTCCTCATCCTCGTCCTTATCCTCTAGTGGTGCCGAGGGTAGCCCGTTGCCCTCGGGCTGTGACTCCCCCATTCACAAGAAGATTGCATGGGCCCTTGAGGCCTTGAAGTCGTGGCATGACCTCGACTCTGTCATGATCGAGGAGCTGCTCAATCGTGTCCGGGAGCGCTACAGTGTTCTGTCAGACTATGAGCTTCACGCTCCTCGGTCGGAGTAGCACGCATATGACCTATTCCCATAAGGGTTCGGTCTTACCTTGGACGTGCTTGAGGCGGGACTTTGATTTCCCCTTCACCATATCATCGAGTCCTTCCTTTCTTGGTGGCATATTTCCTCGTCCCAAATGGTGCCGAACTCCTGGTGTTATCTGATGGTGTTTCTTGGGGAATGCCAAAATGCTGGTATCACTCCGACCCGACCCTTATTCTTTTCTTACTTTTGTATTTCCAAGGGGTCGGGCAGATATTTTTTGTCAGCCCGATCAGATTTTAGGGTTAGCGGGGCCTCTTCTAATAATAAGGGATGGAAGGGTCGATTTTTCTTTATTAGTTATGCATAGGGGTGGGGCTTCGGCCTTCGGTGGTCATCGCGTATGATAAATAACTCTGCTCCTAGACTGACCGATGAGGAGTATGAGAACCTCGGGAGATTGAGAGAAATATTTCTTCATCTCGAGTGATCAAAAATATGATCGAGCAGTGGCTTGTAGAGGCAGGGCTTAGCCCGACGTCTTGAGGTATGCCTATGGTTGCATCTGTCAATTTGGTTTTTTACCCCTATTGTTTGGCATTTTGCCTAACCTCATGTTTTTGTGTCGATATGGTGAATTTCAAGACAGTACGAGGGATGCCATGGGTTTCTTCAGTTTCCACCCCTCGCCCGATGGTTAGGGCGTCTTCGGAGCCTCGTGAACAACCTGGAATCATCGAGGCTGATCGACCTCGGAAGAAGACCAAGATGTGTGCTTTGAAGAAACCTAAGTCAACTGCGGCTCGAGCGGAAGTGACCTCGATTGAGTGTGCGATCGGTGCAGGGTCCGACCATGGTCGGGGCAAGGAGGGGCCCAACCGGGATGAGACGGGGAAAGCCACTTATTTGCCTTCTGTGCGTGACCTTTGCTATACTCGAGCTCGCTCCAAGGATGTGCTATACCAGGCTCTGTTCATGGGTGATCTACTGGAAGGGGAGGTGTCGGATCTGCTCGTGCCTCGATGGACGGGACTGACCCATGGGGTTTGGGTGTGGACCGACGACCAATCCATGGCTTCGTTCATCCGCGAAGGACTCCATCCCGACCTGGCTCGTTAGTTGTACAGTTCCCCGTTGGAGGTCTTGATCATGAAATCAGTGAAGTCACTGATATGGGTAAGGATCTTATCCTCGATTTCTCAAAGTGCTCGGGATCATCCTTCGCTCTAACCTTATCCTTTTCGTAGGGCCAACACTATTTCATGGTGCTGATCAATTGCATGTAGGATGCCAGTCGCATCATCAAGTGCATGGGTGACAGGATCACCGAGCTCTAGAGCCAGGTCGACGAGCTCAAGGCTGGGGCCATGCTTGAAACCGTCGTGGCTGTCGAGCAGCATGTGACTAAGCTAGAAGCGAAGGTCATGCGTCTGAAGTCCGAGCTTGAGGAGCCCGCTCGGTAGAGGGGGGAGTTCAAGGAGCAGCAGAAGGAATTGCATGCCCGAGTTCATTCAATGGAGAATGAACTGCTCGAGCTTTCTCGGAGCTTGGAGGCGGCTCGGGTCGAGGCCAAAGCATCCACCGAGGCATTGGCAGAAGAGACTCAACAAAGGCCTGAGAAAGACAAGAAGCTGATCGAGGCCTATAAGGAGTCTCGGGGATTTCAGCTTGGGCTTGCTAGGTCAGGGCAAGCCACCTACGAGTATAGGTATCGGGTTACATTGGCTTGGTTCTGAGCCCGGTATCCGAACCTCCAGTTTGAAGAGGACCCCTACGCCACCTTACCCGAGGAGATTCCTTTTGACGACAATGCAGATCGTCCCAAGGCCTGAGTGGCCTAATTTTGACTTTTAGTTTTGTAAGGGGACGGTCGGGTATAGCCTTATTTTGTAAACCATGGTCGGCCCAACTATGTAATCGGATTTTGAACTTCAATGAAAACTTTTGTTTCAGCTTTCAGGTACATCTTTACATTGCTTGGTTAATTACATGAAATTTTTTTTAGGCTAGACACATTCCATGTCCTCGGTATCGAGTGGCCCTCCATCGTGGCCAACTGGTAAGTGCCATCTCGAATGACATCAATCACCCAATAGGGTCCTTTCCAACTTGGGAAGAATTTGCCGTGCGATCGGGTCGGATCGTTGATCTCGACCCTTCGCAGAACCAAGTCGTTTAACCTGATCGGTCGAGCACGTAGCTTTCGATTGTAGAGCTTGGCGATGACCCTTTTATAGGCGAGGGCTTTAAGGTGGGCATCGGCCCGTCGTTCTTCCACCAAGTCGAGCTTAGCTCGTAATGATCTCGGGTTGTAGGATGGCCTCGGTGCCGAACACAAGGTTGTAGGGAGATTCCCCCATGGAAGTCTTTGGTGTTGTCCGAGAAGACCACAGAATGCTCGGGTGCTCTTCTACCCGAGCACCTCAAGCTCCGGACACCCTCTTCTTAAGTCCCTCTAGGATAGATCGGTTGGTAACTTTTGCCTAGCTGTTCGTCTAGGGATGGGCCACCAAGCTTAATCTTAACTGTATTCCATAACCCGAGCAAAATTCTTTGAACCTTTCATTGTTGAACTAAGTTCTGTTATCAGAGATGATGGCTCTTAGGATACCGAAGCGGGTTAATATATTTTTCCAAATGAACATCTTCACCTGGAGCTCGGTAATTGTTGCTAATGGCTCGGCCTCTACCTATTTGGTGAAGTAATCTACCTAGACGATCACGTACCTTTGCTGTCCTGAGGCTGGCGGGAAAGGCCTGAGAAGGTCCATCCCCTACTATGCGAAGGGTCAGGCGTAGTCGATGGGCTGTAAGCGGGACTGCAGGTTGTCGGGGTGTTCTAGCATGCTTTTGGCACAGAATGCATCGTTATACGTAGTCCTTCGTGTTAGTATCTGAGCAGCACTAAGAGGGGAGGGAGGGGGGGGGAGGGAGGTGAATTAGTGTAGTAGATAAAACCTATAAATTTGAAACCGATTTTAGAAATAGTTGTTAGATGAGAAATTTCAATCCAACAAAAATGATTCCAACATAATGATTCGAGTGAATGCTATTGAAAGTAGAGAGAATGAGACCGATGGATTTGCAGCTAAGTAAAGAATAAGATACAATAATTAAAACTCACATTCAGAGTAGTATGCAGTGATGTATAATGGTTCGGTCAAATGATCTACGTCCACTTCTGAAACCTCCTTCGTTAAGGCTCTCAACTTCCACTATCAAATCTTCTTAAAGGGGAAGGACCAAGCACCCCTCTTACAAACTTTTACAAGTGGTGCACACTCTTATATAATTTTGATAAAAAAAAGTGGGAGGTGAATACTCAAGCTATTGAACATAATTTTTCTAAAGCTTTGACTCAGTTTTTTCACTTCTCAAAAGGTGCTTTACCAGTTGAGAAGAGAGGGGTATTTATAGACTCAATTGGCTTAAAAAATGAAGCCAAAAAGAGTCACATCCCGGATTTTTGAGTATTGACAATACCACGGCCTGGCATTGGCGGTACAACTGCTAGTTGACCATGTTTTGTCAGTGTACTGGGCGGTACCATCGCCCGACAGGGTCCTTAGACTCTGTGGACTGATGGTACCACCTCCTGTTAGGCGGTATCACCATTAACAGGTAATAACTGCTAGTGGTACCATCGTCTAGACCACCTGGGAACCTGTTCCCGGGGCAGTGCCACCGCCAGACCTAGTCCAGCACACATGCAAGGCATGATATCAATATAAAATGCACACATACAAGGCATGATATCATTTTATGATGTACTATCAAATAAAATGATAACTTATCATATCAATGAAAGATACTAATTTTTAAACTTGATATGATAACAATCTCTCAAAAATTTACATTTTAAGCATTTGAGATACATTGCGATATGATACATATAAGTCATTCATTTCTTCTTGATGCATGCAAGATGTTTATTAAGTCACTAATTTATTTTGCTCATGCAGGGCATTTAACAAGTCATCAATTTAATTTTGCCACATTCTTCTCTCCCTTTGTCATCAACAAAAAAGAGGTGAATCGTAATATCGACAAAAAAGTTAAAGTCAGGCATTATAAGATATCGTGATGCTAGTCATTTATCAAACGTATCAAAGATTGTAAAGATAGTCATCAAACACATATGATACATGAGGCTAAACTTTGCTTAGAAAACAAGTTGAACATCATGCAAAATATGTCATTCGAGATGGATAACCCCGAAGAATGATTTGATCATTTTTATTCATGTCTATGAAATCTGAAAAATGATTATTGAGGCCAAAAAACATAAGGATTTCTAAGTGCTTATAAAAGATTCATATACGGAAAAATTTAAGACTCAACTTTGGTTGAAAATTCAAGCATAAAATTGTAAAGAGGAAAGATACATCATTGAAGCCAAATTATTTATTAAACATAGTAACAAGAGCTTCATGTCATTTATTCAAAAAAAAAACATGAGATATATATATATATATATATATATATATCAAAATTCATAAAGAAGTTTAACTTTGCATTTATAAATTCATGAAGTGAAGCATATTAGCATCAAAAATTTTATAAAAAAGAATTCAACATGGCATTCTTATAAGAATTCATAAGATGGAGGATAAACTATCAAATCGTAAAAGCTCAAGACTTAGAGATTAGCACATAAATAAAGTCTGTAGAGAGTATAATAAATACTTGAGAGCCTAATCTTTTAAGCAAGGTTCATAACACTAAGTTGCATATGTCAAGCTTCAAATGATGCAAAAGTCATGAAATTTATTTAATCATCCAAATAAAGGTAGAGGGAGTATAAAACCAAGTTTACCACATCATTGAAGGGCATGAGATAACTCAAAATTTATCAATCGAAGAAGGAGGTGAATCAAAATATTACGATCGAATGATAAAAATGAGAGCTCTTTTCAAAAATATGATATCATAAAGATGTCATCCAAAATCCGAAAATAATAAGTTAAGATTGTAAAAACTGAAGTTGAAAAATTTTGAAAAAAAAAACATACAACATCATATATTAGGACAATTTAGCATGTCTAATTCTCTTCTAATGAAGTCAAATTATTCTTCATTTAGGGGTTTTATGAAGATATCCGCTAATTGATGTTTTATATCAATAAATTCTAGAATAACATCATTATTATTGATATGATCTCGTATAAAGTGATGCCTAATGTCAATATGCTTAGTTATAGAGTGTTGAATGAGATTTTTAGTTAGACAAATAGTACTTGTGTTATCACATTTTATAGGAATATTTTTTAAATGAATTCCATAGTTTTCTAAAGTATTTTTCATTTAAACAACTTATGCACAGCATACACTTATAACTATTTATTCGGCTTCCACCGTAGATAGTGTAATTGAATTTTATTTCTTAGAAGTCCAAGAAACAAATATATGTACTAAAAATTAGCATCCGCATAGGCTTTTAAATCAAAGTCATCGGATTTTGGATATCATAATCCTAGGTTTGGGGTTCCTTTAAGATATCTAAGGATTCTTTTAACGACTTTAAGATAAGATAACTTAGGATTAGCTTGAAATCTTACACAAAATCCTATACTAAACATGATATCTGATCTAGTTGCGGTGAGGTAAAGTAAGCTACCTATCATTCCCCTGTATATTTTTTGATTAAAATTTTCTTCACTTTCATCCAAGTCTAACTTAGTGGAAGTGCTTATATGAGTGTTTATGGCTTTTGAACTATCTATGTTAAATCATTTTAATAATTCTAATATATACTTATTTGATTAAGAAATATACCATCACTAAGTTGTTTAATTTGTAATCCTAAAAAGAATGTTAATTCACCCATTAGACTCATTTCAAATTCATGACTCATACACTTGACAAAAGATTTACATAGTGATTCGTTAGTAGAACCAAAGATAATATCATCAAAATAGATTTGAACAATAAAAAAATTATTTTTAAAATATTTAATAAGTAATGTAGTATCGACCTTGTCTTTAGTAAAATTATTTAAAATTAAAAATGAACTAAGTCTCTCATACCAAGCCCTTGGGGCTTGTTTTTACCGATAGAGAACCTTAGTCAATTTATACATATAATTAGGAAGGAAAGAGTTTTCAAAATCGGGTGGTTATTCAATAAACACTTCTTTGAAAATAAAACTATTTAAGAAAGCACTTTTGAAATCCATTTGAAATAACTTAAAATTATTACTACTAGCATAGGCAAGGAGCATCCTAAGGGCTTCTAATCTTGCTACAGGAGCGAAGGTCTCTTCGTAATTGATATTTTCTTCTTGGTTGAAACTTTTGGCCACTAATCTAGTCTTATTTCTAACCACGATACCAATTTCATCTTGCTTGTTTCTAAATATCCATTTAGTATCTATAACTAAATGGTCACTTAGCCTAGGAACAAACTTCCACACCTCGTTTATCTCAAATTAGTTCAATTCCTATTGCATTGCGATAACCTAAGAATCATCTTTCAAGACTTTGTCAATGTACTTAAGTTCGATTTGAGAAAGAAAAGCGACGTTGACATAAAAATTCTTAAAAGAGGAACGAGTTTAAATCCCTTTTGATGTGTCTCCTATAATTAGCTCCTTAGGATAAACATCTACATACTTCCATTCTTTAGGCAAGGAAATTGAGGATGAAGATGCATCCAAGTTGCTATTTTGAGGAGAGAGTTCATTCAAATTTAAACCATCAAAACCAAAATCATCATCAAAATTATTTTTCTTAACTTCATAAACTTCATTAAAAACTACATGAATAGACTCTTCTATAACCAAGGTTCTTTTATTGAAAGTACAAAAAGCTTTGGAAATGGAAGAGTAACTAAGAAAGATGCCTTCATCGGATTTTACATCGAATTTTCCTAAGACATCTTTTTCATTCAAGATAAAGCATTTGCAACCAAAAACTTTAAAATAAGAAACGTTTAGTTTTTTGTTATTCCATAATTCATAAGGAGTTTTGGATAAATATGGCCTTATTAGAACTATATTCATGATATAGCAAGTCATATTAATAGTTTCGGCCCAAAAATATTTGGGTAAACTATGTTCATTTAACATGGTTCTTATCATTTCTTGTAAATTCCTATTCTTTCTTTCTACTACTCCATTTTGTTAAGGATTCCTTAGAGTAGAGAAGTTGTGGTTATAACTATTAGATTCATAAAAATTTTGGAAGTCATGATTTTGAAATTCACCGCCGTGATCACTCAGAATCAATGAAATAATGAAACCCTTTTCGTTTTGAGCAAGTTTATAAAATTTAGAGAAACATTTAGAACAATCACTTTTGTGAGCTAAGAAATAGGTCCAAGTGTATCAACTATAGTCATCTACAATGACAAATGTATATTTGCTACCTCCTGGACTCGTTATGCCAATTGGTCCAAATAAATCTGTATGGATCAATTGTAATGGTCTAGAGGTGCTTATTTGATTCTTTGGTTTGAAACTATTTTTTATTTATTTTCATAGTTGACAAGCATCACATACTGTCGTTAATGAACTTAATATTGAGAATGCCTCTTACAAGTTCTTTAGATATAATTTGTGAGATTAGTTTCATGCTAGCATGACCTAATCTCCTATGTCAAAGCTAAGTATCATCATTCAAAACTGAAAAACACATTTCATTGCTAAGATCATCAATGTTTATAGTGTAGATATTATTTTATTTTATTACAATCATAGATGTGTTGTTGTGTGGTTTTTCAACAATACAAGCATTAGATTCAAATTTCACAATATATCCCTTATCATATAGTTGACTAATGCTCAAAAGGTTATGCTTTAAACTATCTACCAATAATACATCATCAATTAAAAAACTTGATTTGTTACATATAGTTCTCTTACCAATGATTTTACCATTGTTGTTGTCTTCGAAGCTGATATAATCTTCATCTTGGTTAGTGAGCTTAGAGAATTGAGATGGATCTTTGGTCATGTGCCTTGAGAATCCACCATCAAGGTACCATCTCTTGCTCCTAGCTTGTGTGGGTAAATGTGTCTCTAAAAGATGATAGTTTTTAGGTACCCATTTGAACTTGGGTGCCTCAAAAATTGATCTACTAAACTTATCATTATTCACTGAGTTCTTTATTGTTCCTTTAGGAACCCATATTAACCTTTGTGGGCTAAGTTTCTTATACGGATATTTGTAGGCAACATGTCCGGATTTGAAACAAAAATTACATTTTAAATGGGATGATACATGTAGTGTGAGTCCTTTAATGAAGGTGGTTGGAGTTCGGTGAGATCTACTCATAAATCCAATACCACTTATTTTTTCGACGTGACCCTTGTTTGCAAGGATCATGTCTAAGCCCTTGCTACCGACTTTAAACTTGTTTATGGCCTCTTTAAGTAGCAAATTCTCATTTTTTTTATTACATCTAAGTATTCACACTTAGAGCATGAGGGCAAAGAGGGAGTATTGAGTTCAAGACTTTCAAGTTTATCTAGTAAGATAGCATGCTCCTTTTTCAATAAATTAAACTTCTTACTAATAGCTCTACACTCATCAAATAATTCATGAAAAATGATTGAAAGTTCATGAAAGATAAATCTTCATTAAATAACTCACATACCTCATCTCCTAAAGCTATTAGCGCGAAGTTGGCCTCCTCTTTGTTGATTACTTCTTCATCTTCGGAGCCACTTGAGTCGTCCCATGTCGCCTTTAGAGCTTTCTTCCTCTTTTGTTGCTTCTTCTTGGCTTGGGGACATTCACTTTTGAAGTGCCCCTGCTTCTTGCATTCATAACAAAAAACTTAATCCTTTTTAGGTTTAAGTTTATTTTTAATATTATTTTTAAATTTATTCTTTCTTATAAATTTTTTGAATTTTCGAGTTAAGAGTACAAATTCATCATCAAGGTTCTCATCACTTGAAGATTCCTTCAAGTGATCTTCTTGTGTTCTCAATGTCATATCCTTCATATTCTTTGGAAGGGGTTCTCTAGCTCATCATGAGCATGATATGTCATTTCATAGGTCATTAAAGACCCAATGAGTTCTTCAAGAGGAAAAATTTTAAGGTCCTTAGCATCTTGAATGATCGTAACTTTTGGATCTCAACTCTTTAGAAGGGATCTTAAAATTTTTGTTACAAGTTCAAAATTAAAAAAACTTTTACCAAGTGCTTTGAGTCCATTGACGACATCCATGAAACGGGTGTATATATCGCCGATGGACTCACTTGGTTTCATCCGAAACAATTCATAAGAATGCACCAAGAGGTTGATTTTGGACTTTATCACTCGGTTAGTGCCTTCATGAGTGATTTCAAGAGTATGCCAAATATCAAAATATGATTAAACTTATTTTTATCAAGTGCGTAAAACAAGACATTCATAGCCTTTGCATTAAGTGCAAAAACCTTCTTCACCGATTCATTCCATTCGTTCATCGAAAGAAAAGATTTTTTATGTCCATTTTCAATGATATTCTAAAGTTCAAAGTCTATGAAAATTAAAAAAAATCTTCATACGAGTCTTACGATAAGTGTAATCCGACCCATTAAACATAGACGGACGTATAATGGAATGACCCTCTTGCATGCCGGAATAAGTCATATCTCTTGGGTTTAAAACTAAATGAGAGTGACCAAGCTCTGATACTAATCATTAGGATCTGAGTGGCACTAAGAGGGGGGGGGTGTTAATTAGTGCAGTAGATAAAATTAATAAATTTGAAATTGATTTCGAAAATAGTTATTATACAAGAAATTTTGATCCAACAAAAACGATTCCAGCAGAATGATTCAAGTGAATACTATCAAAAGTAGAGAGAAAGAGATTGATGGATTTATAGCTAAGTAAAGAACAAGATGTAACAATTAAAACTCACACATTCAGAGTAGTACGCAGTGATGTATAGTGGTTCGGTCAAATAACTTACGTCCACTTCCGAAACCTCCTCTGATGAGACTCCCAACTTCCACTATTAAATCTTCTTGAAGGGGAAAGACTAACAAACTTTTATAAGTGGTTCACACTATTACAAAATTTTGATAAAGAAAAAATGAGAGGTGAATACACAAGCTATCAAATATAATTTTTCTAAAGCTTTGACTTAGTTTTTTTACTTCTCAAAAAGGTGTTTTAATAGCTGAGAAGAGAGGGGTATTTATAAACTCAATTGACTTAAAACAATAAAACAAAAAAGAGTCACATCTTGAATTTTCGGGTACTAGTGGTACCATCGCCAGTTGATCATGTTCTATCAATGTACTAGGCGGTACCACCTCCCATTTTGGTGGTGCCATCTTTCGACAAGGTCCTCGACGTGGATGGCGATGGTATCGCTAACTAGCAGTGTACCATCGCTTTGTTAGGCGGTACCACCGCTGGCAAGTAATAACTTCCAATGGTACCACCGCTGACCTAGGGCGGTACCACCATTGACTTTGGGCGGTACCATCGCCCAGACCACCTAAGGACCTATTTTTGGAGCGATGCCACCACCCCAATCTGGTGGTGCCATCGCTAGACCTGGTCCAGCACTATTGAATGGGTCCTAAATCCGGCCCAATTCAGTCTAAATAAGCTCCAATTGGCCCATATTAGGGTTAATCAAGATTATTACCTTATCCTAACCCTGATAACATGCTAACTACAGAATTGAAAATATATTCTAAGTAAATTAACAACCGACAACGTCGAGTCATCTTTCGGCGAGCATTTCGACGGACTTCCGACACACCCTTTGATTTCTTCCAACGGATTCTCGGCAGCCTCCCGGACTTTATGGCGAGTTCGACGAATCTTTGGCAAGCTTCCGAACCTTCTCGGTGAGCTCCGTGAGCCTTCGACAAGTCCCCGATTTATTCTCGGTTGGTTTTAGCAGCACTTCCGATCGGACTTAGACAAACTCGAACTCCTAACGTACTTGACTCCAGCAATTTACTTTATGTCTTCTTGCTATCATAGTTAATCCTGCACACTTATCTCAATAATATGGATTAGATCAAATAATCTATCAATTGACTTCATCATCAAAATCAGAGATTCAATAGTTCGTGTCTTGATGCATGGTTGGCCAATAATATCCCTGACGAATAATTTTGAAGGCTAGGGTCTGCCCATCGATGTGTCCGTAAGAGTGGCCAGGTGAATGACCTTTGGTAGAGTCGCTCATTCATCTCATAGTACCAAGCTTGAGTGCGACTTAGGCATTAGGTCACAACCTTATCCATGGGGAATATTCTCTCTTTTATATCGTAGTTCCACGTCGGTTTCATAAGGCTACCACCCCGGTTGTGATCGTGCGAGATGGGAGCAACTCAACCTCGAGCCCCGAGTTGGCGTTGGATCCCGAGGCGAGCTTTGCCAGTGCGTCGGCTCACTCGTTTTGGTCCTACGACACTTTAGACAATACAAAGCGTGGGAAGTTTACAGTGAGCTTTTTCACCTTGGTGAGATATTTTGACATGTTCGAGTCCCGAGCTTCGTAGCCCCCGTTGATGTGTTCGGCCACCAACTGCGAGTCGGTGTAGACTTCGATGTCTTCTACCTATAGCTTGATGGCTAGCTTGAGCCCAGCTAGGAGCGCTTCATATTCTGCTTTGTTGTTAGTGGCCTTGAAATCGAAGCGGAGGGAGCACTAGAATAATTGTCTGTCGAGTCCCTCCAACACCAGTCCTGCACCGGCGCTCCTAGAGTTGGCCGACCCATCTACATGCAAGCTCCATCTCCTCTTGGGTTGCACCGATTCATCGTCGTTGGGCGGGGTTAGTTCAGAGATGAAGTCAGCAATTGCTTGAGCCTTGATGGCGGCCCTCGGGCGTATAGTATGTCGAATTTGCTAAGCTCGATCGACCACTTGAGCAGGCGACTTGAGATGTTGAACTTAGATAAAGCTTATCGAAGCGAGTGGTTGGTGATTACCTTGATAAGGTGAGTTTGAAAATACGGACATAGCTTTGGCCGTCAAAGACGAAGGGGCCACTTTTCGATCGACCGTATCACTCCTCGAGTTCGTTCAATATGTGGAAGTAGGAGGTGCTATACTCCAAAGTTTCCTCGGTTAGGATGGAGCGACGCCTATTTGGAAGCAAACAAAGTGGAGGTCGAGCTGCTATCCCGCAGGGACAATGGCAAGGCGAGGGAGACCGACCAAATATTGCTTGACTCACACAAAGTCCTCCTCTCATTCTTCCGTCCATTTGAAGTTCTTTGCGTTCTTTAAGGCTTGGAAGAAGGGGAGACATTTGTCGCCCGATCGGGATGAATCAAGACAAGGCGACGAAGAGCCGAGCACCTCTTTGAACAAGGCGACTAAATATCGATGATGGCCGTGACCTTCTCCGAGTTGGTGTCGATCCCTCTTCTGTAAATGATGAAACCAAAGAATTTTTTCGAGCCGACGCCGAAGGTGCATTTTGTGAGATTGAGGTGCATGCCGAACTTTCGTAGTGTGATGAACGCTTCGGCAAGATTTGCTGGATGTGCCGAGGCTATCTTGCTTTTGACAATCACGTCGTCGAGATATACCTTCATGTTCCGCCCGATCTGCTGGGCGAACATCTTGTTTGCCATTCTCTGGTAGTTGGCTCTGGCGTTCTTTAATCTAAATGGCATGACCCGATAGAAATATACTCCTTGGTCGGTGATAAATGCCGTATGTTCTTGGTTCTCGGGCGCCATCTTGATCTAGTTATAACTCGAGAAGGCATCCATAAGCGAGAGGCTAAGTTTGCGTTGATCAGCTGATCGATTCTCAGGAGGAGATAACAATTCTTCGAGCATGCTCGGTTGAGGTCGGTGTAGTCAACACACATTCTCCAACTTTCATTAGGCTTTTTGACGAGGACTACATTTGATAGCCACTGAGGGTACTTGGCCTCGGCTATAAAGCCTGCTGCCATGAGGCATTCTACTTCGCCACGGACTGCTTGCTACCGGTCAGGGGCCAACCTTCGAGGCTTCTATTTTACTGAACTAGCCTCAGGATACATGCTTAGGTGATCCTGTGTGACTCCTCGATTGATCCCGGGCATGTCCGCCAACGACCAAGCGAAGATGTCGACGTTGTCAGTCAGGAAGCTGATGAGTTATACTTGCTCTTGCTTTGGGAGCTCCGATCCTACCCTCACAACCTGATCGAGTCAGTCTCTGTATAGCCACACATCCATACTGGGCTCCGCCGCCATCGGTGCTAAGCGGGCTTTTGACATCTCGCGGGTCATCCAGTGGTTGTTCGCTTCTTGGCCTTTGGGTAATTAGACCATTGTCAAGTAGCACTTTGTTTGACTCACGAGGATTTCCCGGGCTTCCCCAACTCCCTCAGGTCATGAACTTCATCGTTCGATGTAAGTGGAGACGCCCGAACTTGTTAAGGGTTGGTGGCCCAGATCGCGTTATCTTGGGGAGGTCTACCACCATGAAGGTTGTCAATATCGTCTTTGTCCTTGATTTTTCTCCCGAGTTATAAGCAAGGTGATCATGCCGAGCGGGAGATTGAGTCGCTAGTGAACCCGATGAATGTCGATCGACGGTGCTAGGGCCTCCTTGAGTAAACCGAAGTTTCGGAAAACGTTGAAGTAAAGGGCGTCGGTGCGGCGAGGATCTCGGCCCCTTTCAATTAGCGATCGAGATACCCCTGGCGGATGAGTTCCTCGATCTGATGCTTCAAGTCATGGCACTCCTCAGTGTCGTGGCTGTGCTTCCGATGAAACCGATAATACTTTGTCTGATCTCTGAGCTCTCTGGGGCTCTTCATTGGGTTCGAGGGCTCTCAGAAGACCCTTTTCTTTAATCTGGAGGAATATCTCTGTTCTGGATGCACCAAAGGCTAGAAGGGTGGACCTCGGGGGTGGCGTCTCGTGTCGGTCAATCGATGTCTGTCCCTGGGAGGACTCTATCTTGCCTCTCTTGTACTCCTTCCGCTTCCTGGCCATCAAAGACTCTGTTGTAACATACTAGTTCTCACGCTAGAGCATCTCCAGGACTGCCATAGGTGGTCGCTTGATGAATGACCAGAAAAACCTGGAGGGTCGTAGCTCCATTATGAATGTCTGCATTATCAGAGAGGGGTAAGCGTCGAGTAGTCCCCAGATTTTTATAGCAAAATGGGTTACAAAGTGAGAAAGGGGCTCGTCCTCCTTCTGATTGAGACCGAGGAGAAGGGCGACGGATGGCTTCGGCCGAGTGTAGGCTAGGAAGTTGAGCTTGAAGTCTTTGGCAAGTTGGTCGAAGGAGGCGATCGATCCAGTTGTACCACACCCAAGTCAGCCCTCTGAGAGTAGTAGGGAATGCCCTTAAGAGCATCGGAAGTCTTGCAACGCTTCATCCTGATGATTGGGAAGGTGGCCACATGTTCTCTGCCAGGTTGGAGCTGCCATCATATGCGCGAGGGAGGGGAGACTAAGCTTAGAGGAACTGGCCTATCTTGTATCTAGGGGACCCGCATGGGTGTCCTCCTTGAGTTCCTCTTGGACTTGCGGACTTCCCTTTGCACCTTGTCGAACCGGGTTGAGCATAATTGGGCTCGGAGGAGTGTCGAACCGGGGACGACAACGTGTCAAGCTCCAGCACCATCCTCGATTCCCGACATATCTACCTTGGGCGGAGTCGCAACGCCCGGGATCTGGGCGCAACATGAGTCGTGGCCACGGCTCCACCGACACCGCAGAAGGGGAATCGATTGCTATGCCATTGAGAGACGAGTGGGATGATGGCCGCATCATTCTAGCCAAAGTTTGGACTTGGTGGGCAAGGCCAGAATGCCTTATGTGAGATGGGTCTCTGGTTGTGGCGTACCACTGCGACGACCCTGGGTTGGTCGCTAGTAATGTTCCATAATCGTATGGGTCCTCGGCCTGGAGCACTGAAAAGTGGAGGATGTTCCCATGCTCATTAGTCGGGTGAGATCCTTTCATCGAGCGTTTGCTCCGGAGTCTCGGCTGATCTTGTGACATCCGGATCCTCCTTCTAACGCCAATCTATTAGTATACCTTTACGCCATGGCCGTCAAGTTAGCACGTCTAAGTCCGGGTTCGGATGTGCTGGGATTGCCTTGGTTGATCTTCGAGAAGGAAGTCGGCATCGGGTTGAGTGATGTGCCATTTGTCCGCTCGGGATGAGGCCTCTTGTCGGTGCTTGACCCGCCACACGTGCTCCGAGTCCCTGCACAAAGGTCGGGTCAGGGTTTTATGACTCGACCCCTCCGATGGTGAAGTTAGTACTTCTTTTAGGGAGTTGTCTTGCCCTCCAAAAGTCCGATCCCTAGGCCTGCGTCGGTTTGGGGTTTTTAAATCGAGGAAAATATTGTTTTCCCATGTGGTGAGTAGTGCCATTTCGAAGTTTTAAGGGCGTGGAGGTGCCGTCCGAGCTTTCAGATAGCATTGTACTTCTAGCGCCAGACGAGCACGTGCTCGACGAGGTGTCGAGCATCCCAAGCTTTTTGAGAAGCGCTGTCATACTTCAGACGGCGATCGCGTGCTCGGCGAGACTATTAAAGCGTCGTCTCGAGCTTTCTAGGACAATGTCTTGCCGCCTGTCCGATGCCTGTTTTGATACGACTAGGGGTCACCGGAATGTGCTAATGTGACCTACCACGTTTACCTTTATGCCGTCGTGACAATGAGGTACCACCCATAGGTGGGTGGCGTTGGTATGCACCCCATCACAAGTGATGCTAAATATTTCTGTTCTAAACTTATTCGTATTACGATCATAATCATAGTGATGCTTAGAATTGTCGCATAAAGGAGACCTGCATCGGAGAAATATTGCTACGATCTTAATGAGTTCTCAACCAATAGAAATAATTGAATCGTTGGCCACTAAAGCAGGTCTCGGTATAACGAGTTCGACCACAAGATTCACTTCCTTTCTTGGACATAACATTACTCTTACAATCCAAACTGGTGACATAAAAGCAAATTAAACGAGCCTTCTTGGAAGTAGACGGCACGACGAGAGCCATCGTTCCTCGTCTTGGTGACATCAGAGGTTGACTTGGAAGCGATGTCGATGACGAATCGGTATCGGACGTCGTTCCTCGCGAGCCTATCTAATGCCTCGTTGATGTGGTCCGGCGTCACCAGCTCGATTTCGCTAGTGACGTTGTACTTGCCGCACACGTCCATCATCTCCTGCGTCTCCTTAATCCCGCCGATGATGCTTCCGCTCACCGTCCTCTTCCCTGCACCATCACATCGCCGGTCCATTACCAACAAGAACGTCGACGCACACGACCACTCGTTTGTGCCTTCCATGTCAACTCACCAAAGATTAGAGGGAAGGATGGGAGCTCCACTGGCTTATCTGGAGCTCCCACGAGAGCCAATGTCCCCCTGATCTTGAGCAGCTCCAGTATTGGCCCCAGCGAATGCTTCGCCGACACCGTGTCGATGATGAAGTCCAGGCTCCTGGCACAAGCCTGATGCCAAACCACTCTCTTGAGCTCGAGAGTTCGATATTATGACAGCTACAGTTCACCAGGGCGATTGATCCATACCTGCATCTGTCTCGGATCGGTGCTAACGAGGAAATCATCAGCGCCGAGACGCATCTTCGCCTCCGTCTCCTTGGAGGGGGATGTGCTGATCACGGTCACGTGAAGCCCGAACGCTTTCCCGAACTTGACAGCTATGTGACCAAGTCCTCCCAAGCCAACGACACCCAGCCTTGCCTGGTTGCAGCATGTTGTGCTGCTTCATGGGGCTAAACACGGTGATCCTGCACACAGCAGCGGAGCTGCCTTGTCCAAGGGGAGACTGTCCGGAATATGCACCACATACCTGAAACATATTATGGTGTTGCAACTTCAAGATCACAGAACAAGAAATGGGATGGGATGCTGGGGTTGACAAATCCATGAAGTGGATTTGACCTTCTGTCGGCCACCAGCATTTTAGCGCCGTAGGTGATGCTACCGTCCCAAAAGATCCCATTGTATGTGAACTGGAGCTGGTCGCAGTAGTTTTCCTGCGAATCCTTGCAGAACTCGCACTTGAGGCAGGAGGCAGCCAAGCATCCCACCCTACTCTGTCTCCCACCTTGAAGTTGCTCACGTTGCTCCCAACCTTGGTGATTATAGAGTTATCTCATGCCTGTCATGAATATTTTCAGTTATTTAGCTTCAATCTTATGAAATTTGCAAAGACATCACTTAGCTTTAATTATTTTGATCCCATGTGATCATCCAAGGATAAAAAATAAATTTATTATATAAAAAATTTAGTATTATGATTAAAATCAAACGTATCCCAATACAAGTGAGCTGATAGACAACACCAAAAGGTCCAAGAAAGATAATTGGAAGAACCCCTCTTATCAGGATCGTTATATACTAACGTAAATGAACCTTTTTTCTATTAAAAAAATAATTTTAATCATAATACTAAATATAATTAAAATTAATTAGGATCATAAAATCTAATACTAACTTTAGTATATACAATCTCTTTTCCCACGAAAGAAACGCCACTAGACCCGATTACATGCGACCATGCAGCGATCTCCCATCATGACGATCCAACTAGATTTACAGCTGATACGAGGAGTACAAACTCTGCTTCAGCCTTGATTCGATGTCCTCACTGCTTCCAACATGGCTTTACGAAGAAGAGATCACAAAATCTCTCATATCTGACACGCGTCACTTGTCGACCCGACTCTCGGTGACAGAAAATTGAATGCTAAATGTTTCAGTAGCTTCAGGAGAGGGAGAAAGAGAGAGTACCCGGGAACAACAGGGTACATGGTGATTCCCCAGTCGTTCTTGATGTAGTGGAGATCGGTGTGGCACATCCCGCAGTAGAGTACCTTGATCGTCACGTCGTCAACTCCGTTCTCCCTGTGGAACCAAAGGGAACCCAGTTCTTCCGGAAGGCCTTTCTACAAGAAGAAGAAGCAGAAAAAGAAAGAAAGAGAGAAAGAAGACGACCACAAAGCAGTATCACCTTCTCTTGAAGACAAAAGGTGCGATCTTTCCGGATGAATCCTTCGCTGCCCATCCGAACACAGTCTGCGTGTGGTTTGGCGTCGTCTCTGCCATCACCCCTCCCTCTCCCTTTCTCAGAGTCAAAGACACAGCCCCTCTTTCAGAGACCACTGCTTCCTGCGATGCACTCCCATGTGGCTGTGCCCTCTTCCTTTAGTAGGTGGCTCTCCCTCTCTTTGAATGACACGGGGTCCTCTGGTAAACCGAGGACCAGCGATGGCAAACGGCCACCGTGCAATTATGCCAATTGAGCGTGCCAAGAGGTTCACGTTGTTGCCCATTGGATCAATACGTTTTTTATTGCAGTACGAAAAGGACGGATCGTCAGCACACAGGTCACCAGTTCACTTTCTTGGAGGAGGGACTGACGCTGTTGGAAACTCCCGACTTTATGGTATTCCTTGTGATTCGCGTTATCGCAAGCTGGGCGAGGAATGGAAGGAGATCCTATTGGGTTGACCACTGACTCGGCAGTTCGATTTGTTGACGTTGGGCCAACCATTCCACATGTGGGCCCCAAGAATACGAGATCTTTCATTGCGCGAAGGATGACCCACATGTAAGTTAAAGAATGACTTCAGTTTTAATACAGATGTGATTAGGCATGGCCCATATGTAAGTTAAAGAATGACTTCAATCGTCCTTCATTTACGAACTAACTCTTGTGGTCCTCCTTAGAACGTCAATGAAAAAGAGATTTATTTTTATGTTGTTCGATTCTTTGAAGTTTATGTTTCTGAATGCTTTTGAAGTATATATTAGTGTCTACATCATCATGCTAAAGTGACGAAGATTGACTGCAATGATATACCTATATAGAACGGGATATATATATATATATATATGAGTAAAAATAATAATAATTTTGATTATAATAAAAAAATATATAATCAATTAGCTATCGTCTATCATACAAATATCATGTAAGGCCTATAGAAGGAAAAAGTCTCAAACAACCCAACATTTGTTTACTCATATGAATAGAAATCCAAGAGATAGTTTGGGTTGATTATCGAAATGTCTCTCATATGGAATATTTATAAAGATATTATTAGGAGTTCATGGGATAGCTCGAGATGATTACAAACTATCTTCTTTACGGAATATTCTTGAGAGTCTAGCGGTAGCAATGATCAATTGCAAATCGTCCCCCTATAAAATATTTATGGGATATTTTGTCTCAGTCAAAGTCAAGTACAAAACACACTTATAACCTGTAAGGGGAGAGAACTTACACTAGACACGTGGATATCGATACTCTGAAAGCATCGAAAAGATCTCGTAAAACTCATCTCAATTTCGATTTTTGTGCAAATAACAACTTGGAAGAATACGCTTTTCATTTGGATGATTCTCAGATATACGATCGATTACATTCTTGATAAAGACATCAATGATGTTTTCTCCAAACAAATTGAAAAGTAGAATCGAAATTGATAATTCCAAAATCGTAACAATCTGGGTATCCGAAACTAATAATTCCAAAATCATGATGAGGCTAATTGCATCTTTTTTATATTACAAAAGGATGAAAGGAATATTTCTAAATTAAAATAAATCTACAGGAGTTGATCATCGAATTCAAGGGTGATGTCGAAATATAAGTGGAAAATGTGTTGCGTAACCATTTGACTCAACCTATAAAAGTTAAGATAAAATTTTAATATTTTATTTTAATACTATTAATATAGATCTTGATCGTCCAACACAGGTTTGAGAAGGTCCTTCAAACCAGTGTTCATCCAATGCTTAGGTTTTGTTCAGCTAGTTCAAGGGGCCCGTTATTGAACGTTGCATGAAGAAAAGATGGCCGGCAAACTTCCATGGAGTCACCGTGTTCATTGGAAGCTTCCTCCTACAACTGAAGAAGTCACTTGCGTTTCCATCTTCTCTCGGTTGCATGGGAAACTTACTGGAAAGTTGGGACAACGTGTTCGCTGAGCGAGTCAAAGGCAAACTTGAACTGCTAACATAGAAAATTGGCCCAGCAAAGTCTTTGGTCGAATAATAGTTGTAGTCCGTCAGCATCTTTGCCCGAACCTGATTGAGGTCAATGTGAATAGTGCAGACTTTGCGGTCAAATCAAAGGAATAGCCTTGATGTCAGTAGTTGCTCACTGTTGTTTGTATAGTATCCTGTTGATGTCAGTCGACAAGAATCATTTAAGTCCATAGGCAGTACTATAAATTAGTCCATTACTAACTCTGTCATTTAATTATTTAACTCCTTGACATGTGAAATTGACGCCAAAGGTAAGATATTTTGGATCAAAACAAGGCATAATTTTTTGAAAAACTTTGCTCTTAATAAAAATGATGACATGGGCTTAAAGAGTCCTCATAGAGTGCCAAGTTAGCTAATGGATCACCTCCTCACAAGTTGAATCCTCTTAATCGTAAGATCGAGCGATTACAAAGGTGGCTTTCAAAGTGATGCTGGGTGTATAAGCTTCACGATTAATACTATTCAGGAGGGAGCAGTGAAATAAAGTAGGGCCAACATAAAGGGCTAGAGAGGTGACACTCATGTCAAAGAGACCTTGACGCCATTGATTGTTAAGGAACTATTATGAGAGGAGAAGTAGCATCTCCTTAATCAAATACAAGAGAAATAAGGATTGGAGGTGGCAAAGGATCGGAGAGTTTGTGGATGATATGATTCATTAGGCGATCGATGGTTAGGACAAGATGGTGGAGTTCAACACGATGATAGAGGTGAAGAGATCCAGGATGAGAAGAAGTCGCAAGAGACATAGAAGAAGAAGGAGACAATAAAAATATGAAAGTGCGAAGCAACGGGTTACCAGCACCATTGTATCATTGCCTCACAAATCAAATTAAAAGGTGAGGAGCGAGTTTAGAGACACCTTTGAAGTTTCCATACCACAACATTACTAATATAAATATGATTAGATAACTAGTAAATGCATCCCATAATGGATATTTGAAAGGATTTAATTTGAGTAAAACACAATCTTATTTTTTTAAAATCGAAATACCCATTTTTGTCAATTCTACACAATGTTATGTGTACTATCCATTTCCATCAAAGAAATATGATTGAGTTAAAAGTCAACTTGTAGTGTTTTGAAATTATAAAGTCCCAAATATAAGAATGCTACAATAACTATGTTTAAATCCCTCATAATGAACTCATATATAAGCGTCATATATTATTCCGATTATTCTTGTATGGGTGCAATAAAAAATTTCAAATCCTTTGCAAAAATTGTTTTTGAGCCGTAAGATCGTTTCATGCGTGCCTCGTGGTAGTTAAGAAGAACTTCACTCGCTACTCTCAGTTCTCTCAGAGTAATTCCCTCTACATGACCACCTCGCTCCACCTTCTCCTGCTCTTTCTCCCTCTGCCTCAGACGCAGCAAGCCCACGCCGGCCTCCTCAAGTGCGGCCTCGTCCCCTTCGACGCCCGCCCCACTACCAAGCTTACCCTCTACGCTCGTCACCTCCGCTTTGACGATGCGGCTCTCCTCTTCCGCTCACTTCCTCGCCCCGACCCCTTCTCCTTCTCCGCTCTTATCTCCGCCCTCGTCCGATCCGGCCACTTTTCCCCAGCCCTCTCGCTCCTTCCCTCCATGCTCTCCCTTCGCCTCGCTTGACCCGTTCGTCATCCCCACGCTCTCAACTCCATCGCCCTTCCAGCTCCATTCCCTGTCCCTTTGGCTGGCATTCCGGGGACTTTCGCTTCGTCGCCTTCTCCCCATTGACCTCAAATGTGGAGCGATGGCCGACGCGCACGTGGTGTTCGACCGAATGGCGGAGAAGAGCATCGTGACCTGAGCGGTAGCTGGATACGCGACTTACGGACACGTAGGCGAGGCTTTGCGGATGCTCAAACGCATGCGAAGTTCCGGCACAGAGCCAAATCCGATCACCTGGAATGGGATGATCGTGGGTTCAACCGTAGTGGCGTCCTTATGACACGGTGCTGCTGATGCGGAGAATGCACTCGAGGCTTTGAAATGATGCGGTCGGCATCTCGAGCACGCTTTCGGCGGTCACGTGGAGGATGTTGTGATCGGAGTCAGATCCATATCACCAAGACAGGATTTTAGGAGTCAGTGCTTTGATGTGGTCGCCCCATGATGAGATGTCGGCTCTTGCAATGCTCCGTTTGGACTTTCGAGGAACAGCCGTGTTTTCTGGTAGCAATTTCTGAAGCACCTAAATGTTGTGTCTTGGACCTCAATCGTGGCCTCGCAGAACGGGAAACATATGGAAGTTTTGAGCTCCTGCAGATTGTTTGAACGATCCCGTGTCTGTTGCCGGCTTGTGCAAACATCGCAGCCTTGATGCACTGGGCCCACTGCTTTGCTCTTCGAAGGGGCCTCGCGGATGTGTACGTGGGCAGCGCGCCTGGCAATGCCGGTAGGAGGGATGCTCGAGCCTGTTTGATGCAATGCCATCGAGTGAATGGTTCTTGAATGCAACGATCGGAGGGTACGCAATGCACGGAAAAGCGAAGGATGCAATCTTCCTTTTGATGAAGAGAAGCAGGCAAAAGCCCGACCATATAACCTTCACCTGTGGCTCTCCGTGTGATTCTGGGCTAACAGAAGCGGGAAGCGCAAAGATCGGTAAGCTTTTGACATATTGCTCATGGCCCATGACATGAAGAAAGTCCATGAAGTTCCTGGTGAGCCATATCCCATGTCCTCCATCAAAAGGACAAACTTATGCTTTTGAGTTTGGACAGTTCAGCAAAGGCATCACCAAGAACTCAAACGCTCCATACCGACAGTAGTTAACCTTCAAAATGCCGCTTCAGTTTCGAGAAATACAACGATTGATCGAACAAGTCCGGATGGAATTTTTCTTCTTTGAACCTTGTTCAGGGCCTCAACTTCCTCCCATGCTTGAGAACTGGAGCTCGAATGGTGCTTTGAACTTCTCGAATGGAATTGAGTTCTCAACTCCGGAGCATCAAGTGGTCGTCAGCTGGAGGTTTGTGCCACAATAAGATGATCCACGACCTTGAGGCGAATCTCTTCTAACTCGGTGGAATTCTTCGAACTCCTTCGGGACATTTGCCACAAAGAGTTCTTTACGGGCCTCCCCATCGAGTGCTCAAGCTTCAGCATCACGCCACAGCTAAAGAGTTAACTCTCCTTTGCGTATGCCCTTCTTGCCTCGGCCGATAGTTGGGAGTTCTCTTCGGTGCCGAAACCACAGGGGTTGTTACTTCCCATTAGACAAATGGAGTCTAGGAACGGCATCTTGCAAACTTCTGAACTCCATTCAAGAATCACTTGGAAGTCATCCAAGGGCACTTTGCCATCTTGTGTGCCCACTCCATGATCCGATCTTGATGGAGACTCCCTTTGCTAAGCAGGAGATTCGCAAGCCCGAGTTGCCATCCGACTTGGGTCAAGTGGCGATGAAGTTGTGGGTAGCACCCGGTCCACCATTGCTCCCGTTGAGTCTACATTGCCTCGCTTTTTGTTGCTTTGGCTTCGTGTTCTCCCCCACTTGACCCCGCAAGCATTGGCAAGATCGCGCACCCATTCGGGTCCTTGCGATTTTCATCGTCATTTGCCGCCCGATTCGAGCTACTCGAATCGAGGGCGATCGCTTTGCCCTTGTGATGGAAGCAGCATAAGGCATTGAGTGCCTGCTTACTGCGGCATCCCATACATCGTGTGGTCTCCACACAAGAAACATATCAAGGTTTTGAGGTCCCTGCTTGAGTTCGCCCCTTATGGAAACCTCTTCTTCTTTGGTCACCCTAGGTCATTCCTAGGAGGGTGCCTTGGTTGGTGATTTCGTGATCGCTTCTTCTTCCTCGGGTCCTCTCAAGAAGCAAAGTCAGTAAGCCTTTCTGCTGCAATTGCTCGCCTGTGATATTCTCGATGAAGTTCTGTTGAGCCATTGTCAGAGCCATCAAGAAAGCCACTTATCTTTTTCGACATATCTTGAATGTCCAACATTAGAGCGTAAAATTGCTTCACATAGTCCCGAATTGAAGTCGTTTGATGGAGTTGCCTCAACTTCCTCCCTTGGCGAACTCCGTGTTCTCGGGTAGGAATTGAGTTCTCAACTCCCGTCAAGTCGTCCCATGTGTCCACTCGACACCGACCTTCTGAATCTCTTCCCAACGGGTTCTCCACCAAAGCTTTGCATTCGAGATACATTGTCGCCATCGAAACTTTGGTGTCCTCAGTCCGGCCTCGTGAGCCTCTGCTCCATATGGGAAATTCTCAGCATTAGCACCCCCCAAGCGGGTGGCTGGTGCCTGAAGCTCTAACGCTGTGGTGTTGCCTCCGCCCGCATTCAACGCCTCCTTGTGAGCATTGCCACTTTGGAAGTGAGTTCCGCCACCATTTTCAAGTGTTGCACTGAGTCCTTTGTGTCTCCGAGATCGGTCGACTAAGGCTTCAACCTTGTCGATCCTGGATTGCCTTCTTCTTGCGAGCTCTCACGCCAAGAAGCCTATTTTGGCCTTGGTAGAGTTCATCCAAGCTCGCTTCAAGAACATCAAGCGGCTTCCACCGCCGTGGACAGATTGCGCCTCCTCCGCTCGTGGAGAGTAGCCCACTTCGCTCCTCATGCTCACCGCCTGCCTCACTTAACGGCTCCTCGCAACAGCTTGCACATGCAGCCTCCTCGCAGCAACATTCGCTTGCCCCATCTTGCTTGATTCACCACGTTGTTTTGCCATGGTGAGATTGTGAAGTTTCTTCGCATTGCTTGCTCAAATTGCTTGCCTGCTCGATACCACAATGTCACGCACTTAGCAAGAATTGCCTAAGTGGTGAGGCACCCTCGCGCAAGCCACCGACTTAGTGAAATTTGCCTAAGTCAAGACTCGCCTTTGCGCCCACTTCGATCGGACTTAGCTTGGATTGCCTAAGTCTTGAGGCGCCCTGCGACATACGCATCCGCAAAGGGTCACCGAATGCAGCAACCTCGTGCAGTCCCGTAGGACTGTAAAAAGAGAAGTTGATTAGTTGTTGGAACAGCGGCGGACAAGTCCCAGACGTCTCGCGAAGAGGGAAGCTTTACAAGCAATTGAGCGAGCACTTGGTGTGCAAGAAAGTAGAGAAAGAGAGGAGGAAAACAAGGACTTTAGAGGGGTGAATGAGCAGTGCAAGTCCGCAAACAACTACTCCCAAGTCGGGCGCGAGGCAAGTTTCCGCCGAAGTGCGTGCAAACTTGTGAAAATGTTCAACGCCCGACAACATACAGAAGCCCCATCCACCATGTGCCACCCGGGTGGTTCCAAGGGCTGAGATGGTGACAAAATTTCCATGGCGCGGCTGCAGAAATCAGCCGCGGCACACTAAAACGGAGTTGTTTTTGGATTTGGGGCGAGATGCAAATGAGCGATCGTTCTCGCTGCTGCGCCGCTGCTGTTTTCTGTAGTTTTACAAGGAAAAACACACCAAAACATGGCAAAACAGGCTGCCAAGGGTATGTACAAGCATGGGCAAGCGACGAACGGAACGTTGAACGAAGTTGTTGCGGGTGTGCGACGACCGTTCGTGACAAGCCTCTCGGACTTTATGGCGAGTTCAACGAATCTTTGGCAAGCTTCCGAACCTTCTAGGTGAGCTCCATGAACCTTCGACAAGTCCCCGATTTATTCTTGGTTGGTTTTAGCAGCACTTCCGATGATCCTTCAGACTTCCGACAAACTCTCGAACTCCTAACGTACTTGACTCCAGCAATTTGCTTTATGTCTTCTTGCTATCATAGTTAATCCTGCACACTTATCTCAATGATATGGATTAGATCAAATAATCTATCAATTGACTTCATCATCAAAATTAGAGATTCAACAGTTCGTGTCTTGATGCATGGTTGGCCAATAATATCCATGGCGAATAATTTTGATGGCTAGGGTCTGCCCGTCGATGTGTCCATAAGAGTGGCCGGGTGAATGACCTTTGGTAGAGTCGCTCATTCATCTCGTAGTACCAAGCTTGAGTGCGACTTAGGCATCGGGTCGCAACCTTATCCATGGGGAATATTCTCTCTTTTATATCGTAGTATCTCTTGCGTCCACGTCGGTTGTACATCGACTGAGGCTACCACCCCGGTTGTGATCGTGCGGGATGGGAGCTACTCAACCTCGAGCCCCGAGTTGGCGTTGGATCCCGAGGCGAGCTTTGCCAGTGCGTTGGCTCACTCGTTTTTGTCCTACGGCACTTTAGACAATACAAAGCATGGGAAGTTTACGGCGAGCTTCTTCGCCTTGGTGAGATATTTTGACATGTTCGGGTCCCGAGATTCGTAGCCCCCGTTGATGTGTTCGGCCACCAACTGCGAGTCGGTGTAGACTTCGATGTCTTCTACCTATAGCTTGATGGCTAGCTTGAGCCCAGCCAAGAGTGCTTCATATTCTGCTTTGTTGTTAGTGGCCTTGAAATCGAAGCGGAGAGAGCACTAGAATAATTGTATGTCGAGTCCCTCCAACACCAGTCCTGCACCGGCGCTCCTAGAGTTGGCCGACCCATCTACATGCAAGCTCCATCTCCTCTTGGGTTGCACCGATTCGTCGTCGTTGGGCGGGGTTAGTTCAGAGATGAAGTCAGCAACTGCTTGAGCCTTGATGGCGGCCCTCGGAGTGTATAGTATGTCAAATTTGCTAAGCTCGATCGACCACTTGAGCAGGCGACTTGAGATGTTGAACTTAGATAAAACTTATCGAAGCGAGTGGTTGGTGATTACCTTGATAAGGTGAGTTTGAAAGTACGGACACAGCTTTCGGGCCGTCAGCACGAGCGCCAGGGCCAGCTTTTCGATCGACTGGTATCACTCCTCGAGTTCGTTCAATATGTGGTTGGTGTAGTAGGCCGGGTGCTATACTCCGAAAGTTTCCTCGGTTAGGATGGAGCTGACCGCCTATTTGGAAGCAGCAAAGTGGAGGCGGAGCTGCTATCCCGCAGGGACAATGGCAAGGCGAGGGAGATCGACCAAATATTGCTTGACTCACACAAAGTCCTCCTCGCATTCTTCCGTCCATTTGAAGTTCTTCGCGCTCTTTAAGGCTTGGAAGAAGGGGAGACATTTATCGCCCGATCAGGATAAGAATCAAGACAAGGCGACGAGTCTCCTGATCAGCCGTTGCACCTCTTTGATTGTCTGGGGCGACTAAATATCGATGATGGCCCAGACCTTCTCCGAGTTGGTGTCGATCCCTCTTCTGTAAATGATGAAACCAAAGAATTTTTTCGAGCCGACGCCAAAGGTGCATTTTGTGAGATTGAGGCGTATGCCGAACTTCTGTAGTGCGATGAATGCTTCGGCAAGATTTGTTGGATGTGCCGAGGCTATCTTGCTTTTGACAATCACGTCGTCGAGATATACCTTCATGTTCCGCCCGATCTGTTTGGCGAACATCTTGTTTGCCATTCTCTGGTAGTTGGCTCTGGCGTTCTTTAATCTGAATGGCATGACCCGATAGAAATATACTCCTTGGTCGGTGATAAAGGCCGTATGTTCCTGGTTCTCGGGCGCCATCTTGATCTAGTTATAACTCGAGAAGGCATCCATAAACGAGAGGAATTCGTGTCCGAAGTTTGCGTTGATCAGCTGATCGATTCTCAGGAGGAGATAACAATTCTTCGGGCATGCTCGATTGAGATCGGTGTAGTCAACACACATTCTCCAACTTTCATTAGGCTTTTTGATGAGGACTACATTTGATAGCCACCGAGGGTACTTGGCCTCACCTATAAAGCCTGCTGCCATGAGGCATTCTACTTCGCCACGGACTGCTTACTACCGGTCAGGGGCCAACCTTCGAGGCTTCTATTTTACTGAACTAGCCTCAGGAGAGATGCTTAGGTGATCCTGTACGACTCCTCGATTGATCCCGGGCATGTCCACCAACGACCAAGCGAAGATGTCGACGTTGTCAGTCAGGAAGCTGATGAGTTATGCTTGCTCTTGCTTTGGGAGCTCCGATCCTACCCTCACAACCTGATCGGGTCAATCTCTGTATAGCCACACATCCATACTGGGCTCCGCCGGCTCAGGGTGCTAAGGTGGGCTTTTGACATCTCGCGGGTCATCCAGTGGTTGTTCGCTTCTTGGCCTTTTGGGTAATTAGACCACTATCAAGTAGCACTGTTTGGACTCACGAGGATTTCCCCGGGCTTCCCCAACTTCGCCTCAGGTCATGAACTTCATCATCCGATGTAAGTGGAGACAACAGCCCAGAACTTGTTAAGGGTTGGTCGGCCCAGGATCGCGTTATATGCCGAGGGGAGGTCTACCACCATGAAGGTTGTCAATATCATCTTTGTCCTCGATTTTTCTCCCAGAGTTATAGGCAAGGTGATCATGCCGAGCGGGGAGATTGAGTCGCTAGTGAACCCGATGAATGTCGATCGCATCGGTGCTAGGGCCTCCTTGAGTAAATCGAGCTTCTGGAAAACATCGAAGTAAAGGACGTCGGTGCGGCGAGGGATCTCGGCTCCCTTTCAATTAGCGATCGAGATGCCCCTGGCGGATGAGTTCCTCGATCTGATGCTTCAAGTCATGGCACTCCTCAGTGTCGTGGCTGTGCTTCTGATGAAACCGGTAATACTTTGTCTGATCTCTGAGCTCCCGAGGGCTCTTCATTGGGTTCGAGGGCTCTCAGAAGACCATTTTCTTTAATCTGGAGGAATATCTCTATTCTGGATGCACCAAAGGCCAGAAGGGTGGACCTCGGGGGTGGCATCTCGTGTCGGTCAATCGATGTCTGTCCCCGGGAGGACTCTATCTTGCCTCTCTTGTACTCCTCCCGCTTCCTGGCCATCAAAGACTCCGTTGTAACGTACTAGTTCTCACGCTGGCGCATCTCCAGGACTGCCATAGGTGGCCGCTCGATGAATGACCAGAAAAACCTGGAGGGTCGTAGCCCCATCATGAATGTCTGCATTATCAGAGAGGGGTGAGCGTCGGGTAGTCCCCAGATTTTTATAGCAAAATGGGTTACAAAGTGAGAAAGGGGCTCGTCCTCCTTCTGATTGAGACCGAGGAGAAGGGCGACGGATGGCTTCGGCCGAGTGTAGGCTAGGAAGTTGAGCTTGAAGTCTTTGGCAACTTTGTCGAAGGAGGCAATCGATCCAGTTGTACCACACCCAAGTCAGCCCTCTGAGAGTGGTAGGGAATGCCCTACACATAAGAGCATCAGAAGTCTCGTACAACGCCATCTGTGCTCGGAAGGTGGCCACATGTTCTGCCGGGTCAGAGCTGCCATCATATGCATCGAGGGAGGGGAGGCGGAAGCTTAGAGGAGCTGGCCTATCTTTTATCTCAGGGGCGAAAGGGGACCCGCGATGGGTGTCCTCCCTGAGTTCCTCCTTGGACTTGCGGACTTTCCTTTGCACTTTGTTGAACCGCTGGTTGACGGAGCATAATTGGGCTCGGAGGGAGTGTCGAATCGGACGACAATGTGTCAAGCTCCAGCACCATCCTCAGATTCCCCGACATACCTTATGGGAACGAAACTATGTCTACCTTAGGCGGAGTCGGCAACGCCCTCGGGATCAGGGGCGCAACATGAGTCGGGGCCTACGGCTCCGACCACTGTAGGGGCGGGAATGTCGATTGCTATGCCAATTGAGAGACGAGTGAGATGATGGCCTGCATCATTCTAGCCAAAGTTTGGACTTGGTGGGCAAGGCCACAGAATGCCTTATGTGAGATGGGTAATTGGCTGGTTGTGGCAGCCCTGGGTTGGTGAACAGCCGCTAGTAATGTTCCACAATCGTGGCGGGGTCCTCGGCCTGGAGCCAGCGGAAAAGTGGAGGATGTTCCCCAGGCTCATTAGTCGAGTGAGATCCTTTCATCGAGCGTTTGCCCGGGTTAGTCTGCTGATCTTGTGACATCCGGATCCTCTTTCTAACGTCAATCTATTAGTGTACTTTTACGCCATGGTCGTCAAATTAGCACGTCTAAGTCCGGGTTCGGATGTGTTGGGATTACCTTGGTTGATCTCGGGGAAGGAAGTCGGCATCGGGTTGAGTGAAGCAGGCCATTTGTCTGTTCGGGGATGAGGCCTCTTGTCGATGCTTGACTTGCCACACGTGCTCCGAGTCCCTGCACAAAGGTCGGGTCAAGGTTTTATGACTCGACCCCTCCGATGGTGAAGTTAGTACTTCTTTTAGGGAGTTGTCTTGCCCTCCAAAAGTCCGATCCCAAAGCCTGCGTCGGTTTGGGGTTTTTAAATCGAGGAAAATATTGTTTTCCCATGTGGTGAGTAGTGTCATTTCGAGTTTTTGGGCGGTGCCGTGGATGTGCCGTCCCGAGCTTTCAGGATAGCATTGTACTTCAGACGACACTAGCGCTCGTACAAGCGCGTGCTCGACGAGGCTGTCGAGGAGCCATCCCAAGCTTTTTGAGATAGCGTCAGTGTCATACTTCAGACGGCGCACACGCTCGTACGAGCGCGTGCTCGGCGAGACTATTAAAGCGTCGTCTCGAGCTTTCTAGGACAATGTCTCGCCGCCTATCCGATGCCTATTTTGATACGACTAGGAGTCACCGGAATGTGCTAATGTGACCTGCCACGTTTACCTTTACGCTGCCACGGGTACCACCCATAGGTGGGTGGCGCTGGTATGCACCCCATCACAAGTGATGCTAAATATTTCTGTTCTAAACTTATTCGTATTACGATCATAATCATAGTGATGCTTAGAATTGTCGCATAAAGGAGACCTGCATCGGAGAAATATTAGGCTACGATCTTAATGAGTTCTCAACCAATAGAAATAATTGAATCGTTGGCCACTAAAGCAGGTCTCGGTATAACGAGTTCGACCACAAGATTCACTTCCTTTCTTGGCTACATAACATTACTCTTACAATCCAAACTGGTGACATAAAAGCAAATTAAACGAGCCTTCTTGGAAGTAGACGGCACGACGAGAGCCATCGTTCCTCGTCTTGGTGACATCAGAGGTTGGACTTGGAAGCGATGTCGATGACGAATCGGTATCGGACGTCGTTCCTCGCGAGCCTATCTAATGCCTCGTTGATGTGGTCCGGCGTCACCAGCTCGATTTCGCTAGTGACGTTGTACTTGCCGCACACGTCCATCATCTCCTGCGTCTCCTTAATCCCGCCGATGATGCTTCCGCTCACCGTCCTCTTCCCTGCACCATCACATCGCCGGTCCATTACCAACAAGAACGTCGACGCACACGACCACTCGTTTGTGCCTTCCATGTCAACTCACCAAAGATTAGAGGGAAGGATGGGAGCTCCACTGGCTTATCTGGAGCTCCCACGAGAGCCAATGTCCCCCTGATCTTGAGCAGCTCCAGTATTGGCCCCAGCGAATGCTTCGCCGACACCGTGTCGATGATGAAGTCCAGGCTCCTGGCACAAGCCTGATGCCAAACCAGGGGACTCTCTTGAGCTCGAGAGTTCGATATTATGACAGCTACAGTTCACCAGGGCGATTGATCCATACCTGCATCTGTCTCGGATCGGTGCTAACGAGGAAATCATCAGCGCCGAGACGCATCTTCGCCTCCGTCTCCTTGGAGGGGGATGTGCTGATCACGGTCACGTGAAGCCCGAACGCTTTCCCGAACTTGACAGCTATGTGACCAAGTCCTCCCAAGCCAACGACACCCAGCCTCTTGCCTGGTTGCAGCATGTTGTGCTGCTTCATGGGGCTAAACACGGTGATCCCTGCACACAGCAGCGGAGCTGCCTTGTCCAAGGGGAGACTGTCCGGAATATGCACCACATACCTGAAACATATTATGGTGTTGCAACTTCAAGATCACAGAACAAGAAATGGGATGGGATGCTAGGGGTTGACAAATCCATGAAGTGGATTTGACCTTCTGTCGGCCACCAGCATTTGGGAGTAGCCGCCGTAGGTGATGCTACCGTCCCAAAAGATCCCATTGTATGTGAACTGGAGCTGGTCGCAGTAGTTTTCCTGCGAATCCTTGCAGAACTCGCACTTGAGGCAGGAGGCAGCCAAGCATCCCACCCCTACTCTGTCTCCCACCTTGAAGTTGCTCACGTTGCTCCCAACCTTGGTGATTATGCCAGTTATCTCATGCCTGTCATGAATATTTTCAGTTATTTAGCTTCAATCTTATGAAATTTGCAAAGACATCACTTAGCTTTAATTATTTTGATCCCATGTGATCATCCAAGGATAAAAAATAAATTTATTATATAAAAAATTTAGTATTATGATTAAAATCAAACGTATCCCAATACAAGTGAGCTGATAGACAACACCAAAAGGTCCAAGAAAGATAATTGGAAGAACCCCTCTTATCAGGATCGTTATATACTAACGTAAATGAACCTTTTTTCTATTAAAAAAATAATTTTAATCATAATACTAAATATAATTAAAATTAATTAGGATCATAAAATCTAATACTAACTTTAGTATATACAATCTCTTTTCCCACGAAAGAAACGCCACTAGACCCGATTACAGTGCGACCATGCAGCGATCTCCCATCATAGACGATCCAACTAGATTTACAGCTGATACGAGGAGTACAAACTCTGCTTCAGCCTTGATTCGATGTCCTCACTGCTTCCAACATGGCTTTACGAAGAAGAGATCACAAAATCTCTCATATCTGACACGCGTCACTTGTCGACCCGACTCTCGGTGACAGAAAATTGAATGCTAAATGTTTCAGTAGCTTCAGGAGAGGGAGAAAGAGAGAGTACCCGGGAACAACAGGGTACATGGTGATTCCCCAGTCGTTCTTGATGTAGTGGAGATCGGTGTGGCACATCCCGCAGTAGAGTACCTTGATCGTCACGTCGTCAACTCCGTTCTCCCTGTGGAACCAAAGGGAACCCAGTTCTTTCCGGTAAGGCCTTCTCTACAAGAAGAAGAAGCAGGAAAAAGAAAGAAAGAGAGAAAGAAGACGACCACAAAGCAGTATCACCTTCTCTTGAAGACAAAAGGTGCGATCTTTCCGGATGAATCCTTCGCTGCCCATCCGAACACAGTCTGCGTGTGGTTTGGCGTCGTCTCTGCCATCACCCCTCCCCTCTCCCTTTCTCAGAGTCAAAGACACAGCCCCTCTTTCAGAGACCACTGCTTCCTGCGATGCACTCCCATGTGGCTGTGCCTCTCTTCCTTTAGTAGGTGGCTCTCCCTCTCTTTGGAATGACACGGGGTCCTCTGGTAAACCGAGGACCAGCGATGGCAAACGGCCACCGTGCAATTGCTTGGCCAATTGAGACGTGCCAAGAGGTTCACGTTGTTGCCCATTGGATCAATACGTTTTTCTTATTGCAGTACGAAAAGGACGAGTTTAATCGTCAGCACACAGGCCGTCACTTACAGTTCACTTTCTTGGAGGAGGGACTGACGCTGTGTGGAAACTCCCGACTTTTATGGTATTCCTTGTGATTCGCGCGTTATCGCAAGCTGGGCGAGGAATGGAAGGAGATCCTATTGGGTTGACCACTGACTCGGCAGTTGGCCGATTTATTGTTGACGTTGGGCCAACCATTCCACGTGGGCCCTATTTCATATGGTGGGGAAGAAGTCATATATATATATATATATATATATATATATATATATATATATATATATATATATATATATATATATATAGTACGAGGGATGGCCCCCTTTCATGTGCGCGAAGGATGACCCACATGTAAGTTAAAGAATGACTTCAGTTTTAATACAGATGTGATTAGGCATGGCCCATATGTAAGTTAAAGAATGACTTCAATCGTCCTTCATTTTGCTAACTCTTGTGGTCCTCCTTACAACGTCAATGAAAAATAAGATTTATTTTTTATGTTGTCGTCGATTCTTTGAAGTTTATGTTTCTGAATGCTTTTGAAGTATATATTAGTGTCTACATCATCATGCTAAAGACTGACGAAGATTGACTGCAATGATATACCTATATATTTTTGAACGGGATATATATATATATATAAGTAAAAATAATAATAATTTTGATTATAATAAAAATATATATAATCAATTAGCTATCGTCTATCATACAAATATCATGTAAGGCCTATAGAAGGAAAAAGTCTCTAGAAATCCAAGAGATGGATTAAAATGTCTCTCATATGGAATATTTATAAAGATATTATTAGGAGTTTATGGGATAGCTCGAGATGATTACAAACTATATTCTTTACGAAATATTCTTGAGAGTCTAGCGGTAGCAATGATCAATTGCAAATCGTCCCCCCTATAAAATATTTATGGGATATTTTGTCTCGTCAAAGTCAAGTACAAAAACACACTTATAACTTCGGGGAGAGAACTTACAGCTAGATACATGGATATCGATACTAACTGAAGCATCGAAAAGATATGCTCAGAAAGCTCATCTCGATTTCGATTTTTATGCAAATAACAACTTGGAAGAATACGCTTTTCATTTGGATGATTCCGTATATACAGATTAGGATTACATCGTACTGATAAAGACATCAATGATGTTTTCTCCAAACAAATTGAAAAGTAGAATCGAAATTGATAATTCCAAAATCATATGTAACAATCTGGGTATAATTTTATTTTTCGCTGGACGAAACTAATAATTCCAAAATCATGATGAGGCTAATTGCATCTTTTTTTATATATACAAAAGGATGAAAGGAATATTATTCTAATAATTTATCTAAATTAAAATAAATCTACAGGAGTTGATCATACGAATTCAAGGGTGATGTCGAAATATAAGTGGAAAATGTGTTGGGTAACCATTTGACTCAACCTATAAAAGTTAAGATAACATTTTAATATTTTATTTTAATACTATTAATATAGATCTTGATCGTCCAACACAGGTTTGAGAAGGTCCTTCAAACCGAGTGTTCCATCCAATGCTTAGGTTTTAGAGGTTCAGCTAGTTCAAGGCCCGTTATTGAACGTTGCATGAAGAAAAGATGGCCGTGGCCAAACTTCCATGGAGTCACCGTGTTCATCCCCGAAGCTTCCTCCTACAACTCGAAGAAGTCACTTGCGTTTCCATCTTCCTCCCTCGGTTGCATGGGAAACTTACTGGAAATGTTGGGACAACGTGTTCGCTGAGCGAGTCAAAGTCCGCAAACTTGAACTGCTAACATAGAAAATTGGCCCAGCAAAGTCTTTGGTCGAATAATAGTTGGAGTCCGTCAGCATCTTTGCCCGAACCTGATTGAGGTCAATGTGAATAGTGCAGACTTTGCGGTCAAATCAATTAATTTCAGAAAGGAATAGCCTTGATGTCAGTAGTTGCTCACTGTTGTTTGCACAGTATCCTGTTGATGTCAGTCGACAAGAATCATTTAAGTCCATAGTTTTGAAAGTACTATAAATTAGTCCATTACTAACTCTGTCATTTAATTATTTAATAAAAAATCCTTGACATGTGAAATTGACGCCAAAGGTAAGATATTTTGGATCAAAACAATTGCATAATTTTTTGAAAAACTTGATGCTCTTAATAAAAATGATGATGTCATGGGCGATAGAGTGACTCATAGATGAGCCAAGTTAGCTAATGGATCACCTCCTACAGTGAATCCTCTTAATCGTAAGATCGAGCGATTACAAAGGTGGCTTTCAAAGTGATGCTGGGTGTATAAGAGATGTATACGATTAGTACTATTCAGGAGGGAGCAGTGAAATAAAGTAGGGCCAACATAAAGGGCTAGAGAGGTGACACTCATGTCAAAGAGACAAAAGAGCTTGACGCCATTGATTGTTATAGAGGAACTATTATGAGAGAGGAGAAGTAGCATCTCCTTAATCAAATACAAGAGAAATAAGGATTGGAGGTGGCAAAGGGATACAGAGAGTTTGTGGATGATATGATTCATTAGGCGATCGATGGGTTAGGACAAGATGGTGGAGTTCAACACGATGATAGAGGTGAAGAGACGACAGATGAGAAGAAGTCGCAAGAGACATAGAAGAAGGAGACAATAAAAAATATGAAAGTGACGATGAATAGCAACGAAGTTACCAACACCATTGTATCATTGCCTCACAAATCAAATTAAAAGGTGAGGAGCGAGTTCGATAGAGACACCTTTGAAGTTTCCATACCACAACATTACTAATATAAATATGATTAGATAACTAGTAATCCTCATGCATCCCATAATGGATATTTGAAAGGATTTAATTTGAGTAAAACACAATCTTATTTTTTTAAAATCGAAATACCCTTATTTTTTTGCGCCTATTTGTGTCAATTCTACACAATGTTATGTGTACTATTTTCCATCAAAGAAATATGATTGAGTTAAAAGTCAACTTGTAGTGTTTTTGAAATTATAAAGTCCCAAATATAATTTTTTTGAATGCTACAATAACTATAAGGAAAAACATATAATTAGCCTCGTACATAATAGGTATTAAGTTTAAATCCCTCATAACTGAACTCATATATAAGCGTCATATATTATTTTATGTAATATTTTTTAATAAAATTATTATTATTATTATTATTATTATTTGTATGGGGTGCAATAAAAAATTTCAAATCAAATCAAAAATTGTTTTTTGAGCCGTAAGGATCGTTTCATGCGTGCCTCGTGGTAGCATAAGAAGAACTCTCACTCGCTACTCTCAGCATCTCTCTCAGAGTAATTCCCTCATACATGACCACCTCGCTCCACCTTCTCCTCCAACGCTCTTCTCCCTCTCTGCCTCAGACGCAGCAAGCCCACGCCGGCCTCCTCAAGTGCGGCCTCGTCCCCTTCGACGCCCGCCCCACTACCAAGCTCCTTACCCTCTACGCTCGTCACCTCCGCTTTGACGATGCGGCTCTCCTCTTCCGCTCACTTCCTCGCCCCGACCCCTTCTCCTTCTCCGCTCTTATCTCCGCCCTCGTCCGATCCGGCCACTTTTCCCCAGCCCTCTCGCTCCTTCCCTCCATGCTCTCCCTTCGCCTCGCTTCCGACCCGTTCGTCATCCCCACCGCTCTCAAGGCCTGCGCCGCTCTCCCCTCCATCGCCCTTGGCCGGCAGCTCCATTCCCTGTCCCTTGTGGCTGGCATCTCCGGGGACCCCTTCGTCGCCTCCGCTCTCGTCCATATGTACCTCAAATGTGGAGCGATGGCCGACGCGCACGTGGTGTTCGACCGAATGGCGGAGAAGAGCATCGTGACCTGGAGCGCCATGATAGCTGGATACGCGACTTACGGACACGTAGGCGAGGCTTTGCGGATGCTCAAACGCATGCGAAGTTCCGGCACAGAGCCAAATCCGATCACCTGGAATGGGATGATCGTGGGTTTCAACCGTAGTGGGCGTCCTTATGACACGGTGCTGCTGATGCGGAGAATGCACTCCGAGGGCTTTGAAATGGATGCGGTCGGCATCTCGAGCACGCTTTCGGCGGTCGGTGACGTGGAGGATGTTGTGATCGGAAGTCAGATCCATGGGTATGTCACCAAGACAGGATTGGGAGCCGATAGTTCCGTCGTCAGTGCTCTAGTCGATATGCACGGAAAATGTGGTCGCCCGGAGGAGATGGTCCGAGTGTTTGATGAGGTGGGCCAAAGAGATGTCGGCTCTTGCAATGCTCTCGTTGCTGGACTTTCGAGGAACGGCCGTGTTGATGACGCTCTAAAGGCATTTAGCAATTTCGAAGCACAAGGGGTGGAGCTAAATGTTGTGTCTTGGACCTCAATCGTGGCTTGTTGCTCGCAGAACGGGAAGGACATGGAAGCATTGGAGCTCTTCAGGGAGATGCAGATTGTTGGGGTGGAGCCGAATGCGGTGACGATCCCGTGTCTGTTGCCGGCTTGTGCAAACATCGCAGCCTTGATGCACGGGAAGTCGGCCCACTGCTTTGCTCTTCGAAGGGGCATTCTCGCGGATGTGTACGTGGGCAGCGCCCTGGCGGATATGTATGCAAAGTGCGGTAGGATCAGGGATGCTCGAGTCCTGTTTGATGCAATGCCATCGAGGAACGTGGTCTCTTGGAATGCAACGATCGGAGGGTACGCAATGCACGGAAAAGCGAAGGATGCAATCGAGTTGTTCCTTTTGATGAAGAGAAGCAGGCAAAAGCCCGACCATATAACCTTCACCTGTGTGCTCTCTGCGTGTGGTCAAGCTGGGCTAACAGAAGCGGGAGAGCGCTACTTCGGTGAGATGCAGGAAGAGCACGGGATCACTGCCAGAATGGAGCATTATGCCTGCATGGTTAGCCTGCTCGGTCGTGCGGGAAGGCTAGATGAGGCGTATGGTCTGATAAGAAAGATGCAGCTTGAGCCAGATGGCTGTGTGTGGGGAGCCTTGCTCAGTTCTTGCAGGATTCACAACAATGTCGAGCTGGCGGAGATTGCAGCCGAGAAACTATTCCAGTTGGAGCCTGGAAATGCCGGGAATTACGTGTTGCTGTCAAACATCTATGCTGCCAAAGGGATGTTGGAGGGGGTGGATAGGATGAGGGATATCATGAAGAACATGGGTGTGAGGAAAGACCCAGGATGTAGCTGGATCGAGATCAAGAACAAGGTGCACATGCTGTTGGCTGGGGACAAATCGCATCCCCGGATGAGCCAGATTGCTGAGAGGTTGGAGAAGCTTAGCGTAGAGATGAAGAGATTGGGGTACCTCCCGAGCACCGACTTCGTGTTGCAGGATGTGGAGGAGCAAGACAAAGAGCACATCCTGTGCGGGCACAGCGAGAAGTTAGCGGTAGCGTTGGGACTAATTAGCACGCCGATGGGGACTGCGCTTCGGGTGATCAAGAATCTTCGAATATGTGGAGACTGTCATGCTGCTATAAAATTCATATCAAGCTTCGAGGGCCGGGAGATACTCGTAAGAGATACAAACCGGTTTCATCACTTCAACGATGGAAGCTGTTCTTGCGGTGATTATTGGTGAGCTCAAGGAACTCTTCGGGGGTAGGGATTGTTGCTTTTGCTCTCTATGAACACTTGAATTCCAGAATCCAAAAGGGTTGGTGGATCAAGAATAAATCCGAGGATCAAGATCAGATTTCATGGAATCTACCAACTTTAGCAGTTGACTTGGGACTCGTTGGCAGTGATTGGAGACAGGTAAAAAGGAGCCAGAAATAAGCAGGAATTGGTTCAAATTGGTTGGCCAGAACTTCCACAAGAGTTGGAAGTCTGATGGATGATAGAAAGCTGCTGGCATAGATCACTAAATGATATCTTCATCTGGGTCTTATGTTTGTGAGAAGAGAGACCAATGCAACTCATTAATTTGGCATATGCTTCATGGTATGATCTGTTCAAAGCTTCTCTTCCTTCTCTTCGGTGTCCGCCTCGAAGGCTTGAAGCTGGGGATTTTGTCATTTTATATGTTCAGATCTCTTCATAAGTTTCTTCGAGGATAAGGAAATGCAGATCGATCTATGCTAGCATTCCGAAGAATCCTCAGAGTTAGCAATTTGAGCAACATATCAACCAGCGGAAAAAAAGAAATAATTTGCATTCTAAGAATTCCTCAGAGCCAGTAAAAGTACACAGTTCTTACTTGCTGCATTTCTGGAACTGCTCCGGAAGATGAAGAACTCTTGCACGCATGGCAAGATCCACCGAACTCGCAGGAGGAGAAGACCGATGATGCAGATTCACCAGGTGTATCTGCGCCTGTAACGAGGAGAAGACGTAAGGCACTCCTTTATCTTCCTTCATTGTCTTGCAATCGTTGCCTTGCTCTTGATACATTGCCGATGCCCGTTCTCCCCGGCCTACAACCAAAACCCCCGAAATCCAGCAACCATGGAGACCCTAAGCTTTTAACTTTCTGAACTCAAACCAGATCTCGTAATGGTTGAACAACAAGCTATCGTGTGTACGCTTCCCAACGTACTCCAATCCCAAATTCGTCAGCCTGTTGGTGCACACATCGCCGCCCAATCGTGAACAGAACTTGATGTTGTGGGACACAAAGATCCGACCTTTCTCGAGTTTTAGCCTGGCTGACAACCTCTCCAGCCCCACCCAGACCAGCGCGTCCGGCATGTGGAGGAACACCGCGCTGGCATATATGAGATCATAGAGCACGTCGGACCCGAATCGATCGAACTCCATGTCCTCCCCTCGGAGAATGAGGGGTCGTTTGTGGAGGAGACCCTGGGAAGGGATCTCGTAGCGGAGGGCGGCCATGAGGGACAGCTCGTCCCGCTCGAGGCAGTGGAATCTGGCCGGGTCGAGGTACCGGATGAAGTGAAGGCCGACTCGGAGCGTGCCGCACCCGATCTCGAGCACGTGGTCGGCGGGCGAGAGACTGGCGGCGGTAGCGAGGAACTCGAAGACGTCACGGCCGCCGGCCCATGGCTCGCCGTAATTACTGTGGTGCTCCTCCACCAGGAGCTCCTCGGGGCAAGGGAGGGCCGTGTGATTCTCGGCGTCGTCGCCCTCGTAGTGAGAGATGCCCTTGAACCTGCAGAAAACAAATCCAAATCAGATTTTATTTCCAAGGACTTGAACCAAAGTGAGGGACTTGGGTCGATCGATGGGAGAGGAATCGACCGGCGCAGGTCTGCGAGCTGCTGGTCGCGGGTGCGAGGATTGATGCCCTTGCGGAGGGAATGCCAAGCGGCAGGCGAGGATGGGGGTTCCTGGATGGAGTTGAGGACGAGTTGGGATTTGAGCCAGGCGATGTCGTCGAGGGTCGGGGAGATCGGATCTGGGGGTCCAGTGGCCGCAGCGATGGAGGAGGCCGCGGAGGTGGTAGGGCAAGAGAAGGATGCAGCAGACGAGGAGGAGGGAGCAGGGGAGAGAGAAGAGAGAAGAAGGAAGAGGAGGAGGGCGGCGGCCGCGGTGAGGAGGAGGAGGGATGCGGGAACGGTGATGCCTTTGGAGGGGAGAGTCGCCATTGGATCAAGCAGTTCCGCTGCACGCGATGCGCAGCAGTGACCGCAAAATGTATTGTGGTTGACGGCTCGAGCTTATATTATATTATATTACATTACATAATATATTATATTATATTCCATATTATATTACATAATATTATATTTGCGAATTAATCGGCTTGAGCTAAGAATTAATGGAGTTCATGAAGAAATACGATACATTTGCGAGCTAAATATAAATTGCAAGCTTCACCAAAGGCTGTCAGGTTGCACGAACGTATAATAGTGTTAACACAAACGACGATAACTCACGTGGAATGGGGGGACTCCCAGATCGATGTTAATATAAGTGGAGCTGCATAAATACACATACCATGCGCATTATGTATGCCGAAAGCCCAAAGTTTTACTATCTCTGCTTTCATCGAAATCCACATCTCGTATGACTAAACACGAGTGTGGCCGAATCCAACAATGTTAAAGGCAAACTTTGGATAAGCATAACCGCATTGGTGTGCTATATGTTTTTTCCCATCTTCTCATGCAATTCGTATTTTGTATGGAATGATGAACATTATAACCAGGAAATTTAAATTGCAAGGAAAAGTGCATACTTTTCCTACCAACATATGGAGCTGTACGTATTCCAAAAGCAAATATATTTGGAAAAATGGAAATGAAAATATATAACCAAAAAGAACCACAAGTTCCTGGATAACAAAATTTCACATTTCTAGCTCTCCTCTTCTTGCTGTTCATAAAAGATAAGATGGACATCGCTTAATTTATGAGCGTGTAAGATTCATAATTGACCCTCTGCATAACATCGCTTGCAGAAGAGTAGATCGAAACAGTATGGAAAAATGTGGGCTTTAATTTAGTACAACATGAAACCACGTAATCTGCCTTCAGTAAGAATTACCGAGCTTCGCACTTGCATAAGATGTAAGAGAACTTGCAGGACGATCGATACCACCTCTTATTGACACTGTTGGACCTTTGTGTGAGCTGACCCAGCCGGTAGGACCTGAATTGAGGAACACAACGATGACAGTAATGTCATCATGAAAATGCCGGCGAACTCCACGATCAATCTTCTTTAGGTCAGAGTACCTCATCTCTCTTTTCTTTGCCGCTTCTTGTAGTGCAGCTTTGACAAGCCTCCGAGCAATTCCCTGCAAGAATCAATGTCAAGGATTAATGATGTAGTTCCTATAGCAGATCAAAGCATTCCAGTTGAAAGACAAAAGGTGGCAAAGCTTTGGGTAACAATGTTATGTTTTGGAAGAAGCCGCAATATCTACTTAAAATTAAAGCTAAATATTGGAAATCAAATTGAAGTTAGAAAACCCCAAATCAGCTCGGACATGCATGGTTAGCCTAACTGATGAATTTCACACTCCACAATCTGAAAATGTTCTAGATAATTTCACATTCAACAAAAAAGGAGGCAATTCTCTTTGCCTTCAAAATCTGAAACTGTTCTTCTAGAAAATGATATTCTAGTTCATAAAAAAAATTCAGTAATGAAAGTTCACGATCAGAAACTTATTCAACTATCATGATTGCATTAACATGTAAAATTGTGCATGTCCACTACAAACTCTCATTCACATAAATTCACGTGCCGTTAGAAATCAACTATTTCTGTCATTGAGATCTCCCCTCAAACGATGGTAAACAGTTAGACTCTCACAATTAGTTTCTGGATCTTATAAGTATTGAATGTGGCTTCATTGTGATGCACAAGTTGTGCTCCCAGTTTAACAACTAGCTATTTTGAGATGAAGAACATACACTGCATGGATTATTTTGAACGATGTCGACTGCTTCCTGATTGCTTAGATGCTCCCAAAGGCCATCGGAGGCAAATATAAGAAACTGATCTTGCAGCTGCAATGGTAGTACAGAAATTGATGGTTCAGAACTAAGAATTGGTCTTTGGAAAGGCTCTCTAAGAAGAAATTTTGCTTGCAAAGGCTCCCGGTTAAACTCTGTTTTCTTGAGGTACACATCTCCAATCGACCTAGAAACCTGCAAGCAAGATCATAAGCCTCAGAGTTACACGACCGACTGCTGATAACAAACAGAACATCAGGATGTACATGCATGATGGTTACATCCATGTTTTGTTGACTACTGTATAAATGCAGGAGCTTCATGTAGAAAATATCAAAATTAACAATATTTAATTGCAGACTTTGCCAATATCTCAACTCTGTAAACTTTTCAGAGTCGCATACATGCCACACTTTGTTCATTAATTCTATTTGCATAATTGAATTTCAATTTATTCTGTAGAATGCATTGCATTTTTGAGATACTATTTGTGATCACTCTTAAGTAACCATGCATCATTTTGAAATATGAACATCTAATCAGAAGAATGCTTTACACAGGATGTATAGCAATCTTCTATCAACACCAATACCTATATAGAAATTAGGCTGTTGTGATAAGAAAACCTGTCCATTAAAAGCGTCGAAACAAGAAACACATGCAACATAGACCTAAAGGATGAATAATGTGACCTTGATGACAATAGGATAGAGTGGAGGACATCCATCCACCAAAAATCAGCAAGAGATATACTTAAAAAGAGAAACTAATTCCTCCAAATTGATACTTGTCCATCATAAAGTTCTAGATTTGATTAAAATTCATCCAGGGAAAATAACAAAAATATGAATTGGCAATAACAATGATTTGATTAATATTTACCTGTATGACTCCCTTGACACGCCAAACATTATGTTTTAGAACTACAATCTCAGAATCATCTGGATGCAGGGCATGCAATTCTTGTCTGACTGACTCAATCACCGCATTGTGCTCTTCTGATAACTGGACAGCCAGAACTTCTCCAGTTGCCTTGACAAGCCTACCTAAAACAACACGGGAGTCTCCGACGTTTGCAACGTATAGGGTTCCGCTGCAGATAATGCCCACCAAACAGCAGGAGCCAACGGCTGCTATCTGAGGTTTCACGGGCCATTGGTTAGTTACCAGAGATAAGAACCCCTCTTCCGTCGCTTTGAATGCCTTCCGTATCACATCAGCTGAAATTGATTGTCGCTCGGATGCAAATCCTGCCAGGCAACATATATATCAGATGGCATCCTCTGGGGTGATTTTTGGCTATAGTCCATATAAAGAATTAACATTTTTATACATCGGAATGACCGAAAAAAGGACCAGCACAAATTATATAGCACATGGAAATCTTATCCTGTAGCAAATCCTAGAATATGACTGCGAAGCTAGGAGACAAAATGGAGCTGATTACTCCAGGAGCATTGGAAAAAAAAAATAATCATATCATACCATGTGTCAAGATAAATTGCGTTCTAAAGTCAGAATAATGCTAACACAAACTCATAAAGGGAGAACTACTGATCAAGACATTGAAGGACGTCAATGCACCATCCACATAAATAAGTACACAACGGCAACAAGGTTTCACACTCCAGCTTCAGAAACTTACTCTTGAGATGATGGAAAAGATGATCGTTGATGTACCGGGATGTTTCTGGGCCACCATGTCCGTCGTAGATCCCCACGAAGGTCCCGTAGGGGCCGAGCCCATGCAAGCTCAGCGAACCCGACTCAATCTGGCTCTGGTCCTCAACTAAGCTGTTCGCCTGGACAACGGCCATGGAGAAGTCCCCATTCGCAAGCCGTCCTATATCCTTGTACCAGAGAAGCCCGTCTTGCCGCCCAAGAGCGTCGGTGCCCGAGTGGTCGTGCCGCCGTGACGACGGCCCCCAGCAGGACCTTAGGAAGTTCATAAATCTCTCCGTCATCCCTCATCTTATGGGGCACTGCCTCGGGTTTTCGACGACATCAAAAAATTGTTCTTGACCAATTACAAATCATACCACGGAAGCCCCATATCTCTCTTAATTCCTAGTGATTATGATGAGAAGAAGAAGGGACGTGAAATAAAGAAAAAAAGCGCAAAACAGCGAAAATATCACTACCAAGCTCCAAAATTGCCAAGTCGGTTAAACAGAACAAAATTGCTGCTTTCCGCTTCGAATTCAGCAGAGTCTCTCAATAACACCAACTACTGATCCGAAAGGAATAAAAGAGCATCTCAATCCTCCTACCTTCCACAAGAACGCATCCTGCGTTTCCTCCGAATAAACAAGAATAACATATCAAAACCTGTTCTTTCTTTCATTAAAGATCACAACAAGAAAAAAAAGGAAGAGAAAAAAAAACCCGACCTTTCTCCGAAGAAAATTACGCAATATATGGGCTCGTTCGGGCGGGGATCAAGCAAATCACAGAGGAGGAGAGATCTCTGTATCTCCCCCGAAGGATTCCGGAACGAACAAAGCGGAGAGCTAAAAGGACAGATGAAAAAAAGGATGCTCCTCTCGCCCTGCTCTGAATTACCCGGCCCGATTTGGACGAGCCATTGGGCAGGGAAGAAGACGAAGAGAGAGGGAGCTTAAAAAAATATGGGATACGAACAAATTAGAGACAGAGAACCCCCAAAGAATCCAACCAAATAGAGGTCAGAGACAGCGAGGCGCAGGCCCCAGCGACGGGCTCCACCACCGCCACACAAACACGAGTGCCGATGCGCAGATCAGGTAAATGTTGGGTAGGCCTATTGTACTCCTTTTCTCTCATCGGCCCCCGGAAATGATCTCCGTAACGGAAACCCGATTCGGAATTAGTCAAAAATGTTAGTGTGATTTGGATGCAGACGGATCCGACCCGATAACGTCACCGCACCACCGTCATTTGAGGGGAACCCAACCAATCCAATTCCCCTCCCCCCCCCCCCCAGTTGGACCACATACGAAAGCCGGTCCAACAATTGGTCAATTGGTAGCAACCACCGCTCCGATTGGAACGCATGAATGCCATCGGTGGAGAGTTGGATCGTGCCGGTACGATCGCGGCAGCCATGTCAACTGATGGGTCCCTCGCACTCGTAGGATGGGACCATTTGATCGTGTCCAATGGCGATAATGGCGGTGGAGAAGTGGTTTAGGTTCGATTGCGATGGGAGTGGACGGAGGATTACGAACCCTCCGACCGGTCTGTGCGTGGTTGACCTTTACGTCTAATCCCGACCTGACCTAATTTTGCCATCATCACACAATAGATCTTGTCAAGCTTGTGGTGGTCATCCATGCAGGGAATCTCGTTGCAGTGATCACACACTACGTATAAAGGAGTCGGTGAAAAGAAGAAAGGGTATTGGATCTCTCAGATTACCGTTGACTCTAAATTGTGGATCATGCAATATCTATGTCTTACTCTCACACACACAATATTTAGTATATAAAGATAATTTGACGTGAAAACTTATTGGTTTTTGGCATGATGATAGATCCTAACTTTCCTCTGTTTGGGGTGGAAAGACATATGTCCGCCTTCCTGTGCAAGCTTAGAACAAGCAGTAGGCTGTGCTACTCTGTTTTCCATCAGCATTTTCTGTGTTTACCTCTCGGTTACTGCTGATCGGACCACGTTTTAGGTGGTGCATCGTTAACCTGTTCGCCACTTGTGATCAACTGGGTGATCTATCATCTGCTAACAGTGTTTTGCAGTCGCGACCTACCGCTCACAGGGTTATTGTTCTTGCTTGCTGCTGCTAAAATGAGAGCAGCAGTGGCTAATTTCTTACTCCTTTCTTGCTGGGTGGGATGTCATAGTCAATTGCCCATGCTTTAATGCCTTTATGCAACCGCCTCTGGTGCGGTTGCAGAACCCGCACAGCGCCGCGCCTGCAGCAGATGCAGAAGAGGAAGGCAGAATACAGAGGCAAGGAGACCTCTGTTGAATTCGATTATGACATGGGGCTTCAGCTTCCTGTGTTGACAACATTTCCATATGTCACAGCCAACCATGTCGTAGTGTAATCCAAAGAATCATCCATCAGCTGCTTACTGACCGCATGTAATTTACTGATCGGAGGAAAAATGGCACCTTGTTTTGCCACACTCTTTGTCTCTTCAAATCCATGTATATATTGCATAAAGATCACACGCAGCAAAAGCTAACAACAGTACACATTTCTTGACTGTGCATGCATCGCTTTAATATGCATTTATTCACTTTGAAAAGGATGGAACTGATCGAGAGCCAAGAAAGCCTGATGGGTTGAAGTTGCTCTCTTCTCTTTCAAGCCAAACACATCCTCAGGTTCATCGGGAACGAAATATATTAAGCTGGGAGGACTTAACCATCACAAAAGAGGCAAGTGCTTGTTTGAGGGGAAGATGAGGAAAGCTAGTACATGAGAAGTTAGCTTATCAGCGAGAAGGAAAGAGCGAGTACACCCTTGTTGGTTTTGTAAAAGGAGAGACTCGAAAGAGAGGAAAGCAAGCTTGTACATACCAAAATTCACAGAGAGAGGAGATCTAAACGTCCCGCCTACACAGTGGACAAGAGGCATGCCTGATGAGCCAGCTATCGATGCATGGCGAATGGAACATGTGGTGGCAGTGGGGCAACTTCCTCGCCATTTCTCCAATTTGTAAGTCCTGAAATCAAAGTTGAGATGAATGGAAGGTGTGTGCAGCGCAAGTTTTGAGGAGCAGCAAAACCTACCTGCAGGCAGACCGAGCAGCAATTCTTCTCCCCGGCTGCGTCCTCACGGCCTTGGGTAGTGATTCTGAACTTTGGGATTCTGTCGATTGCATCCATGGGCAATCCTCTGGTGCCTCCGGTCTCGAAGAAATCGAGACTCTCCATGAAGGGCAAACTGAGAGCACTCATCTGAGGACGTTCATCGTATATAAACCACATGGTAGTGGTAGTCTCAGTAGGTTTGAACCTCTGCAACTCAGATAGAGAAACATACCTGACTCTGTACTGCACTCTGTACAGCGGGGCCAACCTTCTCCCGAACCAGTCTTCCGCTCAATAGGCTAGAGATTATGTCCATCTGTAGAACTCAGTTGAATCAAGCATTCAGAGTTGTGCCACTAAAAGATTGTGACATCACAGGCAATATCTGAAGCTCAGGCTTCAAAGGAATGGGGACAAGCGTTGGAGAATTACCACGTAGAGAACACTCCAAATCCCTGACTCCTGGGAGTTCCAGAGGTCAAGAGATGATTCAACTACTTCGATGGAGAAGACGGCACCAGAAATAGCTCCAATTCCAGCCCCTCGCAGCAGGCCGCTCTCAGTAGCTAGGCCTATGGGAGCACCTGTGATGGCCCCGACCAATGAACCAACTGCACAACATGACAAGGAGAACCATTTGTTGGTATATTTCGTCGGTATGAAGCGGCAGGAGCTCAAGAACTCGTACTTGGGAAGATGTACAAGCATATTTTAGATGATTCACGAAAAGAATAGGAATCGGCACAGGAACAAAGACAGTTCTCCAGAGAAAATTAAGCACAAACGTGCAACAAGCAGTTCGGGTGGAAAATTGTAGGAATAATCAAGCAATTCATCACCCTCTCTATGTTGTTTCTCTCCAACGGAAAAGAAATATTCGCGTGATGAGAAAATTAGGGAGACATCCCTACCGGAAGCAATCGACACCGACAGCGGGAAACAGCAGAAACAGGAGGAGGCAAGAGAGGGTCAGAAGAGAAACAATCAACCTATCGCGAAGACACAGGTGACTACGGCGCAAAGCACTCTCCCAAGCATCTGAAAGACCATGAAGCTGTATCCGTCACTCTCTCTGCCCTCGGAAGAAGAGGAGTGAGGAGAAGATGAAGAAGAAGAAGAAGCAGAGGAGAGGAAATCCATGTTCTACTGTTGAGGAGTAGGTGGGATGGGCTATGGACGTGGGGGTAATATATACAGAGAGAGAGAGAGGGAGACATACATGAGAGAGGTGCTTAAATGCTGAGTGAGGGAGCGAATGAAGAATCCACCCCCATGCACGAAATGTATTTGACCTTATGCATGTATTTTCGGAAGCCTACGTTGTCCTACCTACGCCGGAGGTTAAAGAAGCTTCCTCGGTTCCTCTTCACTGGTTCTCTGTGGTGATGGTTGCAAGAAAATGACTCACAGCAAGAAAACCACGGATGTGTAATGAGGACCAGTGAAGTGCTCAACAAGCACTTTCTTTTCGAGTTCACGGAGACATGCTGACCAATGCTCCTCCTCGAATCACACAAGAATGGACTGAAACTGACCCGAGAGATCATGGGCGTGGAATTGACTTGTGGCTCAAGATATGGGCGTGAACTTGACTTGTATTGTATGTAATCTGAGACATGAATGTGTACCTCCGTCCTTCGTGAGGTGACCCATTTAGTAGCGCTCAGAATTAGCAGCGCCCTAAATATCGTGAGGATAATAAATGAGACAGCTCATGCAGGGCAGAATTCAGTACGAGCATTCGCGGTTGGGAAAATGTCGTCTGCAGCTTCTTAAATTTTCAAGTAGGAGGTCGAGTGAAAGAGAAGACACGAAACGCCCTCCGCTTGCTGTGCATTGTGGGTGACCGCAGGCACTAGCACACGGAATTGAAAGAGGGCGACCGACAAGGCGATTAATCTGCGCTCACGACGTTACAAGCAAGTTCGGACGAGAGAGCAAATGGGGTGTCCTCGGTCAACGTTCTTCGAATGATGCAACAGACTGCATCAAGAAGAAGATTAGATTAGGGTGCCGTCGGTCGTGCGCGGCCGGCCGGTGTTATCCCCCTGCACCAGCCTTGCGGATGTCTTTTAAGCCATCGTTTAACTCACCCCGCATCCATCCACAACACAAAAAACACTTGTTTGTTCTTTCGTGGTTACAGGTTGGATTGGTCATCAAGTTTTTTAGCTGGATAGTGTGCGGAGACAAGGCGGTTGTCAGGTAATGAAAGGGGTGAAGTAGATGCTACCAAAGCTAATGGAAAGCTTGGAAGGAAGCCATCTGCAGAGTGTATAGTGTAGGAGTTGGCCGTAGAACGAAGGAAGAGATGAGTGCTGCCAAGCGGTTTGGTGGCAGATCACACATCACTCTACGAAGGAGTGATGTTATAATAGGGAGGGACCTTATTGGAATAAAGCAGTGGACGTTTTATATGAATGTTGCGTAAACGTCAAGCAAAGAGAGAAGAAAATTATGGAGAAGTAAAAGGAGGAGAAAACGAGGAGGAAGAGAAGACCGGTCGCGTTAATAGATTAAGGAAATGGAATTAGGAAAAGTGAAGGGTGAAGGAAACCTACGTCCTTCGTATCGATAGTTTTTGCTCCGAGCGAGGCCTCTGTTTCCCTTTCCTTCTTCGGTGTGCTTGCAATAGAAATTAAATTGTTTGTAGAATTAGGTTACTTGCAATATAAAAGATTTAAGTATAGAAAAAAAATCAAATGTTCTATAAATATCTTATGTATCTCAAGTTTTTATTAAAAAAAAGAAGTACAAAGAAAATATTTTTTTTACTACTCACAGGTGTCCTTTAGTATATCTAGAAGAGTCTCATTATTTTTTATACATTAAAATTTTAATTTTTTTATAAATAAAAATAAGGAGCGTCGAATTGCATTGAATTATGTACTCACTATTTTCTTTCTCAGGATGTATATCTTCCTCCAAAGGTTTTTCTTTTTTCGTCTCGGCTATCCGTTCAACCTCTTAAATATATTTCTCCTTGAAGAACTCATATTGTAATAAATGGTCTACTTCCTTCGCCGCTATGTCTTTAAGAAAGAGAACAAATGACTCATCGGTGAATCCACGATAGGATGAGTTTTTTAACCGCAATATTTTGATTAAATATGTCTGCTTTTTATTTGTAAAAATTATATAGAATTAGTATTGTATGTATGTGTTGGGACTCCCTATCACGTTTATATATGATGACAGAAAATATAATTCCGTGAAAATGAGAATTGCACACCGGAGAGAAACGATTAGTTTGTCGGTCAGCTCCGACTACATGGTGTGGCTTCTGATGCTCTCCTGTTGGGATGCTCTTTTCAGCTTTCGGTGTCACATAACGACGGAAGCAAACCAGCATAGAAGATGCAACCAGCGGCGCACGGCGTTTTGGTGGCAACGAATCTTTCGTCCGATTGAAGCTTTCTATTGCAGGAGTCAAATCAGGAGATCAAATGCCAAGGAAATAGCAAATCAACAAAGCCACGAGTCCCCTTCATCCATTGCACATCTCGGCAACTCTCCTGGTGGTCCACTCACATCGCATCGCCTCTCCCTGTCACTGCCATCACTGAGCAAGCTCCGGATGCCGCTGATGCCTGGGACCTCAGCTACTTCAATGTCGTCTTCCTTTCTAGGGTTGCGCATGTGACTCGTGACAGGGATATAATAGCGGGGTGGTTGAAATCTACTGATTGGCATTGATGATCATGTTTGCTGAAGTTAAGAATATGGGATCGGCATGTGGAGAAGACTAGAAGATGGGGTCAGTCTTCGTACCGAAGGCCGCTTTCGAATCATGGAAAACCTCTTCCCTTGCGGCAACGGGCAAGCCTGCCAATGTGGTGCAATTGCCCTGCCGGAGCAGCCTTCATTGCCAACCCAAATACCGATAGCCAAATGGGATCCTCAAGTTACTGTGTTTGTCCTTCTGTGTTGGTGCCACAGTTAAGTTGCACAGTCATGGGCGCAGTACGAGTGGGACGGCATGGCAACGAGATATTGTCGAGGTGACCGGAGAGTTCTTGAAGCCAGTGTTGGGAGACCAGCACGGTGACATTGTTCAGAACAGGTGGACCGACTGTATTCTGGGATGGATTCTCGTGATCTAAGCTCTAAATAGGTTGGCCTCACACCGATGAGGGAATTATGGAAGAACTGTTTGGGTAGCGTACGCCAACAGTGTCATGGATCAATGAAGGAGACAATTACTCTGTTCTTGCTCTGTGATTCGAAGAAACCTGGATTCAATTCTGCAATCCATATTTAACTGAAACACCATTATTTGCTTAGCAGATACACACACTTTACTTTTGGCATGGATTCTATGTACAATGCTGAATCCCATGCTTTCTCCAGAATCATATGTGACCTTCCAATTCTTCATAATTGATTCTACCATCAAGGCATAAGCATACATACATGTAGGGTGATACTGTACATGATGTGACATGGCATTTCTCAGTTCATCTCTAGTACTGTACCTGGAACACCACTTGTCATCATTGTCTGGCTTGTGGCGATGCATAGTTAGCAGTCATGAATCCAATGCAGTCAATACTCGCACTCTTTGTCCACATCTGCTTGTGACAGAACATCGCATATAGGTTAAGGAAAACTACATTGCAACCTTCCTGCATCCATAAGTTGCTTGATTTCAGCTTCAGACAGCCTGATCCCAGACTTCTCAATCCAGTGTTTGGTTTCAGTATCCATGTTCTCGAACATATGTTGCACTCCCTTAGTCTACTCTTCTGCAAGATTCTCTGCAATAACCTTCATCAGTCAAGAAGAAAGCTTAGTTCAGAACTGTGCAAGTTTGGCCTCATCCAGGTTAGGGTGCATGACGGCGTCGGAGGAGATAGGAACTTCATGGATTCAAGTGAGACAACATTCCATTAAAGGTTGGACTTCTTCTCCTCGCGCCACCATCGACCCTGTTCTTTTGGCTTCTGCTTGATGGAGTGTTGATGGGTCTCAAAGAGTATTCTGCTCCTTTCCTCTTTTCTTTATGCTCCTCCTGCTGTCTGCGAACCGTAGGAAAAAGCTTTTGCTAAAGGTGGTTAAATGGAAGGTATCTATCTTCCAACCTGGAGTAAGAAGATGCAAAGCATGCTGTCAGATAAGGCAAAGGGATGCATGCTCTGTGAACAAACATGCACGCATTAACCTAATTAAATTGATTATTATCTGTGAACAAGTTTGGTGCAGAGGAACTTTAGCTTACCATGTTAGGGAATTAAGAGATAACTTCATTGCTTCATTACTTTTGATTCAGTACTCGAATTCATTGCTTCACAATCAGAATGAAAACCACTGCAGATAGCAGGCCGGGAAGCCATTGGAAATTGGAAATGCCACCTACACAGAATTAAAAAAAATTTGCCATTTTTTAATGTTAACGTGCTTCACAAACACATCTCTACTTAATTTAATGCATAAAATGAGGCTATGAGAAGCTCACAAGAGGGCTCAATCCTGAGCTATCGATTTGCTTCTCATCAGTGAAACAAGATGGCCTATACCTCGTATACAAGAAGATGAATATAACAGGATCTCTTGCAAGCTCAAATAATAAGAGTGCATCAGTGTCCTCAATGTCTCGTTAACCATCTTGACATTTTGAAGAAAGGTTGCTGGGTTCCTAAAAGTTCTATAAAGCAGATCGAATGCATCAAATCCAAATAAGCGCATCAGCTATGCCCCATCATGTCGAGCATCTCATCAAGACCCTTCAATCTTTGCAAGCCTTCGCTAATTAGGAAGCGAATTTTCTGCTTATCATCGCAATACCGGTTCTTCTCTATCTCCTGCCTCATAGTTTGTCTCAGCTCATCTGCGGGTATCATCGATTCTTCAAGTGTTGCCAATTTATCAAAGAAAAGAAGAGCAGAGAGTAAAAATAGAAAAAAAAAATAAGCTACTGATTGACCTCTTGCATGAGTAGGTGCCCGACGGGCAGTTCTCAATGCTTGCCTATAAAGCTTCAGTACACGAGCTCGAACTATGAAGCTCTGCAGATCTAAATACCGAACCATAGTAGATTCACTGCAAAGGTATCAAAATCATGTCATTTCACTGAAGATTTAAAAGAAGAAAGTGTGCATATCAAATTTCAGGTCCACCGAAAAGATAAATATCATCTGTCATGATATCTCTTAAAGTACATTTTAAGATGATTCTCCCCACTGGTTTGCATATTAGAACTAATTTGTACAATCATAGCTTAGTGAACTTGTGGCTGATAGAATGTAGTTATGAGAAAACCAGGTACCTGAATCAATGCTGGAAACCAGCTCGAAACAGAATCAATAGGAATGTGTTATGATACCATCATGACAATCATTTAACAGTGGCACAAACATATTGGAATCTTCTGATTCCTTTTAGACATTCATTCATGTACGAGTCTTGAGTCTGATGTGCTGGGAAAGCTACAGTGTTCTTTCGACGAACATGTTGTTGCTATCGGTAACATAAGTGTGTAGGCAGTGTCAGGTTTTGGTAATAAGATATGCAAGATCAGAAAGGAAACGACTCGGTGTTCAGTTGGTCATGATCGGAAGATGCATAAATAAGACAATGAACTAAAACTCAATCAAATAGCCAATAATGATTAACTAATTTATTTGAAAAAAAAAACAAAAAGAAGATTTCAGCTCTGTGTATGATCTTAAGTTGGAACAATCCAGAGTCCCAAGGGAAAAAGTAATAGTTACTGAGAGTACAACTCCGTTAAATCATTTGGGTAGCATGCACCACCAAGACACACTTCCAAGCAAACACTTGGAAGCCTGCGCTTGTATGTGAAATCGCTTCATCAAGAATCCCATCATTCTTAAAGGATATTTCTGATTGGCAAAAGTTAGAAACTTGCCATTCACTAAGTTTGAAAATTTCGCAATAACTCCCGGCACTCCAGAGTGAATCATACGGAACTTTCCTACGAACATCACAACCAGAATGATGGTGTTTGTGAACATTGGCCATCGATGTACAGTTACTACAAATGCCTAGCTAGAGACCTCATCAAAGATAAGCGCTGACGAAGACAGCGAATATATGTTCAGCTACATCGGAGAAAGCACCGCTGCGGCAATTCAACAAACATCTCGAGTGCTATCAGAGAGAGCAGCATCTCTAAAGCCGAAAGCAAATCCAAACAGGAGATGTTTTGCACGAGGAGGACAGTATCTAGTCGACAAATCAGCAATGTTGATGCAAAGGCACAAGAAATCAACCACACCGAACCGAGGATAACATGAAAAATCCGCAGCGACGATCAGATTTACGACAAGATAGTGTAAAAGCATGATACAACCGTTTGTTTGGTGCAGAAAGAATTGACATGAAAACATACGCAGAGACGGAGTCGAAGTAAAATGGCGGCTGGTTCGGGAGATACAAAGAAGTCCTTTCAACGGTGAAGCACGCACGAGCTTAGACCATTCGGCTTTAAAGGAGGCAAAGCATCTCTAAAGAGACATCTCGCTGGTCAAAGCCCGAAGACTTCGAATCCTTCGGTTAGATTCCAGTGAGCGTGACCTTGATATTGGAGTGGACTAAGAACATCAGATGAACTCGATCAAAACCTGACACAGAATCGACGTCAACGGAGAGTTTGGAGTCGGGAGCTTATTAACCAAACTAGCCATTTGGTGAAATTTATTGTTGTATTGCACCTATATAATCATTTGGAAGCTAATATTCAAATGCGAAGACGTACCAACTTCCACAAGGCCATTGGAAAGCAATAACACTAAGTACATATCATATTACCTATTATTAATTACCTCTAATATTTCGATCCCTATGCTTTGAAAAATTATATTATTATCTCTATAATTATGAAAGTAAAATATCTAGATCTACGTACCCTAACAACATCAGTTTTATTAATAAAAATATAAAAATAAAAATATATATATAATTTTAATGTTCAATAGTGAACGATGACGTTGTTGGCGTTGGTGGTGCTATTGGCATCGATGTCGACGTAGTTGCTTGGCCACTTTTAATGATGATAAAGTTCACTCTCATCGTATCGCCACCCACCTCCACAAGAAGCGTGTCACCCATGCTGACATTGTCACCTCTTTGCCCGACAAAAGAACAAAATGTCAAGTCCTCAAGAGATGTTGTTAACTTGATGCTTGCGTCTCCTTTTGAGCTCTACTTACGCATCAGCACGGCCCATCTCGTCACTACCCAACACCCTCGTCCCCCTAGCAACAGTCGACATGGGGATGATGGCACGAAGACCTGACAGTGACAACAGCTGAGACAATCTCATTACGTGGCTCATTAGCTTTATCTACTTGAATTGTAATGTCGATCATTTCGTCGCTCTGCATTTGCGTCGATGCTACATCTAATAGTTTAGCTAACGTCACTTTCCCACTCATGATTCCAAGAATCATCATAATTTAATTAATCCGATAAATTATTGGTTTTTCTCTTTTAATTGAGAAAGCGTAAGACCAAACCCTTATGTCAAATGCAATCAATTTGATCAGCAAATACAGATATGGAGATAGTTTTTGAAGAATAAAGTGGTCGGATGAGTCAAAATTTTAAAAATAATATTATTTTTAAGTACTCCATAAAACTCATAAAGTTATAGCGATAAACACTTTTTTTTTTTTACAATAAAGATGCCGTAGAAACTGACAAAAGCCTTCCTTAATCCAAAGTCAATTGGGTCAGAAGTTAAAAAAAAAAAAATCAGATCATAAACTGAGATGACCCTCGAAAGCTGATGACATAAATATCAAAATAATAAATAATCAGTAGATTATGCTACAAAAGGTGCATAGCTTTTTGTTACAAATTCTCAACATCGTAAGTCGATGTAATGTTGGGAGGTAGTGATAAAAAAACTTATAGCAAAATGCATTCATCCTAAGCATAACGGGTAGAATGTTATAGGCACATCTGCACTTACTACTTTGTTAAAAAAACGAAAGTGCTAAACAAATCTCGAAGAAGCAGAGAGTTTCATATTTTATACAATATTTTTATATATATCTCAGAGCAGGTCGCAAGTGTCCAATTGCTACGAGCATCTTCTTTATTGGAGATTTAGCACCTTAAAGATCAGCCTATCGGAGATCGAAACCCAAGTCGATCGATCGGAGGTTGCCGTCTCGAATGTCAACCCCTCCAAAGGTTGTGAAGATTGATACCTCGGAGGAACTCACATGGAGGTTGGAACCTAGTATTTGATACATGGGAAGTCGGAATCCAAGGTCAAGATACTGTAAGAAACATAGGTTTCATCAACAGAACATGTCTCAGGTGGGTTCCCATCTTAGTTCCACGGAACATAAAGATAACCTCATCAACATGCCGTGGGGCTTCTCCACTGTGGGTAGGGGCGGCTACTCCCCGCAACTACTGCTTCCGCCATGTGATGGAGCAGGTGTCGGCCACCATGGAGTCATCTTTGGCCCCTCGCAAGGGTCAAGCAGCCACAAGCCTCCTTGTTGTGCTACCTGAGATCAAGGAAACGAATAGTATGGACCTTTCGAGCAACACCTATTGGTTGGAAAAGAGACCGATCCATCTGACTTCTGTTGGCTGTCAAATTTCCCCGAAGCCAATAATTCGGCTCTACTACGTGAGGTGAGACCACTTTGCATGTTTTCTAGCCGCAACATCAATTACATTGCATTGGAGTAAGACATTTGATTTCTTTGTTTGCCACCTAAACAAAGATGTAGCAGCACGCTCCGCCTCCACATAGCCAGCCCGGAGAAGTCTCCCTTCGCCAGAAGCAGAGATGGAAATGGAGCCCGAGGTCACAAAGAGAGGTCGCAACGCTCTCTGGAACTGCTTCTGCCTCCAGCGTCGAAGGAGCACAGCAGAAGAGGCCGTGGAGGAGCTTCGCGGTGGGAGAGTTCTCTCCGCTGAAGAAGGGGATGGAGCAGTGCGCTTGAAGATTGTAGCGAGCAAGCAAGAATTCCGGCCGATGGTCGCGTCGCTGAGCCACCGCGACCACCGCCGCAGCAGAGCTTGGAGCAGTTGCTGCATGTGCTCCGCAGGCGGCACATGAAGAGAGCTGAGAGCGGAAAGTGCGGGCGTGGGTGGCCGCCTGCCTGCTCTCAGAAGCATTCCAGAGGAGGATTGAAGTTTGCGCTTCATTTCTCCGTCTTCTCCAAGCCTGTACTCTCTCATGGGCTACGCCACGTTTAGATTCCTGATCATTTATAGTCCAATTCGACACTCAATTCCCTTCGTGACTCATTTGACCAACACAAAGGGACCATATATCACAGTCGTATAAATCCCCTCAAAAATAGCTATTGAGTCGCAAGCGCCTGTGCACGACTTCTAAAGCATGACCAAGAACATGCCCTTTGGATTCCTTTACGCTCGGACGGTTAGGATCGTCTCGACGTCTTTCTCTTTAAGATTCGCGCTGAACAGTCCGCATCCTATGCCAAGTCAAAAGGTTGCGCTGCGTCGTGATGCGGAGGGACACGCTTCAAACATCAGCATCACCATATCACCGTCTCATTGATTCGGCAAATAGCAGAGCTCTGTGCCCAAAAGGTTAGACGAGGGCTCGCCACCAACACTGGAACCGTCTCCACTGACGCGCACTCAACTCGACCAACTCCCCAAGTAAAAGCGAGAATCGCAACACTCCATTCCTTGCTTAAAAGTAATGTCTTCCTCCGTCTGTACCTCCTGTCTTTCTGCTATATTGTGTGGAGAAGCTTCTGCTCCCCCTCCTTGACAAGTTCACCATCTCAAGCATCCGGTGTTGGAAGAGAAAGCGGGTGAGAGGAACAGAGATCGCCAGGAAATGAAGGACCTCGGGGACCTGCTCCACCTGTTCGCCTGCGCCTTCCTCTTCCACTTCTCTGCGTTCATGGTGATCCCCGCCATCACCGACGTCACCATCGAGGCGCTGTGCCCCGGCCGGGACCAGTGCTCGCTGGCCATCTACCTCAGCGGCATCAACCAGGCCGTAAGCTCCGTTCGCCGTTACTCTTTCTTCTCTTCTCTCTTCCGACGAGTAGCGTTCTCTCTTCCTCTTTATGATTGCCGTTAAAGTGTAGAGTTGGATTCTGCGTTTTCTTCTCCTTTAATTTCTTATCGTTATGTGAAGTGCAGCTAATTGGAAGTTGTCTCGGTCATAAGAAAAATGAGATGGAGCTGAGAGAAACAGAGCCCTGTTTTGTTGTCGTTAATATTGGGGTCCCAATGCCAAGCAGTAAGTGACGACAGATAATATGCATCGAATCCTGAAAACCTTGTCGTCTTCACCCGAGAGCCATATGCATGTCCTTCTCACCGGAGATTACAGTCCTTATGGTGGCTCCTCTGTCTTCCGTTAAAGCATTCTTATCTTTAACGTTCTTCCTCGGTCGTGTTTCGTGGAATCTGTTCGCTGCCCCAAAAAGGTGGGGTTGGGTCTGCGTCTCAGTTAAGCCGGGAGATTTTGTTTGCTTCCTTGCTGCATTGCGCGTCTCCACTGTCTTTACCTCTCTTTGAGTAACTCCATTGCTGTGTCTCCGTCAAAGACACTAATGATTTTTAACACAGTCGATTGGTGGAGAGAGCACTTTGTTATACGCTTGGCAGTGGGTAAAGCACTCGCCAGAGCGTGAAACATGATTTTGGTCTTCAACCCCCTGTTGAGATTAAAATCATACAGTAGAAATAAAGAATCTAACCATCCGTCTGCATGCTACGCAAGTCAATGAGGCCTTCTCGACGTTGTCACGATCTTAACTTTAAACCTATTATTGCATTCGGACGGTTTGTTTGGTCAGTCTCGCAAGAGAATTGTAGACACGCTCGGAAGCATCCCGTGAAACATACGTGCATCGTATTACACTGCGATGTGATGCTTTTGTGACCGGCGGTCGAGGCACCTAATCGACTTTCTTCAACCCGTTTCTTGCAGATCACAGGGCTGGGAACTCTTGTTGTGACTCCTCTCGTTGGCAATCTCTCGGACAAATATGGTCGAAAGGCTTTGCTTACCCTGCCGATGACCTCTGCGATTGTTCCGTTGGGTACGTTCGCCTACCTCGTAAACTGCTATCGATTTCTTCCTGTTCCTTTACTGATAACTCCGACAGTCTTTCGATCGAGTTTGGAATGGGTTCACATAGAATGGAATTAGTCGATACTCTCTTGGATGACTTCTTTCTTCGATTCTTTCTTTCTACAGAACTCGAATTCCGAGAAAATCTCATGAGTTTTCGACCAATCATCGACTCTATTTTTCACTAAATCGGTACATGGATGTCTCCAAAACCACGCTTGGAATTCTTTCTGTCGAAAGTTTCCGGATATAGAATGAGAGGGTTTGCTAGGTAAACGGGAAATGGTAGTAGGTGTTAGATATTGATGTGTCAAGGTGGAAAGAACACCCTATCTCACTGATCACTATCTTCGACCATTACCACCATCCTTCCCAAGCAGAAGCGGAAGGCACTGAGAGCTAACCATGCCTTCCCATTCACTAATCCGCACAGATTCCAGTCCTACAAAAGAAGACTCAAGGACGAGAGAAAAGAAAAGAGAGAAGAGGAAGGTGGGCCACTTGGGTACCAAAACCCATTCACTCCACCCCTGCTCCTTCATATGCTTCGATGAACAATGGACCAGCCACCATCTCCTGCCCCTTGCACTTCTACCGGGATGTGCTATTTCTGCAATCCGAGTCGACAAAGTCGGCATCGTGATCATCTACCACAATGACATGTGGAGCCTCCTTCCCGGGGAAGCTGGGCCATGTGTGCCTTCTCTTTCTCTTCCTCCTTTCCCCTTTTTTTTTTTTCTTCATGTGTGAAATCTTTAATCCTTGCTCCTTCTTCTTGTCTGCAATAGACAACTAAACGTGCTCAGAATGGTGGCTACGCACGCACTTCAGCTTTCATTGGTTCGTCTACATGCATCCCACTCCCATTCTGCCATTGCTTCGTTTAAAGCTTCTAAAGTAACCGAGCAGATGTGATGCAGTCCTTGAATTGTTAATCAATTCGTTAAGCTTTATCAACTAGCAGCCCTGCGTAGTTCCTGAACCAGACAACTCACCCGGGGTAAACTTCACAAGCCATTAGATTTTTTTGTGCCTATCTAATTTTTCTGTGCATCGCATCTAATCCAAATCTTTTGTTCCTTTTTATTATTCTCTCCTCTTTTCTACGAAAAGGATGTTGATCAAAGTTCGTGGATTTGATTCTCCTAGACAATCCTAGAGTCAATTATATATTATTCTTTATAATTAGTTATTTTTAGTATTTCGATTTTTATATTTTTAAAAATTATATTAATATTTTTATACTTATAAAAGTAAAATATTATGATCAAAATTAAAAAAAATAATTTTTATAGGATTAAAAATTAAGAGAGATAAGTTTTGTTAGAATAACAGAATTAAATATTTTACTTTCATAAATATAAATATAAAGATCTTAAAGTAATTTTTGAAAATATAAAGATTAGAATATTAATGATAGCTAATTATATGAGTAATATGTAATTAGCTAATTATATGTAAAATATTAAAAATATTTTTATAGTTATGGTAGCAACACAACATAGAAATTAAAATAAAAAATAAAAAAACACAACTCCCGTAAATTTTAGGGCTGATGTGGCTGTTCATGGACCGATGCGTCAAACCCTGCAGAATAACAGGGTGACTCACCGTCTGTCCAAAAGAACGGAGCACTACCATGTGAGCGAAAGGTGACATCACGTTCTTCTTTCGCGCATGGAATCGGGGCGAGCCCACTCGATTCCAAATCGCCATTATTGTCACGAGCAGTTGGATCTAATACTAACGGCTGCGGTGACGCGCATCGATCGCAGTTGTGTTGGCTTGCGGCCGATCGAGGACGCACTTCTACGCCTACTACGTGATCAAGATGGTCAGCGGCATGCTCTCCGACGGCAGCATGCAATGCCTCTCCCTCGCTTATGTGGTGCGTCACACAAGCTATCTTAGCTAATGGTCCCTTTCGTTGCTCGATGCCAAACCCTGCTTTGCTTGCTTCTAAGACTTGTTCTGCTGCGCTCCACGAAGGCGGATAAAGTCTGCGAGCGGAGGCGGGCGTCGGCCTTCGGCGTGCTCTCCGGGGTATCCGCCGCGGGTTTCGTCTCCGGCACCGTTGCCGCTCGTTTCCTCCCCACCTCCCACACCTTTCAGGTCTCTGCCTCTCCCTCCCTCTCTTCCTCTCTGTCGTCTGTCTTATTTAACCTCCCTCTTGTGTCCCAGGTCTCGGCCTCCGTGGCGGCGGTCTCAGCGGTCTACATGAGGGTCTTCTTGGAGGAAACCGACGGCGGAGCTGCTCTCATGGACGAGGAGTTCACCCAGCCCCTCTGCCCCCCTGCAACTGATGGCGAGTCGTGCTCGAGGTTGCCGACCCTTAAGAAGAAGGTCCCTTCTCTGGGTGACATGATCTCCCTCTTAAGGAATAGGTGAGTGAACAGGCATGTGGATTTGCTTGGCCAATATTTCGATTAAATCATCAAAAATTTTAATTTGCTGACAAGAAATTTTCTTGATGACGTAAAGGTTGTGTTGGTTGGAAAACCAGCAAACCATTATCTTCCCTGTTCTTCTGTGTTCTTTTGGCTTTTATTGAATGTGTCGAACAAACTTTCAAGCTCAGGTAGCAACTTGATGGTACTAAATGGGAATAAAATGATGACTTCTCGAATAAACAATTTTAGTGAAGTAGTTGTCAATTGAGTTGAATGTCAATGAAATTTATGCAAACTTAGTTAAATTTATCATTACTGCTGAAGAGGCCTCATACTTTGACTGCTTGCCATGCAGTTTGACCTTAACAAGAGCTGCAATTGTTGTGTTTTTCAACAGTCTTGCTGACAGTGGCTTTCAATCTGCACTATTGGTATCATTACTCCTCCAATTCTCCTTGGACTAATCACAAATTGCTTTTCTGATAATTAACTTAACTACCTCTAATTCTGAATAATGGCATAGATACTGTGTGAATGCTGCACTTTTCATAAACTAATGGCCCTTCTCCAAATCATAATACAATGCTAATTTTCTCTGCTTGCCGTAGCATTTTCTGTATGGATGAAATCTCCAGATATCTTACAGGAGGAAAGGCACATTTCATGCTATAATGAAACAATGAACCAAAACAGAGTTGATACTTGAACAACTTGTTATTTTCACATTCAAATCTTGGTTGTAATCTTTCTAGTTCAATCTTATTTTGAAGTCTAGCTTTTCTGAGGACATCACTAGGTTTTTTAATTACTTAATTCTGTATTCAATAGTACTATTTAAAAGCACAGTTCCACTTCAACAAAGACCAGTTTGCTGATTTGCTGCTTATTGCTGGTGGTGCAGGAGCCTTTTCACAGGTCTGAGTAATGCATTTTGTAAATGACGATTTTTGTGAATGGATATATTTCTTAAGAATGGCATTTTTTGCAGCTACTTTTGATGCCCTCACTAGCACCTGCTATAGGCGAGGAGAGACTGTTAAATGTAGGCCTCTTGGCAAGCTGTGCTCATGTAATCGGACTCTGACTATAATTTTCATTTGCTAATACTTATTGATTAATCTATTACTGCAATGTTTTTACTATCTGAATTCTTCTCCAAATTTTGCAGATCTTCCTTTACAGCATTGCATGGTCCTACTGGGTACTCAGCTCTTTCAACACTCTATACATTGCATCATCCCTCAAGTGTAGATCAAAACACACACACACACACACCCCTATACATGTATATTCCAATTTAATATACTCTAAATCTCTATTTTTTTTTCTATTAAAGTCATTTCTTCGTAGGTTCGCTGCCTCCAGATTCTACACTGCCATCATTCCCCCTCTAAGTCTGCACACACACTTTTTCAAGGATATTTATGCCAACTAAATCTTGAGTTGCTATACTCATAAGTTAAAAATCTCTTCACAGGTAATTTTAGTATCCATGAATGATTAATCTCAATTTTCAACTTCACAAACATGAGAATGTTTAAAAGTACACCTAACAATTAAACTAGCATGGATCACAATAGATACAGGTAAGAGGAAGTTTATGACAAAGTTAATTTTTCATAAGTAGCAGTCATTTACACTAGTTCATATACTATGTCACAAACATGTAAATAAATGTTCATTCCCAATATTTGCCTAATACTCTTCTACTCATTCTGTTATCTCAATAAATTAAATCATTAAGCTAAATGAACTGTTGCTATGAGAGAACTGAAACTTAAGTGTTTGCATTATTTGATGAAGTTATCAATGAGCAATTATTGTTTTGCTTTTGGGATGAAGCTTACCAAGGTTATCTTGCAGGTCCCTTATTTTGCTTCTACATTTGTAATTTTGGGTGTTTTTATTCATCCATGTGTAAGTAGTTTCCTTTGCACTGATATGTTCCTCGTAGTCACAAACAATACAGCTGTTTATATTGAACTTCTCAATGCTAATGCAGATAAGGAGCATTGTATCCAAAAAAGTCAGATCCAATGAACAGGTACTACTAAGTTTATTGTTGCTGAATTTTCATTATAAAGGACTTGCTTGTGCTGTGATTTCTGACCAAAAATTTTCAATTTTATAACTGTATTGCAATTTTGATATGAACATTTACTAGTGTTGTTTGATTTCACATCTTGTATGCTGCTATTAAATTGACTGGAATGTTTTAGCTGGCTTGTGAAAATGCCTTCACTATTAACATCGCCTATAATCCTTTCAGTGTTTATTACATTGAAAGACTATTTTGCTACATGCCATTTTGAGCTCCAACCACCTGGTCAACTGATTCGGTGCTATCTTGAACAAACACTAAGGCAATTTGCCACATCTTTAAGTAAGAGAAAAGGGTCAGTCCAGTGCACAAAGACTTCCAGCGATATAGGATCTGAGGAGAGAAGTCAAATCTTATGCGAGCTTACCATTGCAGGCCATGAGGCTGCTTCTATGATTCAAACTCTGCTCACTCAGGTTGCAAAAGAGGAACTTTAGTTAATGTGATGCCAAGGCTGGCCCATATCATAACTAATAGAAGAACAAAGCTTAGTCTTGTATGTTAATTAGCTGGGACCCTGATTGGTAATAAAGCCTTTTACAGCTAGAATTTCTTCACAGCCTAAAGACTTTAATAGCATGCATTTACTTTGGTTTCTCTAATATGTGTGTTCTTTTCAGGGGATGGCTCAAGGATGTATCACTGGCATAGCTTCATTTGCTAGTATTCTGTCTCCACTAGCCTTCACCCCTCTCACAGGTAGCTAATTGGTGATGCTATTAGCTTCATGTGTTTAGCATCAACTTAAAAATGCCACCTGCTTTCATGCAGCTCTGTTCCTGTCAGAAAACGCGCCATTTACCTTCAAAGGTTTCAGTATCATGTGTGCTGGGTTTGCATCGGTAAGCAACTTTAATGTTGTTTGTCTCTAAAACTTTCGGTGAAAAACTATGTCACTCATCATTTTTCTCCTTCAGCTCTTAGCCTTCACATTGAGCATTACAATGACGTCAACTACGACGATATCGTATCAGAAAGTGTAACGACGCAATACATGTACAGTACATGTTCTCAAGAATGTAAATTCTCGTTCTGATTGTGTTCCTTTCTCAGTTCTGTGGTCTCTAGCATGTAAGAAACTGGAAGCTGCAAGAAGATGATCGATCAGTTGATAGTTGAAGGATGTACTGAGGAAAATACTCCCGACAGTTGCAGGACCTCTAAGGATTTCTCTCTCAAGGCAAAAGCTGATCGCTTTTCTTTGGATACTGAACATGATGAAGGAAACGAGTCTACCACTCTTATGTAATATGTTCCTAATCGCCCTGTCGTGTGCGTCGATAGTTTCATGTATGCATGATTTGTGATGAGCTTTTAGCCTTCTGCTTTATCATCTGTACAAAAAAAGTTATGTGGATGGTTGGCATGCATTGGAGCATCAATGAAGCATTTCGTACCTGTTTTTGAACCCCAGAAATAATGATATGATTGTGTTGATTTGAGATGGCAAAACTTCTCGCCAAAATTGAATTCTTTGTGCACGCAGTGCTTGTGTGCAGATCATCTTAGTATGTTGGCTTACGCCAAAGTATTCATCGAACCAGATTGCGGATCGGGTTCAGTTTCACAATATTATCGGATCCAGATCCGCCCCGATCCAAATTTGAGGCGACTCTACGGATAAGCGACGTCAGCAATTCTCGCTCGTCCTTTCGCCTCATGGCATCTCATTTCTACTTACTCGACTGGATTACCGTTCCGGTACTTCATGGAGCCCGCATGTGGGCCCGAAAACAAGCGGATAACGAGGCAGGTACGTCTGCGAGTCCAAGGTTAATAGGTGATGAAAGCTCTTTTCTTTTGTGGTGGTCTCTATCCACCACGTCGCCCGGCTTCCTCTACCGACCAGTCGAGACGCGTGTCACGTGATCTAGGGACTCATGGACTTCTAGATCCGATCAGGGCCGTCCATTGTCCGGGAAGCGAGCAGTTATAACGTGAGGTCGCCTCTCTTCCTCGCCCCTCGCAAACGCAAGACGAAAGCAAAGAGAGGAAAGGAGGTCGCCCCCTCATGCGCTCTTCCCTCCCGCTCTCTCTCTTTCGTCGTCGTAGGGGTCATCGCGCATCGATGAGGCCGAGGCGGGCAGTAAGCAGAGGGTGGGACGAGCACGCGGTATCGGAGAAAGTTGGCTGCCTCGCGGCGACGAAGGAGATGAGGTTCAGGCTCTACATCCTGCGGAGATGCGTGGTGATGCTTCTCTGCTGGCGCAAGTATGGCAAGTATTGATGACGCAGAACGACGTAGGATAGGAAAGATCACAGCGACACAGCATGTTTCCTTATCGTATCACACGTCGATGTCTCTCTCTTGATCTGGCTGTATTATTTAGGCTAAGGAGAAGGAAACTAATGTCTTGTATGTGCTTCATGGTCTCGTCTTATTTGGTTTCCGCCCTCCTTTTCATAAGCATTTTTTGTATAGACTGATTACTGCAAGCAAGAACAGCTTTTCTTGTCATGTTAGGAGTCTTTACGTTGTTTCTCAAATATATCATCATGTTCTTTCAAGAAACTTGCGCTACAAGTTGTCAGAAAGAAGGGGAGACATGGAAATCTGAAAGCTCATGTGCTCCTGAGATTGAAGTTGCTCCATGCACCACCAAAGATGGGAGCGCATGGGAAAGGTAAAGATGAACAAAACCATCTTGTTAGCAACTTGCCCATCGTATTAAAGGGGATGGAATAAGTTGGTGATCGGTAGTGCTCTTCTTTCTGGTTCTTAAAATACTGTGACTGTGGACTGCGCTTGCTATCCAAAAAGATAAAGGAGTTCTCATTTTCTTGCTGGGTGGAAGTAGCCAGTATCTTTGCTCATATAAAGAGAGATATGGTTCCCATGGCAACTTAGCTTTTAGATTCTGTCTCTGATATGCATGTAGTTTGGATGAGCTAGAACCCCACAACCATGAAATCAATCAAATAACACCAAAAAGGTATAATCCATTAGGGTTAAGTCAGAAAAGAGAAACTATAAGAACAAATAAAACTAGTACAAGCAATAGCTTCTCCACTTATCTTGGACTAAAAGGTCATATGGAACAGGCAACTTCAAATAGATTCTGGATCAGAAAAATAGGGCAAGCTTGGATATGAGACTAACTAGCTACGTTTTATGTAATATAAAACATGAGCTTTCCTCCATCATTGCAGAACAATAAGTTCAATTATACTTGGAGAATTACTTGCATTAACAAATAAGCCTAAGATGCTCAGCATATGTTTTATTTCATGTGACGACGACCTGGAATGCATTTTGGGCAGTCCTCGTTTCGCCGAGAGAAACCCTATCGAAAGAAAAATCACTTTTACCTTATAAACATCTGATTTCTGTGATGGGGATCCATCGAAATGTGTGAGTTCATATCACAACTTCAGATATGACCTATTTTTGACCCCAAAGAAAGTCATCTATTTCTCAGATCAAGTTTTGTGCAGAGGAATGTGGGACAGAGTTGAATTGGTGGCAGTGCATAAGTCAACGATTTCAACAGTGAACAAATATTTTGTTCCAAGTTTCTTTTGACTGCCCGTCCCCAACTGAAGATTTGCACCAGTGTACTGCGAAACGAAAGGCCCATGATTCCACCTGCATCAACAAGTGCAAGCATGCAGCATAGAATTATTGATGCTGGACCTCTTGCAGTGCCTTCTTTCAGCTTGACGTGCACTCTGAAGTCGAACAAAATAGAATATTCAACAGATGAGCTGTAAAGAGGAGATAATTATTATAAGGTGTCGGATCCTGAATCAATTTCCATGAACAAATCTCTTTCTTCGTTTGGAAAGATGAGACCTGTGATGTCTCTGAAGTCAAGGTCGGTGAACCCACGAATCCTCAAGTATAGTATGTCTCAGCATGTATAGAATTCTGTATTTATATCTGATACGACAATGAAGAGGGAGAGGAAGAGGGAGCGGCGACTTCGATGGAGGTTGCGTGATGAGACGGTGGCGCATTTATGTAGAAAGATGCCTACTTTTATATCGTTGCTCAGACAAAGATTCCGTCATTTACTGCTCTTTGTGGAGTCATGCCCTCGTTTACTCCGCACCCTCCTTCCAGACGACAAACACTCGCAAAGAACAGATATCTCATCGAGTTTCACGTCATCCCAATCTTTCATTACGAAAGAAAACACAGTATCTACCCATTTGACGAGGCTAGGTTGACGGTGAGTGAACCATCGGCTCTGACATGTGACGTTATTGCAGAATGCACAGAGAAGACAACCTGAAGGTTGCAGTTCATTCATGGTGCATGAAAAGCCTCTGCTACATGTAAAAGATATGATTAATGAGAACAAGCAAGTGCCATTCTGAATCAATTAATTTAATTCTCGGTTATGTACACATACGTGTTCATAACCGTATCTCTCTCTCTCTCTCTCTCTCTCTCTCTCATTCATGGTGCATGAAAAGCCTCTGCTAAGAGATAAGATTAATGAGAACAAGCAAGTGCCATTCTGAATCAATTAATTTAATTCTCGGTTCTGTACACATATGTGTTCATAACCGTCTCTCTCTCTCTCTCATTCATGGTGCATGAAAAGCCTCTGCTACATGTAAGAGATAAGATTAATGAGAACAAGCAAGTGCCATTCTGAATCAACTAATTTAATTCCCGGTTATGTACACATACGTGTTCATAACCGGATCTCTCTCTCTCTCTCTCTCTCTCTCTCTCTCTCTCTCTCTCTCATTCATGGTGCATGAAAAGCCTCTGCTACATGTAAGAGATATGAATAAATAGAACAAGCAAGTGCCATTCTGAATCAATTAATTTAATTCTCGGTTATGTACACATACGTGTTCATAACACCACCCCCCCCCTCTCTCTCTCTCTCTCTCTCTCTCTCTCTTTCTGTTCATTTATATCTCGGTGAGAGAAAGAGGATGGAGAGAATATTTTGAGTAGGTGGTTTACAATTAATGCTGCGGACTGTCTCTCTCCTTTGGCGGTCGGGCGTTTTAAATGCTTTTGCCACCGCCATCGACCTCCTTAAATTCCACCACATTTCCTTCGTCCCCTACCCATCTCGCTTTCCCCTCTTCATCTTCTCTTCCTCCTTGCTTGAAAGGAGAATGCAGCCCACTCTCTCTCTCTCTCTCTCTCTCTCTCTCTCTCTCTCTCTCTCTATCTAACAGAGTTTGGAAGAAAGGAGAAGAATCAACCATGAAACAGTCACTATGATGTTGGCCCGGCTCGATCAGAAAGCACCACCATGCACGGCAAAGCAAAAGACGCCAGGCATTGCATTCTGATTGAGCCGCGCCAATATCTTAGTAACTTTTCGTTCTTAAACCTGTTGCAGATTCAGTCTTCAGCCTGCATGCAACTCTTCCACTCAGGTACTTGTATTTGTTAACTCGTTGTTCTTGTTATCCGATATACAAGGCATACATTTCTTCTGTTGCATACCATAAAGATACATGACCATGCATATATGCACACAAAGGCAGATCAAAGCAAGCCTGATATATGTGATGGAGATAGCATCTTTATGTGCGTAGATGCCTGTCTCTACATCACCAGTCGGGCAAAGATTATTCTTTTCTTTTAATTGCCATTTGACGCACTTATAACAATCTCATACTTATAACTCCAGTGACTGCATCTCATCACTCGAAGTCTCTACCGAAACAGCAAGCACACACATTGCATGCATGCGTTGGGTTGGGTTTGCAGTATTGATCTGATTGTGAAGTCTGGTAAAAGATCCAAGAAGAAGTGCTAGTTTTCAGGGGAAAAGGGGAAGAGATTCCTCCAGTGAGAGATCAGCATTAATTTCTTTAGTACTATATTGACAAAGGAGCAAGCTTTTGTATTTTCTATCCTTTAGGCTGTGTTTTATTTCTTTTTTTATTTTTCGAAATAAATGTGGTATGTCACTCCATTTTCATTATAAAAAATGTAAAAATAAATAAATATATAAATAAAGCAATAGGCAAGTAAGGTGGTCGACACGAGGCTCTTACGAGGAGTGCAATGGCAAATGACTCACCAGAATGGTTGATCTACGTTTCTTGCTTATCTGTTTTCTTTGTCCGGAGAACATTACGGCAGAAGAGATGAATACGTACGTAACGTAAGCTCTATCGTGCGTTGAAGAATTGGTTTCGGTGCGCTTCCTGCAGATCGACTTCGAGGTTTGCTTAAACGCAATGGGCTGTTCTTGTTCTTATCATTATGAGATTGAAGACTTGCCCCTTGTTCTTATTTTGCACATTAGGTGCGACGAGGCTCGCTTGCTTCAACATCTGCATTAATGTCTTAACCCAACTTTGGCTGACAGAGTTGTTCGATTCTGTACACAAACTTTCCGAGTCCCTTGCTGTCTGGGGAAAGGATATATATTCGTCTCGTATTTGCTTGCTATTGTTGCAATATGAACACCTTTTTCTTCTTCCCCTTTGTTCCTTCTCATTTCCTACCATTCATTCCTGCGGCCTGATTGAAACCGAGGAAGAGCTGCATTCAGAGAAAGAGACCTCCGTGGTGTCAGATTGGGCTGATGAGCGTTCAGATCGAGCTGCCCATTCTTTTCTTCACATTTACTTTGCATTTTGACTATCACATGTCATTTCGTAGACTTCATCCTCTGTAATTAAAGCTTTCTTCTTTCTTGAAGAGAAAGAATGCATATTGCTACGTGCTCATGGAAGTGGACATGAATCGCTAAACCTCCTTGGAATTCTTGGCACATCTACTTGAGAAAGGGTTGCACTCTCTCTCCCTTTCAATCTCTTCCTTTCTTTACAATCGCTACAATTGCTCCGTGCGCTGCCGAATTCAACATATGCTCATGCCGAATGATGCTTGTTCTGAGTGCAGATTCGGGAGACATTTGGTGACACTTGGCGAAGAAGGACACGGATCAAGGTAACGATGACCTTCCAGGCTCGGGTACCCTACAGAGGGCGTCGATCGAGCAGTGACTGTAGACGAAGGCTTAGAACTTCCACCCGCGCGGCTCGGCGCTCATCTTCAATCTGGCGTTCGCGTCGCTCCTGGACCTCGAGCAGGACGAGGAGATGATCGCGCGGAGCAAGAAGACACCGAGCAACGTGTTGGACATCTACGAGCAGAGGCTGGCCGAAACGAAGTTCCCGGCCGGAAACTGGTTCACCCTCGCCGACCCTTCTCACCTTTCCGACACCAGCGTCTGGTGCCGCTCGCTCTTCACGTCGAGGAAGAATGTGTTCAACTGGTGAGACGCAATATAATTGTATTCATTCTTCGAAGTAATATATTTTTTGTTTTTATTTTTGGAAGAAAAATTGTGATACAAAAAACAGCAAAACATCAACAATTTTTCATTATTTTTTTTTATCTGCTCCATCTGATTCACAATAGAGACCTTCAATGTTAGAGGAAGGACACTACTGCTCCGATGCAGACTCTCTAAATGAGAGCACTGTGAGAAGAAAAGGAGCGTTACACCAATTACTAATCACCATTTTACTTTCCATTCCTACATGGACAGAATAAGCTTTTTCTCGCTAAATGATGTAGGCAAAATTGCAGTCACGTAATTTATGAAGGCGCATGCAAAATGATTAATGGTGGGATAAAGATTCAATTAGCCAACGAAAGCAATCGAAGATTATTTGTTTAGGGCAAAACATAGATATCAAAGAAAAAAAACTCAAGAGATCAAAAATCAAACACAAACTTGAAAATATTGAACTTTATTTCTTTCTCATATCGCTAGTTGACATTATCTTAACATATGCGAAACCCAAACAACTTTAGCTGACAAAACTCAAGACAGCTTAGATCCTAATTTTGTACGTACCCTAATAAGATATATGCCATAGAGAAAAATATTACAATGACAAACACATTGGTGAAAATGTCACTATTCACTATCAAAAGATACATTAAAAAAAATAATACTTTATTAAGTATAAAATAATGTCCGACTCAACCATCATCCACAAAGGACATCGAAGACAAGCGTAGACTCAATGATCACTTAACATTTTCATCGAACAAAAAAAATAAATATACTCACATTTTATGACTTTGTCGGCCTCATTTTATCTTGTAAAGTATGAGATTTTCGTAAATATTTTGATCATTTTTGAATCTGCACAATGATAACTCAACATGCACCACAAATTAGTTTATAAGACAAAAATCAAAGCAAAAGTGGTACAAAATTAAAATATTTGATTGTTAAAGATATTATATATCCTCTTCTACATTTAACTTGAACCAACTAATTAGATCCAATTTGATAGAATAATTGACAGGACTTGAACCAATCAGACCTTTATAGCTCCCTTAAATGCGTGCTGAAATTATTTTTATCCATTAGATCGTTGGTTTTACCAACATGAGAACAGGAGAAGCTTACCATAATAAAGTTTTTGACACAAAAATTTGCTCAAGCCTCATGGGTTAATCAAAGATTAACTCATATATTTAACTATTTTTAGTATCTCAATCTATACATTTTAAAAGTTATAGTAGCATACTTATAGTTATAGAAGTGAAACATCTAAATTTATTTACTCTGACATCGTCAGTTTTATCAACGAAAATACGAAAATAATAGATAAAAGGATAATTTTAAATTTTTAGTTTGTAGTAATGGACAACGGTGTTGTTAGAGGTCATGAATGGTTATTGTGGATAAGGAGAGTGATAGTTAAAGATAAAGACTACTTTGTATTTATATTAATGTTAATATAATTGTTAAGCAATCATTTCGTAGCATTGCATCTATATTAGCATCGACATAGTTACCAAGCGACAAAAAATATTACTCGACATAAGCAACGACGATCTTTTTATCAATTAACAATTGCATTAAGGTCAACACAAACGTAGAGCAACACTATTTTATATTTATATAATGCATTTGCATCAACGTCGATGTAGATATAGAATGATCCTTATTTCTTATCGTCATTCTTCTCATTCATAATAATCCTCAACAACATCGTCATTCGTCATCATTAATATCATTTATCACCACCGATTGTAACATTAAGATTATTTTTTTTATATTTATTTTTATTAGTAAAATTGATGATGTTAAAATAAATAAATTTAAATACTTTACATTATAAAAATATTAATATAATTTTTTAAGATATAAAAATCAAGATATTAAGATATCTAACTACCGAAAGTCCCTATCTTATTTTTATTGTCGTAGCCTAGTGCGGATCGAACGAGTCATGTCACGACGCTGGTCCAAGTGCAAGCCTCCGACCCCGCACCGTCCCATCCAGTCGACGCCATCAACGTGGTGACCTGAGGCAGCGCTCGGTAAATCAATATTATCTCCTCCGTCGGCGTCCTTCTTTGTCTTCAAATAGTTTCCTGGGCTGGTAGACGTTGGATCCAATCGAGCGTCTCAGCGGTATGACACGCTGCCCTGCTCCCCATCGAGACCCAAAATTCCATCCAACCTTCCACCCGAGAAATCGACACCGTCACGCCCTCCGACGAAGGGCATCACTAGTGGATAGAAGCGACAGATCCGTCTCCAACACTGTACACTACATCTCTCCCTCCCGACGACACCTCCGATGTCGACCGTGAGGCGCCGGACTTTGGATTCCATTCCTCACCACCCTCCAAACGTACATCTTTGCGTGCCCTGCGGCTCCTCTCTTGGCTTGTTCTTTTTATCTTCGCAATTATTGACCTGCAAAGTTATCGCCATCGATGAGAATAGAACAGCCGAACTGCAACGAGTTTCTCTTCCTTTTCACGCAACGAGAGCACCCAAATCATGCTAAATTTACGGGTCTGCAGTTAGCCGAGGCACCTTTTCGTACAGGATTTTCCCACACTCGACAAGCTGTGTGCATCAATCTTCAACATTAAGTTATATTTTTGTCGCGAAGCTGACATTATTGGCTTTATTTCGGGACAAAAAGCCGGCACACAGCACTCTTGACGTATATCGTGGTCCATCCTCTAGATCCAAGTGAAGAACCCAAGAAAAAAAAAGAGAGCAAACATTAACTCTTTTTTTAAAAGAAAATAATTTTATTGATTTAAAATTTTATTATAATCAACACCTTGATGCTCTCGTATTTACTCAGACATTAACTTCAAATTCTGAGTTCGAAGACTTATAAAAACATTACATAGTTTTTGATCCGCATAAAGTGTTGGAATCAAAACTCGTGGAAATAGAAAGCATGTCTCCAATAAGGCAAGGGATGCTGGATTATCCTATTAAAATATCTTCATATCGAGGACCCAATCCTAATCTGACATGTACGTTGTTTGGCAGCGGATAACTTCAAGTTCGCTGGGATGAACAAAAACGTGAGGGGCAGTCACGACACACAGATGATGAACCGGTGAGGAGAGGAAAGGGACCCCGTCACATGGGCATCCAAAGCTGGCGTTTTACCACCGTCACATGGGCCCGGTCTGACGGAGCCCACTGCTGGGTCCATCGCGTCATGCAATTGCATGGCAGGTTCTCACGACGTGGACGTGGTTTTGCCCGTTGCGTCCCTCACCGGGCCCAGCCAGACATGGGAACCAACGGACCACGTGAGGCTCCACGTGATGACTCAACTGCTACAATACGGTATATTCCGTTCGAATATTCTTCTTCCAAATCAGGTTCTCGTCACCCTCATCTCACCCCGCCTCCTCCCGTATAATAACCCCCCCCCGGTTCCTCCCTCCCTCCCTCCCCTCGACAGGAAACGGGACCGCATCCTACCTTGCATCTTTGTTTCACGAATTCTGCCAAATACATGATGAGCGTCGATCGCGCCGAGAGGCTGCTGGAAGAAGCATTCAAGATCCAGGGCCGGGACAAGAAGGGACGCAAGATCCTCCGCATCGTCGGCAAGTTCTTCCCCGGTACGAAGGGTTGATCCGCATCCTTTTGTTCGTCTTGAATGAGTCTTTCGATCTGTCTCTGATTCCGGATTCGTCTGTGACAGCGAGGGAATTGATGGGCGCGGGACAGGGTGGAGTCGGCGAGGAGGCGCTGCAGAGTTTTCTGGAGAGGAGGGTGTTCCCGGACATCGGCGGGGCGCCGTTCGTGGTGGTGTACATGCACTCCCTCGTGCAGCGGTCCGAAAACTTCCCCGGCGTGGCGGCGCTGCGGTCGGCCTACGAGGCGCTCCCTGCCGCCGTCCGCGACGGGCTGCGCGCCGTCTACTTCGTGCACCCGGGCTTGCAGGCCCGCCTGTTCTTCGCCACCTTCGGTCGCTTCCTCTTCAGTGCCGGGTGAGTCACGCGTGCCTTTGCCCTCGATCGTGAGGGTGCCGCTAACGTTGCGCCGGGATGGTCGTTCCTTCCACGGCGGAAAACGGTTTTCGTTCAGTTCCAACCCAACGGAATCGTCGATAACCGGAAAAGGGATCGTTCCATTAATTAACGAATAATTAGGGGTTTTGATTTAAATGCTTAATTCCATCAACCGAGAAAACAATGGCAGCACGACCAAATTTTATCCATATTGTTGGAGCTATTGAATTGAGATTACTCCCTCCTTTATCGCATCCAGCTTGTACCGGAAGCTGCGGTACGTGAGCCGCCTGGAGTTCCTTTGGGAGCACATGAGGAGGGGGGAGGTGGAGGTGCCGGAGTTCGTGCAGGACCACGACGAGGAGCTGGAGCACCGCCCCCTCATGGACTACGGCCTGGTGGAGAGCGACCACCACCACCGTGCCTTCGACGACCCCGCCATGGACTCCGCCGCCTCTATGCACTCGCTCCGCTGCATCTCCTAGCCCTGTGGGCTCCCCCTGTTTTCTTTCTTGGAGTCGGTACTTGGGATTGCCAAATGCCGTAACTGTAAATACATATACATATAAGAGTAGCTTTTAAATCTTAAAGCGGGTGCGTCGGTTTGGATCAATCGATGATCGATTGGATGGAAGAGCAATGTACTATTATGCATAATTCCAACCTAACCAACGCAATCAGTTGGGAGTTTGATGTTTGGACGGTCTTTGGAAACCATATGAAAACAATCTCAGGATGTTGATAAGGATGAAGTGTTTTATTATGGGCATACATTAAGGGATTCCGATAAGGATGAGTCGTGGTTTCCAAAACATAGCATGACACACATCGCACATCCTTGGCTCGGATAGACGCGTTCCACGTATACAGTACGTTTGTGCGGGTCACTCGGTTGCATTATTGGACATGGAGCCACTGAAGGACGGACAATGTGGGGGGGTCAAATAATAACTTGGAAGTCGAGATCAGTGCAGACATGATAACGAGACCTGCGCACAGTTTGATCCGGATAGGGAGGTAGACTCGGCTACAACTTTAACGTTAAAATAACGCATATGACCGCCATAACTTTAACGTTAAAATAATGCAATATGCTTCGATTCGATGGGTACTAAGCGGTTTCAACTGTGCTGCAGGAACTGTTTAACGAGAAGCAATGTTTTTTTTATCAGTGCCACAGTTTCTGAGTGAAATAGTTTAATTAGTATCATAAGTTATTAAATTATGGATCGGATATATTCCATCTGATCTGGTGCTCATTCTATACTCGTTCACGTATAGTAATTCTTCGATTGCTCAGAGAAGAAAAGAGATTAATATTTTTTTTATTTCGATATAAGAGAAGGCAAAGCTATTTTCTTTCCGAAATTCTGAGTTTTTTTTGTTTTTCAAAAAGAACAAAAGACTAATTTCTTAAATATTTGAAATATTTTCTAATGGCTTTCTCATTTTTTGAGGAACGTAGTTCATGGTGAAATTTTGATAAGACACATCACATCACGTAGAAAGGCATCGTCAGGATTTGGCATTTGGATCCCAGCCCAAAGCCAATCTACACGATATGCAAAATTTTGTCCACCAAATCCAAATCCAACGCCAATCCAGCCAAAGTTGTACAATGATCAGAGAAATCACAACACGAGGTTCAATCCGCTCGAGTTGCAACCATAAATATATCAATGCAAGAAATGGCAACTTGGTGCCAAAAAATTCTAATTAAATGTTTTGACGCGGAGTTTGCTCTTCAATGTGGAATTAATGCACCAGCAATTGTTCCGAGCAACGAGACTGGTCAATCTCACTCTTTTCTGAAAAGAGGATGATTGTGATCGTATCAAACTTAAAATTCAATGCATCCACCAAAACTTCAAACTTAAAACAATGGATGAAAGGGATAAGAGGAATACTGATTCGGTTTGCATAAAACAATGGCATGGAGCTGAAGGATTGCGGATAGCAACAGCAACAGCAGCCCATAACGATGGCAACGACCGAAAAGAGGCTCATCCTTCTCTCTCATCCAAGAACGGGTTTGACCTGAGACTTCCGGGAAGATGAGCCATGGCGCCGATGATAGCGATGGGACTCTCGTCATTAGATTCTATGCCTATCCGGTCGCCATCTCCAAGACATCCACAGTGAGTTATGCTGCACTTGCCCACCCACGCATACTTCCTCCGTTCGACATCTTGTTTATGACCTTCAACGCAGCATACTTCCTCTTTTGGTGAAGTAAATTTACTGCGAATTAAATGCATGGCGAGAAAGGGGATGTAGACATGGAAAGAAGATTGTAGACGAGCTGTCGTGCGGCACAGGACTACGTTAGCAAGTGCTGCTGGGGGTGAGGGTTGTGGCACGATGAATGGTTGTAGACGAGAAGACAGAGAGGTGCGATTGTGCTACGGGGTACAGTTCCTTCAGTGCCTTCTGTTTACCCTTTTTTTCCCTTCTTGACTTCTTTCATAAACAGTGGCTAAAGAAATTTGAATCTAAAGCCCATCTTCTTAATTTGGTTCCTTTTCCCTTGTTAATTCCGTACCCAATATATGCTTGCAGTTGTAGATTAATGCATCTTGTCGGAGGACGCCTCTTTTTCCTGCAAACAAGAAAAAGGGGGGGCTGCAAGAACATTAGAGTGAGTTCTTCAAAAGCGATCATGTCTCCCATGATCCAGCATCTTTCCATGACTCTGATAAGAAGTTTGCTTTTCGAAAGATGGAGCAAGCGAGGACTGAATGCAAGTGGCACCGTCGTTGTCCTCTCCATCCGATACCATTTGTTCATTGAAACAAGTCTGTTTCCATGACAAAGACCACACCAAATCTTCAACTAGTGTTTTGCTGTCCCTGCCTTCCTGTTAGTTCCACTTCCATTAACCAGCACCACGCCTTTTGACTTGCAGCAGCTGTAGCTCTCTCTGACGAATCCAGTCTTTCCGCTGTTTAGCAAGGAGCCTTTAAGAACCCAATACTTTTTGCCGAAGTCACACCTGCACTGACCTTTCACTCAAAGTGGCACTGCACTCCCTTCATCCTTCCAGACTCTGTTTCCCCATGGGAAATGGTCAAGAACAGAACTGGGACTTTCTTCTGTGACTGTGCGTGAGAATTGGCGCCACCACCGAGGGAAAAAGAGAGGCATCCATTCGTATTGGGAGGCAGGAAAGTTGTGTGTTTCCTTTTACCTTTCCGGTTAATTTCCTCTCTCTCTCTCTCACACGCACACATCCTCCACACTCTCCAATCCTTCGTTTTTTATATAGAAAGATCTGAGTAGAAAGAAGGGGAGAAATGATTGAAACCCCACTCCATCTTGTCTGCTGTAAGCATTGCACGAGAAGAAGAACCCCATCAGCGGTGGTTCTCTATGTATCTCTCTCTTCCCCTCCCTTTCATAAACACAATATATCCCCTCGCCTGGCCGGCAATATCATAAGGTGGAGGCAGCGGCGTCTCGTTTAGTTCGTGGTCGACGTCATGTGGGATTGCCAAAGGGTTGCTTGCAGAGGTTATTGGCATTCTGTCCACCTCCAAATCATCCACCTCCCATGAACAAGAAAAGCTTACAGATGGAGGTGGGCATCCTGCCAACTAAACTCTGCTGGCTTCTCTTTGAAGAGCCCATTTGACAGATGTTGTTCCCAAACAAGCCCTATGTTGCTCCCATTAGAAGGGAGAAAACAAACACTTACACGCCCAGAATATTAACAGAAGGTAACACATGCAGCTCCTTTCTTATTCATTCTTTTACCAGTACGTTGTTTGTGGTGTCACAGATCCTACACCATTGTTTTGCTAGGAAGAGGTTGTTCTTCTCCGCAGCTATAATATATCAACATTAGATATTGTAATTATGCAGCCATCAATTGATGAGTTAAAATTAAATGCTTGTCTCACGAGAAAATGACTTACGTGGCTACATAAATATTGACAGTACTATTTGGGAAAAGAACTTATTGCGGAGAAGAAAAGAAACCTTAGAACGCTTGGACCTAATGTCTTCAGCATACATCTTATATTTGAGATGATATGATTGATGTATCAGCAGCAGAAGCTTCTTCCCTTAAGCCAGCCTTAGCTTAGAGTGGGCGAGTAGATCGGTCAGCTGCTCTACCGCAGAGAAGGGCGTTCTTTGGGATTGGATGCTCGTCCCTCACTGATTCCACGGGAGAGTAGACGCGCAGATAGAACTGCTGGCCGAGATACCGGCGCGCCCAGAACTCCGACCGCAGGTTCCACATCCCTACATTGTCGAGGGCGACGTAAACAGCAGCCCATGACTTGGGATATACCTTCACATAAAACGTGCACAGTTCAAATATCAGTTGGTGATAGTGTGTTAATTCTGAGCTCCTTTGAACAAACTTGGCAAAGTATCAGACCAGTAATAGTTTAAGAGATTAGAGAGAGCGAAGAGAGATGAAACTGTCAGCAATTTTCTTTTGCAAAGAGTTATACTAATAGCTGCAAGAATCAGCTCAGCAACAAGCTTGCTCCGATTCGTGAAGGTCAAAAGCAGAGACAATGTATCATTTTTTGAGAGAAGAATCAGAACTCTCGTCTTACTTGGGTGGTGCAGCGGGACACTGCATCGATGCGATTGTAATCCTTTCGTCTGTCCGGGCTCCACTTTCCACCATCCATTCTGAAAACAATAATGAGATACCAACATCAAGAAGTTGAATTTGGCTGCAAGCAAGCTTAGTTTTGCGGAAGGATTACCCGACGACCCAGAAGTTGTATCCATCGAGGTGCCAGCTCTGGACGATGCTCTCCTTGTTCTCGAACACGATCTCCGCGAAGGCGTGGAAGTCGGCCGCCATGACCGAGGTGTCGAGGTGCTCCTTGGCGCCCGTGGGGTGGTCGGCGATGCTCCCGAGCCGGAAGACGCCGCCGATCTTGAAGTGATCGGCGAGCTTCAAGGGGGTGTCCGCTTCCACAAACGAGACGCTGTTCACTGCGTAACGTTGCTTGCCGTTCACCTGGGCGGCTGAGTTGGCGAGTCGGACCGCCCGGGTCACGTTGATCGAGCCGTAGGGGTACGAGCCCTGCGGATTCGGCCTTGGCCCGCTTGCAGTGAGGTTCGTCCTGCGCAACGTTATGCTTGCAGAAAGGTATGTGAAGAATGGGAATGAGATGTAGCAAAGCATTGAAATGTGCACCTGATCGTGCGCGCTTGCTCCAGAGACCAATCCATCTGGCCCGTAGGCCCTGCCGGGATGCGTCCCGACGCCTTCTGCTTCGAGTTGCTGTAGTGGAGAGTGGCAGTGGCGGTAAGGACGGGGTTGGTGAACCGGGTGGACACGGCGATGTAGTAGTCCCGGACGGGCTGGTCGGCGGTGACCAGCACCGACAACGACTGGCCGACGTGCACGTCGAGGGAAGAGTAGTCGTTCTGCACGGTGTGAGTGCCCTCCACCTCCACCAGCTTCATCGTGTGCGCCTGCACCCGGACGTTCAACGAGTTCTGCAGCCCAACGTTGGAGATCCTCAGCCTGTACGTCTTGCCTGCAGCGCCGAACGCAGAGATGGAAGAAATAGCTAATTCATGATGTGCGACATGAGTAAGCGATACCGACCCTGATCGACTGTGAAGGTGGCGCCATTGGAGCTGCGGCCATTGATGAGAATGGCGTCCGGGAAGGGGAGCCTCTTGCCGCGGTCCAACCTGGCTTTTAGAGCCTACGCGACATCATTAAAAGGAGGTATAATAAAATGATCATACAAATAACCAATTGAAAGAATTAATGACTAATAAACTATAAAGTCAAAAATAGTATACATCATTTGCGTGATTTGGTATCGTGTCAAATGATGGCATGGTTGCACACCAACGAGACATGACCAATTCCCGAGACGACTCTCCTGCATCACGCTCGTGTGTGACCAACCCCACAGATCTTATCACTGCTGTGATTTTTGTTTTTCGACTAATAGCAGTTTTAGTCAAATTTTTATCATGATATCAATCTTGAATTCACAAATATTTTATGAACGAATTAGCAGAGTCGAAAGAAGAATCAAGGAGGAGACGGAGTTCTCGTACCGAGTGACCGGCCTTGTACCAATCACCGATGAGGAGGGTGAAGTCATCGGCGGGGGTGGCGAAGGGCACGGGGATGCGGGGCCTGCTCAGGATCCGGATGCCCCCGAAGCCGCCGGCCGCCTTGTGGAAGGCCAAGGACGGGAAGTAGAAGAAGCTGCCGATTTGGTCCTTGAGATGCATCACGTAGGTGAAGGTCTTCCCGGGTGGGATGGGGCAGTTGGTCCCCGAGACGCCATCTTGCCATGAGTTCCCTCTTTGCTGCACCCCGTTCCTGCTTCCCGAATCAGAGAACCTGGTCAGCTTGCCATCCTGCCATTCGTTTACCTCCGCAGCAAACATTTCCAGCTACGTAAACTCCATTAGCTACCAATCGAGGACAAGGAATGAAGGGCAAGTTAGCATGATTTCCACAGACGTGTGGCAGAAACATTGATGGCGTCCCCCTTTTGGCTTTAGGAAGTGGGCTAGTATATCCTAAGTGGAAAATATACAGCATCGATAGCTCCGGAATCATCAGTAAGCTTCCTAAATTGCTTATTCTTAGAAGTGCGCGACTGCGTACTAAGAGAACTCAGTTTCCCATATCGATTTCTTTCGGTTCTACGAATGCTTATAGCTTCGAGAGGTCAGCTCAGTCCATTAATTCTCTTTCCAATAACCATTTATGCATTTATATATGCACGGGCAACAAGTTTGAGTCTTTTCTAAAAGGACTAGGAGTTAAAGAGCAACATAATTTAGGTGACCATATGGGACGATAAGATTCTGGTCTTTTGCACTTAATCCATTGCGAAAGCGACATGAATGACCTCTTTGTTTCGTTGCAGATGCAAACGTCTTGATCATTAATCCGAAAAGCTATGATGAACTTCCGAGGAGGAGGTCCATTCGCATGCACATGAGAGAGAGGGAGAGAGGGAGGGAGAGAGAGAGGAAGAAGAGACTTGCCATGAGATGAGGAAGGGCTCTGTCAAGCTGTTGTGTACGTTTACGATAATATTGTCGTTGGTCTGTGAATGGATGTCCGGCCCTGGGAATTGCCCATTGATCAGTATCCCCTGTGTTCATTCGGATCGATCCACCCAAGAAAAGGAAACGTTGAACCACAAATCTTGACGATGTTGATAGAAAGGGGGAGAGAGGATAAAGAACAGCAGAGAGCACCTGCTGCCGGATTCCCAGAGGGTAGATATCTCCGAACGTGACGTTCCAATCGAAGAACCTGTATGGGTCCTCAGCACCAACAAGGATGGCTAAGAAACAACATCCACATAAAAGACCGGCTGTCGCCTTGCCCGAGGCCATCGATTGATCTGAGAAGGGCCTAAAATGGAAGGGGAAGCGACTGGCTCTGAGCTTTCACTCAACTTCACATCTTATACGTCTCTACTTGATGTATGTAGACCGGCAAAGACAGGATGGGAACAGGAAGAAGATGGGTTTTGTGTGAGCGTGGGTTGTGGTGGTGATGGAAACTTTTAGTACAAGGGAAGTCTGTAATCTTGTGAAACAACACCAAGTTGCCCAGTGGGGTACTCAACGAGGCATCAGCTCAATTAGTGTTTCTCGAGATGCATCCTTGAACGAACTGTAGGGAAGAAGTTTGTAATTATTGTCTGTGTGACTTCCATATATAAAATGTTTTTGAACGGATATTTTATAATATATAATAAATAATTTAATTAGATTTCATCACTCTTCTTATTAATGGAAGCACAAAAATAGATCGATAGAAGCTTTTAATCCTTAATATAATCTCATGATTCAGTGAACGAACTTGGACTGATACACAAAATCAAATGTGTCACTGCCACTATTACGTACTGTAGGCTGAATTGGGGCCTAAATTTAGCTCAGCTGGGCGTTCGTCATTAACAAGACTGGTCCACGTCATGAGTCATTAAGATGATATGGTCCGTTCTTTTCTGTGTTCCTCATAGCTAAAGCTTGGAACCACGGTTTGACCCATTATTAACTCTTCTGGGATATGCTTATGCTTAGCATTAGAGAGAGACACCCTCCCATCCTTTGCATGCCTTAAGCATATAGATAATAGGGGGATTTCCCTATAATTTTTTTTTCGGTTTTTATCAAAAGATATCTTCTTTTTGGTTTTTCCTTAAACAATAACCTCATTCGAAAAATATCCAGAATACCTCTGACGAATTCTTCCTATCAAAATTTTTCATCAATTTTTTGGAGCCGTTACAGTATTCATAATATCTTTAATATCATTTAAGATATTTTTTTTATTAAGATATTAAAAATATTATAAGTGACATCGTATTATATTTTTAATTTTCATTACTCATGAATTATTATAATATCATATTTTTAGATTTATAATTAATTTAGTTGAGATTAGGAATCTATCTGGATTATTTATAGTGTTTTTAGGTATGTTTTATAGTGTTTTTATTGTGGTGGCTAAGACACTGTAGCAAACTAATTTTTTATTTCTATTTTGGTGATATTATTTATAAACTATTATAAATACATATATAAATCCTAGCATGATATATCAAATGATTTTTAATGTGTTTTGATTTTATTTGATCAACTTACAGTAGTTTTCAATAGCATTATAGTACTTTTATTAAGGTACTAAAAATATTGTAAAGATATTAAAAAAATGTTATAAATGCATCTTTGATTGTTTATGTTCATAGATCATTATAGTAAATTGGTTTTTGTTGATATTATGAGTCCATTTGTATCATTCATAAGGTTTTCAAGTAGATCTTATATTGTTTTTGTTATGATGGTCAAAATACTAGAGCATTATAACCAATAAGAATAATACAGTTTGAAGAAAACTAAAAGAGGAATGATTTTTGGAAGAAAAAAAAAATTCTATAGAAATCGCCCCAGATAATATTGCTCTGACTTCTTGATTGACCTACATCGAACTGAAGTCATCAAAAACTGTGCTGTTTCACCTCTACTCAAGTTTTACTCAACCTGAGAAAGCTCCTATTTTCTTCGTAGTAGGAGACTTATTGTTTCACAGAAGCCGCGGTGAAGACAGCAGAGACTGCCAAAAGCCCGTGGAATCAATGGACCTCGAAGGCGTTTGTCTCAAGAAAGATGAAGGAGCTCGAGAGAAGCCACGCTGCCATTCACAACAGCAGGGATAGTGCCATAGAAATGATTTTTAAGACACATATCCAGATCTAAGTAGTTTTGTCGCTACTGTTGGACTTACACTAGAAATGAAGCTTGCATTTCGTTAGAAATGGCTTTGCTTCTTTTTTGAGCAACGATAATTCTTTTGCTTTCTTCTGAAAACTCGTGGGATTTAAACAGCGAAGAGCGTGGAAATGGTTGCTATTTACAAGACTAATACATCACTAGGGGTTTTCTTATCATGATTTATTCCAAGTTCAAAACCTAGTAGTTTTATTTCCATTGTATATAATGCATAATATATGTGACAAATACACATTATGTAAATGGTAAAGTTTTTGACTGTTTTTTCGTTATTTATCCTTTGAAAAGGAAAGAGATACTATTAGAACCATTTGCATTGTTAACGCATATTAAATGGCTAATTTATTAATTAGTCAGAAATAAGATGTTGGTGATGATGATTAATAATTGAGCTATAATAAGAAAAAATATTATTGACGTCTTAGTCAATTCGATATGATTCAAACCCATATGCGGAGGATTGGCCGAGGTACCTCTAAGATGGAAACATCGTGCTTCTGAGGCACCACATACATGAAGATCGAGGTTGATAAAAGTTTCTCAACTTAGTATCTCTAATACTCAGGTTAGTAACCCCAAATCTCTAAGTGTGAACACGAATGATAAAAAAGATAAATCCCTTTCTAATTGTACTAAGTATGTATTTTATATCTTATCATAGGAAGACAAAATATTTCATGAAATATTTCATAGGGGTTAGAATATTTTATGAAATATTTTTATACTCTTGTTTACATCGACAAACAGATAGAATGTGACTTGGACCCATATGATGATTAGCCAATAATATATTTTCTATCATTTATTCTCCTCTCGATGGTATACTTCTTAGCTCTTGTGAGAGGGGCTCGAAGTGTAATATTTAATTCATCTGAGTTTTTTCGACTTATGTTTTTCAGATATATTTTATTATATATATTCGTTGTAACAAAATTTTATATATTATATATCATGCTTTAAAATTTTAGGTTTTTGGATTGAATTATGTTTGATTTCATATGTGTTAATATATGTTGACCAAATCAACGAACCAGTGGGAAAGACTAAAATTTGCACGCAGGGAAACTGCGATCGAGTTGGCACCCATGCCTTGTCCATGTTGGGTTGGAGAGAGAGCGAGGCATGTGAAAGCCAGCGAGAGGGTATAATTGCTCATGTTTGTGGTTGGGCGTGACGGCACAACCCCTCCTCGGAGGGAAGGCTTGAAGGATGGATGAGGTGGGGTTGGCGGCAGCTTCCCTGAAACTACTCTTTGATACCATTGGTTGAGGCTTTTTATGACTTCAGTGCAGTTTGAGCTGGAAAATTTTTGTGTCTGTGAGAACAGTGGCATTGCTGACCATGGATATGCTGTTTGGATAAGGTCAAGATGGACCGACAGTGTGCTGAAGGGCACTGTACCTGTGATTGTTCTTTCATTTGTTGCATCTGGAATTGCCAATAGATTTTTATGGTTGGCCAGTATGCATATATCTATTTGAAAACTGTCTTTTTTTCTAAAAACAAACAAGGAAAATTTTATTACGATAATTTATCGAAATCCTTCATTTGCGAACGAATGAAAAATTTCAGAAAAAAAAAAAGTCTGCTTAGAAGCCGCATTTGTGATATCTTGATCTAATCCCATCTTCCAAGATAGTGAAAATATAAATCGATTTATAAGAATATGATGAATATGAAGATAACGACTAATTTAGTTGGTAAATATTTTGATAGGGTATCATAATATTCTGAGTTTAAATTTAGTCTTTGTCACTTATCTCTTTATATATATAAGCTTAAACAATAGTACGTTGATACCGCTGCCATTAACCATCAAATCCTTCTCTCAAACACACTCATTATCCCAAGGAACTTTACAAAAGTAAGTTCAGGAAGCAATAGGAACATCAAAAAACAAAAAAAAAGGATCTCGTTATTGCCAATGAGATCCTAACAATAGGAACATACAAGACGCCAGGTTTCAGAATCTGAAAAGCCCTAACAAGGACCCATCCCAACTCCCAACAGGACTTAGGAGGATAGTAAGGACTCAAAAAGCAAATGGACAACCAACTTCTGCAGATGGGAAATCTCTGTACATGCGATGCAGAATTCAGTAGACGAAAACATTTTGCTTCTACGACGCTATTATTTGTTGCTGGTGACATCCGGGATGAACCGGTCTGCACCGGTCTGCATCGATGATGGAGGCAAGCAAAGCCCTCTCCACATCTCCGGACATGCGTCTACCGAGCAAGGAGAGGATGTACTCCATGGAAACCGCGCTGCACGCCAACGTGATCGGCCTGTCGCCTGGTAATCCAAACTCCTCCTCCGACACCCTTAGTAGCTCCTGAAATAGACGGCTGTTGAGGAACGCCAATGGGACCATGAACCTCGCATCGTCCACGGTGTACACCACAAAATGGCCCTTCTCAGCGACCACTGTCGCGCAAGCGCCGGAGCTGGGAGCTCTCATCAACGGGAAACCCCTCTTTGCCTTCTCGACAAGTCTCTTGGGACTCAACATAGTTAACCGGGTTGAACAGGCACTTCTCTTCTGCAAACAGACCCTCAGACCGACGGAAAAGCCTTGGATGTGCTTGGGATCACCAAACGTAGTCCTCTTACTTATATTGAAGAGGAAGCACCTCAGGCCGGATCTGTATCTTTCAAACGGTGCATTGCAAGGGGAGCAAAGCCATGTGGGAGCTTGGAAGAGGATGTAAATGTGACAGCTATATGTTTGGATTTGGTTGGGCGATTCCTTTATGTGGTCGGATAATGTGTTCGTGGTTAGCAGCGTGCCTCCTCCCTTTCCTTCTGGGTGATCTAAGGACACGTAGGTCCATGGGGTTAACCTCGAAAAGATCCTGAACTAACCTAATGAAATGTGCGCCCCACTGCCACCTTCGCTGTCTCTTGGTTTTTAGAGAACATGTACTTCCTTCTCGAACTTACATTACAACCCAAAAAACGTTCCTTTACCTTCTTACGGTCAGCCACTACGTGATCCTACACACCATCTCAGTAGCTTCTTCGTGATCGTTGCAGAACTCGATCATTTTTGTTCATGACGTTCGGCCATTTGGCTCTCGCGAGGGCTACGGATGTACTTCTTTTGTTCTTGCAGTGTAGGGGATGCATGATGGTAATGACAAGCGAGCGGTCGCCGACGGGCTTTCGTTTAGGTTTCGCTTTCGGCAGGCCACTTTGTCTGGTGATGGCAATTGCTCTGCTGACTCGGTGAACGTCAACAGCATGGACCGACAAACGCGCCCAAGGCTGGTGGTATAGCTTCCACGGTTGCCATGGTTGTTCTATCTGCTAATGGCATTTATTGGCAGTGTACGACGCGTCACGTACATGTTCCTCGGTAGCAAAGTTATCTTGAATGGTTTCTGGACGTCTTCTTACACGTCCTCTTCTCAGGAACAGTTTTACCAGTGTAAGCGTATGTACATCGTAATGAAAATTGAAAATGCAGTCCTCACCGTACGTTGAAACGATGCACTTTGTCGCCTCCATTTCAGCACTGCATCTAAGCAACACCTATGAGGAAGATAAGACACATCACGATGTAGGCTCCATGCCATTGGTCATCTTAAATGGATTTCTTAGTTGACCTAACAAAATGGGCATCCAAGTGGTTCTCGACCTGTTAGATTCTTGCCCATGATCTTTGGAAAGGTTCCGTAGGTTCCTCAACATCTTCGTATATGTTAACTGGAGCTCTTCCTCAATTACTCCAAAGAAAAAAGTGGAAATCCCACTTTTTTGGCAATCATCCAATGATGTACTCTTGGAGAACAATGATCGACAAATAAAACTTTATTCTTGTCATGCAGATATCGTACAAGTGGAAACATCCAATTTGAACTCACTTTTAGAAAGGCAAGACAGCTATATTTGAATCATAATTGAGGCGGTCACCTTAGGATCCTGAATTATGTGTATCTGCCTTTGTGCAACATGGCATCAGACCTAAAGACATCCCTGAACTGATGGAATGAACTGGGCATCCAAGTGATAGATTGATTATATATTCTTTTAGAAGACAAATCGACAAAGTTCTTTCTTGCAATGCAGATATTCTGACATCATTTCAAGATCATTCATCTTCTTGTCTGCATGAAATGGTGCTTGACGTAAGAATCACAACTTTCAAGGAAGCAAGATCATGTGCTTCCTGGTGAGAAGATTAATTTCTGCATTTATCCAGTTGAGCAACTGCTTATGCAGATGTCGGGCCATTAATCTTTTGTGAGTGCCACGAATGCACTTTCTTTTGTCCTTGGTGGTGTAGGAATGCATCAAGAACGTCGTCATTCTAATGATCGATGAAGCTTTCACAGAACCATGAACCTACGATCCGCTGCTGAAGGTTCTGTAGCTTGCGTAGCTGTCATTGTTCTGTCTGCAATTGCCATATGTTGACAGGATACTGCTGTCCTCTCTTCTCAATAACATCTCCCACATTTTTTTGGATCAAATACTTGGAATCACCAAACTTCAGTATCTGTCAGCTAAGACAATACTTCTAACCTTCTTTCTCTTAATGCATGGAAAAGGATTTTAGTCGGAAAATGATGAAATCATGTTGAAGGCAAGGCTACTGTTTCATTAATGGCACCAACAATGTCAGTCTGAGATATCGTCTATACTAACTCATCGACCTTAAGTGAGAATGTATACCTGTTGTTGGAAAAAATTATTATAGCAAAATATTTTTTTTTCTCTTTATATATCATAGGTTTTTCATCAAAATTAAATATTAATCAGAGCAACATAAATAATAAAATAATGAATCTATCACAAAATGAAATATCAAACTTTTATATAAAAAAAATCTAACGTGAAAAAAATCACAGGACCATAGTCCACTTCAAATGTATATTATCACTAATAATAATAATATATTTATAATAAATCTTCTTCAGAATAACTAAAGGATAACAATAATATCAAAAACACATTCAACAATAATATATCGTATATTTCATTAAAAAAATTTTAAATATCATCACATAAGTATATTAGAAAAACATATTAGAAAGGATAAATTATCGATTGATACCGTTAGAATTATAAAGTTTGTTACAAGAATTCTCTACATAAAATTAGATTAAAACTAATAAAATTTAACTACTTGATCGTCTAATCAAAATCTAAAAGTCTCTCTCTCTCTCTCTCTCTCTCTCTCTCTCTCTCTTTGCGGTGTCACCGTTTTCACTGTTTGTTCGCCTCTCACCACGCACACGTCTCCGCCCCCTTTTAATTTTTTTTTTTTTTAATAGATCAGATTTGGGCACGTCTCTTGTCCAAGCCCGGCTGGACTCAACACTAGTCTTACGCTGCAAGCTTAAATTCTCAAAGTCTCGACAGATAGGTACCTGTGATCTCTGCCTTTGTTCTTCGAAGCTGCAATATTACTGGGAAATTGTCAAAGATGAAAGCTTAGGGTGGTGGACCGCATGCATGATCGTTGATCCGCTACATGCATCTTTTTGACCGAAACACAACAATCACAAAAGATGCATGCACAGATCGAACAATCTCTGCACTACCTCCCCCATCCTTTTTGCACAAAGTTTTCATTCAGACATGTAGAGGACCACAACATACGCTTTGCATGATGAGGCATCAATGTAGAAAAGCTACGGGTAGGACTCGAGGCATTTCATTGTCCTCGTTCAACCCTTTCGGCGCACTGTTCTCAACCACGCGATCGCTTCTCATCAGTTCACAAAGCCTGGGCCAATGTGCTATGCTGCAGATCAGAGGAGAACCTAGACCAAGTTCATGGCCCTCTTCCACAACCCTGAGCAAATCATTCTGAGAAATGCCATTCTAGTTAGTAGTCTTAGCATTTGTGTTTGCCAAGCATAATTAATACTTGCTCACAGCAGAAATGTTGACAAATCACTTTTAGCAGAGCTAAGCTCGCAAGAATCATTACAAAATGTTCCAGAAGCAGACAATACAAGCTAAAGTAGAGAGGAAGAGTGTGATCTGCACTCTACAGGGGGCAAGTCCTCTCGCCGGATGAAGAAATGCCCACGTAGCGAGCAGTAGCTGCAACCCCGACTCTGTTTTGACAAATGCAAGAGAAGCGAGATTAACCTGTCAAGGACTGATGCTAAAGAGAAAGGTGAAAAGGATCCGCTGACCACGATTAGCACTTGTAGCGTCCATATTATTATCTCGTCAATTCTGGAGGCATTTTTTTTCTCATCCCCAACTGCTTTGGACCGACTAATTCACGTCGTCCATTAGATTTCACCCATGGAAAGACGCCGAAGGAACAATTAAAACATGGTTCTGAGAAGATGCCGAAAGAGATTGATACTTCATACATGGGTCTGCTCTTCTCTTCTGACATATGGCTACAGGACCAGTTGATGGGCGCGTGCATCGGTCAGCGTCCTTTCTAATATTCTTATTGTTCTACACTTATCTCAGTGGACTGTTCTGCCCTAAGATCTGGCAACCCAGTCGTCTCCTCCGCCTCGCCTCTATTTGATCTGAAGAAGGGAAGTTTCCTCCATCTCCTCTCTGAACACCAACATGGGTTGTGACTCTGTCTGCCTGATTTTTGTTCTCGTCCTTCTTCCCTGCTCTGCGATGGCTTGTGACAGGTGTGTGCATCAAGCCCGGGCTGGCTACTTCTCCTCCTCTGCTTTCTCTGGTATGTTGCAGCACTGCAAACTTGTGCTTCTTTAGTTCAGTGCTCCAAAGCAGAAGAGGTTTTATCCGGTTCGATCGGTTTGCCCTTACAGTTGGAGCTTGTGGATATGGCTCCTCAGCTTTGGGCTTCAGCGGAGGCTATGTTGCTGCTGCAGGCTCTGCTCTTCACAGAGGTGGTGTTGGCTGCGGAGCATGTTTCCAGGTTAGATTCGCATGCAATTCCACGTAAAACTCATTGATCTTGTCAATCATATAATCACTCGTTTTAAGCAGGTAAGATGCAAGAACACGAAGATATGCAGCAGCGGAGGTGTCAAAGTGATCCTTACGGACCTCAACAAGATCAGTGACACCGATTTGGCTCTCAATAGGCCGGCTTATGCAGCCATGGCACGATATGGGATGGCCAAAGAGCTGAAGAAACTGGGCATCGTAGATGTGGAATACAAGAGGTAGCGAGTTGAATATTGGATGTCAGAGTTGTGGTCAGACGTGCATATATTGTTTCTCGTGACATGGCAGCCACTGTTGTTTCTGAATCGGAAACTTCTTCTTGTTTGCTGTGATCAGGATTCCATGCGAGTACAACAAGAACTTATCCATTAGAGTGGAGGAGAAGAGCCAAAGCCCGAACTATCTGGCCATCAAGTTCCTGTATCAGGGAGGTCAGACTGACATAGTAGCAGTGGACGTGGCACGGGTAGTAAAAAGGCTCACGAGAACTGGTTCACTTCCAATTGAACCGGAGTGCTAATGCCACGCGTTGGGTTCGCAGGTGGGATCGTCGGATTGGCAATTCATGAGCCGGGAATACGGACCTGTGTGGAGCACGAACCGGGCGCCGCCGGGGCCGCTGCAGCTCAGAATGGTGGTCACCGGCGGCTACGACGGGAAGTGGGTTTGGGATCAGGAGGAGGTCCTGCCGGTCGACTGGAAGACCGGGTCGGTTTACGACTTGCGGGTTCAGATCACTGACATCGCTCAAGAAGGCTGCTTCACCTGTGACACAAAAGACTGGAAGTGATGCACGGTCGAGCTCCCTCGTTTCAAAAGATTCGATAGGCTCGTTATATGTTTCTTCTAACCACATATCCAACTATTCATATGTTTCTGATGATAAATAATAATGTATACAGCCTCCCTGCAAACATGAAGAGTGCATGAAGACGACAACCAGAGCCATAACGCTAGTTAATTTGCATCTGCTTCTGATGGTGGATAATGAACAATATGATATCTTTGCCAACGTCAGGAGGGAAGGGTTGCCAAGAAATCGGAGAAGACACATAAACGAGCCAAACCGAAAGGAAAATAAGTTCTCTAATTTGTATTTCTTTAGTGAAATGGTTTGTGTGAGATCTTTATAGCGATGCAATTTTTGTATGTCGCGAGTGTGACTAAAAGGACACTTTCACTAATGTGTTCTGTGAGGCCAAAAAAGTTCATGCATGTACATCTAGATAGAAATAGTATCTCATTCATGTACCTCTCAACAATATAAATGAACAAAAAAATGTATTCTCTCTTATTTCACGTTTGAACCATAATGTGTTTTATGATGTATATACGCTACAAATGGAAGTAGTAGTACAGTAGTTAGAAGCCGGGAGTGAGAATGTTGAGGAGGGAGACACGGGTGTTGACGAGAGTCCTAAACACCAGCTCGCTACCCCTTTCCATCTTTGCCATGCAATCCTCCAATTCCACCAACCTCTCCAGCGCCCCCAGCTCCTCCTCGTCCTCCTCGTCCACCTCCACCTCCTTGCTCTTCTCCGCCCCTCCTCCCTTCTTCAACAGCTTCAACCTCGCCCTGTCTCTCCACCTCATCACTGCAGCCACCCACGTGCATGTCGCCGGCAAAGCGGGTGTAGCCATCGTCGTGGAGGCCGATAGAGCTGCGACTCCATTGAAGACCGCTGCCGAGGTTGCAGCCGTTACTGTGATCACCTCTTTCATTACTTTGGCCAGCTCCGCCTCCTCTTCGTCCGCCGAGCCCGTGAACAGCGGCGGCGACCGTCCGACGACGCGAATTAAGGAAGCCAACTTGAATAGCCCTTTCTCAGCGCGGCGCTGCGAGCGGAGGCAGGAGGAGAGACGAAGCCCGTCGTTTCGGCGGCGGAGGGCGGCGCGGGTGGCAGAGAGCCGGTGCTTCAGGTCGAGAGCGGCGGAGCGGAAGGAGGCGTGGGCATCGGCGAGGCGGAGCAGGTCGTCGAGGAGGCGGTCAGCTAGCCGAGAGTAGCGGTGGCGTCGTCGGAGGGGGTCCTGAGCCTGGGGAAGGCTGAGGAGGTCGGGGAGGGCTGCGACGAGGAGCTGGACGCGCACGAGTCCGTCTGAGAGCGAGGCGGGAGAAGGGGCCGGGCGCCAGGAGCGGAGGGCGCAGAGTTCGGGGCGGAGGTGGGCGGCGAGGGGGTGGAGGCGAGCGGGCAGGCTGACGGAGCGTGCTCTGAAGGAGAGCTCCGCGGCGCCTCGGGCGGAGCGGTGGCAGGGTTGGCTGAAGGGGTGGGGTACGGCTGAGAAGGAGATGGAGCGGCGGAATCCGATCCCCGCCATCCTTCTCTTCATTTCCTCCATATCAGGCCTCATGTCTCTTTCCTTCACGATGGTGATGACGACGATGGGCTTCGTTGGATTTATACAAGAGAGGGAGGTTGTGCATTTGATGCTTCCAAAACTAGCTTTAAACACGTCGATGTAGGAGGTGGATCCGACGAGCATCTTCACAACGCCCGAGGCTGGCGCTGTGGACGGAGATTTCACGTGGAAATCAGAAGTAATAGAGGAGATTCCACCTGGTGCTCACGCACTTCCGCCCATCCACGGCCGGCGGCATCATTCGAGAAATGCTTCACATTTCCCGACCCAAATCACAATCACGACTCACGTGGCAGTTGCGTCGTAGGTCAACATACGAACCCCATCGGAAGCGCCACGTGTCCCCCGCCCTCTCTATGCTGAGCTGGGAGAAGACCAAGACCACCCTGCTTAATAAAAAATAATAATACAATAAACATTAAAAGAAATAAATGCTCTATCCAGAAAAATTAGAAAAAGAAGGACACACAAATGGTGTAGATGCAGAGTGTAGGTTGGTGGCACAATAAACCAGTGGACAAATCCAGAGGGCAACTTTCCCACGTCATATATGCCATTGTACAGCTATGTTTTCCTTTAAAGAACCAAGTGTCGAGTGTTGAATACCGATCAGGAAACATCAAGGAAACAGGAGGCGCGTAGATTTCTCGGATCTACAGCTAATTATAATATATTTTTCTCCATCATCATCTGCTTAGGGTATGAGGCTGTTCGTTTTCGAATAAAGATGCGACTGTTGTTTAAGTTTGACCTTCGTTATCGATAATTTTGTACGTCTCATATTTGAGTTGTAATCAAATCAAATATTTGATTCAAAAATTAAATATTATTTTCTTACATGCTAGTATAAATTAGGAAAAGATGAGTTTGACCTTCTTACATCCTTTTTTTTTGTTTATTATTACAAATTAAGAAATACTTATTAAGCATTCCAAATAAGATGAGATTATATTTGTCAGTATATTAAATAAAAATAATTTATATTAAATAAATATGAAAATTTTAAAAATTTTCTTTTAATAGAGGTTCACCTCCTACTATTTAAGGGGAGGGATTTCCCTCCTTCGTTCCTCGTCAAGCAGAACTCAACAACGGGAGGAATGAGGAGTTTCATCCTGCTAAAAAGAGATAAGTTCTTTCTATTTTTTTGAAATTAAAAGTTTTTATTTAAATTCTATATTAAATTTTTTTATTGATATTAATTTGAATTAAAATACTTTACCCTTGATACCCTTTAAAAAATTTTATTTTTAAATATTTTAAAATTTATATATGTTTTATGATATCGATTTTTTTAAGAATATTATTTCATTTATTTGTAGTTACCTTCTAATCTTATTAAGATTTAAATATAATATAAGTAGTTAAAAAAAAGAAATTCTTAATCCTTTAGATGTTAAAATTTTTATTAGAATATGTTATTTAAAATTATTATCCTTTTGAGATTTAAAATGTTATTATTTGATCATGTTGAAATTATTCATATGATTTCTAGTTCTTATTGAATTAAAAATATTATTTCTCATGTTGAAGCTTATCTTATCATTTATTTAATCTGTTGTTATGTTTTATATTATTATTAGTAGTGAATATATGTTGTTGTAATTCGAAATTATGAAATTGGATAGGATTGAGTTAAAATAGCCTGTAGGCCAGGCCCCACCCATGGGTCGGGCCCTAACCCATAAGTAAACCTAGCCTAGCCCAATGTGGGCAGTTATGAGCTAAGGTTAGTTCAACCTGGTGCAATGCATGTACAGTCATGTATAGTGTACATGATCGATATTTGGATCAGCTCAACCTAGTCTAATATTATGTAATTGTTGGATTTGAGCTCAAATATTGATTGAACTAAATCAGACTTGATTAGTCTAGATCAATTCAGTGTAGTTTTGAATTGATTTAACTTTTCAAGTCAGTTTAACCTAAATTGAACCTAATCTAGTCCAAATTATACTAGTCTAGGGTGGTTCTAAACTAGTTAAATGAGGATTAGAGATCGATCTAGTTAGGTTCTAGTGAATCGAGTTTGATTAGACCGATTTAACTAGGGTTCAAGTCAATTGAGGGTTATTTGGTATTATTGATATTGATATTATTGAAAAGAGATATTTTGAATGTGTTGTTTCATCCCGAATAAACATGATTAATATGAGATTATATTTCTCTGCTAAGAGCAGGAAGGGCGATTCCCTTCGGGGATTTACGTGTCGTTAGACATGACGGCTGGATGGTTCCTCCATCCGCTGTTGGGAGGAACGCATCCCCACTTTGGCGGGTGAGGGATGCCACTCCATCCGCTGTTGGGAGTGTGATATGAGTTTGTCTCCATCCGCAATTGGGAGAACACAAACGCATCTCGTAGGATAAAGCCTCTCCATCCGCTATTGGGAGTGTGCTCCTTCGGGTATTTGATATACACCAATGGGATGATGGATTTTTAATTATGTATTTATTTTGAGTTGACTTTTGGGGTTCCTACTTAGCGTTGCTGAATTTTTTTTGTTTTTGATTTTCATAGCAGCCTTCCACTAAGCACTGAATCAGGTTCCAGTGGAGAGCGGACATTCCTCTACCGCTAGGTAGAGCCACTTGAATGATTCTCCGAATTAACATCACTATGTTTACTTTTTACTCATGATTTAATAAAATAAATAGATTGTAATAAATATTTATGATGATGAATAAAGTGACATTTAATTATTTGGCTCTGTATGTGTGGAAAGATATAATCTTGGAAAAAAAATCCAAGTTGTAACATCTTTTTATGGTATCAAAGCATAGTCTAGGGCTTGTAGGTATTTAAGTCTCTTGATTGATTTTGACCAATGATTATCTTGACCTATTATAGGAGTAATGAAGCTGATTCAAGAAAATAATGGCCCTATCACCCGTGGCGCTCGTGGTCGTAATGCTATTGGCCTTCGCCCTCGAAGGGGTGTTCGAATAAACAATAGCTTGGATATTTCACGCACCGCGGAGCAAACCCAATCCTCACATACACCTATCACTAAATATATGCTAGCTTCTCTGATACCACAAAATATACCTCATGTGCCAGCACCTATCAATGCTCAAGATGATGTACATGGAGTCCTCAATGCTATTAGAGGATACTTTGAGCGACAGGAGGAGCATGATAGAGCTCCATGGGGTGGAAGTAATACATTAGAATACTTTAAGAGATTGGGACCACCTGTTTTTGAGGGCAAACCAGATCCAATCCTTACTGAACGTTGGATTCATCAAGTGGAGAAGACATTCGAAGCTATCGAATGTCGAAAAAATCAGAAGCTGCCTTTTGCTTCTTTCATTTTGGAAGGGAAGGTAGATACTTGGTGGACCTCAAAAAGAAGGATATTAGAGTCTAGAGGTGATGTGGTGACTTGGGAACAGTTTAAGGATGCATTTTATGAGCAGTTCTTTCCCGATTCAGTTTGCTTTGAGAAGCAACAAGAATTCCTTACCATCCACCAGGAAAGTAGAACAGTAATGGAATATGATCATTATTTCACTAAACTAGCTCAATTTTCTCCATATATTTCCTTTAATGAAAATCAAAGAGCTCATCATTTTGAGAGAGGACTTCGATCATTAATTAGAAAGTCTATTGCAGTATTGATTTTACCAACCTATGCTGAAGTGTTAAATCGAGCTCTAGTAGTGGAAAAATTAGATAATGAACTATAACAAGCAAAGGACCGAAAGCGACCTTTTAATGCTACACCATCTGCGTATGAGGGATCTCATTCTGAACCTTCAAAGAAATGCAAGGGCAAACAGCTTGAGCATCAACAAGCAGGAACTCCTAGTAATCAAGTCATTATAAGATGCTACTTTTGTGGAAAGACAGACCATGTTTCCACCTCATGCCCTACGGGACAACGTGTATGCTTTTATTGTCAACAACCGAGACACATGTCGAAGGATTGCCCTCGAAAGCAATAACGCCGAGCTCCACCCCAAACAGTTGGGCAACAATAGCTAAGACCTAGAGAGGGAGGTCAGGCGAGGGTCTATGCATTGACCCATCAAGATGCTGAAGCCTCAGGATCTATTATTAAAGGTATCATCACACTTTGTGGTACACCTACATCTGTGCTTATCGATTCAGGTTCTACCCATTTTTTTATATCGTCATATTTTGCTAGAAAACTATATAAGAATCCTGAACCAATACATAATATATTAATGGTAGCAGCACCAGTTGGAAACTCCTTGATAGCTGATCGGATATATAGAAATTATATTATTACTATTGAAAGTCATGATTTGCTAATAGATCTTATTCTACTAGAATTTCAAGATTTCGATGCTATCTTGGGTATGGACCAGCTTTCAGCAGACCATGTAAGTGTCGATTATTTTTAGAAGACTATTACTCTCACCTCTAGATCAGCCATCTTTCAAGTTCATTGGGATTCAGGAAAAGCTCCCTCTTATCATATCAGCCTTGAGTGCTACCCAACTATTATTGAAAGGATGTCAGGGGTACTTGGCCTTCATTTCTGGATAAGAATCTAAGAAGCCAATATTAGAGGACATCCTCATTGTACAGGATTTTTCAGATGTTTTTCCTGACGATCTACCTGCACTGCCACCAAATAGGCAGATTGAATTTACAATTGATCTTCTACTTGGCACCGCACTATTTCTAAGCCCTCATATAGAATGACACCAATTGAGTTGGAGGAGTTAAAGAAACAAATCCAGGAGCGTTTAGATAAGGATTTTATTCGACCCAGTGTATCACCTTGGAGTGCCCTTGTCCTATTTGTGAAGAAGAAAGATGGATCCATGTGGCTATGTATTGATTATAGACAACTCAATCAAGTGATCATAAAGAATAAATATCCCCTTCCTCGAATTGATGACCTATTTGATCAACTTCAAGATACTCAGGTATATTTAAAAATTAATTTGAGATCTGGGTATCACCAACTGAAGATAAGAGAAGGAGACATACAAAAAATAGCTTTCAGAATAAGATACGATCATTATGAATTCTTAGTAATGCCCTTCGGACTCACAAATGCACCGGCTGCTTTTATGGATCTCATGAATAGGGTGTTCCACCCTTATCTTGATAAATTTATAATTATATTCATTGATTATATCTTGATCTACTCTAAAAGTAGGGTAGAACATGAATACCATCTTAAGACAGTTCTGGAAGTCCTAAGACAAGAGAAACTATATGCCAAATTAAGCAACTATAATTTCTGGCTCAATGAAATTATGTTTCTCGACCATGTAATTTTGAGTACTGATATATCTGTTGACCCTCATAAGATTGAAGCTATGACAAAATAGAAGCAGCCTTCTAATGTTTCAGAAATTAGAAGTTTCTTAGGTTTAGTTGGATACTATAGAAAATTCATAGAAGGCTTCTAAAAAATAACAACACCTTTGACCAGGTTGACACAAAAGAACATAAAGTTCATATGGGATGACAAATGTCAACAAAGTTTTTAAGAATTGAAGAAAAAATTAACCAATGCTCCTATCTTGGTGATTCCTTCAAGGGGAGAAGGTTTTATATTATATAGTAATGCCTCACTATAAGGATTTGGTTGTGTTCTAATGCAAAATGAGAGGGTAGTTGCTTATGCGTCTAGGCAATTGAAACCTCATGAGAAAAACTATCCTACTCATGATTTAGAGCTAGCAGCTATTATTTTTGTATTAAAAATTTGGAGGCACTATCTCTATGGACAAAATTTTGAAATCTTCACAGATCATAAGAGTCTCAAGTACATTTTCACATAAAAAGATTTAAATATGAGACAAAGAAGATAGTTGGACTTTCTAAAAAATTATGATTTTAATATCAACTATCATCCTGGGAAGGCTAATGTAGTTGCTGATGCCTTAAATAAAAATACTTCTAGTCTTATAGCTTATATGAATATTTAAAGGAATTCTATGATGACAGAGTTAGTAGACTTAAAACTTGGACTTTTATCGGAGACAAATAAAGGTTTTCTTGCATGTCTGATTGCATAATCATATTTAGTAGAAAGAATTAAAGAATGTTAGAAGAAAGATCTATATCTCCAAATGATAGTTAAGAAAATAGCTCAAGGAGCTAGACCAGAATTCCTCCAAATCGAAGATGGTTCTATTACATTCCACAACCGTGTGTGTGTTCCTGAAAGTCATCTAGTAGAGATGCAATTATTGGAGGAGGCACAGATCAAAATTTAATATCATCCCAGAACTACCAAGATATACTGGGATTTATGCCAAAACTACTGGTGGCGTGGTATGAAGAGAGGTATAACAGAGTTTGTTTCTAAATATCTTATATGTCAATAGGTGAAGGCAAAATATCGAGTACCTAACGAAAAATTACAAAGGATTTCAATTCCTGAATGGAAGTGGGAGTAAGTCACTATGGATTTCGTAACAGGATTACCCAAGATTGCGAAAAGATATGATGGAATTTGGGTAGTAGTAGATAGACTTACTAAATCTGCTCACTTCCTCCCTATTAACAAGAAATATTTATTGGATAAATTAGCATGTTTATATATTAAAGAGATTATTCGATATCATGGGGTGCCAGTTAGTATTATCTCATATAGAGATCCAAGATTCACCTATAAGTTTTGGGGAAGTCTACAAAAATCTTTGGGTATACAGTTAAAGTTTAGTACAACATTTTACCCCCAAACTGATGGCCAATCTGAAAGGACAATATAAATTCTTGAATACCTCTTAAGAGCATGTACTTTCGACTTTGATGAAAGTTGGGATATGCACTTACACCTAATTGAGTTTTCTTACAATAATAGTTATCACTCTAGTATACAGATGGCCCCGTTTGAAGCTCTTTATGGGAGAATTTGCAGATCACCTATATATTAAGATGAGGTAGGAGAACAAAAACTTTTAGGACCTCAATTGATTCAAAAAGATGCTGATAATATTCGAATTATACGTCAAAGATTATTAACAGCTCAAAGTCGCTAGAAAAGTTATGCAAATCGAAGACGAAGAGATCTAAAGTTTAAAGTTGGCGAGCACGTCTTCTTAAAAGTGTCGCCGATCAAGGGAGTTATGAGGTTTGGTCAAAAGGAAAAGTTAGCCCCTAGATTTATAGACCCATTTGAGGTCTTACAAAAGGTCGGGCCTGTGGTATACAGATTGGCATTACCCCCGGTTTTGGCTAGCATTCATAATGTATTCCACGTGTCTATGCTTCAAAGATATATCAAGGATCCATCACATGTCATATCTTACCAACATCTATAATTGAGAAACGATGCCACTTTTGCAGAACAACCAATCCAGATCTTGGAAAGGAAAGAACATGTTCTAAGAAATAAAGTTATACCTTTGGTAAAGATTTGTTGGCAATACCGTTCAGACCAAGAGGCAACGTGGGAAAGAGAAGAAGATATGCGAGAGTAGTATCCTCATCTATTCTCTTGAGGTAAGTAAAATTTGGGGACCAAATTTCTTATAGGTAGGGAGAAATATAATCAAATCAAATATTTGATTGAAGAATTAAATATTATTTCCTTACATGCTAGTATAAATTAGGGAAAGATAACCCTATTTCCTTGTTTACTATTACAAATTAGAAAATGCTTATTAAGCATTCCAAATAAGATGAGATCATATTTGTCAGTATTTTAAATGAAAATAATTTATATTAAATAAATATAAAAATTTAAAAAATTTTCCTTTAATGGAGGTTCACCTCCTCCTATTTAAGGGGAGGGATTTCTCTCCTTTGTTCCTCGTCGAGCAGAACTCAACAGCGGGAGGAACGAGAAGTTTCATCTTATTAAAAAGAGATAGGTTTTTCCTACTTTTCTTGAAATTAAAAGTTTTTGTTTAGATTCCATGTTGAAATTTTTTTTTGATTGATATTAATTTGAATTAAAATACTTTACCCTCTGATACCCTTTAAATTTTTTTTAAATATTTTAAAATTTGTATATGTTTTATGATATCAAATTTTTTTAAGAATGTTATTTCATTTATTTGCAGTTACCTTCTAATCTTATTCAGATTTAAATATAATATACGTAGTTCAAAAAAAAGAGAAATTCTTAAAATATTAAAATTTTTATTAGAATATGTTATTTAAAATTATTATTCTTTTGAGATTTAAAATGTTATTGTTTGATCATGTTAAAACTATTTATATGATTTCTAGTTCTTATTGAATTAAAAATATTATTTCCTCGTGTTGAATTTTTTTATCATTTATTTAATCTGTTGTTATGTTTTGATATATTATTATCAGTAGTGAATATATGTTGTTGTAATTTGAAATTATGAAATTGGATAAGATTGGGTTAAAACAGCCTGCAGACCAGGCTCCACCCATGGGTCGAGCCCTAGCCCATAGGTAAACCCAGCCCAGCCCAATGTGGGCAGTCATGGGCTAAGGTTGGTTCAACTTGGTGCGATGCATGTATAGTCATGTACAATGCACATGATCGATATTTGGATCGGCTTAACCTAGTCTAATATTATGTAATTGTTGGATTTGAGCTCAAATATTGATTGAACTAAATCAGACTTGATTAGTCTAGATCAATTTAGGGTGGTTCCGAATTGATTTAACTTTTCAAGTCAGTTTAACCTAAACTGAACATAATCTAATCCAAATTATACTAGTCTAGGGTGGTTCCAGACTAGTTAAATGAGGATTAGAGATCGGTTCAGTTAGGTTCTAGTAAATCGAGTTTGATTAGACCGATTTAACTAGGGTTCAAGTCAACTGAGGGTTATTTGGTATTATTGATATTGATATTATTAAAAAGAGATGTTTTGAATGTGTTGTTTCATCCCGAATAAACATGATTAGTATGAGATTATATTTTTCCGCTAAGAGCAGGAAGGGCGATTCCCTTCGGGGATTAGCGTGTCGTTAGACGTGACGATTGGACGATTCCTCCATCCGTTGTTGGGAGGAACGCATCCCCATTTTGGCAGTTGAGGGATGCCACTCCATCCGCTGTTATGAGTGTGATATGAGGTTGTCCCCATCCGCTGTTGGGAGAACACAAACTCATCCCGTAGGATAAAGCATCTCCATCCGCTATTGAGAGAGTGCTCCTTCGGGTATTTGATATACGCTAATGGGATGATGGATTTTTGATTATGTATTTATTTTGAGTTGACTTTTGAGGTTCATACTCAGCGTTGCTGAATTTTCTTTGTTTTTGATTTTCAGAGCAGCCTTCCACTAGCACTGAATCAGATTCCAGTGGAGAGTGGACCTTTTTCTATCGCTAGGTAGAGCCACTTGAATGATTCTCTAAATTAACATCATTATGTTTACTTTTTACTCATGATTTGATGAAATAAATAGATTATAATAAATATTTATGATGATAAATAAAGTGATATTTAATTATTTGATTCCGTGTGGAAAGATATAATCTTGAAAAAAAAAATCAGATGTGACAGGAGTAATGTAGTAAATACTTTCTCATGGCCTTATTTGTCATAGAGCAAGCACCAATTAATCACATTGTGGATCTAAAATCGTTAGAAAGTTCCATTTACTGATCTGATCTGATCAGATCAGATCATATCAGATCAGATCAGATACACAGTTATCATGAACAATGTTGGGTTCGACCAGACATCTTGGGTCAAACGATTGAAGCAAATCATCTAATTGTTCGGCCCGGCTTTGGTAAGCACGGTTCGGTCCAGGCCCGGTCCATTTACGTTGCTAAGTTTGACTACGTCAAGTGCCGCATGCCTGCCATGACATGTATATTGCATGTCGCAGGAAATAAAACGTACTATGGATGATGAACATTGCTGTCAACAAAATTTGAGATGGTTGCATGCAGCTAAATATTCTTATTCTTGTTTGTTAAGTAGCATCTGCTCCGCCCAACCGGTAGCCTAATAATGCCAGTGACCAAAGAACAAGGGCGATAGGATGTAAGGAGGACGGACAGCACTCCCATCTCTGTCAGCGTGCGAAACGCAACATCAACGTCGATGGGGTACGCTCGCTGATGCGCTGTTGCACGGCCACCCGCAGTCCGCAGCGAGCACAGCGGCTGCAGGCGACACCCGCACTGCCCAAGCCGCAGCAGTCTCAGCTCCACCAACGCACCGCTCCTTCGCCTGCCCCCGCCACCGTCTCTGTTCTCTGCTTCCCAGATCACAAAAGCGGCTTTGTTTGCGTGTCGGCCCCAGCGGCGCGTACGGCACATCTTGCCACAGCCTGTACACGATCATAAGCAAGCCACCAATGATTGGCCACTGCGAGGGGTTTCACGGATCCCACCTCCTATTCGCTTCTCTCCCACCGCCAAACCCATCACTGCTCTCTTTTCTGCAAGAATGGTAAAGCCAAAGTTGGACATCGAGCATCGTCTGGCTGCACCATTCGCGACTCTCGGCTCAGCTCACCTCAACACCAGAAGCTTGTCACAAAGCTTCATTTATAGACAGCACCTCACACAGAGACTGCAGGCTGGAACAATAGCAGCTCCACATGGGAGAGACACTTAACAGGAGGTCCTTCAGGTGAGTCAGAATAGAAACAGGAATGATTCGGTGAAGGCTGCGTCATCGTCGTCTGCAGCTAAAGTTCTTGCTGCGCAATATTATTTCAGCCCGCAGTGACCGTTACTGTTCAAAGGCGATGGCTCAGCTCCACCAGTAGTAAAACATTGACGGTGTTGTGAGCCAAGTGGTGGCTGGAAACTTGGTTCAAACCTGGCAGGCTCTGAGCCTTCTCTTCCCTAGAAGAGTAGAAGCAAGAGCGTGGAAGTTTACCAGTCCCTGCAAGCACCCCATTACAGTGAGGACCAGTCTGGCGACATCTTTAATCTCTGCTGGGTTTCTAGTTTTTCCCATTTCATTTCTTATCTTCAGCAAGATCAAGAACAGGTTCTTGTGTTGGAGGGTAAGAGCTGATGAGCCAATTTGTACATGGTTGGGTTGTTCTTTTATTCTCTTTCACATGGCACAAGCACTCGTGCTTTGTCATTCCACGCCCTGAATTTGACGTGAAGACTTTTCTTTTCTTTTCTTTTTCTTCAACTATGATTCGGAGGGATTAAGGATTAAAGAAAGTATCGATCCAATGCATTGGGGTCATGCCGAGATGTAGGCAACTCAACCACTCGATCTTGACAAGAGAAAACAGTTCTTCAGAGGAATTATTGAGCAAGCTAAACTTCCAACATCAAGCATGCTACATTTGACAGAATTTTTTTGAATTTGTGGTTTTTGGAAGTAGAAAACTTTCTTCCAAAAACTTCGGAAACACCAAAAAAAGAAATATTTACAGATCCCGTAACAAGGGGCTCATGATCTGTGAGTTTGTGTTTTCCTTGCTGGTAATTAACATCTGTGACGACCAGACTTACATATGATGCCGACAAGGGGTAAGCAACAGTGGCTGCAAGTACTCCAAATACGTTTTTCTTTGTTATGTTGATGCTTGTTCATTCAAAGGAATGGACTGAGAGAAGAGGCATAATAACCTGTACAAGTCCAAACTCCAATCAAAGCACGAGGAGAGAATAAAGAAGGAAGCACGCAGAAGCAAGCAAAGAGAGAGAGAGAGAGAGAGAGGGAGAGAGAGAGAGAGAGGAGTAGATCAGTAGAACTCTCCCTCGTCACTTTACCACTGTAAAGCTACTTTTTTTTTTTTTGCCCGTTCTCTTACGGTTTAACTGATGCATATTATAGGGGCATAAAGAGGAGAGAAGAAGTTTCCATCGAGAAAGGAGAAGCTTTTTGCGGTCGCCGTCGTCGTCACTGGTGGTGGTGGTGGTGATGGGGTGCTGCAGTTCCTTCCTCCTGCCAGAGAACCACCCGGTGGAGAAGCGGAGCCACCAGAGCCTGCAGCAGCAGCAGCAGCAGCAGCAGCGCCGTCCGTCCTTGTCGCTTCAGGCGGCGGTCGAGGGCAGCGGGCGAGAGGTGCCGGCCTTCGCCCAGTTCTCGCTTGCGGAGCTCAAGGCGGCGACCAACGGGTTCAACCCGCAGAACGCCGTCTCGGAGAGCGGCGACAAGGCCCCTAATGTCGTCTACAAGGGTCGGCTGCAGAGCCGCCGGTGGATCGCCGTCAAGAAGTTCGCCAGAACCGCATGGCCCGATCCCAAGCAGTTCGCTGTTAGCTTCTTCCCCCTTCAATTTTTGTTCTAATTCCGCCATGCCTTGCTGTTTCTGGATCACCAGGAAGGAGAAAAATGTTGTTTTGTTGGGATTTGTAGGAGGAGGCTTCGGGAGTGGGGAAATTGAGGCACAGGAGGCTGGCGAATTTGATCGGCTACTGTTGCGATGGCGAAGAGAGGCTTCTTGTGGCCGAGTATATGCCCAATGACACCCTTGCTAAGCATCTTTTCCACTGTATGTATGCCCAGTACTATGTTTCTCCCTGATCTGAATTGCGAAGCTCTGCTAGTTATTGTACCTCTTGAACTGGATATTGCTGTTACACATTGGGGAAGCCTTCTATTAGCAGCTACATGAAGTTGCAAAGTCATTCTTCTTTTTGGAAGCTGAGTTTGTCATGCTTCCTTCTGCCTGTAGCTGAGTTTCGATTTGGAAACCCCTTTTTCTGAATTTGGTTATCCAGTACTAGATTGTCAAATATGAACTTTGTGCATTATGGTAGAAAAGGTTGAGTGGCTTGTCAAAATTGGAAATACCAACTTTTGTTGATAGAGTAATAGATCTATGTAAATTGATCCCCACGATAATTTGGAAATGTGACATGGTATCTCTGTGCTTTTAAGAAGTAGAAATTGCCAAAAATTAATTTCAAATGCAAGCAAAATCTGATGCATTTGTTTTTTCTTGTATGGTAAACAGCAACTAAGAAATATTTGGCTATTTTTTTTAACTAGATAAAGTTGATTAACAAAATTTTGATAAATGACAAATGAGGAGGCTTCTTGGCATGAGAGAAATAACTGAATTCTTCAACATCTTCCATCCTACATACTCAATTCTCATATGCTATGAATCGTTACAGTTCCTTATTATATTTCTTTAGTATAAAGTAATTATGCAGGTATATGGAATCTTGTTTGTTTATCATAGTTTTCTGGACAGGGGAAAAACAAACTATTGAATGGGCTATGCGTTTGAGGGTTGCTTTCTATATTGCTGAAGCCTTGGAGTATTGTAGCAGTGAGGGACGACCACTATATCATGACCTAAATGCCTACAGAGTCCTTTTTGATGAGGTCGCATATCTCTTTCTCATCAAATCATCCTTTTCACTAGTAATTGGAATACTGATATTGTAGGTAGACCTGTTTGAAGGGTATTTTAGGTTGGGCATCAGTTGTGATTCTCTTATAACGTAAAATGTTGCTGACACGAGCATGTTTCTCTCTATGAATTGTCATTCAGATGTATGGCATGTTCGCTCCATGGACCTTCTTATTTTTGCAAATTTGTACACTGTAACCAAGTTGATGTTGCAGAGACGAGCATGTTCCATCCTATGAAAAATTCTTGCAACTTAATTGCATCCTTCATTCTATGATGCTTCTTATTTTGCAAACTTATGCACAGAAAATAAGATGTTGGGTTTTGTTAGATTATGTTGTGAACTTTGTTATTGTTTTTCTAATCGATAAAGTCAAGGGTGAACCCTTCGTGGTAAGGTTGCTCCCTTTACTCATTGGAGATCAGGGTCGAGTCAATATGGAATGAAACTTCTATAACTAAAGAACTAATCTTTCAGTGTGACAGAACTTTCAAGATCTGTCAAAATGCTTTCTTTTCCTGGATTCTCTATCAAGGTTAAACTCTGGATATGAAATGTTAAATTTGTCAGCTTTCAGCAAAACATCAGAGTCATGTCGGTACTGGTTAGCTAATTGCTTCGGTATGTTTTACAAAAAATTGGTGCCATCTTTAATATACACTGACAGAAAAAGCCACTGAGCTCCAGAAAACCATTCAAAACTACCATCTCTAATGTATGATGATCTCCGCATGTCTAGTATAAAGCAATATTATATTCATTTATACATGTGTAACCAGGTCAAAGGTGCAAATTCACAATTAGAAATTTGGTCAGAATTGACCCAAATCGTATGATCTAGCGACTCTGTTTCAGAGGAAACAGAACATTTTTTATTTCTCTGAGGAAGATAACACAATATAGTTATTAGTTAATGTTTTAAGATGCATGAATGAGTGACATCAAATCTCTTATGGAAACATTTAGAAATATGTAATGCTACTGACAAATTTTATAGGTTGTCTCATTATGCTGCTGTCACAAAGAACCCATAGTTCATATTTTTTTTCTCCAATGCAAACTCTTATGTAGTAGAAAACAATGAATCTTTTGAAATGTATGTGTTGAATAAAGCAATTATAGACTTTTGCAGTAATCTCATGAAATAATGTTTATTTGCTATTTATTGCTTAATCTGCATTAAATTACCAAATTTACATTGCCCATGAGATGTTTTGGTAATTAAATTACTATTATCATAAGCCAAAAAGGTGCATAGAGTAGGAAAATTATAAAATTAGTTGACAATTTGGTTCTTCCTAGCTTGTAGAATTAGCACACTTCCTGGCTGCTTGAGTCAAAACCATTAATTTCTCTAAATTGTATCAGTTAGGGCACAGATTACTTCTTCTCTAGTTCTTGGTTGATTATCGGCAAATACAAGCATGTCATCTTTTGGACTTTGTAAAAAAAAAAATTATCTCATTGCAATTCCCTTGAAATGCAGTTACAAAATTTTTCATCTGTATGCAGGATGGTGATCCTCGGCTTTCTTGTTTTGGTCTTATGAAGAACAGCAGGGATGGGAAAAGTTATAGCACAAACCTGGCATACACACCTCCAGAATATTTAAGAAATGGTATTTTTCTTATTTTTATTGAAGATATCTACTACTGACTAAACTTGGGAGTTAGATTTATTGCTTATCTGAAGTATAGGTTTGTGTATATACTAGACCCTTCCTAGCATAATTTTGTCTGTGCTTCTTTTAGTTTTGAGTCTAGACCAATCAAAACTTGTCTACAGCAAGTTCAGGGAGTATCATTTTTCAGCATTGGGTGTATGCGGATGTGTACCTGTGATATATGTTGGATCAGCACTGCTCAGGAAAAAGACTAACTATTCCTACAAGTATCAACTAAAATTTACTGAAATTCATTAGTGTTGCTTCTATCGTACTGTGAAAATAATGGTTGAGTTTGGAGAATCTCAAGTGGAGGAGCTATATAGACACCATAAAGCTTGGTAATAATAATCAATTTTTAACCAAGTCCAAATGTGGATTTTGTACTGTGAGGATTACCCTCAAAGCTTGGTAATTTCTATGTGATACAATTCTCATGCATTACATCACCACTGTAATGTCCAGGTGATGTAAGAACTTTTAATTTTCAGTGGTATTTCCATCAAATTTAACCATAAAACTTATCAGAAGCCATCCAACTTAATCATAATAATACCATCTAAGAAGCAATAAGATTGTAAGGTTGGTTCTATGATAATGTTGCTCCTGTATGACTTGGGAGACCAAGGTTCAAGACTTTTGAGTCATGGAAACAACTGCTCTATATTTGAAACTGAGGCTGCATACATTGACCCATCAAGACCCTGCACTGGGGCACGCTTAAGATGCAATAGGGTATTGATGTATGAGCTGTATCATCAAAGTTGACCAGTGATTAAAATTTATAGCATATAGCAACTAATAGCCATACGCCAAAGGCCCTAAGTTTGCTTGAAAATATAATTATGAGACTTAATGGGGTCCTTTGGTTTTCTCTTCAAAACATTGTCACCTACAGAGATAACTGACTTCTGTAAGCACCAGTTCACACCTCACCATAGTGTTTCCTATTTTATTATAGATGACCTTTTTACTGGCACCATTAACAACTACCCAACAATACAAACAAACCTGATAGCATTTATTAAGTGGGCTCGCAACTGGGTGCAAAATGCCTAAACCAATTTAATACTAGTAGGCCACTTGGTGCATGCATAGTATTTAATTTTTTTGTTCTTTTTCTGATTATGGACAACTGACGTATCACAATATTTTTCACTCAAATTTATAATTCATCTCAAAACTTGAAAAAGTCCCTGAATTCCTCAAGGTGATGTGGGTTTGTAAAGGTTTTACGACATTGAAAACAGGAAGTGTACGTGGACACTTCTGATCTCTGAATATACACTTCACTAAAATACTGTGTCTTCTTACTACAATGCTTGAGTTGTATGATTCCCAAAAATCATTGGATCTACAAGCACCTTCCTCTGAACCATTAGTATACGTTATCACGCATGCTTTCTATTTATATTCTGTCCATAAAGTTTACAGTTGTGTTGCTCTTTGTCCTTGATTCCTTGTCCCTGCTAAATTAGTGGTTCATTAATGTGCATAGTAGGTCTTACATGTCACTTTTAATTCTGTAATACTTTTCATAAAAACCTAGAATCTTACCAGAAGGAACAAGTTTTAGCCACTATTTTGGGCTTCTTAAAACTAAAAATGCCTAAGATCTGTCATTTTTTATTCTGGTTTTGGGCTAACACAACTATGCAGTTTTTATGCTTTTGCTTTAGAGGAAAAGGAAAATTAATTAATTTATTTTGAAGGAGCACCTCGCATCTAGTTCCATTTACCGATGAATGATGCTTTTTAGGATAATATGTCGTGGGAGACACCAAATGGGGTTTTCTTGAACCTTTCTCCTCTCCTGGTTCTGATTCATGACTCTTTGTATAAAATACAGACACTTGAAATTTCAATTGGCTATGCCACTACAGCTTGAGTCTCACACCACCGTTTTTGGAATGGCATTGACATTTGCGGCACTCATCTTATCATACGATAATAACAAATATTTGAAGTTATCTCATGCATATAGTAATCATGTTTATATCTGTATGTTTTTATATACATGTACATTTGCACATAAAGACATATCTTTTTTTTTTATCTAAGAACATGAGTGACAATTACTTCAACTATATTATTGATCTGTCAATCTTAACTTACTTTCCTAATATCTGTTTCCAACTCCATTCTCTTCAGTTAGAATTTGGTACATCTGTTTCCCCATAATAACAGTTTGTATGCCTTTGTTGCCAACTGAAGACAAAATGCAAAAGTATAACGTTAGTTAATTTGCCATTAATATTTTACAGAGGATATGCATTTCTTCTTCCAGTCCATCATGGTCATCAGGACCATATCTTTGACATGTCATCTTGATAAATTTTTCTAATGGTTGATTGGATCATTTGACAGCATCGGAATCTTCCTTAGCAGCATTAGTTCATTCTTGTCTTCTAGTACGTTTGCTACTGTTCTGTTAGTTGAACTATGTTTTCTACTCTACTCCACCTTGAATATTGCATGATTACTAGGAAATATATGAAGTTAAAATTTCATTCCAAAGAACTGTCTCTTTTATCCTATGATGTCCTCAATTTGGTTGGTGAAATTTGTTAGTTGTCCTTTGGTTCTGTTAATCAGTGCTTATGGAATCACTCTTTTAGGGTGAAGATCTAATAAAAAAATTTTAGTGAACACTGTTTGCCTAGGGCTTTTATTATCTTTTCATGTTGTGATATCGCAATTCATATATATTAATTTGGATTTGGTTCTGCTCATGAACTTTTAGATACTTGATTCATGCATCATGTAATTAGCTTTACATATGCAATTTTATACTGTCAAAATGAACGAGAAACAAGTCCACAAGCAAAATAACTGAAATTTTGTTGATCTCTGCAGGGAGAGTAACTCCTGAGAGTGTCATATTTAGCTTTGGCACAGTCCTTTTGGATCTTCTCAGTGGAAAGCGCATTCCTCCAAGTCATGTTAGTATTTCTTTCCTTTTCACTTTTTTTCTTTTAAGTAGTGGCAGTAGGACCCTCAGAACTTGTCACAATAGAATGCAAAGATTAGTAGATATATCCTTGTTGCATCAGAACTTCACAATTGCAAGAGGGTAGTAAAATTATTAACATTCTGTAAATTCAGGTGAAATAAAATGGTTAGTGCTCCTAGAACTGTCTGATGTTAATATTTCTCTGACACATTAAGAAGTTTATGCAAGAAAATTGTAGAAGCTCATGCCATATATGGTTTTAAATTTTTGGCAATGGAGAGGCTCTGAATATAGATAGACAGAAAATTCAGGATAGTGTATTTGGTGGACGCATGAGATAGACGAGATATTTAGTGATAAGGAAATAGTTGTCTTAACATATGCAAGGAATATTAAAGATGAATTTCCTATTGTCAAAAGTTTAAGAAAGATTTTGGAAAACCTAATGCAGTGTTGCTTTCTAAACATCTAAGGTTATTGTAGATGAACTCTAATATTTTGCAATATGCTTGTACAGTTGCAACAGGATATATCATGCATATTAACGATTCTGTGCCCTGGTTGACTGTTATTGCAATAAATCTGGTGGTAATTTTATCTTTCATCAACTAAATTGCCCCGATGAAAGTTCTTGAAAATCAGTTAGGGTCTAAATTTAAACCAAGTTCAGGTTTATTTGTAAAATAAATAACCTATTAGGTTATCTGTCTTGACATATTAAATATTCATTTATATAACTAGACTATAAAAAAATTATTTGATGTGATGCAAGTACGTGATACAGAAAACTTTATGAACTCAGTAGAAGGAATGTTTACGAAAAACTATGTAATTCAACAACACAATGGATTGAGAAAATATAAATGAAACTGTTGGATGTAAGGTTAAGTTGGTGATATTTATAGATCCCTGATATCATATGCATTCACTTGAACATTTTTGTGCACATACAAATATGTGATTTCTTTTAATTAATTATTGAGATTGAAGTTTTTGCAGGCTCTTGACATGATAAGAGGTAAAAACATCTTAGGCTTAATGGATTCACACTTGGAGGGAAATTTCTCAATGGAAGAGGCAACAACACTGGTTGACCTTGCTTCTCAGTGCCTACAATACGAACCTAGGGATCGACCCAACACAAAGATGCTGGTGGCAACACTTGGTCCATTGCAAACCAAATCAGAGGTACAATCTTCTTTCAGCTGCTGTTCAAAGCTGACTACATGAGTTAGACTAGACTGGACATGGGTAGTTTTGATTGGGTGTTTTTACCCATCTCTTTTGTAGCCTCTGGCTGGTTGATTAATAGATGCTTTCTTCCTTTTCAAAAGAAAAATAATTTGTGAATTGGCATAATGTTTTGGCAACTCAAAAGGTATAGAAACTTCAACCTAATCGTTGGTATGATGAACCTGAATGAAGACCAAGAGATGGTGCAGTCCCCTCAAAAACTGAAGCTTACATTTTTGTTTTGGCATGGGCCTTTGGCAATGATTAGTTCATTTGCTTCCTAGAGGCTTCCTAGAGGCCTGCTATGACACTTGATTGGGTGTTCACAGTTCACCGGATCAATGTGCAAAGGCATTTAGTAAATGGGTCGGGTCCCAATGAGGTCATGTTGACCTGACAGGTTTAGATTAGGATTGCCATCTCTAACATGGGAATTATCTCTTAAACACTAAAGGTTTATTGTTTTGCTCTTCAATTTAATGGAGGATTGCAAAGTGCTGTTTTGGCTTTTGTTGATCATGCGACAAATGTGTTGAAACATGATTTCTGCATTTGAAGTTTGTTTTGGCATGGCATAATGCTTTTTGATACACAGGAACCATCTTATGTTATGTTGGGTATTGAAAAGCATGAAGAGGCCCCTCCAGCTCCTCAGCAGCCTCTTTCACCAATGGGGGAAGCCTGCTCCAGAATGGACCTTACTGCCATCCATCAGATTCTAGTAATGACACACTATAGAGATGATGAAGTAACTAATGAGGTATCTTTGCAATTTTGACATAAGAGATTGTCTTGGATTGCTATTTCAAATATTCTGTTTATAATGAAGCCTGTTTCAGTTTGTAAAGTTGAATATAATGATCGATAATATTCTCTTCCTGGTATCAGTTATCATTTCAGGAGTGGACACAACAGATGAGGGATATGCTGGAAGCAAGGAAGCGAGGGGATTTTGCCTTCCGTGATAAAGATTTTAAGACTGCAATCGAGTGTTACTCTCAGGTATTTCTCTGCCATAGAATCAACGATGAATTTTGACTTGATGAATTAAGCCAGTTTCAATCAAAGAGACCAACTTAATGGCTCTTTGTGTGGGATGGAATTCCATTGCACAGAAAAGCAAATTTCTCCGAGTTGTCGATCACCCTAGCATGATGCACCTAGCTACCATGACAAGTCCTATAGCCCTGTCCATGGGATGTTATTTCCTACTCACCATGTCCAATACTAGTCAAACCTGTTGAGATAGTTGACCTATTAACTTTGTTGAGTTTGAATTATTGGTCAAAATACCTAAACTCAAGTTAATAGTATTATAGCCATATAATCCCTGTAAGTCTATTCAAATTTCACACATACTCAATGTGAAACTAAGCCGGTTATACGTGGTGATAATAGTGTTCCTAGTACCTTTTCTTTTAAGGTTTCTATCTACACCTTGAGGTCATCTAACTGAATGAATATACTCGTCAAATATGTGGATACTGATACGTTTTTCTTTTTTTTTGTCCGTGATAGTAGAGAAGTACTACTAAGTTCAGATTTCTCTTACCCTTCCCAAATAATGAACTTTTATTAGCTGTATGGTCTCGTGCATATAAGCCGTTACACTTTGCAGATTGCATTCCATCACAAGTCCTACTAACTTCAGAATTTGAGACTGAATTCCTCATGTTGATGTTATCATTGCCTATTTTTCACTTGCAGTTCATAGATGTGGGGACAATGATCTCACCCACAGTCTACGCAAGGCGAAGTCTGTGCCATCTCATGTGTGATCAAGCCGATGCTGCTCTGCGGGACGCGATGCAGGCACAATGTCTCTACCCCGATTGGCCCACCGCTTTCTATATGCAAGCAGTTGCCCTGGCCAAGCTGAACATGCAGGGGGACTCCCTCGACATGTTGCAGGAGGCCACGGCGCTAGAAGAGAAGAGGCAGAAGAGTGGAAGAGGTCCATAATGCACCTCTGCATGTTGTAACTTGTATCTTCTCGCCATCACTTGGTTGCTGATTGGAGTTTAGCCATCATGTGAAATCTGTGATTGTGGTGCCATGGGGAGATGTATTATAGGGAAAGTGCTTTGGTTCAATCAGTGCATTTGGTTTCCCATTTCCCGGTGTATTCTTTGGCCCAATCATTTCCTGGTTTACTTTTTTAACACCTATTTTTCTTTGGTTGAGAGGGGCTACATTCCAATTTGGACGAAGGATCGATATCTGATTATATAAATCGTACCAGTATCTATTTTATTGTCAAGTTCCAGTGATATCTGTTAGTATAGATCACCCAAAATCTGGTAATCATACAGGTTTCATGTTGATATTGAACCTTGGTTTTGTAAGTTCTATATGCCTTAATACTTTAGGTGATATTAGATGTGATATCGATCATTCATCGCGTTCTAAGAATACAACAATGTTGTCTCTTAAGGATATTTCTTCAGATCAATAGAAAGCATACTCGCATGCGACCTGTGGAGACGGGAAGAGAGTTTATTAGATAAAGCTAAGATCTGAAGACTTGCCTGCTTGTATGTTACAGATGAAGTGGGTTTAGAACTGTCCGAGCACACCTTCAAGTGTACATAGAATCGTCTGCCGGTGTTGCTATTAAGAAAATAGAGATCTAGCGTCCAATCTACAAAACTACTGTCAGATCTTCTAACTCAAGTTAGCTTTCGAGGAAGAATATAAACAAATGGAAAAATCTACCTCTCTAGTAAATGAATCACAAAGTTCCAATCAATAGAAGGCTGCGACATTTCCGGTCTTCACAATGGAAAAACATGGACTGGATGATGAGAATGAAGCTGAGCACACTTCTCACTCGACAAGGAGAGGACACTGCAGGCACAATATAAATTCGAAACTCATGACTGTCGGGGAGACAAAAGACTGAACATGATCCTCATGCACCAGCAGCATCAATGCATCATCAACAAAAAAAAAAAGAAAGGCAGTAAATTAGTCACAACTGGTCTCATTCTGCGACCGGAGCAATGAATCATGTTCTCTCCGGCAACAGCAACACCTGCGATCCATTCTCCTTGTCCTTGCAATGAACTGATGCAAAGCGGCAAGCAGATATATTTAATGGGTGGCTGTGGAAGCTTTCATTAGTTGTGACAGCCGATTCATCAGAATAGTGGAAGCCAAATGCCAACAACGTGGTAAACAAGTGGACACGAAATTTGACATGTGAAAGTTCTGTGCCATCTTTCTTTATGCATCATGCATTTGCAGTGGCCAAATCATTCGATTCATTGAAGCTGGTGTTAGATCTACAGTGGAGACGTCACTTTCGTGGCCCCTTAACTTGCATGATTGAGGAATCTATTAGAACATCCACCTTTAGGTCACATGGCGGCATCGGTGGGCTGGATGCTTTGTGTCTCCCTTCAATTCGCCGTGTGTTGTATAAGTAGTGGATGCCAATAGAGAAAGCCACACTCGATCTTCCTCCTCCGAGAGAGATAGTCTAGCCCTAGAAGTCACAGGTGAAACAGAGCAGAGATGGCTGGTTCTGCTGCAACGTCGGACCAACCCTTCCGTGCTCGATCCGTCAGCCTGCCCTCGAGAACTCACCCGATTGCGGTCAGAGTGGAGGAAGAGCTGCGCAAGTTGAAGACGGCTGCGACTTCGATGTGGTCGTCAACAGAGAAGGTGTGCGGTGGATTGAGAGGTGTTGGCGACCTCTACAATTCCGTGGGAGATCTTCTGCGCCTGCCAAGTCTTGAGCGGGCGGTCTTCAGCTCCGCCCAGAAGAAGAGGCTGGAAGAGGAACTGGAGATATCTGTCGTGTTGCTTGATCTGGTTGACAACATGAAGGGTGTGCTGGTTGCCATGAAAGACCATGTTCAGGACCTTAGCTTGACCCTCCGAAGACGAGGCAACAAGATCACACAGGGCAAAGAGCGCAGACACGCTCTCACCGGGAAGGAGCTGCAAAAGAGCGTCAACAGGTGCTGCAAAGCATCGAAGCAGATGGATGAGAGATGTGGATCGTTCGAGACATTGGATAGGGATTCTGATCTATCGATGGTTATAAGAGTACTGATCGAATCAAGAGACATCACCCTCTCTGTGCTTCGCTCTGTCCTGCATCTCCTGTCCACGCCATGGCAAAGGCAGAAGGGAAGGAGATGGTCGATCGTTTCGAAAGCTATGCAAAAGAGAAAGGTGGCATGTGAGAATACTCACGAGCTGTCATTCGATTCTTCTCTCCGGTGCATCCTAAACAAAGACGTCGATGATGGGAGGATTCTGCACGCGCAAGAACAGTTGATGGCAGCAGAGGATACCATTGAGGCTCTTGAGACGGAGCTACAGAGCTTGCTTAGGAGACTAATCCAATGCAGAGTCGCTTTTCTCAACATCCTCAGCCTCAACTGATCTCGCCAAAACCTCCACCATTGGCAACCATGTTTTGGAAGGAACTGCCAATGCTCTCCACCTTGTCCAATTTTTGTAATCCGGATGTACATATATAATGAGTAGAAAGCTTTGTTGGCTGTGTAAGATCAAATTCATTGCTCTTTGGCTGGATCTTCTTTTATGTCGTGTCATTGTTAACATCTAAAACACTGATTTAAGGTTCTTGGCTCGTTCCCATACACACTATTTAACATTCACTTATTTAGTTTTATCTAAATTGTATGGCACCCTTTCGTTCATTTATAAAAGATCAATTTTTAAAAAATCTCTTATGGTTTCTTAGAGATTTACATTAGAGAAAACATTTAATTCGAGATTCATAAATAATCATATGATATTATTGATTATTGCAGAACAAAACAATGAACCAGTCCTACATAAAGCTATTCGAGTATATGATTGAATGAACCTTTGGGAGTACTGGTTGATATTTTGTATCACTCTCCAAAATGATTGCTTGGATGGTCTTTTTCCGAATAATTTTATCTTTAACCAATGAAATGACTACACACAACTTATATTTATAAGCTTGAAACAACCATCAAGATCAACTAAAATAAGGTTCTCAAGCCTATTATAAGTCCTCTACATGCTGCAAAGTATAAACAAAAATCAAAATATACAAATATATATGAACATTATATCGAGCACTCTATTTACAACTTTGTCCATGACAACTTAATATCGATAATATATATCGATCCGATAAAAAATATCGAACACTCTATTTACAACTTTGTCCATGACATATCGATAATATATATCGATCCGATAAAAATTAACCGGGTGTGTATATCAATACGCTTCCAATATAATGTGTTGATACGTTTAATATAACTCAATACATACCATATCGATAATTAGTCGATTAGTCGATATATTGGTATGGATCGATACATACCAAATCATGCTCTTTGCATCTATCTTTTTAAACACATTATACACGGAAACCATGTTCAATCTTTTTGTGGGTGTCACAATAAAATCAATACAACTGAAGCGGCTGTTGGATCTATAGCAATGACAATGTGGTCACTAAGTGGGCATTGCCTGTGACGTCAAAATGCTGTACAAACTTCTCTGCAAATACCATGAAATCGAATCAACCAAAAGCATTAGACTAATTGAAGCTAATATTTGGGTCTGCAGCAGGAATAATGTGGCAGACAAGTGGGCACATTGCACTACGACCAATAGACAATGAACGCATTAACTCACCTGATCAACGACGAAATTTCCATAACCATGCCCTGATAAAATATTAGGAAGAACATTAGGAAGGTTATTATGAGTACAATTATTGCCATGTTGCAACTTTTGAATTACATAAAGAACTAGTGGTTATATGCTTTGGAAGGCTTACCAGTTTATAAAGAAGACCAATGTGCTCCATGTTTCTAAATATGAGGCAGAATCATTTAATATGCAAACTCCAAGGCCACTAGCATATAATAATTCTCTGCTGCTTTAGTTTTGCTAGACAATTGCTGGAACAACAAAATTACCAAATCTATATATGGACATGAGAACAAAAACCAAGTAGATGTCTGAATTATCCAGATACAACATTGTGCAAGCCAAGACTCTTTTACGAAACCTAGGGTCTCAGCCAGTCTCCAAATGTATGTATATATAGGGAAGCCAAAGGAGTAAGCCATCATTTATTCCTCGTCACAATCTAGAGGGTGTCAGAAGTTGGGCAGCAAGCAAGGAAAAATAACCGGATCTGCTGCAAGCATGGACCAATCCTGCCACATTTTATAGACACTTCATACCATAGCTTCCAAGGTATGTTTCTGGTCCATGTAGCTCAATTCCAAGATTTAAACCTCATAACTCTGAATCCCAATTTTCATATGAAACGCATATGAACCAAGAGTCATGAATAATCAAATTTACGTAGTTACCTGATGAAACTGAACGAATTGCACAATAGGCTTCATCTACAAGATACAGCAAACTCGTACCATCAGCAACTCAATGTGCTCTTCTGGCCTCCAGATACAGTAAAGCCTTTAGTCCTCTGGACTGAGGAAGAGGATGAGAATCAACATAATTTCAAGAGCATTTTTATCCAATGTTAGGCATCAGAAATTGACAAACTTCTGATAAAGGTAAACATAGAATGTTTCGTGGTTTAATTTACCCGGCAAACTACAAGTTTGAGTCACATACCTTTGGTGGTTATACAAATATCCATCAGCTCCACTCTTTGAACATCAAATAGAGAGACTAATTGAAGGGTTCTTTCTGAATGCAAATGATTTAAATGGACAGCTCGAGCAAACAAGGAAATGGAGATGGGAACATGAAGCTGGTAACCCAGGAAGCCTAAGGTGGTGAGGAGCCACCTAAGAATTCAGTGATTAAATTAGGTTGCCCAAACTCAAACCATCAGATTAGTTCATTTAGAGACTCATACTGAAGTTGCAATTGAAAACATTCAGAATGTAGAATGTGACTTTGAGGAATTGAAAGATAAGAGACATTAATGAAACATGTATTAATGTAGCCATCAGTTTGCTCACATAGCTTTAAAGCAAAAACATATCCAGATTAAATGTACAACAAAAGAAAAAGGGAACTATAAACTTCTGTTCGAATTTTGATATGGAAAGCCAAGGTTTAACATTGACAGCTCAAAAGTTTCTTGATTACAAAACTTTAGGAGATTGTAATTATCACTTACAACCCCCGCCCCAGACTAACCACTTAGCTGACAACTTGATACTGTTTATTCCTACAATAAACTGCATACTGTATTTGAGGCGAGAAGCAGTTCTTTTTGCAGAGATATACTCTTCATCAAATTCTTGGAGCTGCATAGGCAATAAAAAATGAATCTAAGAGTTGGTTGATACAATTAGAAGTGTCTTAGAAGTAAAAGTAAAACAACCTGCAGAACACTGAAAATAGAGAACCAATATTACACCTGCTTTACCATTATAACTAAGCATGTCAAAATTAGCTAAAGTATAAAATGACTCCCACCTCCACCAATTGTTGCTTCTGGTAGCCGCTCAATTGAATACTTGTGCTTTGTGATATACATTATAGGTACACCAGGGATCTACATAAACACACATATTAGCCTCTTTTGTAGAGTCATGTGAGATGCATAACTGAAAATACTGCTCTAAAGCCCATACCTTGCGTATCCTTCGCTTCAAGTCTCTATCGCATGTTGCAACAATATAACATTTGTGCTGTTCCAAAAAAGAATGGGAACTTTCAATAAAAGAAACAAGAGACAAGGTGAATATATATGGTCCAAAGACTCCAGACAAAACATTATTCAGATTATCAACAAGCAGCTAAAGCTCTTGAGAAAACCAAACAAACTTATGAAGAGTATGGGAAAGAAAAGCTCACAACTGCTACGAGACAAAAGAAGAAGAGAATTCAATGGTGAAGTTGTCAGGCCAGATGTCACCAAAAAAAAGGTAACAATATCATGATCAGTTTCTTGCATTAATATTATAAAAAGTAGTGGTAAGTCAAATAAGGTTGAGGACAAAGTATCAGACAATAATGGAAAAACAGCCCTCGCGATTCTACCTGATTCTAGGGGCAGCAATTCCTAACCTAAACCTACCAAACCCATCCGAGATGCTGGGTTCAGGCAATAAGTCTGGTAGTTGAGTTGGTTGACCCAACCTCAATTTCAACCCCACGTTGAATGGGTATGGTTAAGGTTTTACATGTTGATGTGACGAATATCTTGTCAACAGTTTTTCTTTGGCCAAAATAGCTAGGTTTCTTAATTTTGATTTATGAATGCTTTGAGTTCTATCAAGAAAATATTATATATAAATACAACAACAACAACAATACTATCAACAACAAAACCATAAGTCCTAACTATTTGGGATCGACTATATGGATCTTTTGCACCATTGAGATTCGTAAAAAGCCATATGCTTAGTTAAGCTTAGAATATTTAAATTTTTATTTATAATTTCTATTAAACTCTTTTTAAATCTTCCTCTATCTCTTCTCATATCACTAATATTAATTATTTCACATCTTCCAACTATTACATTCGTAGGTCTCCTAAACATATGCTTATACCATCTTAAATGATTCTCTCTCATCTTATCTTCTATTGAAGCAATATGTAATTGTTCACGAATAAAAATATTTTGTTTCCTATATTTTCTAGTAATCTCACATCCATCTTAATATTCTTATTTCAATAATACAAACATTTTGTATATGTTGTTTCTTAACTGCCTAGCACTTAGATCCATAAAGCATTGTTGGTCTTACACATGTTTTGTAAAATTTTTCTTTTAATCTCAAAGATATCCGATGATAATATAAGACTCATGACGCTCATAGCTATTTCAACCATCTTATTTTTACTCTATGAATAATATCTTCATCAATCTTTTTATCTTATTGAATAATTGATTCAAGATACCTAAAACTTTTACTTAAGGGAACTTCTTGTCCATCCAACTTAACTATATTCTCCAATCTACTCGTATTACTAAAATTGCATCTCATATATTTAATCTTAGTTCTACTTAGTCTAAAACCTTTAGTTTCTAAAGATTGCTTTTATAACTCAAGTTTATAACTAATTGCTCCTTGTATTACCTAAAGCAAATATTATATATAAATACATATAAAGAAAACTCTCACAACTTAGGGAATGTCTCTCTCCTCATCATCATTACGAAAGGTTATCTCCATATCTTTCTAGGAATTGGATTTTCAATCTCCAATGTGTTAAATTTCAGTATTACTGAAAATATCAAGTGTCCATCAACATTTTAATGATTTTTGTTTTCTGCCTCACTTCAAAATCAATAAAATTTTACTTGTTCTCCAAGGAAAAGAACCACAAGTCCATAAATAATGGGAAATCTCCAATAGGAAACTGGAAGATTGAGCCTTAGCATAGTCATTAAATGAGCACTATAGAAAATGAAGATTATCGAAAAGGAAGAAAACAAGTTCTGATATCAAAGTGCAATATATATTACAATACCTGTGTAACCCTGTCAACGATGCAGTCGTCAGCATAAGTCCCTTTATGTGTGCATGGTAGCCTTTCAAACCTAGGATCTTTGGCAATACTGTAGGGGAAACAGACAAATAATATCCTGAAGCTAAGTGACTTCTAGGTATAATTACACGGAAATTGTACCTTTGAGTAGTTATATAAAAACAACAAGGCACACATAAGAAAGCTTTACCGTAAGGCCACACGGTACTTCTGTCCCAGTTTTTCAAGCTCAGCCATTACACAGTCTGTGATGCAAGGAGTGCCTACAACACAAACAAGGAAAAATAAAAGAAATTCAAGGTGGTAAAATGAACCAAACAATTGTAAGACTGACTAAAGGCTAAAAAGGTGGTAGGAAAGCCAACTTACATTTTGCATAAAGGCAATCCATCATGCCTTTCTCCAAATCCAACTAGAACAATTGAGAAAATAGTCAGCCATGAGAAGGAAACAATAAAAAATAACAAACCATATTTTAGCAAAATAACCTTAAAATCCTAGCATGAAAATGGGACTTCTCAAACTTGTCTATTCAAAAGAAAGTAACAGGTTGTTGTACATTTTGGTCAATCATCACCCTTCATAAGCAACATAAATACTTAATGAACTGTTTTCAAATTTTAGATAAAGTTCTAAAGATATTTCTACTTGTTGAGAAATTTGAATTATTAACAACAATAATCGCTTCAAGCCCCTCTACATTTTGCTAGATATGACCATATCTAATACAAAAATTTACACATCAAATGCTTATACTTCCAACAGGAGAAGTATGCTAATTCTCTTTTGTTAACAACTACAATCAAAATCTCATAAAGTTAATAAGCTATACCTCTTATTACAAATGAGACAATTGGCAAAATTAAAAAGATTATTTACTTATGTGGGTCCTCAAGTTATTTACAATAATTTTACATTTGTAAGCCTAAAGCTACCAAGAAAACACATGATACTATTAGAAATTTTGCTAAGTAACTACTGAGATTGACACAACATTGAAAGAATTTTGGCAATTGTCTACTTTTCTAGACTTCCAATGCAACACACCAGACATGAACTAAAGGCTCATCCAATAAGATGGGACCTAGCTAGTTCACCCTAACCCCCTAAATCAAAAACTGGTACAGAACTATAAATTCCAATCATATCACCAGATGGCTGTAAACAACAATAGTATCACCCATAAGTCTATCAAGGGCTAGGATCTGAGGACAGACCCTGACAACCATTTACGGCAAAGGAACTAAACTAATGAACTCCACACAATGCAATCCAAAAGTATCCAAGGGACAATGTTATGCCAATATGCACTAGCCCTTGGTGCACCGGTGCAAGACAAAGAGACAATCTCAAGCATTGGCCCATGTTGTAACCAATAACCATTCAAGAAACAACCTTTTTTATACACAGAAAACAATGCTACGCTCTTTTATATCAGAATTTCAGACAAAAAATAATCATCCAAAGCTGCAAACGTTATAATGTAGGTCACCTTATTTTGGATGGAGAAGTTAATAAAATTGGTGTCGACAATGACCCTGTAAGGCGGACCAAGAGCAGTGTTGTATTTAAAGAACAGCGCTGATGAGACGCTCGGCCTATCAGAACATCAGAAAAAGGATAAACTATAACAGAAATTCAAGGATGAAAACAGGAGATAGATGATTAATGTAACATACACATTACGGGGGAGCTTCTCCTTCTCAAGGTCTTTCTTTTTAGGGTTCAGCACCTCTTCCTTGTACCTGCAGGAATTCAAGGTTTAAGATAAGTTGATCTGGAAAAGAGGACGATAAGAGGATGTGAAATTACCATACTTCTTGAGAGTTTTCGAACTGACAAGCTTCTTCATGACCGCAAATTTACGGTTTTTTTTCGCCCGCCCCATCGTCTCAGAACCCTGGCAGAAACCTTTTCGTGTTAAAATAGAAGAGCAAATACTTTTCACTATGCATTGGTCGGACCGCAGAGCTTTAATGAAAACACTAAAACCATCTATAAAATAATCATAAATTCGATTTAACATATTATCGGAGTCTAGTCTAGCAATTCCGTTCTCTTATGCCTTTAGATTGATCAAGAAACTGAGCAAGGGCCGGAGAGACACGCAGTGATCTATTGCCCTGAGTGCGAAGACAAAGCAAGCATTTAGGTATACGGGAAGACATCCTACCACGGAACAGAGGTCAGTCCTGGACCGCAAGGCTGCAGCGCGAGGCAGCGGCGCCGACGGTGGGGCAAGGCGGAGAGAAGCACAGCGTGGAGGATGGCCGGCAATGCGAGACGGGAAGGAGGCAGCGCGGCGAGCGGCTTGAGGCGGATGAGATATACAAGAGAAGGCGAAGCGATCGGAGGAGCGAGGCGGCGAGATCCTTCTGCAACGTTAGGGTTTTGCGTCGTGGCCATGAGGGAAGCCAGTGATCGGGATTTATGTCACGTGCGCATAGAAAGTAAATCCGCGAACATACCGACCCGGCTCGTTAGGATCGGATCGGACTCGGAATACGGTCGACCCGACTCAAAGCCGGTAGTCCGACTCATTTAAACAAATTCTATTAGAAAACATAATCTTTTTTCGCTAAGAAGTTATTCGACAAGGATATAAGCCAATGGTAGTATAATTTTAAGATATAATGCCTATTAATTTTTCTCCTGACTTGAAGATAAATGATAGAGGATAGAAAATAGGTATTAATGCACATTTGATTCCTCTAATTAGACACCGATACAATATAAAAGCTTAAAACGATTAAATTATGGATCACCTAAATCTTTTAGTCCTTAGCAATATAAGATTAATCTCTAGCTCAATTTTATATTAAAATTCCTTCAATTTTTTTTCCCCGCCTCCCAATCGCCGATTGATATGAGACAAGTGTAACGGACAATTGAAACAGGCCAGTTACAGAATTCAAGAATAGGTAGGTCGAGCTAGGACTCGTCGGCTTAATCGGGTCACGATTAGACCAAGCTGTGTTGAGATAGGGTCCAACTCGAGTCCATTTGTCTGGTCACTAAAACGTGGCATGGTCAGAACACTCTTATTCTTACCCGCCTCGACTACCAGTGTGGCGTGCATTAATTAAAAGATCAGTTACTTCGCCAACTGATACCACGAGTGGCCCAAGATATTTTTTTCAGAATCCCGCCTAATGCACCCCTTATAATCCACTCCGATCGACCAAAATTTTCGATTTCCCCCAAACCTCGAGTACCACTGCACTATCTCCGCACTTTCCCCTTTCACAACCCTAACCCTAAGGTAACAAAAATGATCTATTTTCACCTTTTGCAACCCGTTTCTTCTGGTTTCTCACAGGATCGACCGCGTTCCTTTGCAGCTTCGCCATGAGAGGAGGCAAATCGAAGGCCGCGGCGTCGAGCAAGGACGACACCAAGTGAGCCCTTTACCTCTCGCACTTTGTTCTTGTTTTCTGTCGTTTTTGCCGTTTCCGGAATTGTTTTGCCGTATTTTTGGGTGATGTCTGGGGTTGTCTGAGATCCCGAAGCGTCGGGCGCTCCTGGGTGATTTTTGTAGGGTGGCAGGGAAGAGGAAGGCGGCCGGTAAGGTGGATCAGAAGGCAAAGAGAGGGAGGAAAGCCGCCAAGGATGCCAACAAGCCCAAAAGGCCTGCCAGCGCCTTCTTCGTCTTCATGTGCGCCTTTAAAGTTTTGTTCTTCCGTTGTTTCAACCCACCTTCTTTGGCAATTTTTCCTTAACTTTTCATGTTTTGTTTTGAAGGGAGGAGTTTAGGAAGACATTCCAGGAGAAGCACCCTGAAAACAAGAAAGTCTCCGTGGTAAGTTATTCTCTCCACTTTATAGATCAGTATTCTGTGTTATGATATCAGATAGGAAAAACCCAATGATCGCATACTATCTCTCTTTGATGATCGTTGCTACATGCTATATTATTATTAGGTTAGCAAGGCTTGTGGAGATAAATGGAAATCCATGTCTGAGTCCGTAAGTCATCTCTCGTATTTGAACAATGGATTTGAGGTTTTACTATTCCCTTCTGTAGGCGAAGGATTTGAGTTTTTCTTGAGATTAATAATTGTGTCTTTTCACTGTACCAAAAAACACACTCAGGAAAAAGCCCCATATGTAGCTAAGGCAGCCAAGAGGAAGGCTGAATACGAGAAGATCATTGCTTCATATGATAAGAAGCAGGTATTTCTCTTTTCTCTAATGATTTAGAAGTATATATACACATATATATGTATATATGTATATGTATGTAGTCTTTTATAAGTGCCCAGATGTTGGAGGATTATCAATGATTAAACATTTAATTGACACTGTTAATTTTCTATCTGCATTAGTCTGAGAGTTCTGGTGGAAATGCAAGTGCTGAGGAGGAAGTCGAGGAAGAGGGGTCTGATAAGTCTAAATCTGAAGTGGAAGATGAGGAAGATGGAAATGAAGAGGTAATTTTTCTTTTCAATATTTCTATTTACCATTGAAGGGAGCTAGCGGGATCTTAAACTGTTCTTATTATTGTTTTTCCCTCACCAAATTCTGTTCTTTTTGAATCTTACATAAATCATGTTGCAGGAAGAAGAGGATGAGGAGTGAATAGGAGCAAGGTGCTCTGTGGAGGAAGCAATTTTGGAAAGGGCTTCCTTTCTCCTTTATCCTCTTCTTTTTGTGTCTTTCGGTATCAGATGTAGCATAGACATCTCCATGCATGGAAAAGTTGCCCTTTTGCTCTTTAGATGCTTCCTCTCTTGCTCATCCATTTTGTGAAAAGAAAACTATGGACTTGTGTGTTTGCTGACTCTTCTTGTAGGTAGGTCCTTTCGGTCCGCATTTGAGTATTCCTCGAATTGGTCCTTGTGATTTATTACCTGTCTGCACATTAAGGTATTAATGGGCTTCAGGTAATGTTTGTGTGTGCATGACAATTTTTGTGGAGAATGGTAGTGTGTTGTTAAGATTAAGGTGTTTTTTCTCCCAAAATCCGTCTTTGCCTGTCCCTCTTTCACGTCATATATGCAGTTGTGGGCAGCCTTCAATCCACAGTCCCTGCCGAGGACCGAGATCGAGTAATGCCCTCGGCAGAGATGCTAATTCCGGACAGTTGCGGATGGATAGGTATCGAAGCGACCGGAGCTCTGCAAGCCAATCCGGTAAAGCCGTCAGGTTCGAACAATCTTCTATTGTCACATCTTCCAGCACTCCTGATGGCGGTCTCGCCGCCAACGAGTTCAATTCCTCGCAGCAGCAAATGCTCAACGTCGTAGCAGCCAACACCGTCGCCGAGACTGGACGCATGGAGTGCCCGCCAAATATCCTTAACATCCGAAGCGTCCCGAGGTCTTGCAGTCGTCCAGACAAATCCATCTTGCTGCAGCAAATCTCTGTTTCGAACTGCTCGCGCACCGAGTTCAAGCTCCGTATGATCGCTTCCGGCTGCGTTGTCACACTCCTGCAGCCGACCACCCTCAGGGACCTGAGAGAAGTAAGGCTGTGTAGGCCCTCCGGCAGCGAGCCTAGGTTGATACAATAGCGGAGATTCAGGCTTTGAAGTGCTCCGAGGCGTTCAACATTTAGCGGGAATGATCTCAAGTCCTTGCAGCCGGAGATAGTCAAGTGCTGAAGGGCCGTAAGGTGCTGCATCTCATCCACGGGAAGAGACTCTAGCTCCGTGCAGTCGGCGATGTTCAATCTCGTCAAGGAAGCGAGGTTCTGAAACAAGCCAACAGGAAGAGAAGTGATGCCCAGAATTCTGTCCACCAGAAGAGAAGAGAGGGAGGTCAGAGTTCCAAGAGACGATAGCAAGCTCCCATTGCATTTCTGCATCTCCAGCCGTTCCATTCTTGGAAGCCTCGGCAATGCCATCAACCTAGGACATTCTCCGATGGTCAGCGTGTGCAGGCGAGGGAACAGCTCGAGGCCTTCCGGCCCTGACCATTCCTCCAAATTAGGCATGTTGTACAGGGAGAACTGCCTGAGCGAGGGGAAGCCTTGTACCTCTCCATTGCCGTAGAAATCAGCTTGGATGCGGCTTACGCTCTCCATTCCGTTTACCTGGAGCTCCGTAAGAAACCGCAGATTTCCAAACTGAGGGATACGCTCACAGTTTCTGCAGTTGATCAGCTTAACTTCAACTAGATTCGGTATCTGCGAATCTGCTAACCATGTCGGCAGTTTGACACCTCCGTAATTGGATACACTCAACCGCTTTAATCTTGCGTGCGGACAAAGATCATCGAGCAGGTTCTCTACGCTGTGATCAGAACTGGCATCGACCCAATGCAATCTCAGGGACTTGAGGTGCTGTTTATTCTTCAGTATCTTCTCTCCGGCACAAGAATCATTACTCACATTCACAACGAACTCGATGTTTATATCACCGTGGAGGTCCAAATCCTTGAGTTCTCTAATCGAGCATCCATCTCTTTTCCCCACGATGTAGTTCGATAATCTTTGGAGAGAGGTCAGTCGTGAGAACCTACGGGGCATGTGAGTCAAAAATGGACAACCACTGATGTCGAGATGCCTAAGGCTTTGCATGCTGCTCAAGTTCTTCGGTAGCTCTTGCAACTTGCTCCGGCTCAGGATCAAATATTGTAGATTTTGGAGGAGTGTTATGGAGGAAGGCAGCTCTGCAATGGATGTTTTAGATAGGTTGAGGTACCTCAAATGTATCAGCTTGCCTACCGACTCCGGCACCTTTTTGATGTCACTGGCGGCTAAATCTAACGCCCGCAAGAGCTTCAATTTCGAGAAGACGCAGCGGAGTACGACGGCATCCGTAAGATGATCTTGCAGCGACAGCAGTGTGCGCAACGACTCCGGCTTGCACAGGGCCTCAGAAACGCTCGAGGAAGCGAGCTGGTCTACGAACAAGTGGCGTGTTCTGTTCTGGATGTGGAGTACCTGATCATGTCCGAGGTTGCAGCATTCATCCCCAGCTACTGATCGTGCCAGGTCGTGCATGAGATCATGCATTTTGCAGCTGGTGACATGGCCGTCGACATCCGTCTTCCCTTCTTGGAAGAATGACCTCAGTAGCAGATCGCGGAAGACATCGTTGCCGATTGATTCGTCGTCTGACCCTCTTCCTGGAACTTTTGGTCGGATGATGCCGTTCGCCACCCACAGTTGGACCAAGTTCTCCGTTTCCATCTGGGAATTCTTGGGGAACAAGGAGCAGAATGCAAAGCACTGCTTCGACCGTCGATCGAGATCGTCGTAGCTCAACCTTAGTGCAGCCATTATTCTGTCTTCGTCGTCCTCAAGCTGCCATATCTCACTGTTCAACACCGAAACCCAAGCATCTTCATCTCGTTTGAAGCGCAGTAAGCCACCCAGAGATATGGCTGCCAGGGGCACGCCTCCGCATTTCTTGACAATCTCTTTGCCTATCTCTACCAAGCTGTGACGTTCTTCTCCATCTTTAAAAGCGAATCTCCGAAACAGAGACCAGCACGCATCGTCAGACAGAGGTTGCAATCGATGAGTCGTCGATGAGCCCATGATGGATGAGACCTTCAGACTACGAGTAGTCACCACGATTTTACTTCCTTTTGCTTCGGATTCTTGCAAGACAGCCTTCAATTCCTCCCACTTCAATTGGTCTTCGTTCCATACATCATCAAGCACAAGCAGAAATCTCTTCCCAGCTAATGCTTTTCGAAGCTCCCGTTGCACTAACTCTGTTTCTGAGATGTTGATTGGGTTTTCGGTAGCTTGTTCTAGAACAGATTCCATCAGCTTTGTTGGATTAAAGCCATGGCCAACATCCTTCCACATGGTCGAGCTGAAATGAGATTTCACCCTCTCATCGTTGGAAACGAGCTGAGCAAGTGTCGTCTTCCCCAAGCCCCCCATGCCGACAATGGCGATGACGGAGATCGTCTCCTTGCTTTCATGATCTATCAACAGGTTAACGATCTCCTCTTTCTCCCTTCCTCTCCCTACATCACTGAAGGTATTCAGGGAGTGGGTCAGTCGACGGTCCTCGCCACCTGCCTGCCGTTCGAAGGTGCCCTGTGCTAAATTTAAGAGAAGAGTCTTCTCGACCAAAATCGAATCCAGCGTTGTTGTCACTGCTTTTATACTGCGACTCATCTTAAATCGAAACCGAACTTGGTTATTAGGAGAGAAGAAATCACGCACCGTCATGCAGCGCCGAGCTCCAGATCTCCTTCGCCTGGCTTCGGTGTCGGACAGATCCAACACGTCTTCGATTTTACAGGCCATGTCCCCGAGCTTCAGCAACAAAAGATTCACGGCGTGATCCACTACGGGCCGCGACTCGGCAACTTCGAGCACCATGTCAATCTGCTCATGCAAACTCCGTAGCTTCTTCAGCTTTCCTTGAACACCTGAGACTGCTTTGTACTGCTCTTCGAGGAGGGTCACCAACTTATCGACGGCAAAGCGAACCGCCGTGGCTGTCAAAGCTGCTTCCATGACTCTGCCACCGAGTGGATACAGCGGCGATCCTTCACAAGATCTTCTTCGTTGTGCCTCGGAGTTCTGCGGCTCAAATCTACCGACGCGGAGGGCGACGACTGTATCAGCACCAGAAGTCGTGCCATGTGCTGAAAGCCACCACCATGGCTGCCTACGATATCAACACGTCAAGTATCACACTTGGATTATTACTGCACGCCAACCATTTTAATGCATTGTTCCAATCCGACGTTGATGGCAGTGCGTACGACCATTGGTTATTTTAATCGTTAGATTTCGTGGTCAATTGAATTGAGCGAGTTGTCAACCCAACGATTAACTCATCACTCTGACAACCGGCCTTACAGAAATGTGAAATGGAGAAGGTTGAGCGATATAAAGAAAAGGCATCTCCCATCAATGCTTTTTGACTATTCATGCATGCTTTACGGATACCTTTGTGTTCTTTTAAAGAGCATTTAGCTTAATAATGTTAATATATTTGATGTGGAAAGAACATAAGCAAAGCACTTTGGGTCGGATTTTGGGGGCAGGAATCATCTATTTGCTCAATGAATCGGATCACCACCGAAGCCCGACCCAACCCAATTATTAAGGCCCTCGAAGGTGGAACCAACAAAATGGGCCCCATAGAAACTTGCTAGTAGCATTACATGACATGGAGGTTGATGCAAGCATCAGGGATTACTGCATTCGACAGTGGTATTCTTGCACGCATCTGCGGATTCCTGCTCTATCTCGATCCGGCTTCATATGTTCGATTCATGCGCGGAGTTCGACTCGGTCATAGAAAATGTATCCGATTCTACGTCAAAAAGTCAACGCCGACAGCTATATTGTTCCACCGACGGTCGACGAAAGTCAACCGCATCATCTCGAAGAACTAAAACAAATGGACGGACGGATCGTGCAGGATCTTATAAAACACTAATTTCGAGTCAAAATCTTTTCCCAGGGCCGTGTTACCTTCTCTCCCGTCTCCCGACCTCCGAGGCCTTCAAGTCTGTGACAAGCTCAATGAGTCGGTCGACTTGTAGACTGACCGTCCATCATGCTGTCGGACGTTGCCGACGCAGCTTTGCTCTGATGACGACAGTGACGATGATGATCTCCGGCCACAGCAGACGCTGTGCACGGGACACGCATGGCTCTGCGCTGCGCCCTTCGGCCGCTCGTGGGCGTGGCATCGGAGTGGGAGACCAATAGATGGCTCCTCCCGTCAGCATGCTCCCTCTCCTTTTCGCTTTACGTGCAGTACAGAGACGTGAATGGGGTTGGGGTGCCGATCGAGAACAGTGGGGAAGGAAGGGCCGGGCTTCTCGCCGACGCATCAACACGAATAGAACACATGCATGCCATTGTCACGGCGGGCTGCTGTTGTGTTGTGGGCACTGCAAACAATCCAAAGCTTTCTCTCCACCCGCAGAAGCAGCGTTCAGTACTGTACAATCATGAAAGGCTATGTAGCCTACCAGGCTTTTGGACTGGATTGGACTAGCTTGCCTTGCTAAAGGGAACACTTTGGCAGATACAAGTACTCCAAAGAGGAGCTCCCAACCCTGAAAGCAGCAATCACATACCAACAAGAACACTTTGGGAGAACGACAAGCTGTCATTTGTATCATTGCTTTGTAGTCGTCCAAAAGCAAAGCGAAGAACAGTCCAAGTAAGTAAACAGTTAAGTCAGTCATCGTCCACCGCTTGTGCTCCAAATAACCATCTGGATTGACTACATTTTTCTTGCGTTCCTATCTACCGGAAGCCAATAATTTTTGTAGTTCATCATCACATGCCAATTAAAAGAAGTATTTTATGTAGGATTTTGATTCTTAGGTCCTCCGGTTGAATCATTGTGGTTGCATGTGCCTTTGCCTTCTTCTGCTGAGTCCATGCCATCCTTCTTCGTCTATATCCGAACGAAAGATACTCCCTAAAACCCGGGAAATCCTGTTGGGAAGAGTTTTTATGAGACACCACAACAGTGATGGAACTCAATGATGATCACTGCTTACTACGATCAGCTTCTTCTCTCTCTTGACAGGTAACACATCACAACCATTCTTAGGTGTCTATAATACCAATATATGTACGTCGGTCAATATGATTGGATTGACCATTACACAATCATCAGTTAATTACACTATAATCATGCACTCAGTACTTAGCTCTCTCTGGAGAATTGAGGCCTAGAAAAAACTAGGGATTTAGTTCACATGGGCGATGACCAACTTGAGGCCAAGTTTATGTGTGATTAGCTGGAGAGGATCTCAACAAAAGGTTGATATGCTTTTCGAGAAGATGTACCAACAGAGAGGTAGATCACCTCTCGGTCGATGATGTGACGTGTGTGTGGAATGCTAGCGTTAGGTGAATTGGATCGTTGGTGTGCACCTCATGGCTATCTAACATGCAAATGATTGGGCGACATTTTTAAGTTGGATGACTGCCTGATAGAAGTACCGCCGCCTAATGATAAATAAAAGATGTGATTAGGAGTTCAGTCATGTGGCTCTTTAGTTGATTAGTCGTCTAATATCTATCTTATTTTGTTTAGAAGTTGGAGTTTATGTATGTTTAGAAGTCGTGTAATTTTTAGTTTAGTTGATTGAGGATTCCTTGAATAAATTAATAATTTTTTTGACATATTATCATAACTTTAATTTTATTATTTAATTAAAAAGAAAAGACAGCAGACGTCTCCTCAACCTTTTAGTTCGAACGAGATTGGCTGCCACCCTTCCGATCCCGGCCGGGCGGTCCGCTTTCTTCCTGGGCGTCGTCTCCTTGCTTTTGACCAACTCCCCAGTCCCGACGAGCCACCCCAAACCACGATATCGGACACGGGAATCGTGCCTTTCGACGACCCCGCCCCTCGCTTCTCCTCCTCGTTCACCTTGGCGGACGAACCACAAGCTCGCTCGCGCTCCACGGATTCCCAGGAGCTGCAGTGCACACGTCCTCTGCCTTACCAGTCCCCAGCTATCTCACTCGAGGCGTCCAATCCTACTGTTGCCTAAATACGAACGAAGGGTCCTTTCACCACCAGTTCCTCGCAATAATTGCCAGGGAATTGAAAGTGCTGAACGCTCGTTGTGAAAGCTTGTGCGCTGCTTCCGGGTAAAACAGCACACCGGTCATCGTCTTGGCCGTATTTGGCGCCGGATAGAAGCTGCCAAGAAGCTGTTTGATATGCGATCATCGGGTCAATTTTAGGAGCATAAAACTTGGTTTTTTTTACTTCGATCTTTGCAAAGATCAAAAAGAAAAAGCGACGAGGGTGTACAAAAAGTCAAGTCCACAGTCGGTGGAATCGAATCACGTCGTACGTCTCCCTCCCCATAATAAAAGACCATTTTATTCTAGTTTTATTTCACGTCCTACGGTGATGTGATGGGACTGTAACTCTGGAAGCGTCCCGTGTGGAGCCAAAACCCATGTGTGCTCCTCCCCGGACGAACAGATGCAGATCCACCAACCCGAACAACAGCAACAACACAACCGAGGCGTCTCCGGGTTTCTCTTTCTTGAGTCAGGTGGTGGATAACAACATCCCTTGTTCCGACGGAGTGAAAGGTCGCCATCGACATTGATGAGGGTGGCACTCGGAGACGGGAAGGAATTCGGATTAATTGAAGCAAAAATGACAGCCATTTCTGACACTGTACCTTGCCCCCCCTCCTGATGGATGATGTACGATAACTCGATGACTTGATGTTTCATGGGCTTCCAAAATGGAGAAATAAGAAAAAGAGAACTCGATCGATATTATTTTTTTGTTTGTACGGTGGTAAGAGATGTTTTCTATCTTCCCACACGGATCTTATCATTTTGATCGGATAAAATTATGGCACTAAAATGAGTCTACAATATTATTATCCTCTTTTATCATCACATATTAGACCAATAATATATCTTTCTCTTGAGTCGGATGCTAAATTACAAATATATATGTCGGAATCTGAATTGTTGTCACACCAAAAGACTTTCCAACTTATGTCTTGTCCAAGTATGATCACGTACACCTGAAATATATATTAATAGCCATTTGTTATGTTTCCTCACTTGTTCTGGATTCTAAATAACAGAGCATATCTCTATAATTAAATGAAAAATTTTTATTTCCCACATGTGCGATGGCTTGGATGACGTCCTCTAGCAATCAATTACTTCGATTAATTGTTTAATTTGTCTCATTGAAACTACTTGTACTCAACATAAGAATTGAGTTTTTTTATATTTTAAAATATTTTTATTACATTAAATAATATACATAATGTTTGCGGACTTAAAATATGAAACTTATCACTCGTACAATAATGTATTAACGAACTCAAATATCTCAATATGCATTATATATATAAGATCAGATCATTAAATGCATGATATTGCATGTAATCTTTTCAATATATTATAATGAATGCGATCCTCTGTCGTCGTACTAATATAATTATTATTAGCTACAAAATTTTGTTTTGCCTTAAATATTCGCTAAGGTTATTAGTCTTTTGACACAAAGGAGCTTCTTACCTATTATTATCTAGCTAGTTATTTTTAATATCTTAATTTATATATTTTTAAAAATTATATTGACATTCCTATAGTTACTAAAATAAAATATTTATGTTTATTTATCATGTCGATCTTACCCATAGAAACACGAAAACAAAAAATTAAAAGATAATTTTAACGTCTTGATGATAATGGATGACGTCGATAGTGATGGCTGGCAACGTTGCTAGGGCTATGAATAACTATTCTAGATGAAGAAAGTAATGACGAGAGATGAAAACCGCTCTGCATTGGCGTCAATGCTAATATAGTTGCTAAGTAACTCTTTTGTTGCTCTTCATATACATCGACATCAGTATAGTTGTCAAACAATAAAATGACTTTTTCATAGCTTAACAACTACACCAACGTCAATGCAAATGTAGAGCGACGAAAGGACAACTTGATAATTACATCGACGTCGACATAGATATCGTCTTTTCATTCATAATAATCATCTACAGGCTACAATGATATCGTCGTATGTCACCATCGATGTCGTTTATTATTATTAATTAAAATATTAAATTATTTTTTAATTAAAATATTAAAAGTATAAGAATCGAAATATTAACAATAACTAACTAGAGAGAATGATAATATGTAATTAGTCCACACAAAGCTTTAGCTAAATGTATTTATTAGCGACATAGATTCAACTTCGCCGAATCAAAGTTGGTAAGTACTATGCGATTCAAATGGAATCGTCTTTAAGTCGAACCATTAATGAGGTGGAAAAAGTAATCGTGTCATAAATTGGTAAGTACTATGCCGAATCCGATAGTACATCCCTATTTATGGATGCATTTATTCCCTATTTTATCGGATTTTAGCCACCGGAATTCCATCACTTGGTCGGTCAACAAATCTTTGTGATTTGTATTCTTCGTGGATGCCAAATAAACCATAAACAGGGCAGCGGCGCGTTGTACATTAATAATTTAACATCATATGGGTAATTTTTTTTTATATAGATAAGAATTTTTATTCGACAAAAAGATCAAATAATTTTGAAATCAACAATTATATAAAAACTAGTTGACCTACGATTTGATTTACGTGATTCGATACTCATTATTTATAGTATATACTCGTGAGAAAATTATTAATTTTACTATATCAAATAATTAAATAATAATAATAATAATTTCTTTCGAATTAACCTTAATCTAACCCCAAACCTCTTTTACACCTACGAGAGAAAACTCTAAGAGCATTCAGAATATTTTTCCTCTATATAATCCTTTCATCGAGATCATAAGATACATGAGTTATATTTAAAATAAGTAATCCTAGTTCATAAATACATTTTTCATACTTAAATTTATTACCATGTTACCAAAGCAACGTAAATCATATTGGTATTCCAAAAAATATATGCATTATTATTACACCACTTCTTTGGCGATTGAGCACAAATATTTGTTGTTGAGAATAATTAAAGATAAAGATTCTGGTTTATTTTTGGAGAGAAAACCTAAATCGAGAAAAATCAAATTCGATTTCGACGCATAAAAAATGTCCTGACTTCCATGTATTGGTCATCCGATCAAATGCTATTTTATTTTACTTGATTTTGGCAGTAACATCTAAATCCTTGATGAGTTCGCTTCTTGTCTCCATCCACAGAAATCCTTCTTTTTTTCTTTGTTTTGGTTCTTCAATAAATCAGAGATATGCCTCGTCGACAGGCGGTCGAATCGAATATAATTGCTTGATGTTAACAGGAATAATTTAAATGGATCGGCTTCTTATTGCGCACGGAAACTCCGGACCCGAATCCGACCCGATAAGATGTCGCTCCGGCTTGCGTGCGCGGGTCGATAGAAGACGCCGTAAACGACATCATATGGCGTGGCGATCGAGTGGTTGGGTGTGGCGAGTGCAGACAGCAGCAGCCATCGATGCACACGTGCTTGCCTTCCCCACTGCCGCTTTCGTTTGTTGGCTTGCTTCCTCCAGCCAGCCAGCCATTGAATCGAGAGGACTGCAAAGCCATACTCTTGAATTTAAAATCTACCGTACCCTCTGCTCTCCCCCTCTCTCACGCTCTCTCTCTCTCTCTCTCTCTCTCTCTCTCTCTTGCAGTTACTGAAGCACTGAAGTCGAGGAGAAGAGTCGAGTAGCGAGAGCGGCAGTAGCGGTCCAGGAGGTGGGAGGAGGGAGGAGGGTGGTGGAATGGCAAGCCTGGATGCTTGTCTGATATGATCTGTGTTTTGGAGAAAAACAAAAGACAGGAGGCAGAGGGAGGAAAAAGAAGGCAAAAGCAGTAAAAAAGTGATCGCGGCTCAGAATCCTCTCCATCACTTTCTTTGCAGGAAAGAAAGGATTCTGTAGTTGGTAGTTTATGGAGGTCATTTCTTGTTGTTGTTCTTCCTATTGTCACCAGAGCTTCTTCCTTTAAGTACACCACCGTTTCCTTTCCTGGGGAAGACCGCAATCCTTAAAACACACGCTCCCTCTCTCTCTCTCTTTCTCTCTCCGGCTCCTGCTTTTTCTTTTGCTTCTGTTGCGAGGTGTCCTCTCGTCTTCTTTCTTCCTCTTTATTCGTTCGATGAGCAACGCTTGCGACGTGTGGAGATGAGTGAAATGGCTGAAAATTTTGGAAGAAGAACCCCCTCCGTCAGAGAAGTTGAACAGGTTCTCCATCTGTCTCTCTCTCTCTCTCTCTCGTCGTTTCAGGACAAGAATTTATCTGTCGATTTTACATTTGAAATGACATGAATGCGCTCTTTATGTTGATTACAGAGTTGTAGTTGAATGTGTTATTACCATGTCTTTCCCTCGGAGAGAAGAAAGGCAAAAAGAAAAAAAATGTGTCCTTGGAGTTTGATTTAGACTGTGAACCTGAAAAATTTTGGAACAGGGCATGAGAGCGTTTGATTTAATCCTTGTGACCAACACATTGGCAAGTTTTTCTCGTCATTCCATCAACCGATGGTGCTGGGGACGATAGTCCCTTCTATTGGTTTTAGGCACTCACTCATTGTCCGTATCTCATGTTAACGAAGTGGATGTGCTAATGAAGTGGAAGTGTATCCTCTGCGATGCCCTGTTGTTTTTTTGCTGTACAATGGAGACCTCGTTTGATGAATACATTTTGCCTTTTCTGTGAAATCCTGTGTGGCCCTCATACATTTCAATTTGAATCTAAACTACTTTTACCTGGTGGAAACATGAGTAAGCATTTATGCTTCTTTGGAACCCAGCAAAATTTCAGTAAATAATTCCATATGTCTTTTACACTTTCTTCTGTTCTATGTGCAAATTTGTGAAATAATCTTTCCTCCCCTTTTTTTATTGCAAAGGCCATTACAGCTTTGAAGAAGGGTGCACATCTTCTCAAGTGTGGGAGGAGAGGGAAGCCTAAATTCTGTCCTTTCAGGCTCTCAACAGTATGTGTTCCGAAAACATTATGTGGATAATCTTTTTTTCCTTCTGGTTTCTGTTGTTTGCATGTTTCTGAGATTCCTTACCTTGAAAAATGGAGCTACTAATCGGAGACTTTGTTTTCATCAAAAGGAATAATTGCAAACTATATTTTTCCACCCTGCAAGTTTGGAACCATGCTCTTCTGCTTTCTTTCATTTTTCTTTATTCTTTATTCTTCTACCTCTCTTGAAGAAAGGTATCTTACAGGAGCTGGATTTTATGTCCTTAGAATCAGGACTTCTGGTTCATCTTTGAATCTCCCGTTGGTGCTGTCAGATCATTTGACTAAGACTGTTGATTTACATTCCAAGATGAAGGATGCTCAAACTACAAAATGTTCAGTTTTCATCACTAGTTCCTTACTTAGTGGATGAATTTCATATTTTTCTTCACAATGACTCTTAGGACGATGCATATTCTTCTTTTTTCAGAACCGATGGAAACATCAAAATCATGATTTATTAATGAATTTGTAACTTGTGTGATTTTTTCAAGGTTTGCTTTGCTAGGACTTAAAGTTAAACTGACTGAATAATGTTGATGATACGAAATATTTCCACCACGATGGAATACTGTTTGCTTGTTGAATGGGAAAATTCTCAAAGTATACATCGAGAGGAAAAGTAATAATATAGCATGTCAATTCTAGGGAAACAAACTGCACATCTTTAAACTTAGCACAGTATATTATCAATTTTAAGTAAGCCTAGCTAGTGATTTTAAAGCCTGCGATAATATGTTAAGGTTCATTTGGTTTTCTTTCCGAAATTTCTTCTTGTCTGCACTCTGTTGGATGACAAAAAGTTGAACTTCAAGTAATGTTTCCGTTGTTCATCTGATGAAAATCTTCTGGTTACAGGATGAGAAAAGTTTAATATGGTATTCTGGAGAGAAGGAAAAACACTTGAATTTAAATTCTGTCTCCAAATTAGTCCCCGGACAGCAAACTGTATGTATTTCTTAATCAACTGCTTGGTCAGCGATGCTCATTGTTCTGTTAATCTTGTTAAACTCCTGATTTAAATCGAGCAAACAACTGTGCAGGCAAACTTTCTGCGTCAGAATCAGGCAGATAAAAAGATTCAGTCATTTTCACTTGTATATGAAAATGGTCAACGTTCACTTGACTTGGTACCAACTCTCACCTAGTTCTTTCAGTATATCTTTCTTGTAATATAATTGCTCTTGTTTTCTTTTTCTATACATACATACATACATACACTTTACTTGTCTGTATACTATGCTTTGGCTTAGATATGCAAAGACAAAGAACAAGCTGAATCTTGGTGCCTAGGTTTGACGGCCTTGGTATCAGCATCTCATCAACCAAGATCTTTGGCTCATGTGAGAAGCAGCAGATGGGCACACAGTTGTGTGAATAGCCCTGCTAAGTATGCTGCCACAAATCATAGACTAGGTCTACTCCAGGGTTCAGCTAAATTAGCAAAGGTTTGGAGACATCCCATGATATCTCTTTTGTGTGTTGTTTTTGTTTTTCTCCTTTTAATTTAGTTGACAAACCTCGATATCTAATTTTTCTCTTGAAGGTGCACAGTTTATATGGTAGTCCTGCTCGATCTGTGCTGGATAAGCATTTGTCAGATAGAATGCTGGGCTCATCTGATGAATTCTACTCTCCTAGGCAAAGAACATTATCAGATATACAATCTTATTTGGATAAGATATTACCTCGCCTGCCCCATGTGGTCTCCTACGGTGATGAGGATAAGATAGAATCTAACTTGAGTAAGGGACAGAGAATGCATCCAGTCTCTAAGCTCAGCTCATCCGATCATGAATCTCCCAAGTTATACATCAATGATGGTTTAAAAGATGTCTTCATCTGGGGCAAAGGAGTAGGAGGTGTATTAGGTGGTGGTATTGATTCTTCACTTCCCAGGCTATTGGATTCGACCAGAGCACTCGACGTGCGGAACGTATCCTGTGGTGAGAATCATGCTGCTTTAGTTACTAAACAGGGTGAAGTCTTCTGTTGGGGTTTGGAAAGTGGTGGAAGATTGGGACATAAGGTCAACATGGATGTTACTTGTCCTAAACTTGTCGAGTCTCTTACCGGTATCTGTATACAGAAAGTTGTTTGCGGGGCACAGTGCACTTTTGCTATCGCACATTCCGGTGAACTTTATGTGTGGGGTGACAGCAACCATGGCCTTGGGCTTTCTGGTGATAGGGGCCACAGGAGCCGGTGGTTTCCCCACTCAATCTCTGGTCCTTTGGATGGTATATGCATATCAAGGGTAGCATGTGGTGAGTGGCACACAGCTATAGTTTCTTCCTCTGGGCAGTTGTTCACATATGGGGAAGGAACATTTGGTGTTCTTGGTCATGGCAACGTGCGGAGTCTCTCTCGACCGAAGGAGGTCGAGTCCTTGAAGGGGTTACGAGTCAAGTCAGTTGCATGTGGACCATGGCACACTGCTGCTGTTGTGGAAATCATGGTCGGTCGTGTTAAAGGCAATACTCCCGGTGGTAAGTTATTTACTTGGGGCGACAATGATAAAGGGAGACTCGGTCATGCAGATAAGGACAGGAAGCTTACACCGACTTGCGTTGCTTCACTTGTGGATTGTGATTTTGTTCAAGTGACCTGTGGAACTATGTTAACCGTTGCACTTACAGTTACTGGCATAGTCTTTACCATGGGAAGTTCTGCAAATGGGCAGTTAGGAAATCCTCAAGCTGAGGATGTTTCGATAACAAGGGTTGAAGGGTTGCTTAAAACGGAGTATGTTAAGGAGATATCTGCAGGTTCTTTTCATGTGACGGTGTTGACAACAAAGGGAAAAGTGTATGCTTGGGGAAGGGGTGGAAATGGACAACTTGGATTAGGTGACAATAAAGACAGAAACTCTCCGACTCTAGTGGAGTCCTTGGAAGATAGACATGTTGAAAGTATAGCATGTGGTTCCAATTTCACGGTTGTAACTTGTTTGCATAAATTTATCTCAAGCAAGGACCAATCAATATGCACAGGGTGCAGAATGGTTTTTGGGTTTGCTAGGAAGAAGCATAATTGCTACAATTGTGGTTTTATGTTCTGCCACCACTGTAGCAGTAAAAAGGCCATGAATGCAGCTTTAGCACCTAGTAAGTGCAAGCGATATCGTGTTTGCAACTCGTGCTTCACTCAGCTGCAAAAGATTTCGGATACCCAAATGAACACAGAAACTTCAACCCCTAGACCATTGCTACTGACAACCGAGGTAGCAATAAAGAGAGAAAATTCATTCATTGCTGGAGAAAGATCATTTCAGCATAAATTATTGGCTTTTGAGGAAACTAAACCAGTGGAAGTAGATGCAGAATCTATACGAGAAAAAAGGCAGAATCAACATTTGAGCTCACCATTGATAACAATTCGAAGATGGGGACATGTGCCTCGCCCCTTGCAGTTCCTTGAACATGCTAAAGAGAACTCCTTGAAGGTGGTCCCTATATCTGGACAAGAAAATTCTGATATTATGCTACCCAAAGCTAGCAGCTTAAGAAAAGATTTAGATAGTGTTGATAAAGTACTCAGAGAAGAACTATTGCGACTGCAAACTGAGGTACATCTCCTAATTTTTACATTACAACTGTAAATCTTCAGGGCAAGTCGTCTGTACTTTCACTCTTAATGCCATATTGCAGTTTGGTTAGATGTTTCTGAAAACAAGTCATTAATCAGTTGTTCTCTTGTTTCGGTTCTAGCATGTCTATCTATTATTTTTTACTCTCCATGGAATGACTATCTATTTAAATAAATTACCAAGGTGACAATATATCTATCAGAAAATTGCTTAGTCAGTTATTTTTTTTTCAATTGTGTTATTTTGCCTTTCGAAAAGTGTTGAATTTTATGAATAGTCTTCTCTGTCCCTGTTCCTGTTAAACAACCCTGTGGGTTCAACTTCTGACTTTTTAAGGAAGAAAACATTCACCAAATTAATCAAAATTTTACATTTTCCATAGAGCACCTCTTTTTCAGAAATGTTCTCTCATGTTATTTGTTGCATATTTAATTTTCTTTGATCCAACCTTTCTGTAATTTTCTTGACAAAGTTGCATGATAACCTTCAACTTATTCAACTGCAAGTTTTCCAAAAAGCAAGAGTTACACTCTTGTCAATTTCAATCAGGAAACTTACTCATTATTTAAGATTTTAGCTCAAGAAAATCTGGTGCCACTCTTTTGAAGCAAAAAATTTATTATAATATTGAGGATGATAATATATGAAGATACTGTAACATGAAGATCATTAACTTTAGATGGTGCCGGTACCTGATTAGATTTCAATACCATAACAATTTCTTGGTAGTTACTAGAATATTGTTGTAATTGGGGTCAGAAACTTCCCAATAGAGATGGACGTTTGATACTCGAGTTAGCTACAAATGCTACAAGGATACAAATGTGATGACATTATTACACCAGCTTAATCAAGTATATTCAAACACCCTGCAATGTATGGTGCATTCGTGTACAATGAGATCAGCAATTTCAAAACTCCAGTATTTAGTGCTAAAGCAATGGGAAACATTAGCTTTTGTATATTACTCAAGAAACAAATGTTTTCAAATGATGCCCAGTGTCATTACTTCTGATAATGGATATTTATATTTGTACTTCATTTTTAGCCTATGTCTTCAGTTCCCTACCAATGCATTTTGAGATATGTTTTATATATTTTGCATTGGTTATTCATGTATTAGTTGCACTATCGCTTTACTTTTCAAGGCCGGTGATTACCTTTCCCCCCGAAGAAAGGGTGATAGCGCTTACCTTGTAATTCCATTTGTATTAGGCAATGTCCCTCACTCAAAAATGCCAAAGTAGAAGTCAGAAGCTCCAACAGTGTAAACGCAAAATAGAGGAAACCTGGCTGCTGGCAAAGGATGAAGCTGAAAAGTGCAAGGCGGCAAATGCTGTAATTAAGATTCTAACAAGTCAGGTATGAGTATTTCCATAATTTGTTGCTTAGCAGTTACTAGGTCCTTTTTCATCATAAACAAGTTTCTGTAATGTAACACTATGATAGAAGGTTAGACTGGTTAACACCAAATGGAATGTTTATGTTTCTTGAAGGTAGACTGGCATAGCCTTGTGCAGCATCGGATATAATGCTTGTCCTGTCTGGACCTTCAGATCCATCTCATAACTATTTAAAATAATGCAAAAAAAAAGAAGAAAGATATTCCAACACTGTCACTCTAATGCAGGGCTTTGGTCCATTTTTTTTCACAATGGTTAAAGTGGATGAGACTCTGATTTAGCCTAACGGTTTATAGGAAGAGAAGTTTGTGAGGTAGTAGTTAATCATGATAGTACAAAAAAGAAGGATACACCATGACTTCTATCTTTCCGATCTTGTTCCCTTAATTTGGTGTTCTAAAATGGGAATAGTTTGGAGTACAGATGAATGCTTTAACAGAGAAGATTTCATCAAGAAGACAAACAAGTAGATCCACCATGGAGGCCATCAGCACATGTCACCAAACAAAGTTTCAGGTGCCTGAAGGTGAAAAGTTGGTATCTAGGAGCCATCATCAGAATAAAGATGTAAATGAAAGCATCAAGCATCAGATTTGCACAAGATCATCCAATGATGCACCATTAGCTGCCACAAGTGCAAAAGACTGCAAACCTAAGGAGTCAAAGGATGAATGGGTTGAGCAAGTCGAAGTTGGTGTATATATTACCTTCATTACTTTGCCAAATGGCCAGAAGGGCCTGAAGCGTGTCAGGTTTAGGTAAGTCCTAATTCCATAGTTTTCTTAACAGATACACTATATGCATTCAAACATAGCTCATGTGATTTATGTCGGATGAACTATAGTTTGTTTGGAGCACACACTGAACTATCTTGGTGCCTTATCAACAGTCGGAAGCATTTTAGCGAGAAGGAAGCTGAGAAATGGTGGGAGGAGAATCAGAGGAAAGTATATTTAAAGTGCAACATCCAAAGGATCATTACACCATCTACAAGTAAAATAGCCAATTAAATTGTATATGAAGCCAGGATGTAGTTGGAAGTTTGGAACATCAAATATATAGTGACAGCATGAACAACAAAACTATGCAGTTCTCCTTCGGCATTGCATGTCATCCATGTGCCATTGTGTTGTCAAGATTGTGTGGATGGCTTCATTTTGACTGTTTAATATGCTTCAAAGGAAGATGGATTAGGATGCTTTCTTGGAGGAGACATGCTTGCTTATGGTGCAGACCAGTCACAGATCAGGCATTTTTCTGTTTTATGCATCAATGAATGTTAAAATTAGTGATGACCTACAGTCTCTTAAATTGTAAAGTTATATTAATCCAAATTAAATGAAAATATTAGAGTCCCCCTCTTGGACGATGGGACTGTTTTTTGGGCACAAGCACATGGAAATCTGTAATGGAGACGTTAATTACTTCATGTGATGTCTGTATCACTCTTATGGGCTTCCTAACAATTGTATCTCTGCGTATCCTTCATCAACCTGGCTTACATTGAATCAGAGGTTAATTACTAATGCCAAGGGAGATATTAAGAGGAATGGCAAGGATCTGACGCAATGACCGACTAATAAGTTCGTGTTGGATTGTTTGGATGCGGTCAGCAGAAGACAGAAATCTTGGAAGATTCATTTGCTGCTGCTGAGCCTGCTAACTAGTTGTTTGATGTAATGTCTCGTCCGGAGCAGATGGCAAAACCTAAGTCACATTCAGTTTTGCTGATCGCCCTTAGATCATTCATTTTTCGCATAAATCTTAACGTAATCTCATTGTCAAAAGCCAAAACTTGTATAATCTTAAATGCTACAGAAATAAAGTTTCACTTATCCTATGTAATATTAGATGTTATGCATGTGATTTCTCCATGGGCTAATTACATGTTAGCTCATGTAGTTACACTAGTTACACCTTAAAATTAAAAAAATTATATTAAAATCCCTATAGTTATAGAAATAAAATATCTAATTTCATTTATCTTAACATCATCGATTTTATTGACGAAAATAAAAAATAATGAGTAAAAAGATAAAAAGAATGTCACAAATACTGATGATGCTGTACATCTGTGTCAATATCGCTTGATAACTTCGTTTGCATCAACGCATCGATATCGCTCAACAACTTCGTTTACATCAACGCATATGCAAAATGATATTACTCTATATCTATGTTGATGTAGATACTGAGCGACACCATCCTTTTTTGCATCGTTATCGACACTGATGCAAATATAAAATGACGCTGCTCTACATTTGCATCATTACCGTGAAAAAATAACTTCCAATGCCCAAGTGGAGTCTCGCTATAACCTGTCATACTGATCACAAGCGGAGGCTCGCTATAACCTGTCATACAGATCACAAGTTATGTTCTTAGAGCTACCGTCATATCATATGAATACCTATCAGATACCACATCCAAAATTTCGATAACACATTAACATGGATTCATCAGAGCGTCTTGTCACTCTCGACAAGCAAACAATTAGGTCATGAGATGTATTGAGTCTGAGATGACAGGTGAATCATCGATGAAGATCCTTGAAAAGAATGAGTAGATCAGCAGTTCGTCAAAGAGGTGTAAACAAATATAGAATAGTTTGTGACAGAACGAAAGAAGGGATGACGGATACAAGAGGATTCTCACTACCATATCATCCACCCAGCTCAACAATCGGGAACCAGAAGAATCTATTTACCGCACATTCGAGTGTAGTACTAGGTTGGAGTTAGATTGCGCAGCATAAAACTCGAGCATATTATACCAATTCTTATGCTGATAAATACTGCCCTTACAGGAGGCATTTCAGAGTAGCCAGGCACCGCGAAACCCATTAAAGAATCAATTTTGAGTAAAATTCAAGATCACTTTAGTTTAAAACAGAGAATAAGTGTAGGACTAAGACTAGTTATCCACATCGTTTGCTTTGTAGCATAACACAAATTTTACATGTTCCAAAATCCCAAATATGCCAATGGAGTGGAGCGATCATTCAAAAGTGAAACATACAAGGGCCCTCTGCTGCAGTCATATTTCACTGTTAGGGTTATTTCCAGCAAGGATGAGAGAGATCTCCAGCCCCCTGCTAAACGCCTGATTGAAAAGAAGTCGAGTTTGGAAAGTCGATACGAAGGGAAACCAAGAGAACATGGCTACTGGGACGAAGATGAACATGCCCATCCCAGCATCGAAGAGACGGGCGAGGGAGCGCACCGACTTCCAAAGTCGCATCTTCTTCACCAAAGGTTTCCATGCAACAGCAATCTGAATAATCAAGTGAAATACTTGAGGTACTGATAGCAAAAAAATATCATAATAATGTATAAGAAAATACACTTTCAAATAATGAGATAACAGCCAGCCATAAACTTACTGGTAATGAGATGCAAGCAAATGTGGGTGAAGATGCACAAAGATGCACAATTTTAATACCATAAAACATGCTGGATTTCCCTTGTGCGCTATTTTTGTACCAGTAAAAATCAGATTATGAAAGAAATTCCTTTATCAAATTATATTGAAAATAACTATAGACATTTTGAGTATAGTTGTGAGCATTCTGTCCTGATCACATGTATGCCAAGGTTTTTAATTTCGGGTGCCAGACCCATACCGATTCTGACCTGGACCAGTATGGGTTCAAGCTACACTGGCACACCATGTGTCTGCATACCGATATGCATCAAATCTTCAAAAAACCCAAAAAAAGAATGAACAATAAAACATTACGACCCATTACAAGCCCTGTATCACACATGCTTGAACTGCACATACTGGATGATATAAGTCCTGTACTGAGCAGTTCAAGCACTTGACAAAGAAACCATCTAGTTTGTCGTGATCCATGTGCCAGTAGACTGCAGACCTGTAAATACCGCCCATACCAAATTGGCTGGGGCAGTACCGTTGCATCAGAGCATTCTGAAGTGAATCAAGGCCAGATAGGACCTTGGTATTGCTGCAACATATGTTTTATTTTCCTTTTCCCTTTGGTTTAAGAAAACAGAATTTTTTTTTTCCAGTTCCAGCATCCTGTTTTCAGCCGTGATGTAACAGCATAGTCTTCTCACATGAGTTCTGGGAGATGTAAATCATTAATATGGATGCATGCTTAACCAATTTTACATGAAGAAGGAAACAAATATTCAAGATTAGTGAAGCTATTGACTCACACAAAGAATTCCCCATCCCGTGGGCACGAATGCAAGGATGCACGCAAAGATGTCTTTCACAGATAGATCTGTAACAGCAATTGCAACAGCTAGGCCAGCTAGGGCCATCAACAATGTAATGCTTTGAATCAGGCGCAGTGGCAATTGGAAGTTAACCCATGCCTTATTGCTGAAGGTGAAAACCTGATAAAGCAGAAGGAAAATTGCAAATGTCAATACACTATTTATAAAGACTATCTTGGCATTGCAAGATATCTGCACAACCTCAAAAAGGACAAACAGTGCAGCTAGCACAATCCATGACCAGCCATATACCTGCATACAACAAATTAATAAATTACTGTATTAGTTAACCCAACAATTTCATTAGCTAACCACAAAAAAGTCACAAAATCTGTTAGGAAGCTTAAAATAAGTGCATATATCAACATATTATCTGATTTATTTCTGATGGCTTTTTAACCTAATTATATGAAGCAGAAGAAATGTGAAAATTTGTTCCACTAGCATCAAATACAATAAGAAGTGAATAATTAACTCATGCTTAAGAAGAAAACCTTAAGCTTAAACTTTTTTTTATGCATGAGTCTAATTTATATCAAGCTAAGAAAAATACAAGGTCCACATATCCAAGGCAACCAATTCAGACTCAGGTTAGCTCAACTCAATATTAGTGTTTAGGCTTATAATTTCTACAATGAACCAAGGCTGACCAAAAAAAAAAAAAACTTGTATATAGATAAATTTTAAATCAAGATCTGAAACAGACCAGCTTCAATCAAGTTTGTTTCATTTATGTTGCTACTACTAGATGCATAGGTCACAATCGTTACATCTTTACATGCAAACTACAGTGCATTCCATGTAATATGGTCATGACTATTAATGGCCAACAAGAGGCTAGTTGACATTCGAATGCCGTAACATTGTTGCTGGTCAAGACATCATATGGTCCACGTGTATATGGAGTAACAACATGACTGATGCAGACAGGTGTGTAAGATATACAGTAGATAGCAATCGATGTGTTATTGTGGACGTAAAAGTATGTTGGCTTATGCTCATCAGTGCTCATGCTACAAATGTTGGACTTTCATACCACTAGCATAATGATATGCACAACACGGATGCAAGTAACATAATGATCTGTGGCAGAATGATACAACAGCCAGCATGCGCCTTGTTGATCAACACTGATGGCCACATAACACACCAGTGCATTGGCAGCACAAGGATAGGCTGCTATGATATAGGCAACTAAACTTGACAGGAGACAAGCCGTTAACACAAAATGGCCGGTGAGACAAGATAGGTAATTCAATTTAAAAACATGTCACACAGCAGGAAAATGTTTGAAATTTAAAAAATTTCAAGTCCCTTACCGTCAAGGATGTATCTGTGCCAGATGCTTGCAGCTTGTATACAACACCATACTGGAAGATGAAAAATCTACAGCTCACAATCGTCTCTAATATCCTTCCACGCAGCGTATGTATATGTGCCTGTATATTTGGCAGCAAATCGTGAAAATCCAACACGAAAAGACATTTAATTTCGACAAGGAAATTTAGGATAAGATGTATGAAAGATAAAGCACAATTTGATGAAGCTACATAAAAGGAAATTACAATTCAAGCATGCATACCAATAAAAATGGGACAGTTTTGTGAATGAAAGCCAGTGTGCACGATTGTTTCCTCCAAGCATTAAAACTAGTTCATAGCCCATTTTAGGTATATTATATTCTTCAAAAGACAGCAACAATGATACCAATAAAATTCTTCAAAAAAGAAAAATAGGACAGATCTTATCTATGACAATTGGACTAATATTATACAAGGTTCAAAAACACCAGCACTTTGAAAATATGCCAGTAACGCTGGCATGATGCAAGCAGAGATAACAATTTAGAAATATCAACCAACTGAAACAAGGTATGCCACTCTCAAAATTACAGTCTTATCCTATTATACAATCCCTTCCACAAGAATTGACAAGAAACGTTCTCTCCGCAGAAGTTCGTAATTCAGAAAACATTGTTTTTGTGGTTTTAGAAATTTTATGTGCCTACTGAATGGCTAAGATTTTTTTTTTTTTTTGAAAAGGTAAGAAATAATAGACACCTCCCATGTTTGATCTGGTTGTAAAAGAAAAAGAACGGCTGCATAGTGCATAAGGTTCCTACCAAAGCGGGGTGCAGGAAAGGAATGTGTGCAATCTTATCCAGGCATAGAAACCGATTCCATAACCCAAAGGATGGTCGCTTAAATTGCAAAGGAACAATCTTATTATGACATCAAGGCCTAGCCTATATCTTCAATCTGATCATACTAACCAAATGAAAATACTATTATCGTTATTATTATTTTGATTGAAGATTCTACTCTCATTGTGCACAGAGGCAATAAAAAATATGAAAAAAAATGATAGGAGGACCAAACACACAAGCATAATTACCTAAAATTAATTTTATACATCTGATATTTTATACACCTATAATTAATTTTCTCCACAGAACCCTATTTAATTTTCCTAAAATTCATACTTACCTAAACGTTCCAAGGAAGATTATCATCTGTCATCTATGGACTGGTACCCATTGTTAAGTTCATCCCTCAAAAGAAAATTTCCATCACAGAAGTAGCACAAGTTTTAATTAGCTGACTTCTTTTATGGTGCATAAGAGATGCTACAACTGAAAGAGACTACCAGTCAAACAATAAGTTATCTAATATGACTGACAAAATGGCTCTGATTATTTCAAATCTGCTAGTAACATCCACTAAAGTTGTATTTCCTCTTCACTTGAGTCAAGCCCCACCAACTATCTGTGAGAATGGCTAATATGGATTTTTCCACTAGCTATCCTCCTTCAACGAGAGTTTTTAAATGATTAACTCTACTAGAGCAAAAGTGATTATACAGAAGACTCTAATGTATGTAAAATAAACTACAGAGTACCATGCTAAATGGGTTTAGGAGGTAACTCTTACAAAAAAGACCTCTCAGGTACATGGTCTCTCTCTATTTATGGACTGAGAGAACACACTTCAAAGCTTAGAGTTCATGGAAAAGTTTTTGACACTTACTAAAGAGTTTTCACAACACTTTTCAATCTAAGAATTCAAATCATTTCTTATAGTTCTTTTAGACAACTTTCAACCATGAATGAGAGAGGTATTTATAGGCATCAAAGTGAAGATGGTTTCAGAGGATTCAAATATTGCAAAGCCCAAATTTAAGTTTGGTCATCGACCTACATCCACTCTCGATTCCTCTTCACTTGAGGCCACCGGCTTTTCCACTAGCTATCCTCCTTCCACGGGCGAGGATTAACTCCCTTACAGCTTTCTCCTTTTGACGGGTTTAGGAGGTAACTCTTACAAGACCTCTCACCCCTCTCTTGGACTAGAACACACTTAAAGCTTAGAGGGAAGATTTTGACACTACTTCAAAAGAGTTTTCCCTTTTTCTTTCTCAGTTCTAGACACACTTTCAACCATGAATGAGAGGTATTTATAGGCCTCAAGAGGATTCAAATTTGGAGCCCAAATTTGAATCACTTTCAGTATTCAGTGCATGCGGTGCCACCACCCGTCATGTCGACATCGACAATGCATCAAGGCGGTTCCACGGCCAGGCGGCGTGCACCGCCCATGCTCTTGGAGTTGGCGGTGCCACCTTGCGCCTTTCAGCACACTGGTTTGGCCCTTAAACTCGGCCCAAACCAGTCCAAAACAAGGCCCAATTGGCCCCTACTTGGATTATAGGATTACCACCTAATCCTAACCCAAATTAACGTGCTAAATACGAAATTAAAGACATTTTCTAAGGTATTACAAAGTCTGACAAGTCAAGACTTCTTCCGACGAACTTCCGGCGGTCTTCCGACGAACCCTCGGAAACCATTCTGCGGACTCCCGGCAAGCTCCTGGACTTCACGATGATCTTGGCGAGTTCCAACGAGCTTCTTTCGCAAGCTCCGCGAACTTCCGACGAACCTTCTGGCAAACTTCCGAAAACCCTTCGGCAAGCTCCCTACTCATTCTCGACTAGTTCCGACAGCACTCCCAACGAATCTTCGGACTTCCGTCGAACTCTCGAACTCCCAACGATCCATCACACTTGTCTTCCGGCACTTTGTTTCGCTTTACGTCTACATCGTTATTGTAGTTAATCCTGCACACACAAACAAAAACTCTACTTCGATCTAGACAGTTATTACTACACAAATTGACATTCAATTGCCCGGCACGTCATTGGTCGGCGCTTCGTCCGATTCTTCAGCGCATCGTCCTCTCTTGCGGCTTGTTGCGCAATCGGCGGTTGACCTCTGCAACCCCGATATCCTTGACGCAACTCCGCTCTTCTTGGCCCGATGCCCGACGTACGAAGCCTTCTGTCGATTGTCGACCGAACCTTCGGCTCGACATCCAATATCCTGACGTAATCACCCGGCGCAACGTCAATTCCTCCAGTGTCAACTGTCTAATCCTAATCGATAGTAGACCTGCGTAACTCAAAACACAGTTAGACTACAAAATACAATCAATTAGTTTCATCATCAAAATCCGAAATTCAACATCATTTTATCATCAACCAATCATTCACAAATGTATATATTATTAATATCATCTTGTATAGTGATTGCACATGAATCTCAACATCCTTGGCTCCACAACACTTATGTACATGTGATTTCCTACCAGATTAACATTCAGAACATAACAAAGTAGTTGGCCATTCGATGGTTGGGTAAATTTTCAATTAACCCAAGACATACACAACAATTCCATAAATGATCCCTTCCAGTTTAAACATTATGATTCTTTAGTTCTGTGCACAATAGCTTCAACATAGATCCAAGAGACAACTTTTACCTCTAGGTAGTTCTTATCTTTAAATTTTAACAATATTATACTCTCTTAGAAGTTGTACTTCATATATTTGTCTTCATCCTACTTAATCCTGCTCAAAATGTTTTAAATGCAGTTAGACATAAATTCTTTCAGTTTTCTCAATCCAATCAAGCAACAGGAACAAAAAACCATACCAGTTAATATCTTTCATTTTCTTATTTTTATTATTCTTACAATGACACTGGTAAGCATAGATTAATGTCCTGAATATGCCTAATTAAATCATCCATTATAAGGATTTAATGTGAATCCATGATGCAAACCTACAGTGACAGGAACTCAATAGATTTTCCTATTGTCTTAGCATAGTGACTACCCTTCCACACAAATTTTACAACATCATAACTGTTGTTTAGCCCTTCTCCCAAAACCACCATGAAATATCTTCAGGCACTATAATTTTCCATCAGCAAAATAGAAAAACTAAAGATACAACTAAGGTTCTTAAATTATTTTAAACTTCATTATATTAAAATCCATCAAAAGCCATGTCTATACCAATAATTTTTTCATAATCCTTGGCCGGCGAGTGGCATCCAGGTGATATTTAAACCATTCTAAAGCCTTCAATTTTAAGGTTCATCTCATAATTCAAAATCAAAAATTAATCCCAAGTAAACTCTTCTTGACTAAAATAATGCCATCAACAAACCATCACATCCTCGATTGGGAAAGGTGTGTCGTACCAAAGTGACACTTGTTTACAAGTGTAGCCTAGACCTTAACCTCATGCTACAATCTATGGAAGACCTGGCCAAAGGGCCTGTACAAAAAAGAAAAGGATAGAAAGGTATGAATAATACATCATCATCGCAATTAAGTGAGCTGAACAGTCACATACAAATAGCATTACAAAGGCAGGTGCAAGCCTAATGATCAACTAGTACTTTTGCCGAATAGAAAGAGTCACTAAAGATGTTGCACCACTCAAAACATATAATCGAGGTCCCATTCAGTCTATTGCCATTTCTATAGTGCTGAGACATCTTACATTTTGTGCCACAGGGCCATTGACCAAAAACACAACCATCGCACAGAAAAGAGGGCAGTTTTGGTCATTTTCCCCTTCACGTGATGACCGCTGCCTACTCAGCTTGCAAGGCTTACACACAAAAAAATCAAAGCAAATATGTTGCAGAACTAAACAAAATGGAGCTCATAAGGTTACTGCATGCTCTTACAAGCTGCCTAAGCGAAAACAAACCAAGAACACTGAAAAACAGACCCTGTGCAAACAAAGAGTCATCACTGCACAGGGGAACTTCACTTGCATGGCTACAGCAACAACATTGCGGAGAAACAATAAACACATGTCCTGAATATGCCTAATATATTCATCCACTATAAGGATTTAATGTGAATCTGTGATTAAGCCTAAAATGGTAGGAACTCACTAGATTTTCCTATTGTCTTAACATTAGTGACAACCCCATCACACAACTTTTGCATCATAACCACCACTCCAAAACCCACAACAAAATATCTTCAAGCACTCTCTATATTTTTCCATCAGCAAAATAGAAAACTTAAGATACAAGTAAGGTTCTTAAATTATTTTAAACTTGATTATGTAAAATTCCATCAACAGGCATCTGAACAAGTAATTTTGCATAATCTTGGGCCGTTAGCGTACCAATTCCTCATCCCACCATGCCTCCCAGCTTTCCTCTCCCTTTACTCCAATTCCACCTCTATAAAATAGCCAATTTGTCCAATCTCGAAAGTCCTCCACTGTCCTGAACAACAGAAAATAGCTACATTGTAAACTAAGGCATCTTCTAGGAAAATGTATATGCTGCACGGAGTGTGAATTCCATGGGATGGAAACTAATATTAAGAAAAAGACATGATACTTACTTCTGCCACTCAAAACCAGAAGGATTAAACAAATATGGAGCAAAAAGCCAAGATATTGCCATGATCCAACTACTAACAGAAAGCAAGATGTACGAAATAGCTCCACCACTGTTATAACCATATGCAAGGAATATTACCAACAAAAGCACAACTTCTAACCTGCAAGAGAAATATAGGGTATTAAGATGAATTTCCTTATAATTATTGAAGATGAACCTTTAATTTTGGTTAAGATTGCAAACCCCTTGACAAAATGGCTACGGGAGTACAGCCTATAATTTTCTGCAAACTTGATATGACGAACAACAAAACCCCTGCCAGTGGCACGGTACTGATATAAAGGTAAACCAGAATCAATATGGTGAACATATTAAAGCAAAAAAAAAAAAAAAACATAAAGCAGTAGTGCACAAGAGATTTTTGCCTTAGCACCCCCATGGAGAATTGTTCTGCCAAAATAGTGTGTCCTTGTTCCAAGAGAAAATGTGAAAAACACTGAGCAAAGCTGCAGCTGCATTGTTGTGAAGCTGACAACAGCCTGTACAAAAAGTAACCACAAAATATATGTTTGTATCATCATATTTGTAATAAAATTAAATAAGACTAACAAACAAAATGGTACATAAATTTCTATCAAATAAATTTACATGTTTACTTTAGAACCATGAAAAATCATGTAGAAGGATTCCTCCATGAAAGCTTACAAACAACACTTGTCAACATAGCACAACAGCAGAAGTTCAGAAATGAAGTTTGACAAGATGAGAAATCTTTGAGGAGCCAAACATTTATCATAATTGGAAAAGTTTAACTAACTTTTGATATTAAGTGAATTCTCCTCTACTGGGTACTATCATGAGCAATTTAACTGGAGTTCAGGACATCTACAAAGAATCTTATTTTTCATTGAACATCAAGAAAGTTACATAACAACAACGATATTCTATCCACTTCAATAAATAACAGTACAAGTGGAATCAGCAAGCACATTTTATTTCTTTGAGGACATATTAATAGGTGGTTCCTAACATACATCCCCCCTTCTTAAGGTCCAACTGAGCAGCTGGCAAATTGATTATAGGCTTCTAAACACATCAAATTTTGGCTGATCCATGGTTTGGTGCTTCTTTCAAACCATAACTGGATTGGGGGAAACAATCATGATTGGTAATCCTTAATCAAAACTTCTAGATAATTAAAAAGGGTGTACCCAGTGCACGTTTGGAGGCTCCCGCTAATGTAGGACCTACGGAGGTCAATGTACGCAGCCTTACCTTTAAATATTTTTAAGAGGCTGTTTCCGTGACTCGAACCCTTGTCTCCCAGGTCACAAAGGAGCAAGCTGACCAACCAATTCCAGATACTAGTTTTGGGCAATTTTGATGTTATTGGCCCAGGTAGCAAAAGATTGATAGGGTAACCATATAAAATAAAAGATTGTATGAATATACAACTCTATTCCGAGACATGAACTTTGTCAGATTAGATACTGGTCATAAAGCAATTAAAATAAAAAAATGAGTTCTATTATTTTCATAAGTATTCATGCTTCTAATAGCATGCTTTTCTCTTTTTTACTTTACACATCAGTACCACACTCCAAGATTAACTCTCACCTTTCAAATTTATGCACCAAAAGCTTCCATTAGAAAGGAACGATGATGTCAGAAAAAAATAAAAGAAAAAAAATGATAACATGCATTTATTGGACAATTGAATCTGATAATCAAACATAGTTGATGCCTAAAAAGTCATCGATGTCTAATTAACCAGTTTTGCATTGAAATGACATTTCAAGAATGTCATTAGAGGCTATATCAAAATCTATACATAAAGCACTTTTCATTTCTACACATTTAGTACGGGAATATCATTGATATTCGTTACTCAGGCCTTTTTTTAACACAATTGGAAATTACACATTCTCAATTGTGTCAAACCATTATATTTAATAATTCTAAACAAAATTAAACACTTCAACATCAACTACAATTTGCGAATATAGAAATGAGATAGGTATCAAAAGTGGATACCGTTAGAAAACCATATTCCAGTATGAAGCCCAAAATCATTGGAACAGCAGTGAAGACTCCAATCTGAAACAGAAACTGTGTATTTAGTGCAGCATCTAGGGCAGTGTTCTGTAATATGTCCGCCCGAATTTGAATAGCTTCACCAATGCCAGATAATGCCTGCATCAACAATTACCATATTTTGGTTTCAAAAAAAAAAAAAAGAAAAGAAAAAGGTAACATGTTCACCTAAGGATACCAAAAGTGTAATATGTTTACCAAAAATCAAATGAACTTCAAGGTTTAACAGCAAAAGCTAAAGGTCAGCAAAATCTCCAATAGTAACAAATTGTCAGAAGTGATAATATTGACTAGAAAAATCTATATAAAAATAATATTGATTGGAAAAGAAAGCAACTCATTGCAAAAGGCTCCTGCCAATACAAATCTGCGATGAATCAGTGTAGGCAGTCTTTCTTCTACAAGTTTCTGTGACTCGAATCCAGGTCACCCAGGTCACGGAGGATTAACCATACAATTGTACTGAGGCTTGTGACAAGCCATTAAGTGAATGCAAACATAGAAAAGAATTTTGAGAAATAACCAAAACCTTCCTTATCTTGCTGATGAAGGCAACAGCTGTGTTTTGTTATCGTTTCTTTCATTTGCATCTTGATGCCGTATAGTTACTATTGGGAGCTCACAAAGCAAATGTGTAGCAATGCTTGTGGCACTGAGTTTTTGGTCTATCAAAAGAGAAAAAGTGACATGCCAAAATCATGTCCAACACATTATTGTACACTTCAGAAAATTCTGCATTACTGAATAATCCTTTGAAGAAATTCTCAGTGGCATTTATCTTGATAAATTGTCCGTGTAGATGCCCAAAGATAAGTCAATCAATGCTACAACATATGATTCTTTATTTTTTAATAAGTTGTGGCAACAACTTCTCGATCATAGATTTCGTAGTATCTCTATCTGTCCTGAACTCTTTGGGGCTAAATAAGGTATTTCTTGTACCATTATACTTTATTACTTTAGTGATAGGAGTTGGTATACTTCCCCACTAGGAAAAAATGACAGATATATTAAATAGGAACAATTAAAAATCCACAGCCAGTACCATCTTCTTTTGCACTATGGATTCCTAGTGAAGGAAAAGGATGTGTCGACATAAAGTTCGAAGCTTAATAGGCTAGTTCAATTAATACTTTAATCTACATCCATGGACATTTCCTTGTTTATGCTAACAAATATACATCAAATTTGCAAATGTGACCTAATAACATTTGCTATACCAATTAATTACATCCAACAACATGGACAAGGATCAAGTATGGACGTAACATATGGATACTTCAGAATACATGTGATTATATATTCAAACATATGAATGCCGGTCCTTGAGAAACACTAATATTTTATTATAAAATATAATTAAAGATTTAAATACTCTTAATTTGACAACACATATAGAGCATGGCAAAGGATCCATGTAGCCAACCCCAAATAGTCAAAACATATAGGTTGTTGTTGTTGCTACTGCTTTTATCTTCTTTCATGAATAATTGATATATACATACATACATACATATACATACATACATACATATACATACATACATACATATATATATATATAAACATACATATATATATATATACATACATATATATATATATATATACATACATATATATATATATATATACATACATATGTTGTATTCTTCATCCTCTGCTTCTGTGAATGATTTGTATGGATTTCATAATTATGCTGATGTGTCTAATTGAAAATTTATGATATGAAGTAACTTAAATATAATGTGTATGATGCAATTGTGTTATATTCGATGCTTTTCTTTTCCTTATGTTCAACCTAATGGGAAGTGATAAATAACAAGTGCATGATTATATTTATTTTTTCAAGATGAAACAAAGATGATGACAAAGTGCTCTAAGCTATATAAGAATACAAGTTTGTATTAGTATTACCTTTGAAAATATCTAGTGATACTACATTCAACCATTTTCTATCATGGTTATCATTTATTCGGAGAATGACAGAATTTTGATATAAGTAAATAGAAATAAAAAATATGGTGGTCAGTTCTGTTGTTGCATGATATGAAAATATAATGACTAATCTTGATAGCTGCCTTCATATTCATTTAAAACTTTCTAATGGTGTACAACTCCTAATGCCTCTCTCCACTTAATATCTGGCTTTTACTGTACGAACGATATCATTAAAGAGGAAAAAAGCAAAAACAATTTCTTCAATCATTCATGAAGACCAATTCTTAACTTATGATACTTAGATGCGAGGTATAGCATTGCAAACAAAGTGATGGTCATGGTCTATGATATGCCACTTAATAGCAAGGATAAGATCTGCCATCTGTGCACCAGATTAGCTTTTTTAAAGCGTAACCTAGAATGACCTCTCTCTCTCCCTCTCTCTCTTTCTCACTTTGATCACAATTTGCTCTTGTCAGCCATCAGCCACAACTTATTTGGTGCTTCTCTCCTCTTTCTCCCCTCCTTTCTCCTCCTCAATGCCAACGGGTATGCCAATGTACCATGTGTGAGTACTGGTATATTACTAGTGCTGCTAGGAACTAGCACACTGGTATGTACCAAACCCATACAGGCCTACTTGCTTGGTAAAGATTTTTTAAACATTATCAGGCACGTGGACCCACATGTAGATGTCATAACTTGCTTGGTAGCTGAGTACTAAATGTATATCAACCTAATCAACCTACTTGCCTAAAAACTTCCTAAATAGTTAGACTGGCCAAATGGCCCATAGGACATAGCAGTCAATGCATTTATGAGAATGCATATCATCAATCATAACAAATATTAGAAGTCGGCGGGGTATGCAGTTTCGAGCTGTACCGCCCGGTACGGGCGGTACGTACCAGTCCGATAGGATACCGGTACGTGGACCGCCCTCTACCGGGCTGTCACGGACAAAATTGTAAACGGCTTGTTCGGTGTAATGCTTGTGCTTGTCCGTGTCCCTTTTGGTTGGTTGTCACTTGTAAAGCTTGTAAAGGGCTTGCTAAAGGCAAAATGCCCTATTTGAGTGAGTTTGACAGCCATTGTAGGCTTGTACATAAAGTACGCGTCGAGGGAATACTTGTAATAGAATTCGGTCTGTAGTGGACCAATTTTATACCTTTGTTGTGCAACTGTTCTGAGCTTGTAATATCCATGGTTGTAATGTGCATCGGCTATAAAGTGTTTGCTAAAATAGTGGCTTGCGGATCCCGTGTGAAGCGCTTTCTTTGTCCCGTCTTTCTTTGTTGGTCCTAAGGGATTGTAGGAGATTTCGGGAGGTCGACCTTTGCGGTGATACGATTGGTGCCGCGCGCTTAGCAAAACCAGCTAAGTCCGTGATAGATTGGTATCGAGCGGGACAAGCCCACTTAGAAACACTTAGCATGCATACGTGGGGACCTAGCGAGGCACCACGAGGACAACAAGCTAAGAAGAATTATGGAGCGCACAAAGGTCGGGATGGTGAGTTTGAGCATGGCTCGACAGTTGGCACCCAACTTGACGGTGCTCAAAGCAAGCGGAGTGCTTGGCAAAGGATGAGACCGTGCAAGGCGGAGTGGGTTGTTCAATGATCGAAAGAGTTGTGCAAAGCTCACAGAGGTGAGGGGAGTTGCAAACTCAAGGAATTCGACACTCATGCAAGGGCTTGCATGCGGACGATGGATTTCGTCTGCGGGCTATCCCCAAGGTCAATCAAGGTCGGCGCCATGGAGCATCAAACTTTTCTTCGACATGTGCAGATACTTTCGTAAGATCTTTCAAGTGTGTGCAGAGTTCAGAAGATGTTGCTAGACCCAGAGGGGTGCAAAGGCGAAGTGATTGGTGAAGTGTCACAATCAGCAAGTGCATTTGCAATGGCGACTGGGCACGCTTTGTTCAAGCAGAAGTAGTCCAAAGGGGATAGTGGTCTCCAAAACTTCCTAAGGGAAGGATGCGAAGAGAGAAGTTGCTCCAACGGGGCAGATATCCAGGAGGGATAAGCCTCGGTTCTACAGACGTAGAATCATGTGCAATGAACCGCATTAGTTGAGTACCTCAAGACGAAGCTCGATGGATCGAGTGAGCGGTAAGGAGTCATTGCATGATCTCGCAAGAGGTAATGCGTTGGTGGACGATAACGAGATCAAGTGGGGAGCAACCGTGCAACATAAAGTGAAGGCACACTTGGAGCCGATAGTAAGATCGGACTCAACAGAGGGTCGACCAGTGGAATGGTGGGCGCGAGGGCCACCATCAACGCAATGCAAATCGAGAAGCAAAGCAACTTGGGGTAACTTGGTGAAGTACCCAAGTCGCATGAAGGAGTTGGTTTAGAAGATGGAATATGGAGCGGAGGCTTGGAGCTTTCCTGACAGAGGTCAAGGACATGAACTCTTGCAGAGGCGGGAATCGGATCATGTCGCTCCATGGGTTCCATATTCGGATGGAGCCGACTCATCTTGCATGGTGCCAAAGACAAAGGGAGCTTGAGGCACATGCACTTTATCTCGATGAAGCATTTGGTGGAGATTCTAAGGCGACGCAGCGATTTGTTGAAGGCAAAGTTGGTGTCAAAAGGCCTTAGCACGGGCAAGAGGATGCAGAGATAGCTACTCTTGAAGAATATGCCACAAAGGTCGCTTATTCGTGTTGCCATGATAAAGCGGCTTGCCGAGATCTTTGGTAGGGGCGAGTCCCGTGATCCAGCAATGGTGCATCTATTTCAACGAAGTCGTGGGACTTCGTGAGGAGCCGCTAGGCGATGGATTGTCCTAGAGCTAGTCTTCGTCCGAAAGTGTGACCCGAGAGTGGGGGACGAAGGTCGATTGCGATTGCAAAGAAGCGAAGAATCGGTGGCGAAGGCCCCGCGATGTGTTGGCGAGTCCACACATGGAGATATCGTAGTTCGAGTTCATACCACAGGATCGAATGCAAGGAGATGTCACCAGAGGGAGGCGACATGATCGCAGGGATCGGGTGGAATGGTTCGTGGCAAGACGACACACACAAAGTGTATCCCGCGTGGGACATGGTCATCGGAAATACGACCGGAGCGCGACTAGAGCTCCAAGTGGTGAACAACACGACGGTAAGAAGAGCTATGGATCAAGCGTTGAATGCCATGGTACCGCAGAGGCGGGTCTTCCGTGCGTGCACCGAATGTTGCATGAATGGAAGCCTTGACATCGCCATCATACTTATAGGCCGTGGCCTCGTCGAGGAAGAAGTTCGGGATGCAAGTACCAGTGAGTCCCATGTGGGACCGGATCATGCCGAGTATGATCGGAGTCGCCAAGAGTGGAACTACTTGAGCTCACATTTGCTTAAGGGAGCCCGGCAAGTCGAGGACAAGGCCGAGTAAATTAACATTCGCAGCCAATGAAGCTAAGGAGAACAGAGGTGGTGCAAGTCCGCAACATGTGTGGCGGTGGCCATACATGGGAGTTGCGATCTTCTTTCCACCGACAAGTAGAATCGCTCGAGAACACAGAGGGTGTTGAAGCAGATGGTCGAAAAGGGCGAGGAAGCAATGACGAGTCCAGAGGACTCAACTACCCAAGATCACCATCTGTTAGAAGAAAGTGGACTCAGAGGAGTGCCGCAGTTGTCGCAGAGGCGGATCTACCGATCATGAAGAAGGGACGCAGATGCGAGACAACGGATAGTAGTGCCATGGGCGTCGCAATACATGGTACCGCCGAGGCGGACTTCCGGGAGTCATCAATCCTTGCTCTCTTAGAGGGAGAGCACTTGGTCGTGATATGGGCCGTGGAGGAGGAGAATGCTTTGGCAAACTCCATGTATACCAAGACAAGGTCAAGGGCGTAAGCCGAGAACTTCGTAAGACCAAGTGTCAACAAACTTTCCATCAAGATAGCCGTGAGTGAAGGACTTTGGTCATGTAAGAGTGCATGACCAAGGATCGAAGCAGACAAGACGCGGTCAGTACCTTTACTACTCGTAATAAAATTTACGAAATGATGGAGAAGGGACAATCCCAAAGGCGACCAAATCTTATCGGAGACTTACTCCAAGTTGGAGTGATAACTTCTTGAATTCCGAAGTTCAATGGCAATGAAGGTGAATCACAAGATTTGGTCGACTCAACAAGAAGGATCGCAAACACTTCAAGTGCTTCGGAAGTGTGAGCTAAGAGCAGTGAAGTCTAGTAACCGACTTGACGCACGTAAGTACAACCTCGAGGAGGCGGGCGAAGTCAAGTAACCTTTGCCTTCTCAATTCCCAAGAGAATGGGTGAAACCGAAAAGTACCCCAGAAACTCTCTTAGTTATCCAAACAGAGGAGCTCTGCACGATTCAAGACCCTTCAAGACAACTAAGTGGAAGAAGATTCGATGGGCAAATTTTCATGAGGAAGGACACGAAAATTTCAAAGGTTCATGAGGTGATGCTCGTTAAAGCTCCAACAAGCATCTATCCGGCCAAGAGACAAGAAGAATTTCAAGACTGCACATATCAACGATGGTCTTTTACCTTCACCGGGATGAATCCGCGAAGAGCCAAGAAGGATCAAGACAACTCGCCAACCCACACCAAAGTCGAGTCATTGGCGAGAGTCAAGCAAGATGGCGGATTAAAGTTCGACGACTCAACAACAACAAGCGGAGAACAATTGGGAGTCAAAGGGGCGCATCACAAGGGAGCGTAAGATGAAGATCCAACAAAGAAAAGAAGTTGCAGCGTCAGCAAAGGCTTCGACGAGGACGTCGAAAGAATAAGTGGGGGAGAATGTCACGGACAAAATTGTAAACGGCTTGTTCGGTGTAATGCTTGTGCTTGTCCGTGTCCCTTTTGGTTGGTTGTCACTTGTAAAGCTTTCAGAAGGGCTTGCCAAAGGCAAAATGCCCTATTTGAGTGAGTTTAATGACCATTGTAGGCTTGTACATAAAGTACGCGTCGAGGAATACTTGTAATAGAATTCGATCCGTAGTGGACCAATTTTATACCATTGTTGTGCAATCGTTACGAGCTTGTAATATCCATGGTTGTAATGTGCATCGGCTTATAAAGTGTTTGCTAAAAGAGCGCTTCATGATCCGTGTGAAGCGCTTTCTCTCATCCGTCTTCTCTTTGTTGGTCCTAAGGGATTGTAGGAGATTTCGGGAGGTCGACTTTGCGGTGATACACATTGGTGCCGCACGGCTTAGGGTAAAACCACTAAGTCCGTGATGGATAATGAGCGCTGGTATCTCCCGATCGATCGACGATACGAGATATATCTAAGCTGATAGCACGGTCGAAATTTCGATCACTATCGCTCGACACATGGCATTTCGATAACGGTCAATTTGACCGTTGGAGCCCTTTCTCATTTCTTTTTAAGCATCTCTTTCCCTCAATTTCACTCTATTTCATTCTCCTACTCTTTTACATAATCTCAAACTCTTCTAAACTTTACAAAACATCGATTTGTGAATTGAATTGAAGCTAATTTGGGAAGATTAAGAGGAAGGACTTTCTAATCAAGAGTATGTATTTTCTTTCTTTAATTAGAGAGTAATTAAGATATTTAATATTATGATTAGTGTGTTTAGTATTGATTAATTTGAAATTAGAAGCTTATTAGGTCAAATATTTATATTTCATGCATATTAAATATTGAAAGATATTTATGATGGTAAAATAGGTTTAATTAGGTTTTATTAAAGTTATTTAATGCTGCGATTAGTCATTTTAGTGATGATTTAATTGAAATTTGATCGATTTTAGGTCAATTTAATGTTTTTAATATCTATTATGGTATTTAACATGTTTATAGTATTGAAAGAGAATTAATTAATTGATAATTAACTGTTAATCATGTAATTAGTGTATCTAATAATTATTTTATCATAATTTGAACTATATTAGATTAAAATTACATATCTAATGTTTCTTTTATGTGTTTCACATATTTATGATGATAAAATAGGTTTAATTAGGTTTTATTAAAGTTATTTAATGCTGCGATTAGTCATTTTAGTGATGATTTAATCGAAATTTGATCAATTTTAGGTCAATTTAATGTTTTTAATAACTATTAGGATATTTAACATGTTTATAGTGTTGAAAGAGAAGTAATTTATTGGCAATTAACTGTTAATCATGTAATTAGTATATCTAATGATGATTTCATCATAATTTGAACTATATTGGATTAAAATTACGTATCTAATGCTTCTTTTATGTGTTTCACATATTTATGATGGTAAAATAGGTTTAATTAGGTTTTATTAAAGTTATTTAATGCTGTGATTAGTGATTTTTTATCGATATATGATCAATTCAATATATTTATTTGATTTAAATTTGGTAGAAGCATGACATCAAAGGAACAACAACATGATGATGCTTGGTCTCATGCCAAAAAGTTAGATGGAAACCCCCATCATTGGCAATGTAATTATTGTGATTACATTGGCAAGGGTGGAGGAATAACTCGGGTGAAGATGCATTTGGCCGACAGGTATCCGGACGTTATAAAATGCAAGAAGGTTCCGAAGGAGATTTGTAAATTTTTTTAAAAGCAAGCTACAACAAGCCAAGGAAGATACATTAAAAAAGAAGGCAAGAATTGATGAAGAATATAGGAGGGCTACACAGGAACCAGTTTATGATCAGTATGAGGATTCCGACGATGAAACCGATCCGAATCTCACAATTGGAATTCGTGCATCATTGGAGCATCAGTATATGGTCAATGAAGCAATGAGGCATCGACGACCTAACTCACAATTAGAGCACGGCAGTGGTAGTGGAATCCAGAGGTCGGCTAGCATGAGGCACCCAACTGCTCCTCCTAAGTTAGGTCGAACTAGTAGCATGAGGCATAGTGGACTCCGTGGTTTTATGAGAGGTCTTGGCAGGAGGTCTGCACCAGATATTAGTGATATTGATCTGTAAGCCTATCCTCCACAAACAGCGAAACAGACACGGATTGATGATGCATACACAAAGGAAAGGAAACGAGATATTGGGAAGGCAATTTCAAAATGGTTCAACTTCCATAGGATTCTAGCTAACACAGCCCAAGGTCCATATTATCATAACATGATCTCTTCTATTCAAAAGTCTAGCTCGGGTATCCAACCTCCAACACCAAAGGAGATTTACGGTGTGTACTTCGATGAGGAGGTGGCAGAACTGAAAGATTGGATCAAATCGTCCAAGAGGCAATGGGACGAATATGGGGTGACACTGATGTGTGATAGTTGGACAGGAATAACAAGAATGAGTATCATTAACTTTCTTGTTTATTGCAACAGAAGAGTGGTTTTTCATAAGTCAATTAATGCTTCTGATAAAATTCAAGATGCAAACTACATTGAAAGTTTGATGGACACTATAGTAGAGGAGATCGGACCACAATATGTTGTCCAAATAGTAACCAAACAATGGAGCAAATTTCAAGAAGGCGGTTTACAATTAATGGAAAAAGAAATACATTGTTTTGGACTCCATGTGCATTTCATTGCATAGATCTAATACTGAAGGATATTGGTGAGTGGACGCGGTCAAGAATTGTATAGCTCGAGCACAATCAATTACAAAGTTTATATATAATCATCATTGGGTCCACGCTTTAATGCAAAAGTATGTAAACGGTGAGATACTCCGACCGAGTCACTCGGTTTGCTACCAATTATATTGCATTAAAGTCATTAAAAAGAAAAAGACATGGCTTGAAGGCAATGGTCACCTCACAAGAGTGATGTGATTCTAGATATTCGAGATTAAGCGATGGAAAGAAAATAGAAAAGTCCATTCTTTCCTCTAGATTTTGAGACACCACTGCAGTAAATCATAAAAGGTGTGGAACCACTTTATGTTATTCTTCGAAGGTTGATATGACAAGCGCCCACAGATGCCGCATCGAAATATATATCGATTCAAGCAAGAGATGAGGTCGAAAGCATTCAAGGATGATTTTAAAGCCGACCAATATATACGGATCATCGATCGTCGGATCATGATTCATATGGATCAGATATCCATAATGCAGTAAATTCATATTCAAGATAAATTAATTTACTATTTTTTATATAATAAAAACATACTAACAAAATTATGTCTTTGCGTATTATATGAACCCGGCAATTCAATATCGGTATGCTCTCGGAACACAACATGATTTACTAACAAAGACTACTGAAATGTTATATATCGGCTCTTGCCAAACACTACCGATGCAAATTGATGCTCTTATGAAGGGTCGATTATTTCGAGAAACAATTGGTTCATTCTCGATGTTGTAGCGAAGATCGTGTCGTTACACTATGGATCCTAGTGAGGAAAAGTTACATATATTGATTATCAATTATCAATTATATTTGATGTTAATTATTTGTTATGCTAATAAATTTTTATTTATATTTTTTGCAATCGAGTGGTGGCTACAATTTGGAGGGATGCACCACATTTAAGGAAGGTTGTCATTCGTGTACTTTCACGCAGCGATTTACATCTAGCGGTCATGAACGTAATTGGTCAACATTTGCATTGATTCACACGAAGATCCGCAACAAACTCTCATATAGACGGTTAGAGAAACTAGTATATGTCCATTATAACATGCGACTAAAGTTACGATGTGCTGAGCTGGATAAGGAGCCAGAGGAACCAGATATTGATCCCATTGACCTCCAATTCTACAATGAAGATTCAGAGCGATGTTAGATGGGTTCAAGCAAAGAGAAAACCAAGAGGATCCTCTACTGATGAGGCGGGAGATCCTCGGCGCCCTTCACGCTTTATCAATGAGGCAATAGAAGAAGAAGAAGCACAACATCAACAGTGACAAGTCCCCTCGATCACAACATGGCAGGAGTTCATCGAGTCAAATTGCTCGAGGAACTATAGACACCCAACAATCACATCGCCGCCCACCCAACGCAAAGGCAAAGGGGAAGGCGAGCATCGATCGATCGTTGGAAAGAATCGAGTCGGTGACGAGACACATTCACAATCGCATTCAAAGAACTCGTTCGGCCCAGAGACATGACAAAGAACACGAGCAAAGAGTGCCTCGACGGATGATGGCGGCGATGTCGGGCAATCGTTGGTCTCGTCTTACACAACTTCGAGGGTGGTGCATGGACCGAGGAGCAATATTTTACACATGCCACCCAAGATTCAAATCACGAACTCGACAAGGTTCGCATCAAGTTTATGCGCGAAAGGGGAAGGGGAAACCAAGTGGATGAATTTGAAAGCAGACGCGACAGAGCTTACATGATGTAGACACGTAACTAAGCTCATCGTATTCACGGCCGCCATATTATGAAGAATCATATGACCAACAAAGTTTGCCAGTGATAGTTGGTCATACTTCTCCCAAAGAACAACACGATACAGAGCAAAGCCAAATCAAGATGGCGAAAGTAGAAGCTCAGGCGATCCACCAATATATGCCTCGCATGAGCTTCCTCGGACAAATGTGATTCATGATGATCAGCCTACGATCATCACCACATTGATGCACCAATGGCATACGGTGTATCAATACACTATGTCGTGGGATCAATTTCATGATTGGGTCCAACAAACATATCATATTGATATGCAGATGTATAGGATCGAGGACCCCGATCCACCACCCGTGGAGGCACGTCGTTCATTTTGGCGGTAGAATTAGCAATCAGGTATATCTACATATATGATTATTTAATTCATTTCAATTTTAGAGTTTATATTGTAACAAAATCGTCTAACAATTCAAATGATTTTTCTATAGATATTTCAATATTTACAGAAGGACAATCTGGAATGGACTGAAATACCAACCTTGCACAAGACTAGTCCTTAAAGTCCGAAAAAAGATATGTGATACTATTCTTACCTAATTTACATTGATTTTGCTAAACTTATTGTATTACTATATTTATTTCTAACTTAAAAACCCTATCCTAACCTTTTATTTTTATTTTCGAGTATTTTCGGAGGAATTTACACCTAAATTAAGTGTACCGCTCAGACGCCCGACGCATCTGCTTCTAAGTACACCAAACCGCATCGCATCGAGCAACTCTCGGTGATAACCCCAAGATAGTACAGATTGCGGACCCTGATTAGAACACATAACAAATCACTTTACAGTTGCCACTGTGACAATTATGTGAAATCAAGAACTTCTAGCATCATATGTTCATTCTTGTATAAGTTATCCATATTAAATATATAAAACAATATTGTGATTTCATATTAAGGACAATGCAGACCTAAAAATTCTCAATCAAGAAGCACAATTTTGTCCAGACCATTGAATTACAAGACCAGGCAAGAATCGGCATGCAAATCACCCAACTGTGGGGTAGACCACATAAGGTACAAGGATTATTGCCTGATACAAGCTTGGTAATGGGTACGGACGAAGCGGGAAGCCTTTTTTTTTTTGTATTTTTTAACCCTAAAAAGTACAAAATCACTTTAACCCCCCCATATCTCCCTCCTCCCTACTGCACTTATCTCTCATGATCTACTCCCATGTCGTACATAGATTGTCAGTGGTACTCCTCTCCTAGTCCTCATCATCTGCCATTGTCTTCTCCTCATCCTCTTCTCTGTCGTCACCTCCACTTCTTTTCCCACTCCCCCCTTCTAGTATCACGGTAGCAAAATGTTAGCATGTCGATATGTAGATTGAGACCAGACCTATGCCAATCAAGCCAGTTGCTAACATAGGTCCAATACTCAAAAATACATGCATTGTTATGAATCATACATAGTACTGAGGTCGTTCAACCAACCGCCTTCATTAAAAGATACAGAGAAATAATTAACTTGTGAAGATTCATTAATTACAAATTTGTTTAATTCTTGATTTTTTGTGCTAAATTACTTGTACCAAAAAAAGATAAAGAAGTTTTTGTGTTATGTTGTCATTGATCACATTTAAGTTGACCAACTTCAGCCAGAACATGATCCGCAATAGAAACTATAAAAGATTATCTAGTAAAAGATGAATGCTTCATAAGGTAGAAATACAACTTTAAGAAACTACAAGAAAAGCACAAAATCAGGAAAAGATTGGAAAAAATTACAACAAAGCATAAAAATAAAGTTTACACAAAACAGTGTATTTCTCTAAGAAGCTCCTTTTCTACCTACCAATCATATTTCATGTAGAAACCTTCAGCTTGTTGAACTTCATTAACTATAACTTAGAAAAAGGAAGCACCATCAAAATATGTCTAATGGTAGACTATCAACTGCATGATCATGCATTTTAACGACCTATACATTTATAAATTTAAATGATAAATCAAATTTCATGGGTCATGCAGTATACAGTTAATTTCTTTTATGACCAAATGCAATCAAATACTGTTTGCTCATAGGACAGACAAATGTTTTGTCATTTTCAGCATGAACAGAACACATATTGGTTGCTTGTTTCCAATGTATTGAATTTATAAACCCTCACTTTGTATTCTATCAAATCTGAAATTATATTGGAAAAGGCAAAGAAACATACCAAATAAGTTTTCCCATATAAAAATATGTACACTGTCAGCACAGTTAACTGCAATGAAAAAAGATATTTAGAAGTTACTCTTAGAGAAAAGAGAGAATAAAGAACACTATAGACACAAGAACAAGCAAGAGCTGACATTAGTTGAAACAAAAGAGTAGATGCAAAGAAAATCTCAATTAGAAAATATGCGACTTACTGCCAGAAACTCGATTCCATAAATTCTTAACTATAATTACGTAGGTTGTAGATAACCCATTTTTGGATCATATAAGTGAAACAAAGTATTATTCAGAGTTCATGGGGTTAAAGATACCTTATGAAATATACAAAACATGATTAAGATGCCTTATGAAATATAAAAAATGCACAAAGAAGAACTAGTTGCATGCCTATTGAAGCATGACAAAGACTGATTTGTCAACATGGAGAACTAGATTTAGAGACGAAAATGGACAATACTAACTGACATGTATCAGATCAGTCAAATCGTACCATGCCCAAATGGTACAGGCATATGCCTTATCAAACTGCACCAAAAATATGAACCTATGACAACCAAATTTTGGCCTGTATTGTTGACCAGCACAGGGAGATGCTGATCAGCATGGCACAAAATCATGACATGCAAGGAGGCGTTAGCATGGCTGTTTGCAACATAATGATGGTTCTTAAAAGAACAGAGCAAAAGCAACCTTTTTAGGCTAAATGTGGACATAATAACCTATCAATGAGACATTAATACACAGTATTATATGGGAACATACCATTGTACAAAAGTAGAAACCCACAGTTGTAACATAGAAAGACATCATTCGGAAAAAATCAAAGAGCTGGCCGAGTCTGTAAACATCCCTACTGAGAACTTGTTCACCATTGCCTCCTGCAACCTTCCCTTCAAATAGTGCAATCTGATTCAAGCCAACATCTCTTCCTTTTCCAACCTGTTAGCACAATATAACTCAGAATCCAATAAAATAAACTATTTCAAAATATAGAGTCTACCTGAATGTACTCGTGATGAGTGATATTGCCCTGCCGCAAAGTTGAATTGAAACCTGAAGGCCATAAAGTAGTGATACTGATCTAAGTGGCTATTTTGAAGAAGATGAACATCACTTTGCTTAAGAACTTGGTCAAAAAATGCAACAATGGAAATATAATGGAGCATCAAATTATGTTGCCTAATAAATGTATAAAACTATAAATTATAAAACATTGCACCTATGAATTATAAACCTCGAGATATCGTTTCAGATCTCAATATAGGACGCATACTGATCTCTGGTTGGATTGTATAGATCTAGTACATACCGAGTAATGACATACGACATGCCATTGTACCAGTTGGCACTGAGATATCTGGACACAGAACCCATATGGGATCCATAGCGACCTAATGACATACAGTATGCCAGTGTACTGGTTGGCACTGAGATATCTTGATACAGGACCCATACTGATCTCTCGTTGGACCGATATGAATCTAGTACGTACCAGGCTATTGGCATACAGTATGCCAACATACCCGATCGGCATCGAAATGGGGGAAGGAGGAGGACATAAGTATGAAGAAGATGAGGAGAGAAGTACCAAGAGGAAGAGGAGGCAGATGAGGAGTACTGAAGATGGGGATGTAACATGCAGTGAGAGACAGTAGGTGGTAGTGGCAAGAAGTGGGTGCCTTATGGCAGAGGGAATCAGGATTGGGGTAGAGAAAGAGAGAGAGAGATTATAAAAACACCAATCACTGTCAAAATTCGAAAATAAATTAAAATTGGATTAGGTGAAAGAGCTCCATTCAGGTATTAATTCTTTGTCAGACTGGCAAATGCCAGTTGGTACAAACCAGTTCGACTGGTTTTTAGTACCATGCCTAGAAGGAAATAGTAGCCTCATTAAACTAGGTTTTGCGATGCTGAATCTGAAGAAATTCTAAAGGTAACAGTAAAAATCAAATAGCAACAAAGTTGAAATGCACAAGCGCCATGGGGTTTTGAAAGAACATATTAACTGACTATAATATGCATAATAAGCTCCCTCCCTCTCCATTAAGTTCACTATGCAACGGAGGAAATCTTAGATTAAGATGTAATTATGTAAATATGTTCTACAAAGAATGCCCACTTATTGCATCACCCTACCAAGACAAAGCAGATCCAGCGGACCTACAATCTTTACAGTTATTGGTCAGTAAACTAATTATGGCAATTGATGCCCATCTGACCCAAACAAGTCTACCTCAAGAAGAAAAGAAAGAAAAAAGGAACCAATTTGGCAATATAATTGATCTGACTGATATACATTAAAAATCAAATGGTAGATTCCAAAACTGACCCAGAGTGAAGTCCAATCTGAGAAGATAATTCATAGCCAGAAAGAAAGAGAATTAAAAATGAGAAGGACCACATAATGACTTTTTCTGGGTCACCTAGAATGTAAATGAGTAACATCAAATCTAAAGTTAGCATCAAGATTTTAACGGAGTCAATAAAACTGAATGTCAGCATGAGGTGGATTTAGCAAATGACTCTTTTGATTACATATATCCAGGAATAACAGAGTCAATATGGAAACTAAATTACATATATCCAGGAATTATGGAAACTAACTTCTTTCCAATCATATGTGTGCAATGATAAAGAAGTTGCTGTTGAGTGCATAAAAATAGATGGCCTAGGTAGTCGAAGATAAAATAAGCAACTAAAATGGTTAACTTGGTTAAGTAACTGCAGAAGGAAATTTCAGCATGTTCTTCTTCTAGTTCTTGTACATAGGGAGATAATATCTCTGCTCTTAAACCCATCTAAAACCATCTCCATTTGATAGATGATTCAGGTGTTTCATCAGTAAGCACAGGTGTCTTAGTAACTTGTTCAGTCATCAAATATACCAAAAGAAGGCTCATGTGACTATACAGTGAAACCAAGAGGATCTATAACCATTAGCATAACTTATGATGGCAAACTAGAAGGAGCAAATCATCATGTGAGACAAGATACAGCATATTAGCACTTTTGGTGAGTCCCTTGTCCTTTTCATACTCGTACTATAGGACAAAAAATACAGTTCGAAAAGTATAACAAACCATGATCCCAGTTTCGCCACCTTTGGTACCATGCTGTCAAGGACTTAGTATTTCACTACAATAATAGCCCAAAATGTTCCTAACAATGTCACAAATACCAGTCCACCTGGGAACCAGGACAAGACCTCCTAGTTTCTGGCTGTAATATTTAAATCCACTGAATCACAATGATTTAAAAAGGCGCGCGAGCGCTCGCCTAGGCGCTCGCCCGAGGCGAGGTGAGGCCCGAGCGCCTCCCTTGACTAGGAGGCGCACTTCAAAGAGGCGCCGCCTGGGCTCGCCCGAGCCCAGGCGTTGGGATCTTCGGGCGAGCACCCGGGTTAAACCGAGCGACCGAACCAGAATTTTAGTTCTGGTTCGGTCTCCGGTGATTTAGTTGGTTCGATTGAACCAACTAAATCACCGATAACAACCTCTTTCCCCAACCCTGCGCTGCCGCTCGTTGCTCCCGCTCTCGCTTCCTGCTCTCGCCGTCACTCGCCGCTTCGCTCGCCGTGCGTCGATCGCCGCCGCCCCGCACTCGTGCCGCCGCCGCTTCCCGCTCTAGTGGGCGTTGCCACGCCGCCTTTTCGCTCATTCGCCGCCGCCGCCGCCGCACACCGCACCCTCTCCAATCGCCACCGCCGCCGCTTCCACCGTTTGTCACCCATCGCATTGTCGATGTGCTCGATTTTCCTTCTTTCTTCGCCGAGCCTTCGCCTTAGATATATCGTTAACAAGTGTTAACAGTATGCTGTAAACAGAATTTGTTTATTTATTAAATTAATAATATATTGTTTTGATTTTAATACTATTAATTTTTATTTATTTGAAATTACTATTTCAAGATAAATGGCAAGTGTTCAGAGCAACTCAATTGATTCTACGATGACATCAAAAAAAGATCCTGCATGAAAGTATAATTATTTAAAGAATCTGAAAGATCCTAATGCAGTGACCTGTATGTTCTGCGACAAGACTACTAAATATGATATTTTTCGTGCAAAACAACATCTAGTAGAAAATTACAAGAATACAACAGCTTGCAAAAAGTGTCCACCTGAGGTTAAAGAAGAGTTGCTGAGTTATATGAATGAAAAGAAGATATAAAAGAATGAATCTTACGGGAATTTACTAGAAGATGAAGTTGAACATCTCAGAGATGAAGAAAATTATTCTACGAGTATTAACCCAAGTGGGAAAAAAGTATTTGACAAAAAAGGAAAAGAAGTTGTATCTTCTAAGAAGGCTAAAAAAGGACCGATAGATCTGTATATGTTTCAAGGATCACAGAAGCAACAAGGGTAAGCAGAAGGCTCAAAATTTAGACAAACACATATAAGTAATGCTTGTGATAAAGAAATAAGAGGAAGAACAATTCAACACATTGCTCGCTTCATCTATCAGGTTGGTCTTCCTCTTAGTATTACTCGTTTAGATAGTTTTAAGGAAATGATTGAAGCTATTGGAAGATATGGTGCAGAATTAAAACCTCCAAGTTATTATGAGATGCGAGTTCCATTATTACAAAAAGAGTTGAATTATACAAATGACTTACTAAAGGGTCATAAAGAATCATGGGTAACACATGGTTGCTCTATTATGTCAGATGCTTGGACTGATAGGAGGCGCAGGAGTATAATTAATTTTATAGTTAATTGTTCTTTAGGGACTATATTTGTGAAGTCAATAGATGCTTCATCTTCTGTAAAATCTGGAGATAAGATATATGATTTACTTGACAAGTTTGTGGAAGAAATTGGAGAGCAAAATGTCGTTCAAGTCATAACCGACAATGGAAGCAACTATGTATTAGCTGGTAATATTCATCTTTTGAATTTTTTAAATTTTTAATTATGTTATCTTCAATTAAATGTATTAAACTCGTAAGTCTTCTCATTTTTGTTATCCTTTGTCTCAGGTAAATTACTTAAAACAAAAAGACAGCACTTATATTGGACTCCATGTGCGGCACATTGCATTGATTTAATGTTGGAGGATATTGGAAAGATCCTAGACATCAAGAAAACTTTAGAAAGAATAATTTTTATTGTTGGATTTCTTTATAATCATACTGGGGCTTTGAATATGATGAGAGAATTCACAGGCAACAAAGAATTAGTGAGATATGGTGTCACCCGATTTGCTACTTCATTCTTGATATTACAGAGCATGCATCGTCAAAAGCATAATATGAGAAACATGTTTACTTCTGAGAAATGGGTGACCAACAAATGGGCAAAAGAAACAAAAGACAAGAGGACTACTGATATCATCATAATGTCATCCTTTTGGAATCATGTGGTTTCTATATTAAAGGTAATGAGCCCTCTTGTTCGAGACCTTCGATTGGTGGATAATGAAAATAAACCTGCAATGGGATATATTTATGAGGCTATGGATAAAGCAAAGGAGACGATTAAAAGGTCTTTTAATGAAAATGAAGAAAAATATGAGAAAATTTTTGCAATCATTGACGAAAGATGAAATTGTCAACTTTATCGTCCCTTACATGCAACAGGATATTATTTGAACCCTGAATTCTTTTATACAATAAAACTATTAGGTTTGATGTAGAAGTTTTGGAAGGGTTATATCAATACGTTACAAGATTAGTTCCAAGCCTCGAGGTGTAAGATAAGATTATTCGTGAATTATCTCTGTATAAAAATACCGAAGGTCTTTTTGGAATTCAAATGACAGTTCGATCCAGGACAACTATGTCTCCAAGTATTAATAATTTGAGATATTTAATTTCATCGATAGTATGTTATTATGTTATTGCTAATAATAATATAAATTTTACAGCTGAATGGTGGAGTCTATTTGGAAATTCTACCCCAAACTTACAACAATTTGCTATCAAAGTACTTAGTTTGACATGTAGTGCTTCGGATTGTGAGCAAAACTGGAGTGTCTTTGAGCATGTAAAAAATAATAAATATTTTTGTTTTAATTAATTAATTTATTTAGATAGATATATTAATATATTTTTAAATTATATGACATGACAGATTCACTCAAAGAGAAGGAGCCGGTTGGAACATCAGTGTTTACATGATCTTGTTTATATAAAGTATAATCAAGCTTTGAAGGCTCGTCATAATTTACGAAATACAATTGATCCAATCTCATTACAAGATATTGATAATTCAAATGAATGGTTAGTGGAAGAAATGGGTGCCAACTTGCAAAATGCTGAAGACGAGCTTGTATTTGAAGATGATAGATTGACATGGGGAGATGTGGCAAGAGCTTCAGGTGTTGGAGAATTACAAACATATACAAGACAGATGACAAAAAGAAAAATGAGTGCAAAAGCATCAAGCTCGGCTCCTGCTATTGTTGAAGACATTGAGAATGAAACATATTTTGATGAAGAGGAAAGACAAGATGAAGAGAAAGGACAAGATGAAGATGATTTATATGAAAATGACAATAATATTGATTATGATGAATGACTTTGATGTAAAATTTTATTGTTTTAGTTTTTGGGACTTTTTAGTAATGTGACATTATGAGTTTGTACCATAGATTTTCTTCATTTAAAAGTATATTTTTATTTAAATAATTATATTTTTAAAATATTTTTTTATATTTTTATATTTTAGCGCCTCACTTCGCTCGGGCTAGTGCCTCAGGCGATTTTAAACCTTGGCGCCTTTTAGCGCTTAACGCTTTTTAAATCACTGCTGAATCATGATTTAGACCCTTCGATATAATTGACACATAACTTGAATTTAAGAATAGATTGAAAACTTATAATTATGTACAGAATATATAGTCACGACATCTTGTTTTTCAACATACACACATACATGAATATATATACATATATATATATATCACAAACTATGTATTTGTATTAAAGAAAATAAATACAAAATCAAAGAAATTAGTAATTCCGGAAACAAAAGGACAAACTACCACACGTAGCACTGAAACAATGGAAGGGGGTTATACCTGCATATATATCTTCACTGATGTTTATTATGCGGGATGCCTTGCTGATACCACCTCTTGTTATGTGAAAAACTCTATCAAAAACATCCGGATGGCCATAATGCATCCGCACTCTATAAATAAAGTAAGAAAAAAATTTCAGAAAAGAAGTTATCAAGAAAGGCAAGAAAAAACTACTAGTAATTAAGGCTTACTTTAACGGATTAGCAAGTACTCGTTGACCAAGAGTTACAAAACTTGTCTCTTGGTTGGACATGAATAAAGCCAAGGATGAGACACTGGACAGGAAATTACCAGGAAAACTTAGACATACAACATGTAGCATAAGAAAAATGTAATGCAGAAAAATCAGCAATATACCTGCCAGTAAAGACATGTTCTCTGACACCTAAAATTGTTGGTTTATGTTTGCCATGATCACAATGGAACTCCTCAAGAAGATTCCTCATCTTCAAAGCTTCTTCGAAATAGTTATCCTTCAAAACAAAACCAAAAAAGATCAAAAGAAATAAGTCTATAAGGTAAAGTTTGTCAAATTCACTTGCAAATGAAAAATTACTTGCACTAAGAACAGCCTAATTTAACCATGTAATTGATCAACAAAGGATTTTTGAACATATAGCCCTGACAAAATGAGTAAATGATAAATTGCATCTCCAGAGTGTCACATTGCATTGATAGCATGTAAAATCCTGACTCCTAGCACAGATCTCCTTGCGATCACGAGTGCTTATAAAGGGTTGTTTGACCAAGAAATTTTTATAGTTGACTTCAACCACACTCTGAATGAATGAACTACAAAGTGCTATTCTTGACCAACTAACTGAAGAGAGACAATTTTTTAATACACTTTCAAACTACAGATTTTACAAAAATATTTGTCAAAAGGTACAAATTTCACAAGAATAGCATTCCAAGATTCTGAAACATTCTGAAGATTAACTCCCAACAGTGTATTAAGGTGGAAGGGTTTATAGTTGTCAGTAACCATGAAATTGTCACCTTTTGAACTCAACATTAGGCTCATTTTTAAGGGTATTATATACAAAGATATTATAATTGTTTGGCCTAATTATAATAACTTGCAGTTTGGGTACCAAACCCATGCTGGTCCATGGCTGAACTGGCACAGATCTGATCCAGTGTTGGTTACCAACACTGGGCCATTATGTACCATGATACCAAGAAGGTGAAGGAGGAAGTAGGCCTGCATCAGGAGTCGCAAATGTCCATGTCTCATGTCCTGCTTGCAAATCCCATGCGGTAATCTTAAGAATATACATATAAACTGAATCAGACCATCAAGAAGGGACAGTCCAAATCTCAGTTCATGCTTGGCCTGATAAATATCAGCTGGTGTGTACCAGTCCAAGCGAAATCATATTCTCCGCTACCAATGACCTTTGAACATTGGCAACTTTAGAACTAACTGCTAGGGCATTTGAGTTCTGTATCAAAGTTTTCGAAGGTGTTAGCAATTTGGAGGCATAATTCCACAACATTCAACTGGTATAGGGTATTAATGAAGAAAAAACACAAAAGAAAACGCCAAACAATTAGTACCACAAGATCACCTTATGCATAGCACCTATGCCCGTCAATAACTATTGTACTAGATCAGCACATTCCAAGACAACATGTAAAGCAACACAAGAAGAACAAAATAAGGAGCCAGACAGATGATTAATAAAAGCACATAGACATTCGATTGGCATCTTCTGCAGTAAGGCCTTTACCTAGAGTCACAGCTTGAGATATCAATACAGACCATAATATCAACCGCTGGCTGTACCAATATTCATCCAGTATGTACTAGTGTACTGACACAGAATAACAACACACCAGTTCCCACCAAGCAACAGAATCAAGAAGAGAAGAGGGGAGGAGGGGAGAAGGACAAGAGGCGGAGCAGGAGGAAGGGGAGGAGGAAAAGAAGATGAGAGGAGTCACAGAGATGCAAAGGATAACCAGACGGAAGAGCTGCGGTAGTGGATCAAGGATGGCAAGGCAGAGCCATGACAGAAAGGTGGCAGAATGATGTAAGAAAGAAAGGGAGGGGAAACTGATAAACAGGAACCAGGAAAATAAAGAAGGGAAAAAAGGAGACAACTGTTGTCAAAGGCACCCGATACTAATGTTGTCAAAGGCACTAGGTGCTAAAAAGTACCAAGGTTCCAAAACGTTCAAAATAGCAATGGTAATGGGAGAAAAGAGAGCGAGGAACAAGTGAAATAAAAGAAAAGGGAAAAAAAGGTGATAGTTATCAAAGGAGCCAAGGTTCTAAAACACCAATAATGGTAAAGGTAATGGTAATAGCAGGGATCATCTGGAGGTGGTCACAATGGCGACGAAGAAGCTAGGGTTTCAATCATGTGAGGGGGGTCGATAACATGAGGGGGATGGGAGAGCTCTTAACTTGATGAATTGGTTGTGTCGAACCAAATCATCAACTCTGATTGTGAGAGTCAAACGAATCAAGTCTCTTGATTTGGGCTCAATCTGAACTTGATTTGAGCACCTATCCTAAGCCAGGCAAGCACTTGAGCTGCATGAAGATGCTCGCCTAGGCACCACTTGATCAAATCACCTTGCTTGGGTTCATTGCAATGATTTAAAAAATGCTAGGTGCTAAACGACGCCTAGGTCCAAAACGCCCGAGGTGCTAGGCGCTCACTCAAACACAGCAAGATGCTCTAAAATATTAAAATATAAAAATATATAATATAATTATTTAAGCAAAAAAAATATTAAATTAAAAATATACTGTTAATAGTATATTACTTAAGTTAGAAGAGGAGAAAAAATATTCTCTGAAATATTAAAATATAAAAAAAATAATATAATTAAAGATATAATTATTTAAATTAAAATATGATATTAAATTAAAAATATACCATTAACAGTATATTACAGAAATTTAGAGGGGGGAGAAAACAAATGTTAAGATAGCAGCAGCGCTACGAACGACAGCAGCAATGGAAGCTATGGATAGTAGCAACGATAATGAGGGAAGCTGTAGACAGTAACAGTGATAACGGCGAAAGCTATGGACAGCGAAAGTTGTGAACAACAACGACGACAACCAAGGATTTTAATTTCGAATGATACCACCCATACCGAGCGATACGTACCGGTCCACCAGCAGACTAGTACGCGAACCACTCGCTACCAGACGGTACTATCGATTGGCGCTGTTTCCGCACTGTTACCGCCCGAAATCAATCAATGACAATTGATTTTGATTGTCGTGTTACTTGCTACCGAGCGGTATTAGCGGAGGGAGGAGGAAGAAGAGGGAAGAAAAGGGAGAACCTGAAGATCTGGCATCGCTCTCCCTCGACGATCCCAATCCATCGCCCCCCTCCCTCGTCAGACGCCTAGATGAGATATCGCCTCCTCGTCTGAGGCGACGAGGCCTCAGCATTATCGATGACTTCTCATCCATGCGGGGAGGATGAGTCTTGTATGTACAGGAAAGTAAGTGGGAGCACTATCACCTTTTTGGTATTATATGTGGGTGACATCCTGATCATTGGGAATGATGTCGGAATGTTCTCCACAGCAAAGACTTGGTTATCTAGGCACTTCTCCATGAAGGACTTAGGGGAAGCATCCTACATATTGGGGATACAGATCTATAGAGATAGATCCAAGAGGATGTTTGGCTTGTCTCAGTCCAGGTACATAAACACTATTGTCAAAAGGTTTGGCATAGAAAATTCCAAGAGAGGCCTCATACCAATGAGACATGGAATATCACTTTCTAGGAGTATGTCCCGAAAGACTCCTAAAGAAAGGGCACACATGGATATGATACCATATGCATCAGCGATAGGATCTATCATGTATGCTATGCTATGTACCAGGCCTAATATAGCACATGCTCTGAGTGTCACGAGCAGATATTAGCAAATCCAGGCTTGGAGCACTGGAAAGCAGTAAAATGTATCCTTAAGTACTTGAGAAAGACTAAGGATCTTTTACTGGTATATGGAGGTAGCGACCTCAAGGTTGAGAGCTACACGGACTCGAGCTTCAAATCCGATGTCGATGATAGCAAGTCTAATTAGGGTATGTGTTCACCCTGAATGGAGGAGCAATATCTTTGGAAGAGTTCCAAACAAGACACTACTAAATATTGACTCAACCACAAAGGCGGAATACATTCTTTGTGACATATATGTAGATATAGAGGCAAAACCAAAAGGAGGAGTGGATCGGATGAAGAGGTTCATCATGTTTGAACCTAGAAAGTCATGACATAAGAGGATTGATTCCCTTGAATATTTGCGAGGCAACACATATATTGGGGTGACCTCAAGAACCCGGTCTCAAAAGAATGTTTTGAGGAGGTTCTAGATTAGTCCTTCCCTTCCCCTTCCCCTTGATTCGAACCTTGTCGAAGTTCCATGATCCGAATCTTGGGTGGATGTTATATTGCTCCGGAAGACCTCAAGTTGTGTAGACGAGTAGAGACGTCGAACATCGCCGAAAAGATCATTAAAACGAGGAATCATGCGTCTTGAGTTTCGAAGCGACAGGCCGAATTCGAATCATTCGCTCAACCACGATGAAGTAACCTGAAGCGGTGATCATTCATGGACCGAGCGAGTTCGCTGAATCATTGTGAATGATCGAGGGGACTCGACTTTCACCGCCGATTGATGCTTCTTCTTCTTTCTATCGCGTTCCTGATAAAAACGGTCTCAAGAAGTGTTTTGAGGAGGTTCTAGCTTATTAGACCAAAAGATCGTGCACCTTCCGAAAGATGTAGTAATGGAAAGAGTTTCATCCGAAGATAACATTCTGCATCCATCGAAAAATGTGACAAAGCCATTGATTCAGATTGTCTTTGCAAGCGCCGCGAGAGGTCTAATGGGGATCAGTAAACATGTTGGTGATTGGCTTTAGGTCAAGTGGGAGATTGCTAGTCATAGGTGCCCTACAAGCCAATCACATGAGTGATTGCACAAAATCTAGAGGAAAGAATGGACTTTTTATTTTCTTTCCGTCGCTTAATCTCGAACCGCCATTGCCTGCCTTTGAACATAACACGCATGCTAATTTCGCCAATCTCTTTGCTTATGATTATTGGCATTATCTCACATTATCTAGATGTATATTGTGATGTCTTTAGATCTATGCAATGGGAATTGGATCGTGATGAGATTACGATAATGAGACTGATTCACTTTTAAACACACAGCACTCCTAAATTATCCTGGTCATAGGTTACTCGAGAAGGACATCGAGATAACCGGATAGCCGGCGTGTGTCTTTGTATACCCGCTCATACGATGGAGGTAAGCGTCGGTCTCATAGCTACTCGTGTGGGGACACTAAAAAGTGCAGTCGCGGTGCTCATTGGAGAATGAGTTCACTAATTGATCCGCCTACGGAATCTTTGGATGGTTATTGATATATCACGCCGTCATGGACGATTCCATAGTCCCATAATAGTGTATCTAGTCCTTAGACTTGAGACACCAAGGATGTCTGTATGAGTACTCCACTCTTTGATCACCAGGACTTATAGGTTTGAAAAGTTTTCAATCTAGTACTGATCGGTCATTGGGAGTGGTAGCCAACCTTACGAGGGCTATTGAGTGTCAATAAAGGATCATCCGCTCTCAGTATCATGAGAGGAATATCCCATGTGTTCTTGCTCGAACAAATCCTTGGCCAAGGTTATTCAGATTGAGAGAGAAAGGGTTTTCCGGAAGAATCCGACAAGAGCAAGACTCGAGGAGAGCCGTATGAGATGTTCCTTTGACATGACACCATGCCCGTGTATAGGGTCTCGGGATATTAGATGGATGAGAGATTATAGATACAAGTAAGCGAGGATGATAGGTCCAAAGGATCGATTCCCTCACATATCGCCTGGGGGCTAAAATCGGTGTAGTGGCTAAAAGTACGTCATGATCGATGAGTTGGGTGAATTATTATAGAGATAATAATTCACTATGTAATTATCAATTAATTACTTTTCTTTCAACACTATATACATGTTAAATACCCTAAAGGAGTTCGACAAGTATAACTCACGACCACTCGATATTGGGCCTAGAGGGTCACATTACGATGAAATCATCGCGTATGGTAGGTGTTGCAATAAGTAGAGGTTCAGATATAAGATATCCGTTGAACCCCTTATCTTATTGGATATCCATTAAGCCCCTGAATTATTAGATCTTGAGAAGAGATCCAATAATTGCTAATAAGAGATTATTGGGTAAAAACCCATTAATCCAAGAGGCTTGGATGATTGGATGAAGATTCAATACCCAATAGGGCAAAAAGATCCATTAGGGTTTTCAGGGGGCCTCTATAAATAGGAGAGAAGCAAAGCTCTATAGGCTGAGGGTTTCTTTGGTAGCCACCTCTTGTTCTCCTCTCCCCACAGAGAGAGGTGCATCGTCGCAATCCTCGCCTGTACTCAAATAAGGAACCCGGTGTGGATACCGCTAGAGAGGAGGCGCTTGACCTCCTTCATCCTCTCCCACAGATCTGCGAGAGTCGAGGATATACGATCTCCCTAGGTATCTTCTTTTACACGTGCAATTTTACGGATTTGTTTTTGACGCATCGATCTTCGCACGACGACGGAAACTTTCTACGGGAAATATGGGGTTTTGTTTTCTGTTCTTCCGCTGTGCATGTGATGTTGCTCCCCTATGTGGATTTCCCAACACATCCGTCGGTGGCAGAGGAATCTACGATCCTCTCCCTCAACAGTAGAAGGATATGACAACAAAAGGAAGCTACGGGAGCTATCGGACTCATCCGTCGACAATAAAGGAAGGCTCGGTCTGCTGTGTTTGCAGCGAAGGCAGTGGCAAAAAGCATCGACAACGGAGGCAAAAGCAACGCTAGGGTTCCTCAGGGTCGCACGATCGCTAAGCGTGGTTTTAAGGTAAGAAACTACGAACTAAACTAGCCTTAAATCGGTTTGGTTCACCTAATTGAATCGGGCTCACCCGAAGTGTGAGGGTTTCTTTGCGCCACCTCTTGTTGACGCTTCGTTAATACCGCGGCACCCAGGTGGCCCTGTTGAACGAGCGCCTGGGTTTTGTTTTTGTTGCATGTGCAAGTGCACACAAAGTGCTCGGGCCTCGACTCAGCAATAAAGGAAGCGCTCGAGCGCCTATTTAAATTATTAGTTCACTGCAAGGCACTCGATGCTCGCCTCACTTTAGAGTTCAATCACCTCTTGACAACATTGTCTGGTGCCCAGTTTTATTCACTAAACCAAACAATAACGGGTGACAACCCTATTTGAAATGGACTAGCCAAAGTCATCCCAATCTACATCTCATTTTCTGGTTGGACCAATATATTGATCGGTTAGACTGAGATTTTAATACCTTGCCTCAATCACCCATATCCAAAATGTAGCATGATAATGAGATAAAAGGAGGCATACAAGTATTTGCACAATCATGCAGGAAGAATTGGCAGTGGCACAATATGACATGTATTGGAGTAGGCCTAATGATACTAAGCACAAATGTATCCACTTGTTTCAACAAAACAACAAGTATCTTGCATAAACTTAAAAAAGATGAACAAATGCTCTAAGAAGAGACTTCGTAAGCTTATACTGAAAATCTTAAACAACTTTCACAAAGTATAGGTACATTAAAACTTGATTAGACAGAGAGATGGAATATCATTTCTAAAGAGTGCAACACTTTAGTTTGCTTGCATTACTGTGGTACTACCACATCATCTTGATGGGATGTCTTGGACATGTAGTAAAAGAATGATTTATAATGATATGAACCTATCATGAGAAACCTTCAGAATCCATATACCACTGTAGAACTAACATACAAAGAGCAAACTCAGCAGTCACCATACCACCCAACATGGTATGATATGAGCGATTGATACCGCTTCCTGGACCAGCCCTTATTGGGCAGCACATACCAGGTGGTGGGTCTGCCGCTTGGTACACCCCTTGAATCGGGGGAAACGATCAAAACTCGATCAGTAAATACCCTGTAACAATCGGTAACGATTGGTATCATACCGGTTCAATAGATCAAATCAAGGCTGCTCCAACAGTCAAATTGACTGTTGGACCCCTTTTTGAGGTTGGTTCTGTTCTTTAAAACATCCCTCCCTCTCCTCTTTCACTCCATCTCACGCTCTTTCCCCCTCTCTTTCTCACTCTTTCTTTATCTCTTTCTCAATTAAGCGTCCAAATTAATGATTAGAGATTCAATTACAGGGATTCAATCATCCAAACATGCTTATTTGGTGGAAAATCTGTTCAATTAGAGTATTCATACTCTATGTTTTAGTTAAATCATGACAATTATATCCTTTTTAGTATCCAATTAAGGTTGATTAGTGTATTTCTCTTGATATAGGTCTAATTTTGCCTAATCACAGCTAGCGAATAGTGATTAGCATCTTTCTACATTATTTAGTCACAATTAGGTCCATTACCTTACTTTTAATTGAGATTGTATTGAATTAGGATTAAAAGGAGTTAAAATAGGGTTTTCTGATTTTTCAGATATTTTCTGGCCATTTTTTGGCGAATTTCCTGAAAGCTAGTATGTACCGACGTATCAACATACCGACTGGTATGCACTGAACCAGGCCAGAATTGGCACTGCTGATCGGCATGAGTCGGCAAACCTCAAACTAAAGTACTATATTTTGAACCTAAATTTGCAAATGTTCATATGCTAAATTAATGACTACCTGACAATTCAAATCAAAATTTATGCCATTAAGATGTAAAGAAAATTTATGAATCACTTACTTGATTCATATCTATTGTCTGGAGTGCATTTCCACGTGTAAATATTACTGCATGGTTTTGATTTTCTGGTTTACCTTCACCAAGCTTAGGATTCCCAGGCAGTTTTATAGAATATATTTCCTGAAACCATGGGAAATAAGCATACAGTTAATTAACAAATTTTACATAGACAGGGTGGTTGACTGAAAAAAGAAACAGTAACATACAGACTGCATATAATGAAAATAGTTCAAAAAGCTAATAAAGATATTTGATTCACAACATGAAAGATCACTAAAATGTAAGGCCATCATGTTAATGCATAAGTATTCACAGTACACTAACCTGCAAATAAGTATTCATACAAAATGAACTAAACATAATAAGTGACAATTTTTTGTTCAAAATAATGTTCCAATAACAAAAATCAACATCATGCCTTCAAATTCCAATAAATTATGTTAGTCCAAGCTCAATCACACACTATTGCAAAACTTCCCAAGCGTTCATCATCCTCTTATCTCTCCTAAACTTGAAATTACCTCACCCATTCTTAATAGTGCCCTTATTTTACCTCATATACCAATTGTCATCATAACTTTGCACTGCAGTCATCCATCTCAACATCTCATTGACACTACGAAACTTTCTCATATGCAACACATCAACTGGAATTTTTTGAGACAACCTAGTAACTGGACTTAGTGCTAAGTTGTAACTTTAACAGAGGCACATACATAATCAGACAACAAAACCAATGCAACTCAATTTTGAAATCCTGTTCAAATTTTGTGAAAAATCACTTCTAGAAGACTAGAAATACTCCCCCCATGTTGAATTTTTGACCTGTATCATACTAAATTTAAATAGGACTATGTCAATTACAACTACTACAGAACCAATTTTTAAACATTTTTCTCATCTAAGGAATTACTTCAAGCATTCCAAGGTATGCCCTTTTTTTGAAGTAACACAGTAAAAGCCGAAGCTTTATGTTAGATATTCCTTTCCATGTATTAGCAATTCTCAGTCAATTATAAGATAAATGTTTTTACATCATTGAAATTTGATATCAATGTAATTAAGCAACACTCAAGGGTTTCTCAGTCCCATAAATAGGATTGGGGACAATTTCAAATATATGAACCCATTTAGCAAGAATTATTCAATGAGAATTCACACTCTTCAGTGCAGAAGACAAAGTATGGAAACTGTACTAAAATCTGGACCATAGAACTAAGAAAATATATTGATTGTTTACATTCTAGGATCCCCAACCTCATACATCTATTGAATATTCATCAACACATTACATCTACCCTTAACATTGATATCAAGCAATGTTCTCATTTTCATCTGGCGTATGGATATGATCCTAGATCCCTGACTGTTCTGTCATGTCCCTAGCAACGATTATCTAAGGCATGAAACATCTTAACCTCATGCAATCCACAAAGTAAAATGTCAACAAAGATGAACGCATAAGTAATACGCCATACACGAAAAGGACAACATAATCACGATCACAAGCAATACAAAGTAACCAGCTTTTATTAGGCACAAAAATTGCCCGCAAGTGGTCTGAACGATCACTCGCAAAGGAGGTTCCTAAGCTAGGTGTAGACTCAATGTTCCCCAATGTGTAAGTCACTTTCACATTCAATCTAATGTCCATGAACACCAACAAGTTGTCACAAATATCAACAGCTTCTATTATGCACAAAAAGCTCTCAGAAACAAGCTGAACAGTAGCAAGCAAAGGGGTTAGGTGTAGGTCCAATGATCACATAGTACTTTTGTCCAAAAGACTGGGCACAATAAATACATTGAACCACCCTTCAAACATACAACCAAAGCCCCATCTGGTTCAGTGCTACTCAAGGGGTTCCAGGCATACTTATCAAAATTGAACCAATCCATGTCGTTGAAAGGAAGAAAACCGAGAACTAGACCATTAACAGTTCTAATTCACTTATTCGATCAGGTATGTTAAAAAACAGAATTGAATCAGTTGACCTAACCAGTTTTTAGATAACAAGCAGGAACCGACCGAATTAAATAAAATCGAGTTAAATCTTTTTTATTATTTGTTTAAGAGGGTGTTTATGTCAATTTTGAAATTAGGAGTAATGTGAGAAAGAAAGGGGCCTACATCGTACAAACGCTACTCTCTTTTGGCTACCCTCTCTGCCTCCTATCACCTCTCTCCTCCACCTCCTCTTCCTCCGACTGTCACTCTCTCCCCGCCACTCCTCTCACATATCTTTTTTTCACCTCTTCTCTCTGGTCATCAAAATGAATATGAGGAGAATGAACCAAATGTTGTACAAACAAAAAATAAATTTGAAAATTCAAAACATAAAATGGGCTCCCATTGTAGAATTACCAATTTGATTTGATCTCTGAGAAATACATATGCAACCATTTATTCAAGTCATACCAATTATGCTAGAGAAACTATTTCTTATATATCGTTAGATAATTTATTTTGTGTTGGATTAATATAATTAATTTTTAGACATTCAGATATTGTTACATGTTATTTAACAAAGATAAAATTTTGTTTATAATATTTGAATGATCTTAGCATTTTATTGTATTTTACAAGATTGAAGTTTTATTTTTATCAATTTTCTTTTATATTAAATTTAATATTTTACTTTTTTACTATAAATAAATTTTAAATTATTTTTAATTAAACATGTAGTTTGACCAATTGATCTACCAACCCGACTAGTGACCCAAGGTTTCATCAAGCTGGTCTCCGATTCGATTTTGATAACCATGGTTCCAAGGTGTTAAGATAATTTCACATTATAAATCAGAAATCAACCCATAGCGCACAAAGAACATGGTTATTTTTCCCAACGCCATCCAACCACAAACATTTTTAGTTTTACAAAATAGATATAGAAAACAAAACCAATGGCACCAACTCAAAATGGGACTAACAATAGCACTTCTGACCCTGAACATAGTACTATTTTTCCCTTTCTCCTACTCCCACTTTTGGTATCATGGCACACATTGAGGAACCAGACCCAGACTGGACCATACCGCAGTCTGTAGAGCTGAGATATAGAACCACGCTTACAACAAACGTATGCATCAAAAAATCTTCAAGTTATGTAGGGATACACAAGCTTAACTAAATTTAGAGTGGGAAATATGAAAAATAATAATCCTATAAGGATATATAAGCAATATATTTTCAGGGCTGTTTTTGTCAATTGAAATTATAATGTCATAATGCTTAAATTTTGTGTATTGCAGGGATCCATGCAACACTAAAATTTAGATTTAAATATGAAAATCTTTAAGTTTAGAGAAATATAAAGACAATTTTGCCTAAACTAAAAGGGCAACTAATTTAAAAGTTACTTTAAAAGTATGGTTTAACCAGTGATTACAAAAGGTGCTCGGGAGCTCGCCTAGGCGCTCGGGTGAGGCGAGGCAAGGCCCGAGCACCTCGCTTCACTTCCAGGCGACGCGCTACAAAGAGGCGCCGCCTAGGCGCTCGCCCGAGCCCAGGCGTCGGGTACTTCGGGAGAGCGCCCGAGTTAAACCAGGCGACCGAACCAGAATTTTAGGTCTGGTTCAGTCTCCGATGATTTAGTTGGTTCGATTAAACCAACTAAATCATCAATATTAGCCTCCCTCTCCCGACGTTCCCGACTTCCCCAACCCTAACCCTCGCGCGATTTTGGTCTCTGCTGTCGCTACCACTATCGCCACTCATCGCTCCCGCTTCCGGCTCTCGTTGTCGCTCACCGCTTCCGGCTCTCGTTGTCGCTCACCGCTCTCGCTCCAACTACCGCCTGATGTCGTTGTCGCCTACTACCGCTGTCGCTTGCTATCGTTGCCGCCTGCTACCGCTACCACCTGCTACCATTGCCATTGCTTCAGCAGGCTCGGTCTTCCTTCTCAGTTCTCGCTCCGATAGTATCGTTATGCAGTATATTAACGATATATATTGCTAGCGTATACTAATAATAGTATTTTTTATTTATTAAATTAATAATATATTGTTTTGATTTTAATACTGATAATTTTTATTTATTTGAAATTATTATTAGGTTTCAAGATAAATGACAAGTGTACAGAGCAACTCAATTCTACAATAACATCAAAAAAAGATCTTGCATGGAAATATAATTATTTAAAGGATCTGAAAGATCCTAATGCAGTGACCTATATGTTCTGCGATAAGACTACTAAATATGATATTTTTCGTGCAAAACAACATTTAGTAGGAAATTTCATGAATACAATAGCTTGCAAAAAGTGTCCACCTGAGGTAAAAGAAGAGTCGCTAAGTTATATGAATAAAAAGAAGATACAAAAGAATGAATCTTACGGGAATTTACCAGAAGATGATGTTGAACATCTCAAGGACGAAGAAAAAGATTATTCTATAAGTATTAACCCAAGTGGGAAAAAAGTATACGACAAAAAAGGAAAAGAAGTTGTGAATACTAAGAAGGCTAAAAAAGAACCGATGAATCTATATATGTTTCAAGGATCACAAAAGCAACAAGGACAAGCAGGAGGCTCAAAATTTAGACAAACAAATATAAGTGATGCTTATGATAAAGAAATAAGAGGAAGAATAATTCAGCACATTGCTCGCTTCTTCTATCAGGCTGGTCTTCCTCTTAGTACTACTCGTTTAGACAGTTTTAAGAAATTATTGAAGCTATTGGAAGATATGGTGCGGGATTAAAACCTTCAAGTTATTATGAGATGCGAGTTCCATTGTTGCAAAAAGAGTTGAATTATACAAATGACTTACTAAAGGGTCGTAAAGAATCACGGGCAACACATGATTGCTCTATTATATCAAATGCTTGGACTGACAGAAGATGCAGGAGTATAATTAATTTTATAATTAACTATTTTTAGGAACTATGTTTGTAAAATCTAGAGATAAGATATATAATTTACTTGACAAGTTTATGGAAGAAATTGAAGAACAAAATGTCATTTAAGTCATAACCGACAATGAAAACAACTATATATTAGCTGGTAATATTCATCTTTTCAATTTTTAATTATTTTGTCTCAAATTAAATATATTAAACTTGTAAATCTTATCATTTTTGTTATCCTTTGTCTCAGATAAATTACTTGAAACAAAAAAACAGCACTTATATTGGACTCCATGTGTAACACATTGTATTAATTTAATGTTAGAGGATATTGAAAAGATCCTATACATCAAGAAAACTTTAGAAAGGATAATTTTTATTGTTGGATTTCTTTATAATCATATTGGGGCTTTGAATATGATGAGAGAATTCACAAACAATAAAGAATTAATGAGATATGATGTCACCCGATTTGCTACTTCATTCATGACATTATAGAGTGTGCATCGTCAAAAACATAATCTGAGAAACATGTTTACTTCTGAGAAATGGGCGACAAGCAAATGGGCAAAAGAAACAAAAGGCAAGAGAGCTACTATTATCATCTTAATGTCATCCTTTTGGAATAATGTGGTTTATATATTAAAGGTAATGGGCCCTCTTGTTCGAGTCCTTCGATTGATGGATAATAAAAATAAGCCTGCAATGGGATATATTTATGAGGCTATGGATAAAGCAAAAGAGACGATTAAAATGTCTTTTAATGAAAATGAAGAAAAATATGAGAAAATTTTTGCAATCATTGACGAAAGATGAAATTGTCAACTTCATCATCCCTTACATGCAACAGGATATTATTTGAACCCTGAATTCTTTTATACGATTAAATATGTTGGGTTTGATGCAGAAATTTTGGATGGGTTATATCAGTGCGTTGCAAGATTAGTTCCAAGCCTTGAGGTGCAAGATAAGATTATTCGTGAATTATCTCTGTATAAAAATGCCGAAGGTCTTTTTGGAATTCCAATGGCAGTTCGATCCAGGACAACTACGTCTCCAGATATTAATAATTTGAGATAATTAATTTCATCTATAGTATGTTATTATGTTATTGTTAATAATAATATAAATTTTGCAGCTGAATGGTGGAGTCTATTTAGAAATTCTATCCCGAACTTACAGCAATTTGCTATCAAAGTACTTAGTTTGACATGTAATCCTTCGAATAGTCAACGAAACTGAAGTGTCTTTAAGCATGTAATAATCAATAAATATTTTTGTTTTAATTAATTTATTTATTTAGATATATATTAATATATTTTTAAATTATATGACATGACAGATTCACTCAAAGTAAAGGAATCAGTTGGAACATCAACGATTACATGATCTTGTTTACATAAAGTATGATCAAGCTTTGAAGGCTCGTCATAATTTGCGAAATACAATTGATCCAATCTCATTACAAGATATTGATGATTCAAGCGAGTGGTTGATGAGAGAAATAAGTGTCATCTTGCAAGATGCCAAAGACGAGCTTGTATTTGAAGATGATAGATTGACATGGGGAAATGTGGCAAGAGCTTCAGGTGTTGGAGGATTACAAACATATATAAGACAGATGACAAAGAGAAAAATAAATGCAAAAGCATCAAGCTCGACTCCTACTATTGTTGAAGGCATTGAGAATAAAACATATTTTGATAAAGAGGAAGGACAAGACGAAGAGGATGAATTCAATGAAGATGATTTATATGTAAATGACAATAATATAGATTACGATAAATGAATTTGATGTAAAATTTAATTGTTTTGGTTTTTGAGACTTTTTAGTAATGTGACATTGTGATTTTGTACCTTAGATTTTCTTAATTTAATAATATATTTTTATTTAAATAATTATATTTATTAATTATATTATATATTTTTATATTTTAACGCCTAGCTTCGCTCGGGTGAGCGCCTAGCGCCTCGGGCGATTTTAGACCTTGGCACCTTTTGGCGCATGCGCTTTTTAAATCACTAGTCTAAACCAATGGTTGATGTGTTATATAAATACAAAGTACATAACATCAAAGAAAATAAAGAAGCTTATAAAATATTAACATACAAATCATCTCTCATGTAAAAGAAGCATTAGTAAGAATGGCATTGTAAGAAAAAATTTACAAAGTGCACCAATCCTGACCTTATCCTTCCCATGGATGTCAGCTTTAACAAGTTTGGAATAATATTCTGTATGCGGTTTGCCATCTTTCACTGTCTCAACTGTATCAATATACGCAACTCTAAGAGCTTCATTCCTGGGACCATGTAAGAAACACAAGATAGAAAAGCTAGAATAGACAAGCATAAATACTATAAAGCAAAAATATATCTTTTCTATGAAACATATATACCCAAGATACTATCTAACATATCCCAAACATCAATATGTGTTGGATTCTTTCTAGGCAATTTTTAAATACCTTGGGCACATGTCCACAATTTAAACTATTGACCGAACAACTTTAAAGCTCCATGGACCCTTGAGCAACATTTTCAATCCTTGGAGCAACATTTTTAAGATATTTCTGAAAGGATTTTCTAAATATATTAGTAATATGGGCATTGTACTTAAACTCATAATTTATGTCATCATATGGACCACATTACCGAAGACCACTTAATTTAAATGTTTTGTTTTACTTCGTCAAAATTCCTTTTGTACATTATTACAGCCATTTAATCAACTTTGCCAAACTCCTATTGTGATATTTTTGGAACAAAAGAGGACCTTAGGACATAAGAGGTTTATATACAGATATAGACAATAATTACCAAAATTTCCTGTGAAAGAAATCCTATTTCTTTTAAGGATCCAGAATAATGTGTCAATATCAATGATTCCTAAATCATTCAGAACGTACACAATTGACCATGCAGGACATAAATGCATGCTCACAGAAGTACAATATACAAACCGCTGCATTAACATTGCAATATCTGCAGCTTCTGGTTTTTGTTCTTCCTTCTGTTTGCCATAAATCTGACATGTTACAACGTATGTGAACTTCAGATCTGCCTGTGCACGAGCTTCTGGAGACAAATTGAATCCCTCTGCTATGTCAGTTACATTTTCAGTTCCAGCAATTGTACCATCTGCCAATTGAAGGATATAAGTATGTATAGACATATAGCAGTCTGAGTCGAAGTAGAAATATCATCTTCAAGTACAGACCTTCAGAAGTAATCCTCTCCAAATAACTTTGAAGCATAAGAGCTTTTCTATAGTACATCATTCCACGGACTGCAAAATTAACAAAAAGAAAAATGACACATTCAAACTTGGTAAAGTCCTTGTGCAAGCAAAGATCCAACAAAAACAAAGCAGAGACAAGTAATCACCAGCCAAATAAACAACAAAGACAGATGATTAGGCTCATATTGTCGGAAATACAAATAAGCTATACAAGCATAAGACAAATATGAGATTATAAAGTATAAGCTGGGACCAGATAATACAGTACACAGACAAAATTGCTCAATAAATACCAATTCAGTACAATATCAACACACATTATCGGAGTGGCAAATGACAATAGATGTGATGGTACACTGATTCATGTCATCTGGCATCACTGTAAAAAATAATAACATAATAGATACTAATAAGTCTCAAGCCATACACTTGAGACACTTACAGCCGGACAGACTGATAAATACCAACAGTAAACTACTGGTTAGACCAAAAGTTTAAACCATGGCAATAATAGCAGTAGAATCTCACATAAACAATCATTACATCTTCAGCATGCACCAATACCATACCATCCAGTTTATATATATATATGTATGTATGTATGTGTGTGTGTGTGTGAAACTAAGCAATGTGCACTACTTTTCTAAACTTAGAAATTAGAATAACAAAGTTTACCTAAATTTTGCCAAAAATTTTGAAAATCTACAAAAAAAATTAAATTTTATAAGATCTAACCAATCAACCTTAGTTTCAAACATTTTTTAATAATTTAAAAAAAAACAAAAGCATATCTCCTCTTCGATTTTGAAGAGATGGATTAGTGGTTATTATCTCACTACAAGACATGCAAGTTCAGTTCATGCTGGCATGTCAAACATATATTTCCTCGATGGAAAAAACCCCATAGCTTTATTAACCAAGTTATTGCAGCAATTTTTGTTATTTGAATCAGCTCTCTCAATATAACAGAAATCCATGTACTCCATTTTCTAAAAGTTTAACCGAACAAAAGAGCTTATTTGATTGGACAATGTACTAAATTCAGTAGCATATGTATAAAATTCAAAACAGAAGCTCACTCTAGTGCAAATCACCAAACAACTGTTAGGATCCAAATGATCCAGATGCAAGATACAAATATATTAGTTTCCCTTTCTTCTTGTTACCTACTTGTTATCAGCTAACACACCATCCCGTTTTTACCTTGTTTCTTTTATCTTGATCTCTTCTATAGATCCATCTGCCCATGTTCACAAGGCAGAACTGGGTAAAGCCACACATCTGACTAATAATTTGCCACTTTTGGTTTGTGATAATTAATATATCTTGTAAAAGAAATGCTGTATGGGTAATAAATAACTTCTAACTACGTGGCTTATTTTTAGACACTAACTTTTCTATGCATCAATTACAGGATTTGAAATGAGATATCTTTTCATTTTGTAAATAGTGTATTTGCAAAAGATAGCTTAGTTTCAGCTTGTGCATCCATCATATAATTCATATAAAAATCCATGCTTGTCATATACAATGTAGCAACATTATATTAGTTGCTGTTTCCTTTCTACATCCCATTCAATTACATTTCAAGGGCTGTCATATTTGCACTATACCATCTCCAAAAATATCTGACTAATGGTTGATGATTGCAGGAGATATGATAAAATGAACATCATATATAGATTATCACTGTCACACTCAAAATACTTGGCAACAAATATTTCTACCTTGTTTAACAACACAATACTGAGACTGAAGATATTAGTCATACCAGTCCTTGCTAAGGTTTGACCACGATAAGAAGCCCAGAACCGAAGCTCCAAAACATCAGTTGGATTATCAAGAAGCTCAGAATCTTCAGTGTCTTCTTTTCTTCCGATGCGAGATAGAAAGTTTTTCCACTCATCTAATTAACAAGCACAAGTATATCAAGTAATTAGTGCTAGAAGATAGATTAACAGTTACAGTAGCTGAAAATTAACATTTAGTGCAAAGTAGTCTCAGAACCAGAATTCTATAACAAGTGTATGAAATTTCGTTGAGTAACCCATTAACATAGTTTGAAGGGCTTTGGTACAACGATAAGGTTGCTCCTTTACAAACTAAGAGATCAGGATTCAAGTCACTGAAACAGTCTCTTTAAATATTTAAAGCTAAGGCCACGTACATTGACCCTCCCCAGACTCTACATTGATGGGAGCCTCGTGTATTGGGTATGTCCTTATTTAACACATTAACATAGTTTCACATGCCAACTACATATATGAAACATACTACAACTGAAAGTTTCTTCTAGTTCATATTCTTTACAAGAAGTCACACCACTTAAGAAAAAACTTAGACCACAGACTGCCATTAACTAGAAAGCATTTTAGTTTCAGCAAAGAAATTTATCCTAGTTCGCATCTCCGTGCATCGCCCTCAGCGTGAAAAATAAGTGAAGATTCTATAGGATCAAAAAAATAGTTTGCACTGTATCCATCCAGCAAGGGAGATGGCTATTGCATGGAGCCATGAAGTTCACAGCATCATCTGACTTCAAAGGTGAATATACATTAGAATAAACCACAATCTGAACAATTTCAACAAGAAAGCTTAATTTGCAAAAAAATTAGAAGCTCAACATATATAAAAACATTTAGTCGCATATCAGTTGAGTAGGGAACCAAGGTCTCACAAGGGTCATGAGTTACCTATACTGTCAAGCGCACCCCAAGCAAACAATTTTTGACAGGCATGTGGGCTCACATAGATGAAGAAAAATGATGACTTATCAGCCAATCTAATAGGATAATTGAATAATAACTTCATTTAGTAAGAACCACTGATCCAAAATGCTTAGACCAAGTTAAATAGTAGTACATTAGACTTTGATCAGAGTCTTATAAGTCAATGTAAGCCTGCACACTGAGATGTTATCAAGTTACAATCGCCACCATTCAACATTGTTGGGAAATCCTTCTGGGGAGCGACATCTCATGCGCAGCAGAAGAACAAAAACAAAACACCCCAGATTTCCCGTAGAAAGTTTCCGTCGTCGTGCGAAGATCGATGCCTCAAAAATAAATCCGCGAAAACTGCATGTGTAAAAGCAAGTACCTAGGGAGATCGTATATCCCTGAATCCCTGTAGATCTGTAGGAAGGATGAAGGAGGTCAAGCGCCCTCCTCTCTAGCGGTATCCACACGGCAGGGGCTGCGGCGATGCATTTCTCTAGGGAGAAGAGAACAGGAGGTGGCTACCAAGAGAACTCTCAGCCTATAGAGCTTTGGTTCCCTCCTATTTATAGAGTTCCCCTGTAAACCCTAATGGATCTTGCCCTATTGGGTATTGGATCTTCATCCAATTACTCAAGCCTCTTCGATTAGTGGGTTTCTACCCAATAATCTCTTATTAGCAATTATTGGATCTCATCTTAGGATCCAATAATTCAAGGGCTTAATGGATATCCAATAAGTTAGGGGCTCAAGCGGATATCTCATATACGAACCTCTACTCGTCGCAACACCTATCGTATGTGTGACCCTCTAGGCCCAATATCGAGCTGGCCGTGAGTCATACTTGTCAGAACTCTTTCTGACTCAGTGAATTATTATCTCTATAATAAGTCACCCAACTCATCGACTGCGGACGTACTAGGCCACTACGCAGCAGCCCCCAAACGATACAGGGGAATCCAATCCTTTTAACCTATCTGTCCTCAGTTACCATATATTTTTAGTCCTTTATCCATCTAATATCCCAAAGACCATATACCAGGCATGGTGCTGTCAAGCTCATACGGTCTCCTCGAGTCTTGCTCTTGTCGGATTCTCCCGGAGAACTCTTTCTCTCTCAATCCGAATAACCTTGGCCAAGGATTTGTTCGAGCAAGAATATATAGGATATTCCTCTCATGATACCGAGAGCTGATGATCCTCTAATGACACTCAATAGCCCTCATAAGGTTGGCTATCACTCCCAATAACCGGCTGTACTAGATCTGGAACTTTCCAAACCTATAAGTCCGATATCAAAGAGTGGAGTACTCATACAAGGCATCCTTGGTGACTCAAGTCTAAGGACCAGATACACTACTGGGACTACGGAATAGCTGTCTGACGTGAGGTATCAATAACCATCCAGCATTCTATAGGCGGATCAATCAGTGAACTCATTCCCCAATGAGCACCTGCACTGTACCCTTAGTGTCCCCACACGAGTAGCTATGAGACCAGCTACCTCCATCATATGAACGGGTATACATCACACCAGTCTATCCGGTTATCTCGATGTCCTCGAGTAACCTATGGCCAGGATAATTTAGGGTCTGTGTTTAAAGGTGAATCAGTCTCATTATCATGATCTCATCACGATCCAATTCCCATTGTACAGATCCAAGAACATCACAATATATGCAACACGCAAGATAAAGTGATAAAACACCTAATAATAAGCAAAGAGAAAAGATGCATATCAAGTCATAAGTACCATCACCTATGTGATTGGCTTGCAGAGCACATATGAATAGCAAACACTTCAAAGTAAGTCGTTATTGTCAAGCCCAGCATAGCCAAAATCAGACCCTATCATAGGATATGTAAGACATAGCCTTGTGATGGCTCCAGAAATGATGTGCCCTCAAGCCCTATCCATGGGTAACTCTTTTTTAGTCGAGCCTCTGAACTATAATATCATTTATCATGATTGGTCTGATAAGATAACTATCTATTAACTTGTTAAACCTAAACCAATGACCCAAAATGCTTAAACACAATTCAATAGTTGTAAACCCATAGTACTCTTATAAGTAAATCTAAGTCCTTATCTACTTCTGATATTAGACTAAGTAGGAGTGTTAGATAACACCCATGACTAAACTCCCTAATTGGGGAGCACTGAGAAGCATGTTTAATCGCAAATCAATTGAAGAGTAGGAAACCACATCTTTATGATCCAAGAGTTACCACCACCCTCAAAAGTGAGGGATACAACAAACACGTTCGACACATGTCTGTGACCGTTTTTCGTGTTGTTATCCATTGTCTTTTAATGTTTTCATGCATTTTGTCAAAGGCAGCTTCTACAGGGCATGTAGTGTTGTTAGCCCTCTTTTGCCTTGTTGGCAGTGTTTTTGTTTGGTAAAACTCAAATGTTTTTGGTTGTCCGTAGTAACCATGTACTCGTATCAAAATAGGCCTGCTGCATTAACAATCGTAACCCTCATCCAAGAACAATCACAAGACTACGATGTTGAATGGTCTCAAAAAATGTGGTAACTATTAGACATAAGGTTCGTCATACCGCAGTATATTGCTCGGTACGAGCTATATGTATCGGTTCGATAGAGGACCGATATCGGCGATACATACTGGTCTATCGATATGCCCCACTGTACCTTGTGTCGATATGTCGGAACGTACTGTATCAATGATCGATCGATACACCGGTACAGACCGGTAAGGCGATCACGATTGGAAGTACATACTTTGAGTAGACAATGCAATGAAACCCAGAGTGTGAAGAAAAGTAAAAAAAAAAGCATATGCATAGAGATTTTTTTACTCAAAATTATGCAGGCCTACCATTTAATCTAACTTTTATAGCCATACTTATGTAAAAAGCTTCACAATTTTCTAAAGATAATCTAACATGTATAGGCCATTTTTTTAACATGGCATTGGTTTTGAGGTCTATAAGTTGGAATAAGACCCATAAAAACTAGAAACAAGAAAGGATTATGTCAAAGATGTCTTCAATATTAAAAATGATATGCAGATTCATGGTCTGCAATACCGTATCGTACCGGAGTTTCGACGTTTCTTTGATCTTATGACAGATGCAGTAACCGAAACGGTATGTTTCGACATACCGTTCGATATATATTTATTTATAATTATAAATATTATATATATAAATAGATATATTTTTTTTTCTCTCGACGACGTCGCCCTTGGCAACGTCGCCCGAGATGTCAACGAGTGACATCGCTCCCGAGGCGACGTCACTCGAAAAGTTAAAAAAAAAATTCTATTAAAAAATTGGAGCCTCGACGATGTCGCCCGAGGCTTCGACGACATCGCCGAGCTTTAAAATAAACCAAAAAAATATTTTTTTATTAAAAATAATTTTTTTATTTTAAAAAATTAAAAAATCATATCGATCGGTAGCGGGCAGTCCGCATACCGGTATCCTATCGGACCGGTACGTACCGCCCGGTACGGGCGGTACATGTCAGTATTGCAGACCATGTGTAGATTTCCCACAAAAATTAGCCACTAGGACAAAAATACAATGCATACCCTGCTCTTTCTACCTGTACCAAGACATTCTACATACATAATTCTAGTGCGTACACAATAAAATGGACGCATGCTACAAGCTATTACACAGTTTTAAACAAAATAGGAATACTAAATGCTCATAAGCTATTGACACCTTATGGCCTACAGTACCAAAGATGTTTTGGCATGTCTAAATCATATAGAGAACAGACAATGGTGCTTTTACAAACTTATAATCAATGATCCAAAGAAATGGTATATGCATCATAAAGGGGATATCCAAATTAAAGTTCACTTTGCATGTTATCATGTTATAATAGTTCTTATGACAACAAAATAAAAAAAAGGGTATTGAAAAACAAATAATTTTCTCGATAGTGGTGAACCTCAAAATATTTCAATATTGTCATTTCTTCCACTTTTCAGGAAAAGGATAGGCAAAATCCCAAGCAAAACTCAGATTATTAAGGACAATGAATATATATAATACAGTAATATCAAGAAACCTGGATAAATCTTCTGGAGGTAAAACAGTGTAGATATCCCATCCTCATTCTTCTTATAGAGTTCATCCAAACTATACAGCACAATCTCAGAATAATATGGCGTAAATACACTGCAAGGGAAGACAGTAAAATTTTGTCAGATATGGATTAAGCCATTCTTTTGCAAAAACAAACAGATGGACAAACATTTTGAAGGCAGTTGGAATTGCTTTGGACCTGAAAGACAGCATTTCAGAGACTGGCCTGGCAGCCGGCATTCGCATAAAGAGAGAGTTAGTGAAATATTGCAATCTTCGCCTAGCTTCCAGGTTTCTGGGAACATTTGCAGCAGATTCTTTGATGGTCAGAAGTGCATGTAATCTCTTTATTAATGCTTTCTGCATTGTTTGCATAGAGGAAATCACACTCAGAAATGAAAACAAACTCTAGTATAACTGAAAATGGTAACATGATTATCATCTATGCAAATGGTACTGTATAAGATGACACAATATAACAACTACATCATACCATTTCAGGATCCTTGGGCCACTTCAGATTTGAGAAGAGATGGCCATCAGCTCTTGCATTTAAAATGTCATTCCAATCATTAATGTCCTCACTTTATCAAAAAAAAAGCAAGCCATTAGGCCAAAATTAAAAAGATCACATAAAAGTAATTATTAAGTTATGAAATCTGTTGCAAACACACCCCCCCATATTGGAAATAAGAATCTCATGATGAACCACTTCATAAAGATCTTGAGCAGCTTTGACGGCTCCTTGCAACAAATTCGGGGATTCTTCCTCCTTCTGAAAAAGAAAAGCATAAATAATGAAGCAAGAACGTAACCCAGGTTCCAATTATTCAAAGTTAATAACCAGTGATGAAAAAACAAACCACAATTGAAACTCGTGTCAGCAGTTAAGATGAACGATGTAATGGATAGAAACCTCGAGACAGCAATGTACAAGAAGTTTAAAGGATGCAATTCAAAATACCAAGGTCTCTTTTGCAAGGCCAAAAATTGTGGAACAAAAGAAACAATGTCAGCTCGAGACCTTAAAGACAAACCACTATATCGAAAACAATTGCCATGAATAATGACAGTTTGGAGGTCAACTAAGATACAAATAGAACTGAAGAATATAAAAGTACATATAAAGTACATATGAGCCATGAACAAGCCTCAGAACCACATAGAAACTGAAAAAAATATCTATGAAAAGATCATGAAACTCACATGGCTTGAACACTAGTAGTAAGGGTACAAATGTAGAATTGCAAAACAATAGACATACCCCAATCTCCATAAACACCTAATCGACTTCTGTAACCGACCATAAACCTTCAACGAACAGTTCCTCGTGGTCATTTTCATCTTTGTCATTTTCCATATTATATTATCTACTAATTCTATATGTTCCTGTCCATCCACTTCCCTCTTTTACTACTATTAATGAAAATTCCCCTCTTTTTCTGTGCCCCACTCCCTCATCAACACTCTTCATAATTTCTCCAATTCTCTTCCTCTCTCTATATTAAGGAGCAGTAGCACATACTAAAAAGGTCAGATTTATCAAGTAAGTCTACCTCCTGAAGAAAATTAACAGGAGATACCTGTGACAAGCCAATGCACAACCTCACCAATTAAAAACATAGTGGAGAAGTTATATAGCCACAAGTGCTAATGAAATCAAAGAAACCATACTACATACAATCTGAGAGAGACAGTAGAAAATAAGTTTGTTAAACAAGGAAAGCTTTAGACATAAATGTTATAGTTGACAGAGTATATCAAAAACCAAGAGAAAAACTTCTTTCAACAACATACAGGTGTAGGCATCCAGCTAAAGTCCCATTTTAGTGTTTTATTCAAAGACAAGTGCCAATCTAAGAAGCACGGACACATCAATTTTATGGGCATATCCATATCAGACATTAATATGCAACTGACATGACCGGACACATATCAGACACGTCTGTTTTTATTTTATTTTTGGACACAACATATCCGTGTCCAACGCATACCTCTCCCGCACCCTTCCTCGCATGATGCCCACATGCAGCGTTGAGCTCACACCTCCAATGCCAAATGCAAGCAAGCCCATGCCTTCCTCCTTTGCACTACCTCCTCGACAACCCACGATGCACCAGCAAGCTTCTTTCCTTCCTTGCCATCTCCAACTCCGACAACCTCGGCCACACCAGCATTGTTTTTGCCTAGCTGTAGCTCCCTCCCAACCTCATCTTATCGAACACAATGATCCATCATAATGCCTGCAACCCTGATCCACCTGCCACCCTCTCCTTTCGCCTTATGCTTTGCACCGACACGCTTGAGCACAGGATCAGGTTCCACAGGGAGACCAACAAGGCTGGGCTCCACTAACATCTCCGAGCTCAGCACACTGCTTCCAATGTACACCTGTTGCGGCTGCTTTCAAGCTGCTCACCAGTTATTCGACGAAAACCCTCATAGAGATGTCATGGAATGTCGTGATGAGAGGGTACATCCTTGAAGGCTTTTCCGAGCATGCACTACATATGTTAGAGGGGATGAAAGACATGGCTATCAAATCAGACAATGTCTCATTGATAAGTTGGGTGTCAGCATGCTTTGGCTCTGGTGATTTGGATAGAGGGTGATCACTCCATTTGTATGCGAATAAGCACAGTTTGCTGACGAAGAGCCTCAAATTGGGGATCGCTCCATATTAAAAACTACACATGTCCTCATCATGTCTGTCATTTTTTTAAAAAAAGAATGGTGTGTCATGTCCGTGCTTCTTAGGTGCCAATACAAAACTGCCATGTAAACAAGTTTGTGCCATATGACATGCCCAAACATGGCAAGGCACATGTAGGGCCATGCAACTAGCAAGGGCATGGCATGATGCAACTTGACACAATGGAGCAATATGCATAGGGTGCCCATTGCTGGCAAGCACAGAAGAGGGGCACATTAGGCTCGGGCATAACTAGAATAGATAGATAACTTCTATTTGCCTGAATACTAATACCTATGGCATTAGATAGATAACGTTTGTCAAGGGAGAGATTTAACAGTATTTTTATTTCAAGTATCGAGCTCATGCCGATTGATGGCAAGACTAGTATGTGTCAAGTCTGTTCCAACATAAAGACACCACATGCAACATACATGACGACGGGAACATAAACAGTTCAACTCCTCTCTTTCTCACTCCTGCCTTCTATAACTTTTCTACTTCCTTTCCCATACGTTCTTCCTGATCTCACTCTTTTCGTTAACCAAACTGTCATCTTGGAGGGAGATCCTGTTGCAGCCCCAGTTCGTATGTCTCTCATGAACAGGCAGTATTAAGAGTGCTGCCTATAATTGGTACAATGACCGCCAGGTATCTCCAGATCTACGCACCCTCACAAATGCTCGGCCACTACCAGTCTGATACAAAGCATACTATCCGCAGATCTACAGGTGTCTGGTCAGCCCTTGCACTTCTTCCCTCCCTTAACTTTTAATGGGTCTTTGTGGTCACAAATAACTTTTTCCAGTCTGGTACTTCCATAACATTCTTTCGTTTTCACTTTTTATTTTGGTGCTACTGTCTAAGTTTCTTTGTTTCAACATCACTATAGGCGCATAAACCTTTGAAACTACATTACCTGCCTTGTTGTCAACTAACTCTGCATATCTAATGGTTTATAAAATGCCTTCACATTTTTCCCTTCATAGCTCTTCAATTGATATATTTACTGTTTTAGGTTGTAGCAAGCAAACACTTCTGAGACAAAGCATCCATCATCTCAAGCAGAATTTATAACTTCTTTTACTTTCAGTATCTATTCAATCCAAATATTCATTTAATATCACTTCTATTTATATAGTTTTTCCTTTTTTTTGACAGGCCTCTCAGTTAGGAGAATATGAACCCTTGAATGTTCATTAGGTTTCTGTCTCCTTTTTCAGTTCAATTCCAAGTTTTTGCTGACTATATTTGCAAGATATTGTTCAACCCAAATTATAAGTGATTATAATTATTTTTATCTTCATTAAAATTATATGACTATTTTTCTAATCACATTCTTCCCATGTTTTGACAGAACTAATTTTCAATTTAAATTATAAGTGATTAAATTTATTTGAATGTTTAGTAAATCAAATTACTTCTATTTTACAATCTCTTACATGTTCTTCACAAACCTATATCTAAGATGCGCTCCACCTGAATTACTCATAAAAAGTATTCCTTTAAAAGTTCATTAAACATATAATTCCTCTGTGTATGTTATTTAATGTTCATTAAACATCCTTTTTAATGTTCCCCTTAATGTTCATAAAACATGCAATTCTTCTGTATATTCCTTTTGGTGTTCATTAATTGATGTCTTTCTCATATAACTATAAAGAGTGTTGATATGTAAGTTTCCTCTCTCGATATGTAAGTTTCACATTAGTGGGCTCCGTCACCTTCAGTTTCATGAACAGTACTTCTTCTAGTTAATCAAATAAATTTGTCAAAATCCCAAATCCAACAAAAATATGCATCACATTGAGGAGCATGATGCAAAGAGTAAACCACATCACTCAGCATTTCGGAACACACTAAACGCTGGGTACACACAAGTGCACCAATTTTATTTTAACTTGGCTTTCTTCCTTCCAAAAAGGTGAATGTAACTTGTAGCTAAAGAATTGTTTTGTATTCAGATATACTGTTTATTTTTTCATGTAAATAATAGCACTTGTGCATGCTTATATTGTTCCTCTACTTCATTTGTGTATAAGTTCTAAAATGCAATTTCAGTTCATAATCTTCATGGACTCGTCCATTTCAGCAATGTATTTTTTGTTTGAAACATCAACCCAGTCATCCTTGATTGAAATTTAATAAAGATAATTTTTAAAGAATTCAATTGAAATAATATTATGTTTTCAATTCTAAGTTCCTTCCACAATGACAACTTAATCGACCAGAAGAAAATGTTTTGCAACGTATAAGAAAGCAAACCAAATCTGATATCAAAAGTGCTTCGTAACTAGAAAATTTTCAAATGTCATATCAAAATACCAATACCACAGAAAGATATTATTCACTGAATGTCTCAGGCATTAGTAAGAAAGTAACAACCTAAAACATTAACTCAACTGCTAGTTAAATGGGACTACAAATCTCCTTGAAAGAGAGCATAAACTTCCATTTATAAAAAATTTTCAAAAACACAAAAAAATAAAATAAAATAAGTAACCATTATATGATCATAGGTAAGCATGCAATAAGCAAAGAAACCAACTGAACCTTTTCTTTTCCAGTCCATGACATTCGACACAAACAATTTTGGTTCATATTAAAAAGCAATATTCTCAGAGACTATTCCAATCAAACACATTTCATACATTTAAGAGGATGGACAAATTTGTAGATCTACAACAACTGGTCAACCTATCGTCTAGTCATGACCAAAATTACAACTTCAGATAAGTCATAAGACTGAAAAGTAACAGATAGATCTCAGCAAAATTGTATATTTGGCAGACTCATGACTCGTAATTTGTTAGAACAAAGCAAAATAGGCAACTATAACCAGGCTTAAACAAACATATTCAAAAAATCGACAAAATTCAGCACATATTTATGAATACCAGCAACAAGACACCTTTAGCCATATTTGCATATTTCATTCATAGACGTCCAACAAAATTTTAAAAAAGTGCACCAAAATAAATGTAAATTGTTCATGATAAATTTTGAGCTAAACCAACATTTATGAACAGAGGTGGAGCACATACCAATATACCAGTCAAAGCAGAAATTCTGGACATCACAAATTGCATGTTGCTCAACCTGAAATTTAATTGTAGTCTCTTGTCCTCGATACTCTTCCCTATATTCTCATATATTTTTTTGACCCTAAACAGTAAAAGAAAAGCAGCAAATTTTTCTAGTAAAACAAAAGAAAGGGATGAAATAATCTCCACTGAAAATATTCTGACCATCAGTAATCACTATTAAAAATATAGATTACCACAGGCGACCTTCGTTCTCAAATACAGACAACAAAATAATTTTCACACTATGGTAGCACTCCTCAACTGCATATCGCATGTAATCATCTCTAGAAATCTTCAACCAGAGATCCGCCTGTAAATCTTTCGACTCTGCTGCGATATCTCTGGCCAAAAATATCTGATCGAAACAAGATAAGAACATAAGAAAACTAAATCTACTATACATCTAGTCTGTTGTGGAGCAAGGAAAGAAGGACCTCTATTACCTTGTTAGCCAACAAGAATAGGGGCCACTGAACCATCGGAAGAATTTCAGAATTCTTTGGTAGTATAAGTAAATCCCTCTCTCTGTAAATTTAACAGAGTATTATAAACCAGAAAATATTATAGTAGATTACACAAATTAATAATGGTTCTTGAAACCAGATATCTACACTTACGAATTATTAATATAATCTTCTTCTCGCAAATTTTCCACAACTTTATTCCAGAAGGGAGCAAATCTAGCAGCATCAAACTTATTTAACTCCACACCCTTCAACAGTAATCATTAGAGTTAATGGCGAGAACTATTACGCTTGAAAAACAAACTGAATAAGAAGTTAGAACACCAAATATAAAGGGAAAGCAAAGTACTTTTAACTCAACAACAATGAACTTAACACAAGACTAGATGGTTTTGGTAAAGCATATATAGGTTCAGTTCCTAAAGGAGTCAACGCAATTGGCCTATTTATTAAGTGGGTTCGATTGGGTTTTAGAGATTGGCATAATTGTCCAATTTGATCTTATTAACAATCATATTAAATTTCACAAACAGGCCATTTTTGTAAGACTCCATCTATCGTATGGTTTGTAATTTTTCCCAGGCAAATATTAACCTATCCAAGAGTCAACTGGGATGTAGACTGCCCCTTTTTGGACTGCCCAAGTCTGGCAACCTTTGTGAACCAGGCCTACCATCTGATTTTAGTCCTGTGGTAAATCCGATTCCAGATTTTTTTGACCTTTACTTTTTATAATTTAAGGTTAACTCTAGACTCCAATCCCTTCAGAAGGAACAATGTATTACCTGAACAGATGAAGATAGCTGCCTCCTGTATATATAATGGAATAAAAGCTTCAGAAAGAAATCTTAAGAAACAAATTAATCAGAAGGTCATATGCAAGTCCAGACCTTTTTGGGAGAACAACATGAAGGTTGGTCATAAATGCTCCAGGAAATTTCTCAAATAGTCTCTGGACAGCTTCCACTGATCTGATCTGAGAACACACATGGTGCAAAAACAAAGACGTAATGAAGGTTCTTACTATGTTAAGTATTAAAAAAGTGGACTGAATCAAATAAGTTATAACAAAGTGCTTATATTTTGCTTTCTCAAGAAAAGGATCATCAGAAATTTAAGTTTTCAAAACTAACAATGGAGCTAAAGTGTCAAGAAAAATTCATATGGGAAAACAAAGAAATTGCAGGCAAGGTCTGCAATTTCGTACCGTACCAGAGTTTCGATAATTCTCTAGTATGGTACGGTACGGTATACCGAATGGTACGTTTCGGTATACTGTTCGGGCGACGTCGACGTCGCACATTAAAAAAAAAGGAAAAAACAACATCACCCGTGCAATGTCGCCTCCCTTCTCGAGCGATGTCACCTGTGCGATGCGACGTCGCCTCGAGAGACATCGACTCCCTTCTCAGGTGACGTCGCCCAAGAAGTCCCCTCGGCCATGTCGCCCGAGCAAAAAATAATAATTTTTTTTATTAAAAAAATAAAAAACACGATATCGAGCAGTAACGGGCGGTCCATGTACCGGTATCCTATCAAACCGGTACCTACCACCCGTACCAGGCGGTATGATTCGAAATTGCATACCTTGATTTAAGGTGTGGAATGTATCTTTACATACAAAGTTAGACGATGCCAACCGGGATCAAGATACAAAGACAAACAGCAGTTTATAATTGTGAAGAAAAATAATAATTGCACTTTGAGAAAACATGCTGATCCACTTTCCAAATAGTAATACTTTCAGAATAAAAAATGTAAAACCAAGTAATCTGTAGTGTTGCATAATTGCATTTACTATGAGGTTGTTAAGCTCTTGCTAATAACAACATCCACGATTCATACTTGATTAAACCTACCTCACCCAAGCGATCTCTTGCACCAAGTAAGAATCCGTAAGCTGCTGACATCAAGGTGTAAAAGATATGAATATCCAGAAGATAAATCTGCAAAACAGAGTAACAGATTGATAGAAAATCATGTAAATGTTATTTGACATGTTACTAGGATATAGTAGCTACAGCACAACAAAAAATAATGTTCAATAACTTCAAGGAATATATTTATACTGTAATAAACCAATGTTTATGCAAAGACAGTCATACTGTTAAACATTGAAGCTCTCCACAATTCATCCAACAAAATACATACTATTACTAAATAAGTTGGTATTGGTATCATACGTCTGCTTTTAGATTAAGTGGAACTAAAGGAAATTCTCTAAACTATAACTCAACAGTATCCAACTTATCAATTATGCATGACAAAAATTAAAGGAAAAACAATAATGAATAACACTTACAGCAAACACTGGTGCCCACAAACTAAGAATTGTCAGTGCATTATGATTGTCTGCAGGAAGTATCAAAATAGTTACAAAGTACTCCAAAATAATCCAATTTCCAGATGCAAAATATGACCAAAATAGTATACCACCATGGCAGGCCAAGTAACTTTGACTTGAATAAAAGTATACATGCTTTAAGCAAGATCTACAAGCAACAACCAAATCTACTAATCGTTGGCATGATGTTGTCCTAGGATCTGATGGATCATTTCTTCCTAATACAGGCTACGCTGGTCTTGGATATGTTCTTGAGGACAGAAAGGGAAAGGTATTGGCAGCTGGATGCTCACAATGCTTTGCAACTAATCCCGAGCAAGCTGAAGGATTGGCATTTTTTGAAGGACTGCAAAGAGCAAGAAGGGAGGTGTGCAGGAACATCTTAGTATGTTCTGATTCATGGAATGTATCAGATTTGCGGTTTGCCCGTATTCAGTACCTTGGTACCATGGGGCTGTTTTTGATGACATCTCGCAGTTTGCCAGGGAGGTCAATGTCACACTAGAATCATCCAGAGAGATGATTTTGACTGGAAAGATTTTACTGACAACTAACATTGAACATTAATTGTCTTCACTTTTCAAAAAAAATTAACGTTATAGACATGAGAACAAAAATTTAAAACAAATCCAAGCATTGACTATAAAAACATACTGCAGAAATATTGTATTTCTTTTCCCTACCTTAGATATCAAAAAAGGCTGTGTCGTTGAAATGCCCCAGTGACATCACAATAACATTGAACATTGAACATAACAAGGATTAGGAAAGAATAACATAGAACATAACAAGGATTATGAAAGACTCATTGAAATACAAACAAACACACGGATGCCCATACACTGAGGGGAAGATTTGGAAAGAAGAGAGAAGAAAAAATGGGCATAACTAAATATAAGAAGGTCCAACTAGAGAGAAATTAACTGCTATAACCAACACATTTGTGGCATAGGAAAAAAAACTAAGAGCCAGTAACTACCGAATCTACAAAGATGACCATACACCAACCAAAATTGTTTCCTCAAAAAACTAGCAAGAAATAATAGATAATACCAGTAAGCTAGATCAGACTGCCCATTAATAACACATGACAAAGATCATTCAACTTAAGAATGATGGTTGTAACATGGCAATGTTGATGGCCAATATCAAAGCAAAATGCTATTAGTGACAACCATGAGAACAATAACATGAATGAAAGACCATAGTGCATTTCAAGCAAAAAAGATCAACATTCGAATTAAAATTCAGATACTTATAAGCATGGTTTGCTAAATCAGAATGATCAGTATGGTTTGGCTGGTATTTATGGGTCCAACTTCTGACTGATAAACCGACAAGCGTCCAAAACAGTCTGATCTGGTTCTATCTATCAATCTATCTATATTTTTTATAATTTTTGCATAAGAACCAACTAAGTTGCAACTATCGACCAATTGCCAACTGCTACCACCCGGAAACAGATGGTCTGGTCCAGATTCTATATATATAAAAATATATTTTCTTTTAACTAGGGTTCAGTTGGGATGCAACCACTCACATGGTATTGCAGGGAGGCTTCAGCCATCACCACCCAAACAGCCGCTCTTGTTGTCCACTCTAATACACCTTCTATCCTCTTCCTTCTCCACTGCCTCCTCTTCTTCCTTTTCCTCCGCTCCTCTACCTCCGACAGCACCATTGTACATTCTGGCATTCAGACACAGAACAACAGAATGGACTGGATCCATACCGGTCTGGTCATGGACCAGCATGGGTCCAGTAACCGATACTGCACCCCTTGGTTATAAGAGAACCTTCTAGGGACAAACAGTAGTTGCATTTGTAAAAAAAAATAAATAACAGAACAGTAACTGAGAACCACCAAATTAAGAACTTCATACTCCAAAGATCTATGTGCTTCCTCACTGTGTTGGCCAAGAATCTCAAGCCGACATAGCCCGAAACTCGAAATAGTGGGTCGTGCTATCAAGTTATGAGTTCACGTTTGTAGAGTCAAAAAGGACATCTAATTATGAATTGGACCCTTTATGGCCTAAGAGTAAAGATTTATAGCCGATATGTCACGAACGGTCGTCGCACACTCGCAGCAACTTCGCTCAACGTTCCGTTCGTCGCTTGCCCATGCTTGTACATATCTTTGGCAGCCTGTTTTGCCATGTTTTGGTGTGTTTTTCCTTGTAAAACAGCAGAAAACAGCAGCTGCAGCGCAGCAGAACGATCGCTCGCTGCATCTGCCCAGAAATCCAAAAACAGCTCCGTTTTCGTGTGCCGCGGGCTGATTTCTGCAGGCCGCGGCCATGAAATTTTTGTCAGCCATCTCAGCACCCTGGAACCCCCCGGGTTGTCACGGACAAAATTGTAAACGGCTTGTTCGGTGTAATGCTTGTGCTTGTCCGTGTCCCTTTTGGGTTGTCATATAATGTAAAGCTTGTAAAGGGCTTGCCAAAGGCAAAATGCCCATATTTGAGTGAGTTTGGCAGCCATTGTAGGCTTGTCCATAAAAGTATGCGTCGAGGGATTACTTGTAATAGAATTCGGTCTGTAGTGGACCAATTTTATGCCTTTGTTGTGCAACCGTTCTGAGCTTGTGATATCCATTGTTGGAATGTGCATTGGCTATAAAGTGTTTACTAAAAGAGTGGCTTGTGGATCCCGTGTGAAGCGCTTTCTCCGTCTCCGTCTTTCTTTGCAGGTCCTAAGGGATTGCAGGAGATTTCGTAAGGTGACCTTTGCGGTGATACGCATTGGTGCCGCACGGCTTAGGCAAAACCAAATAAGTCCGTGATGACAGTTGGTATCAGAGCGGGACAAGCTCACTTAGAAACACTTAGCATGCAAACGTGGGGGACCTTGTCAGGCACCACGAGGATAAGCTAATAAGAATTGCGGAGCGCACAAAGGTGGGGATGGCTGAGTTCGAGCAGTAGCTCGACATTGACACCCAAACTTGCGATTGCTCGAGGCAAGCTGGGTGCTTGGCCAAGGATGAGACCGTGCAAGTTGCAAAGTTGGGTTGCTCAATGATCGAAAGAGTTGTGCAAAGCTCACAGAGGTGAGGAAAGTTGCAAACTCAAGGAATTGATACTCATGCAAGGTCTTGCATGCGGACGATGGATTGTCCCGTGATGTGCGAGATACTTTAAATGTCCTGAAAATGTAAAGCATGTTGCTTGAGGGGTGCAAAGGATGAGTATTGGTGAGGTGTCACAATCTAGCAAAGTGCATTCTGAAGGCAAAATTGGGCACGATTTGTTCAAAGAAAGGCGGAGTAGTCCAAGGGGACGGTGGTCTCCAAAACTTCCAGAGGGAAGGATGCGAAGAGAGATGAATGAGGCGGATATCCAGGAGGGATAAGTCCCGCTCCGAATGTGAATCTGGTGCAATGAATCGCTTGAGAGTACTCAAGACAGAGCTCGAGGATCGAGTGAGCGATGAGGAGTCATCGTATGATCTCGCAAGTGGCAATCGTTGGTGGACGATAGCGAGAACAAATGGGGAGCAACCAGGGCAACACAAAGTGAAGGCACACTAAGAGCCGATCAGTGAGTTCGGACTCAACCGAGGGTCGACCGTGGAATGGTGGGCGGGCCACCATTAATCCAATGCTAATCGAGAAGCGTAACAACTTGGGGAAGACTTGGTGAAGTACCCAAATCGCGTGAAGGGAGTTGGCTTTAAGACTAAACATGGAGCGAGGCTTGGTGCTTTCCTTACACGAGGTCAAGGACATGGACTCTTGCCGAGGCAAGAATCGGATCATGTCGTTCCATGGGTTTCATATTCAGATGGAGCAAACTCATCTTGCATGGTGCCAAAGACGAAGGGAGCTTGAGGCACAAACATCTTATCTCGATAAAGCACTTGGTGGAGATTCTAAGGTGATGCAGATTCTTGAGGCAAAGTTGGTGTCAAAAGGCCTTAGCACGGGGCAGAGGATGCAGAGACAGCTACTCTTGAAGAATATGCCACGATGTTGCTATTCAAGTTGCTACGAGGAAAGCGGTGCGCATGGAGTGGCCGGGTAAAAGAGTCCCAGGATCATAATGGTGCACCTATTTAGGCCAAGTCGAGACTTCGGAGGAGGCTGCTAAGGCGATGGATGCCCTAGGGCTAGCCTTCGTCGAGTGTGACCCGAGAGTGGGTGGGCGAAGGTCGATTGCCAAAGAAGCGAACAGAATCAAGTTGGCGAAGGCCCGCGATGTGTTGGCGGAGTCCACACACGGAGATATCGCAGTCGAGTTCATACCACAGGATCGAACGCAAGGAGATGTCACCAGGAGGCGATGATGATGCAGTGGATCGGGGTGGAATGGTTCGTGGCAAGACGACACACACAAAGATATCCCGTGAGGGACATGGTCATCGGAGATACGACCGAGAGCGCGACAAGGAGCTCCAAGTTGGTGAACAACACGACGGTAAGAAGAGCTATGGATTGGCAAGTTGAATGCCATGGTATCGCAGAGAGGCGGGTCTTCCGTGATGCACCGAATGTTGCATTGAATGGAAGCCTGGACATCACTTACGGGGGCTATGCACTCAAGGAAGAAGTTCGGGATGCAAATACCAGGGAGTCCCATTTGGGATTTGGATCATACAAAGGTATGATCGAGTGTGAAGAGTGAACTACTTGAGCTCACATTCGCTAAGGGAGCCCTGCAAGTCGAGGACAAGGCGAGTGTTGCGAACATGCAGACCAATGTAGCTAAGGAGAACAGAAATGGTGCAAGTCCTACAACATGTGTGGCGGTGGCCATACATGGGAGTTGGAGATTTCCATCGACCAGCGGGAATCGCCGGAGAACACAGAGGTGTTGAAGTCGGGGCCTAAAAGGGCGTGGAAGCAATGACGAGTCCAAGAGGGACTCACTACCCAAGATCAATCATCTGGTTAGATTGAAGGTGAACTCAGAGGAGTGTCACAATGCCATGAAAGGAGCATCTACTGATCACGAAGAAGGGACGCAGATGCTGAGACAACGGATAGTAGTGCCATGGCTCGCGATGCCATGGTACCGCCTGAGGCGGGACTTCCGGGAGTCATCAATCCTTGCTCTCTTAGAGGGAGAGCACTTGGTCGTGATATGGGCGTGGAGGAGGAGAATGCACGGCAAACTCCATGTACCAAGACAAGGTCAAGGGCGAAGCGAGAACTTCGTAAGACCGATGTCAGCATGCACTTTCCATCAAGATAGCGTGAGAAGGACTTGGTCGATGCAAGAGTGCATGACCAAGGATCAAAGGCGAAGCGTGGTGCCGCACTTTGCATACTCAAAGGATTCGCGACAGGAAATGATGGAGAAGGCAGTACAACCCCAAAGGCGACCAAATCTTAAAGTGGGAGTGATAACTTCTTGAATTCCAAGTTCAACGGCAATGAAGGTGAATCCCAGAGGCGACTCTGGTAGAATCGCAAACACTTCAAGTGCTTCTAGTGTGAGCTAAGAGCAGCAGAATTACAATGATGCACGAAGTACAAACTCGAGGAGGCTGGCGAAGACAAGTAACCTTTGCCTTTCAACTCCCAAGAGAACGGGCGGAACTCCGGACCTCACAGCTCTCTTAGTTATCCAAACAGAGGAGCTCGGATGCCAAGACCCTTCAAGACAACTAAGTGGAAGAAGATTCGATGGGCAAATTTCATGAGGAAGGACTCGAAAACTTCAAAGGTGCGAGGTGATGCTCGTTAAAGCTCCAACAAAGCATCTATCCGTTCAAGAGACACGAATAATTTCAAGGGCGATATCAAAGATGGTCTTTTTCCTTCATCGGATGAATCGCGCAAGAACGATGATGATCAAAGACAATTGCCAACCCCACACCAAAGTCGAGTCATTGGCGAGTTCAAGCGAAGACGGCGGATTAAAGTTCGACGACTCAACAACAAGTGAGAACAAATGGGAGCAGGGGCGATCGCAATAGGAGCGTAAGATCGAAGATCCAACAAAGAAAAGAAGTTGCGTCACAAGAAAGGCTTTCACGAGGGGACGTCGAAGGATTAAGTGGGGGAGAATGTCACGACAAAATTGTAAACGGCTTGTTCGGTGTAATGCTTATGCTTGTCCGTGTCCCTTTTGGGTTGTCGTATAATGTAAAGCTTGTAAAGGGCTTGCCAAAGGCAAAATGCCCATATTTGAGTGAGTTTGCGACCATTGTAGGCTTGTCCATAAAAGTATGCGTCGAGGATTACTTGTAATAGAATTCGCCCAGTAGTGGACCAATTTTATGCCTTTTTGTCTGGCAAACGCTCGAGCTTGTGATATCCATTGTTGGAATGTGCATTGGCTATAAAGTGTTTACTAAAAGAGTGGCTTGTGGATCCGTGTGAAGCGCTTTCGTCTCCGCCTTCTTTTACGGAGTCCTAAGGGATTGCAGGAGATTTGGGTAGGTCGACCTTCGCGGATACAGATTGGTGCCGCACGGCAGGCAGTAAACCATTAAGTCCGTGATGCAGGTGGCACATCGACGGGCTTTCAAGATAGTGTCGGGCGTTGAACACTTTCACAAGTTTGCACGCCAACTTGACGGAAAAGACTTGGGGAGTAGTTGTTTGCGGACTTGCATTTGCTCATTCACCCCTCTAAAGTCCTTGTTTTCCTCCTCTCTTTCTCGCTTTCTTGCACTCCAAGTGCTCGCTCAATGCTTGTAAAGCTTTCCTCTTCGCGAGACGTCGGGACTTGTCGTCGCTCGCTCCAACAACTAATCAACTTCTCTTTTTACAGTCCTACGGGACTCAGACGAGGTTGCATTTCTGGTGACCCTTTCATGGGACGTATGTCGCATGGGCGCCCAAGACTTAGGCAATCCAAGCTAAGTCCGACCGAAGTGGGCGCAAAGGCGATTCTTGACTTAGGCAACTTCAGCTAAGTCGGTGGCTTGCCGCAAGGGTGCCTCACCACTTAGGCAATTCTTGCTAAGTGCGTGACAGATAGGCATAGAGGTGAAGAGGTCCAAGGAGTTAAGTACGTTAACAACTTTTATTGTGTTTTGAGTCATATTTGGTTGTGGAGATGGTGTCAACACCCTCGTGTTAGCATTGATATTTACTATGCCATGCTGATGACATGTATAGTGCCATCATCCACTCAAAATAGGGGTTCCAATAGCGGTTAGATTAGTGTTTTTAAAAACGCTAAGCGCCAAGGTCCCAAAACACCCAAGCGCTAGAGGCTCACCTAGGCGCCCGCCAAGCAAAGTGAGATGCCCAGAATAACAAATTTTAAAAATATTTCTTACGATTGATAAATATGATCCTAAAAATAAAAATACCACAATATAGTTTTTCGATGGAGACCTATGCTAAACAGGTAACTATCCAGTGTTAAACAGTCCTAAAGAGTGATCAATATGGTGCTAAACAGTTCTACATAGTGGATCAATATGGTAATAAACAGTTCCAAAGAGGGAACTGAGAATAGGAGTATCCGATGGCTGTGGAGGAAGGAGAGGGCAGTGGCAACAAATGAAACTGCAAAAAAAGAGGCGGATGAAGGTGGCAGCAGATTAAGGGTAGAGTTTCACTTCGAGTAGGAAGAGGGTTGGTTTAGGATACATTAGTTGGTTCGATTGAACCAACTTGCTCGTTCAATCGAACCAGGCTCAAACCCCAACCCAACTTCACGAAGGTGCTCGCCCAAACACCTTTTGAAAACGCTGGGTTATATAACTGTAATATACTAACCTACTTTATCATCCTTGAAGGGCACAACTAGTTAAAGTCGAGTGATGATGATCCAAGAAAACTGGCTCCGAGTACTGCTTCAACAAGCCTACAGAGATGATCCAAGTTAAATGACGTCTACAGCATCAACAACGTACATGGCACGTGAATATCAATCTGCACTTTGATTCGACCCAACTCCAACCTCTTTTTCCTACTCACCAACTTATGCTGAACGCATAACATTCCAGACCATCAACTCCGAAATAATCCCCTCCCCCCTCCCCCCTCCACAAGGTAACATTTCAGCACATGACCAACATGGGTGCAAGTCAAAATGAGAGACCTTCCACATGTACCTTGTTGTTACTGTAACTAAATGAGTTACAAAAAAAACAATTATTTTATGCCACACTTTTGACATCACCAGAATTTAGAGGAAAAGAAAAAGTGCCATTCTGTCAAAATACATATTCAGACTATGTTCAGCGATTTTGCAACCAGTGTCTAAATCAACTCCTATCCTGCCAAGAGAAACATTCCCGTTATAGCCTTATTATGCAAAAACTTGCCTAGTATGGGAATATGGCAATAAGCTTAAATTCAGTATGTATTAGCATACAAAAAAAATCTAGACCACTAGATCTCACCGCCAACCTTAATCATGCAAAATATTTTCTCTATCCACTAATACAGCAATTAAACATGTCTAGACTACAAGATCTCACAGCCAACCTTAATCATGCAAAAAATATATTCTTTATCCACTAAACAGCAATTAAACATGTCTAGACTAGTAGATCTCACAGCCAACCTTAATCATGAAAAATATATTTTTTATCCACTAATACAGCAATTAAACATGGTATATGGCAAATCAACCCCACAATTATGCAACACCATATGCATGACTAGTCAAGCTCACATTGAAAAGCAAAACTATATGAAGCATTAAGAAATAAGACTAAAACATGAAACTTTACTACTTGTTACTTGAGAAAATGACAGAATGGCAAACAGGAGAATACCACTATCTCATAAGGTAACTTTGAAAGGAAAAAAAGGTAAAATCATAAGTGCTTACTCCTAGACACCAAATCATGCCATGAATATTGTAAGTCTTTGAAAGTAACAATAGTCTTAGTTGGTGTCACCAATGGCTTGATCTGCAGAGAAATGAGAAAATCTCAATCATATTATCATATATAGCAAGTGAACCTTAAGTAGTTCAATGAAACAAACCACTTTCCTGGAGAAAATAGGCAAATGAAAATTTACCACCAAGTACCACAAGCCAGAATAGTACATATCTGCAATTTAAAAACAACAAATAAGAGTACACATTTGAGGAAGCCGTATAAACAGAATTCAAGTAGAAGTTAAATATCAAACCAACCAAAACATGTATTTTTCAAATAACTTCATAAAATTGAAGACTATAAGTTACAACAGAATTTCCAAGGAACTAACACTAGAAGTCATTACACTCAAAATCAGAAAAGAACTTTCAATAAGAGTGTGAAAACAAAATGCTGCATGAACAGATCAACAGCACAAGGACATCATGAAAATCTCACGTTACGTCAGAAAGATACACATATATTAAGAATCTGCAACTATTTGCAATCAGAAAAAAGATAAGACAGGTGCACCCATTGCACAAGACTCCCGCCAATGTAGGATTGGGATTTGGGGAGGGTCAATATATGCAGCCTTCCCTCTAATTATAGAGAGGTTACTTCCGTGACCCAATTCCTACTCTCCTAGGTTGCAAAGAAGTAAACTTACTATTGTACCAAAACCTGCCCTTTGTCCTCACTATTAGAAAAGATAGTGTGTGAAAATTATACAACACAATACCTTTCAAATGTAACCCTCAATTCAGTACAGCAAAATGCATCAATAAGAACACTGGGAACCTCAAGTATAATTAATATGGATTGATCCATACTAAGATCCCCATGTGACAAAACAATTTAGTTCCATATGATTAATGCCCAAAATGGGTACACTTGAACATAAATAAGCAAAGTACCCAAAAATAGTCAGATTTTCCATCCCAATTAACAACCCATCAACCAACTTCGGCAATTGAACAAAATCAGATGAATCCTTAACAAGAGAAGCATATATTTTACCATAGAGAGAAATACATACCTTCGAAAGATAAGAGAAGAACGAGTAAAGAGAACACATTGAAGATAATGACAACAAAAACAGTCATGGAATGGTGGCAAAGCATGGGAAATCAAAATTCTCTTTGGATTATTACAAGGAAATTGGACAACAACAAAAAAGCCATGAGTCCCAACTATTTGAGATCGACAATATGAATCTTTGGCTACCATTAAGATTTGTAAAAAGTCATATATTTAATTAAGTTTAGAATATTTAAAATTTTAAATATTTATTTATAAGGTCTTTTTATTCATTTGTCTCTTATCATACCACTAGCATTAATCATTTCACCTCTTCTTACAACCCACCGGATCCATATGTTCTTACTACCACATCCATGTCTCATAAGCACATAGATGTTGTACTGTATTGAAATAGCATATCAAGAGAAATATTCAGCCAAGGGAACAATTTCACAAACAATTTTTGGCACACATCATAAGAAAGATGCTTACTTAATATAGTCAGTGGTCCTCTCATACATGCCACGTCCAACATAGAATTGTTCCTTGACATAAAGAAAAGTAGTCTCACTTGAACAGAGCAAGTAGATCAAAGAAACTAAAAGCTCAAGAGACAAAGATCAGGAAGCCTTGCAAAATATGAACCTGGTGCAGCCATTTCACAAGACGAATTACAGGCCAACGATAACACAAATCTGTCAGATGATGGCAGAATGGAATTCGCACAAGGAAGCCAATGAACAACTTGACAGCAGCATATATTCCAACTATGAAGACAAATATTCTAAAAGCAGCAGAATTGGAACCATCCTGGAGTGCTTTACTGAAAAAAACAGATACCATTTCATAAGCTTATCAAAATCTATCACCATAAAAGACAAAAAACAACCCATAAGTACATCAAATTCAATACCAAAAGAAAATTAGAGAAAAAATTCAGAAAACAGAGAATAAAATAAAGTATTGAATCAACATACATATATAAGTAACAGACAGCAAATGAAGCAACAGAAAACCATAACACACGATAAAATATTCGGGTAACAGCTGATCGACGTGATGTAGAATATGCACCATACATCATAAGTACATCCAGCACACCTGTCAGAAAATTAACATAATGATAAAAAATAATATTAAAAAATCTCAGTGGTTCACTGGGTACCAAGAAACATAAATGTTTACGAACTTACTTTCTATAAATTTCATCACAACATACGTGGGGCCCAGGCTAAGAACTTGCTTAATTGTTTTCCAGTTAAGCTTACCACCATTGAAGGCGATGATCGTTAATCCCTGAAACATATATATATATATATATATATATATATATATACATATATATATCCACATGTAAGTACAAATTGATTAAAAGAATGAACTAAAGCAAAGAGCAAAGAGAAAAGTAGCTTCTGATTAAAAAGAGTTGTTTCAATGTGCAAAATCAAAATTGTAGTAGAACCCCTTTGTTAAACATAATAAATGGTTAGAATCCTTTTGTTCAACATAATAAATGGTAGCCACAGTCATGATAGATTGGGAACAGATATGATAACCCTAGAGATAAGCAGTTCTCACAATAATGACAGGCATACACCATAATCTAAATTTAGCTTTACATAAGGAACAATTGGCAGTTATCCAAGCATTTGAAGAATAAAGTACCAATATAATGGATAAGTTTACAATGATATACCATCTGATTGCCCGAAGGCCCCAAACAATATTAATTTATGAAGCATATCACAGCAGACGACAAAAATAACAATTAAAATATTTAGTGTAAAATTAGGATGTACAGCTCTTAATCAACCGATATATAAATGTAAATAAACTAGGAATGTTGGCAATGCTCAAGTTTATGATATCAGCAAATTGTAATGGAAAAAGGGAAAACATGATCTAAAATAAGAAATTGTTGGACTAAAAACAAATTGAAGCCAAACAGAGAGAATCTCTGGAGATCAATGAAACTTTGACACAGACAAGGCTCATGCATGAGAAAGAAAATTATTGAGGATGATTAAGGAAGAGACCTGTGTGACCAATTCTCTAAGCTCAAATTGTCATACAGAGGGCAATCAAGCAGCATACTGGACTGTTACACAAGGAAGAAAGGCTAAGGATGAAGTTTTTTGAAAGGATGCTTTTCCATTGAATTTTGCAACAATTTGCACACTGACCTGATAAGATATTATTGTAGACTGATACTAGTTAATATAATTCATACTCTCTATGGAAAAAGGAAATTGAAGCCAAATAGCTAGACATTTTTAGTTGAAAGGATGTGGATCCAGACCATATTGATCACTGTAAGTTCTAGATGCAGACAGTCAGATCAGTTCATAATTAAGTGAAAAAACACATTTTACAATAAATATTATTTTGATTGTCCTAAAACATTTGGCATATACTTCTATCAGTTGGAATATTTGTGAACCAGATGACTAATAAATTGTATGAGCATGCTGATTCACATAATAAATTTTGGCATGCATGTCTATTATCAAGAAAGGCAGCTTCGGGGACCAGAATAAGATGAATGCAGCAAGTATGAGTTAGGCAACCTAAAACATTTAGACTTGGAACAAACTTATAATAATTCATCATAGTCCACTCATCCAAGTGATGCACCTGCCACATGCACTGGTATACAATAGAAGAGGAAATCATGATGCAAATTTAATTACCAAGTTATACATCTGCTAGAAGAAATTTCTTGATAATACTGCACAATCTTGCCAACTCAAAATTTTGAAAGTAGATAAAAAGGCAGGAAAAATGAACCATTATAATCTATAGACCTGGAACATCATAAAAAGAAAGATCCAGAGTCGATGAAAACTATGATAAAGATGTAGGAAAGTTCGGTGCTCCACAAAAGACGTTTTCCCATAATGCTTCCCTCCACCAACAGATAGCAAACCCTGCAGGGAAGGATTTACCAAGTCTAAGAAAGAAAACTTATATGAAGCAGCAAAAGAACATTCCCAACTAACACAAATACTATAAACAAACATTACAGCAAGTCCAGCAAAATGGATGCCTTTAAGTCAAAATTTCAAGCATACTATACAGATTTAATAAGATGTTTTGCTTCAGAAAGCTAGCAAGCAACTTCCTATTACAAAAACGTATAAAAAGATCCAAGAGAAAAATAAATATATCAGCATTGCTAGTGCATAAAATAAATAAAAAAAGTTGGCTAGCTCCCGCCCCAAGAAAATCAATTTCATTCATTATATTTGATTTGTTTACCAAGAACCATGACGAGCATATAACTCTGATACTTCATTATTTAGTTCCCCACCCAAACATTCTACTCTGTACATGCTCCTATAGTTTACCAGCGGCTAATGTGCACAAACACTATCACCCAAGCTAAGAATGATATGATGAGAATGATATATCAAATTGAACTTCAATGATCCACAACAATCTACATCTAAAATGGATTAACTGACTGATGAAATGGACACTATAAACAGAGTGGAACCCTCCACAGGATTATCATGCAGAACAAATTGCAAAAAGCACCGAATTAGATGCATGTACACAAATTAAAAAGGCAGAAAAGAAACAAAATTTGATCTGGATGAAGTGTCAGTATAACAAAAAGAAAAATATCCAAAATATAATATAGCACTAACAGACCATTTTCTTCTTGTTGGGCTTCAAGAAAAATGGTGAGCTAAGATTCCAAGGCCAGTTAAGCTTCAAACATCGAAGAGACCTAATTAAAAAAATGAATCAACAAATAGTGCAATAAAAGAAGATACTAATTCACGTCTTTCAGAACCTTACTAAGAAAAGTAAAGCATCTGAACATACCAAAAAATTCATTGAAATCATCATAGTTTCTCCAAGCTGAATGTGCTGCCCGCCCATTGTCATTGTTTGCTGCTTCCTAAATTAGACAAAGGCTTAAGCATAAAGAAATTAAAAATGAGAGGATACAAAAGAAAAAAAATGGATCAAAGTTTCCAATAGTGCCTAGTACAGTATGGGTGGCATTTATCAATTCCACAGCCCATCATACCAGGGTAAACCTGGCAATATGCTTGACACAGAGATTGTACTACCCAGTATATGATGGTACAGGCCTTGTACAGGGCTTTTTTTTCTATGTTCTTTTACATTTTTTCAATCTTTTTTCCTGAAACTTTGTAAATACCCATGTACCAACACTCAGTACACTGGCATGGACTGTTGCAATATTGTCCATACTGTATTGGTGCTGATCCACGTCCTAATAGGTACCTACTGGTCCAGGTCCTGATCGGCATGGTACAAGCCCAGGTCCTGACTGGTACAGACCATATTAACTGCATAGAAGTTTCAACCATAGAAGTAAATTTATGTCGAAAGCCATATTAACTGCATAGAAGTTTCAGGCCAAAAATTAGAAAGTACAAATTTAACCACAACCTAAGTATGCCAAGATCCATTAAAATGAATTATTTTTTTATGGTGAACACTTCATTTACTTTTTGATAGAGGATGTTCATCTACAATGCAGTGTCACACCCCTATCAAGCCAAAAATAGCAAAGCACATCCCACTTGTTTCTTGCATGAAGAAGTATCTATTATGATATCCACAGTAAATCATATCCCCATATTTGTCTAGCTAGTCCACCATTTCCCACCATGTAGCATAATCCAGTCATCATGCCTCCACTCACACACTCATACATGTTTGTAATCAACCATTAACTCATGCATGTTCCTCGTACTGTACCTCCAAACTGAGTTGATCACCTTCTCTTGCCTATTAACCAATGTTTTGACAAATCTAAACCATTTTAGTAGCTTTTCCTCATCACCCTCTGTCTTCAACCAACTTCAACCTGACAAAAGGTCGGTCACAGCATTATGCCTTTCACATGTACAATAGCCATTCATCTCAACATCTAACATATAGTTACACCAACTTTTGCAGTTGTTGAATCTGAACCGCAGAAAATTATAGTGTAATAAATTAATAATACACTTGGTCATGGCTAACCATGGTGTTCTCCTAGCAATCTGAAAGGCCACACAGACAACCCTAGCAATTTCTTTGAGGCACTTGAATATTGAATAGCCTTTCCGTGAAATACCAAGCCCAATCTTTACAAATTTGCCAATTAAAATTATCTTGAAGGTTCCAAGTCCACCTGTTCCATATATGGCCACAACATGTCATTCACAGGACACAATAAGTAGTTACCAATCTAGATAGAGAATACCTATTTTGTTAAAGAGGGGAAAAAAGCAATATTTCCTGCCATTGCTAATGGTAGAACCAAGATTTTTTTTCCTGGAACTTGGCATCTTAAATCATGGAGACATCGCACAAACTCTCCTTAATACTCTTAAGATAATATAGATCATGTACCAATCCCCACATAGTAGATGACGATATTTATCTGAATTCTGAACAACCAAACCAATAGAAGCATAAGTACAGTGGAGCTTATAGGCATGATACAAGATATTTGAAGGATCTGTCATGCCTTAAACAGGAGAAGGGTCATTAAAGAGTTTTGGACCTTGATCAAGTTTGAAATTCTTGGTCACTTAAAGGAATTAGATGCAAGCATCAAATACATAAGTAGCAGACTGTGATCGAAAAGACACGGAGTAAGAAGCAAGCTTTCAAATATCAGTTGGACTGGTATGTACCAACTGGCATATATCGGCAAGGACCTATATATACTGCTCTAACCAAGGACTGATAACAGAACATATAGATCAATATTAGTCAATATCTTTCATTATTTATTCTGGTGATACCAAGCAACACATCAGACCATCCGGTACACCAGTATGGTACTAGCCTAACCTGTCAAGGAAACTGTTATCATGTATGAACTGAAATTTAAATCCTTGGTTAAAAGCAGAACAAATTTCATAAATCACATTAAATTAACTGAATACGGCTATTAAATTTATCTGCATATTAACAACCAAAGCCTTCAATTCACCGGATGCTGCTATAAACATCTATATAATTAGAAAGAACTAAAATAAGAAAGAAAATTGAGACTTACAGCTGCTATTACTTCATAGAGGGGAAATAACTCGACCAAGAAATGATACTCCATCTGGAGCGTGCAACTGTTGGCAGGTTGTGCAATTGGTTGACGCATTATCACCTCTAATTCTCTTGCCATCTTTTCAAAAATTGAAAGGCTATAATTAGATAAAGTACTAAAATATTCTAACATAAAAACTTATGAACAAAACTGAACTCAATTTAATACAAAACAAAGTAATCTAATTATAACTACATACACAAGGCAGAACATACTGAGAAAAAGAATTTAAAAATATGAATTTAATAATGCAAGTAACTAATTTCATGAAATACACACCCTACATCATTTTCTCACACCAAAGAGGCAACCACCCTTAGGGAACTCATTTTGTTAAAAAAAATGGAAGTTACAATAAAGGGAAATAGGAAATCAAGAGGAAGATGAAAATCATAGGAGACCTCAAAGTTCTCAAAATTAAACACGCAGCAAGAAGCACACAATATCCAAGTAAAAGAATCACAACATAGTTTCTCGTGTCAGCTCAAACAGGAAACAAGAACAGCAAAGTACATCCCAAACTAATCTTCAGGATAGCATTGCAGCGGTCAACCTCAATACACTACATACTTTTTGAGTCTCTGTTGTCAGGAGTTGGATTTGGATTGGCTGAAGGGGAAGGAGAAAATTAGGTTTGGGATAAGCCAAGGGGTTTGGATCATCCAAGCCAGCCAAAACAAATGCCTGGGAAGCCTAGGTTCCATACCTAGGGCAGTTGCCCAGCCGGAGGAACCTAATCTAAGGTCCATCAAGGCGCCAGGCCTTGCAAGGCACCTAGGCAAATGCCTCACTGTGTTAAGCCTCATCAATAAATAACTTGGTCTTCAACAAGAGACCCACCTTGAGTATAAGGTACTGAAGCATCAGACATGTCATTCCAAACAATGTAATAGAGCCATATGTTTCCTTTTCTCAAGATCATTATAACCTAATAGGTGGCATGCTTGTGTGTTCTTAACAAATAAAGCATAATGTGGTATCTTTCCAATAGAAAACATGAAGTGTTGGCAGCTACAATGCATGAAAATTGAACATTAATGACAACAGAGACTCAAAAAGCAGTTCAAATAAATCTGGAATCAGACACCTCCTGGTAAGGGTCCATAACTGGTAGCTTCAATTGAATCCCAAATATTTTATAATGTGCAAAGAAATATTAAGCTATTCTTGGACTATATAATCATTCATCATCTATATGCTGTGACTGTTATGAAAGAAGTTTGTTAAGATCCTAAGATGTCTAAACTGATGGTAGAAACGACCTACATATGCAAGACACTAAGAAGTAAAACCAAACGGTTTGATGCAACAATCAAGACAAAACAGCAGCAATAAAACTTTGCACAAAATGCAGATATGCCTAAGATTAGACATCTTAGTTTGAATGGGTAAGGAGGCGAGAAACACAAACGAATGAAAACCACACGATGCATTCAACATATGTTTAAACTTAAATAAAGGGAATTCTATCATATGAGATCCTGCCAGCTGAATCCAAGAAAGTGTGTAGGCATTCAGTATGTCTTTTTTCCCCTCCAAAAGATTACTTAGTTGACAAAACTGCTGAACAGCAAGGTATGTCAGAAATTTTATGACAAATATTCAATGTAACTATTGAACAGATGCTTTACTTATTGGCTTGATTACATGTCTATATAAAAAATGCATTATGGTAATATAAATATTCTCTTTCGATCATAAGAGCCTTTAGTACCAGCCAACCAGTTAGAAAATAGAAGCATATAAAAAGCAAATGTATAGAAAGGTAAATAAGAAAATGGTGACTAGAATTTAAAAAGTAATATAACATATGCATGAGAAAATTTCCACTAGAATTCGACCAATTGGAGCTCTAAGGAGTTCTAAATTACTAAGATTTGTATCAGCAACCAGCTTGAGTCATTATGTTTTCATACAAGTAATGGATGAATTTACTAGGAATATTTTAAAAAAATCATGATGAGTGTGGTTTGTTGATAACAATGCTTTGATTGCTAGAGTCTATATGAGATAAATTTTAAACAAGAATTATGGCCTCAAATGTTCGAAATTGGAAGTTTCAGATCAAGTAGGTTCAGAGATTTTTTTTGAACTTGAATTGTGGACAAAAATGATAGAATAGAAATTTCAGAGTAAGTAGGCCAAGTCCTAATATATGATTGGTAAATTTAGCAATACCAGGAAAACAATCAAGATTTACTCAAAATAGAGGACAAGAAGTTGCGAGAAGCAAAGTTTTATATGTCAATAATCTATTGTTAAGGTACATCTATGAAAATATAATTCTTAAATATAAAGTGATATGGATAAAGTGAAATGAGTCCAAAATGGTTGTGTAACCATCATGTGTTCTTTAGATGAAAAAGAAACTTCTATAAGGACATTGTTAGCGAGCTATGCATGTGGATCATGGTATGCACAACAGCACAAAAACATCACTTAAGCTGATATTGAGATGGATACCAAAATTGATAAAATAAAAACATCTACATCCTTAAATAACAAGGAATAGTTCTACCAGAACTTAAATGAGAAGAAGTCCTTGACAAAAGGTGGGAAAGATCAGTGTGCCTCATCTCAGTGTCGGGCGTTGAACACTTTCTTGCTTGCGTCGGGATAGGCGGAAATTGTAAAGATTCGACGAAGGAGTTGTTCACCGACAAACAATTGCTAATCAACAGCAGAAAGTCCTTGTTTTTCCTGAAAGGCACAAACACCTCTGCGAACTTTCTTGTTAATGGGATAAAGGTTTCGCCTGACTGTATCGCGAGGCGTATGACTTGTCGTCGCTGTTCCAACAACTAATCAAGCTTCTCTATGGCAAAGTGAACCATGACAGCGAGCTCAAACTCATGAGAACAAATGAGGCAACTGGCAAGTGAGATCCTTAAAAGTGACAGAGAATATCACGGACAAAATTGTAAAGCGGCTTAGATTGTAATGCTTATGTGTCGGAAAGTGTCACCTTATGGGTTGTCGTATAATGTAAAGCTTGTAAAGAGAGCCCGAGCAAAATGCCCATATTTGAGTGAAGCGCCCATTGTAAACTTGTCCATAAAAGTATCGTCGAGGATTAAAGTGGACAATTTTATGCCTTTGTTGTGCCGCAAACGAGCTTGATAGCATTGGCTATAAAGTGTTTACTAAAAAAGTGGCTTAAGATTGATATGTAAACTTTTCATCCCGTCTTCTCTTTGCGGGTCTAAGGGATTGAGGCGGGTAACCGACCTTTCTTGGTGATGGCATTGGTGCCCGCCAGTTAGGCAAAACCATTAAGTCAGTGATTGGTGTACATGTGGAGTAGTGTCGAGAGCGTTGAACTCAGTTTGCACGTCAACTTGCTGGGAAACTTGCCTGCGAGAGTAGTTGTTTGCGGACTTGCAACGTGCTTTCATTCACCCCTCAAAGTCCTTGTTTTCCTCCTCTCTTCTCTGCTTTCTTGCACTCCAAGTGCTCGCTCAAGTGCTTGTAAAGCTTCCCTCTTCGCGAGACGTCGGGACTTGTCCGTCTTCGTTCCAACAACTAATCAACTTCTCTTTTACAGTTTGCAAGACGTGTGGTGACCCGGCCGTATATGAGGCGCCTTGACAATCCAAGCCTAAGTCCGACCATGAAGTGGGCGTAAAGGCGATTCTTGACTTAGGCAACTTGAAAGTCGGTGGCTTTAATTGAGGTGCCTCACCACTATAGGCAATTCTTGCTAAGGCGTGCGAGATAGAGGTGAAGAGGACCAAGGAGTTAAGTACGTTAACAACTTTTATTGTGTTTTGAGTCATATTTGGTTGTGGAGATGGTGTCAACACCCTCGTGTTAGCATTGATATTTACTATGCCATGCTGATGACATGTATAGTGCCATCATCCACTCAAAATAGGGGTTCCAATAGCGGTTAGATTAGTGTTTTTAAAAACGCTAAGCGCCAAGGTCCCAAAACACCCAAGCGCTAGAGGCTCACCTAGGCGTCCGCCCAAGCAAAGTGAGATGCCCCAGAATAACAAATTTTAAAAAATATTTCTTACGATTGATAAATATGATCCTAAAAAATAAAAATACCACAATATAGTTTCGACTGATGGAGACCTATGCTAAACAGGTAACTATCCAGTGTTAAACAGTCCTAAAGAGTGATCAATATGGTGCTAAACAGTTCTACATAGTGGATCAATATGGTAATAAACAGTTCCAAAGAGGGAACTGAGAATAGGAGTATCCGATGGCTGTGGAGGAAGGAGAGGGCAGTGGAAACAAATGAAACTGCAAAAAAAGAGGCGGATGAAGGTGGCAGCAGATTAAGGGTAGAGTTTCACTTCGAGTAGGAAGAGGGTTGGTTTAGGATACATTAGTTGGTTCGATTGAACCAACTTGCTCGTTCAATCGAACCAGGCTCAAACCCCAACCCAACTTCACTAAGGTGCTTGCCCAAACACCTTTTGAAAACACTGGGTTATATAACTGTAATATACTAACCTACTTTATCATCCTTGAAGGGCACAACTAGTTAAAGTCGAGTGATGATGATCCAAGAAAACTGGCTCCGAGTACTGCTTCAACAAGCCTACAGAGATGATCCAAGTTAAATGACGTCTACAGCATCAACATTGTTGACACATCAACAACGTACATGGCACGTGAATATCAATCTGCACTTTGATTCGACCCAACTCCAACCTCTTTTTCCTACTCACCAACTTATGCTGAACGCATAACATTCCAGACCATCAACTCCGAAATAATCCCCTCCCCCTCCCCCTCCACAAGGTAACATTTCAGCACATGACCAACATGGGTGCAAGTCAAAATGAGAGACCTTCCACATGTACCTTGTTGTTACTGTAACTAAATGAGTTACACAAAAAAAAACAATTATTTTATGCCACACTTTTGACATCACCAGAATTTAGAGGGAAAAGAAAAAAAGTGCCATTCTGTCAAAATACATATTCAGACTATGTTCAGCGATTTTGCAACCAGTGTCTAAATCAACTCCTATCCTGCCAAGAGAAACATTCCCGTTATAGCCTTATTATGCAAAAACTTGCCTAGTATGGGAATATGGCAATAAGCTTAAATTCAGTATGAATTAGCATACAAAAAAAATCTAGACCACTAGATCTCACCGCCAACCTTAATCATGCAAAATATTTTCTCTATCCACTAATACAGCAATTAAACATGTCTAGACTACAAGATCTCACAGCCAACCTTAATCATGCAAAAAATATATTCTTTATCCACTAAACAGCAATTAAACATGTCTAGACTAGTAGATCTCACAGCCAACCTTAATCATGCAAAATATATTTTTTATCCACTAATACAGCAATTAAACATGGTATATGGCAAATCAACCCCACAATTATGCAACACCATATGCATGACTAGTCAAGCTCACATTGAAAAGCAAAACTATATGAAGCATTAAGAAATAAGACTAAAACATGAAACTTTACTACTTGTTACTTGAAAATGACAGAATGGCAAACAGGAGAATACCACTATCTCATAAGGTAACTTTGAAAGGAAAAAAAGGTAAAATCATAAGTGCTTACTCCTAGACACCAAATCATGCCATGAATATTGTAAGTCTTTGAAAGTAACAATAGTCTTAGTTGGTGTCACCAATGGCTTGATCTGCAGAGAAATGAGAAAATCTCAATCATATTATCATATATAGCAAGTGAACCTTAAGTAGTTCAATGAAACAAACCACTTTCCTGGAGAAAATAGGCAAATGAAAATTTACCACCAAGTACCACAAGCCAGAATAGTACATATCTGCAATTTAAAAACAACAAATAAGAGTACACATTTGAGGAAGCCGTATAAACAGAATTCAAGTAGAAGTTAAATATCAAACCAACCAAAACATGTATTTTTCAAATAACTTCATAAAATTGAAGACTATAAGTTACAACAGAATTTCCAAGGAACTAACACTAGAAGTCATTACACTCAAAATCAGAAAAGAACTTTCAATAAGAGTGTGAAAACAAAATGCTGCATGAACAGATCAACAGCACAGGGACATCATGAAAATCTCACGTTACGTCAGTAAGATACACATATATTAAGAATCTGCAACTATTTGCAATCAGAAAAAAGATAAGACAGGTGCACCCATTGCACAAGACTCCCGCCAATGTAGGATTGGGATTTGGGGAGGGTCAATATATGCAGCCTTCCCTCTAATTATAGAGAGGTTACTTCCGTGACCCAATTCCTACTCTCCTAGGTTGCAAAGAAGTAAACTTACTATTGTACCAAAACCTGCCCTTTGTCCTCACTATTAGAAAAGATAGTGTGTGAAAATTATACAACACAATACCTTTCAAATGTAACCCTCAATTCAGTACAGCAAAATGCATCAATAAGAACACTGGGAACCTCAAGTATAATTAATATGGATTGATCCATACTAAGATCCCCATGTGACAAAACAATTTAGTTCCATATGATTAATGCCTAAAATGGGTACACTTGAACATAAATAAGCAAAGTACCCAAAAATAGTCAGATTTTCCATCCCAATTAACAACCCATCAACCAACTTTGATTGAACAAAATCAGATGAATCCTTAACAAGAGAAGCATATATTTTACCATAGAGAGAAATACATACCTTGAAAGATAAGAGAAGAAGCAGTAAAGAGAACACATTGAAGATAATGACAACAAAAACAGTCATGGAATGGTGGCAAAGCATGGGAAATCAAAATTCTCTTTGGATTATTACAAGGAAATTGGACAACAACAAAAAAGCCATGAGTCCCAACTATTTGAGATCGACAATATGAATCTTTGGCTACCATTAAGATTTGTAAAAAGTCATATATTTAATTAAGTTTAGAATATTTAAAATTTTAAATATTTATTTATAAGGTCTTTTTATTCATTTGTCTCTTATCATACCACTAGCATTAATCATTTCACCTCTTCTTACAACCCACCGGATCCATATGTTCTTACTACCACATCCATGTCTCATAAGCACATAGATGTTGTACTGTATTGAAATAGCATATCAAGAGAAATATTCAGCCAAGGGAACAATTTCACAAACAATTTTTGGCACACATCATAAGAAAGATGCTTACTTAATATAGTCAGTGGTCCTCTCATACATGCCACGTCCAACATAGAATTGTTCCTTGACATAAAGAAAAAGTAGTCTCACTTGAACAGAGCAAGTAGATCAAAGAAACTAAAAGCTCAAGAGACAAAGATCAGGAAGCCTTGCAAAATATGAACCTGGTGCAGCCATTTCACAAGACGAATTACAGGCCAACGATAACACAAATCTGTCAGATGATGGCAGAATGGAATTCGCACAAGGAAGCCAATGAACAACTTGACAGCAGCATATATTCCAACTATGAAGACAAATATTCTAAAAGCAGCAGAATTGGAACCATCCTGGAGTGCTTTACTGAAAAAAACAGATACCATTTCATAAGCTTATCAAAATCTATCACCATAAAAGACAAAAAACAACCCATAAGTACATCAAATTCAATACCAAAAGAAAATTAGAGAAAAAATTCAGAAAACAGAGAATAAAATAAAGTATTGAATCAACATACATATATAAGTAACAGACAGCAAATGAAGCAACAGAAAACCATAACACACGATAAAATATTCGGGTAACAGCTGATCGACGTGATGTAGAATATGCACCATACATCATAAGTACATCCAGCACACCTGTCAGAAAATTAACATAATGATAAAAAATAATATTAAAAAATCTCAGTGGTTCACTGGGTACCAAGAAACATAAATGTTTACGAACTTACTTTCTATAAATTTCATCACAACATACGTGGGGCCCAGGCTAAGAACTTGCTTAATTGTTTTCCAGTTAAGCTTACCACCATTGAAGGCGATGATCGTTAATCCCTGAAACATATATATATATATACATATATATATCCACATGTAAGTACAAATTGATTAAAAGAATGAACTAAAGCAAAGAGCAAAGAGAAAAGTAGCTTCTGATTAAAAAGAGTTGTTTCAATGTGCAAAATCAAAATTGTAGTAGAATCCCTTTGTTAAACATAATAAATGGTTAGAATCCTTTTGTTCAACATAATAAATGGTAGCCACAGTCATGATAGATTGGGAACAGATATGATAACCCTAGAGATAAGCAGTTCTCACAATAATGACAGGCATACACCATAATCTAAATTTAGCTTTACATAAGGAACAATTGGCAGTTATCCAAGCATTTGAAGAATAAAGTACCAATATAATGGATAAGTTTACAATGATATACCATCTGATTGCCCGAAGGCCCCAAACAATATTAATTTATGAAGCATATCACAGCAGACGACAAAAATAACAATTAAAATATTTAGTGTAAAATTAGGATGTACGGCTCTTAATCAACCGATATATAAATGTAAATAAACTAGGAATGTTGGCAATGCTCAAGTTTATGATATCAGCAAATTGTAATGGAAAAAGGGAAAACATTATCTAAAATAAGAAATTGTTGGACTAAAAACAAATTGAAGCCAAACAGAGAGAATCTCTGGAGATCAATGAAACTTTGACACAGACAAGGCTCATGCATGAGAAACAAAATTATTGTGGATGATTAAGGAAGAGACCTGTGTGACCAATTCTCTAAGCTCAAATTGTCATACAGAGGGCAATCAAGCAGCATACTGGACTGTTACACAAGGAAGAAAGGCTAAGGATGAAGTTTTTTGAAAGGATGCTTTTCCATTGAATTTTGCAACAATTTGCACACTGACCTGATAAGATATTATTGTAGACTGATACTAGTTAATATAATTCATACTCTCTATGGAAAAAGGAAATTGAAGCCAAATAGCTAGACATTTTTAGTTGAAAGGATGTGGATCCAGACCATATTGATCACTGTAAGTTCTAGATGCAGACAGTCAGATCAGTTCATAATTAAGTGAAAAAACACATTTTACAATAAATATTATTTTGATTGTCCTAAAACATTTGGCATATACTTCTATCAGTTGGAATATTTGTGAACCAGATGACTAATAAATTGTATGAGCATGCTGATTCACATAATAAATTTTGGCATGCATGTCTATTATCAAGAAAGGCAGCTTCGGGGACCAGAATAAGATGAATGCAGCAAGTATGAGTTAGGCAACCTAAAACATTTAGACTTGGAACAAACTTATAATAATTCATCATAGTCCACTCATCCAAGTGATGCACCTGCCACATGCACTGGTATACAATAGAAGAGGAAATCATGATGCAAATTTAATTACCAAGTTATACATCTGCTAGAAGAAATTTCTTGATAATACTGCACAATCTTGCCAACTCAAAATTTTGAAAGTAGATAAAAAGGCAGGAAAAATGAACCATTATAATCTATAGACCTGGAACATCATAAAAGAAAGATCCAGAGTCGATGAAAACTATGATAAAGATGTAGGAAAGTTCGGTGCTCCACAAAAGCGTTTTCCCATAATGCTTCCCTCCACCAACAGATAGCAAACCCTGCAGGGAAGGATTTACCAAGTCTAAGAAAGAAAACTTATATGAAGCAGCAAAAGAACATTCCCAACTAACACAAATACAATAAACAAACATTACAGCAAGTCCAGCAAAATGGATGCCTTTAAGTCAAAATTTCAAGCATACTATACAGATTTAATAAGATGTTTTGCTTCAGAAAGCTAGCAAGCAACTTCCTATTACAAAAACGTATAAAAGATCCAAGAGAAAAATAAATATATCAGCATTGCTAGTGCATAAAATAAATAAAAAAAGTTGGCTAGCTCCCGCCCCAAGAAAATCAATTTCATTCATTATATTTGATTTGTTTACCAAGAACCATGACGAGCATATAACTCTGATACTTCATTTAGTTCCCCACCCAAACATTCTACTCTGTACATGCTCCTATAGTTTACCAGCAGCTAATGTGCACAAACACTATCACCCAAGCTAAGAATGATATGATGAGAATGATATATCAAATTGAACTTCAATGATCCACAACAATCTACATCTAAAATGGATTAACTGACTGATGAAATGGACACTATAAACAGAGTGGAACCCTCCACAGGATTATCATGCAGAACAAATTGCAAAAAAGCACCGAATTAGATGCATGTACACAAATTAAAAAGGCAGAAAAGAAACAAAATTTGATCTGGATGAAGTGTCAGTATAACAAAAAGAAAAATATCCAAAATATAATATAGCACTAACAGACCATTTTCTTCTTGTTGGGCTTCAAGAAAAATGGTGAGCTAAGATTCCAAGGCCAGTTAAGCTTCAAACATCGAAGAGACCTAATTAAAAAAATGAATCAACAAATAGTGCAATAAAAGAAGATACTAATTCACGTCTTTCAGAACCTTACTAAGAAAAGTAAAGCATCTGAACATACCAAAAAAATTCATTGAAATCATCATAGTTTCTCCAAGCTGAATGTGCTGCCCGCCCATTGTCATTGTTTGCTGCTTCCTAAATTAGACAAAGGCTTAAGCATAAAGAAATTAAAAATGAGAGGATACAAAAGAAAAAAAATGGATCAAAGTTTCCAATAGTGCCTAGTACAGTATGGGTGGCATTTATCAATTCCACAGCCCATCATACCAGGGTAAACCTGGCAATATGCTTGACACAGAGATTGTACTACCCAGTATATGATGGTACAGGCCTTGTACAGGGCTTTTTTTTCTATGTTCTTTTACATTTTTTCAATCTTTTTTCCTGAAACTTTGTAAATACCCATGTACCAACACTCAGTACACTGGCATGGACTGTTGCAATATTGTCCATACTGTATTGGTGCTGATCCACGTCCTAATAGGTACCTACTGGTCCAGGTCCTGATCGGCATGGTACAAGCCCAGGTCCTGACTGGTACAGACCATATTAACTGCATAGAAGTTTCAACCATAGAAGTAAATTTATGTCGAAAGCCATATTAACTGCATAGAAGTTTCAGGCCAAAAATTAGAAAGTACAAATTTAACCACAACCTAAGTATGCCAAGATCCATTAAAATGAATTATTTTTTATGGTGAACACTTCATTTACTTTTGATAGAGGATGTTCATCTACAATGCAGTGTCACACCCTATCAAGCCAAAAATAGCAAAGCACATCCCACTTGTTTCTTGCATGAAGAAGTATCTATTATGATATCCACAGTAAATCATATCCCCATATTTGTCTAGCTAGTCCACCATTTCCCACCATGTAGCATAATCCAGTCATCATGCCTCCACTCACACACTCATACATGTTTGTAATCAACCATTAACTCATGCATGTTCCTCGTACTGTACCTCCAAACTGAGTTGATCACCTTCTCTTGCCTATTAACCAATGTTTTGACAAATCTAAACCATTTTAGTAGCTTTTCCTCATCACCCTCTGTCTTCAACCAACTTCAACCTGACAAAAGGTCGGTCACAGCATTATGCCTTTCACATGTACAATAGCCATTCATCTCAACATCTAACATATAGTTACACCAACTTTTGCAGTTGTTGAATCTGAACCGCAGAAAATTATAGTGTAATAATACACTTGGTCATGGCTAACCATGGTGTTCTCCTAGCAATCTGAAAGGCCACACAGACAACCCTAGCAATTTCTTTGAGGCACTTGAATATTGAATAGCCTTTCTGTGAAATACCAAGCCCAATCTTTACAAATTTGCCAATTAAAATTATCTTGAAGGTTCCAAGTCCACCTGTTCCATATATGGCCACAACATGTCATTCACAGGACACAATAAGTAGTTACCAATCTAGATAGAGAATACCTATTTTGTTAAAGAGGGGAAAAAAGCAATATTTCCTGCCATTGCTAATGGTAGAACCAAGATTGTTTTTTCCTGGAACTTGGCATCTTAAACCATGGAGACATCGCACAAACTCTCCTTAATACTCTTAAGATAATATAGATCATGTACCAATCCCCACATAGTAGATGACGATATTTATCTGAATTCTGAACAACCAAACCAATAGAAGCATAAGTACAGTGGAGCTTATAGGCATGATACAAGATATTTGAAGGATCTGTCATGCCTTAAACAGGAGAAGGGTCATTAAAGAGTTTTGGACCTTGATCAAGTTTGAAATTCTTGGTCACTTAAAGGAATTAGATGCAAGCATCAAATACATAAGTAGCAGACTGTGATCGAAAAGACACGGAGTAAGAAGCAAGCTTTCAAATATCAGTTGGACTGGTATGTACCAACTGGCATATATCGGCAAGGACCTATATATACTGCTCTAACCAAGGACTGATAACAGAACATATAGATCAATATTAGTCAATATCTTTCATTATTTATTCTGGTGATACCAAGCAACACATCAGACCATCCGGTACACCAGTATGGTACTAGACTAACCAGTCAAGGAAACTGTTATCATGTATGAACTGAAATTTAAATCCTTGGTTAAAAGCAGAACAAATTTCATAAATCACATTAAATTAACTGAATACGGCTATTAAATTTATCTGCATATTAACAACCAAAGCCTTCAATTCACCGGATGCTGCTATAAACATCTATATAATTAGAAAGAACTAAAATAAGAAAGAAAATTGAGACTTACAGCTGCTATTACTTCATATAGAGGGGAAATAACTCGACCAAGAAATGATACTCCATCTGGAGACGTGCAACTGTTGGCAGGTTGTGCAATTGGTTGACGCATTATCACCTCTAATTCTCTTGCCATCTTTTCAAAAATTGAAAGGCTATAATTAGATAAAGTACTAAAATATTCTAGCATAAAAACTTATGAACAAAACTGAACTCAATTTAATACAAAACAAAGTAATCTAATTATAACTACATACACAAGGCAGAACATACTGAGAAAAAGAATTTAAAAATATGAATTTAATAATGCAAGTAACTAATTTCATGAAATACACACCCTACATCATTTTCTCACACCAAAGAGGCAACCACCCTTAGGGAACTCATTTTGTTAAAAAAAATGGAAGTTACAATAAAGGGAAATAGGAAATCAAGAGGAAGATGAAAATCATAGGAGACCTCAAAGTTCTCAAAATTAAACACGCAGCAAGAAGCACACAATATCCAAGTAAAAGAATCACAACATAGTTTCTCGTGTCAGCTCAAACAGGAAACAAGAACAGCAAAGTACATCCCAAACTAATCTTCAGGATAGCATTGTAGCGGTCAACCTCAATACACTACATACTTTTTGAGTCTCTGTTGTCAGGAGTTGGATTTGGATTGACTGAAGGGGAAGGAGAAAATTAGGTTTGGGATAAGCCAAGGGGTTTGGATCATCCAAGCCAGCCAAAACAAATGCCTGGGAAGCCTAGGTTCCATACCTAGGGCAGTTGCCCAGCCGGAGGAACCTAATCTAAGGTCCATCAAGGCGCCAGGCCTTGCAAGGCACCTAGGCAAATGCCTCACTGTGTTAAGCCTCATCAATAAATAACTTGGTCTTCAACAAGAGACCCACCTTGAGTATAACGTACTGAAGCATCAGACATGTCATTCCAAACAATGTAATAGAGCCATATGTTTCCTTTTCTCAAGATCATTATAACCTAATAAGTGGCATGCTTGTGTGTTCTTAACAAATAAAGCATAATGTGGTATCTTTCCAATAGAAAACATGAAGTGTTGGCAGCTACAATGCATGAAAATTGAACATTAATGACAACAGAGACTCAAAAAGCAGTTCAAATAAATCTGGAATCAGACACCTCCTGGTAAGGGTCCATAACTGGTAGCTTCAATTGAATCCCAAATATTTTATAATGTGCAAAGAAATATTAAGCTATTCTTGGACTATATAATCATTCATCATCTATATGCTGTGACTGTTATGAAAGAAGTTTGTTAAGATCCTAAGATGTCTAAACTGATGGTAGAAACGACCTACATATGCAAGACACTAAGAAGTAAAACCAAACGGTTTGATGCAACAATCAAGACAAAACAGCAGCAATAAAACTTTGCACAAAATGCAGATATGCCTAAGATTAGACATCTTAGTTTGAATGGGTAAGGAGGCGAGAAACACAAAGCGAATGAAAACCACACGATGCATTCAACATATGTTTAAACTTAAATAAAGGGAATTCTATCATATGAGATCCTGCCAGCTGAATCCAAGAAAGTGTGTAGGCATTCAGTATGTCTTTTTTCCCCTCCAAAAGATTACTTAGTTGACAAAACTGCTGAACAGCAAGGTATGTCAGAAATTTTATGACAAATATTCAATGTAACTATTGAACAGATGCTTTACTTATTGGCTTGATTACATGTCTATATAAAAAATGCATTATGGTAATATAAATATTCTCTTTCGATCATAAGAGCCTTTAGTACCAGCCAACCAGTTAGAAAATAGAAGCATATAAAAAGCAAATGTATAGAAAGGTAAATAAGAAAATGGTGACTAGAATTTAAAAAAAGTAATATAACATATGCATGAGAAAATTTCCACTAGAATTCGACCAATTGGAGCTCTAAGGAGTTCTAAACTACTAAGATTTGTATCAGCAACCAGCTTGAGTCATTATGTTTTCATACAAGTAATGGATGAATTTACTAGGAATATTAAAAAAAAAATCATGATGAGTGTGGTTTGTTGATAACAATGCTTTGATTGCTAGGAGTCTATATGAGATAAATTTTAAACAAGAATTATGGCCTCAAATGTTCGAAATTGGAAGTTTCAGATCAAGTAGGTTCAGAGGATTTTTTTTTTGAACTTGAATTGTGGACAAAAATGATAGAATAGAAATTTCAGAGTAAGTAGGCCCAAGTCCTAATATATGATTGGTAAATTTAGCAATACCAGGAAAACAATCAAGATTTACTCAAAATAGAGGGACAAGAAGTTGCGAGAAGCAAAAGTTTTATATGTCAATAATCTATTGTTAAGGTACATCTATGAAAATATAATTCTTAAATATAAAGTGATATGGATAAAGTCGAAATGAGAGTCCAAAATGGTTGTGTAACCATCATGTGTTCTTTAGATGAAACAGAAACTTCTATAAGGACATTGTTAGCGAGCTATGCATGTGGATCATGGTATGCACAACAGCACAAAAACATCACTTAAGCTGATATTGAGATGGATGTAAAATACCAAAATTGATAAAATAAGAAACATCTACATCCTTAAATAACAAGGAATAGTTCCTACCAGAACTTAAATGAGAAGAAGCCCTTGACAAAAAGGTGGGAAAGATCAGTGTGTCAACCCTGAATAGTTGGGACTATAGATGTTCTTGTTGTATATAGGGGTAGAACAAATTTAAAGAAAAAATAAAGATTGAAGCATGCAACTATAACTCATTAGTACAAAAAGCTGCACCGAGATTTAGAAAAATAAATTGCAGGAAAAAAAAGCTTATGCACAAAGAAGTTACCATTAAAGATTTTTTTCCTACGACTGTAACATATGATTAGTTGGATCAACTTACATGATGAAATATATAGCATATACACTCTGGAAGAAACCTAATGTTGGCAGCTTCTCCCCATATCAGGAAGTATAAACTAACAAACAACAACTTCTTTTCTCTGCTGATGTTATCAATACTGCACAAAATTCAATGTAAAGCCATTAAAAAAACCACTCATAAAGGGAAAACAAACAGAAATAAACAAGTGGGATATGCCACAGGAACAAATTTGTACTTATTCCAAACTGGCTGAAGAGGCAAATAGTTGCACCATTTTGTATAGTTTTCAAGAGACTTCTTGAAGACACTATTCACAGCAGTCTCATCTATTTTCTGCCCAAATAACGATAGTTTTACGAAGCATGAAATAATTCACTTTCAAAATTGAGAATTCAAAAATAATTATGCAGATAAATAAAATAAGGACAATGAATGAACAGTTCAAATTCAGAACAACCAAAAGGCAGGTTAACAAATAAATAACAAGCCGAAGCAACCCTACATGAACCAGGGAAAAGAAAACTATTGTATTACTAATAGATTAAGTAGTTTCCAGAAAAAGACTGATTCCAAATTTATATGCCAAAAATAGTATGATAACCAAGTTCAGGAAAGGCTACCAAACTTGCAAAAGAACATTTAACATATTTTATATTGATGTACTAAAATTTGATATCTTATAAATAATTTGGGTATGAAAATATTTATAATTTTCAGGTCTCCATCTAATCAGTAACAAATCCCCCTGTGACCTTGGCAGAACTGGCCTTTCCAGTTCAAGGAGAAATAATAGGGACAAAATAAGCAGTGACCATTTCATTCCTGCTTTATGTTTTTTATTTAACTCTTAATAAAGGAATGATTTTATGAATAATACAATCTAAAAGAAAAGATATTTTTCAAAAATGTAGTTACAAATTTAAATTCCGGAAATGACTAATGTGATAGTTCTCTGCAGTCTAGATGAACATTTTTGTCAAAAAATATTCCTCATCCCCTAATTCTACCAAGTCAAAATGTTTTGGAACAAATCCTTCACATAAGAAACATAAACTGCATGAAGAAAGAATAAAACTAGAACAGTAGCACTCTTTCCAGAGGGTAGTACTTAGTACAAATTATTCATGCATTACAATCAAAAGATACCGGTGCAACAAATTTAGAATAACAGGCAATATGCAATATTTGATTGATCATATTCAAAAAAGGACTAAGAAAAGAAACTGGTAATAACCAGCAAATGAGACCCTACCTAAAATGTTACTCACATGATACTATCAGCTATTTACAATTCCCAGTTGTTGGTCATAACAATCAAAACGGATAAAACCTGATTATCAGTCAACATCCTTCTAATAAGTTTACCCCTCAACCAAATAACTTCATTTCAAAGTTGTCCAAACAATATGGCGGTACATGAGTTTTTTAAAAGAGTACAAAAACAAAGATCTATTAAATCCTCAAGTGAAAAAGATAAATCTACAACACCAATGCTCAGTATTAGTTTATTACAAAGTCAAATAGAAAGCATGCCATAAATCTAGGCAGCAACAACTGAAGGAAATAAAATTTCACCAGGCAGAAACAAAGTGACAGTCTCAAGTTTCTCAAACCTAAATTACTAATCTAAGATGAAAAAGACAAAATTACTGATGAAAGTCCAAAATTTGCAATCTTAAGCGATGAACCAGTACCTCCTAAAAAGAAAACAGTGTCTTTGCAAATCTTAAGCAATGAACCAGTACATCCTAAATATACATCGTCTCAAACTAAAAACAGACAACCAGACTAATTAGATGATCCAAGAAATCTTTGCACCTTGCCAAGTGTATTGATGTTTCACTTGCCAATCATATAAACAGACAACTATGCAATGTTGCAGCACCAAGGAGGTCCTACGAAGCAGTCTGCTTTGTGAAAAGATATGCAGGATATTCTTTAAAAAATCCAATAAATCTCCCACCGTCTATAACTCGTATTTTGTCTTGCAATCTTCATTTTAAGTGAACAGAGCCATAATTTCCTCTTCCAATATAGTGAGAAAAGGAAGACAAAGATAAGGGCACATGTCCAAGGATTGTCATATCAACACAATGGAGTCATATAAGCATACCTTTCAAGAACAATACAATTCCATGTCATGACAGTTGACACCCTTGTTAATATGATGGCACCTCCAACACAGGTAAGCATAACCTGTGTCAATATTCTAGGATGGATTTTAACCTGTGCCAACACATACCAATCAGCACAGAAATCTTTGGCATCACACTGGGGTAAGTGGAAGACCACTGATGAGAAGTACCTAAAAGTAAAGTACAAAGCATTTTGTTTTCCACTAGCCTCATTTATTCTTTTCCCTACCTTTATTTTCCTACTTCTCACCCTACGAGAACCCATCTTTCTCATTACACAGAAAACAAACCATGAAACTAAGGCAATCCACGCTGCTTCTACCCGCTGTCTTTTGTCTTAATGAGTTAAGAAGCACATTGATATATGAATATATGTGATATTTAGTACATAATCATAGACTTTCCTGGTTTTCTTTTATAATCTCAAAGATTTCTCACTTTGACTGCTAAATTGCCAAATGGTCCCCTATCACCTAGACTATGAGTAGTCTCTTGATGACCTATTTGATGCCCACAGCTTTTTCAAACATTGGTCAATCAAGGTTCTCCATTCCACCAGAACAAAACAAGCAGTATGTACCAGTCCGTGGCGGAAAGCACTTCAAGCAATTTGATCTGACCAATAAGAAAATAAAAAAAACTTGAAGTGTTTGATTTGTGTGAGCCCTCTTCTCCATACGTGGGGGGTGCAGAATCGCTCCCAATACACTATCATCGAATGTCGCCTACGTCCCGAATACGTTGTTACATATTAGTGAGGGCTCTTATCCAGACATCGGGAGCATGGAAACACCCCCGAGCCATTGTCACCCGACACCGCCTACCTCCCTGTTGCTCGCTGTCGTTCACTGCCCACCTCCCCAATATGCTTCCTCCTATTCTCCTTCTCTTCTTCCTCCTCCTCTGCTTTCTCTTATTCCATCTTCCAATTCCTCCACTATCTCCTCTTCCCACTTCCTCCACATTCTCCTCTTCTTCATTCCTTTGCATTCCTCTTCCGTTCCTCATTATCACTCGTTCTTCCTCTTTGAAACACCAGTACCTAGTGTCAATACACTGGTACCAACCGATACGTACCAGTCTGCTACCGATCAATACATACCAAGCTGACCAGGTCACTGACCATGTCACCGATATGAGTTGCATGCTGAAACAAAATACACAGAAGGCCTAAGAACAAAAATACAAGAGATGACAAAAAGAGGGAATGTGAGCAAGAATTAATCACAATTGTCAACAGAATACTGCACCTATCTAAGAACCAAAAAACTTACAGGTTCACTGCCTATAATACTCCCAAATCTTGACTGTTCATTTGCAAGAAGGTGAACGACATGTTCACGTTGGTTACTGACATTGTCTTTCTGCATAACAAGCAAACACCACACTTCATTAGCCAATTTAGTGCATTTATCACAATGTTTGTTCCTACAGATTGAAAGGCAAAAGAGACAAATAACATTTCTTTTTAAAAAGTATGGCAATATAATGAAGAGTATAACAAGGCAGCAAAATAAGTATTTTCAAGGATCAAATTGTTGAATTACTGCATTCACATCGAGTGTTTTACTCCTATAATACTATAGCAACAGCCTCCAACAATTATAGACATGGTTCAAAACACTTGAGTCATAGTGCATTCAAGTTAGTTCTTTGATGCACGTAATTGATTTAAGTTAGTAATATAAGGTAGATTGTTACTGCCATTTCTAAGACAATGATATTAAGGCCATTTAACAAAATCAACAACTGTTGTAGCAACAAGTAGCTGTTATCAACAACCAGTACCTGGCTATATATTCACTAGGCAATTTGAAGACTATACTACTTTATTGTCTCCAATCACGTTGTCTTTGAACTTCATCTACCTTTTCTCACACCTCACAACAGCAACTTACAACTTGACCTTACTTTCATCAACAAGCACAGACCATACATCAACAATAACAAAGCCATAAGTCTCAACTATTTGGGGTAGACTACATGGATCTTTTGTCTCCATTAAGATATGTAAAAAAGTTAAGTTCAGAGTACTTAATTCATTATTTATAGTTTCTATTAAAGTATTTTCAGGTCTTCCTCTATCTCTCCTTGTACCACTAATATTAATCATTTCACCTCTTTTGACCACCGCATCCAAAAGTCTCCCGAGCACATGCCCATACCATTTTAAACGATTTTTTCTCATCTTATCCACTCTCAAAGCGATACCTAATTGTTGACAAATAAAAATATTTCTTTTCCTATCTTTCCTAGTAACTCCATACATCTATCTCAACATTCTCATTTCGTCAACACAAACTTTTTTGTACATGTTATTTCTTGACTGCTCAAACACTCAGATCCAAAAAGCATCATTGATCTCACAATTGTCTTATAAATTTTATCTTTTAAACTCAAATGTATTTGATGATCACACAAGACTCCCGATAACCCACGTCATTTTAATCATCCTGTTTTTACTTTATGAATAATATCCTCATCTTAATGAATAATTGATCCAAAATACCTAAAGATTTTACTTAAAGGGTCTTCTTATCCTTCCAACTGAATTATATTCTCCTGTCTATTTCTAAAATCACTAAAATTATATTTTATATATTCAATTTTAGTTCCACTTAATCTCAAACCTTTAGTTTGTAAAGCTTGCCTCCATAGCTCAAGTTTATAATTAATTCTACATAAACTCGATCATGTAAGTGACTATTAAATTCATCCATTATCAACGTGAAAAGATAAGAACTTAATGTGAATCCTTGATATAATCCTATGCTAATAGGAAACTCATTAGACACAATCTCTATAATTCTAGCAGTAGTAGTTACATTATCATATATATTTAATAACGTCAATATAATTAGTGGATACATACTTTTTTTCTAAAACCCACCATAATAAATCTTTAGGAACCCTATCATAGGCTTTTCTCTAAATCAACAAGCACAAACCATCTCAGACTTATTTTAAAACTTTAATATGTAAAATGATCATTTATCTTATTCCCCTTCATGTGGATTCTTTTTTTTTCCTCAAAGGATAAGTGACAAAGGCGAGATTCGAGCCTACGACTTACAATAAACTGTCAAAGTTTTTAGCAACTAAGCTAGTTGATACCTTTAATGGCACGACACCTTCATCCATGTAGATGAACTTAATATTCATCTGCATTCATGTCGACATGGTTGCTTCTCGAACATCCGGACCAATAGAAAAAAAAATGTGGATCAAAATTAGTCCACAAACTTTCCTTACACCTAACAGGTATATGATGATCACATATCATCAATATCACTTTTACATTTGATGTCATTATTAACTCTGCAATCCTCATATGCAAATTATCCTCTAAAATCTATCTTTCCTAGTGAACCATAAATCAAAAAACAATAATGTTTTCTACTCTTTGAATCTTTTTGTCACTATAAGCTCTTCATTTCTTATGTTCATGTCAATGAATATACATTTCGTTTCATACATTGGTTCAAACTAGTTCCAACGCAAACATTAAGCAGGACAAGACTATTCTGTTAAGAAATCATCATTATAAACTCGAGTCATTACAAATAATAGAAATATAGTTGGAGTCAATAAAATATGAAATATATGTATTTATTTGAGACTAGACCTATCTGTGACGCGGGAGGTAAGTCAACAAAATCTCAAATTCGATTAGATTGATCTTTTAGTTCACTTAAGAAAAATACTGTTTTCTACTCTTTGAATCTTTTTGTCACTATAAGCTCTTCATTTCTTATGTTCATGTCAATGAATATGCATTTTGTTTCATACATTGGTTCAAACTAGTTCCAACGCAAACATTAAGCAGGACAAGACTATTCTGCCAAGAAATCATCATTATAAACTCGAGTCATTACAAATAATAGAAATATAGCTGGAGTCAATAAAATATGAAATATATGTATTTATTTGAGACTAGACCTGTCTGTGACACGGGAGGTAAGTCAACAAAATCTCAAATTCGATTAGATTGATCTTTTAGTTCACTTAAGAAAAATAATGTTTTCTACTCTTTGAATCTTTTTGTCACTATAAGCTCTTCATTTCTTATGTTCATGTCAATGAATATGCATTTTGTTTCATACATTGGTTCAAACTAGTTCCAAAGCAAACATTAAGCAGGACAAGACTATTCTGCTAAGAAATCATCATTATAAACTCGAGTCATTACAAATAATAGAAATATAGTTGGAGTCAATAAAATATGAAATATATGTATTTATTTGAGACTAGACCTGTCTGTGACGCGGGAGGTAAGTCAACAAAATCTCAAATTCGATTAGATTGATCTTTTAGTTCACTTAAGAAAAATATATATGAGAATTCAAAAACACGTAACTCAAACGAACCTAATCTTAGCTCTAGAACCAAACTACAACCATAAGCTCACTTCTTCATTTCATCCTTAATAGAATACTAGGTTTTGAGACCTAAACAGGATCCAAAGTGTCATGACTTTAATTAACATCCATTCCATCTGCTTGCACCAATTGATGCTTGCACTTCTTATCCCAACTTGTCTCATCTTGCATGTGTTATAGACTGCTATGAGCATTGCTCTAAACTTTCATTTTGGCTGATTGGCAACAAATGGGTCAACCAGCATATGAATATTGTTCTAGATACTATGTTACCTTTGTTGTGGCTTAACAAGAAGTGGCATAGTATCCATCAGTGCTTCCAGATATTCTGTAACCTTCTTTGGTTTCAGAATCTGTTTCACATGCTTCTTATGTAAAACATTTGCTTACCATTTTATATTGAGGTTCAAAAAATATTAAAGAAAACGCTTCAAAACAACTTCTAGCTAACTCAATCACCGTCCATCATGTTCATCCATTTTCATGATTTAATCATCATTTTCCCCAGATATGCCAATGGATAACTGAAGAACATGAATCAGGCTCCAGCTTCCACTTCATGCAGCACAGATCAGAAGAACAATGCAATAAGGCTGCTTAGGACAAAGTCTCAGCCAGATACAAGGACTGGTTTTCTATGTGAAAAGGGGTATGAGCAGTGTATTGAACAGGAAAAAACATAGTTGAACTTCAAAAGAATTGCTATGACATCATATTGAACACCATGCCGCCCATATCTACCATTCTGATTATGGACCAATATGTTTTGTTTTTTGGTGATATCAAGGTGGTATATACATATCTTACCTAATCATATATTACCAAAACCAGTATTGGAAAGAGATTTAAAACCTTCAGCTATGTAAGAAACAAGAGATCAGGTTTTTGCTTTATGAATCGGGTTTGAACTTCTTTTAAGCAAAAATTATTAAGGCAATATACTTTTCCAAGCACCAAAAAAAAAAAGACTAATAGCACAAGATTTGTTGTCTAAAAGAGAAAAACAGTAAGGAGAGAAGAAAAGTGGAACACAGAAAACGAGTGAAAGGTTCGAGGATAAACTGAAACAATTTACTCATTTTATACTATTATAAAGCTCCCTATTCTTCAATAGATAGCCATTTGATTTGTAGATTTCATCAACTTTTTAGTTCTAAAATTACTAAACAAAACTTATGACACAAGACTTTCTCTTTCTGAAAAATGTTAAAACACTTAAAATGCCAACTGAATCCCAGCTAACTTTCAAATCTGACTTGAGACTTCTACAACCGAATTTCTGACAGCAGTCGTCTGTAGCTGGAGCTGAATAGTTGTGCCTTCTGTCTCCCATTTCTTTTCTTCATTCCAAACTTTGTTCGCATTCCTTTTTCATTTCATGGAATCATACACATATGGTTTCAACCAGTGTCGGCGATTTCGTACCATACCATAGTTTCGACACTTCTCCGGTACGGTACGATACCATATCCTGAACAGTACATTTCGGCATACCGTTCGACATATATATTTATAATTATAAATATTATATATATATATATATTTTTTTTCTATTTTCCCTTGCGACGTCGCCCGAGATGTCAACAGGTGATGTTGCCTCGGGAGACGTCGCCCGAGAAGTAAAAAAAAAAGTTAAAAACTGATTTTTTTCTATTAAAAAAAAGCAAAAACGACGTCGCCCGTACGATGTCACCTCGGAAGCGTCGCCTTCCTTCTCGGGCAACGTCACCCGAGCCTAAAAAAATAAAAAAAAATCGTACCGACCGGTAGCGGATGGTCCGCATACCGATATCCTATCGGACCGGTACGTACCGCCCATACCTAACAGTATTAATCGGTATTGCATACCTTGGTCTCAACAAAGCAAATTCCAGTGGCAAATACTTTGCGACTGCAACAAGCTGAAAGCAAATCGCCTAGAGTAGTTTCCAACATACTAGACAAAGCATCAACTTACAAGACATTATAAATATGATGAGAAAGCGGCATATCATCAACATAATCAAACCAAACATTTATATGGCATCAATCCTTCCAAGCCATAACAATTAAGTTATTGACTAGAAGCAGAAAATACTTTGCAACTGCAACAAGCCGGAAGCAAGCTGCTGCAAGTAGTTTCCAACATACTAGACAAAGCATCAACTTACAAGACATTATAAATATGATGAGAAAGCAGCATATCATCTATAACCAAACCAAACATTTATATGGCATCAATCCCTCTAAGCCATGACAATTATTTAATCAGCTAGAAGCCACAAGTAAGATTCATTCATTTCAAAGTATCGTCAAGGCACCAATGGAAAAAAGTTGACAAACCATTTTCATCACCTTATCCGATTTTAATATATGTGGCACAGTACAACTTGACAAATGAAAAACCAACCTGGAACCCAAACACATATTGCAACAGGTCAAGTACATCAGCGCCTCTTGCAGCAGGAACAGGAAAATCACTAGGAAGCTTAGGCAGGTTTGTGTAGCACTTTAATGATGAAATTGCCGCTTTCACCTAAATGAAAAAATTGTAACATAATAGCCAAAAGAATTTCAATAAACATTTGCTACAAGAGATTTAACAGCTTGCCTCAGGGAAATTGCCAATGACATTTGCAATAGATGGTACATCCAGGGGAATGATGTTATAAGCAATTATGTCCTCTGTCATTGCAGCATCTTTTTCCATAACCCGCTTCATCTAGGGATAGCATAAAGGGCAATAATGATGTGGTAAGGATCAAAAAATCCGATATTTGTAATTTGTTGCATAATGAACAATACAGGAAATACAAGCATTTATAACTTATAAGTATTCAGAGACAAATATTCCACAGGACAACAATATAAACCTCTTCAGATATTATTTTAGCTGCATCATCAGGAGCTATTTCTCTAGTAAGATCCTCGAGTACTGTTCCCAAGACTCTCAGCGTTGCAAACACCTTCTTTCTTTTTACGGTCTTCTTCTCCAACCTGATTTTAGTGCAACAAATTTTATTAATGTAAAATATAGGAAAAAAAGGGGATAACTGATTTCCATAACCCAACATCATTATCAAGCAATACATACCAAGGGCAAAACAAAAAAACAAAAAGACCAATAGAAATCAGAGTCCCATGTACAGCATAGTAATTTAAGATTGAAAATTCCAGCCCTTTCCTCCTCCAACAAAAAGAGAAATAATAAATTACACACTGGTACACTTTAAATGAATAGAAGCCCTCTCCTCCCCCAAACAAGAGCTTCGCAAATTTCCAAAGGACCAAGAGATGAGATTAATTATACAATCCTATTGGGTCAAAGTCAAACCACAGACAACAAACTGAAGATCCATTCAATAAAATTCTCCTGATTTTCCAATAAATTTATCATGAAAGTGCAAAAGTAATTATTAGGGTAAAAATAGAGTTAAAAGAAAGGCATTTAGATAACAATATAGGACTTGACATACCATACTACTCAAGTTTGGAAGAGCTTCCATGAACAAAGGGTAGTTTAGATAACTTTATTATTTAACAAAAGTTTGAGAACTAAAAATTATCAAATGATTGGAGAAGCATTTTCATTTGAACTTACAAGAACAAGAGAGACATTCATGTCTTCCTAAATTATATAAGAAATAAGCAAATGAAAGCTACAGAAGTTCCAAAGGTTAATTTAGGTTTATGCATGCAAGAACAACTAGAGAAGTTGCGAAAGATTAAGTCAGGTTTATGAATGGAAGAACAACTACAGAAGCAATTCACTATTGAAACAGTTGGTTTAAAAATATATTCAAAGAAGAAGAACGATCTTCACATGTTTTTCATTAACTAAAGAAAAAGTGTATAATAGATTTCATTCGGATTTAAATGGTGGCCTTTAGAAAAGAACAAAGATCAACGTACTAGTTATTCAAGGTGACAAAGATGTAGGGTAAGGCTATCATTAGCATTAGGTTATCAAAAATCAACTTTTGAGTCCCAATTTTTCTGCATAAATAACATATAAAGATACCAGGCTCCATCAGGATAAATTTTTATCAAACATTCACTTCCAATTTTACTATGGTCAACAAAAGTCAGATTGTGGTTAATTGTAAACTTGGGAAAATAGAGAGAAACTCTATAAATTAAGGGTTTTAGAGTTAGTTCTAAGAACAAATATATAAAAGTCCAAATTTAGCATTAACAGGAGAAAAATTTTAAACAATAGTAGATGGAAAGAAGTTCCCACAAGTAAAATTTTAAGATATCTTTGGACAAAAACATAGATAAAAATTTCCCACAAGTTTTAGTCATTGGTTAGGTGAAAGAGGAGATTGATAAAGACATTATCCAGAGTTATAGATAAATAGTGGATGTGTATATGATAGAGTTGTTACAAGTGTTAGGACTATATAAAAAGCATCTCTAGATGTATAATTGAGAAAAAAAAATTTATAACAATTTTACAGCTCAAGATGGAAGCAACAATATTTAGCCATTCTTGTGAAGCTTCATTATTTTGAAGTCAAAACCCAGTTGTAGTCATTTTCTTAAAACTCAGGCCCTGCAAGGCTGCAAGCATGATAGTTTTCAATTTGTCTAAGCAATCAACCTCAGCTGATGAGTAGCATTTCATGACTCACAAGAAATTGTTGAAATTACTTAATCAAGCCCCCATGCCCCATGCCTGATGATATACTGATGAAGCTCAATCGCAAATATTTCTTATCGGTGATGGTGAAGCATTCAAAGAGAACATCAACAGCAGTAAAGAAATTGCTGTTTAGAATGATCTTTTCTGCAAACCTTAACAACCTGCAAGCTCTAACATGCTCCTAAGCAAGTTGAACGCAAATTCATAATGATTATGCAAATTTGAAAAAGAAAATGATACGGAGTGAACATGTATATATAAAGAATAATTATTTTAACAGTGTCACTTTGAAGACATACTCTCCAAGGTTGCCACTGAAAACACCTGATTCCCTCAGCTTCATCTCGTCCTCATGCAACTCATCAACTTTATGCTTCTCTCTGTAGCGTTTATAAAATTCCTGTAGATAGGCAATGTCCTGGCTACGGTCTATGCCTCCACCATCCCTCTTAGCGAGTTTTTGCTGGAAACGTACATGGGCAGTATGTATCAGACAATGAGGGTAAAACATCTAATTGCTTTACATTAATCATCAGCAACTGATCAATGGTCAGCTTAAGAGCCACAAGGAGAAGAATTAGGAGGGAAGTCAGGATGCACTATAGCAGTATTCACATGAAGGGTGGAAGATATTCTTAGGAGTTGCAGCTTAGTTGCTATCAGAATAGCCATACCTTTATGACCGACATTAAACCAGTCTTGAACTGAAGCACGCCTCTGCCTTCACTGTTAGGATCCAAGTTTTGTGCCAATGAATATGCATGCTCGCATACTGCAGCAGATTCATCAAACAACAGTAGACACTGTTATCTCTACAACATCACTTGTATAGTTGTATCATTGTATGCAAGCCATAGCAGTCTCATAAGTAAAATGCTGCTTCAGTTAAATGCAGAATGACAATACTAAGAACACTCAAGAGTTAGCATAGGTCATGTTCAAAGTATCTGTGAAAGACACAAAATCAAAAAGAATACATAAAGATCAAACAAACACAATTGGCTTAACCAGGTGAAGCGGTTTCTTAAAAAACACGTCTCATCATAGCAACACTTACCACCACCATCAATCTGTCATCCTGAAGAATCAACACTTGCTATGTTAAGCTGAAGAGATTACAAATTAGTGAAGATGTAACTTTAAATGATAGAAAATCAGTCCCTTCAGGCCTACAACACTAGCCAAATGATATAGCTGTCAATACTATTTCTTGAATTCTGATGGATTGTTCTCCTGCTTAGATTATTTTGAACATCCAGTATATCTTCACAGGCAATAAAACATACAAGAAAATGCATGAAGTTCCAGATAATCTATCATAAATAAACATACAAATAGCACATAATAGACCCGTCAATCTCTCCTACTTCACGACATGAAATCATGCACCTCATCTTTCCCATGTGAACATTCAGTTTATCCATATTGGAGGGGAAGTTTGGATAATGTGCATTAATATGGCTCTGTCTTCATAAACTACTGCATAAAGCTAAACCTATCTGTGGAGGTAGCATACTGCCTCATATGTGGCCAGCAGTAGATCACCATTAACGATGTTAGAACACCATAAATGTCATATCCAGATGAGTAGTGAAAATGAGTTATAAATTTACTATCATAAAAGTGACACAAAGCAGCAATACTGAAATGATGTTACTACAATATACATTTCACTGAAATGTAGATACATCATACAAATACAACCCCAAAAAACCAGAATCAACTAGCATGAGTGGTTTGAAAAGTGAAAATCCTGCATTAAGTTTAAAAGTGAAATTTCAACAAAACCTATATATGCACCTACTGTCAAAGAGTCAGCAAAGACAGACTCAAATAGTATCAAGTGTTTTATAATACTTAAAATATGCAAAAATAAGGTAAAAAGATACTAATAGAAAATTCTAGAAATGCAAATGCAGCAGATAAAAATGTTGCACCAAAACACACCTGATAAAGCATAATTCATATTTAGGAAAGAGGTGATAAGGGCAAAATTGCAAGTCCATGCAGGCAAGGCTATTACAAAGTGAGGCTCGCACAGGTTAAAACCATACAATTTAATACATATATACATACATATACACACACAACAACAACAAAACGTGGTGCTGTTCCAACGAATATATTTATGACATGCATTTTCTATTGAACATCTGACCCTAATACCAGGTAATACACCAAAATTTTCTCATATATGCTCAAGACTTCAGATAAGAAATGGCACCAAATCCCACTTCTACCCATGCTTGTTACTCTTATGAGAACAAGAATGTTCCTATAGTATCTTCATAACAAATATATGAAGTTATGAAAGAAGGACAAAGAAAAAGAGAAAGAAAAGGAAGGAAATGAGATCTTCTGCAGCCACCTATCTGCTACAAGTGAGAGGGAAGAGGAGGAGGAGGAACAAGAAGAATAGAAGAAGAAGAAAGGGAATAAAACAAGAATACAACATTACACATCACTATCCCATTTTCTGTCTAACATTGTCACTGCAACCACAATCACTTTGACTCTTCCGCAACTATAGCATCAGCAATCAATGAGCCCATTGTCTGATGGAAGAGAACAACAGAGAGAAAAAGAGGGAACAGGGAACTTGAGAGCTGGAATATATGATTTCAAGACCCCTACTTGTAGGAATCAGATTCCATGACAGAATCACAACCTTGTAATTAGGAAAATGTGAAAACGCTACAAGCAATTTAGCAAACCATAAAAGATATGATCCTTAATGGCATAAATCAAATTATTAAATATGATTTTGTAATTAATATTGTTGAAGCAAACTAACAAAAGATTACAAAGTATAACCATTGCAAACAGTATAAAAAAATTTTCAAAAAAGAATGTATAAACAGGTAAAAAATCAATAGCAATCATATTACCAAAAAAATATTACAATGTGGTCAAAATACATAAACATCATTTTTTTAAAAGAAGTCAATATATGAAATAGATTACTAACCATAGATTCAAATACTTCTAAGACAGTGCTAGTCGGTACTTGTCATACCAAGGACCAGCATTGAACCAATATTATTTTACATTATTTTTAGAATGAGACCAAGTGGAACGATCCCAGTACACCAATATTGCACCTGCCAAATAGATTACCATAACTGATAATGGACCAAGATTTAAGCCCTTGTTGTTAAAGTTGATTGTTTGTAACTCTTAAAAGCTTACTTTAAAATTTCAATTAAATTCTACAAGTTTTTTTGTCGAACTGCATTATATTTTTTTTGTAAATAAATCTTGATGAAGTTTATATTTGACAAATACATTAATATTTATATCTGCATTAAATTTAAAATTATTTTTGGTTGATTCTGCCCCAATAAACCTTGCTGCCATTTCATTGGCAAATATGTATGAAAAACATTATTTTTTATTGATTTCTTGGCCATATAGATCGTAATAGGTCAAACCCTATAGTAATTGGCCAATTGTGGTAAAGTTTATAAAAAATTTTAAATCTCAAAGAAAGAAACACAAAAAGAGATGAGTAGGAGATGGAAGAACAAGAAAGGGGAAGTCAATATAGAGGAAACATAAATAAAATCTTAATACAACTATAGACAGCAAAAGAAAGGGTGCAACAATCGGACTTTTCATCTATCACTAGTGTCACAATATTTGTGATCTATTGTCATGTAAGATAGAGAGCGAACAGCATACAAGAAAGAAAGAAAGGACGTTGACTAGTTCATTACCTTTTTAAGGAAATAGGGATGCTATGCTATAACAAAGATTGATGATGTCATAAAATTAGAATCAATCCCAAATCTTTACCCTTTTACTTATCTGTTTCTGTATTACATCACAATCATTGGTATGATATATATACAATAGTTATCTACTATACTAATATTTCTTGGCTTAAAGATAGGTGCAAATAGAAAACTTAGCAAGACTGCATCTAGAAAACTAAATGGCTATGTTGATGGTTGTAAAAAATACATCCATAAACAATACAATGAGTTGAAGTCCTTTGGCTGTGCTTTAATGTGGTACAATAAGCAAAGTCATGCACTGAGGCAAGCTATAATGGAAGAAAATATAATAAATAAGCATAGCAAATTTTTCACACATAATAAAAATATTATTTTTGATGGAACTGGTAGGACAACAAAATTTATAAGAAGACACCATCAAAAAAATATGACCAACCACCAGCTTACATAATTGATCTGTATTGCTGCCCACAATTTCTCGTTGGTGTGGACTGCCAGACTTTATAATCCTCTTAATGAAGATGCTAGAACGTGATAAAATAATAAAGAAAGAATTCCTCGTACCAATTTGACTTGTATTTCTAAGCATGCCTTTAATTTATAATCTGAAGGAACCCTTTACCAATCATCGGAGGTATAATATCAAGCTGACAAGAGTCACAAGAAAAGCCTTCTCAATCCCATTTGATTAAACAAAACTTGTTAAGGAAAAAAAAAATGAAGGATGACAACACAATGCAAAAAACGAGGACAACTGAACACGATTAATCATGAACAACTATCATAGAACAAAGTCAACAACTGCTTAATCCGCTTGCAGTTGTATAATGGTGTTCAGTTACTTCGCATAAGAAATTTTAATTAAGTTTGATGATTCAGACTAATATCCTGGTGGAAGTGACAGCATCAGTCTTACAAGCTTCAACTAAAAAATGACATGAGAGTTTCAAAATACCAATGCAATTGATCACTGAATAAGACGAGCACATGTTACACATAGAAATAAATGGAGTTTAAATCTTGAGATAATTCATGGTCGTTTGCAACTAAATAGCTAGCAGAAGTAGAACAGAACATTTAGTAGGCTACAAGCTTATTCGAGGAATCTCTCTCCAACAACAAAGAATAAGATAATGTTTCTTACGGATTCTTGAGATGTTGCGGTCCTCGTCTTCGATCTCATCTGCCGCTCTCAGTATATCATCGATGTGCGTGTTGTTAGCCAGGCAAGACGGAACATTCCCTGCAACACCGCTGACGGGCTGCCCAAAAGCGCCAACGCCCAGCCTCTCACCACGAAGGGCCGCCCGGACCAGCCGCTCCCAGTTCGCCTCAGGCGTCGGCATTTCCCCTCGCAGACCTAAAACACAAAATAGCCACTCAAAACCAAAATCGCGAGAAGAAGGAAGAAAAACAAAGCGAAAATAAACGTTCACTACTCAACGCAAAAGCTCAGCTCCAGATCGGCAAACCCTAGTAAGCAATAGAGAGTTTGTATGGCAGACAAGGAATTATATGCCAAAAAACAAGAAAAATGACCATATGACAGGAAGAGATAGATCGAAAAAAGAGAAGAGGACGGATCGATTTAGTTCGAGAAATAAAGAGAGACGACTGGGGACGGAGATCTTACAGGGAGAGAGAAGGGGGAAGAAGCGAGGTTTGAGCTCGCAGTTGATTTCCTTCAACGCGAAGCCTCCGGAAATGAGAGAGAGCGCGTGGTGAACGAAAAGGGGTCGACGAAAACAATGCGATGATGTCTAGGGTTAATATGATGGCGCGGAAGAAACAACCTAGAAATGTGTTTTGGTGTGCTGTTCTCGACAATCCACCCTTTCGAATAACCATTTTTGTTCGCATGAATTTATGGATTTTAAATAATTATTTTTTGTTGTCAACAGTTTTTTTATCAACTTTGATCATGCAGTCATTAGCACAATAATTTTTAGAAGGCGAAACACCAATAATAGTAATTCAATTTGTTGCGTTGAGGTTAAAAGGGCCTGCCGACGCCACCTGGATCAGTCAAAATAGATGCCTGTAAGCGGCCTACAAGCTATTGTTATTCTGACAAGTCATTAAATAACTTGTTTTTCCAAATTATTTTATCCCACAGTTTACAAACATAGATCTCGAGGGACAAAAATAACGTGTCTTGGAACTTAAAAGAGTGTTTATGCTTGGTTATATTATGTCACGACTTCTCAATTTGGCTTGTGTGTGCTTTAACGACCTTGGGTAAAAGTTAGACACCTGCATCCTGTTATTTGCTGTATATTCAATCAAATATGGTTGCTGGTCAAATATTTCTTTTGGCTAAACTTCTCTTCAGAGATTATTAGACTACGTAACAATTGCTCGTTCCCTACCCTCAAAACAGTAATTTAATTATAACATCTAAAGAGGTCCCTTTTTAAGTCTCTACTGAACATTTGGCCCAAGTAGGCATCACGAAACAAAGACGAATTCTCAAAGCTGACACTAAGTTGTGATCTCCGATGAAGTGCTTCCTGCAAAAGTCCAAACGAAGCTGCTTTTCTGGCCGAACATGCCACATTGAACACCTGTTAACAAATCAAACCAGGAACAAGAGTGAAAATTCTTGTTGAAATGATACGGTACGAGAAGGTGATATTATCAAACACGTGATCCGAGGAAGATGATTAAATCAAGAAGTTCGTTGATGCAGAGGCCCAAGTAATACAAAGCTCAGGCGATATTGTAAAGAATTAACTAGTCTGATATAAAACAAAATGATTTAGGTACAAATTAGACAATGCACGCCAAGAAAGAAAGATCGGGCCTTGCAGTGTTTGCAGCAGTAGTAGTAAACACTCATTGTTTGATAACAGATTGCCAGATCTTACATAACAATACTACTTAACCAGGAGGGAGAAGAGTAGAGAGAGTTTGGCATTTGGATCATTGAATAGATAATTAGGGATCCACCAAAGAGCATCCACTGCACGAACACCAAAACAACGACCCAACACCTATGTAAAAGAATATAACAAGAGCTAACTAGACCATCAATGTGACAGATATTTGAACAACACATGTTCCAATAATTTCTTAATAAGGACTTTGGGGGATGTAACCTTGCCACAAGAAATCCCTAAATTTTCATTGCAACAAAACAGCACTTCACTCGATCCAGGCATTTGTCAACAGAAGGGTACTCAGCTTCCACCGAGCCAATTAAATTAATTAGGCTAACCAAGCATGCAACTAATTAGCAAACACTATTGACACCATAAAGTCATTAGGTCTTAATCATGACTCCAAGCACTACTTAAATGAATGTAAGATCAACCAAAGGTTACAAGCATATAGTATTTAGCTTATTATTGGTGTCAACATAACACTGACCATGTAAAAATTCATCAGGTATACCCGACAAAGTCAGATTTATGCAACAGGCCGAAAAACACAGCAACCTGAATACCACAATTTACAGTCTAATTTTACCCTTCTTAGAAGAGCTAGAACAAACATGCACCAAAAGGTACACTCCAACAGATGGTTTTTTAAACAATTCAAAAATTTCACCTAGAAATGCAATATCTCACCAATTGATCCAAGAAGAATAAAATGGCATAAGGTTTTGAGAACACAAAAGGAGATGCACTGAACGAGCACAAAGACTTCAAACCAAAATCACTAATAGCAGATAACAGGATATATTCAACAAAGCTATTTTGAAAGAAGTTAAGAAGTTTGGGTAGTTTAAATAGTTTAAGAAGCATAACAACGTCAGTATAATCCAAAGCCTCCATGAGCATTAACCGATCAGCACTGGAATTTAGGAACCAGAGAAATCAACATAACATTTTCCCAAATGAGAAGTCAAGAGTTACAAAAAAAAGTTGAACTTCTGAGTCTGCCACCTTTCTTAAACAAAAACATGTGAACAAGCTATTTTTAATTGGTTCAGCATCTCAATACCTCTAAAACATCAGCCCCAGATAAAAGAATGCAGAAGGAGAGCTTGGTCCCTGGAGTGTTCAAAAAACAAATGAGCCCAAGTACCCACTTTATGGTTGTATGTAATCCCACTTGTTTATCATGAAAAGCAACATTTATCGAAGGTTCAAATCAAGGATGCACAACTCAAAGTTCAAAAACAAACCTGGGGCCGGGAGTATATCCTTCCATCATCAATGAATTTCATAATTTTTTTTTATATTCCCAACTCATGTAGCCTTTCACTTTACCTTTAAAATAACTGCTTTCCAATATAGCATCCAGCTACAACAGGCTGGAGCTGGAGAACTAATTTTCATTATGAAGTAATCTTGTTTTTCATCAGAACTACTGAACCTATTAAAGCAAAAGATCTAACAGCCTCGTAGCTTTCAGTTCAAGGTAACAGGATACTACTCAACCATTGCTTTATAAGGTTCCTATGAGATGTGTCATGATTCCACTAACTCGCAAATTTTTTTCTTTAGATTGCACTTGCCCGTATCAATATGTGCTTGAGATAGAAGAGTATCTCCCATCCCTCACCTTCCTTCGTGTAGTCGTGTTTATACACATTACGAAACTTCTCCGAAACATGGTTTCCCCATAAGTTGGTTCAAGTACTAGAAGAGCCTACAGCAAGCAATGTCACCAAAACCTAGGGCTAAAACTGAAAACAAGAGATAATGTGCGTAACAAGATAGACGATAGGTTAAGAAGATAAGTGCCGAGAATGACAACGCTACTTGTACAGAATTTGTTTGGTGACCATCAACAAAAGGAGAGCAACGACAACGAAAAGAAAGAAGCAAATCACCTCATCTGAGAAGGAACTATTTGGAGCAAGAGGAAGGAGAGAGGTCTTGCTTTTTGGGAGGCTTCGCTTGGGTCACGGTGAGGCAGTAGGCGACGACGGCGGACGGGAACACGACGAAGGTCGACCACGCCGCCAGCCGCGACAGCAGGGGCTCCCCTCTCGTCAACGACGCCGCCGCCATGATCTCGGCCTTTCGGACGGCTTCGTTTCGGCGCCCTAATTACTCGAATTCCACAACGGCCATCCAACCACGACTCGATACTATTCACATGCTCCGACCGCTCCGATTTGCATGTCAATCGAGGTTGCGTCGATTAAATTAAGAATGCAGATAATACTTTAAGCGGTTTCTTTATTTAATTATACTATTAATTTTAATATTAAAGAACCTATGTGATAGAGATTTTTCTAATTTTAAAGCATATTTTTTTATTGATGTATTGCACATTTAAGTGCACCATCCAGTATGTGCATAGAACATACTTTGTATATGTGATTTATTTGATTTTTGTTATATTTTTCTAAATAATGAAGGTTCAGCCTATCCTTCGATAATAACAACAATAATTCACAATATCGAATTTGGGATTCGTTATATAGATTTTTTGTCACAAACTAGCTTTATAAAAGATAATATTGTTAATTGAATTATAAATATTTAAATATTAATGTATATTTTCTAGTAAATTTTTAAAAAAATATCTCATCGTACTATGTAGCAATTGTATATATTTTTGATAGGTAATTTACTTAGAATAGCCTCAATTAATTCTCTAAACTACCCATTGATGCCTCCTTTTTTTTAATATATAAATCGATACTTTATTTGCTCATCCTAATCATTTTTTAATATTTTTTGAATCAATTTGGTTCGAGTCACTCTAGTGTCACTTTCCTCTTATTTCTCCTCTTCATTCCTTTCTTAAAACAAGCGATAGTAGATGAGGACAAGAAGAAGTAAATTGAAGGGTTAAAAATAAAGGTGAAAGATAAAAACAATAATAATAAGTAATAGACAGATAGTGGAGTGTAGAGGAAAATTCAATCACATTGATTTAATTACTTATCTATTTATGAAAACAATCGTCTTTGTTAAATTCACGATTATCATCCTGTATAAATCAATTAGTGGGATCATTTTAGGTAAATTATCATTTTAAATTATAATATTTATGAGCGTATAATCTTAAATATTATTTTCGCACCTAATTATTCATATATTTTTTTTATTAAAATAACCCTACGTATGCATCTCAATGATTTCATTTCCACGACACAAATTTTTTTATGTTCTTTTAATCGTCTAACATATATATAAATTTTATCTTTAATCGAATATACAAGTATGATGTAGGATAAAAATCTCATATGGTCATTTTCCAGCCAACATCGTAATTAGGATATTTTAAGCTTGATTGTGATAACTCCTTTAATCAATCTAGTGATGGGAGTATTAATTTTATTTTACGATCAAACACTGATAATACGCGCTTTGCTGGTGACAGCTATTGGAAGCGAAGTTGTCACTATCCATAAAGGTCTTTCTAAATATTTGTCAGAAGAAATGAACTATGAACACGTTAAATCGGATTTAAAGATTATTATAGACATTCGATTGGAGGATCTTTACTATAATAAATTAAATCCTATTACCTTTGAACCCGTTTGACTAATTTTTTTTTTCTGTTGGTAACACATGTTTACCATGAAACGATCAAGTTGTTAATTGGCCGAGAAATCATGTTAGAACGTGCTCAACTTTTTCTTTTAGAGGGGAGTGATCCTCCCATCTTTTTCTTCTTATCATCTTTGATAAATTTATTTTTGAAAAAATAAATCATACGACCACTTGCAATATATAAGATTTTGTTTGCATATGTGCATGAATTAAGTGACGCAGTAAATAGATTTGTAAACAGTTCACTTGCGGCCAACCAAAACCTCCGAAAAAAGATCAACCAAAATGAACAAATGGATTCGGTATCTGTCGAGTCCATCGTTTGACGGGGATTAGACGGCAAGTAAAAACCATCGATCAAGATCTTCCACTGCTGAAGAACTCTGTGAAGGAAGACACCCCACTGCTGAAGAACTCTCCGAAGGAAGACACCCCGAGCCCGTGCCATCTTTGAAAGATTCTTGTCGATGCTTTCACCTTGTTGTTAGATTATGTGGCCCGTTATAATCGGATAAGATATTTGATATAACTAATTGAATTCTGATATCAGTATCGGTAAATAAAAAAGAAGTTCATATTTTGAAGGATACCTTAGGGGATGCCCTTGATGGAAGGAACTCCCCTAATAACTTATCCTAGACCCTCTGCTCTCGCCTATAAATAGATAGGACCTCAGGGGACTTAAAGCGTCAGAAGCAACACAAAAGCATCTATGAGTTGCGTAAATATTAGCAACACAGATGCATCTAAGAGTTGCATAAAAGAAAATATTTCACAGACATAGATTGAGAGATTACAGTCTTTCTCTCAATCTCCCTGAGTCATCAATTACAGTAGTCCTGTGAAAGGATAGGAAGAGAGGAGAAGGAGTCTAGTTCTCCTTGCAGATTGACAGAGGCGTTGGATCATAAAGGAAGGTATTCGGATCTTTTTCCTTTCTTTGCGGATGGCATCAAAGGTACACATCGTAAAAACAGATCTATCTATTGATGTTTTGATTTCGATCCTAGAATTAAAGTTTTTCCACATCATAGAAGCATGATTAAAGTCTTTTTATGCTTACAATTGGTATCAGAGCCTAGGTTCTTGAAATTAAAACTTTAGATCTGTTGTTTTTTTATCTACGATGTTTGATCCGAATTCTGCAAAATCTGTATTCCTATCGATTTTGATTTATAGACGTGGTTTATCGTCTGCTTGTCGGCGATATAAAGGAAACAACTACGATCGCCAACTCTTGCAGACGATCAGTAAGGGTAGTACGATCGATCCGACGGTAGCAAAATGGGGCCGCAGATCGGTTGCATGAGGGCGGCAACCCGTACGGCACAATCACCAGCGGCAAGACGGGCAAGCGGCGCAGCGGGACGCGGGTAGAGGCCGACCGCCAGATGGTCGCGACGGCGCAAAGACGCGTAGCATGATCGCAGGCGGCACACCTGGCAGCGGCCGCGACCGGCCGATGGCAAACGAGTAGCGGGGCAACTGAGAACCGCCACGCGCCATTGCGTTGGCGGCAATGATCAAGACTTTCAGCCGCGAGCGGCGCGTTTAAGAACCGCTAGCAAAGCGACGTAGTTCGAAAAATTTTCGATTCGCCATTAGCAATTCGGCAGCAGAGGAAGAAAGGGTTTTGGCAAAATACAGTTTTATCCTTGGGTTAGGGTTTTATCAAATTACAATTTTGCCCTTTTGTATTTTATTAATACTTTTAATATTTTGATAATTCTTTACAAATATGATAATACTGATTTATGTCTTGTGATCATATTTACGGTTTTACCCTTAAAGGATTAAATTTAATTTTAATCAAATTTAGAAAAGGATTAAATTTTGATCAATTTTTGATTTTGATCAATTTATTTAATTGGGCTAATATCAAGCTCGATTTTGGGTTTGCCCAAATTAAATAAAATTGATTAGTTTAATTTGATATTTTATATATTAAAAAATTATAAATTATTGTTCATTTTATAGTTTTTCTCATATGATTTATTGATTAAATATGGTAAATTAAAATCCAATTATTGTTTTTGGATATTTCTTTCGTTACTCACATGTATATATTTGAAATTGTGAAATCATAGTTATCTTTCACATAAAGGCTTTTATGATTTATGTGTTATCATGATTATAATTATCATATGAGTTTTTCCATATACTGATCAATATATATGAATTATTGATTGTAAGTTATAAATAATATCCAATTATTGTTCTTGGATATTTGTTTGATTATTCATATGTATATATTTGAAATTGTGAAATGATAGTTAATTTTCACATAAAGGTTTTTCATGATTTATGTGTTATCATGATTATAGTTGTCATATGAATTTTTATTTAGTGTTTTATACCCAAAGGTATTAACACTATTCCACAAGGATGGTATTAGTCTTCCATAAATGATTATATGTGTGAACAGTAGATATGTCAATATTGAAAGTAAAATATTGATGATATCAATAGTTCAACATTCATTATAAAGCTCAAAGCATTGATATTATATTATTACAGTGGTACTTTCTTTATTGTATTTTTATAAATGTCTCTATATTTTCTAGAATAAATGGCTTGAGCATATATAAGTTATATTGAATGAGTGAGACCTTGATCAGATTATTTGAAGGGAACATAGACTTATTTACTGAAAGTTCTGTGAAATAAATAATTAAAGTGACTGATCAGAAAAGGTCTAAAAAACTCAATTTGATGATACTTAGACTTCAGTATAGTAGCGCATGAGAATATTTAAGGATCAACATAAATTTTCACATAAAGGTTTTTCATGATTTATGTGTTATCATGATTATAGTTGTCATATGAATTTTTATTTATGCTTATTAATATTCAATAATCATTATGGTTGTTGTTCTATTATTGAATTACTTAGCATAAATTAAATTAAAGAAATTTAGTGAATATTATTTGTAATTCATCTTCCTAAGTTTTATCTGATCAGAAGCTGCCAAAGTGGCCTAGGATGATAAGCTTATGGGATATGAATTACAATAAAAGTCTTGTCATTTATAGGATATTTTAGATTATATTTTATATTTTGGTATTGGTCTTGCGACCACCAAAGTGACCTAGACCAATAATTTATAAAATACATTATGGAATTGATTCTAAATGATATTAAAGAAATTTGATAAGTATTTATAATTTATTTTCATAAGTTTTATCTGATCAGTAGCTGCCAAAGTAGCTTGGGATGATAGACTTATGGGATATAAATTACAATAAAGTCTTATCATTCATAGGACATTTTAGATTGTATTTTATATTTTTGTATTGGTCTTGTAGTCACCAAAGTGACCCAGACTAATAATCTATAAAATACATTATGAGATTGGTCCTAAATGATATTAAAGAAAAATAATATTCACAATGGCACACATAATTAGGAGATTTAGATAATCCCAAAAGAGAATCTATTTTGAATAATTATGTGATGGGTAAGATGATACTGTTTTGGATATTCTTGAAGTTTAGTGTTTTATACCCAAAGGTATTAACACTATTCCACAAGGATGATATTAGTCTTCCATAAATGATTATATGTGTGAACAGTAGATATGTCAATATTGAAAGTAAAATATTGATGATATCAATAGTTCAACATTCATTATAAAGCTCAAAGCATTGATATTATATTATTACAGTGGTACTTTCTTTATTGTATTTTTATAAATGTCTCTATATTTTCTAGAATAAATGGCTTGAGCATATATAAGTTATATTGAATGAGTGAGACCTTGATCAGATTATTTGAAGGAACATAGACTTATTTATTTGAAAGTTCGTGAAATAAATAATTAAAGTGACTGATCGTAAAAGGTCTAAAAACTCAATTTGATGATACTTAGACTTCAATATAGTAGCGCATGAGAATATTTAAGGATCAACATAAATTTTCACATAAAGGTTTTTCATGATTTATGTGTTATCATGATTATAGTTGTCATATGAATTTTTATTTATGCTTATTAATATTCAATAATCATTATGGTTGTTGTTCTATTATTGAATTACTTAGCATAAATTAAATTAAAGAAATTTAGTGAATATTATTTGTAATTCATCTTCCTAAGTTTTATCTGATCAGAAGCTGCCAAAGTGGCCTAGGATGATAAGCTTATGGGATATGAATTACAATAAAAGTCTTGTCATTTATAGGATATTTTAGATTATATTTTATATTTTGGTATTGGTCTTGCAGCCACCAAAGTGACCTAGACCAATAATTTATAAAATACATTATGGAATTGATTCTAAATGATATTAAAGAAATTTGATAAGTATTTATAATTTATTTTCATAAGTTTTATCTGATCAGTAGCTGCCAAAGTAGCTTGGGATGATAGACTTATGGGATATAAATTACAATAAAGTCTTATCATTCATAGGACATTTTAGATTGTATTTTATATTTTTGTATTGGTCTTGTAGTCACCAAAGTGACCTAGACTAATAATCTATAAAATACATTATGAGATTGGTCCTAAATGACATTAAAGAAAAATAATATTCACAATGGCACACATAATTAGGAGATTTAGATAATCCCAAAAGAGAATCTATTTTGAATAATTATGTGATGGGTAAGATGATACTGTTTTGGATATTCTTGAAGTTTAGTGTTTTATACCCAAAGGTATTAACACTATTCCAAGGATGGTATTAGTCTTCCATAAATGATTATATGTGTGACAAGTAGATATGTCAATATTGAAAGTAAAATATTGATGATATCAATAGTTCAACATTCATTATAAAGCTCAAAGCATTGATATTATATTATTACAGTGGTACTTTCTTTATTGTATTTTTATAAATGTCTCTATATTTTCTAGAATAAATGGCTTGAGCATATATAAGTTATATTGAATGAGTGAGACCTTAATCAGATTATTTGAAGGGAACATAGACTTATTTCCTGAAAGTTCTGTGAAATAAATAATTAAAGTGACTGATGGTAAAAGGTCTAAAAACTCAATTTGATGATACTTAAACTTCAGTATAGTAGCGCATGAGAATATTTAAGGATCAACATAAATTTTCACATAAAGGTTTTTCATGATTTATGTGTTATCATGATTATAGTTGTCATATGAATTTTTATTTATGCTTATTAATATTCAATAATCATTATGGTTGTTGTTCTATTATTGAATTACTTAGCATAAATTAAATTAAAGAAATTTAGTGAATATTATTTGTAATTCATCTTCCTAAGTTTTATCTGATCAGAAGCTGCCAAAGTGGCCTGGGATGATAAGCTTATGGGATATGAATTACAATAAAAGTCTTGTCATTTATAGGATATTTTAGATTGTATTTTATATTTTGGTATTGGTCTTGCAGCCACCAAAGTGACCTAGACCAATAATTTATAAAATACATTATGGAATTGATTCTAAATGATATTAAAGAAATTTGATAAGTATTTGTAATTTATTTTCATAAGTTTTATCTGATCAGTAGCTGCCAAAGTAGCTTGGGATGATAGACTTATGGGATATAAATTACAATAAAGTCTTATCATTCATAGGACATTTTAGATTATATTTTATATTTTTGTATTGGTCTTGTAGTCACCAAAGTGACCTAGACTAATAATCTATAAAATGCATTATGAGATTGGTCCTAAATGACATTAAAGAAAAATAATATTCACAATGACACACATAATTAGGAGATTTAGATAATCCCAAAGGAGAATCTATTTTGAATAATTATGTGATGGGTAAGATGATACTGTTTTGGATATTCTTGCAGTTTAGTGTTTTATACCCAAAGGTATTAACACTATTCCACAAGGATGGTATTAGTCTTTCATAAATGATTATATGTGTGAACAATAGATATGTCAATATTGAAAGTAAAATATTGATGATATCAATAGTTCAACATTCATTATAAAGCTCAAAGCATTGATGTTATATTATTATAGTGGTACTTTCTTTATTGTATTTTTATAAATGTCTCTATATTTTCTAGAATAAATGGCTTGAGCATAAATAAGTTATATTGAATGAGTGAGACCTTGATCAGATTATTTGAAGGGAACATAGACTTATTTACTGAAAGTTCTGTGAAATAAATAATTAAAGTGACTGATCAGAATAGGTCTAAAAAACTCAATTTGATGATACTTAGACTTCAGTATAGTAGCGCATGAGAATATTTAAGGATCAATATAAATTTTCTGATAAGTCATGAGTTGACACATCAATGAAAGAACTGACTAAAAATGAAAATATTTGAGGAATTAAATATTATCTCCTCAATATAATTAACAAAGTTGTAAGCTCAATACTTAAAATATTTGAGTTCTACTCAAGAGGTGGGCAACAATAAAATAAGAATGAAGCATAAGTCATATGAGTTTATAATTACTATATAAACTCATAAAAGAATTTCTTCATAATAAAGTGTTACTTGTGTAACAATGAAAGTTATATGAAGAAGAATTATAAGATTTGATTTGAAATGAAAAGTTATAAATATAACTTTTATATGGTTTAAATCAAATATTATAGAAATTATTTTTGTAATACTTGGTAGATTAATTTGATGCTTCATTGTATGCTACCAATATTAGAGATTTATTTTAATATTTAAAAAAAAAAAGGAATAAAAATCAAAGGAGATTGAAATATTCATCATTACAGGGAATCATCTTAAAGTGAAAGCGATAGTAGTTTGTATTTATCGTCTATGCCCAATTATGATTTATTTGATGAATCTTGAGGATTCGTGTTATATCCTTAAAATTCTGGGAATTTAGATTCTTTACCTAGAATTGTTAGAATATTATTTCTCCTTTGATAGTTGTGAACTCAATATGATTCAATAAAAGTTAACCTTTGGATTCTGTATAATGATCTATATAGAATTAATATGAATCTTGAGTTTATAACGATCCTATAATTAAATATTAAAATAAAATATAAGTTCATAAACTCCTTGAGATTATGCTTACATCTGCGAGTCACTCTATATTTTTGTCTCATTAAAGAAATATATTTTATCACCATATAGATAACCTATTGAGATATGATTTTATATATATCTAATTTATGTAAAGTCTTAGGCCATTGGCACTCTTAAAGTGTGCATAAAAGAGGTCGAGAGATAATTAGATAGAAAAGTTAAAATCATCATATCTGATAGAGGTGATGAATAATTATCATTCTAATTCTTTTACTAGAATCTTGGAAATTCAAGGTATTCAGTATGATTTACCAGATGTGGTATAGCAAAACATAATTGCTGAAAGGTAAAATCGTACACTTATAAATATAATTAGGAGCATGATGTATTATTCTTATATACCCAAATCAATGTGAGAAGAAGCTCTAAGGACTACTATGTATATCTTAAATGGGGTTTCTAGGAAACCTAACTTAAGATATTTACATATTTAAGATTGTCCTGTAGAGATAAGGATCTTCAACTCACATAAAAGAAAATTAAAGTTAATAATTATTTCTGAATATTTTATTATTTATTTAGAAAATTTAAAAAAAGGGTATATGTCTTATTGCTCTAATCATAGTACGAGGATGGTTAAATCTGATAATATAAGGTTCCTATAAAATAGCGAATCAGTGAGAGTAAAAATCTCAAAATTTAATTTTGGTATAGAGGAGATACATGTTGATACTCCTTTATTATTTGAGAGATTGTTGTCACACAAATTATTAAACAATTTGATAAAAGTGAACAACAAAATAAACATTACCAAACTCCCACATTATATTGATATCGCTGATAATGGTCTTGTAGAATAACCATAATTGACAGTCTTGGAAAATTTTTAATGAAAAAAGAATCCTGTCATTTATGATTATGTGGTATATCTATAAGAATTATATTTTGATATATGAATCAGAATTGATCATTTATTGTTTTCACAGGTCATGAAAGGTAATGATTCTGAAAAGTAATATGATACAATATAAGAAGAGTTAAAATCAATAACCAGAATGGTGTTTGATGAATTCGTCGAGTTATCTAATAATTGTAAAAGAGTCTGTTATATAAATATGACTCAAAGGACAATGTCGAACGATATAATGGTCAGACTTTTAGTTTTTATATGATTATAGATTTTATTCATAAAGAATGTATCAATTATAACGAGACATACAGTTGTTAAAGGAACTCGTTAAGAATCGTCATGACATTAGTGACTCATTATGCGTTTGAGTTATATCATAATGATATGGAAACAAAATTTTGATTAAGGATCTAGTTTTCTATAAATTTTTCTGAATGACTTGTAGAGAAAATGAAAAAAATATAAAATTGGCATGCAAATTTAGGAATCTATTTATGATCTTAAACAAATTTCTAGACAATGATGTATATATAAAGTTTGTTAATATCATTGATTTATTCAGATTTAAGAAAAATACTGTTAATCGGTATTTATATCTGAAGATCAGTGGGAGCAAGTTTATTATATTGATCATATATATAGATAATATTTTGCATTGTCAATAATGACTTGGTTTATTATACTAAACCAAGAAATTATCACTAAGAATTTAAGATGGTTGATATGAATGAGACATATTATATTATTAGTATTGAGATACTTAGGGATATATCTCAATTATTATTAAGATTATCTCAGAAAAGATATATTAACCGAGTCTTGAGATTATTTAATATACAACTTTGTTCAACAAATCATAAAAGTAAAATTTTAGTCAAAAGTGAGTGCTTTAAAATGACTTGAAAAGAATCAGATAAAGAAAATATTCTTTATATATGCGTAGTTGAAAGTCTATGCTCAAGCCTATGTCAGAACAGATATCAATTTTTGTAGTTAGAATACTGGGTAGATATTTGAGTTATCCAGAAGTGAAAAATATTAAAGGACTGCAAAGAAAAGTAATAAGATATCTAGAAGGGACGAAGGATTACATGCTTACATGCATGAAATTATATCAGCTTGAAATGATGGTATTTTTTCAAATGCTGATTTTATAAATTACCTCAATAATATGAAGTCCACCTTATGGTTAATATCTATATCAATTAGAGGGGTAATTTATTATTATATTATTATTAATAATGAAAGTTGATTTTGTGGTATGCTTTGAGGCCACTAATCAAACTTTATGATCATGAAATTTTATCTCGGACTTGGTGTGGTCGACTCAATTGTCAAGTGAAAATATTTTGTGATATCGCAGTAGTTTTCTTCTCTAAGAATGACAAGTACTATTGCATTTCTATGCATTATGGTAGAAAGTACTTGATGGTTAGAGAAGACGAGTCCAGAAATATCTAATGTCAATTAATTACTTGAGTTCCACTGTATTGATTGCTGATCCATTTACTTAGGACTTACAACCTAATGTGTTTTGAAAGAACATGTTCTTATGATTAGGTTTGTGAGCAACCCATAAAGGATATGGTGATAGATATTTGAGTAGACACTGTAATTGGTATTTTTACTTACGTACTTAAAGTTATTTGTTTCTGCTATCCTGTTCACAATTATGTATGTACATATTATAGTTGAATGTGATAACAGGATTGTCTTGACAAGACAAATTACAGGGGTCATTATGGACTATATTAGGAAAGATTAATAATATTGTAGTATATAGAAGGGAATATAACATTGATGATATACAATCGCTATGACTCGCATTGATGATTGGACTTAATATAGTATTATTCTGTTTATTGGACTTATTGACTTATTTTAAAATTCATGGCCATGTATAAAATATTTTTCAAAAATTTCAGAATCCAATTAGGTAAAATTGTTTTCAAACAAATTTTGTTTTATTTATTTTTTATTTTGAATATCTTTTATATCTTATCAATTAATGGGCCAAGCGGGAGAATGTTAGATTATGTGACCTGTTATAATCGGATAAGATATTTAGTATAACTAATTGGATTCTGATATCAGTATCGGTCAATAGAAAGGAAATCCATATTTTAGATGATACCTTAGGGGATGTGCTTGATGGAAGGAACTCCCCTAATAACTTATCCTAGACCCTCTGCTCTCGCCTATAAATAGAGAGGACCTCAGGGGACTTAAAACGTCAGAAGTAACACAGAAGCATCTATGAGTTGCGTAAAGATTAGCAACACAGATGTATCTAAGAGTTGCATAAAAGAAATATTTCATAGACATAGATTGAGAGATTACAGTCTTTCTCTCAATCTCCCTGAGCCATCAATTACAATGGTCCTGTGAAAGAATAGGAAGAGAGGAAAAGGCGTCTAATTCTCCTTACAGATTGACAGAGGCGTTGGATCATAAAGGAAGGTATTCAAAACTTTTTTCTTTCTTTACGGATGGTATCAAAGGTACACATCGTAAAAATAGATCTGATGTTTTGATTTCAATTTTAGAATTAAAATTTTTTTTGCATCATAAGCATGATTAAAGTTTTTTATGCTTATACTCGTTATGTGCAGCAGCGAGGGGTTGAAATGTTCAGTAAAGTAGCTTGATGTCAGCATCTGCACTCTTCGCTCAGGCCGCCCACATGGTTGGGTGCCCACCTGCATCCAAAAGAACATTACATCCCAAAGTTTTGCTGCTTTTCCTGCATGCAGGGCTCAGCTTTTACTTTTTGAAGGGGGCCTCTTCGCATCATCCAAAGAAAAGAAGACGTTTGTGTCATACTCCTCAAAACACTTTTGTTATGATCATGACCGGTCGACTCTATAGTAACAGAATCAATCCACAAACTTAAATTACAATTTTCCATGATAACGAAGAACATGTTGGAAATGCACAAATATAAACTCATTATATATGGACAAGTTATAATATTATCATATTCCTCTATTTCAATCTCGTGCTTCCTCCGTCTCAATCTTGCTCACAATCTATGGCTTTAGTGGTGTTCTCCGTTAGACATCAACAATCGTCTTCTTCATTATTTGGTGCAACCTCATTTTGGATAAGATCGAGATTTATTTATAGAATTTTCTACTTCAACATTATTGTAACAATAATGGTGTAAAAAAAATACCATAAATTCATCATCTTTAACCCGTGCTATCTTATATTTATTAATATTTAATTATAATTATTATTGAAATTAATATCCTTACATGTTCCGTTTTGATATGCTCAGTTCAATATTATTCTGTATGGTTTGTCAACGACACGCCCTCTTATCATCCTTTTCTCGTTTCACCATTTATAAAGATGAATTCTCATTGATCCTTTGATAACTATAAATAGATACATATACATGATCTAAATAATATTTTATCCATGATTAGATATACAAATAAAGCTTAAATTTTTTTGAAGTGATAAGAACAGATGCAATCTTTATAAACATTCAAGGTTTCATAATGAATTATAATTTGAACTCCCAATGTATAATAAGTGGATGTATCACATATCGATGTTTTAGGTATATAGATTCACTTGATTTATTAAAAGGATATTGTTCTTACCAAACATTACTTGGCTGAGATTTTTTTATTAGTGTAAAATGATCTTATATATTTTAAATAGTATAAATAACGTTTTATATATTGTGAACATAGTGTGAGGTGATATGGAACATATCTTTTAGATATCGTGCATGCATCTCCTTACAGAATTCACCATTGTTCGACTTGCCTCTTGCCTCTCTTCTCTTCATTTCAACCATCACCGAGCGCTCCACCCTCACCGTTGTTGGCAGCTTCTGGGCCAGTAAACGCTTCCACTCGAAACCCTTAAACTTGTCGGCGAGCAAGGTGCCATTGCAGCGATGACCGGTTCTCCACCTCTCCCAAAGGCAGAAGCTAACATGCAGATTGTCCCAGAGCTTGAGAGCCTAAGCAAATCCGTTTGCAGAGCCCACAGTTCTCGTCGGACCGCCTCCCTCGTTCTCCCCTGCTTCTCCAGTGCAAACCCGCCCGTTGACGATGAGCCTCGACTCGTCGGCGAAGCTGCTCGGTCAGACAGCCACAACCGCTCCTCCAGCCATCCCTTTTGTGGGAAATCCCAGCAGGACCATGAAGGAGATGATACTGACAGCGGCCGCCATCACACGCCCGTCGGCGAACCTGGGCCCGAGGAGAAGCGGGGGATATGGAACTGGAAGCCGATTCGTGCCTTGGCCCGCATCACCATGCACAGGTTGGTATGCCTATTCTCCGTCGAGGTCATTGCGATCCATCACCTGCCTGCCTCGTTGGACGGGCTGCGTCTCTCGGTTGTCGTCCGAAAGAAGGAGACCAGGGACGGCGCTGTGAAGACAATGCCCTCCCGGGCGCTGCAAGGGACTGCTGACTTCCAGGAGACTTTGTTCATCCCATCCCACCTCTACTGCAGCGGTGGTGCGGGCACAGGGAAGCCCCTCAAGTTCGAGTCCCGCCTGTTCCTAATCTCAACAGTTGCAGTTGATGCTCCTCAGCTTGATCTCGGATCGAGCATTGTTGACTTGAGCTTAATGGTCAAAGAGTCCATTCAGAAGAACTTGGAGGGACAACGTATCCGGCAATGGGGGAAGGACTTCCCGCTCTCGGGAAAGGCTAAAGGGGGAGAAATGGTTCTCAAGTTAGCATTCCAAATCATGGACGATGGAGGTTTTGGGATTTACAACCAGTCTGAGACAATAAGAACGAACAGGGAGAAGGATCCCGATTTTGTTGTCTCATGGAAACAACCAAGATCTTCTTTCAGTGATGCAAACCCAAGAACAATGATAGAAGACCCATCTCTCATACCTTCAGACGACAATACTTCCATGAGAAGAGCGGCGGCAACTGGCGAGCTCGCCCTTCAGGGTCATGGTCTCAATCCTCCAGTCTCTCCGCTACCGCAAAAGCCTAAGTCAGACCGTATGGAGGAAGGTGATGACCTTCCATACTACGAAGTTATCGATAAGGGAATAGAGATTCAAGAAGAAAGACAGAATGAGGAGGAAATGACATCACAGGCTACCACAAAAGGGGCATCAGTTTCGAGGGAGGTCGTAAAACAGGTGGTGCACCGCCGTGCTCAACAGAGGAGGCTAAAAGAACTTCGTCCAGTTACTAGAGAGTTCGAAGCTCTTGACTCCGTGGTGACGGAGGATGTTGTCGGTCTGGCAAAGACAACTCAAGAACACAAACTCCAGAGATTGGATACCGAGGAGGAAGCAGTGATAAAGGAGTTCCTTCGATTGCTCGAGTTTGAAGACAGTGAAGGGTCGAAATGTGATGTCGTGGACCTCATTACTTGCTCAAATCTGGGATCAAAAGAGGATGCCAGGAACGAGGGGGAAAGCGCTCTCCTTTCAGATCTTGGAAAAAGCTTAGGCCCTGTAGTTCAGACAAGGGATGGGGGCTACTTAGCTTCCATGAACCCCTGCAATGTGCCGGCGCCAAGAAAAGAGACGCCGAAACTTGCCATGCAGATTTCTAGAGAGCTAATCCTCGAGGAGAAGAACCTGGAAAGTGAGTTTGAAGTGTTCCGAAGGCTGGCTGCGATGGGATCAGAAAAGATGGGTTCCAAAATACTCTCCCTGGCGGCCATGGACGAACTGTTTGGCAAAACAGCAGGGCAGATCGCGATTGAGGGAGTTGCGTCCGCCATAATAAGCGGCAGGAACAAGGAAGGAGCAAGCTCCAGTGCGGCCAGGACAATCACAACAGTTAAGAAGATGGCAGCAGCAATGAACGAGGGAAGGAAGGAGAGAATCTCGACGGGAATCTGGAGTGCGAACGAGAAACCAGCCACCGTGGACGATATCTTGACCATGTCATTGCAGAAGATGGAGGCCATGGCAGTTGACGCACTAAAAATCCAGGTAGAGCTGACAGAAGAAGAAGAAGAAGCTCACTTCGATGCTGCCCCTCTTATGGACTCCAGCAACCCACTGGAGTCGGCCATTTCACGTGATGATTGGTCCAGAGCCTGCAGTGCAAAGGATAATGTCATGATGTTAGTGGTGGTTCAGCTGAGAGATCCATCAAGGAGTTATGAAGCAGTCGGAGCTCCCATGATAGTTGTGGTGAAAGCGGCAGCGTCGGATGAAGGACAAGGAAACAACGATATGAGGTTTAAGTTGACGAGTCTTCATGTCGGAGGTCTTAAGTTGAGCTCCAACAGAAAGAGGAGTGTAGGCGACGGGGAGAAGCAGAGATCGACTGCCATGCAATGGCTTGCAGAGAACGGGCTGGCGAAGGCAGGGAGAAGAACAAAGCGGATGCAAGCAAAGAGGGGCCAAGATGTGGTCTGGAGCATATCTTCGAGGTGCTCAGAGGGCATATGGCTCTTGCCCGTTCGCAACCCAAATGTGAAAGTTACTGAACAATAATTTATAGGTACGTATCGTGATTCCATTGACATATGTATGCTCTCTTTAAGGTTAATGTAGTAATATGATCAGAGACCACTGCTCAAGAGAATCACAGTTTCTGATATTGAAAAAAAAAAAAAAACCTAAGCAAAGATGAAAACAAGGTTGGATGATTGTTCCCAGGTATTGAAGACTGAATAAAATGGACAATTTTTAGGAAACTAGTATGTTAAAGTTGAAAAGAACAAAAAAAGAAGAATTATATATATTGAGTGTCTTTGGGAACAAATGTGCAATGAGGGTCTAATACATATTTCAAATGTGAATTGATATTGGTAATTTTTTTATAAAATCATATTTTGTCTGGATTCCGCATTGCAAATACTCAAAATTTAACACTTATCAGATGCTAATATAATTTTTAAAAATTTTAAAGCACCTTATGACATCATCTAAAATCAAGTATTGCAAACATAATATAGTAAGAAATCACGATTTATGTCTTACATAAGGTTGAGTTTTATTTATTTTCAAAATTTATTTTATTTCATTTATATGATTTTATTATTTATTTATTATACATTTAGATCTACCAATTTTTAAATTTTAGCGTTTATGAGATGCTAATGTAATTTTTTAAAAAAATTTAAAGTACCTTATAACATAAACTAAAATAAAAGATTATCACGATTTATATCTTATATAAGTTTGAATTTTATTTTATATTCATTTATATGCTTTATATTATTTATTAATTAAATTAACATATATATTCATTTGTACAATTACATATATTCATTTATTTAAATTAAAAATATATAGTTACTTTTGAACAAATATTAAATATATTAAAAGGATAAATTTATCACATTATATTCAATGGACTTTTAAAATATAATGTGTTAATGCACATTTAAAGCACTCCATAATTATCTATTCACTCAGGTATTTTCTTTAAATATACGTTAACAATATAAATATATTCCCAAAAAGCAATCATCATCGTAAGTGGAGAACATGTGACATCCTCTAAATACAGGTGTAATTAGGGTGAATTAAGTTGAATGGGTCACATTTGAGGTCAAATGAGGTTTAATATGTGCCTTATTATTTGCATGTCTTCAAGGAGACTTGGCATATATACTATTATGAGTTGGCTTCTCTACTTAGTTTTATGTGAGGAGTTCTCTCAAAATTGTCATCGTAAGAATGTTCCAAGTCATATGCGCGTTGTCCTTGGAGAAAAAGATGTGGTGTTTTGTGTCTCTTTCTCGTTTCAAACTTTTACGAATTCAAAGTCTTTCATTAAGATAGATTATACGATTATTACAAAATCATCAAGACTCGGTCCATTACGAGATGCAGGCAACGTCACAGTAATTAATTCTTCGTTTCGATGATCATTATCAAACGGGGGATGACGGTGACTTATAAACAGGTAAGATTAAAGGGGTTATCGTGTCAAAAATCCCATGCTGCTATCCCAAATATGATACCCAAAGTCGACCATGGAAGTCCGATTCCACCACGGTAGGTGGTTCATGCCCTTTCATGAACCCTTAAAGAATCAGAGTTCCACCAACAGAGCTTTCATGACTTTGTGGCAAGAGATTTGGTAAAACAAAATTCATCTGATCCTAGCTTTGCCTGAGAACGTCGCAAACTAATTTATTTTATTGTTTTCTGCGTGAACTTGTTGGAGATATAGTTCTCCGTCGGGCTGCGGCCAGCCTTGATCATAATATCGTTCCAGGATACATGAGCTTTCCATCTTCCTTGAGCTTCTCGTTGGCGTTCTTCCTCCTCGGCTGCATGTCAACTCCACTTGCTATGCTGTCTTCCAACCCAGTGACCTGGTGCTTCACTGTGGTGCTCGCGTCAAAAACCTATAGCCTAGAGTTCGGCTATGCAAACTTTCCGAAGGAGAACTACGGTGATTTCATCTTCACCGACGGTTCAAGCATCGGCGATGGCGCTCTGCAGATCACGCCAAACCCAGGCAACCCGACACACCAATCTGGGAGAGTCCTTTACAAGGAAACATTCAAGCTTCGCAGAAGCAACGGATCGACCCTTACCTCGATCGACACTACCTTCGTGTTCAACATACGCCCGTTGACTCGACCGGGAGAGGGGGGCTTGGCATTCATTCTCACAAACAATCCGGCGCTCCCAAGCAACAGCGGGGGGCAGTGGCTCGGAATAGTCAACGATCAAACCAATAATAAGCTCGCGAACCACATCATTGCAGTGGAATTCGACACAAGGAAGAGCTACCCCCAGGATCTCGATGACAACCATGTCGGCCTCGATGTCAACGGTATCATATCCAAAGCACAGTTGTCGTTTGGATCTACTAATATTAACATTTCAAGCGGCTCTGATATAGTAGTCAACCTCCAATTTGATGCCGTATCAAACTCGGTTAAAGTTAACGCTTCCACGTTCAATGAGACAGTGCGGGGGACCTATATTTTTAACTTTTTGTCCTATGTTGATCTGTCAAATTATCTATCGGAGGATGTCTGGGTGGGATTCTCTGCATCCACCGGCAATCTCACTCAACTGAATCAGATAAAGTCATGGTATTTCAGAACCATCGACATCGACATGACTGGAACGGAGCAGTTCATGTGGTTGCTTGCAATGCTGATTCTGTTGCCTGTTGCTGCTGCTTGTTTATACTGGTGGAAGAAAAGGATGATAGCACGAAGACATGGAGCAGTGAGGCACTACAGAGAACTGGTCCTCGAGGATTGCAGAAAGGGACCGGTTAAATTTCGACTTCAGGAGCTCAAAGATGCAACTGCCAACTTCGATCCCAACAGGGTGCTCGGCAAAGGCAGTTTCGGAACAGTCTATCGAGGTTGTCTGAAATGGCAGGGCTCCAACAAGGACGTGGCTGTCAAGAGAATCTTGAGTAATTCACATGGAGGAGAGCGAGAATTCATCGCCGAGGTGACCGCGATCAGTCAGCTCAGTCACCGCAACCTCGTGGAGTTGATGGGGTGGTGCCACGAGGACGACGAGCTACTCCTGGTGTACGAGTTCTTGAATAGAGGAAGCTTAGATAGTCACCTATTTGGAGCGGGAAGAGCGACGGCGGAGTTCCCTGTCCTGAACTGGGAGAGAAGATACAATATAATATGTGGGGTGGCCTCTGCTCTGGACTATCTTCACCATGGGAGCAGAAACAGGGTGCTTCACCGGGACATCAAGGCGACCAATGTCATGCTGGATGACCAATACACTCCTAGGCTGGGGGACTTCGGTCTGGCGAGAGTCATCGAACGTGACGGCAAATCCCACCACTCCACTGTTGCACTGGCCGGAACTCGAGGCTACATGGCCCCCGAGTGCTACTTCACAGGTCGGGCCAGCGTTGAGACTGACGTATATGCATTCGGAGTGTTCGCCATGGAGGTATCCTGCGGCCGAAGGCCTGGTAATCCTGTTCCGTATTGTTATCGTGATGAGGACGAGGAGTCCGACGAATCAAGGTACATAGTGGACTGGCTGTGGGACATCTACGGAAGTGGGGACATTTTACACGCGGCGGATCCCAGGTTGAGAGGAGTCTACGATGAGGTGCAGATGGCATGCGTGCTGAGGTTGGCATTGGTGTGTTGCCACCCAAACCCCCCAACAAGGCCATCCATGAGGATGGCTCTCCAAGTTCTCACCGGTGGAGCTCTCCCTCAGAATCCTGCACCTGAAAAGCCTGCGTTCATGTGGCCTGTGACGCGCTTAACACGTGAGGTCGATCGGCTTCTTCCTTCTCACCTAATGTCTGCTGGTGGACAGATGAGCCAAAGTTCCTTCGGTGGCAGATGAATCTGCAGTAGCCATTAAGCCATCGTAACACAGTGTGCCTTCCATTCCATTAGCATGGTTCCTTAGCACGCAACAGCATAATCGATTCTCTGTAACTCATGTTTCATCACCAATCATCAGTAACAACAAGATCTGTCCAAAAGAATGACTTTTCTTCTCTCTCTTTTTTATTTTGTTGAGGTACTCCGGAGAGGACAAGTTGTAATTGCACCAACTGTTGCAGATATGGATGTACTGTTGCGTGGTGGCGATGAGAATTGCTCTCAATTTTTATGTTCACATCAATTTTACAGAAATCTACTTCCCGAGGACCATCTTATCGGATCAGGCCATCGTATCAATGTTCCTGAAACCTTTCATCCAACAATTGACCCACCTATCCGCATGATAAGTATTTGTAATTCTGGCAGTAGCATGAGTTTGTGAAGAGATGGTGAATACAGCAGCCATTCCATTGAGGTGAAAAAGGATAAGAAGAGATTCTTCTCCGTGGATTTAGTTAAAGAAATTGTATTTGATAAAGAAGTCATCATGAATCAAATAGTTTGAGAACTATCGATTTTTTTGGATATTTTTTCTTTAATTTCTACTATTTTTACACAATACTATTCTGCTACTGACATACTGCATAACGCAGCAGGTCACTCCAAACTCCCTTGGGAAAGGAACCTGTTCTCGTCACCGGCCTCTCGCTCGGCGGCGGCGGCCGCGGCGTCGACGGAGCTCGTACTGGACCCCGTCAACAGGACAGTGGTGCGGCGACGACGAGCACCCTGCGGCAGGACGGGCAACTCGAGTGGGAGTGGAGCCACGCGTCGACGCACCCGACGTGGAACCCGTGGCCGCACTGCGGCAGCACCCGGAGCTCGTCCCCCTCCTCGAACTCCGCAAGGCAGATCGGGCACTCCACCGGCCCCCCGCAGCCGGCGCCGTACGAGATCGTCGGCAGCGCCCGCAAAGCCTCCTTCTCGAGGCCCTTGTTGGACGGCAGCACGGGCGAGCGCCGGAGGCAGGCGCAGCGGGCGACAAGGGCAAGCCCCGCGACTGAGACCACGGCGCAGAGAAGGGCGGCGATGACCACCACCACATCCGTGTCGATGGGTACCGACTCCGACGGCGGAAACGACGGTAACTGTTGAGATTCCATCAGGAGAAATCTCGCTGCGGAAGGCATCGACAAGCAGAGAGACGCTTGCGAGGGAAAATTGTGCTCAGAGTTGCACTTCGCTTTGTAATGGAGAGCAGAAATCAAACATAAAAGAAGGGAAGAAATTAGGATGAAATGACGACAATGTTCATGTGAAAGGCAACAATGTGTTACTGCAAATCTAATGGGACCAACGAGCTCCAAGGCTGCGCTATATCGTCTTTTCGCCCGAGGTTCTTCAAACCACGCCCTTCAGGCTACGTCAATCATCGAGTTTGAGGTGATGCCTCACTTTACCAACCATTCAGCGATCGAGACCGAGGCTTTCGGTCGAACACCCTTGCGTGGACAATCCTCTCCGAAACAGGGGATCCAAGCGCCTCTGCGCACTCTGGCAGCGGACTAGGTAAAGGGCAATGCACATTGCTTTGTGACAAGGTAATGGAACGGAGTCGAGAGTCCACATCGTTTCCGAATCCATCGGCCACAAGCGGCATCCGAGTGCCCCTTCTTCCTGTGTCCTCGGCACAAAACTTGGTCCGCCCAGCAGTTTCTGCAGTGGATTGGCTTCTTTGGAACAATAAAATTAATAGAAAAGCTTTCTTTTCTTCTCCTTTTTTTAATGTACATGCGCTTCAACGACCCAAGCGATCAATGGATGAGAAAGAAAAGTTCTCTTTGTACTGCACTCACTCACCGCCGCCACCCAGAAGTCACATCTCGAAGAAGAAGAAGCAATTGGATTCTCCGGCCATCACTCTCGATGAACCAAACGTCGAACTGATGCTATGAACCATCGAAATATGGGACATACTTTGTCATTGTACTTTCTACGACATAATATGGGACATATTTTGTCATTGTACTTTCAATCCATCAATTAATCGATCCACCGAACGAGATGTGGCCACCTGAAGACATATCGGGATGGTCTGGTTCAATTGTCAAAGTCCTAGGGTGCCCGATCGAGGCTCGTCGCTGGGGAAGACTTTTGGTGCATCTCGAGACTGATTCATGCAAGAAGGTCGGGGTCGGATTTTTCTCGACATGACCCCTCCGATGCTAAAGTCAGTCGATACTTTTTCCTCTCATTTCCTGAAGCCAGGTGGGGGGTTATATAGACGTCTGTAGGTGTACCTTGGTCCGGATAACTACGAAGTCGTGCAGGGCAGCATCGTACAAGGCGGCACTGCACGACGCTGTTCCGGGATGTCGGGGATGGCCTGCTCCATGCGTCCTCATCCCAGGATTTCGGGAACGGCCGCTTCATATGTCGCCGTCCTGGGATTTCGGGAGCAGGTGCTCTGTTCGAGTTCGCGCGGTGCAGCGGTGTAAAGGGCACTGTCACATCGGTCCCGGGATGGCGAGCCGCGTGTGGCGACGCACGTGGGGCGGCTTTACGCTGATGTGTTTGCTGACATGGAGGATGCCAGGATGTCCCCTATCACTCCCCCCCCGAACAAGGCATGCTCCGAGGTCCTTAAGGAGGGGCTCAGGGCATGTTCGACTTGCTCCTTCGATTGTGTCATCTGCTGTGCGGGGTTGTCAGGTTGCCTTGCAGTGCTATTGCCCTTGTTTGTTGTGCCGAGCTAGAATGATGCGTCGGAGGGCTGCTTGACTGGCTGGGCGGGCACCCGAGCTAGTGAACTCGGGCATGAATGGACTGATGCCCGAGCTGGTGAACTCGGGCAGAAATGGGCTGGTGCCCGAGCTGGTGAACTCGGGAGCAAATGGGTTAGTGCCCGAGCTGGTGAACTCGGGCACAAATAGACTGGTGCCCGAGTTGGTGAACTCAGGCACGAATGAACTGGTGCCCGAGCTAATGAACTCGGGCACACATGGACTGGTGCTCGAGCTAGTGAACTCGGGCACAAATGGGCTGGTGCCCGAGTTGGTGAACTCAGGCACAAATGGATTTGTGCTCGAGCTGGTGAACTTGGGCACAAATGGACTGGTGCCCGAGCTGGTGAACTCGGGCACGAATGGACTGGTGCCCGAGCTGATGAACTCAGACACGAATGGACTAGTGCCCGAGCTGGTGAACTTAGGCATGAATGGAATGGTGCCCAAGCTAGTGAACTTGGGCACAAATAGACTGGTGCCCGAGTTGGTGAACTTGGGCATAAATGAACTGGTGCCCAAGCTGGTAAACTCGGGCACAAATGCACTGGTGCCCAAGCTGATGAACTCGGGCACAAATGAACTTATGCTCGAACTGGTGAACTCGAGCACAAATGGACTGGTGCCCGAGCTGATGAACTTGGGCACAAATAGATAGTGCCCGAGTGTGAACTTGGGCACAAAGATCAGTGCCCGAGCTGGTGAACTCGGGCACAAATAGACTGGTGCCTGAACTGGTGAACTCAGACACGAATGGACTGGTGCCCGAGCTAGTGAATTCGGGCATAAATGGACTTGTGCTCGAGTTGGTGAACTTGGGCACAAATGGACTAGTGTCCGAGCTAGTGAACTCGAGCACGAATGGAATGGTGCTCGAGCTAGTGAACTCGGGCACAAGTAGACTAGTGCCCGAGCTGATGAACTAGGGCACAAGTGGACTGGTGCCCGAGCTGGTGAACTCGGGCACAAGTGGACTGGTGCTTGAGGACGTACCGGTACTTGATACTTAGGAGCACTTTCTAGTAGTATATGTGGTACTGAGGGTTGGCGTCACGTGCCTTCGTGGGGAGGCACATGTGCCATCCTGTTGGCGGGAAGTTGGGGGCGTGCACGCCTGGTGGGGATCACGGTTGGGGCGTTGGGCGGGAACCTTGACTAGATAGGTGCATCAATCGAGGCAGCCTTGGTAAGTGTTGCCATTACTCCCTGCCTCGGGGAGCCCAAACATCACCCTAAACGGTCACCACTTCCTTATAAGCCTCATGTTGCGCGGAGGTGAGTCATTGTGATCTTCTTTGATTGCCCCCCCCCCCCCTTTTTTTGCCTCGGTCCGTCTCTCTTGGTGCCCAGCCCTAAGGTCGGGGTGTCTTCTTCTCCCTCGTCATCGAGTCAGTCGAATCCCGAGGCCAACGAGTCGATCTCGGGAGGTTCTAGGGTAGAAGTCCTAAGTTCATCGTCTGGTGGGTCATCCCAAATGGATTCGAAGGTGCTTGCGGCCCTTCAAGTCATGTGGGCCTGGCATGATGTAGATTCGGTGGTAACCGAGGAATTGCTAGGACTCGTTCGGGATTGATATAGTATCCCGAGGGAGTACGAGCCGCACGCCCCGTCTCCCGAGCAACACTCCTACGATCCATTTTCGGATGGGTTCGGGCTTACCTTGGATGCCCTTGAGGCGGGGTTGAGGTTCCCACTGCACCCAGTGATCGTAGAGTGTCTCCGATGGTGGGGGATTTCTCCGTCGCAAATGGTGCCCAATTCGTGGCGCTACTTGGTGGTTTTTCTGGGAGAATGCCAGGGGGCGGGAATCGAACCATCCCGGACACTATTCTTAGCGCGCTTCCGGCTTTGCAAGGGTCGGGATGGGTATTATCTGATCGCCCAGGGCGGGTTCAAGATTAGTGGCGACCCTTCCAATAACAAAGGGTGGAAGACGCATCACTTCTTCGTGAGCTACCGCGGGGAGTGGGGGTTCTGCTTGGCATGGACTTTCCGAGCCATCAACAATGTTCCCCCCTTCCTCTCTGGTGAAGAGACCGAGCGGGTGGGGTATATGAGGGATGTCTTGTCCTCCTCTTGGGCTATTAGAGGGATGACCGAAGGATGGTTGGTCAAAGCGGGGCTCAGCCCAGCCCGTAGGGGTATGGTCAGATTCGTCGTTCAGGCTTATCCATATTTCTTTACATCTTGTTGACCGACTTATAACTATGCAGATATAGTGAACTTCCATGCACTGAAGGGGACACCGCGTCTTCCGACATCGACGCGACCTCCTCGGGAGCAAGAAAAGGTCGATGCCGATCCTTTGGCCCGACGAGGGACCTCGGGGCGCTGAGGTCCTGAGGAGGCAGAAGCAGACTGCCCTAAAAGAAAGCCAAAGTTTTAACTCGGAAGTTGTCCGAGGGGTCGGCGCTCCGTGAGGCCATTGCGCGAACAATATGTGGGTCGGGCAACGGCTCACACGGAGAAGGTTTTGGTTCCAAGGGGAAGGACCGAGTCGGTTCAGTCGGGGATGAGGCCCCATCTAAGTGAGGGGAGTGCCCTAAATTGATGAAGGACCTATGTCAGGTCCGATCTTCAAGCAACAACGAGCCCTTTCGGGCTCTGGAGGTGGCGGATTTGCCCAATGGGGAACCGGGGGCACCTTTTAAGACCCGATGGCCTTCCCTTAAGATCGACAGTCGCATATGGGCCAATGGTTCGGTGGCCTTGGAGTTCACTCGTGAGTCGCTTCACCCGGGTCTGGTGAAGCAATTATACTGCTTGCCTTTCGTGGTGTTGATGGACCGCACCGCGAAGGCGACGGTCTGGGTAAGTACCGACCCTCCAATTTTCGCTACCGGGTTCACTCTACACCCTCTGATCCCCGAGTTTTTGTAGAGCCACTACTACACGATGACGCTGATCAACCGGGTGCAGGATGCAGGCCGGGTGATCGAGTGCCTCAGGGATGCCAACTCCGAACTATGTCAGGAGGTGGAGGAGTTGAGGAGAGGCCCGGGTCCCGAGGCGGTCGTGGCGGCGGAGCAGCGGGTGGCTGACGTTGAGGCCCTGGTTGACCAGCTGAAGGCGGAGCTGAAGAGTATCTGCAAGCGGGTTCGCAGTTTAGACGACGAGCTACTTACGCTCATGTGGAAGCCTCCTGATCGACAGCCCGCACCACAAAGGAGGCACTACAGGAGGAGCGCCGAGGTGCCAAGAAATGGGCGAAGGAGACGATCATCAAGTATAAGAAATCACCTGGCTTCGAACTCGGTCTGCAGAGGTCAGGCCAAGCGACTTATGAGTCCGGTTATCGGGTGGTGCTCGCTCACTTCCACACCAAGTACCTGGACCTTGAGCTGGAGGCTGCCCCCTTCGTGGATCTCCCCGAGGATAGGATGGTGGACATGCCCGACGAGGTTCCTTTTGACGATAGCCCGATGGAACCTCCTCCGAGTTAGGGAGTTAGGGGGAGCGCCTCTCCTTTTGGTTTCGATCGATCGAGTTGAAGTTTTGTAAGGCCCGAATCGATCATAGTGTAAAAACTTTACTTATATGAATGCAAAGTTTTTGAGTATAAACTCTAAGACTTATATCGGGAATCAAAGATAAAACTTTCTCAAGTTCAACACATTCCAGGTCCTTGGTAGGGGGGTCCTGTCCATGGTTTCGAGGCGACAAGTACCTTCTCGGACCACATCGTAGACCTGGTAGGGGCCTTCCCAGTTCAGGGATAATTTTCCTCTGGCACAGGTTGGATCGCTCACCTCAGTTTTCCGGAGGACCAAATCCCTGACCTGAATTATCCGTGGTCGAACCCTCCGATTGTAGATTCGGGCTACCACTTTCTTGTACACCAGAGCATGTAGGTGGGCCTCGGCCCTTCGCTCATCAAGGAGGTCGAGTCCGGCCCGGAGCCCGAGTTCCAAAGTTTTCTCACCGAAGTTTTCCACCCACAAGTTTGGGAACACGATTTTGGGGGGAAGGACATCCTCGATCTCGTATGAGATGCTGAATGGGGATTCCCCTGATGCCATTTTTGGAGTGGTTCGGGATGGCCACAAGATGCTCGGGAGCTCTTCCACCCAAGCCCCACGCGCTTTGCCCACCCTCTTCTTCAGTCCTTTGAGGATCGCCTGGTTTGTGACATCGGTGAGGGCATTGGTCTGAGGGTGGGCGATTGAACTGAACTTCAACCATATCCCGTATGATTGGCAGTAGGCCTTGAATCTTGCGTTGTTGAACTGGGTCCCATTGTTAGTTATAATGGCCACTGGGATCCCGAAATGCATGATGATATTCTTCCACATGAAACTTTCGACTTGCTTCGTGGTAATGGATGCTAGTGGTTCGGCCTCGACCCACTTGGTGAAATAGTCGACCCCGACTATGAGGAACCGTCGTTGGCCCGAAGCCAGGGGAAATGGGCCGACGAGATCCATGCCCCATTGTGCGAAGGGCCAGGCTGCGTCAATCGGGGCGAGGGGCACCATCGGCTGATGTTGGACCCGAGCGTGCGCCTATCACTGTTGACACCATTGCACATAGGATAAAGCATCTCGATGTAGCGTCGACCAATAAAACCCTTGCCTGAGTATTTTGAAGGCCAAGACCTGGCCTCCGATGTGCTCCCCGCATATACCCTCGTGAACTTCGGCGAGGACCGCCTCGGCTTCGGGTGGGGATAGGCAGCAGAGCAAAGGCTGAGAGAAGGCTCTTCGGTACAGCTTACCCCCGATCTCGACGTACCATGCTTGGGCTCGTTTGAGTCGACGGGCTGCCGATGGGTCATCGGGTAGCTCACCCTTCTCCTTGTAGTGAAGGGTTTCTTCCATCTAATTTGGGGTTGTTTCCATCATGTTGACGTCCGGGACCGATAGGGTTGGCGCAGAGATGACCTCGATCCTCTTTGGGAGTTCCCTGGGTGGTTGACTGGATGCCAATCAGGCAAGCGTGTCGGCCTGGCTATTATGGGCATGTGGTATTCTCCTGATCACCAGACGGTTGAAGCGAGCCGAGAGTCGTCGAACCTCAGCGAGGTATCGGGTCATGGTAGGTTCCCGGGCCTCGTAAGCGCCGTTGATGTGGCCTGCCATCAGTTGGGAATCGGTGAAGGACTCCAAGTTCTGTACCTGCATTTCGAGGGCAAGGCATAACCCTAACAGCAATGCCTTGTATTCGGCTTCATTATTGGTGGCCTTGAATTCCAACCGAAGCGCATGCTCATGGGTTTCGCCATTTGGGTTCCTGAGGATCATCCCTGCTCCGGCTCCTTCTAACGCGGCTGACCCATTAATGTACAAGGCCCAAGCCGGTGAATCCGACTCCTCCATGGTCGGGCTGTCCTCGGGGGTTAGTTCAGAAATGAAATCAGCCAATACCTGGGCTTTTATGGCCGTTCGAGATGCATATTGGATGTCGAACTCCCTGAGCTCCACCAACCATTTCAGCATTTGACCTGAGACGTCGAATTTAGAGAGGATTTGGCAGAGCGGTCAGTCAGATACTACTTTTATCGCGTGGGCCTGGAAATAGGGTTGCAGCTTTCAGGCCGTCACGATCAATGCCAGCGCTAGCTTTTCTATCGACGGGTAATACTCTTCGGGCTCAGCAAGGATATGACTGGTAGAGTAGACGACCTGCTACGTGGCCTGATCCTCCCTTATCAGCACCAAGTTGACCACATGCTTCGAGGCTGCCAAATAAAGGCTCAGAATCTCGCCCGGGCAGGGGGAGGTGAGTTGGGGTAGCCAACCGAGGTAGGTCTTCATTTTGTCGAAGGCGTCCTCGCATTTCGAGGTCCATTTGAAGTTGTCCGCTTGGCGCAAGGCCTGGAAGAATGGGAGGCATTTGTCTACTGAGCGCGACATGAATCTCCCGAGTGCTGCCAGCTTTCCTGTGAGGCGTTGCACCTCTTTTACCGAGCACGGAGATCGCACTCCATTATAGCTCAGACTTTCTCCGGGTTGGTATCTATCCCTCTTTGGTGGATGACGAAGCCAAGGAACTTTCCTGACCCAACCCCGAAGGTGCACTTCACCGGGTTAAGGCACATATTAAATCGTTTGAGACTCCGGAAGGTCTCCACCTGGTCGGTCAGGTGGGTCGCTGTCGACCTGCTTTTGACGATCATGTCATCAACATACACCTCCATGTTTCTCCCGAGTTGAGGCTTAAACACTTTATTGACCATCCTTTGATAGGTAGCTCCCGCGTTCTTTAGCCCGAAGGGCATGACTTTGTAGTAGTAAACCGCCTTGTCGGTGATAAAGGCGGTGTGTTATTGGTTTTGCGGGGCCATGTAGATCTGGCTGTAGCCCGAGAATGCATCCATGAACGTAAGAAGCTCATGGCCGACGATTGCGTCGACTAGCTGATCTATCTTCGGGAGCGGATAACAATCCTTGGGGCATGCCCGATTAAGGTCGGTGTAGTCAACACAAATTCTCCATCTTCCATTGTGTTTTTTAATGAGGACTACATTAGACAACCACCGAGGATATTTCACCTCGGTTATGAACCCAGCGTTGAGTAGGTGGTCTACCTTGTGGCTGATCACCAGTTGTCGCTTCGGGACGAATCTCCGAGGCTTCTGTTTGACTGGGTGGGCTTCGGGATGGATGTTCAGGTGATGTTGAGCCACCTCGGTGTCGATTCCCAGCATGTCCTTCGGGGATCAGGCGAAGACATTAGTGTTACACTTTAAAAATTCTACGAGTTGGACCTGGTCGGCTTCTGGGAGCGTGGTCCCAACTCCGACAACTCGATCTGGCCGATCTTCCCTTAATGGAACTTCGACGAGCTGCTCTATCGGCTGTGGGTATATAAGGGCTTTCGGGTCGTCCCGAGGGTCGAGGCTGGTCGGCTCAGGTCGTGCCCTCTTCGGCATGGATACAGCCGTCAAATAGCATCTCTTGGATTCCTTGGGATCACTCTGCACCATTCTGACTCCCGAGGAGGTCAGGAATTTCATGGCTCGGTGGTCGGTGGAGACGACCGCCCTTATCCTGTTGAGGGTCGATCGTTCGAGGATCACGTTGTACGCCGAGGGTAGGTCGACCACCATGAAGGTGACCATCACCGTCTTCATTCTCGGCTCATTCCCTATGGTGACGGGAAGGGTAGTTGTCCCGAGGGGGGAGATCGACTCTCCCATAAACCCGGTAAGCACGATCGCCATAGGGGAGAGATCCTTGTCTGCGAGTCCGAGCTTCCTGAAGGCGTCCAGGTATAAGATATCAGCGGAACTCCTGGTGTCGACCATAACCCTCTTCACCCTGGCATTGGCAATACAGACCGAGACCACCAGGGCATCATTGTGGTTCGATAACTTCATCCTTTTTTTGCCGAATGTAATTTCTTCCTCGGAATGCAGTCTCGGACGCTTCTCCACCGTGCTCCGTGCATACGCCTTCCTTGCAGTGGAATTGCTACCGTCGAAAATCGATCCGCCAACAATAATATCGATTTATCTTTCGATCGGGCCCTTCTGTCATGGACAAATTATAAATGGCTTGTTCAGTGTAATGCTTATGCATGTCCATGTCCTTTTCGGTTTGTTCTAGATTGTAAAGCTTGTAAAGCCAAAGGCTAAATGCCCCATTTGAGTGAGTTTGACAGCCATTGTCGGCTTGTACATAAAGTTTGCATCAAGTGCACACTTGTACTACATTTCGGTCTTTAGTGGACTAATTTTATACCTTTGTTGTATAACCGTTCTGAGTTTGTGATATATGGTTAGAATTTGCATTGGCTCTAAAGTGTTTGCTGAAAGGGTGGCTTGTGGATCCCGTGTGAAGCACTTTCTTTATCCCGTCTTCTCTTTTGCAAGTCCTAAGGGATCGTAGGAAGCTTCGGGGAGGCTGACCTTTGCGGACTGACACGCAATAGTGCCGCATGACTTAGGCAAAACCAGCTAAGTCTGTGACAATTCAGCTGGGGTAGTGACTCCCTCGACTTCTTGAGGAAGCGTCCGAGATGCCCTCGTCGGATTAACTCCTCAATCTGGTTCTGCAGGTCATGGCAGTCTTTCATGTTATGGCCATAATCTCGGTGGAACCTACAATACTTGGATCGATCTTTGTTAGTGGCTTTCACTGGGTTGGGCTCTCGTAGGAGCCCCTTCTCCTAGATTTGGAGAAAAATCTCAGTTCGAGAAGTGTTCAGGGGAGGCCTCGGGCATAGTGACTCAAGCATTCTTCGGGATGGTTCGGGGAGTGACTTCAGGGGTGTTGCTCAGGCGAAGTCCGTCTGAGGATTTTTGCTATCCTTGCACTTCCCTGCCATCAGCGCTTCGGCGGCGTCGTGCTGGTTAGCCTGCTGAAGCATCTTGGGGACCGTGGCGGGCGGTCTCTCGATCAGGGACCAAAAAAGTCTAGAGGGGTGAATCCCCATCAAAAAAACCTGCATGACATGAGATGGGTGAGCCTCGGGTATCCCTCTAGCCTCGGCGGCGAAGCATGCGATGAACTATGAGAGCGGCTCGCCGTCTTGTTGGGCTAGTGCGAGAAGGGTGGCCACTGATGGTTTTGATTGCATGCTAGCCAAGAAGCTCTGCTCAAGTCCCCTTGCGAGTTGGTCGAACACGGAGACGGAAGGGCGGGAGGCGACTGAACCACATCTGAGCTGGTCCCCTGAGAATGGTGGGGAACGCCCTGCACATTAAAGCATCAGAGGTTCCGTAAAGGGCCATCTGGGCCCGAAAGGCGGCGACATGTTGCGTGGGGTCGGATCCGCCGTTGTACACCTCAAGGGCCGGGAGCCTGAAATTAAGAGGGACCGGTTTGTCCTGTATTTCGGGAGTGAAGGGGGACGCTCCCGAGTCGTCATTCCTGACCCTCTCCTTGGTCCTATGAAGCTGTCACTGGAATTTGTCTAGACGCTGGTTCACAGTGTTAAGCTGGGCTCTGAACGTGTCGTCGGTCGAGTCGGTGGATACCGTGTCGTGCTCGGGAGGTGGCATATCGGTCCGGCAGAGACCAAGGATGCTGGGTTCGGGAGTCACTCCCCGACCTGTCACGGCCTTAGCTGGTTTTGCCTAAGCCGTGCGGCACCAATGCGTATCACCGCAAAGGTCAGCCTCCCCGAAATCTCCTACAATCCCTTAGGACCAGCAAAAGAGAAGACGGGACAGAGAAAGCGCTTCACACGGGATCCACAAGCCACTCTTTTAGTAAACACTTTATAGCCAATGCACATTCCAACAATGGATATCACAAGCTCAGAACAGTTGCACAACAAAGGTATAAAATTGGTCCACTACAGACCGAATTCTAGTACAAGTGTCCACATGACACCAACTTTCTGTACAAGCCGACAATGGCTGCCAAACTCACTCAAATGGGGCATTTAGCCTTTGGCAAGCCCTTTACAAGTAATAACCAACCAAAAGGGACACGGACAAGCACAAGCATTACACCGAACAAGCCGTTTACAATTTTGTCCGTGACATTCTCCCCCACTTATTCTTTCGACGTCCTCGTCGAAGCCTTTGCTGACGCTGTAACTTCTTTTCTTTGTTGGATCTTCGATCTTCAGCTCCTGCTGCGATGCGCCTCTTGGCTCCCATTTGTTCTCCGGTTGTTGTTGTTGAGTCGTCGAACTTTAATCCGCCATGCTGCTTCAACTCGCCAATGACTCTGACTTTAGTGTGGGGTTGGCGAGTTGTGCTTGATCCTTCTTTGGTTCTTGCGGATTCTCTCGATGAAGGTAAAAGACCATCATTGATATGCGCCAGTCTTCAAATTCTTCTTGTCTCTTGAACTGGATAGATGCTTGTTGGAGCTTTAACGAGCATCGCCTTGTAACCTTTGAAATTTTCAGGTCCTTCCTCCGCAAAATTTGCCCATCGAATCTTCTTCCACTTAGTTGTCTTCGAAGGGTCTTCAAATGCAGAGCTCCTCTGTTTGGATAACTAAGAGAGTGGGGGTACTCGGTTTCACCCATTCTCTTGAGAGTTGAGAAGGCAAAGGTTACTTGTCTTCGCCCGCCTCCTCGAGTTTGTACCGTGCTTCAAAGTGGTTACTAGACTTCGCCGCTCTCACTCACACTTCAAGCACTTGAAGTGTTTGCAATCCTTGCGTTGAGTCGCCATCTTGGGATTCACCTTTCATTGCCATTGAACTTCGGAATGCAAGAAGTTATCACTCCAACTTGGAGTAAGTCTCCGATAAGATTTGGTCGCCTTTGGGGTTGTACCGCCTTCTCCATCATTTCGCTGTCGACTCCTTTGAGTAGCAAAGGTACAAAACATCGCATCGCCTCGCTTCGATCCTTGGTCATGCACTCTTACATAGACCCAAAGTCCTTCACTCACGGCTATCTTGATGGAAAGTCTGTTGACATTGGTCTTACAAAGTTCTCTGGCTTCTGCCCTTCAGCCTTGTCTTGGTACATGGAGTTTGCCAAAGCATTCTCCTCCTCCACGGCCCATATCACGACCAAGTGCTCTCCCTCTAAGAGAGCAAGGGATTGATGACTCCCCGGAAGTCCCGCCTCAGCGGTACCATGGCATTGCGACGCCCATGGCACTACTATCCGTTGTCTTGCATCTGCATCCCTTCATGATCGGTAGATCCGCCGCGGCATTGTGACACTCCTCGAGTTCACCTTCAATCTAACCGATGATTGATCTTGGGTAGTGAGTCCTCTCGACTCGTCATTGCTTCCTCGCCCTTTTCGACCATCTGCTTCAACACCCTCTGTGTTCTCGGAGCAGTTCTACTTGGTCGATGGAAAGACAGACTGCAACTCCCATGTATGGCCACCACCACACATGTTGCAGGACTTGCACCAGTCTGTTCTCCTTAGCTTCATTGGCTGCAATGTTCGCTTACTCGGCCTTGTCCTAACTCTGCCGGGCCCTTAAGCGAATGTGAGCTCAAGTAGTTCCACTCTTCAAAGAGCTCCGATCATACCTCGGCATGATCCGGTCCCCACATGGGACTCACTGGTATTTGCATCGAACTTCTTCCTTGAGAGTGCATGCCCCATAAGCCGATGTCCAAGGCTTCCATTCAATGCAACATTCGGTGGACGCACACGAAGACCCGCCTCTGCGGTACCATGGCATTCACCGCTTGAATCCATAGCTCTTCTTGCCGTCGTGTTGTTCACCGATGTGGAGCTCTAGTCGCGCTCCCGATCATACCTCTGTATGATCTAGTCCCCCCCATGGGACTCACTGTGTGTGCTGCCTTGTCACGAACCATTTCACCACGATCTTCTGCATCATGTCGCCGCTGGTGACATCTCTCGCATTCGATCCTCGTGGCATGAACTCGAATCTGCGATATCTCCATGTGTGGACTCGCCAACACATCGCAGGCCTTCGCCGGCTTCGATTCATTCGCTCCTTTGGCAATCGACCTTCGTCCACCCACTCTCGGGTCACACTCGGACGAAGGCTAGCTCTAGGACAATCCATTGCCTAGCAGCTCCTCTGAAGTCCCCTGACTTCGCTGAAATAGGTGCACCATTGTCTGGATCCTGGGACTCTGCCCCTACCAGCACAATCTCCGCTGCGCACCGCTTTCCTCATGGCAACTCGAATGGCAACACCATGGCATATTCTTCAAGAGTAACTGCCTCTGCATCCTCTTGCCCCGTGTCAAGGCCTTTTGACACCAACTTTGCCTCAAAGAAACCGCCGCTTAGAATCTCCACCAAATGCTACATCGAGATAAAGTGCATGTGCCTCAAAGCTCCCTTGTCTTTGGCACTATGCAAGACAAGTCGGCTCCATCTAAATATGAAACCCATGGAACGACATTATCCGATTCCTGCCTCTGCAAGAGTCCATGTCCTTGACCCTGCCTAGGAAAGCTCCAAGCCTCCGCTCCATATTCCTATCTTCTAAACCAACTCCTTCATGCAGCTTGGGTACTTCACCAAGTTACCCCAAGTTGCTTTGCTTCTCGATTTGCATTACGTTGATGGTGGCCCTCGCCCACCATTCCACGGTCACCCTCCGTTGAGTCCGATCTTACTATCGGCTCCAAGTGTGCCTTCACTTTATGTTGCCAGGTTGCTCCCCACTTAATCTCACTATGCGCCCACCAACGCATCACCACTTGCGAGATCATGCGACAACTCCTCGCCGCCGCTCGATCCATCGAGCTTTGTCTTGAGGTACTCCTCAACCGGTGCGATTCATTGCACATAATTCTCCTCCGAGAACCGGACTTATCCTCTCGGATATCGCGCCGTTGGAGCAACTTCTCTCTTCGCATCCTTCCCTTAGGAAGTTTTGGAGACCACTATCCCTTGGACTACTTTCTCTTGAACAAATGTGCCCAATTCTCGCCATTGCAAATGCACTTGCTAGATTGTGACACTTCACCAATACACTCGCACTACACCCTCCGGGTCTAGCAACATCTTGAACCTCGCCGCACACTTCAAAGATCTTACGAAAGTATCCCGCACATGTCGAAGAGAAAGTTTCAATGCTCCATGGCGCCGACCTTCTGGCCGCCTTGGGATGACCGCGAACAATCCATCGTCCGCATGCAAGGCCATGCATGAGTATCGAATTTTTGAGTTTACAACTCTTTCGATCGTTGAACAACCCACTCCACCTTGCACGGTTTCATCCTTTGCCAAGCACTCGCTTGCCTCGAACACCATCAAGGTTGGGTGTTAACGCCGAGCCATCGCCGAACTCGCCATCCCGAGCCTTTGTGCGCCCGTAATTTTCTTAGCTTGTTGTACTCGTGGTGCCTCGCTATACCCCCACGTTTGCATGCTAAGTGTTTGTAAGTGGGCTTGTCTCGCTCGATACGATACCAATCGCCACGGACTTAGCTGGTTTTGCCTAAGCCGTGCGGCACCAATGCGTATCACCGCAAAGGTCAACCTCCCGAAATCTCCTACAATCCCTTAGGACTGCAAAAGAGAAGACGGACAGAAAGCGCTTCACATGGGATCCACAAGCCACTCTTTTAGTAAACACTTTATAGCCTATGCACATTCCAACAATGGATATCACAAGCTCAGAACAGTTGCACAACAAAGGTATAAAATTGGTCCACTACAGACCGAATTCTAGTACAAGTGTCCACATGACACCAACTTTCTCATACAAGCCGACAATGGTCGCAAACTCACTCAAATGGGGCATTTAGCCTTTGGCAAGCCCTTTATAAGTAATAACCAACCAAAAGGGACACGGACAAGCACAAGCATTACACCGAACAAGCCGTTTACAATTTTGTCCGTGACAGACCCCTAAGACATTCTTCGGCTTCCTCCCGCGGTTGCTTGTGCGTGGCAGGATTTGCGGGGAGATCGTCGAGGGGCATTGGGATGTATATGGATGGGCTTGGTGCCTGTGGGCCCACAAGGCGCACGAGCTGTGGGATGAGGGGGACGATCGTCTGGATCATCTCGGTCAGAGCCTGGACCTGCCTTGATAGGTTGAAGAACGCCTCGGGCGAGACGACCGAGGGTGCTAGGACGTTCCCAGGGGGTGATAGTTCGGGGTCGTTGAACAGTCGCCAATAGCGCCCCGGGGTCTGGATTGGAACGTCTCCTCTCAATTGAGGAGTGAGAGTCGTTCCCAAAGTGGCAGGTTGCCCCTCGGTCGGGCAAACTCCCGAGTTGGCCATGGGACACTCCTACGAAATTGGCCCTCATTCTAGCGCCAAAATGTTATGAATGGGATGCGACCACCTGATGACGTGTTGGGATGACCCAGTTCAATTGCCGAAGTCCTAGGGTGCCCAGTCGAGGCTCGCCGCTGGGGAAGACTCTTGGTGCTTCTCGAGGCTGATTCCTGCAAGAAGGTCAGGGTCGGATTTTTCCCGACCTGGCCCCTCCGATGCTAAAGTCAGTCGATACTCTCTCTCCCCCTCTTTCCTGAAGCCAGGTGGGGGATTATATAGGTGTTTGCAGATGTACCTTGGTCCGGATAATTACGGAGTCATGCAGGGCAGCATCGGACAGGGCGACATTGCACGACGCCGTTCCGGGATGTCTGGGATGGCCTGCTCCATGCGTCCCCATCCTAGGATTTCGAGAGCGACCGTTTCATGCGTCGTCGTCCCGGGATTTCGGGAGCGGGTGCTCTGTTCGAGTTCGGGCGAGGTGGCGGTGTAAAAGATACCGTCACTTCGAACCTGGGATGGCGGGCCATACATGACAACGCACGTGGGGTGGCTTTACGTTGATGTGTCTGCTGACGTGCAGGATACCAGGATGTCCCCCCTATCAGTCACCCTTGGCAGCTCCACTTGTTAAACTAGCAATGTCGATTCTACACCTTGGCAAACCTGCATCACGATTGGCGGATCTAAGTTGGACCCACACAAAGGCCCTGTGGGTGATAACTTGATATCGATCGCACATCATAATAACCGGCACGTTCTTGGCTATCGACAGCATCACCCAAAGGATTCGATCGGACGCTTTGGATTAGCCATCAACACCAATCCGGTGATCCAAGTCAACCCCAATGGGGCCCCGCTAGCGTGTCGGGTGCCCAATCCGTTCTAATTGTACTCTACCGGATTTCGATATAAAATGTACCTTATTCTGTTTCATTCTTTTTCCCACTGTTATTTTCCAAGCTTTCGGTTTTGCGTCTGTTTTCCGCCTCTTTCGTGGTGCAACACTCTGCCCGATCTTTCATCTATTCTTAGAATGTTCGGCGAACTCAACGGAAAGAGGAGAAGGCAACGGCCTTTGATCGATGAGTTGTTGGGGATATCGTGGAAGTGCCTGTCCCTTTTGGTACGTTCTAGGGTTTGTTTTGAAGACATGTTGGTTGGAGCGATTTATGTCGATTGCTTTGGTTCTCCTGTTTGGATCCTTCGATTCGTCGTATTGGCATGCTAAAATTGGGATTTTGGCGACTTCTGTGCAGTGTTTTGATTTGATGTTGAGGCATTTGGTGGCAAAGTTTCTATCTTTAGCGGGGTTTCCTGGAAGGAACAGTATTTGTTACCGATTTTGATTAGGTCTGGCACCGTTGGGGGATCTTGCTCGATTCGGAACTATCGACGTGTATTTATTCGCTATCGAGATTTGGAGCTGACACATTCGTCGCGGCCGATATTTATAAGGGAGAATCTTTTATTGAGGTTTAGATTGCTGGAGATCACCTTTGTTCGGGTTGCTTAAGAGCCGAAAGTTTCATTTTGTGCAAATAGTAGTACTGCTTGCGAGGTCTCCTTGAATCATTCTTCGATATCAGAGTACGTTTTTAATGGTTTGGAAAGATTCCATGGCAGCCAGTACAGAATTTCCACCCCCATTGGTGATGCTGGATGGCAAGTACGGAAGCAAGGAGAACGGTTCCTTGATTGTTGGTGGCAGTGAAGATCTCAACACTTCGGAGGACAGGAAGGATGTGAAAGTTGGGAAACCTCCTCGTCACCTCTCTGTTATTCGACATACCATCGGCCTGGTCGGTCTGGTTCGTTCAACTGATCCGTGTCCCTTCCTTTTAAGATTTCTTTTTTTCCCGGTGATTGCACTATCGTTATCTTAATGATCATGGTTTCATTTTCTAAATATTTTAGGACTTGAATTTGGGGACTCTTGGCTTGATTTGTGCACAGGAAGGCCAGAGTGCCTTCCTGCCTGTGTTCCGGTCAGGCAGCTGCTCGGAGATCGGGCCAAAGCCATACATGGAGGACGAGCATATCTGCATAGATAATCTAGTCAAGCATCTTGGAGCTTCTGTCAATTGCCCATCACCTGGTGCTTTTTATGGAGTGAGCTTCGATGATCTGGAATTCAATTCTGTGCACTTGTGGACTAAGCCATGGCCTCCTTTTTGATCATGATGTGCTCTTTATCTTAGGAATTTCTTTATCTCTTATCGTGTTGGAAAATTTTCTAGCATTTTGTGTTTGATATAGTTTTTCTTGCTCAATATTATAAATTTTTTTAGCAGTTACTTAGCAGTTTGTGTGTGCAGGTGTTTGATGGACATGGTGGCAAAGATGCAGCATGTTTTGTTCATAATAACATCCTCAAATTTATTACTGAGGACAATCGTTTCCCTGTCAGTGCGAAGAAGGCCATGAAGAGTGCATTTACCAAAGCTGATTATGCTTTTTCTGATTCTGTCTCACTTGATCGCTTCTCTGGAACCACAGCACTTACTGCCCTTATTTTAGGAAGGTAAGATTTGATGTCGCTTTGTAATGATATTTAATTTTGTGTTGCAATAAAGTTGAGTTGTACTGGGAGTTGCTATTTGATTTCACTGTTAATGCTTCAAAACTTGTTTAAAATAATTTAATACTGGATCATATAGGCACTAAAGGCCTTGAATGCATTGCAATCTACATATTTTCTGTGGCAGCACAATTGTGACATTAGAGGTGATCATATCTCTTTTAAGATTAATACTGTAGCTTGTTCAATGAAGTTGTCAATTTATGGAAAATCATGATTATCTGATGGTTCATTATCTTCAGTTTGGTGGAGCTAACTGATATTAATGATATGAAATGTGAAATACTTGAAGTTTGAACATTACTCTTTATCGTGAAAATTCCTTTTGAGGCCCTTGAGATTGACAAACCTTATCATCCATATTGCTGGATCATTAGATGTATACAAAGTTTTGTGCTGCATCATAATTTAACAGGGCTTCAGAGAAGTGGCAGGTCATGTATCCACTTAAATGGAGGCACTGCATTTTAATTGTATAATTTGTTACAATATGCTTTATAAAAACTATATTCATAAGGTAATTCAAGATTGTTTGGTTGATTATTGCTGTATCTTTGCTGTTTAGGATTGGTACGGTGGTTACTGTTATTTGATCTCTTGGAAGTCCTTAGATGTTACTAACTCTGGCCTTTTGTACCCTTTGTAGGTCACTGCTAATTGCTAATGCAGGTGATTGCCGTGCTGTACTAGGGAAGCGTGGCCGAGCCATGGAACTCTCGAGAGACCATAAACCTAGCTGCAGTGTGGAACGGCTCAGAATTGAGAAGCTTGGCGGTAGTGTCTATGATGGATATCTTAATGGTCAACTATCGGTAGCAAGGGCTATTGGTGACTGGCACATGAAGGGCTCAAAAGATTCTGCCTGCCCATTGATCGCTGAACCAGAGTTGCAGGAGACACTTCTCACAGAAGAAGACGAGTTTTTGATACTGGGCTGCGACGGCCTTTGGGATGTCATGAGCAGTCAGTGTGCAGTGACCATAGCGAGGAAGGAGCTCATGGCTCACAATGATCCGGAGAGGTGCTCAAGGGAACTCGTGCAAGAAGCACTGAAGCGAAACACTTGCGACAATCTAACTGTGGTGGTTGTCTGCTTTTCTCCAGATCCACCTCCTCGCATTGAGATCCCGAGACCTCGAGTTCGGAGGAGTATCTCTATGGAAGGTTTGCATCTCCTACAGGGAGCCCTGGACAGCAACATGTAATGTTAAGGCTTTTAATCCTCCATTTATCTATTCTGCTGCCCTGTAAAGGATGGACATCCAAATCATGTCCACTTGTGTATTTTCAGTGAGGTTGTAGGTAAATTTTGTAGACCACTTGATGTGTTCTGATGAAGAACATTTGATGAATCTGGAAATTAATCAAGCATCTGTTCTGAACCACAGCTTCAAACCTAATTCCTTCATCAGGAACCATCCAAAACCACGTGTTCCATAGTATGGTTCTTGCTCAGACCAGCTGGTTGCATTCAGGAAATTTATTAGACTTAAGGTGTAAACTATATCACAGTGAGAAATATTTGTGTTGGAAGAACATGTGCATTGAAGGTATACATAGTATCATTACTGTAGATTAAATGATCCGTGCCTCCTACGTATAGAAATCTGTGAGAAGTGGTCTTTCCTGAAAGCTTCAGGAAGAAGACCTCCAAATTATGTCAATTGTACAAGCTTTTGATCGTTGATGCATTTGTGGAATTCTCAGAATACTTTTCCTATGGCAGATAGCTCAGACTTTTCGGGACAATATATGACAAATTCTTGATGTAATTGTCTGTTGAAATGCTACGTTGCTTGCAATTTAGAAAAGAATAGTAAACTCATAATCTTATTAACAACGAGAAATCCTGTCATCTGACAGAAAAAAAATTGTATGTTTCTGCAAATAAACAGCGACACTACAGCACACGAAGAATGATGTATCTTGAGCATATCTAAGTTCCTATCGACTCTTTCAATTTCTTTCAAGCCTAACCTGCTGCTTTCCTGACAGTCTTATGTTTCCAAAAGTTCGCACTGCTGGGGTATTCATGTATCAAAAGAACAGGGAAATGAACAGTACCAAGAATTTTAGAGGTGATGATTCTTTTCCTTGTCACTGCCAAGGCCAGGTGGTAACCTGCAAACAGATAATAAACAGGAGCAATTTGATGAGAGATAATAAACATGTTTTAAGAAACATCTCAAAGGAAGAAGAAGTAGTAGACGAATAGAAATATAAAAAAAGTTAATGCCAGGGTCAACAGTTTGGTATGTGCAGCCTCTTGAGGTCAATCTATGAATGAATGCTTATATGAAAGAACTATTGATGCAAAATGCAGAAAGAGATAAAGGAGACAGGAAAATGATTTCATTCAGAATGCAAAGAGGCCTAGAATTTTCAGTGATCAAATTGAGGATTTATAATGTACCTGCAACTTTGAGGTACACTCCATGAGTAATGGCTCAATATCCTTATGTCAGGCGGCAGAGACATAAATTTCTTCCAGTCATCAAGCATAGCTCTTAGGTCACTGATCTTCCTTTGTAGGCCGATACAACAGTTTGCATGCATCGTGCAGACCTTGTTGAGATCCCTGCTTGGCTCACAAAACCCACCAAAATGTTTGGTGTTCAGGAATCTTATTCTCACACCTATCTCCCTAACATGTTGGTGATACTTGATGATGTTAAGCACATTCTGCTCGTGGACTCCAGGATATCTGGCACGCGATGAGTACCAGTATTTGTAGAATTCGATGCTTCGGTTGTTAGACTTCACATAGTTGAATCCATTGTTCGGCCAGTTCTTTAAATCTGTCGGATCACCCAAAAAGTTGTCACAGGATATCTGGAAATCTCCATCTGGGTAGAAGAAGGGCAATGGATTCCGGAACCACATTATGTCCACATCCTGTGGCAAAACCAACAACAGACGAATTAGGATGATTTTGTTGCGATGCCATAAGCAATAAATTTCAAGAATTGTCCACATGCACAAAACTATTGACAAAATCAAATACACTAGTAGATGGATGAGATATCTTGATTTTTCATGCTCTTCCTAGAGACCAAACGAAGAACCGAGTCCCTACCAGAAAGGAAGAAACCCATGATATATGCAATGTGACAAACTTTGGTTTTCACCATCAGTGAAATAACCAGTCTTGCATATTTTTCCAGTCCTTGGATGAGGCAACATGCAGAGGAGCTACCACATTATCTTGCAAAGGAAACATTTTAAACTACTATAGATAATTGCAAAAGTTAATCACTATTAATATATAAATCATATTCGATTTAGAGACATGAAGTACTAATAAGTATTGATTGCTAAGGTGTAAAATCTTGCAAATTTGCAATTGCATCATATTGATGTCTCACAGGATACTCTGTAGCTGTCATCACACATCATAGTACATGCGATCTGATGAAACAGACTCACGTTTGTGATCTCCAAGCATACTTATATTCACTTCTTTACAAGAATTTACTCTGATATGCCATAGATCACAGGATCAAAAGTTGGATCTTTATCAGTAAGAGCCACAAACTATTGGTACGTTGATGGATGCTTTTCCATAGTACTTTGAGAATCTCTTATGGCTTATGACAACTTTTGACGTGCTATGTGGGTCATTCATTAGATCTTTGGTTCTAGAGCTATTGAAGCACGAATGGTGGATCCCTGAAGCATGATTCATGGCTTTCTCTGCCAAATAAAAGCATAGAGTAGCACAGGTTTGCTAAACTATGAATGAATCGCAGATGCGTGCTTTCCTTTTGAAGAAATGCATATTTGGTGTTCATGTGGGACTCGGTGATCGGTTCATAGATCACAGTTTGAGTGCTTTGGGTACCAACTTCAATGCCAAATCAGTAATATGTCGAGTATTCTCGACATGGAAATTAGAATCTTCTATAGACAGAATCAATGTCCGACGTGTATCTAACCATTGTAATTGTGAATCTATGCCTCAGTTATTTAGATACGCCTTCAAACATGACATGGGAACACTTACACCCACGTCTACCTGCTTGGTGAGACGAGAAATCAGACAGGATCCGCGTAGGACCCACCTGAACGAACACCTGTAGCCAGTTAAAATGAGGTACTTGCGTGGGTGAACAAAAAAAAAGCGGAATTTTGTTTTCCTTTTCCCAGGAAATTGCAGCGTCAGAGCGGCAACAACAGAGTCCACGGATTGACGAAGCATGGTCGCTGTGGAAGAGATTGAACTCACCGAGAAGATGAAGCTGTATCCTTTCTCGAGAACCACGCGCAGAAAATCCAGCCTCGCCCACATCATGTCCAAGTATTCCGGAGTGTTGAAGACCTTCTCGCCGGAGAAATCCACCCCCTCGGTCTTGAGGTCGAAGCAGTGGTCGTGCACGGCGAGGCATCGCTCGTACGCCTTGTCGTCCACGGCGACGATCACCAGGTGGTTGAGGAGCTCGCTCGTCCCGTTGCCGACGCGGAAGCTCTCGAGGAAGAGATCCAGCACTGATCCGGGAGTAGACCAGAATGCATTCAAGGAGGTCAATATTACCGTGTTGTCCCCGGTGGCCGCTGCTCTCAGAACCCTCTCCAGCCGGACATCTTGGCTTTCCTGCAGCAGCAACAGCGCCATTCCATCAGATCGGGCCTCGGATCGCTGTGCTTTCCTAGTGAACAGACTGTACCGGTCCATTCTGCACAGGACGAGGAGAGGAGGCTGGCAACGGGTCGGAGGCGACGGCGGAGTCGACCGGCCACCGCACGGCAACTGGGGGGCTGAGCTCCACGCGGAGGGACGCCGGGGGAAAAAGGACGGCCGGCGTGGTGGTGCGGTAGAGCAAGGTGAAGGAGAGGGCGATGACCGCGAGGAAGAGGAGCGGGGAGATCCACCTGCGGGTGGCAGAGTCCGCCGCCTTGCCGCCGAAGACGGAGACCGCGGGGGAGGACTTCATGGCAAGGGCAGAAGCCCAGATCTGACGGAGTTGCAACGGTTCTCTCGGGGTTTCGACCGCAGAGCTGGCGGAAGGTCTAAATCTCCATGGAATGGGGAGGACTCCGTGATTGATTGCCAATTAATAATCAACAGCAGCAACAAATCATTGCTTTGCAGCAGCGGCCGTCGTTGTTGTCGACTAATGACATGTGGGGATCACGTCTTGGCCGTCACGGATCCCTCCCCGGCTGCTGTCAGGTCACCCGTCCATGGCTGAGACAGGCTCTGGCTCCGCAGGTGTTCGATGGCTTTACCTCAGAACGTAAGCCACGCAATCGACCGAGTCTATATCAAAAGCTTGAATTCCATGACCGATCTACTAAAATGTTGGCCAGCCGGATTCGTTGGTGACAAGAAAAAGATGGTAATTTAATCGTAGTGCAAGCTGTCTCAGTCCGCCTGCATTGGGAGAAGAATGTGGATCTTTAATCCTCCACAAAAGAAACCCCTCCTCGATTGGTGTGCTACAAAACAGCATTTGTTTTCAGAGAGGACACTGCCATCCAAATCAATTTGATCCTCGGGTCTTCTTCGACGCAGGAATTGAAGCTTTTGCTCTCGAGGAATTCCAACGAGTTTACTGTAGAAACTGCACGATGCGAACTACAACATAAGCATCACGAGCAATTTATTTTTGTTTTAAGTACTCCCCTGCTTGCCCATGCCGCACCCAGAAGAAGTCACGCCCCATGTGCTCCGAGAGCAGCTAGCTGTCGAGAGGAAGGAGGCGACAGCTTGGTCGAGGAGACATTAATGGCCCACGAGCTTCCTCGGTCCATCATCTCAGTCATTGTTGGGAGGGACCGGATTCCTCCAGTTTCATTAGAATTGTGAAGCCACTGCTGGCGTTTCGATGGATAATCTGAACGAACCATGCATCACAGTGGATGTTTTGTCCCATTGCGAATGCTGGGAGTTGCCATGTTGCATCATCTGAACCCATATGACAGGCAAGCAAGCACTAGAAGTCGAACCCTTCAGCTCTTCTTTTACTTTTGAGGACCAACCACCAGAAGAAAGAGGCGATCGCAGGCGCATGCTGCAGGCACAAATAGATATGTCAGCTGTAGAATCAATTAGTCGTGCATCATTCTTGATACATAGCGTTTGGTGTGGTCTAAGATACAAGTATGCTGGCAAAACAAATTTCTTATTTTAACTGAAACATTGTAAACTACATTGCACACTATATGAAGGATAGCGAATTACTCTCGTTCAAGTAGTAGTTGGAGAAACAAGCAGCAACTTTTCGTGATTGGACATGCTGGTTTTTGATCATCAAGGACATGAATCACAGCTACGAATCCTGATTTCCTGTCAGAAAAAGATTTGAGGATAGTTTACTAGAACACCTGGCAAAAGGTGTAAAATCCACATGAAATGAACATGAAGTGTCAACACAGAAGATGAGTTCTTAAGAGGATGCATTTGTTAACTCTGTGTCATAAGAAAACAGCAAATATCAATCGATAAGTCATGCATACAATTAAATACTCAAGCAGCAACCTATAGCATTTGGGATCAACTTTATGGTTGACTGATAAAGGCACCAAGTCTTGAATTATGGATATATCCTCAGCGCAACCAAAAGGTAAGGAAGTCGAACACAGATGACCTTTACTCTATAAATCCTGCACGGCATTGATTGGAACATTGAAGCTTATTACTTGGCCTGTATGCTTTTTTGTGGTTATAGATGGCATGAGTAACTTGTCCTTCCAAAATGGAGGGATTTCTCTGCCAAAAAAAATAACTCCTATGAAATTTTGGTAGGGTGATAAAGACAACATGAATAAGAAGAAAGAGAAATCCCTATATACTTATTTGTAATTATAGATGGCGTGAGTAACTCCTTAAGGTGTTGCTAGCGGATGATGGCAATCAGGCAAGTGATGCTCTCGAAGTTCATTCCTAAAGAGAGTAGTTTTTAAAGGTAGGTGTCATTCCCACTGTAAAAACACACTCATTGCTACTTTCTCTTTGGTGATTGTCAAGCCCGATTGGATTCCTGTCTTTAAGTTATGTGATGTACTGGGCTGAACCAGATTTAAAATTCTTTGAATTGATGTCAATTTTTTATCCAAGGGCAACATGAAGCAAGAAGCATGTTTTCTCTCGGTCGCTGAAGTAGCTAATCAGCAGACTTTCAACAATAACTCATTTAAGACTCAACTATGTAGTAAATAAATTATAGCAATATCAACATTTATTATACAAACCAAAACTTGGCTTTAAACATTTCTCTAAGCTACAGGTTACAACCATGGTTCTCAGTGAAACAAAAGAAAGGAAAGAAAACCCCAAAAGATGGATGTCATTGCATAAGTCATCTTTTTGGACAAACAGAATATCAGATTGAAAGAAAGACAAGTCATTATAATTTATGTTTCATTTCAATAGATCAAAAGACAATGAAGCAACATTCTTGATCCCAAGAAAAAATTGTTATTTCTGACAAAATCAGAAACTGGGACAGATCGTCAAAACTAACCCTTGATTGTAAGAACTGAAATAGAAGAAAAAAACTGATCTTTCACAAATCCAGTGCTACCAAAATCTTGAAAAGAGAGACACACCAACAAAATTCCATCTTGAACATCATAAATTTCAATAGATTGAAGCACAGATGAAGATGTATTTGAGACGAACCTTTGCAAGCTAGTTGTCCAACATTGCATATCCTTGCATGTTGGATGTAGATATTTAGATGCAGCATCTTGAACATGGAGGTTAAATTCGATATTTCATCAATACAATGACCAACACTTGGCAATGGTTGTAGAGAATGTAATTTGTCCTGCAGGAAACAGAAAAATTACAGCTTACTAAAAGGAATCTTTACAACCAAGAATGAGTGTGCACAATTGGTTCAACATCAAAGTTATTTCCAAATAAATTTAAATGTACATTACAAAGATGTACCAATGAACAATATACTTATATCATTCAACATTACCTACCAAGTGAACATTGTACCAATATCATTGCTTATTATTGAGACAATCTGAATTAGCCAATACCAAAACATGACTCAGGATGTACAGAGACAAAGTCAAATGGAACAGATTTGGATGATAATACCATTCAGCCCTTCCACAACACATCGCATATAGATAATAACCAACAATGACTGCTATTTGTAGGTCATCAGCTCAATTAATACGATTACACTTGAAAATTAGATATCATAGCACAACCCAACTATTTTAAAAGTTTGGCACCCTTTTTCAGTCTCTTGTTCCATAAGGAAATATATTAAGCCAGAGTAAATAATAAAACTATTTGTTTTAAATATACAAAATACCTAACAAGAAACTTTACAACTGATTGTACTCCAACATATATTACTATGCAGGAAAGAGAAATACGAAGTGCAACTTCACAAGAAAGAAGCAACACACATGTTCTGACAGGTTTTGGAGTTGTGATAAAGAAAACTCACTTTGCTCTAATTTTGACTGCTACCGACAGCTAAACTCAATTCACCATCTGTACCACTCATTTTTGACACCACAAAAGTATCCAGGAATGCATTCAATATCCTCTAGAACACTTTTCGGTTGCACATTGAGGACTAAACCATCATCATTATCATACCATGTTTAGAAGATGGAAGTAACAAAATTTCCAGATATTGACATCCCATCTTTTAGACGATGATGTGTCATTTCCTAAACAGGAGCTCTTTTGTTGGCCATGGTGGCATGGTGATATGCTTCATAGCTCTCACAGTCCACACCAATTAAGGTAAGAACTTGTATCAATGGAGACTTCTGTTCACACTATGAATCACCTTGTGTTGGTGTTAAGCATCATAGGTTGCATTTCATGCATCCTGATAATCATTTTGACACATTATTACCAAAAATCTCCACAACTGCACATCCCATCCTTAAAATGGTGAAACCGGTTTGCATCTCTTACAGTAATATCTCTTTTTGCAGCCAAGGTGATATACTTAATAGCATTGTGACAATCACCACAAACACGCAAGTTCTTTGTAATGAAGATGGGCTGACCATGTCTTAGTCTAAGAAGTCCAAAAGCTATTGCTAATTTCTCACTGTGGTAAATGAGGGCATGTTCTTTCTCCTCCTCTTCTACATCATGCAGAGCATAACTTGTGTCAGCTAGGTAACCCAACTTCCGAATTTCCACTAACAGCTCTTCTAATTTTTGGTATATACTTGATGATTGTGGATGAGATTGATCTCCACCAATAAAAGCATGAACTACACCACCAATCTCAAACCAACTACATCCTGGGCTTTTAGTGAATCCCTTTTCTTTCTGCATGATTCTAACTTGTGCTGCCTCATTAAATCTTCCTGTGGCACTGTATAAATTAGATAGGGCAACAAAGCTTCCAGTGCCCTCAGGTCCCAGCTTTTGGATCATTCTTGACACCTCTTCCCCTAGTTCAATATTCTTATGAACTCGACAAGCTCCAAGCAAGGCAACCCAAACACGAATGTCGGCCTCAAAAGGCATCTTTTTTATGAAATCATAGGCTTCATCCAAGAGACCTCCACGGCCCAAGAGATCGACCATGCAAATGTAGTGCTCCATCCTCGGAACAATGTTATAGATCTCTGTCATAGCATAAAACCAGTGTTTTCCTTGAGCGATTAGCCCCGAATGACTGCAAGCAGACAAAAGGCATATGAATGTGATATCATCAGGCACTAAACCTGCAGGCTCCATCCTCAAGAACAAGGAGATGGCTTCGTCACCCAGCCCATGGATCCCATAGCCAGCAATTATTGTATTCCAGGATACAGTGTCCTGCTTTGGCATCGTATCAAAAACTTTCCTTGCAATGTCAATTTTGCCACACTTTGCATACATGTCTATCAGAGCATTACATACTGAGGGATCTGAGGCAAGCCCATGACTGGTGATGTACGCATGGTTGCATCTTCCATGCTGCAGAGCAGACAAGTGGGAACAAGCCGGGATCACTCCAACCATAGTTGCAGCATCCACTTCCATACTAGAAGATACCATTTCTCTGAAGACATCAAGAGCTTCTTCAGCATTCCCATTCTGGATGCATCCGGATATAATTGCACTGTATGATACTGTGTCCTTTGTATCCATTTCATCAAAGAAACTCATTGCATCACTGATAGTTCCAACTTTAGCATACATTGAGAGTAGGGAGTTTGCGACTGTAATGTCCATAAGAAGCCCAGATTTAACCAGATAACTATGTACCAGTCTACCTCTGTCAAAATCACCCAAACTTGCACAAGCACGAAGAATACTTGCCAGAGAAGTTGGACCCACAATGGAAGGTCCTTCAGACATCATCTGTCTGAAAACTTGCAGTGCATCTACCATCCTACCACATAAAACATATCCTGCAATTATTGCACTCCATGTCACTTCATTCCTAATCCTCATGTTGTCAAAGATTCTACGAGCATAAACCAAGCACTCAGATTTTGCATACATATCCAGTAGTGCAGTATTCACCAACACATCTCCCTCATCAAAGTACCTCCTGGTACAAAATGCATGAATGCTTTTTCCTTGTCCCAGTGCCTTCGCTTGTCCGACCACAGGTAGAAGGGCTACCAGTGTGGAAGGGTTTGGCCTTGTACGCATCCTTTGCATTTCTAGTACGAACCTAACCGTCTCTTCGTACATTCCATGAAGTGTGCAGCCAGCAACCATCGCATTCCATGCAACAACATCTCTATTCGGCATTCTGCAAAACACCTCATCTGCGTCCTCTAAGCAACCACACTTCATGTACATGTCAATCAAAGCAGTAGATATATACAGGTCCGACTCCAGCCCTGCCCTTTTCACTTCATCATGTATCTTAATGCCATCCTCGAGTGCTTCCAAACCCGAGCAAGCCTTCAACACAAACGGGAACGTGAACTTATTTCGCTCGACTCCGGAACCCATCATTCGTTCATACAGATCAATGGCTCGATCGAAGGGGCCATTCCAAGCGTAAGCCCTGATCATAGCATTCCAAAGAAAGACACTTGGCTGAGGCACGCCATCGAACACGTGACGAGCGGACTCAGTCTCGCCGCAGGATATGTACATCAGAACAATCTTTTCAAGCAGAAACGAGTTTCTAGCACAGGAGCTGTGCATAAAGATCTGTCGATGGATATCGTTTCCTTCTGCGAGCAATTTCAATCGAGTGCAAGAATCTAGAAGCTTGGCGTACGTGTTGACGTCCAGCGCAGCAAAATGGGGGAGTTGGGATCCTTTAAGGGCTCTCGAAATCGGAGGTGGTGCAAATGCGGGAAGGAGGGATCGGGCTTGCGATTTGGTGTGCAGGAGACTGAAGCCATGGCGAAAGGTAAAGAAGAGAGCTGTGTGTGGTATCAGGTAGGCTTTCGACGACAGCATCTCGCTCGTCGTAGTCCCCCTCCGAATTCCACCGTTGCTTTGTATATCCCGAAACCACGGGGAACGGTTCCAACGGGCCGAGCTTATATCAGGTTTTAGCCCGATCCGCTCGAAGCCTTGGGTGGTGTATGTGGCGCTTACTTGTCAGGCATGCATACGTGTAGGTATATGTGAATGTATACATAGATATGTGTACACGTATGTACGTGTAGGCAAGCATAAGACAACATGTACACTTTATGAAGTCAACATCATCCATGCAGCACTCCGCGATACATAAGGTTTAGAAATGCACGACAAAAGATATAGAAAGTCCATAACGCCTGGTCAAATCATCATGCGTATCTCCCATTATTTCCGTGGCGTTTATGCAGAGGAGAGGTGAAAGTGTTGGGTCCAGCCCATTCGTGGGTTTGGACCGGATAATTGAGCCACTAAACTTAAATTTATAATTTAATAAAAAAAGAAAATGTGCGAACAGTTGAAGGAAGCGAAGCGGTCCGTGCAGCCAAAGGAGAGACGATGCAAAGAACAATGAGAAAAAAAGAAAGAGAAAATTAAAATATTAAGTTTTCCTTCACGATCAGTCATCAAACTTTATCAGTTTTGATCCAAATTTTATGTGGAGAATCCATACAGTAAACTCTATAATCCTAACGGTACTAATCTATAATTTATCCTCTCTAAATTACTTTTTTATTATACCTACTTGGTGAGATATAAATCTTTCCGAGATCCATTTTTGAGCTAAGATATATGGTCTTGATGTTATTATAATCCTTTTGTTATTTTAAAGAAGACTTATTATAAATCTGTTATTATTATTAGTGATAGTGGAGATTTGAAGCAGACTATGGTCCCGTGGTTTTTCTCACATTAGGTTTTTCACGTTAAAAATTTAATTTCATTTGTGATTGATTCATTATTCTGCTATTTATATATTGTTTAGTTAATATTTACTTTTGATATCAATTTGATATTTTTAATAAGGAACCCATTTTAATATAAAAGAGAGAAAAGAATTATTCCGTTATAATAGGTTTTTTCCCAATAAGTAGCATCAGAGCCAGGTTATTTGTTAATAATTTTCTTGTATGATTGAAATAAAAAAGTCAGATGGTATGATTAAATTGAACTCATTAAATTATTTCACTTGGAAGCGTATGATGGAAGGCTTGTTCTATTGCAAAAATTTGTATAAGCTCATCAAAGTTAAAGAAAAAAATATTCTACTATGAAAGATGAGGAATGAGAGGTCTAATATAAAAAAGTTATTATTTATATTAGAAGATGGATGGGTATAAATTTGCATGAGTATATTTCTGATGAAACCTGATGTTGTTTGGCAAAGATTAGAAAATCTATTTACGAAAAAGATAAAAGAAAATAGAATTTCTCTCCTTAGAAGGATTATTAATTTGAAGTATAAAGATGGTGATAATATTATTGAATACATAAGCCTGTTTTAGAGTTTTGCAAACAAGTTGGTTGCTATGAAAATAAATATAGATAATGAAATGCTAGGATTGTTATATCTTAGTTCTTTATCAAAAAGTTAGGAAATGTATATTGTGACAATTTATAACTCCACACCAAAGGAGACTCTAACCATAGACATGGTTAAAGATAGTTTACTAAATGAAGATGTCAGAAGAAAAGAACAAGGAGAACCTTCTTCTAGTGCACTTGTTACTGAAAAACAGAAAAGACGTGGAAAAAGTCACAGTAGAAATCCACATGGTTATATAGGAAGATCCAAGTTTAGAAGAGATATCAAGTATTTCCACTATAACAGGCCAGGTCATATAAAGAAAGAGTGTAGGTTTTGGAAGCAAGAATATAATGAAATGAAGAAAAATGAGAAAGAGACCAATACAGTTGCTGTTGAAGATGATATTATTATTATTTGTGATGATGGATGTGTCAGTCTTGCAGCTTAGGATAATAATTAGATAACTGACTCTAGTACTTCATTCTATGTTACTTCTCATGGTGATTTCTTCAGATCTTATACTACCGGTGATTTTGGCAATGTTAGAATGGGTAATAGTGGTATATCTAAGATTGTAGATATTAGAGATATTTGCTTGGAGATCAGTACTAGGAGCAAATTGATACTCAAAGATGTTAGATATGTTCTAGATATTTGTCTGAATTTGATATCTATAGGCAGACTTAAAGATGAGAGATTTAGATACTATTTTGGTTAAAGCAAATGGATGCTCTCTAAAAGTTCTTTAGTTATGGCGAGAGGAAAGAAGCTAAACTCTTTTTATATTATGGAAGCTAAGCTACACAAATGAGAGATTAATATAATTCAAAAGGATGAAAGCATAGATCTTTGGCATAAGAGACGATCATATCAATGAGAAGGGACTTCAAACTCTTGCTAGAAGCAGTTCTTACCAGAGTTACAAGGTACATCTCTTAAATTTTGTGATCATTACTTAGTTGGAAAAACACATAGAGTTACATTTCATACTTATCTATCATCTAGAAGATTAAATATTATTGATTTAGTTTATACTGATAACTGTACTATACAAACTAGAACTCTTGGAGGTGCTCTTTATTTTGTTACTTTCATTGATGATCATTCTAAAAAAGTTTGGGCTTTTGCTTTGAAATCTAAAGACCAAGTACTCGACGTCTTCAAAGAATTTCATGTTAATGTTGAAAGAGAAACTGACAGAAAACTAAAGAGTGTTCGAGCGAGTACAAGGGTCCTTTTGAGAATTATTATAGGTTTCATGGTATCAGGCTCGAGAAAACAGTTCCAAAAACTCCTCAGCAAAACGGTGTGATAAAAAGGATGAATAAAACCATTGAAGAAAGGATTAGGTATATGCTTTCCCATACCAAGTTACCTAAGTCATTTTGGGGAGAAACTATAAGAACTACAGTTGACCTGATAAATTTTTCTCCATCAGTTCCTCTGAAAGGTGATGTTCCAGAGAGAGTATGGAAAGGAAAAGATATATCTTATGATCATTTAAGAGACTTTAGGTGCAAAGTATTTATACATATTCCCAAAGATGAGAGATCCAAACTTGATAATAAGGCAAAGACATATTTTCTTGGAAAATAGTCATGAAGAGTTTGGGTACAGATTATAAGATCCAATGAACAAAAAGATTATTAGAAGCAGGGATGTTGTGTTTCTTAAAGACTAATTGTTTGATGATGGTGACACAATTGAGAAGCCAAAAACCTCTATTTATATTCCTTGGAGTTTGGATCCAGTTTCTCCACTTGTAGTTTATGATGATCATGGAGGAGATGAAGAAGAAGATTATGGTGAGAATGTCAGTGATGATGCTTCTACAGTTGATGAAGTTGAACCAACTAAGCAAGCACCTCCACCACTAGTTGAGATTTCATTGAGAAGATCCACAAGAGAGTAACAACCATCTACAAGATATCATCCACATGAGTATGTTATGATTATTGATGGTGGAGAGCTAAAAATTTACTAAGAAGTTATTCTACATAAGCACAAGAATGAGTGAGTTAAAGCCATGTAAGAAGAGATGATATCCCTACTTAGAGAACCATACCTATGACTTGGTAAAGTTACCTAAAGAGAAGAAAACTCTCAAGAATAAATGAGTTTACAGATTAAAAACTGAAAATAATAGCTCACAACAAATATACAAGGCACGACTAGTTATGAAAGAATTCAGTGAGAAGAAAGATATTAACTTTGAAGAAATATTTTCTCCTATAGTGAAAATATCCTCTATCCAAGTTATTCTTAGTTCAGTTGCTTGCTTGAATTTAGAAGTTGAGCAACTTGATGTGAAAACTGTATTTCTTCATAGTGACCTAGAATAAGAAATTTATATGGAGCAACTAGAATGTTTCAAAGTCAAGGAAAAAGAAAATCTAGTGTGCAAGCTAAGAAAAAGCTTATATGGTCTCAAACAAACACCCAAATAGTGACACAAGAAATTTGATTCTTTTATGATGAGCAAGGGTATAATAAAACCATATCTAATCATTGTGTGTTTACAAAGAAGTTTTCAGATTATTATTTCATTACTCTCCTGCTATATGTTAATGATATGTTGATTGTTGACCATAATACTTGTAAAATTGAGAAGTTAAAAGAGAGCTAAGTAAGTCTTTTGCCATAAAAGGATTGGGATTGACGAAACAAATACTTGGCATGAAGATTCTTTATGATAGAAAGAAAAAAAAGATTTGACTATCTCAAGAGATTTGCATTTAAAAGGGTCTTGAAAGATTCAATATGAGTAAAGCCAAAACAATTTGTTATCCACTTATAGGTTATTTTAAGCTCAGTTTGAAACAATGTCCAATAAGTGAGAAAGAAAAAGGAAAAAAAAATGTCCAAAGTACCTTACTCATCTCTGGTAAGTAGTTTGATATATACTATGGTTTGTACTAGGCCAAATATAACTCATGTAGTTGGAGTTGTTAGCCAATTTCTCTCTATTCCTAGAAAAAAACATTGGGCAGTATTAAAATGGATATTAAGATATCTAAGAGGTACTTTCAGATTGTGTTTATATTTTGACAATAATGAACCTGTGTTAGAAGGGTACACAGATGCAGATATGGTAGGTGATACTAATTTCAGAAAGTCCACTTCGGGGTTCTTGATGACATTTGCAAGGGGAGCAGTCTCTTGGCAATCTAACTTATAGAATTATATTGCTCTATCAACCACAAAAGCAGAATACATAGTCATTACTGAAGTCTATAAGGAAGCTTTATGGATAAAAAAGTTTTTATAGGAATTGGACTTAAAATAGGAAGGATATACTATTTATAGTGATAATTAGAGTGTCATTAATCTCTCTAAGAATTCAACATACCATTCTAGATCCAAGCATATTGATGTGAGATATCACTGAATTCGTGACGTGCTTGAGATGAAAGAATTACAATTGGAAAAGGTACATACCAATGAGAATGGATCAGATATGTTGACAAAGTTATTGCCTAAGGAAAAACTTGAAATATGTAGGTGAAGAGCGGGCTTAGTATAGCTGACCATATGAGTTGGATGAAGAGAATTGTTAGGTCCAACCCATATGTGAGCTTGGACTGAAAAATTAGACCATTGAGCCTAAATCAGTAATTAAAAAAAAAAGAAATAAAAAGAGACGTGCACATATCTGAGGGAAGCGAAGCGGTGCGTGTAGTAAAAGGAAAGGTAGCACAAGAGAAAGAGGAGAGAGAAAATTAAGATATTGAGTTTTATTTGACGATCAATAGTCAAATTTCGTTAGTTTTGATCTAAATTTTATGTGAAGAATCCTTACAGCAAGCTCTATAATCGTAACAGTGCTGATATGCAGTTTATCTTCTCTAAAGTGCTTTTCTGCTATACCTACTTGATGAGACCTAAATATTCCATTTGATGAGATCCATCCATGTGATGATGATATTCTATCATTGAGCGAAGATATGTGATCTTGATATTATTATGATCCTCTTGTTAATTTAGAAAAAAACTTATTGTAAACATGTTATTATTATTAGTGATAGTGAAAATTTGAAGTGGACTATGGTTCTGTGATTTTTTTCGCATTGAGTTTTTCACGTTAAAAATTCAATCTTACTTGATGATTGATTTATTATTCTGTTATTTATATATTATTCTGGTTAATATTTGCTTTAGATATAAGTTGGTATTTTTATGAGTAACTCATATTGTTACCGGAAAAAAATATTCTACTATAACTTTTTTTTTCAACAGTAAGAATTGGAGGAGAAAAAGAACTCAGAACGGAACGAGGTGGGTTGGGTGCTGAGTTCTGTTTGGTGCGTTGTCGAAGTGCCTGTATTTTAATGCATCCAAACCCGACGATAGCTCACAATAAATTCTATGAGTAGAATAATTGACATTCCCCACAAGCCTTTGTCTCCCTTATCTTGTTTTTGCTATTCTGCCGAGCAGCGCAGTGCAGGCAGAGAGGAGGAGGAGACCGAGAAAGAAACACTGAAACGGATGGCAGTCGACGCACAGTGCTGAGTCAGAAACAAGTGTGCGTTTTCTGCTCTAGGAAACACCAAGTAGGGACGACTGAATTATTTACTTGCTTCATGACTCTTTCTTAACAAAGGCAACTGCCAGAACAAGATAAAATGGAAAAAAGAATCGAAAGTTGGACAGTATCACACTCAAATGTATAAGAGAAAGAGAAAACTACGCATACGACCATCTGAAAGACATACAAGTATCGATGTATCCTATCAAGCTAATTGAACATTGACAAAGAGCAACTCAACCTGTTATTCTCTTCTTTTTCCTGCAATTCTTTAAACTGGTTTCTTCTCTACTGCAAGCTCCCACCGGCAAAGGAAAATTGGCTTGATGATCCCGAGCTCATAGCAATGCCACGCTGTTGTTCTCTCTGAGAGATCCCGCCCCCCATGTTCCTTGTTGTGCTACCAACCCCAAGGAAGTCCCTGGTGAGCCCGTCGGAACTCGGAAGGTTATACTTGGGCTCATCAATGTTGTTTACATTGAATGTGCCAACTCCTGTGTTCCCTTGTCCATGGTGCCCGCCGGTGGTGGTGCAACCACCCTCGAATGTTGCCATCCCTGCGGAGCTGCCCACTAGATCAATGCCTCCTCTTGCAAGTGAGTTCATTAGGTACTGGAAATGAGCGTCGTTTTCCGTATGAGGTCCAAATCCATCAATGCCACTACCGTGGCTGCCGCTGAAGCCGGCAAGGAAAGAAGAATCCCCGCTGGATGTCGCACCAAGTTGAGCTGCCCTTTGAAGCAATGCGGTGGCGGACAGCTGCTGGGGAAGCATTACTGGTTCATTATTCATCAAGGTGCTGTAGCGCGAACTTATTCCTCCTTCCATCTGTACATCCACCAGGTTTCCGGCAAAGCACGCAGTTGGCTCATCGATTCTATTAGAATCGTAAAACTGATCCGCAATGGGGTTCCTGCATATGCTGCTGTTGTTGGAGAAGAAGCTGAGGTTGAAGAGGTCGGCAGATGCTGCTGCAGCAGCAGAGGCCGCGGTAGACGCAGCCGTATTACCTTGGAGCTCGGGAAGTTGCATTAGGCCGTGGAAGGTCTTGCACTGAGGTAAGGAGTGGTGCGACTGGGTGCCCTCACTGACGCCTTTGTCCGAGCTTCCGCTAAGGTGAAACGCGGAAGAGGATGGAGGGGACTGAGGAACTCCAGAGGTCAAAGGTTTTGGTGGAGAGATGATGTGTTGGCCGCGCAATGAGGTGGTGTGCGAGCTCACTCGAGGAAGGCTCAAAACCATGTTGCTGTTTCCATATATGTGGCTGCCGCCGACAGTGTGGAGGCCGGACGGGAGCCTCGCATTCTCGTGCGCTAGTGCCTCGCAGAAGGCCCGGTGGGTGATGAAACTGTCACGCCTGCGTTAACAAGTTAGAAGAAGAGATCAATGCAGGATGCTGAGTACTTGTGGTTCATGACAGACAGGAGTTCACTGAATTGAAAGATTTGCTAAACTTTGTATATTTTGTGGCCAACTTGTATGTTAGAGAAGCTTAACTCTTCAGCTGGGAGAATGGACAGACCCAAGAAAGCAAAAGATTGAGAGAGAGAAGCAACCTTCTCTTTGAAAAAGCCGAATGCTATGACACAGGAATTCTTGCAGGGAACTTGAAGCTCACCATCATGTATGAGTTCCGATTCCTATGGACTGTTCATACTGGCCATGAAAGAGCATTTTGCCAAAACCACGAGAGCCACTCACCCACAATTCTAGTACTCTTATTGAATGCACAACATTCTCCCACCGTTGTTTTCACACCAAAAAGTGGAAGACGAACAAATTACAATCATTAAGCCCCACATTTAATTCACCTGCTGTTCAACCCGCAGTATTCAGGTTCCACTTAAATGAAGTCTAATGTAACTCCCACTTCCAATAAATGATGTGAGAGAGACGGGAAGCACTGTAGAATCTGACGGAAAGTAACCCAAACTTTCATCATTCACTAGAACATTTTGAACTGCTCAACTCTAGCCAGCAAAACTAGAGAAGGAAAAATCTGCAAGTTACTGTATGGAATCATGTGAACAGGAGAGAGAATAAAAGGAGAGCATTGGTTCCGAGAGAGAGAACGGAGAACTTTTTCTGGAGATGAAAACTCCATGACCTTTTACAGTTCCACAGACCAATTCACGTGAGGGCAGGAACAGTTCCTTACAGGCGTTTCCCAACACGTAGCCTCCTCTTCCACCCTCTTTCCTTACGGAATCCAACCGTGGGTGAGGCTAAAGAATCCTACGCCTTCAGCAACACAACAAACCTTCCGACAAAAAAATGAAAGCTCATAACGAAGAGCATCCAATGGTCACCAAAACGAAGATGAGCTCTGTCCATGTCGAGGGCAGAAACCTATGAGGATATAGTTTGAACGATGCTATCATGATGAGTCCATGCAACATATGACATGATATTGTGGAAATGGATGTATGATGGAATGAGATGCATGGATTTGTGCTCCATTACCAGCCACTAACCTCGAGAAGAGGGTGCCGCAGTCGCAGCGGTACTCCCGAGTGCCGCAGATCTTGGAATGGGCCTTCCAGTCCGACTGGACGGCGTAGCGCTTGGAGCACTTGTCGCAGTTCCACTTCTTCTCGCCATGCTTGCGGCAGAAGTGCTTCTTGATGCCAGTGAGGTCGCCGAGGGCGCGCGAGGGGTCGTGGTGGGGGCAAGTCGGCTCCGGGCACAGGTACACCCGGCGGCGAACCTCCTTGGTGTCCTTCTGGCGGAGCTTCCATGGCAGGTTGTGTCCGCGGCGGTGCAGCTGCAGGTTCTGCTCCCGCTGGAACCCCTTGTTGCAGACTTCACAGACGAAGCGGTTCGTCGCCATCAGCGTCCTCGGCGACAGCGCGATCACCTCCGCATCTGGATCTGTGTATTTGGTTATGGTGAGATTGCAGATGAAGACAGATATAACATAGCCATTGAGAGAGAACATAAAGCACATTTGATTTTGAGATAACGAGAGAGGAATTGTTAATAATGCAAAGAACATTAGTAATAAATATTCAACACAAGAAACGAGATGATAACATATGATGAAAGCCCCCAATTAGATGACCTAAGACAAAAGATCTTTTGCTAGTAGATGGACAATAGCAGCGAAAGGAAGTGGAATCCCGGGTTACAGATGAACCAAAACTAGGATACGGAATTAGGGTTTTCAGGATCATAAGAACAAAAGTCGAAAGGGTTTGGCCCATCAATGCTAGCGGAAGCATTCTAACAACAATCTTCGTGCATCATCATTATGCATGATTTGTGCTATAAGGTACTTGCATGGATTTCCTGAAAGGTTCCTTCTCTTCTTCACTGGAGCTGCAGTCGATGGTGCCGGCACCGAAGAAGATTGTTGTTGTTGCATCGCCTGCATACGATGCTCATCCTCTCTGGCTTCGAAGAAGGACATGGGTCGCGAAGCCGATGCCATCTCGGATCTTAAGGCGAGATAGAACAAAATCCACAATAGCAACTGCAACAAGACTCCCTTATTCTGCTGATGCTGCTCCTCTTCGTGTTCTTCTCGCTCAATTCCAGATCAATAAGAGAATAAAGGACCCAAAAATTTTAGAACAAAGATATTGATCTGAAGCGCCGAGCACACCGCCCTCACAAGAACCTGCAAATCTGTGTTCCTGAGTTAGAATAAAAGAACAAAAAGAGCTGGAAATCAGAACAAACAGTTGCACTCAATAGAACAAAGATAAAAAGTTAGGGTGTTACAACAAAAAGAAGGAAAAAATCAATCAACTTCAAGTACCTTCTTCTGCTACTCCTCTATGCACAACTGTTTGTTGTGTGCAGAAGGTGGGAGGCTAATGGTTGTTGCGCGATATCTTTCAATTCCTCGTCACACTTTTCCTTCTCCCTTTCTTCCACTAAGCTGCAGTGTCTTATTTTCTCCCTCTTTTTATTCCTCAATCCTTTGCGCTATGGAGAATGAATGCCCACAAAAAGTTCACTGTGGAAGAGAAAAAGATAGGGAGAGAGACGGGCTGAGTGTTGTACAGCGGGTGGGGGGGTCCAACGCACGCAAAGCGTGTCTTTATGTGGTCATAAGTAATGGGTCCACCGACTGCAGTCCGCTGGCCACCTTTCACCCATTTTTGGGACGAAGACCTACCCTAATAATCAATTTCACACATAATTGCGAAATCTTAGAGAGATTCAATTATTATGCTTTTTTCCTTCAGAGGCTACAATATCATACATCCAGTTTAGTTTTACCTTCGGATGTGACTCGTAAAATTAATAGATCCATTTTTATTTCGACTTTGAGTTATCCGTGAATAAGATTACACTCAGATGATAATGGATTGAATCTTGATTGGAAATATTTTGACAATTAATTTTATCTTATCGATTGGTTGTCACATGAGCATTGACGTAGAAAACGAAAGTCCAATCAAACCACACAGGGCAATGACATAGAGGTGGTTATGACTTATCGACCCCATGAATGATAGTCCATGAGAGGCCATTTGGGTTGGCCCTATCGACCTTCGTGTATAATAGTCTATGAGTGATCGTTCGAGTCTGCACTCCCTCGATCGACCCTCGTGGACAAAACGTCAGGGGGAAGACGTTACGATCATTATAGATCTATCGCCCCTTTGGATGGAACATCAGAGGGAAGGTGTTATGATCATTACAAGTGATTCTTGATCGAAAGACAACGTGTTACGATTGTTACAGGTGATTTCCTCACCCCAAATAAATATAAAAGTCGACCCCCAAAGTTAACCCAGGGGCCAGATCTCTCTAAAAATAATCCCTTTACACTACAAATCATCTTAAAGCTAACAACATCGAAGGGGTTAAGTCGGGAAACATCCCCCAACACTAACCTTTATGCAGGAACTCATCGACAGGTTGGAATTCACCTTGGTCTAGTTTCAGGCTCGCCTTGGACGCTTGAACTTCACTTGTAAAACTACCTCAGTGCCACCTCACATGCCTTAGGGCTCAATCAAACATTTCATAAGACTATCACATGGGTTTCTTGGATGTTTCTATGCCTTCAGGTCCAGATCGAATCGGATCGACACATGATCGACGATACGCTTCCCATAACAAATCTCACATCATGTGTCACGTAGAGTTTGATTATGGCTAAAATGATAATAATTATAACCCTTAATCTAAATCGATATTCGATCATTAGTTTTATTTATTTGGATTAGATTTTTTTGACACAAATTCATCAAATTTTTGAAAATTGCTTCAGAGTTAACTCCCGACTTAGATAGCGACTATTCCTACACATATGTCCTCTTTGATTGTTGTGTAGTCTCCATATGTGAGCTGACTTGTGAGTCAAAGTAGCCTTTTTTAATTATGTATTTAATTGCCTCTCAGAGGAATCTTCTTTTGCTAAATTCTCCAACAAATTAAGACAGTAAAAGGATCGGAAACCAAAATGTGAGTTAGACTAGATTTGACTAGCTAGCAAGATAGAAAACGATGCAAGACTTGTTGATTCCTTGCATAGGGAGTAGAACAACAAAACCTTCTCGATGTGAGAAAACCTATTGCAATAGAAGTATGCGTCCAAATGAAATTTGAAGACACAATAACTTATGCAATATGGTTTTAGATTAAGAAGAAAGCAAGATGGAAAACAAGATGAGAAACATATAGAATAGAAACTTGTAACCCTCTTTGGAGCATCTAATTTCTAACTTAATTTTTGTGCTCCCATCTCTTTGATCTGTTAGTGTTAAAACGATTAGTGAATTTGGTTCTTTGTCATCTTCATCTGTCCTAATGCACAAAGTTCGACCATCGTGATCATAAAGTTCGACATGCTAATTAATTTTCTTTCGCTGTAACATAAATTATCCTTAAAATCATATCTTATTTTGATTATTATGCTATATAATTCGTGCTGATTCTCTTAACGTGGAACCATTGGTGCTGATTTTTATTGACGGATGGATCCTAATAAGATCCCACTTTGGAGCATAAAACATGAGGTTTCGGAAAGTTACAGAGGTAAATATAACATTTGAATCTTCGGAGGGATGAATAGCTCACAAATTCCTCCTACACGTTGAAGGTGCCGTGGATAAATATGTCAATCATTTCCGGTCGACGAGATTTCGTTGGTCGCAAGTAAATGAAAGATTGGAGTTATTGAAAGTAAAAGAAAGAGAAACTAGAAGTGCACAAGCTTATCAATGGCCATCTATTACCCTACCAACTTCTCAATCATGTGAAAGCATTGGACGTTCAAATGCCTGCAAATTAAGCCATACCTCTTTTCCCTCTCTACCGTATGGATGGCAGCTATTCCTACTCAATTTTTGGTACACTTTCCTCGAATAATTCTAATTTACTCCCCCTTGTCGTTGTGCACATCTATAATGAAAGCTAGCTGGGGACTACTAATGATAGTGTGATCCAAGCCAACGCCAGCTTAAAACATCAGCTAGATTTGATGAGATCAAGTAAACGAATCAAACTTGCCCGTCGAGATTGTCTAATTTAATGTTAATAATTAGCTAGAACATAGTCTAATATATAGGTTCCAAGGCGCATAACTATGACTACTGGGCAGGCATAACTCCATGCAAGAGGCATTTTTCCCATTGGCATGGCATGCCCAAACATTGATCGACCAAAATAATGAATCCACAAGACATTCATTCGAATGGAGATCTCAAGGGGACTAAGTGACAGATTTGTTTTTGCACAGTTGATATATATAAATGGAGTCCTCTTGTAGTTTAGTGAGACAGATTTTGGCGTAGGTATAGTACTTCATATACTCCAATTATCCACTTCCCTCGGCCTAAGATTCTCTACTTCTTTGTCTTCTTGATAGGTCTTCCAACTAGAACAAAGGTATATGTTACCGATGTCTGAACAAGATGTAGATTTCGAGCAGTTTCATAGTCTTATTTGGCCTCAAAATATAAGCATTCTATATACATACGTAAAACACTGAAACTTCCATTTACTGCCATTGACACTGCACTTGTTAGAGTTCATTAGTGTAAGATTGCAAATTTAAATTAGCATCTTTTGGGGAACAATAATGTTTAGCTCTTTTCGTGAGAAATGTAGCTCGATTAGTGAGCCAGTTATCCCATTTTCCCATTAAGAAATAGAAGATGTTGCAGGACATATGTGAACGACAAAAGGTTGCTTGGAATGAACAGTAAATTGCCGAGGGGCTCCTGTTGTGCTTGGAACAGCTGCCTCCTTGTTGATCGTGTTAAATCTTCACATCTTTCAGAGATCAAAGATAAAAAAAAAAACTATGTGCTGCCAGGTGTTGGTGCTCACACACAGCTTTAATGAAGTCAGCAAGCCCTACTAAATTGGACAGTGGACGCAGATTAAAGGTGTAATATTCTTCTCCACCTACTTGCATTCTGCACCAGTGGACTCCTATCAGATGTCATCACCAGAACTCATCTCCTAGATTGAATTGTTGGTACATAGTCTCTTTTTTTACATCAATGGATGTATAATTGACTCCGGTAGACCATGAAAGAGATTCCCTTTGCAAGATTGTGAACGCCAACTTGTCTGGTCCCATGCAGTTGTCAAAAGACGTGTAAAAGGAACAATAGAGAATGGACAGCAAGTGACATACCAGCTGATAGGAGACAAGATTCTGAAGAAGAAAACAGGAAATTTTAAGTTCTAATGGATACTCCATAATTAATGTTTATTCGCATTCTTGATTCCACAATCAATGCCTTGATGCTCCCAATTGATGTGAACCCCTAATTATTCCATAAATTAGATTATATAAAGTATATTATAGATCTAAAGTAGGTTATTATTTCTAGTATTTTCAAACAATGGCTTGCTCTAGTAGCTAAGGTCGCATGTCAAGCTTACACTACGCATCACCGTGGTTGACATATATATCCTTTAATTTCCAAAAAGTAAATTTTCCACTAGCAAATTGATCAATGAAAGGTTGCTTACGCGAGCTGTGATATCATAATCTTTTCAAAAGCATTTTTCAGGAAGAGGGAAACGAGGGAAAAAAAAAAAGGAATAAAAGTATTTTTGTCTATTATTTGCACATCGGATCCGTATAAAGGAATTGGATCTTCATCGAATACTATGCCTGTATTCGAAGTTGATTGACGAGTGTCCCAACACGGAGGAAACGATGGGTTGGTGTGCACATGGTGTCACCACGGAACGTCCTTTTCTTCTACATGTTGTGGTCCAACTCCTTTTCCCTTCGGCCGTCCACAAAATTCATTTCCTCCTTTTCGGATCCCTCCTCACATATAAATACTTGTTGATATTATTTTTTTTATTCACATGAGACTTGGTTATCTCTCTCTTATTGGTAAGAGAAGGCCAGATATAGAACCGTGTTGGAAGTCTCGTTAGATTTAGCCGCCTCCGATTCCTCCACCGGAGGATTCTGTCCACTTAGAAATCGATTCTGTGGACTTTGAATCTTGCATGGCGGTCGTCTCCTAATGCAGGTGTGTTAAACAGCCCCCCTCTGCAGTCCCATGCAGACCCAAACCTGCAGTGACTATTAATCTGACTTGTGTTACGGCTTTGGTGTGGGAGACAAAGATCCGGACATCACGTATGCATGTCCTGCGTAGTAAGATAAATCCTTTCTTACCTTTCCACTAAATGTTAGGACGAGGACTGTAAGTTTCTGGATCGCGAAGAAGTCAACAGGGAATGGCTTTCTTGGAGGTATTAGCACGCACAGCTAATACCATTACTGCTTCAGAGGCTGTGACGAGCGACAAGAACAGTAGTCCGACATTTTTGCCCATAAGTTGCATCAATACTTTGTTATGATTCATCTGCACTTCCATGATCCGTAACATCGAGTTGAATGTTCTTTAAGGAAGCTTTAAATGGCTTTTCAAGCTCCTGATAGCTTTGAATGCCTTTGGTGGTAACAAGTATATTCCTCAGCAGACATCTGCTGCATCACTGGGATGTCTGTTTGACAATTAGAGGTGGCAGGAACTCAAAGATAGATAGAGGAGGATGAATGAATCTGTCAGGACGACAAAAGCCTCTTCCGATGCTTTTAAGAGCAGATGAGGAATGGTAAGAGATAAAGGTGCTGAGACCCAAGCGGAGAGTTCACGGGTGTGTCATCGGCAGAAGGGCCTACAGCAGTACAGTTTATGCAGACGAAAGATTCCCACAATTATGTGAGAGAGCGACTTTGAGTAGAACACAGGGGTATGTACCCGGTTGATAGGACGCAGACATGTGCTTCCAGAAACACACCTATCATCCATCAGTGTCATGATACAATCAACCTAACATTCGTTTCTTCTTTTCTATCAATCTTTCTCTCTAAATCTGTTTTATCCTGCATATTTGCATGCATCCATGCCTTCTAATGTATTTCGAGCACTGATTGTAAATGCTTGAACTGTGTTTAGCAGTCACTAAACTCTCAGGCATCATAATCTCTAGGAAAGAAGGCTTTAGAATAAATAACCCTTTAGAACGGATTCTTTTTTTTCTCTCTCAATTTTCGCTGTGCTAACGCATCTTCTAATAAGCTTGACTGTGAATGGTAGGTGGACAAATCAGCAGCAGAACATGGATTCATGATTCTACTGTATTCTTCTTCTCCTCCTCAATGTAACTAGTGGATCTTAAGATGGATAGATTGTAGATAGCCTACTCTTACTGAAATCTGTAGGCTTGAGATCAATCTTTCTACTGGCAAGCCTACAAAAGAAGATTAAGCTTTTGCAAGCACTCTTAACTTATGCCAGGAACTAAATATTTGTTATTCTTATAGGATAAGATTCACAGCATATATCGATTTGTATATGCAGCACACTTTACAAATGTGTGTGGATATATAGAGATGCTTTGGAAGCCTTAGGCAATCATATCTGGCCATGAAAGCCCTACAGGTCGTCCGGTATTGCTTTCCTTGCTGTGTTTGAGATCTTTTCTGTATCTTTAGAATAATGGATTCTTCCTCCTGTTGTCATTCTCTGTCTGCGCACTTCTCATACTTCGGTGAGGCGTCAAAGGGCCAAGAGGGGACATTTCTCCACTCTGGAAATTGAAGATCGCATTGGCCCTGCAGCAGTACCAGTAAGGAAACTTCATGCAACAGGAGCAAGTCACCACGATACCATCATCATACGTCTTGTCTCCATTACTATACTATGAAGGAAGACACAAATCCAACTATCGTACCGTTAGTGTGCATGAGAGAGAGGGAGAGAACAAGGAGATCGCAATCTAACATGTCTAGTTCAGATGTGTTACATGACAATGTCACCCAGCTGAACGACTGTGGGTTTTTAGATTTGGAGGGCCGGCCACTATAGAACATGAGCTCAGTGACTAACGTGTTGGGCTTTCTCGATGTGAGCTGCAGTTTCATATTATTTATTTAATCTTTTGTGTGTGTGTGTGTTTGAGTATATATATATATATATATATATGCATATATATATATATATGATATACATATGTATATATATATATATATATATATATATAATTGATGAGATAAGGACATACCTATGTCCAATAAAAAGATATATCTAATTAAATTAATATTTTTCATAAAGAATAAATTATAAATATGAGTTTCAATCTTAAAACCTTACGGTGAATTGAGAAACTTTTTATCAATTAAATTATAAATAGATTTGGCTTAAAAGAAATTAAATCAATATTTTTTTCGTATGGTGTTTCAAATCTCTAATTTTAAAAATCATCAATGTTTTTTTTAATAAACAGTAAAAAATTATTGCATTAAAGTACGAACACCCAATCTTTAGTAAATGGGCATGATATATAATCTTTTATTTGCAAAGACTATTAACTAATAGAACCATCAGCAATAACAGAGTGGCTTGATGAGTCTTCAGCTTAAGAACCTACATCAGCAGAATGATTCATTTCTGAACAGCTGCTGCTTGCTATTGTAGATATCAAATGAAATCATGTAATTTTGCTGATAAAGCATGCTAGTATGCACACATGTGAGCAAACAAATAAAAGGCTGGCAGAACTTGCAAAATAGGATCCCACATAATTATCATAAGCATATGATGAATCGACTTGCTGAAACTGGATTTATACTGAGGTTTCCTTTTCAAATAATAAATCAGAAATATAGATAGTTCATTGAGCTATTCTAAAAAACAACATATAAATATTCTAACCAAGGCATCGGCAATTCCAAGTAGAACACAGTCTGGTTGATGCACCACCAAAACATGGTATCTGCTCTGACAAGAACAATTCCTTCTTCTCAGTATGAAACATGGTAAGCTTTCTCTACAATCCCCAGATATATATTTGCCTACAAAGTCTTGTCCTCCTTCAAGACGAAGCTTTTCTGAAACCGGTTCATATGAACTTGAAGCCCTGCATCCCTTAAAGCATTCAAAGCTGACTCGTGCAGCCGTGCATCCAGCCCAGTCCCTTCCAACTCTATGTCCTGCAGCAGCTTAATCAACTCATCCAACCTACTTCCCTTCGAGAAGACTCCCACCATTATCCCGGCCATGGCCCTGTCCACCTTCCCACCATTCTCCTTGAACTCTTCGAAGAAGTTGATGCACTCATCGATTCTTCTGGCTTTGCTGTAGGCACTAATGATGCTTGTGTAGCTGACCTTGTCGGGTGCTATCTGCCTGCGTTCCATCTCCTGCCAGAGCTTCTCCACCTGCCTCAAGTTCATCAGTCTACCATGGATGTCTAAGAGAGAGTTGTAGACCCATACGTTTGGCTTGCAACCCTTCTCCTTCATCTTGGCGAGAAGCCTCATGGCATCCTTCACCTTGCCCATCTTCCCGTACATGGAGATCATGTTAGAGTAAGCGACGACACATTTGTCGAAACCTTTGTCTACCATTTCTGCAAAGGTAGACTCGGCCATCCGGGGGAGCCCCAGGCGGCAATAGACATTGATGATTGAAGCATATGTTACTTGCCCTGGTTCACACCCTTCGGACAACAGTTGCCCGTAAGCCGCCACCGCAGATCTGAGTCCTCTCTTTCTCGCGAAGCCATTGATGATGGTGCAGAGTATGCAGTCCGATACCCTGATTTCCATCTTCCTCATGGCCTGCACAACCGCAAGGGTCTTCTCCAGCTGGCCCACGTCCACAAACATCAGAACCAGTTTCATGAGCATGGCGTTGTCTCTCGCCATGCCCTTGGCTAGTGCTTCTTGGAAGAGATCCTCCACTATCTCTGCCTCTCTAATCCCTGCAAAGGAGCTCATCAGTGAAGCATAGATGGCAGTGTTTGGAGACAGTCCCTTTGCTTCCATCTCCCTGAAGTATCTGAGAGCTTCGAAGGCTCTGCCTGACCTCCCCAGCGAATCACACAAGATCGAGTATATCTCGACAGACTCCGACGAAGCTTTCGACTCTTTGGACTCGTGTTCAAGAAACAGAGCAACCACCCTCTCTGTCTCCCCCATCTCTCGATATGCTTCGAGGATCCACCGGCAGCAGCTAGCATTCGGGGAAAGCCCGGCGGCCGTCATCCGCTCGTAAGCCGAAACCGTGCAGTTGTACATGTGGAGCTGGTTGTAGCCACACATTGCTGCACTGAAAGCAGAGATGGCGGCCGCACTCCCTTTCTTGGATTCAAGAACTCCGAGCAATGCCTCAGCGAGCTTGAACTTTCTTGCTCTGATGCAGCTACCGATCAACCTAGCGCATGTACACCGATCCGGAACCACACCGAAGAACCTGAGATCGTCGACCAGGGCCGAGATGGAGCTCCACTGCTTGGACTTGACCAAACTCCTAGTGAGAAGCTTCAGGGTCCTTCGATCCGGCCGGAAAACCGGTAGCTCTTTCGCCTTCTGGTAATACTCGAACGCAACAGCCTCGGTCTGGAGATTTCTGCACACGCCCTGGATGAATTGATTCGTGATCTCGGTGCCCACAGCCGGTGAGGCTTGCAGGGGGTCAGAAGGGAGTGGGATGGCGTGGAGATCACTCGAGGCATCGTCGAGGAGAGGAGGGCTGGATTTGGAGAAGTTGAAGACTACAAATCTCTGTTTCCTGAAACGGAAGAAGAAAGTGGAGGAGCAGAGTTGGGCAGGGGAGAAGCTTTTCGGAGGAGGAATTGGAGCGAGAGGCCATTGGAGCACCATTTGGCCATCAGAAATCGTGTCGGGAGAGCTCATCTGCGCTCATAAATACCTTATCCTCTACTGGATGTTGCGGAGTATCAAGTGAGCGAATAGTAGAAGGTCACGTGGAGGCTGCAGGGACCGGTAAGATTCTGCCAGATCGCACGCAACTGGCTTGGCTTTACTTGGACATGTCTCGAATCCACTGACGACGCTTGCGGCCCGACTTACTCACCCCTGAAAGGCCATCGTGGGTGATCCGATGTATCCTACTGTTGTGTACTCTGTTGACTGAAAAGTTATCCTACTGTTATTTACACTGTTATATTGCACACAAAACAGTATTAACTAAAATAAAGACAACTTACATAAAGTACCTTATCATTTATATATTATTATATTGTCTTATAAAATATATCCAGTAACCTAGGAAGTGACAGTGTCAATGCTTTTTGTATTTTATGTGACAAAATTTAATGGTCCAACAAATGACAAGAACATAACAGTGAGAAGAAACTTCATACTAGAAAATTGCCACTATGGTTGGGAGGACAGGAGTGACATGTAAGAGAAAACACAAATAGCAGACCCATAGTGAACTAGTAAACAAAAAAGTCCTTTCCTCCTCATGGTGATTGATGATTCTAAAACAAAACACCACAAAGTAAGTTCATAAGGAACTGTATATTTACACACCCCTGTGCAGTGAATCTCAACACAGAACAAAGTAGATAACAGATAGTCAAACTTCCTTTACCTTGCACAGACAGCATCAGTTGTATATAAGTTATGAGAATTCCACAAGAAAAAAAAAACCACCCCCTTTTTAATCATCTCTGTCATGTTTAGTGAGTATGAAGTCAGTTAGAGGTAGTACCAAATACTCTTCTTTAAGGTATAAGAGATTGCTAGTTGTATCATGTTTGCTCTTTGCTCATGTACTACAGGAGGTAAGAGAAGAAATGATTCAGACAAAGCTTTATTTTGTGAATTCTAAGTATTCTCCCTTAAAATTTATAATAAATAAAAATAAGATAAACCAAACCTAACAGTCAGTCAAGTGTGGCACCTTCAGCCAAATCTTATACACTATGAATTGGTTTTACCAAGAAATGGGCATACTTGGGGTTTAACTCTATTACCTGCTTGCTAGAGAAATCCATGCCTTGAACATGTTCTCAAATGCAGAAGTGCACAAATTCAACTACTGGTCACACAAAGGAGGGCAGTGAGACCTAATAGTGCCAGCAATGGTGCTGGTAGAAGTAATGCTGAGAGACAACAGCTGAAGTCAGTGTTGTATAATAGGGGCCTCACACATTCACACATCACAAGGTCATGGACAAGCTACTGGACTGGCATATACTTCATCACAAGTATATGATGAAGTAGAAGAAAAGTCCCACTCTTATGACACTAAAGTAATATCATCAACCTAGATGTTATAGTTATTCAAATATGTTCTCCATCATATGGGATGATTAAATGAAATTAACAAATACTAAGATACATGAATATGTTAAATATAATGTACAAGCACCATGAGTATTTAATCTTAAGTATAAATTGTTAATTTAGAGAAAATTATCCATATGTTTTCGAGTAACAACACACTGAGTAGTTCCAGGTTTGGTTCAGACTCTATTTTTCAAAAAAAAAAAAAGACTATAATAAGAATATATAAATCTTGAATATCTGTCGGCTAAGACACAAAAGAAATATATCAGTTTTATCATCTGATATTGGCGAAGAACTTCTCTCCCTCCCTATCAACTATTGCACACTATCTGCAGAAGAAGAAGAATTTCCACTCTTTTATGTCATGAAATTCCTAATGTAGCAGCACATCAGAAATATTCCAAAGCTCTAGACCTAATATCTCTAAGTGTGAGGTCTACTGCACAAATTATGATCTAATTATTTCTCATCGATCCCTCTTCACTCTCTAAATGCAGCTAATTAACTGCTGAAAACAAATTAAAAGGATCAATATAATCACACTCCTAGAAAACCACAGAAAAAGAAGAGGGCAATGTAGCTCTGCCACCGAACATAAAAAATCTAGAAAGGTGGCTGAATTTATTCAGATGATGCTATGTTGTTCAAACACATCCTTTATACACTTTGATTGTCAAGTCTTTGACAAACATTTCACCTTAAGCAATCAACTAGAGTTTTAACAGGCTTACATGCTATTACTTGTTAAAACAAATCATGTCTTTCTCATCGTCTCTGTTGAGTCACCTGTAGTGCCAACCACTACCTCAAGGTAATTATGCACCTTTAGAAATCGCCGTACACAAACAAGCATCTCCATAAACTATTAACTACAAGGATGTTAGTCCAGACAATCTGAAAATGAAGACTCTTGCAGCTTGATAACCAAATTCCATATGCACTGAAAGAACAGATGAACCCCAATCAATTACTACATGCACTTGGTGCAGAAAGATTCTTCCCTACATGCAAGAAAAAAAGAGAGTACCAAGCCAAAAATTAAGCAATATTTCAAATTGTATCCTCTTAACTTTTTCGTATAAACATGAGTTGTCATAGAAGTTGTCAAACCCTACCAATTACCACATGCACTTGATGCAGAAATGTTGTTCCCTAAATTCAAGAAAGAAAAGAGTACAAAGCCAAAAATTATCCAATAGCTAAAATTGTATTGACCAACTATTCATCCAGAACCTTAGGCGTTGTAGCAGTTGTGAAACAGAGGAAGTAACCCTGAACCATTCAAGTCCTCAAGCAAGAGACGCTTACCTCTGCAATTATTCTACACTTTCATCTCTACAGGCAAATAAAAGCGGGCAATTTAGGTCTTCGAATCTAAGAATCTCCTGTGCTGAACAGCTTCATCCTCGATAGCGGTGTCTGCAAGTATGCATTCACCTCAAACTTCCTCGGCGAAAGCTCATGGTACTTGGAGAACTTCTCTCTCGCCTGCTTGTTTTGACCCAACAAGCTATAGATCACTCCCTGGCAGAAATAAGGCCTGTAATCCTCGGGATCCTCCTGCGCCAGGTCTTCGTAGCTCGACAGCGCTTCATCTACGTGTTTTTGCAAGAACTGTATCTGGGCCATGATTAGCCGCACGTCCCTTGCCGCCTTCTCCTTCTGCTCGGCCTTTGCGAGCTCCAGAGCCTGTTCCAGTCGCTGGATCACCGCGTCCCCTTCACCGCACCGGTCCATGAGGACGGCGTTGTCGAAGAGCGCCTCGAAGGAGAGGGGGTCAACAGCGAGGATCTCCTCGTAGAGGCGGCGGGACTCGGGGGCCTCGCCCATCTCGTTGAGAAGCCGCGCGGCCAGGAATTTCCACTCGGTCTCGGCGGGCTGAGCGGCAATAAGCCGCCGGAGGATGGCAAGGGCCTCGGTGTCGTCCCCAGCCTCAAGCTTTTGATAGAGCAGGGAGCGGAGTGCGTCGACGCCGTCGGAGCTGGAATCGAGGAATCGGGAGAGGACCGAGGGGTCGGATTCACCCTCGGCGACCGGGAACGCGGTGGGGTCGGCGCGGGCGATCGGCGGGCGAATGCTAGCGGAGACGAGGGCGGCGGCGGCAGTGGCGAGGAGGAGGGCGCCGGAGGCGGCGGCACGGACGGGTCCAGAGAGCGGAGCGGGGGGGTTCGACCCGGAGGACGAAGCCTTCGCCACGGGAACCCCGGTTTTGGCTAAGCGGAGGACTTTGGGAGAAAAGGACGATCGCGTCAGGTAGGGAGGAAGAGGAGAGAGGAGGGCTCGGCCGCCATGGACGGGGGCGGAGACGATGAGGGAATCCATAGCGCAGTGTCGCTTTGTTTTGGGTTTGGGATGGGCTTTTGCTGTCCAAGGGTTTTGGTGCACGAGAGGAGTCGGTAGGTAGAAAGACACACATGGATTGACTAAAATGGACTAAATCTTGCACCAAATCACGGTACGCGAGAGTGATAGGTCTGAAGAATCAAGGAAACAATAGGGCGTATTTTAGGTAACAAAAGTCAAAATGTTGACCTCGTGATGGCCACCGCAGCGGACAACGTAGATAGAAACTCATTTCTTTTCTTTAAAGAAAAAAATATTATTTCAAAATTCTAGTACAACTCTCTACGAAACACAAAATAGATAAAAACTCAAGATGTCAATTTCCATTCTAGATATGATTTAATTTGAGATACCTGTCGCAAGATGCCTAGAAGTGGAGATTACTTTCCATCCCACATGATTTAGGAGGAATCATAAAATGTAAATTTCTCCACAATTAGAACCTTTACAGTCCATTCAGCATCACTTTTGATGCATCAAACCACTAGAAACCTTTAAACCATCCTCACTTTTAGACACAAAAATTCTGTCCCAGTTGATAAGATGAATCACATGTCTAGAAATCCAACATAAATGTTGCATTTTAGCAAGTAGTAATTTTCAGATCTAAACGTCTATTGGATAATATGCAGCATTGAAAGGATAAAAAATAAAGACATAAAGAATGATGTAATGATTTCAATTTAACAAAACAAGATTACCAAGCTTTACAACATCACTGAATCTAGAGAAAAAGAATTATTCTCTGTTATAGAAGCTTGAATTGTTTGCTTCAAACAAGTTTGCACTAGGAGCACCAACTCCAGCAAGAAAATGAAGAAGGAATTCGACCAGTTCTTCTAATGTAGTTGGCTTGCCGAGCAATTCTTGCAGCTTGTTGATTTCTTTTGGCTTCCGCTGTGGCACGCTTTTCCTCGGCTTTGTGTCTTACAGCTGCTAGCTGGTTCATCAACTTCTCATGGGCAGATGCCCTCATTCTTTCAACCTCAACCTGCAAATCAATGGAAACCGGCAATAGTCCCAAAGCAAATGCAGTAAACATGGGTTTTCCTAAATGAGCAACGTCTGTGTTATGCTTAGTTCATCTTGATATAAATTTCGAGTGATGGAGAAAGACTTGAAGAAATGCTGAGTGCCAGGACAGAATCGAAGCAATGCAAGTGCCACTCCAGCAATTGTACTGGTTCGAAGCTTGTGCTTCATTTAACATGATGGGAATGATTGCAACTCTCTTCATACCATGTTAATTTAGTGCAATCCAATGATTTTGCACTTGAGGTCAACAACTTAATACTCATCCAAAAAATATAGTATGGTTTGGCAAATCGAAAAATAATTTTTCCATTTATCACTGTTGAGGCAATTTTGTCAACTTGAAACCGAGCAAGTTCAAAACAAAATAAATGGCATATTGGCCATTCAAAGAACTCACGAGAAAATTGATCAATTTTGCTACAAATCCCAAATTTAATTACGTGTTTATACATGAATACATAGTGTTTATCTGAGAACATTTGGATGCAGGTGCTGATTTTGGTCGCTTACCAGCATATATACAGAATACAGATCACTTGAATTAAGCTTAGAAAATGATTTAATGCCAACAATTTTCTATAAGAACGTATTTTATATCTCCCATGAGATATTTTGGCATGTGAAAATTTACATGGAAGTTTGAATTATGTCCAAAGTTAAACAAGTGTTAAACTTAACCACAGAGCTGCGACAACATAGTTAATCTTAGAGACTTGAGTTTCAACCTATAAATACTATATATTGCTTGTCATATCTTTACCAAATATGTGTTGGATGCAATACTATTAAGATACTTGGAAAATGTTTGATACTTCCATCCACAAAGTATCCAATTTTTAGTCAGTTGTTATAAAGATTGAAAACCATATCATACCTCAACCTTCCTCATTTCGGCTTCAATTGTTGCTTTTTGATGATTTTCCCATGCTTGGATCTTGATCTTTTCTTGTCTAAACCTGAGGAATTAATTGTCTTTTAGAATGTAAAATTTGTGAAAGTAACCATGGAAACAAATATCAATGATCAGCCAGTTTCCTTAGAGACTAGAGGAGAGAGATCCTAAGGAGCAACATGAGTATATTGAACAATACTACCTAGCAAGATACTTGGCCTTTTCTGCTTCTTCCCAGGCTGTTGCACGAGCTTCAACGACACTTATGGCTGGCTGGTCTTTCGAGACATTCTTAGTTGAATTAGATGCATTGATTTCCTCCTCATCCTTGCTGGCCCATGCAGTTATGTTTGTCTTACCCAATTGCTGGCCTAGAACCAGTATTTCCCTTCTAGTTTCCCTTTGTAGTTCCTTTTCAGATGATTTCTTTTTGTCAAAATCCTCATGGCAATCAGCTGAGTCAGTCTGGGTTGAAACTGGAGCTGTTCTTTGTGGAGTTGGTGGCCGGGACGAAGTTGGGCTGCAAATCGGTGAAGTTGCCCCCACTGGAGTTCCTGTCCGAGAAGGTTCTTGACTTGCAATAGGAGTCATTTCTGTGCCCATATCTCTCATGGACACAGACCTAACAGCTGGTGCAGGCATCATAAATGATGTAGCACTCTGAAGAGATGTTGATGAATCATGCCAACTAAGATTGACTGCAGAAAGTTAAAAATAAAACGAACATTGTTATATGTAGAATGGATCAATGAATACAATGAACAAGTACAGAGATAAAAACTCCAAACATTCGCTAGCAATCACCTGGATCATACAAGAATATTTAAGTACTACTAATGATCTCTCAAGTTTAAAAGTGAAAGCAACTTCATTTCTAAAAATTCACAACTTCAACCTAATCTACTATCAAGAATATATGTTTGGATGACATTTATCACTTTACTGGACTCATTTTTGCCATGTCATCATGGAGATAAAAAATGAAGTAATTTGGATCACAAAACAAACAAGCCACATATGGCCTTGGGCATACCAAGCATAACATGAAGGTAAGTATGAGGTATCAAATCCTGCAAATAATTTATGTTATCTTGTCAACCGATGTTAGTTTTTTCTATATTTTGCACTACACGAATGATCCTTGAGTTTTTGGTGCACTATGTGTCAATCATATAATCTGCAGTTAGAGATGCCTGATATAGAATAACCTGATCAACCAACAAGGATTATGGCTACTACAGTTGTATAAAAGGTTTTAGGCCAGGGCAGATGTTATAAAATGGATTGTGTGAGACCTCATTAATTATATGACTGCAAATGCATAATTTTACTTAAAACAAGATTTTAATGTTATCAGAAGACATGAAAATTAGGTAGAAGACAGGGTCAAAAACACAAAACATGTTTCATAATGTGACAAGGTCCAAATCTAGGTTGGAATACCATAGTTGTGATTTCCACGGCCCTGCTAGAGACTAAATCTTGAAAACTACTCTTAAACTGCTCCTGGTCCCACCAATGCAGGGCTTAGGGATGGTCAATTAATCAGCCTTACCCTAGCAGGCAGGGAGACTATTGCCACGGCTCGAACCATTGTCACCTAGATCATAAGAGAACAACAAACCATGACAAGAAGGTTCACCCTCTACCAACAATCAACAATCAAAGTTAGAATAAGGAGTAAGAAAACATGAATGCAGAAACAGCTTAATTTCATTTGGATATTAAAGTTCATTAAAAAAAAAAGTTTAAAAGAATGATGGAGTCGTAACTTGGGGTCATTTGTAAAATGCTGAGATGCTTAAGTAGCATTTGGAGAAAAATTAAAAGACACTTGCACCAGCATTAAGTTGCCTACGTAGGTGTTTAAAATGTTTGGATGTGTGCTCATATAATTTTGGATGTGTTTGATGAAAAAAACATAGCACATTACCTTGAAGGAGATTGTAGTTCAAGTTGGAGGTTCCATAAGGGGAAGACCATAGTGCTGCTTTTCTTCCCAATCAACAAGTCCAAATTATTTTCTCCATTGAGATATTTGAGTTGGTAAGTGCAATGTTGCACAAGTGATATGTCTCATGTTCGAGTCTACGTGTCTGTAAGCTATTTGATATAATAAAAATTTCTTCTTTTTTTTTTTTTTAAAAACAAGTCTGGATTGCCCTAAATCAGCCAAAATTGGCAGAGTTCGGATAAAGTCTACTTAATTCCAAATGTGTCAATTTCCTGCATCAGCAACCATGCCAGGTTGACACGGTACTGTGCAATAGTGCTGGGCCTGAGCACAGGGTCTGAGCACATTAGATCTCACTACATGCTAAATTAAGTATATGGCAAGATACTGAAAAAAAAATAATAATAAAGAAGCAAAATTGTATAGATGATCGTAAAGAACAATGGTAGGACTACAACAAAATCCATGATGGTGGTAGTGTCTAAAAACTAGTGCTAGCAACGGCTAGGGTATTATCATGGGGCTACCGAAGCCAAATTCTAAAGCGACAGATTCTTTTTTTTTTTATTATTGATTTGATTGCAAATCAATAAAAAAATCTAAGAAGTGACAGATTCTTGGCTGTCAAGGAACAAAAATAATACAGAGGCATATAAAAGCAAGGTTGTAGAATTACTGAGTTAACAGCGACAGATAATTGTGCTAAAGAAGTCTATTTAGATTTTCTTTTCCATGGCAAAACACTATTGAATTCCGCCCAGGTGTCTGTTAGAACTAGATCAACAAAAAAACATAATGATGCAGCATTTGACAACTAAAATTTTCCAAAGATAACAAACTTGCAAGTATTGTTGTTTGATAGTTCTTCACTAGGACATAAAAGAGGTACTGTGATTGGTGCTATAAAACCGAAGTCGTAAGAATGCAATCTATATCACTAACCTAGAAATGCCAACTGCAGTAGTTCTTTGTCTAATTTTGTAACAAATCCTTTTTTCTAACCCTGTTTCGTTCATTCCCTGGGCAGAGAATTTCTGAGTTGCTTATTGATTTGCAATCAAAATGACAATGCCTGCAAACCATTATGCGGACGAATTGGCAACTACAGGATAATGTTGTAAATTTTCCCAATGATGATACAATGTAACAAGAAAATGAGGATAAGATCATAAAAGACAGTATAAACCTAATAAAGAACCCATCAATTACTTTGAAGCATAAGGTGCAGAGTCAAGAAGATCAACAAGAAGGCAACAAAAGATTGAATAGACCAAGATTACCAGCAGAATCAGCCACTGAGTTCTCCACAGCAACTCCAAGCTTCATCCCTGAATCCGGAACAGGACAAGGCTCGGCCAGCCAATTCACGCTCTTAATCTCACCGACTTTCTTGCTTGCTTGGCATCCGTCCACCCTCTTGGTGTCTACTTCCTCCACATCCAAGACAACCTTCGCCGCCGCATGTCGGTTCATGTGTCCCGCCAAACCACCCTTCTTCGGCTGCCCTCCGCCGGCCTTACTTCCCCCTCGGTTAGTTGTTGGGCTGGCAATCCACTTCTGTGCATCGTCCCATTTCGATGGTGCCGGCTTCGAGAACGGTGGCACGAACGCTGCTGCGGCCGTCAACCGGTGCGCCGGCGTTCGCTCCGCCTTCTGGAACTCGAAGCCAGATGACGCGCTCTCCGATTCGTAAGAATCCTCTTCCTGACACCTAATCCTCGGTTCCCCCATCGCGCGATCCCTCGATCTGTGGCCACTCGCCATCTCCGTTGACGTGGAGCACTCTACATCCTTGCAGCTATCCGCCGCACTGGCCCCTGCAAGATTTCGCCAAGGCATCCCTTCAATTAAAGCGTAAAAATCTCATCTTTTTTCATCCAAGACAAGAAAGGAGCAATCTTTACTTCCGTCCTCGAACTCCGAGGGTTCAGATCTCAGTGTAGTCTTCGATTCGAGCGGCTCCTCTTCCTTTCTCCTCCTCTCCGCTCCAAGTAGCATCGCCCGCAGCTTCTTAGGGGAGAATCCACCGCCCTAAACCGCAAAACACTAAATTAACCCAAAAATAGGACTGAAATCATAAGAACACCCCGTCAAAGTCTCCAAGAAACGATCTTTAAGGTAAACTCCATCTCTGGTCTTTTCAAACTCGCATCATTGCAACAAAAGGCATCGAATCGGAGCCGAAGCAAGCACAACTGGACGAAAAATTTTGCAGCGAAATCAATGTGTCGAGGGACCCATGCAGCAGGTTGGATTTGCGAATCTCGGATACCAGTCCTTGAGCTCAGAGAAATAGAGAGGGAGACCAGAGACTAGAGATTACCTGGGGGGCCAAAGGCTTGTGGATGCGCTCGTAGTCCATGGGAAGGAATCGGAGCTGAGATCTGGACTGGAATCAGAAATGAGGAGGGGGAGCGACGGAAGGAAGAAGACGGATGCGTGTGGGCAGCGTGTGTGCGTGTGTTACCGGTGAATCAGAAGTAACACATCGTAAACAAGTGGATTGGGTTGAGGGGGACCGATCACCATCGGATATGGGAGTTGGAAGTTGCTGCTATGAATGCTGCTCCAGTTTGAGACAGACAGAAGTCCTATGTAGTGTCTCTTCTCCTCCTCCCTTTAAGAAGGTTCACGTGAAAGCAATAAAGCGATTCCTTTTCTGTCTTTTTATCATCGTCTGCATATTGTGCTACTCACATTGAACTCATACGACTTCAAGGTCATGTTTGAGTAATCTACTGTTGATTCTCTTGGAGAACATAGTTGGTGGTAGCAAGAGATTTACGGAAACCAGCATCAAATGCTCCGTTGGATATGTATACGATTCAATGAATCTTCTTCTTTAACAAAAGGGAACTCTCATGAACATCGAACAAGTCTCACGTCACCTTTACGTGAACGGACCCCTCTCGCCCCTTCACGTGAAGTCTCATGTGATGTCTCTGCAAAGGAACTGACGGCAACTTGGTTGACTGAAACAGGTCGAAGGAGACCAAATTCGGGACTGTTTCCACACGCAAGCCCAAGGCATTAAAAGCAGCGAGACTCGCCCAGGTGATGAGACCACACACCGAACACTCTGCATCTTGGGATTCCATGGTGATGAGAACATTCTGAGCATAATCATTCTTGATTCATTCCACCGGCATTTTCTTGTTCTTCTTTGAAATCAAAGCTGAACTCGGGACTTTCACCACATTGACTCAAATGAAATTGGTGGGTTGACAGGAAAAGCTGAACTTTGATTAATCTAGAAGATGCACTGCGGAATCGTTGGCCTCGACAGGATGGCATTCTCAAGTGCATCCGTGCACAGAAGTTGAGGCAAGTCTTCTTCGTTGCACTGAGATAGAAGGCAGCAAATAACCGAGTATGATATGAGCAAACTTTACTGTTCTATGTTGCTATTATTCGTTCTAATTTTGATGAAAGAAGCTTGATATCATCTCATGAAGGAAAAATAAATGTCCGCTACTGAAAAAAGAGTATTCGGATTGGATAGAAGGATTATGCTTTCACCAAACTGGTCCTCTCACTTACAGCCATCCCCATTGCGACCGTGAGACAGGATGCTCCATGGAAGTAAAATAGTAGCAAACATCATTGCAAAGGAATTAAAACGAAGGAAAATATTAATCTGATGCCGCTTTTCTTGTATTTTACATCTTTTTATGCAATATAATACGCAGAGACAAAGCTAAAGCATCGGCCACCTCATTTTTCATGCCAATTGCATGTAAGACCAGATCGTTCTAAATGGCAACTACTGCAGCCACAAACGCATTCCATACCTTTAGCGAATCTTTTGGTTGCCACATCTGCATCTTGCTCCTCACCATCCTGCCTCTCCATACGACATGATCCTTTACGAGATAAGGCTTTCCGTGATAAGAGCAAAAGAGAGTATAACTTGAACAAACAGCAGTCGAGTGCACAAGGCATGACAATTGCATGAGGCATTAGGACATGGACATATGGATCCATAGTGGAAAGAGATATGTCTGGGGCTAAATTTCCAAAGATTTGTTGAATATGAAGAGCTCCAATAAACAGATAAACCATTTGTGACGATACCATGCAATATTGTAACATAATGCTTGAGAAAATCTAGCAATGGTTGCTCCAGCAAAGACTGGATCAAGTATGCATACTACACAAGTTAGTATGCGACCTTTTCCCATTGATAAACAATCAATAATACTGCAGTAGAAAGCTTCAAGTTCTTCCACTGCCAAAGTGCCTCATTCTTTCATTTTTCAGGAAAAAAAAACATTTGAAGCATAAAATGCTTCAATTCAAATGCTATTGGTTACCTCCCAAGGAACAGTCAACACCAACTAGCACTGCAAAGTAACTGCTCCGTCAAATGGGGTCTCAACAACCAAATTGAATCTTGAAGACAAATTAAGAGAAATGAATCATTAAATTGACTGTGAATGTACCACAACCAGCAGAATTAATTATTAGTATGAGATTAGCTCAACATTACCATTTAGCAACCATTAGGGTTAAGAAGCTGTTGATTAACCAACTTTATTTAACAAAACACTGGAATTGCAGACAGCAAATGCACTAATTATCAGTTGGCTGAGTTAAATTAAAAAAGTTGAGGAGCTTTTGTAATTGATCAATGCATCACAACATATAATTAAAGCATTGGATGAATCCAAACTTCCAGGCATCCTGGGAGAAGGCAATTAATAGAGAGAGGATATCTGCCAAGATACTATTTTTAAATACATTTTTACTATTTATTCAAGAGAGAACTAAAATTTTCATCCGCCAAAATCCCAAATTGTAATCATGAAAAGATATTGTGATCATGTGAAAAGAAAAAATCTGGGATTACAACATGACTTGGTTAATTCTAGTTATAATTACTATTTAACAAGTAATAGCCTTGCAATTTGTCAGGGCTGTTTCAATCAAATAGTTCTTTTCATATTCTTTCTCCTGGGTTTAATTTGCTGTTATCCAATCAAAACAGTCATAATGACTATAAGGAAGAAAATGATAATATATATAATCATATTTCAGTGCCAAATAATTCATACAATTTATCTTCGCTGTCTCAATTTATTAATAAAGACAGACTTTTTTTTAAATAATTTATGATCTTAGACCCACTAGAGACATGGACCCAACATAACTTGGTTCATTCTAGCTTCGTTAAAAAAAAAAAAAAAACTCAATATATATATTTTTAAAAGCAGAGAAATACGAGTGTAAAGACTAATAGTTTGATATAAATATAATTTAATATAATAAATTCATGTATTATTAGTTTAAATCATGTAAGGTTTTAAAGAATAAAAGTATATATTGGTCTTTCAATTAATCTCGAGTCAGCGTGATGGTTTGGTGTCGTATCAATCCATCTAAGACATGATGATAAGATTCGGTAATTTATTACAAACATCTTTTTCTTAACGACGAGCGGAAAGGGAGAGCGCCATCGGATTTGGAATTACCGTCGACCGGTGAATAATAATTAGTGTTATATATTAGGCTCTTCATCAGCCAACAACGGTGTCCAGACCTCGTCTTGTGGTATCATGCACCGCATCATAGCTGTGGTGGTTTTACTATGGAGGAGTCGGGTCACCGCGGATCCGCAGACCACCCTCCTTAACGCCGGCTGCAGTCAGTATAACGCAAGCGGCAACTCCGCCTTCGTCGCCACCCTCAACGAGACCCTCGCGGACCTGCGCTCCTCCCTCTCTTCCGCGGCCGCCGCCCGCTTCGCCACCGCGCAGCGCCCCCGCGCCGCCGACCCCGTCTACGCGCTCTTCCAGTGCCGCGCTTACCTCTCCTCCGCCGACTGCCTCGCTTGCCTCTCCGTCGCCGAGGCCCGTATCCGTAGATGCGGCAACGCCAACGGCGCCCGCGTCATCTACGACGGGTGCATCCTCCGCTACGAGAGCTCTACCTTCTTCAACCAGACTACGCTCCCCGGTAACGCCGGCGTCTGCAACGGCAGCGCTGCGTCCGACGCGGGGTTCTCCGAGGCGGCGAAGGCGCTGGTGAGGGACCTGACCAGCGCCACGCCGAGGATCTCGGGGTTCTTTGCGGCGGCGGAGAGGGATGGGGTCTTCGCGGCGGCGCAGTGCGTGGAGACGGTGAACGAGGAGGGCTGCTCCCAGTGCCTCACGGTGGCGGACGCCAACATCGAGGGTTGCCCGCCGGACACCGACGGGCGGGCGGTGGACGCCGGGTGCTTCATGAGGTACTCCAGCAAGTCCTTCTTCCCGGCCAACCAAACCGTGGATCTCTCCCAGTTCTTGAGTTCAGGTGAGCGAGTCCGCAGCGAAAGCGAATCCGAGATGGCTTATGTGAAACGGTGCATCATGGGAAACGCATCTAGTTCTGTGGGAACCACATGGGAAACGTCCCGAGTGGATTCCAATAGTTTGTTTTTACTCGGTGACCTCAGAGAGCATATCATGACGTGGATGTGATGGTTGAACAGGGAACTCAAACAAGAAGGGAGCCATAATTGGAGGAGTTGTTGGAGGAATTTGTGGTTTGTTGCTTCTAGCGATCATAGCACTCCTGTGGATCAAAAGATCCAGAAGACGCCAAGGGTTTCGAACAGGTTTGTGAATCTGATCTATTAGTCTGTCATCCGTGGAATTTTGTTCCTAAGAATTTTGTTTTTTGAGAATTAGATATAGCGTGTTTTTTCGTATGATAAGGCCAAAGCGACGCATCACTGAACAATGATAGGTTTCTAAATTGTTTTAGCTTACTATTATAGTATTATTAATATTTTAACTACTATTTGTTGAATGGTTGTGGAATTTATTCAATGATTGGCATGATCAACGATGGCTTTTCAGCTTGCAATTATTTATTTCATTGATGATCAATTCATTTGGTCGATGATGTGATCTTCTTTAACTTGCATTTAGTATTTCCTTAAGTGAATGCAACAACAACAATAACAAAACCATAAGTCTCAATTATTTTTTTAGATCAATATTATAATAAATTTACCTTTTTTTTAAATTTGAAAAGGCATCTGGAATGTGACTGAATTGTTCTAGATGAAAGGTACTAAGAACCTGGAGGTTTCGTCAACAATCTAAAGGGGGGACTCATTGCACGATGCTGCCCTTAATGTTGGATATAGGAGGGTCAATATTTAAAGCCAGAACAGAGGAACAAGAAACTGAAAATTTAAAGGCTTGATTAAGAATATAAAGTGGGAAATCAATGTACTAGAACTGATTAAGAATTTGCTGAAAGAAATAATTTAATGAAAGATTTCTTACTAAATTCCAGATATTTTTTTAATGTCATGCTTCCAGATGGATAGCCATCATCAATAATTACAAATTTGGTTTCAATGGTCAATTATGTCATTTTATTCCTTCAATAATGCAGGTTGCTGGTTCTGATCTTGTGTAGGTCAGAGTTGTTAAAATTCGTATGGACTACTGGACACCGAAATTTGACTTATTATATATATGACAACTTTGTCAGTTTCCCTTTACTTCTTGTATAGTCATTTGAGATATACTATGATTGTTCTGTTAAGATGAGAGCAAATCAAAACTAGGGGAAAGAATTATTTGATTGAGACAGCCATGATAAATTATATGGATCATTTGACCTGTAATGTAGCTTATTATATGTATGTCATCTTTGTCATTTTCTTCCTTTACTCCTTGTACAGTCATTTTGGATATACCATGATTGTTCTGATAGGATAAGACCAAATCAAACCTAAGCGAAAGGATATGGAAAGAACTATTTGATTGAGACAGCCATGATAAATTGCAAGGCTGTCACTTGTTATATAGTAATCGTAGATAGTCCTACAAGCTCAACTGATCACAGAGAGTCCTGCTTGCAGAGTTGTCTTAAAGTTGTAAGGTGTCATTGTGGGTGGATATGACATGATCCAGCTTATATTTTTTCAACTATTCAAGGATATTGCATGATTCTGAGTTTTGACTTCTATAGAATTTTTTGTTACAACTAATCTAATTCTAAAAATTTACATTTTATGCCAATATAAAATGAGGTATTCATAAAAGATGTTCAAAGTGCTTATAAGAATCCACATGCAGATTTTACCTCATGCAGCTATAATCCAATTTAAGGATACCTGTAAGGAACAGCATGAAACTTATTAGATATAGCCTGCAGAGCAATTTAAAGAATTTTGACCAATCACATTTAACAATATTTTATCACTTCCTGCTAAACATTTTTAACTTATGCCATATTCTGGTACTTTGCTTTTCTAAGTACATTCACATTAGAACATCTTTGTGCAGGAGATTTATTAGGGGCAACAGAATTGCGGGGTCCACTAAATTTCCATTACAAGGATCTAAAAGCTGCTACAAATAATTTCAGTGAAAAAAATAAACTAGGAGAAGGAGGGTTTGGAGATGTATACAAGGTGAGATTACTAAATGTTTAAAACGTTGCTTTTGTAAACTGTATGGCATTTCCTTAGACCTGAAATTTTGAGAAAACATATAAGATTTCCTTGTTTTAAAATAGCAAGAACCTAGATGTTCAGATTTATGTTTGTATAATTTGACGAAATAAAGTCAGGTGTGCTGAAAAGTAAAATTTTCACAGGGTACACTGAAAAATGGTAAAACAGTTGCCGTCAAGCGACTGGCAATTGCACAAACCAGAAGGGCAAAGGCAGATTTTCAGAGTGAGGTGAAGCTTATTAGCAATGTTCATCACAGAAATTTAGTTCGCCTGCTTGGATGTTCTAGCAAAGGCCAAGATTTGCTTCTTGTCTATGAGTACATGGCAAATAGCAGTCTTAATAAGTTCATATTTGGTAGTATTTTTCCCTAAACTAAGCCCTCTATCACTTTATGTCTTGCTTTCAATTTGTATGCTTAATTGTTAGATGTATCCTGTTGATGCATTCTCATTATATCTCAACCTCTCTTTCTCAATCTGACTAGAACTGCATTTTGGTAAATTCATGCACCACTCCTTCAGTAATCAACTGCATAGCTCCTTTAACTAGATTCAAGTATTAACTGGTTACATATTTTGACTATGACTTTTTTTGGTAAAAGAAATAGGTATATGATCCAGTCAAATAAAATCTCAATTTGACTTGGAGTAAGCCTCTCCAAGCATAGAAAACATGACCAGATCTAGTAGGATTGGCTAACCATTAATAAATCCCAAATATGTTCCTTGACTACTATAAAGAAAGACGTAAAATGACTGGAAGTTTCTAAAATTTATTTATTTGTATAATGCCAAGGCAGATGCAGAAAATTACAAGACCTTGCACATTTCCCTTGAAATTTAATTGCCCTAATCTAGTTTCTAATTCTCTCAAATCTAACCTATTCCAAACCTATACTGGATTAACGACCGCAGACTAAATTGGCATAATTATAATCTCATCAACTTGAGCACAAGAAATTGCTACAATTTGACCAGAAATATGTCATTGCAGCATAGACATGTCTGAAGACTCCATAGAGCAGAAAATACACAGGTTCAGAGTTTAATGCAGACTGAGAGTGAGACAAAAGACAGTATCTTGTCTTGGCCTTGTGCTTGTCATGTATAGCGAAGTAATACTGTTGTACTGGAATTCTATACTGTTGCTTCACAACATGCTCAGCACCATGGCATCACTTGCCTATTGCTTTCAAAGGCAAGATGCATGGATAATTTTTACATTATTGCATTTTGCAAAATTTCATGACTATCAATTTGACATGCATTGTATGTCATGATGCTTCTATTAGATAATTATTTTAATTGTACGTAAGTGTGTTTGTTCTGGCCTTTCTAAGATATGTTGATATGTGTTTTTGTCAGCAAGGATCAGGTGACATATTACTTATGCCAACCAATTGCTTTTACATATGTGTACTGTGATAAGAACTGCATGTTCCATGTATTGGCATGGCAGTTTCTGGATTAAATAGGTTTTGATATGCCAAGTTATCAACTGATGGAACTAATATCTATTTTGCTTCCATGCTCATCAAGTATAACGTGAAGCTATCTTACAGGTGATAGACATGGATTCCTTAACTGGAAACAGAGATTTAACATAATTGTCGGCATGGCTCGTGGTCTTGCTTACCTGCATCAGGAGTTTCATGTTTGTATCATACATCGTGACATAAAATCTAGTAACATTCTTCTTGATGATGATTTCCAGCCAAGAATTGCAGATTTTGGCCTTGCACGACTTTTACCAGAGGACAAGAGTCATCTCAGCACTAAATTTGCTGGCACTTTGTAAGTCTCGATATCATTGTGTATTTCATTACATTTTACTTTCAGCCATCTGAACCCATATTTTATCTTTTGGCAATTGGGACATACTTTGTTCTTCAGTAAGCATTCTGCATTAATGAAAGCGGATCTCTAACAACTCCTGATTTCAATTTCTCAAACTGTCATGCAGGGGATACACAGCACCTGAGTATGCAATTCATGGCCAGCTATCTGAAAAGGTTGATACCTACAGCTTCGGTGTCGTTGTCCTTGAAATAATCAGTGGCCGGAAGAGCAATGATGCACAACTGGAACCTGTTACTCAATACCTTCTTGAATGGGTAATCACTGGGCTCTCTCTAATTTTTTTTATTTTTAAAATAAGAACCATGGATGATCTTTCGTTCCTATTATTCCATGCAACTTGCTCGTGGTCAACTTAAATATGGCAAGTAATGACACGACCCTGAGGGTTACTACAAGGCATCTCAACGGCATAACTGGTAACTGTTAAGATAATACAAACGCATATTTATACATACAGCAGATATAGCTACAAAATCTCATTTACTTCCGTCCTGGGATCATCAAAAGAGATCATATGCATTTAATCTTCATTCTTTGCCTGCTAAATGTATGTTATGAGTACTTTTATAGGATCAGCCTTTTGTTCTGATCCTCCATCGGTTTCTTCTTTCCTAAAACAGGCTTGGAAATTATATGAAAGCGGTGATTTGATCAATTTGGTGGACAAAAGCTTAGATCCTACTGAATATTCCCCAGAAGAAATGAAACGAATTATCAAAATAGCTCTTCTCTGCACACAATCCACTGTGTCTGCGAGGCCAACCATGTCCGAGGTTGTGGTTTTGTTGCTTAGCGAAGGTGACCATAACAGGCTCCAGCCAACAATGCCTACCTTCATAGACGCCACAAGTAGGGTTCACGGAGATGCATCGGCCTCCACTGGCTCGTCTTCTACCTCCAATGCTACTGTCTCCACATCACACTTTTCTGCTCGCTGAAGTTCAGCAGCAGTGAAATATATGGTAAGTCATGAATAAAAATGGTGTAATTCTGTATAGTATGTAGTCAAGTGTATCAAATGAAACTGAGGACTGGATTGTCATGATTGACGTACCTTAAAAAATCAAGAAAATAGTAATGAAAAAAGAGTGATTTCATATATTGTACTGTCAAGAAACCATTGACAGTTATAAAAAAAAATATATATATATAAAAAAAAATATATATATATATATAATTAAACAATATTTTGGTGGCTTTTATATGTGAAAATGTTAAAGGCAGAGTTTGATGTCCACAGAGTAGCTTCATGTTTCCATTTAGTTAGTAGCTTATATTGTAATATTTCGAAACTACAAGATGAGAATGCAATGTCAACATTCCATATTACATTCTCTTTGCCTCACAGGAATCTGGGATGGATTTAGAATCTTCCTCTGTTTTCTTCAGTAAACATCCATCAATTGCACAATAATGTTGCTATTAATCATGAAATTGAGAAAATTGTCATTTCTAACGTGTTCTTCCCTTTGTTACTGCCTGCAATATGCGCATCAGATGCTATAAACTGTTGCAGAAGGATCCGAACTCTACAAAGAAACATATTGAAACAACACAACATATCTTTCATTATCTTCCACTCTAATGTCACGATGTGGTGTTTCCTTCATTTCAGTTCCACTTCCATTGAAGTTGGCAATGGAGAGGTGCAAACCTTCCGAACATGTGGATGAGAAATGATGGTGTCCTTCTCATTGGAGCAAACATCATATTGCTTTTTGATGTGAACCAGATTGAGCATAATATTCTCTGGACTTTTTTGATAAGCTACTAGATTTTATGCTTTCTTGATTCACCACCACTGGAACTGACTCGAGCATCACAGGGTTTTTGTCCGGAGCACACATCCTACTTGGATGATCGTCATCTCAAGTTCCTTTCCAATTGCGATTCTTTGCACTTGGCAACGTAACGCGACAAAGCAACCACTTTGCTCCGAGAATTGACGGCACAAGATTCAGAAGCCTCTGCGGATGCATTTCATCGAACAAGAACAGAACATTCACATGACACATTTCTTTCGGAGGCAAGTTGCTGGCAATCAATCTGCTCGAGTCATTGATGACGAGATACGCTCCCGAGAAGAACATAGGCATGGCGACAAGTCCTCAGGGTCGTGTGAAGGCGGCCTCACATGTTCGTGTCCTCCGCCCAGAGCACGAGCCTGTCCGAGCAAAACAAGTGTTCATGGATCGTCTTCGGAAGCAGATGGGAATTCCAATACCAACTGGTTTGCGCAAGAACAAGCACATGCGATATGTACGGCTGACTTAATGCGTATCCTTCAGGTGGATGCTTTGTCATATCATATAATTACATATAATACGTTTATGTGCCTGTTCTGGGATTCATAATGAGGCTTATCAGCTTGGATTTGGCTGTTCGCAGACAAACACTTGTCTCCGGTGGAGGTGAGCATCCTATTTACCTCACCACAATGATCATATGAGAGACACTGGTTGTCGTACGAAGAGAACAAAGCACGGTTACTGGTATCACAGAACAAGTGCTCTATGTTGAACGGTAAAGAAGATGGAAGAGAAATGTAGTGGCCATGGCCGAAGAAGGTGAACTCAGAGGAGGAAACAAATGAAAAGATACAGGCAATCTGGACAACTAAGCATGGCATAAGATGTCAACCAACAGTCCAAAGAAGCCATTAAAGTAGCACAGTGAGAGGATAGCGGCATCTAACAGATGTTGGACTCTGTTCTTTTTTCTGAAGCAAGTGGGGTATTGTTTGCTTCCCTAGACAAAGTGATCCCTGTTGGGAAACTATTCCAGAGGAGCTTGTCCACATCTCTCTCTCTCTCTCTCTCTCTCTCTCTCTCTCTCTCTCTCTCTCTCTCTCTCTCTATCTATCTATCTACATATATATAATATATATTATACAACTGGAATATTCCATGGTGGAAGAAGAACCACATTTTGGAGGAGGGAGAGAGCGAGCGGTGATTAAAGAAGCTTGAGGTAGGCTAATCTCCTTTAAGCTTTTAGAATGCTTACCCCCTAAGGATGTTGTTGATCATGTTTCTATATGATAAAGTATGATAAATGTGACTTTCTTTGTTCCAATTTAATACTACATTGCGGAATAAGAAACTAGTTCATCTAGCTCATCATTGCAGCCTTTGGAGCCATGATGAGAGAGAAATTTAGATCTCCTAGGTACCAATAAGAACAATACAGCAGAGATGCATTAAACAACTATTAGAGAACTAGCAAGCTGATGAAACAAAAGAAGAATTTTACATACTGTTAAATTAGTAGTCAAAAGCTTGGTTTCTGTCACTGTTGAACTCACACACACACATAAAATATGGGCTCAACGGAGACTTTGATCTCTGAAGTTGGAAAGATAATTTAATGCAGCTACTGAATATTTATATCACCATTGAAGCCGTGGCTCGAGTTTAGTCTCTATGCATTTGGTTTATGTGATTATTAAATATTAATCAGGTTGGTTTCATAGACTTCTTCTGTGATGAAAGTGACAAGCCGTAAAGAGAGAAGCGCCTTCATACTGATGTGATCATTAACTACTTTGATCCCATCCAACTTGTTCCTGTGGCTTTGTAACAATTCATGGCCTCAAGGACACGAGCTGCCTTTATAAATGACCGCTGTAATCTGATTGATGGTACCTCAAATCTTGCTTGAATTGATAATAAGCATGGCCTGCAGTGTGACAGGAATGGACCATTCTTCGGTTTCTGTCACACAGTCCTATTGGTGCTTGAAAGTTTGCAGGCAACAATTATCAATGGCCATTCATGTCATCTACCTCTGATGCCTATGATCTTACGGCATGGCTATTGTTTTGCTGGTTGAAGCAGCAGTGACAGAGAACACCTTCAAAAGCTTCAGAACTTGTGTTCATTGGCCCAATACAAAAGTTTCTGATCAGCAAAGTTCTGAATAATTCCAGCGAAAAGCATAGTCGTGGAAAGGTATGCCTGCTCTTCATGTACAGATCATATTCATATTAATATGAGAGGATCCAGTGAGATCATCTGGCTCTGATAAAAGGGAAGAAGAAGAAGAACAGCAGGAGGGAAAATGCAATGAAGAGCAAGCGGTAGGCAAGCTTTTCGCATGGGGCAGTCCTTGGTTACTTCAGGGCGCACATGTGGCTGGAAGAATCATATTGAATGGAGTGCTATACACTGATGTCCTCTGCCCAGAGAAATAAAACTGCGACCCAGACATTTGCAGGAACATATCTGGGGACCCAAACCATTTCTCTATCTAGAGTTAGCCACACCTCAGACCCATAGGAGGAGGACCATCTTGTGGCCTACGCTGTTGTTCTTTTGGGAGCGCCATCAATTTGTTTAAGCTTGTCTTTCGAGATTGATATTTGAATATAAATCCTTTGCTGGTCTTAGTAAGATTTTATTTCAGATCATAGTGCCTCGATTCTTCCCTGTAGTCTTTTCTGCGTTTCATTCAATATGATAAATGCTAAGACAAGTGTGAGAATGGTTCGGCAACCTCAATGGACACCAAAACCACAGCTTCCCTTCGTGAACACAGACTACTGATTTCTTAAAACGGTACAGAATCCAGTTTAAAACAGGAGGAAGAGCAACCAAATCTTGGACATGGGAATGGTGGCAACGGCACAGTCCACTGCAAGTGAAAAGGAAGGCTGGCACTTTCCAACTGTACAGAGCTCTCAGTTTCCAACCACACAATCTATGGACATCCTCTTGGGTGGGTGGTGGCCAATCATCATCAATGGAGCTGGGGACCCTGCCGCGGTACCAGCCAGCACAGTACACTGCAAAAGATTTGGTTCCATGGCAATCCAAGTGACCTTGGTCAACAGTAACACAAGGCATCACAGGCCCTCAAGCTTTGCACCTTCAACCTTCTTCATCATCATCATCATGATCGCAGTGGTGACAGCACTGCCCCACAGATTGGATATTAGAGGCAGTCGACAGTGCAGGTGGATGAGAACAAGGGAAGGGATGACTGAGAGAGGTGGCTGTGTGTGGATCCATGCAATAATATCTTTTCCTTTCTCAGAAGGCTGTGCCGAAATCACCAGATCATGTTTATACATGAGAAGGAACTCACTACTTCATTTTCTTTGCAGGAAAAGGAGAGGGGGATGCCAGGAAGAGGAAATGAGATGTCGAGGTTAGGAGACGTGAGGTGATGAGGCTCACATGCATCCTTCTCCTGCTGGATTTGGGGTCCCATTAGATTCTGCATAAGGACATGGAACTATCTTGCCCCACAGCCGTCCTATAAATGCAAATGCCCCCAACAGAAAGAGTGGAGTAAGATCTACCTCCTTCCCTTTTCACTGACAACATTGTTTGGTTCTTGTCTCCCTTCTTCCTGATCCATGTTTTACTGTGGGCCTCTTCCATCTCCCTCTTCTCCTCCTTGCTTCAAGAGGTAGAGGGATGGTTCAGTGCCTGCCCCTTATATCTTGCTTCACAACCTAGCTGACTGCCTCTCATCTCCTCCTTTCCTCTCCATCCATCCATGACTTCTCTGTCTACGCATCCTTTTCCTAGTGTTGAACAACAAATGTCTTGTACCATGGTTTTTGTGTTCCCATCATATATAAGCAAGCTTGTTATCTCCACACTGTATATGAAGGCTAATCTTTCGTGTGAGAGGTATCTTCTTATGCACTTGTAGTAGAATGCCTAGGAAGAAGAAGGGCCAATGATCCACCTTACACACCATCTTGGTGGAGCATGTCAAGCCTCCTCTTTTCCGCTTGTTGCTCTGTTGACCCATTGAGAATATAGAAGTTGTTTCAGTTGATCAGTTCTTCCTCTCCATGGAGTTTGCTCTGTTCTGCACCAAGGTCAATATTCTCATCCTCATTCTAGCTCTGTGTTCTCCATGCAAGTTCATCCAGAGTCCAATGGACTTTGGTCCCTCAAACTTACTCGAGACCAAAAGCTCAGCCTCCTTGGACTTTGGAAGAATTGTCTTCAACTCTCCCTCTGCAGTGCTGAGGCCCCAGTCCCCCAGAGACATCTCACTCCTCCTCACCTTCCTCTCTGCTTCATCCTTCAGCAAAGTCGCAGTAGCGGCAAGAGGAGCTGGGCACTCCATCTATGGCCAAGCCCAAGCGCTTGATGGAATTGTTATTGAGATGGATTCCATCCCTTCTGACATATACGTCCACAAGAAGAGAGATGATGAGTCTGGCGTCTCTTATGCTGATGTTGGTGGTGGTGCTCTCTGGGTGGAGCTTTTAGAGGAGAGCTTGAAGCTTGGGCTGGCTCCCAGGTCTTGGACGGATTACCTTTATCTCAGCATCGGTGGCACCCTCTCCAACGGTGGTATCAGTGGCCAAACCTTCAAATATGGACCTCAGATCAGCAATGTCCTTCAACTAGATGTGGTGACAGGTAATTGAACTGGAAAAAAGAGGAGATGGATCTTTTTCTTTTCTTCCTCTGATGCATTTGGCTTGTGACAGGCAAGGGAGACTTGATAACATGCTCACCCACCTCGAGTTCAGAACTTTTCTATGCAGTTCTTGGTGGGTTAGGCCAGTTTGGCATCATAACAAGAGCAAGGATACTGCTCCAAGATGCTCCACAGAAGGTAATGTTGAAGAGCTGTCAGTGTTTTCTTGTGCATGTAATCAACCATGGCTTCTGTGGTGATCAGGTGAAATGGATCAGAGCCTTTTACGATGATTTCGACACCTTCACCGGGGACCAGGAGCTGCTGGTCTCGATGCCAGAGTTGGTGGACTATGTTGAGGGGTTTATAGTCCCAAATGAGCAGTCTCTCCTCAGCACCTCTGTCGCCTTCCCTGCTCATCTTGGCTTCATGCCTGAGTTCCACCACGTAAGCAGTGCCAAGGTCTATTACTGCATTGAGTTTGCTGTTCATGACTTCCAAGCCGAAGGCACCAGCGCAGAGCAAGTCAGTAGCTCCCTGGTAACACCATGTCTGTCATGGCTCAAAGCACATCAACATGAGTCCTCACTGGTGTTCTTATTTCAGGTTGTGGAGAAGATATCAAAGCAAATGAGCTACATGCCATCCCTCCTGTACAGCGTGGAGGTGTCCTACTTTGATTTCTTGAACAGGGTTAGGATGGAGGAGATGAACCTAAGGAGTAGAGGGCTCTGGGAAATCCCCCACCCTTGGCTCAATATGTTTGTGCCCAAGTCGGGGATCAAGGAGTTCAAAGACCTATTGTTGGAGAACATCTCACCAAATGATTTCGAGGGCCCAATCCTCATATACCCACTTCTTAGGGACAAGTAAGCAATCTCTCTTCCTCGTGACACCATGTTTATTTCTTACGAGGTTTTAGGACTTCACAAGCTGTAACAGTGTGATAATTGAAGCCTCTTTATTGTACATGGTCCACCACTGCCATTGCCAACCTTTCTTTCTTCCTCTCTTTCCTTGTGAGAAGAAGTACAAGGGAGGGGTTTCACTGGCTGCAATGCTGCTGCTTTGTATGTGAGCTTTCTGGCAGAAGAATATGGTGTGCCTACTGATTTAGCTTAATTCTGCAGATGGATCGATACTCTTGTCTAGTTAATAATATCACTTCTGGCTCAAATCTCTTTGAACATGTACTATAAATCATTCTTTAGTCGTTCCAAGTAGTACTTCTTTCCATGTTTGAAGTGACGCATTAGCTTTTACTTGGTAAGATTAGTGGATTACAGCTTAAGTACACTCCCATCTTCTTGCTGAAACTGATACCGCCGCTGCTTAGTTCAGGTGGGACGCCAACACATCAGTAGCGCTGCCTGATGCCCCCACGGGCGGCGACGGGGTCGAGCAGGTGGTGTACATCGTGGGAATGCTGCGGTCGGCCAACCCAGCCAGCTGCGCCGCCGGGTGCCTCGACGACATCCTCCGCCGCAACCGCCAAATCGCGGAGGCGGCCTCGGCCGGGCGAATCGGCGGGAAGCAGTACCTCGCCCACCACCCGTCCCTGTTGCATTGGCGTGACCACTTCGGCCGGCACTGGAACCGGTTTGCCGCCCGGAAGAACCTGTTCGACCCCCTCGGCGTCCTGGCTCCCGGCCAAGGCATCTTCCCCAGAGTACATGCTTCCACGCTGTAGCACCAGCAGCATCAGCCTACACTCCTATCGATCTACGTAGGAACGCAAACATGTGCAAACACTGAGAGAGAGAGGGAAGAAGAAAGATGTAATCCGTTCTATGATCCTGCTCTTTCTTAGTATGACGATTTTGGAAAGCATCTTAAGAACACATGAAGATTTAAGCGAGTGACTGGTTTTGTGAGGTTGCTTTTATGAAGAATATACATGCGATCTCAGGACAAAGGTCAATCCAGATTATTACTACCCAAAAGGAACATTTTCTACGGCAGCTTGTGTGTGTCATATAACCTTCATCTTCTCCTATCCGTCTCATCCCCCGTTGTGCTCACATCCACGACACTTCCACCATAACCTACTAATCCTGACCTGTTGTATAGTTGGGCCGATCTATGGACCGGTCTAGTCCTGTCCGATTCAATCTGTCCTGCCGTGAGAGCACATGAAAGAAGAAAACGGAACGAGTCAAAAGGAGCAGATATTGCGGCTAACTTTACCTAAATTATTCTTTCACTATATTCTAAATTTTATTTATTAATATCATCCATTTGTTTTAAGTTTTTTCAAAATATATATAATTGTATTTTATTTTAAAAATATTGATATTATTGTCCAATTGATCCACCAGTTTTATTTATTTTTTAATGCAAGTAAATCAGCTTACCAGCATGACAAAACAAATAATAAAACGAGAATGTGAGGCGATAAAAGGAACAAAGAATGAATGCCTACGCTGCTTTTTTTTTTTTTCTCGCAGGAAATAATGCCGTGTGGAGTGCAAGTTGGTAAACATTGTAATCACTGATTATTTTTTTCTTCCTTAACATAATTCAAATTATCATAAATAATATATTACTTTATTTAAATTATTAACTTTCTTATTTATGTAGTATGATTAAAAATTAATTAAAATTAATTTTCTTAATCATATGGATAAGTTAAGAATTTTATCAATCAAGTAATTTTTTAATTAATTAATTTATTTCCTATTGAGTGATATAATTTTTAGAAAGTAAATAGTTTAAATTTTATTTTTGTATGTGAACCATAAGAAATAAATATTAGAATTCTATTTTATATGTAAAAGTAAAATAAAAATTAAATTATTATTTACCTTTCAAGGAGAGATATTTTCTTCTATATAAGGGGCTCCCTCATCATCATTTCTTATTGAGTCTTGCAGTGAAAAGATTTAGGAAAAGATCATCGAAGAGTGGTAAGATCCTTTTTTTTAAATCAACTTTTTATTGATATTTAAAATATTTGATATTATAATTATTATAATTTGTATGATGTATAATAATATTTTAATTTTTAAAATTTTATGATTAATAAATAATGATAATTAAATTTAATGATAGTTCTAATTTATTTAATTAGATATATTTATATTTTTAAAGAATTATATATGAATTTTATGATTTAATTGAGTTTAAATTATTTAATTCATAAAAAATAGATTTGAGGTTAATTATTATTTTAAAATATTTTAAAATATTTTAAAAATATTAAAATCTAATCTAACCTAAGTTAAGTAGATCAGCTACACCACTAGGTATGACATATTTTATGTGGTTAGGTATGATCCAACTTATATAGTTAGGCATGACTTGATCAATATAACTATGAATTGTTTAGCCCATATGTTTAGACATGACCTAACCCATATAAAGCTAGATACAAATTAGCTTATATGATTAAGTATACCTCAGCTCATGTATGTAGTTAGATATGACTCAACTTATGTGGTCAAACATAACTCAATGTATATGGCTAGGCACAATTTAAATCGTAAGCCAAGTGTTACCCAATTTAATGATAAGACTTAAGATTTATGAGTGAGACATAACCTAATTCGTGAAGCTAGGCTCGCCTAATTATTTGATTGACATTAAATGTATCATCGTTTATCTATTTAGCTCATTATATCTCAACCCAATCTACTACCAGAAATAGGCATTTGTGATGCACATGACCCATCCAAGGCTAAGTAGGTTGATTCGGTCTAGGTTAGTAATATGCAACATAGTCCAATTTCTCTTTCTCTATTTGTTTAAGCTTGTTAGTTGATTGAATTAGACATGTTTGATTTGTTCAAGTTAGTTCCAACCTAACTGGTTCAAGCTCACTTGATTTAATTGAAATTAATCACATCCAAATTAGACTATTCTAGGATAATTCTAGACTATTCAATAGGGATTTGAGATTAGCTTTGTTAAGTTCTAATTGAATTAATTTTGATTTAAGTTAATTAAATTATTCTAATTAGGATTCTAGTTGATCGAGAGATTGATGCCTTATGTATATATAATTTGATAAATTTAAAAATTTTATTTGAATGTATCAATTAGAAATGATTAATAATTTTTTTATTATTTTTAAAATTAAATTAATGATATCAATATGATTTTCATCATGTGATATATGTGATTATAATGAGTGCTCGACATTGGAAGTAAAACTTATGAAAGAAGCCACCAACTTATCACAGTGTAAAACCATCAATAGATAGTATAGTAGATCATACGTGATTGCTCATAATATCTTATTATACTAGTTTTTAGATGTATGAGAAAATGATTAGATGGTTCTTCGATCCCCTATTAGGAGGAACATAAGGCAAGTGTGGAATACCACCATATCTATTTTCGAGAGTGTAATATGGGTTCTCTTAATTCATTATTGGGATTAATCTATTTTGTAGAATATATTTCTATCTTGTAAAGTATTATCAAGATGTATTACATGTGACTAGTATGTGATTTTATTTATTACATAAAAATTATCATTTTTTATATATGAGTTTCATAATGAATTGATATATTATTATTTTATATTAAATTATTAATATATATATATATATTTCATGAGTATTTGAGATTATTTTTATAATTTTTTGAAGGTTCTTATTAGCATGTATAGTTGTTGATATATTTTTATCCTATATTTATTTTTAGAGTAACTATTATTTTATAATAAACATTTGGCTTTACTAAGAAAATATATTTTTAAATTAAAAATATCTATTTTTTAAAGATAGGGATTTGAATTTAAAGATAAAAAAGTTTCTATAAATTATATATATTATAAATTAGTATTTTTAATAAATTTTAGATGTAACAAACATGATATGTTTGATCACGTGGAAACTCTTCATTCACACAGGTAGAAGTTTACGTGATACAAACAGGTAGTGAGCCGATTCCATTACTCACCAAATCCCTAAACTAAACAGATATTAAGCGACACAGGTAGAAGATTTACATGAAACGAGTGGATAGTAAGCCGATTTCATTACTTACCAAATCCCCAAACTAAACAGATATTAAGCGATAATATGCAGCTTTCGTTCATCCTCAAAGCCAGAAGGATAATTCATAATCAATCCTTTTCCGAAATGGATGGCCCAGATCTGATGCTTAGCAGTAAATGAAACGTATGGACGACTCCTCTTATTCTTCTGGTGATAAGAATTGCGGATAAAGCTACAACTACACTTAAAAACTCTTGATCTCACAGTATAAATACATGTAAAGGCTCTTCATCTGGTTTCATCAAAAGTGATAGGAGAAACATGGAGATCTCTAAGTGCTTCTTGCTGCTGTTGGTCGCCTCTTCTCTCTACTACATTGTTTGCTCCACCACGGTTTCTCATGATGGACGAGCACTCGTCATCGATGGCCAGCGTCGCGTCATCTTCTCTGGCGCCATCCACTACCCCCGTAGCACTCCCGAGGTGATTGATTCATGTTCGAGTAATAAGTATTGGTGTTGGTTGATTCATGATGTATGGATAGATTGATTTGGCTTTCTGCTGTGTTGTCTAGATGTGGCCTGACTTGATCCGGAAATCAAAGGAAGGAGGGCTTGATGCAATCGAGACTTATGTTTTCTGGAATGGCCATGAGCCCAGGAGACGTGAGGTTGTGGTTTTCCACCACATGCTCGTGTTTATGTACATACGAGATATGGAATATGATGCATACTCTTTTGTCTTATTGTCTTAGTACAACTTCGAAGGCAATTATGACCTCATCAGGTTCCTCAAGGAAGTGCAGAATGCTGGACTATATGCCATCCTTCGGATTGGTCCATATGTTTGTGCTGAGTGGAATTATGGGTATGTAATAAAGATGAAGATTTCAGGACACTAATCAGTCATGAAGGTGATTCTGATGGATTTTAATCTGTTGTTATGTTTTCAGAGGGCTTCCTGTTTGGTTGTACAAAATTCCAGGGATGCAAACTAGAACAGATAACCAACCATGGAAGGTCATAGAAGTTGATTTAAACTATGTGCATAAATTGATTTTGCATTACATTGTCATCTGAAATCTTCTTTAACAATGAAGGATGAGATGCAAAATTTTACTACATTGATAGTGGACAAGGTGAAGGAAGAAAGGCTGTTGGCAACACAAGGAGGCCCTATCATTCTGCTTCAGGTTTTTAATGTTCTTCTTTACTGTTTTATAGTTGTTCTAGTTCATAGTCACAGCAAAACATTGATTGGAACAGATCGAGAATGAATATGGCAATGGCGACATCGAGATACACTATGGTGAAGCTGGACCCAGATACATCAACTGGTGTGCAAACATGGCTGAGTCTTTGGTCTCAGATGTGCCATGGATCATGTGCCAGCAGTCTGACGCTCCACAACCAATGGTAAACTTAGCAACTCGCACATTGCATGACACTGTTCTTGCCTCATGTTGCTTATCTCATGATACGCTTTGCCTATGATGCCTTAAACAGATCAACACCTGCAATGGATTCTCTGGCTGTGATGGTTTCACCCCCAACAATGGGAACAGCCCCAAGATCTGGACAGAGAATTGGACTGGCTGGTATGATGGGATTATCTCTTCCTTCCATTCTTTAGCGATAATGATTTACCATGTTCATTGATCTCAGGTTCAAGAACTGGGGTTCTCCAGACCCACATAGGCCAGTTGAAGAGGTGGCTTTTCAGGTTGCTCGTTTCTTCCAAACCAACGGGACAGTACAGAACTACTACATGGTTAGCTTTCTTCTTGTTTCCTACGATGATCATCATCTATTTCTTTAAATATATTTTCAGCAAATAAGATCTATAATTGCTTGTTTTCAGTATCATGGAGGAACCAACTTTGGTCGTACATCAGAGGCCCATACATTGTTACAAGCTATGATTATGATGCTCCTCTTGATGAGTATGGTAGGTCTACATATTCATCATGGTAAAAGCTTTAACATTTCACGTTTATAGTAACGATGATCATAAATTATTTATGTATCTCTTTAGGTAATATAAGGCAACCCAAGTGGGGGCATTTGAAGGAACTCCATGCTTCTGTTAAGCTGATGGAGAAGGCCCTCACCTATGGAGAAGTTGATGAAGATCATCTAGGCAATGGATTGACAGTATGAATTCTTTCAGACATGCATTCTCATTCTTTTGTTTAAAGATTTCAGCTTATAATTGTCTTTTATGCCTTTGTAGATTACCAAGTTCTCTGGTGAAGGGATTGTTCCTGGTTGTTTCCTAAGTAACCAGAACAGCACAGTTGATGCCACCATAAGCTTTCAGGGAACCAAGTATTTCTTGCCTGCCTGGTCTGTCAGCATTCTTCCGGACTGTAAGAAAGAGGTTTACAACACTGCCAAGGTAATTATGAACTAACAGATTTAGCATTTAATTCAGTTCATAGATGTTGCTTTCTTTTAATCCTTTTTGTCATCTTCTTCTTCTTACAGGTGAAAACTCAGACTTCTATCATGGTGAAGAAGAAAGACAATGCTGGTGATCAATCCAAAGACTTGCGTTGGTCATGGAAGCCTGAGAGATTGCATGACTCTGCTAAAGGTTTTGGAAGTTCCTTCACTGTAAACAAGCTCTTGGAGCAGAAAACCACCACTGTTGATGCCAGTGACTACTTGTGGTACACCACCAAGTAAGTGATTTCTTGAGACAATTAATTCAAATAATTAAATAGCATATATTGAAAGAAAATAACACTTGTTTTGCCTAATGACTTCCAGTGTGGAAGTGAGCAAGAAGGAATCAATTACACTTAGTGTCAACACCACTGGGCACATCCTCTACGCCTTTGTTAATGGCAGGCTAGTAGGTAATAAAAATCAAATACTATTTAGTTTTGCAGAACTCCTTGTATGCTAAAATATAATTATCTTCTCCGCTTGATGATGATTAATAGGTTCTGAGTATGCCACTGGTGGAACTTATAACTTCACATTTGAGAGGAAAGTGACCTTCAAGCCTGGGAAAAATCAAATATCATTGCTTAGTGCTACTGTTGGTCTTAAGGTATGTTGTGTCATTTTTGTCCTTGGAGATTATTCATATGCTTTTAGTACTGATTTTTCTTCTGTTACACAGAACTATGGTGCATTTTATGATAATGTTCCAGTTGGGATTGCTGGTGGCCCAGTCAAATTAATTGGGAAGAACAATACTATTCTGGATCTGTCCAAATCAAATTGGTCTTACAAGGTTTCATCAAGGGCTTCAATCCTTGTGTTCCATTCATCCTTAAGTTTTGTGCTAATTAATACAAATCTTACAATCAGATTGGCTTGGATGGAGAAGTTAGGAAGCTCCAGCTCGATGAAGAAAGGTGGCATTCTGGTGTCATTCCAACCAAGAGACCTTTCACTTGGTACAAGGTAGTACTCTTTGCATAGATAACTTAGTGTTAGTCTACAGTAAAGGCGAAGAACTAATTCTTCTTCTGCATTTGTTGTTGAAGACAACCTTCCAAGCTCCACTAGGATCAGAACCAGTCGTCGTCGACTTGCTCGGACTCGGTAAAGGAGAGGCGTGGGTGAACGGCAACAGCCTCGGTCGCTTCTGGCCAAACTTCACCGCTAATCCCGACGGCTGCAAGCAATGCGACTACCGCGGCAATTTCCAGGCGGACAAGTGTCAGACCGCCTGCGGAGAGGCTTCCCAACGATGGTATCACGTTCCCCGGTCGTTTCTGAAGCGCGGAGAGCCCAACACCCTGACGCTGTTCGAGGAGGCCGGCGGCGACCCGAACCAGGTCAACTTCCAGACCGTTACTGTTGGCACCGCGTGCGCCAGCGCCGGCGAGGGAGACGTGCTGAGCTTGTCGTGCCAAGGAGGGCGCACCATTACGAGTGTCGACTTTGCTACCTTCGGCGAACCTGGTGGGACCTGCGGCGCTTACGTGAGCGGCAGATGTGGCTCCGACGAGGCTGTTGCTATCTTGAAGGATGCTTGTCTTGGAAGGGAATCATGCTCGATCAAGATCAGTGACAAGATCGGGACTTCTTGCGCCAAACTTGCCTCACCGAGGAAGCTCGTAGTTCAAGTTACATGTTCATGACTCAAGGAATAGGCCAGCTTAGTAGTTTCAGTAGATATAGGGATTTTCAGTCTTTCTGTTGTTTCCACTTGAACTGATATTAATTAGGAATTGAAGTGGTAATTTATTTTGTCTTAATTTATCTTTGATTGTTTTTACTTTTTTTCCTCGCCCAATAGTCATAAATTGTAAAATAATTACATTAAATTGGGTCGGATCATGTTTGATTAAATCGATTTGATTAGATCAAGTAACTTCACTAGACCTGTAGTCTATCTGATTAGCTATTCGGCTATTTGAACCATTTGCGATGGTATAGATGATAGAGAATGAATGGATGCATCAACTGTGTTACGAGCGCGGTTTCAGCCTTTATATAACCAATGGTGGCAAGAGATTACATTCCTTCTTCGTCTTCCTCTTGTTGCTGGTACTAACGTCGCTCCCCAAGTTGCAGAGTGGAGCTTCTCCGTCGACCAGGCGACTCTTCCCTCATAGAGGTAAGGCTTCTTCTTAGTTCATGGTCTCCTTTCCGCCCCTTCACATGGCGAAAACCATCGCTTAGCTGAAGAAAAAAAGAGAGCAAAACCCAACATCTTGCTTTGGGACAATGGCTGTTGTTGGCGATCATGCATTTCTCCTTCTCGATCTATATCTTTAGATCGAGATATAAGCATAAAAACTATAATCATGCTTTCTGTAATGCGAAAAAACTTTTATGTTAGGATTGAAATCAAATAACAATAGATTAGTTTTATAATGTGTATCTTTTGATGTCATAAAAAGAAGGGAAAAGATCTTTATATGATCTGGATACCTTTTTTAGATCTAATGTCGTTGTCAATCTGTAAGAGGAACTAAACTATTCTCCTCTCTTCTTATCCTTTGGTTTAGGGAGGTTGAGAGAGAAACTATAATATCTCAATTGATGCTTGTGAGACGTCTTTCTTTTATACAACTCTCAGATAGATATATATATATATATATATATATATATATATATCCCTAGAGGTCCTGTCTATTTATAGGCGAGAGCAGAGTGTCTAGGATAAGTTATCAGGAGAGTACCTTCCATGAAGGGCATCTTTTGAGGAATCATATTATAATATTGACTTCTTTTTTATTGACAATACTATCATCATAATCCAATTAATTCTATCATATATCTTATCCAATTATAAAGGGCCACATTATCTAACATTCTCTCACTTGGCCCATTAATTGATAAGATATAATAGATATTCAGTATTTTATACATGGCCATGAATTTTTAAAACAAGCCAATAAGTCCAATAAACACATTAATATTATATTAAGTTCAACCATCAATGCGAGTCATAATGATTATATATCATCAATATCATACTCCCTTCTATGTACTACAACATTATTAGTCTTTCTTAATATAGTCCATAATGACCCCTGTAATTTGTCTTGTCAAGATAATCCTATTATTACATTCAACCATAATATGCATAAACATAAATATAAACAGGATAGCAGAAACAAATAACTTTAATTATGCAAGAAAAAAATATTAATAATAGCATCCACTTAAATATGTATCACTATATCTTTCATGGCTTGATCATAAGCCTCATTTTAAGAATATGTTCTTTAAATATTTTACACTATAAAGCTTTAGTAAATGGATCAGCAATTATCATAGTGGTGCCCAAGTTTTCAATTGACACTTGTTGTTTCTGGACTCTTTATCTAACCATCAAGTACTTTATCTCGATGTGCTTGGAACCACTAGAATATTTATCATTCTTAGAGAAGAAAACTATTGTGGTATTATAACAAAATATCTTTAGTAGCTTGATAATTGAGTCGACCACACCAAGTCCTGAGATGAAATTTTACGGTCATAAAGCTTGATTTGTGACCTCAAAGCATGTCACAAATTCAGCTTCCATTGTAGATGATGCAATAAGCAATTTCTTCGTGCTTTTCCAAGAAATTGCCCCACTGTCTAACATAAATATAAATCCTGAAGTGGACTTCCTATTATCGAGGCAATTTACAAAATCAGCATTTGAATATCCTATTACTTCAAGCTGATATGATTTCTTATATGTGAGTATATAATCTTTTGTCCCCTGCAGATATCTCATTACTTTCTTTACAGTTTTCTAATGTTCCATTTCTAGGTTGCTCTGGTATCTATCCAGCATTGCAATTGCAAAACTGATATCTAGTCTTGTACAGATTTGAGTATATAATAGACTTCTAATTGCGCACCCATAAGGAATATTTTTCATTTGATTCCTTTCTAAGTCATTTTTCGGACATTGATTTTAGCTAAAAACTTTTTACCTCTAATAATAGGTGTATCATTGGCTGAGCAAAGCTGCATATTAAATCTCTCTAAGATACGATTAATATATCCTTTCTAAGATAGTCCTAATAATTCTTGACATCTATCTCTGAATATCTCAATACCAATAACATAGGCTGCCTCATTCATATCAACCATCTTAAAGTTCTTACTGAGAAATATCTTAGTTCGTGCAATAAACCAAGATCACTACTGGCAAGTAAAATATCATTTATATATAAGACTAATATGATAAACTTGCTTCCACTTATCTTCCGATATATGCACCGATCAACAGTGTTCTCCTTAAATCCAAAAGAAGTAATGGTATCATGAAACTTTATACTATTGTCTGAAAGCTTATTTAAAGCCATAGATGGATTTCTTAAGTTTACAAGCCCAACTTTTTTTTTTCCATTTTCTATGAATCATTCAAGTTATTCTATATAGATTTCCTCATCTAGATCCCTATTCAGAAATGTTGTTTTCATATCCATCTGATGTAACTCAAGATCATAATGAGCTACTAGTGCCATGACGATTCTTAACGAGTTCTTTCTAGAAATCGGAGAAAAAGTCTTGCTATAGTCGATGCCTTCTTTTTGAGAAAAATCTTTGGCCACAAGTCTAACTTTATATCATTCGATATTGCCTATTGAGTCACGTTTTGTCTTAAAGATCCATTTACAATCGACTCTTTTACAATTATTAGGTAATTCAATGAGTTTCTAGATACCATTCTGGTCCATTGATTTTAACTCTTCTTTCATTGCATCATACCATTTTTCAAAATCGTTATTTTCTATGGCTTGTAAAAATGATAAGAGGTCTCTTTTTATTCTTATATCATAATCTGATTCTTGTAGATATATCACATAATCATCAGAAATGGCATGTTTCCTCTTCCTTTGAGACTTTCTCAAAACTATTAATTGTGATTGTTCTACAAGATCATCAACGACGACATCAACATCATGTAAGAGTTCATCAATGTTATTTTGTTGTTTACCCTTGTCAATTCTCTCATTGATTTGAGGAACAATAATTTCTCGAATAGGAGATAATACGAGAGAATTAACCTGAATCTCTTCAATATTAAAATTGATCCTTCGAGATTTTTCACTCCCATTGATTTTGTTATTTTTTAGGAATCTTGCATTACCAAATTCTACTATCCTCATACTATGATTAGGGTAATAAAATCTGTATCCCTTGAACTTTTCTAGATAACCAATAAAATATCCAAAAATAGTTCTTGGATCCAATTTTTTTTCATGTGGATTGAATACTCTTATCTCTACAGGACACTCCCAAATATGTAAGTGTCTCAGACTGGGCTTCCTACTAGTCTATAACTCAAATGGAGTTGATGGAACCGACTTACTAGGAACTCTGTTCAAGATGTATATAGCTGTCCTAAGAGCTTCACCCCATATTGACTCAGGTACAGAGGAATAACTCATCATGCTTCTAACCATATCCATAAGAGTACGATTTCGTCTTTCAACAATATCATTTTGTTGTGGCACACCTGGTAAGACATATTGAGCACAAATACCCCGTTGTTCCAGGAATCTAGCAAAAGGACCAATATTTTGACCGGATTCATCATATCTACCATAAAATTCATTGCCCTTGTCAGATCTGATAATTTTAACTTTTCTATCTAATTATCTCTCGAACTCATTTATATACATTTCAAGAGTGTCAACGGCTTAAGACTTTTCATGTATTAGATAAATATAGTCATATCTGGATAAATTATCTATAAATATGATGAAATACCTTTCTCCACTAAAACAAAGAATATGGAGTGGTTCGCAGATATCAGTATGTATAATCTCAAGGAATTCTTTACTTCTTGTGACATTTTTCTTTGTATGTTTAGTTTGCTTTCCCTTAATGCAATCTATATAAATATCAAAATCAGTGAAGTCTAAATCTTCCAAAATATTATCCTTCACTAATCTTTCAATTCTTTTCTTGGAGATATGCCCTAATCATCTATGTCAAAGTGTAGAAGATCTTTCATTATGAAAACTATGTTTCAATCCAACATTTGATTATAGGGTCAATAATATCTTTGTAAACTCAAGATTCAAATTAATTCTGTACAAACCATCAAACAGAATTCCATAACCAACTTTTATTGAATCATAAAATATACTAAGTTTTTCATTACCAAAAGAAAGATAATATCATAACTCAACAATTCTAGATAGAGAAACCAAATTTTTAAAAATAGTAGGAACATAACATGTGTCAATAAGATCCATCAGATGATCCATCTCTAGGCGTAGGCGATAAGTTCCTATTGATATCACTTTCGCTTTAAGATGATTTCCCAAAATGATAAATCTTTCATGTTCGTTTGGTTTTCAGATTAAAAGAAATCCCTGTATATTATTGATAACATGAGTTGAAGCACCAGAATCAATTCACCAAGTATTAGAAGGAACTTCTGTAATGTTTGATGCAAAACATACAAAGGTCGAATTCATACCTTTCCTTTCGAACTAAGTTTTACGTTTAATACAATCCTTCTTTACATGTCCTTTCTTACCACAAAAGAAAAACTTTACTATAAAAGCTTTTCTTTTATTAGTCTGTTTAACATTTCTAGACCCAACAAATTTTTTTGATCCTTGAGTTGTAGTCATGACATTATATGAACTTTCCTATCTTAATCTTGATTCTTCCTGAACACACATACTAGTTAACTCATTCAAATCCCACTTATCTTTATTTGTATTATAGTGAATCTTGAATGAGCCAAACTGAGAAGGAAGAGAATTAAGGATGAACTGCACGAGAAAAGACTCATCAACATTCATGCCTAATGCTTTAAGTTTTGTAGCTTTATCAGTCATATTGAGGATATGATCCCGAATTCCTCTAGTATCATCTTACTGAACCGTAGTCAGTTCTTTCATTAGTGTACTAGCTAATGACTTATCAGCAGATTTAAATCTCTCTTCAATAACTTTTAAATATTCTCATGCGCTAGTTGCAATCGGTAATGAAGTCTTCATATTATTTGCAATTATCATTCTTATGAACATTAAACTAAGCCTATCAAATCTTTCCCAAGCATTCATTTCATTAACTTGTTCTACAGTTCTTTCATCAGTCAAGTCTATAGGCTTTTCAATAAGCAATGCCAAATCAAGATCTAATACGCTTAGTGTAAATTGCACATGCTCTAACTATTCTGAATAATTTGATCCAGAGAGTACTGGGACACTGAAAGCATAAGAATACATGGACGAAAGTACCACTGTAAAATATAAAATAACATTAATATTTTGAGTTTCCAAAATATGATGAACTATTGATATCATCTACATTTTACCTTTGGGTGAAATATTGACATATCTAGTGTTCACTCAAAATCATATATGGAGGACTAATATCATCTTTGTGAAATAGTATTGTTACCTTTGGGTATACAACCATAAACTGTAAGGATATCCAAAATAGTATCATCCTACCCCATCACATAACTATTTGAAGTAAATTCTCCTCTGCAATTATCTAAATCTCCTAATTATGTGTGCTATTATGAATATTATTTCCTTGATGTCATTTAGGACTAGTTCCTTAATGTCATTTTATAAGTTATTGTTCGAAGTCACTTTGGTGGTTACAAGACTAATATAATAATATAAAATATAGTTTAAAATGTCCTATAAATAACAACACTTTTATTGTAATTCACAACCTAAAAGTCTATCATCCCAGGCCACTTTGGTAACTACTAGTCAAATAAAACCTAAGGAGATGAGTTACTAATAATATTCATCAAACTTCTTCAATTTAATTTATGTTAAGCAGTTTATAATAATAACCATAATAATTATTAAACATTAATCAGTAAAAAAAACTCATATGATAACCGTAAATCATGATAACATATAAATCATACCTTCATGTGAAAGATAGATATTATTTCATAATTTAAATTATATACATGTGAATAACTAAAGAAATATTCATGAATAATAATTAGATTTTTTATTTATCACATATAATCAATAAATCATATGAGAAAAACCATAAAAGAAATAATAATTTATATATTTTTAATATATTAAATAAAACTAATTGATTTTATTTAATTTGGATAAGCCTAGAATTGGACAAAATATCAGCCCAATTAAATAAGTCAATTAAAATAAAAAATGATCAAAATTTAATCCTTTCTAAATTTAATCAAAATTAAATTTAATCAAAATATAATCATGATCAAATTTAATTAAATTTTATTAATTAATTTTATAATTGAGGATATAAATCAAAAATTTTTAATTTCATAAGAGTAAAATTATAAATATGTTGACAGAACATATACTGTAATTATCAAATTTGTAAATGGTAGAATGGTTAAAATATTAAAAATATTAATAAAATACTTAATAGTAAAACTATAATTTTGATTTAAAAACCCTAATGGCAAAACTATAATTTTACTAAAATTACCTCTACCGCTGCCGCCTCTGCAGCCTAGTCGATCTTGCGTGGGTGGCGTCGCCGATCTTGACATTTGCACCATGTGGTCGCCACCTGGCGTGCGGCCTCTGCCCGCGCGAGCACCGACTACGCGCGGCCTCACCCGCTCGAGCGCCGCCTGGGTGCAGTTGTGCTCGAGCGAGGTCGTCGCCGCCGTCGCTGTTTGCCGCCACGTACAATACAATCGTCGCGTACCCATGGGCGGGCGTTGCCAATGTGGCATTACGTTGTGCGGTGCCGCTTCTGGCGCGCGACTCGCCACGCCGCACGCGTGGCTTGCTGCGTATGACTACTGGTGGTGCGGCAGCGCAATGCTACCATCGGTGCGGCCTTCGCCTGCGGGCGATTACTGCCCATGCGATCACTGCCTACGCACGGCTGCCACCTAGGTGTGGTTGTCGTCGATGCGTCCTCTGTGGCCGTACGTAGTGAGGTCGGCAACAACCGTCGCTGCTTCACTAACATCATCGGCAAGCAGACGACAAAAACAAAATAGATAGAAATATAGATCAACAGAATACGGATCATCCAAACATCGTAAATTAGAAAACAACAGATCTAAAGTTTTGATTTCAAGAACCTGACTCTGATACCAATTGTAAGCATAAAAGCTATAATAATATTTTCTGTAATGCAAAAAAAATTTAATGCTAAGATTGAAATTAAATAACAATAGATTGATTTTACGATTTGTACCTTTTGATACCATCTGAAAAAGAAGAAAAAAGATCTCTATATGACCTGGGTACCTTTTTTATATCTAACGTCACTGTCAATCTACAAGAGGAACTAGACTCTTCTCCTCTCTTCCTATCCTTTCATAGAACCACTTGGATTGATGAGTCAAGAAGATTGAGAGAGAAACTATAATCCTGTGAGATGTCTTTCTTTTATATAACTCTCATATGTATCTGTATTTATAGATCCCTAGAGATCATATCTATTTATAGACGAGAGCAGAATATCTAAGATAAGTTATCAGATGAGTTTTTTTTGTAATATCTTTGAAAAATTCTATTATAATATAAATTTTTTATCTATTGATCAATACTGTTATCTAACACGAGATTTATGAAATCAACATATCGGATCATCAATATTTCCAGACAATTATTGCCTTTACCTACGTGACGGGACGAATTCACCGGTGGCTGGGCATAGGTTCACATGCTTCACGACCGGAAGCAGACAATGGAATCCTCGGGTCTCGCAAAAAAGTTATCTTTTTGTTTCCGATCCTCTATTTTTCTTCACCTCTTTTTACTGTTGCGTCACGCTCAATTACTGGTGAAGGTCTGCCCATGCTTTCGTTTTGTTCTATACTGCGTCTCAGCCCTCATCAATTCCCTGTTTTTAGCGCGTTGGCTGGGCAACTTGGCTCGCTTCTTCAGGCAATGGCGGTGGCGACGACGTACCGGTGCTCCACACGCCCTTCTTGGCTTCAAGCGGCCCTCTCAGGTGAGCGAGCACTCCCTCTCCTCTGCTTCGTCTTCAACGGGAACATAATGAACAAGGGTAATTTGGTCATTTGAGTGTAGATATAGAACAGAGGGTGCAATCACTGACGGTGAATGTACCGGACGACCCGGAGTCGGACTCGTTCGCCGTGCGGGCTGAGAACTACTACCAGAAGCGGCCCCAACTCATCGCCCTCCTCCACGACCTCCACCACCGCTACCTTTACCTCGCCGACCGCTACTCCCAGTCCCTCATCCGCCGCCACCACCGTCGTGCCTCCTCCGTCCCGTCCGACCTCGATGCAGAAGACGACCCCGACCTCCCGGACTCGGCGTCCTCCGACGCCGAGAGCTCTCTCTCCTTCCAGCCCTTGCCCTCCCAGGCCCGTTCGCGAGATACGTCCCCCGCCGTGGCGGGCGCCGACCTCGACATGATCGTGGCGGAGCTGGTGGTGGCGGCGGTGGTGCGGGGCCTGTTGGAGGCAGAGGGGGCCGAGGCGGAGAGGCTGCTGGCGGAGTCGGCGCGGAAGATCGATCTGCAGGGGAGCCTGGTGGAGGTACTGGAGGCGGAGCGGCTGGTGCTGCTGGGCGAGAACGCGCGGCTGGAGTTCCGTTCGAGGGCGGCGGAGCAGGAGGCGCGGGCGGTGGCGGTGGAGCTGGTATACATTCGGCGGCGGGCCGCCGAGCTGGCGCGGGTGGTGGTGAAGCTGCGGGAGGACCATCGGGTGTGCCTGCTGGGGCGGAAGATCGAGGACCTGCAGGCGCAGATATACAGCCTGGAGCGGCGTAACCGGGAGTGCGTGGAGGCCACGTCGTTGCGGGAGAAGGAGAAGGGGGAGGTGCGGGCGGAGGCGGACCGCCTCCGAGGGGAGAACCGCCGGTTGAGGGAGGAAGCGGAGGCGGCCCGGGCCAGGCGTGGGTGGGGTCGGAGCTGGTGGGGGCGGGTGCGGAGGTTCGAGTGGGCCCCGTCTCCGTGTGCGCCGCACGTGAAGGAAGTCAAGGGAGCGAAAGGGTGCTTCTACTTTGAGTCCTTTCCGGGCTAATTTTGCCTTCGTTGTATGTTCCTCCATCGTTGTTTAAGTTGGTGGAAATGTGGGCACGGGGGTATGATGAGTATGGAGGACTGATGGCACTTCCAGTATGCATTGGGCTAAACACATGCGTGGTATAGTGGCGCCTTAGCTTGCTTTCGCTGTACATGCAGACACCTCAATTGATGCATCTGCTTGCCTACTCAAAGGCTTGATGCATCCGATTGAAGCTCAGATCTTCTCTCAAGGATCTCTGGCTTTACTAATCAAAGTTTATAGCATGACAGTCTAAGTAAAACACAGATCGGATTGGAAATAATTGATCGGGAAGGATGACATTGTGATAGTTTGTTGAGACAAAGGTTTCGATGAAGGTGAAATATTTATCGGAAGGAAGAGAGAAAGAATTGATGTCATATGAGGTAGGTGCGCAGGACATAGTTGGTTTACTTCGTATAAAGGGTATTTCGTTAGGAGAGTCGAGACATCAAAAATAAAATTATTATTATTATATTATTTTTATAATTATACTAATTCTAATCTAAATTTTAGGGTCTAAATTTTAATCTAAATTAGCCCTTTAGATGATTTGATTTGCACTTATCAATCAAAATGGTGCATATCTCCTTTGATAATTAATTAGCTTAGTTGGTAAATATTTTAATAATATATTATAAGATCTTAGTTTTTAATTTTACATTCATCACTTATTTTTATAAAAAATATTAAATTATATGATGTTTTATTTTACTCATCTTTTATTTAGTTCTTTCATTATTACATAAGCAGTATATCATTGTCGTATTTCAGGACTCTCGTTAAAGAGTCATAAAAACATGCATTCAAAAAAAGATAAATGTTAGAAAGAATATTAACAATCAATTTAGAAGGAGGTAAAAGTTGCTTTCCACTAGTTTCGTACGAATATCGATTCAAGATAAGTAATTATGAATTATTTATGTTTTTATCATCTACGTGAACAAAATATCAAATTGAAATTGCTATAAGTAAATAAAGAATGTCTTCTCGAATAATATTTTACAGAATATATCATTTGTTTGTTATTATGTATAAAAGTTTACTTTTAACATAACCAAGAGTCACTTTTTTACCTTTCATGACTACATTTACACATCTTATATTACTAACTTGGAGATCGAAAAGATTGACCTAAGAAATTTCTTTTAACCTTGATATTTGTGCAGAGAAACCTCAAGCAATCTTCTCATGAGCTTGACATTTTTATATCAAAAATATCTAAAACAACTTGCTCGAGTATTCAATATTTCTACATTAGAAACACCTTAGATAATCCTATATACATGAGTTTGAATCACATGAAGCTAACTCAGACGTCAATAATATCTTTAAATAACAACAAATATATTCCATCAACACAATCATAACAAAGCCTAATCGTCATCTTCCAACGTGAATCTCTAAAATTTTTTATAATATATTTTATCAAAAATCTAGAAATATATGAAGTATTTATGGGATAAATAAAATTAAAATTATTATTTTTGCATATAAGTATTTTTATAATTGAATTTCATATCAGATATTGATTTTTAAAGTCTAAACATATTTACCGTCAGGAGAAGGAAGGGGAGACATTTACCGCTATGTTGACTCCACCATGGAGCTTAATTCACTGAACGCACACATGCATATATTGATGATGATCCTGAGGTTGCTAAAGCGTGCCTTCGATCCAAGATGTAAACCTTTGGCCCTATTCGTTGGAGACGACAACATGGTATGACTCCTCAGTCGGACTTGGTCGATCCGTCGAGCTCGATCGAGCCTATTCTTTCGACGCCGCACCGTCACGTACGAAGCCCCGCTTTGTCTTCCCAAATCCGTGCAGTTCGCCCCCTTAAACCCCAGAAGCCGAACCCTCTTCCATCACCGTCTCCTGCTACCATGGCCGCCGCTCTCGCAGCTATCCGCCGTCCCTCCGCTAGACTCTCCTCCATTCTCCGATCCCCCTTCTCCACCCTCGCCCCTCACTCCGAGCCCCCCGCTTTCGCCGGTCCCAACCCCTTCTCTGCTCTCAGATCCGCGATCCACTACGAGTCCGATCCCAACCGCGTCGCCGAGCTCTTTCAGTCCTCCGCCCACCTCCCTCGCTTCCACGCCCACCGCAACCTCTTTGCTTTCGCCGTCCAGAAGCTGGCGCGCGCCCGCCGCCCCGACCTCGTTGACATTGTAAGTTGGTAAACATATTATTTTTACCTCGTTGACCTGGTTGACATAATGCCGTGTGGAATGCAAGTTGGTAAACATTGTAATCACTGATTATTTTTTCTTCCTTCACATAATTCAAATTATCATAAATAATATATTACTTTATTTAAATTATTAACTTTCTTATTTATGTAGTATGATTAAAAATTAATAAAATTAATTTTATTAATCATATGGATAAGTTTAGAATGTTATCAATCAAGTAAATTATTAATTAATTAATTTATTTCCTAGTGAGTGATGTAATTTTTAGAAAGTAAATAGTTTAAATTTTATTTTCGTATGTGAACCATAATAAATAAATATTATAATTCTATTTTATATGTGAAAGTTAAATAAAAATTAAATTATTGCTTACCTTTCAAGAAGAGCCATTTTCTTCTATATAAGAGGCTCTCTCTCCCTCATTTCTCATTAAGTCTAGCAGTGAAAAGATTTAGAAGAAGATCCTCGAAGAGTGGTAAGATTCTTTTTTTTAATCAGTTTTTATTGATATTTAAAATATTTAATATTAGAATTATTAAAATTTGTATGATGTATAATAATATTTTAATTTTTAAAATTTTATGATTAATAAATAATGATCATTGGATTATATAGTTAGGATGATTAGCTAATTTAATAAGAGTTCTAATTCATTTAATTAAATATATTTATGTTTTAAAGAATTATATGTGAATTTTATGATTTAGTTGAATTTAAATTAGTTAATTCATAAAAAATAGATTTGAGGTTAATTATTATTTTATAATATTTTAAAATATTCTGAAAATATTAAAATCTAATCCAACCTAAGTTAAGTAAATCAACTACACCAATTTTTGTGGTTAGGTATGACCTATTTTATATGGCTATGTATGACTTAGCTTATATAGTTTGGCATCACTCGGTAAATATAACTATGTATTATGTAGCTCATGTGGTTAGGCATGACCCAATCTATGTAGCCAAGTAAACATTAGCCTATGTGATCAAGTATAACTCAACTCATGTAGTCAAATACTACACAACCCATATGGTTATATACAACCTAACTCATATAGTCAGGCATGACTCAACTCATGTAGTCAAACATAACTCAACCTATATGACTAGGCACGACCCAAATTGCGAGCTAGGTGTTACCCAAATCAATGATAAGACTTAGGTTGACAATGAGACTCAACCCAGTTTATGAAGCTAGGCTCACTTAGTTATATGATTGGCATTAGACGTATCATCGCTCCTTTATTTATCTCGTATCTCAGCCCAATCTACTATTAGAATTATGCATCTGCAATACACAACCCATTCAAGGCTCAGGTGAGCCGATTCAGTCCAAGTTAGCAATATACAACATAGTCTAATTTTCTCTTTCTCTATTAGTTTAAACTCGTTAATTGACTAAATTAGACAAATTTGATCAGTTCAAGTTGGTTCAAGATTATTCCAGACCAAGATAACTGATTTAAGCCCATTTGATTTAATTGAAATTAACCAAATCTAAATTAGACTAGTGTAGGATAATTCAATAATCCAAGAGTACTTCAATAAGGATTTGAGGTTAGCTTTGTTATGTCTTAATTGAATTAAATTTAGTTTAAGCCAATTAAGTTATTCCAATTAGAATTCTAGTTGATTGGAGAGTATTGAGAGATTGATGTCTTATGTATATATAATTTGATGAACTTAAAAGTTTTATATGAATGCATCAATTAGGAATTATTAGTAATTTTTTTATTATTTTTAAAATCAAATTAATAATATCAATATGATTTTTATCATATGATATATGTGATTATAATGAGTGCGACATTGAAAATATAACTTATGAAAGGAGCCACAAACTTATTACAGTGTAAAGTCAGACATAGTCTAGTAGATCATATGTGATCACTAATAATATCTTATTATACTACTTTTTAGATACATGAGAGAATAATTAGACTAAGTATTCCTATCAAGAGTCGGTAGGACGATTCTCTTAGGAGATTAAGGGGCCATTATACATTATAGTTAGATGGTTCCTCTATTCTCTATTGGGAGGAACGTGTTCTTACGTAGCCAGGTAAGGGATACCACCCAATCTATTTTTAGGAGTGTAATATGAGTTCTTTTAATCCACTGTTGGGAGTAATCCATCTTATAGGGTATATTTCCATCTTGTAAAGTATTATCAAAATGTAAAGTATTACGTGATCGATCATAATATCTTATTATACTACATTTTAGATGTATGGGGTAATGATCAGACTATGTATTCTTGTCAAAAGTAGATATGACGATTCTCTTTGGGGATTAAGGGGCCATTAGACATGATGATTAGATGGTCTCTCCCTCCCCTATTGAGAGGAATGTGTCTCTACATAGGCAAGTGAGGGATACCACCCTATCTATTTTTGGGAGTGCAATATGAGTTCTCTCAATCCACTATTGGAAGTAATTCATCTTAGAGAGTATATTTTCATATTGTAAAGTATTATCAAGATATATTACATATGACTAGTATATGATTTTATTTATTACATAAGAATTATTATTATTATTTTGATATATGAGTTTCATAATCAATTGATATATTATTAATTTATATTAAATTATTAATATTATATATATTTCAAAAGTATTTATTTATTTTTATTATTTTTTGAAGGTTCCTATTAGTATGTATAGTTGTTGATATATTTTTACCCTATATTTATTTTTAGAGTAACTACTATTTTACAATAAACTTTTGGCTCTCCTAAGAAAATATGATTTTTTTAAATTAAAAATATTTATATTTTAAAGATAACGATTTAAATTTAAAGATAAAAAATCTTCTATCAATTATAAATTATAAAATAATAATTTTTTTATATAAATTTGAGATGTGACAAACACGATAAGTTTGATCACGTAGAAACTCTTCATTCACATAGGTAGAAGATTTACGTGAAACGAGCGAGTAGTGAGCCGACTCCATTACTCACCAATCCCCAAACTAAATAGATATTAGGCGACACAGGTAGAAGATTTATGTGAAACGAGCAGGTAGTAAGCCGATTTCATTACTCACCAAATCCCCAAAATAAACAGATATCAAGTGATAATCTGCAGCTTTTGTTAATCATCAAAGCCAGAAGGACCATTCATACATAATCAATCCTTTTCCGAAATGGACGGCCGCGATCTAATGCTTAGCAGTAAATGAAACATATGGAAGACTCATCTCTTATTTTTCTGGTGAAAAGATTTAAGGATAAAGCTAAAATTACACTTAAAACTCTTGATCTCACAGTATAAATACATGTAAAGGCTCTTAATCTGGTTTCATCCAAGTGATAGGAGAAAGATGGAGATCTCTAAGTGCTGCTTGCTGCTGTTGGTCTCCTCTTCTCTCTACTACATTGTTTGCTCCACCACGGTTTCTCATGATGGACGAGCACTCGTCATCGATGGCCAGCGTCGCGTCATCTTCTCTGGCGCCATCCACTATCCCCGTAGTACTCCCGAGGTGATTGATTCATGTTCGAGTCATAAGTATTGGTGTTGGTTGATTCATGATGTATTGATAGATTGATTTGGCTTTCTGCTGTTGTCTAGATGTGGCCTGACTTGATCCGGAAATCAAAGGAAGGAGGGCTTGATGCAATCGAGACTTATGTTTTCTGGAATGGCCATGAGCCCAGGAGACGTGAGGTTGTGGTTTTCCACCACATGCTCGTGTTTATGTACATACGAGATATGGAATATGATGCATACTCTTTTGTCTTATTGTCTTAGTACAACTTCGAAGGCAATTATGACCTCATCAGGTTCCTCAAGGAAGTGCAGAATGCTGGACTATATGCCATCCTTCGGATTGGTCCATATGTTTGTGCTGAGTGGAATTATGGGTATGTAATAAAGATGAAGATTTCAGGACACTAATCAGTCATGAAGGTGATTCTGATGGATTTTAATCTGTTGTTATGTTTTCAGAGGGCTTCCTGTTTGGTTGTACAAAATTCCAGGGATGCAAACTAGAACAGATAACCAACCATGGAAGGTCATAGAAGTTGATTTAAACTATGTGCATAAATTGATTTTGCATTACATTGTCATCTGAAATCTTCTTTAACAATGAAGGATGAGATGCAAAATTTTACTACATTGATAGTGGACAAGGTGAAGGAAGAAAGGCTGTTGGCAACACAAGGAGGCCCTATCATTCTGCTTCAGGTTTTTAATGTTCTTCTTTACTGTTTTATAGTTGTTCTAGTTCATAGTCACAGCAAAACATTGATTGGAACAGATCGAGAATGAATATGGCAATGGCGACATCGAGATACACTATGGTGAAGCTGGACCCAGATACATCAACTGGTGTGCAAACATGGCAGAGTCTTTGGTCTCAGATGTGCCATGGATCATGTGCCAGCAGTCTGACGCTCCACAAACAATGGTAAACTTAGCAACTCGCACATTGCATGACACTGTTCTTGCCTCATGTTGCTTATCTCATGATACGCTTTGGCTATGATGCCTTAAACAGATCAACACCTGCAATGGATTCTCTGGCTGTGATGGTTTCACCCCCAACAATGGGAACAGCCCCAAGATCTGGACAGAGAATTGGACTGGCTGGTATGATGGAATTATCTCTTCCTTCCATTCTTTAGCGATAATGATTTACCATGTTCATTGATCTCAGGTTCAAGAACTGGGGTTCTCCAGACCCACATAGGCCAGTTGAAGAGGTGGCTTTTCAGGTTGCTCGTTTCTTCCAAACCAACGGGACAGTACAGAACTACTACATGGTTAGCTTTCTTCTTGTTTCCTACGATGATCATCATCTATTTCTTTAAATATATTTTCAGCAAATAAGATCTATAATTGCTTGTTTTCAGTATCATGGAGGAACCAACTTTGGTCGTACATCAGGAGGCCCATACATTGTTACAAGCTATGATTATGATGCTCCTCTTGATGAGTATGGTAGGTCTACATATTCATCATGGTAAAAGCTTTAACATTTCACGTTTATAGTAACGATGATCATAAATTATTTATGTATCTCTTTAGGTAATATAAGGCAACCCAAGTGGGGGCATTTGAAGGAACTCCATGCTTCTGTTAAGCTGATGGAGAAGGCCCTCACCTATGGAGAAGTTGATGAAGATCATCTAGGCAATGGATTGACAGTATGAATTCTTTCAGACATGCATTCTCATTCTTTTGTTTAAAGATTTCAGCTTATAATTGTCTTTTATGCCTTTGTAGATTACCAAGTTCTCTGGTGAAGGGATTGTTCCTGGTTGTTTCCTAAGTAACCAGAACAGCACAGTTGATGCCACCATAAGCTTTCAGGGAACCAAGTATTTCTTGCCTGCCTGGTCTGTCAGCATTCTTCCGGACTGTAAGAAAGAGGTTTACAACACTGCCAAGGTAATTATGAACTAACAGATTTAGCATTTAATTCAGTTCATAGATGTTGCTTTCTTTTAATCCTTTTTGTCATCTTCTTCTTCTTACAGGTGAAAACTCAGACTTCTATCATGGTGAAGAAGAAAGACAATGCTGGTGATCAATCCAAAGACTTGCGTTGGTCATGGAAGCCTGAGAGATTGCATGACTCTGCTAAAGGTTTTGGAAGTTCCTTCACTGTAAACAAGCTCTTGGAGCAGAAAACCACCACTGTTGATGCCAGTGACTACTTGTGGTACACCACCAAGTAAGTGATTTCTTGAGACAATTAATTCAAATAATTAAATAGCATATATTGAAAGAAAATAACACTTGTTTTGCCTAATGACTTCCAGTGTGGAAGTAAGCAAGAAGGAATCAATAACACTTAGTGTCAACACCACTGGGCACATCCTCTACGCCTTTGTTAATGGCAGGCTAGTAGGTAATAAAAATCAAATACTATTTAGTTTTGCAGAACTCCTTGTATGCTAAAATATAATTATCTTCTCCGCTTGATGATGATTAATAGGTTCTGAGTATGCCACTGGTCGAACTTATAACTTCACATTTGAGAGGAAAGTGACCTTCAAGCCTGGGAAAAATCAAATATCATTGCTTAGTGCTACTGTTGGTCTTAAGGTATGTTGTGTCATTTTTGTCCTTGGAGATTATTCATATGCTTTTAGTACTGATTTTTCTTCTGTTACACAGAACTATGGTGCATTTTATGATAATGTTCCAGTTGGGATTGCTGGTGGCCCAGTCAAATTAATTGGGAAGAACAATACTATTCTGGATCTGTCCAAATCAAATTGGTCTTACAAGGTTTCATCAAGGGCTTCAATCCTTGTGTTCCATTCATCCTTAAGTTTTGTGCTAATTAATACAAATCTTACAATCAGATTGGCTTGGATGGAGAAGTTAGGAAGCTCCAGCTCGATGAAGAAAGGTGGCATTCTGGTGTCATTCCAACCAAGAGACCTTTCACTTGGTACAAGGTAGTACTCTTTGCATAGATAACTTAGTGTTAGTCTACAGTAAAGGCGAAGAACTAATTCTTCTTCTGCATTTGTTGTTGAAGACAACCTTCCAAGCTCCACTAGGATCAGAACCAGTCGTCGTCGACTTGCTCGGACTCGGTAAAGGAGAGGCGTGGGTGAACGGCAACAGCCTCGGTCGCTTCTGGCCAAACTTCACCGCTAATCCCGACGGCTGCAAGCAATGCGACTACCGCGGCAATTTCCAGGCGGACAAGTGTCAGACCGCCTGCGGAGAGGCTTCCCAACGATGGTATCACGTTCCCCGGTCGTTTCTGAAGCGCGGAGAGCCCAACACCCTGACGCTGTTCGAGGAGGCCGGCGGCGACCCGAACCAGGTCAACTTCCAGACCGTTACTGTTGGCACCGCGTGCGCCAGCGCCGGCGAGGGAGACGTGCTGAGCTTGTCGTGCCAAGGAGGGCGCACCATTACGAGTGTCGACTTTGCTACCTTCGGCGAACCTGGTGGGACCTGCGGCGCTTACGTGAGCGGCAGATGTGGCTCCGACGAGGCTGTTGCTATCTTGAAGGATGCTTGTCTTGGAAGGGAATCATGCTCGATCAAGATCAGTGACAAGATCGGGACTTCTTGCGCCAAACTTGCCTCACCGAGGAAGCTCGTAGTTCAAGTTACATGTTCATGACTCAAGGAATAGGCCAGCTTAGTAGTTTCAGTAGATATAGGGATTTTCAGTCTTTCTGTTGTTTCCACTTGAACTGATATTAATTAGGAATTGAAGTGGTAATTTATTTTGTCTTAATTTATCTTTGATTGTTTTTACTTTTTTTCCTCGCCCAATAGTCATAAATTGTAAAATAATTACATTAAATTGGGTCGGATCATGTTTGATTAAATCGATTTGATTGGATCAAGTAACTTCACTAGACCTGTAGTCTATCTGATTAGCTATTCGGCTATTTGAACCATTTGCGATGGTATGGATGATAGAGAATGAATGAATGGATGCATCAACTGTGTTACGAGCGCGGTTTCAGCCTTTATATAACCAATGGTGGCAAGAGATTACATTCCTTCTTCGTCTTCCTCTTGTTGCTGGTACTAACGTCGCTCCCCAAGTTGCAGAGTGGAGCTTCTCCGTCGACCAGGCGACTCTTCCCTCATAGAGGTAAGGCTTCTTCTTAGTTCATGGTCTCCCTTTCCCGTCCCCTTCACATGGCAGAAAACCATCGCTTAGCTGAAGAAAAAAGAGAGAGCAAAAACCCAACATCTTGCTTTGGGACAATGGCTGTTGTTGGCGATCATGCATTTCTCCTTCTCGATCTATATCTTTAGATCGAGATGTAAGCATAAAAACTATAATCATGCTTTCTGTAATGCGAAAAAACTTTTATGTTAGGATTGAAATCAAATAACAATAGATTAGTTTTATAATGTGTATCTTTTGATGTCATCTGAAAAAGAAGGGAAAAGATCTTTATATAATCTGGGTACCTTCTTTAGATCTAATGTTGTTATCAATCTGTAAAAGGAACTAAACTATTCTCCTCTCTTCTTATCCTTTGGTTCAGGGAGGTTGAGAGAGAAACTATAATATCTCAATTGATGCTTGTGAGATGCCTTTCTTTTATACAACTCTCAGATGCATATATATATATATATATATATATATATATATATATATATATATATATATATGTCTATTTATAGACGAGAGCAGAGTGTCTAGGATAAGTTATCAGGAGAATACCTTCCATGAAGGGCATCTTTTGAGGAATCATATTATAATATTGACTTCTTTTTTATTGATAATACTATCATAATAATCTAATTAATTCTATCATATATCTTATCCAATTATAAAGGGCTATATTATCAAACATTCTCTCACTTGGCCCATTAATTGATAAGATATAAAAGATATTCAGTATTTTATATATGGTCATGAATTTTTAAAACAAGCCAATAAATCCAATAAACACATTAATATTATATTAAGTTCAACCATCAATGCGAGTCATAATGATTGTATATCATCAATATCATACTCCATTCTATGTACTACAACATTGTTAGTCTTTCTTAATATAGTCCATAATGACCCCTGTAATTTATCTTATCAAGATAATCCTATTATTATATTCAACCATAATATGCATAAACATAAATATAAACAGGATAGCAGAAACAAATAACTTTAATTATGCAAGAAAAAAATATCAATAATAGTATCCACTTAAATATGTATCACAATATCTTTCATGGCTTGATCACAAGCCTCATTTTAAGAATATGTTCTTTAAATATTTTACACTATAAAGCTTTAGTAAATGGATCAGCAATTATCACAGTGGTGCCCAAGTTTTCAATTGACACTTGTTGTTTCTGGACTCTTTATCTAACCATCAAGTACTTTATCTCGGTGTGCTTGGAACCACTAGAATATTTATCATTCTTAGAGAAGAAAACTATTGCGGTATTATAACAAAATATCTTCAGTAGCTTGATAATTGAGTCGACCACACCAAGTCCTGAGATGAAATTTTACGGTCATAAAGCTTGATTTGTGACCTCAAAGCATGTCACAAATTCAGCTTCCATTGTAGATGATGCAATAAGCAATTTCTTTACGCTTTTCCAAGAAATTACCTCACCGACTAACATAAATATAAATCCTGAAGTGGACTTCCTATTATCGAGGTAATTTACAAAATCAGCATTTGAATATCCTATTACTTCAAGCTGATATGATTTCTTATATATGAGTACATAATCTTTTGTCCCCTGCAGATATCTCATTACTTTCTTTGCAGTTTTCTAATGTTCCATTTCTAGGTTGCTCTGGTATCTACCCAGCATTGTAATTGTAAAACTGATATCTAGTCTTGTACAGATTTGAGTATATAATAGACTTCTAATTGCGCACTCATAAGGAATGTTTTTCATTTGATTCCTTTCTAAGTCATTTTTCGGACACTGATTTTAGCTAAATTTTTTTTACCTCTAATAATAGGTGTATCATTGGCTGAGCAAAGCTGCATATTAAATTTCTCTAAGATACGATTAATATTTCCTTTCTAAGATAGTCCTAATAATTCTTGATATCTATCTCTGAATATCTTAATACTAATAACATAGGCTGTCTCATTCATATCAACCATCTTAAAGTTCTTACTGAGAAATATCTTAGTTCGTGCAATAAACCAAGATCACTACTGGCAAGTAAAATATCATTTACATATAAGACTAATATGATAAACTTGCTTCCACTTATCTTCCGATATATACACTGATCAACAGTGTTCTCCTTAAATCCAAAAGAAGTAATGGTATCATGAAACTTTATATACTATTGTCTGGAAGCTTGTTTAAAACCATAGATGGATTTCTTAAGTTTACAAGCCCAACTTTCTTTTCCATTTTCTATAAATCATTCAAGTTATTATATATAGATTTCCTCATCTAGATCCCCATTCAGAAATGTTGTTTTCATATCCATCTGATGTAACTCAATATCATAATGAGCTACTAGTGCCATGACGGTTCTTAACGAGTTCTTTCTAGAAATCGGAGAAAAAGTCTTGCAGTAGTCGATGCCTTCTTTCTAAGAAAAATCTTTGGCCATAAGTCTAACTTTATATCATTCGATATTGCCTATTGAGTCATGTTTTGTCTTAAAGATCTATTTACAATCGACTCTTTTACAATTATTAGGTAATTCAATAAGTTTCTAGATACCATTCTGGTCCATTGATTTTAACTCTTCTTTCATTGCATCATACCATTTTTCAAAATCGTTATTTTCTATGGCTTGTAAAAATGATAAGAGGTCTCTTTTTATTCTTATATCATAATCTGATTCTTGTAGATATATCACATAATCATCAGAAATGGCATGTTTCCTCTTCCTTTGAGACCTTCTCAAAACTATTAATTGTGATTGTTCTACAAGATCATCAACGACGACATCAACATCATGTAAGAGTTCATCAATGTTATTTTGTTGTTCACCCTTGTCAATTCTCTCATTGATTTGAGGAACAATAATTTCTCGAATATGAGATAATACGGGATGTATATAGCTGTCCTAAGAGCTTCACCCCACATTGACTCAGGTACAGAGGAATAACTCATCATGCTTCTAACCATATCCATAAAAGTACGATTTCGCCTTTCAACAATATCATTTTGTTGTGGCACACCTGGTAAGGCATATTGAGCACAAATACCCCGTTGTTCCAGGAATCTAGCAAAAGGACCAATATTTTGACCGGATTCATCATATCTACCATAAAACTCACCGCCCTTATCAGATCTGATAATTTTAACTTTTTTATCTAATTATCTCTCGAACTCATTTATATACATTTCAAGAGTTTCAATGGCTTGAGACTTTTCATGTATTAGATAAATATAGTCATATCTGGATAAATTATCTATAAATATGATGAAATAACTTTCTCCACTAAAACAAAGAATATGGAGTGGTCCGCAGATATCAGTATATATAATCTCAAGGAATTCTTTACTTCTTGTGACATTTTTCTTTGTATGTTTAGTTTGCTTTCCCTTAATGCAATCTATATAAATATCAAAATCAGTGAAGTCTAAATCTTCCAAAATATTATCATTCACTAATCTTTCAATTCTTTCCTTGGAGATATGCCCCAATCATCTATGTCAAAGTGTAGAAGATCTTTCATTATGAAAACTATGTTTCAATCCAACATTTGATTATAGGATCAATAATGTTTTTGTAAACTCAAGATTCAAATTAATTCTGTACAAACCATCAAACAGAATTCCATAACTAACTTTTATTGAATCATAAAATATATTAAGTTTTTTATTACCAAAAGAAAGATAATATCCTAACTCAACAATTCTAGATAGAGAAACCAAAATTTTAAAAATAGTAGGAACATAACATGTGTCAATAAGATCCATCAGATGATCCATCTCTAGGCGTAGGCGATAAGTTCCTACTGATATCACTTTCGTTTTAAGATGATTTCCCAAAATGATAAATCTTTCATGTTCGTTTGGTTTCCAGATTAAAAGAAATCCCTGTATATTATTGGTAACATGAGTTGAAGTACCAGAATCAATCCACCAAGTATTAGAAGGAACTTCTGTAATGTTTGATGCAAAACATACAAAGGTCGAATTCATACCTTTCCTTTCGAACTAAGTTTTACGTTTAATACAATCCTTCTTCACATGTCCTTTCTTACCACAAAAGAAAAACTTTACTATAAAAGCTTTCCTTTTATTAGTCTGTTTAATATTTCTAGACCCAATAAATTTTTTTGATCCTTGAGTTGTAGTCATAACATTATATGAACTTTCCTATCTTAATCTCGATTCTTCCTGAACACACATACTAGTTAACTCATTCAAATCCCACTTATCCTTATTTGTATTATAGTGAATCTTAAATGAGCCAAACTGAGAAGGAAGAGAATTAAGGATGAACTACACGAGAAAAGACTCATCAACATTCATGCCTGATGCTTTAAGTTTTGCAGCTTTATCAGTCATATTGAGAATATGATCCTGAATTCCTCTAGTGCCATCTTACTGAGCCGTAGTCAGTTCTTTCATTAGTGTACTAGCCAATGACTTATCAGTAGATTTAAATCTGTCTTCAATAACTTTTAAATATTCCCATGCGTTAGTTGCAATCGGTAATGAAGTCTTCATATTATTTGCAATTATCATTCTTATGAACATTAAACTAAGCCTATCAGATCTTTCCCAAGCATTCATTTCATTAACTTGTTCTACAGTTCTTTCATCAGTCAAGTCTATAGGCTTTTCAATAAGCAATGCCAAATCAAGATCTAATACGCCTAGTGTGAATTGCACATGCTCTAACTATTCTGAATAATTTGATCCAGAGAGTACTGGGACACTGGAAGCATAAGAATACATGGACGAAAGTACCACTGTAAAATATAAAATAACATTAATATTTTGAGTTTTCAAAATATGATGAACTATTGATATCATCTACATTTTACTTTTGGGTGAAATATTGACATATCTAATGTTCACTCAAAATCATATACGGATGACTAATATCATCTTTGTGAAATAGTATTGTTACCTTTGGGTATACAATCCTAAACTGTAAGGATATCCAAAATAGTATCATCCTACTCCATCATATAACTATTTGAAGTAAATTCTCCTCTGGGATTATCTAAATCTCCTAATTATGTATGCTATTATGAATATTATTTCCATGATGTCATTTAGGACTAGTTCCTTTGGTGGTTACAAGACTAATATAATAATATAAAATATAGTTTAAAATGTCCTATAAATAACAACACTTTTATTGTAATTCACAGCCTAAAAGTCTATCATCTCAGGCCACTTTGGTAACTACTGGTCAAATAAAACCTAAGGAGATGAGTTACTAATAATATTCATCAAATTTCTTTAATTTAATTTATGTTAAGCAGTTCAATAATATAATAATAACCATAATAATTATTAAACATTAATCAGTAAAAAAAAACTCATATGATAGCCGTAAATCATGATAACATATAAATCATACCTTCATGTGAAAGATAGATATTATTTCATAATTTAAATTATATACATGTGAATAACTAAAGAAATATTCAAGAATAATAATTAGATTTTTTATTTATCACATATAATCAATAAATCATATGAGAAAAACCATAAAAGAAATAATAATTTATATTTTTTAAATATATTAAATAAAACTAATTGATTTTATTTAATTTGGGTAAGCCTAGAATTGGACTAAATATTAGCCCAATTAAATAAGTCAATTAAAATAAAAAATGATCAAAATTTAATCCTTTCTAAACTTAATCAAAATTAAATTTAATCAAAATATAATCATGATCAAATTTAATTAAATTTTATTAATCAATTTTATAATTGAGGATATAAATCAAAAAATTTTAATTTCATAAGAGTAAAATTATAAATATGTTGACAGAACATATACTGTAATTATTAAATTTGTAAATGGTAGAATGGTTAAAATATTAAAAATATTAATAAAATACTTAATAGTAAAACTATAATTTTGATTTAAAAACCCTAATGGTAAAACTATAATTTTACTAAAATTACCTTTACCGTCGTCGCCTCCTGCGCAGCTACCGTCGGTACGCTTGGGTAGGCGTCGCCAGTGCGACGTTGCACCATGTGGTCGCCACTGGCGCGGCGGCCTCTGCGCCGTGATGACACCGACTACGCTGCGGCCTCACCGCTCGAAGCGCTTGCGCTGGTGCGATGTTGTGCTCGAGCGAGGCCGTCGCCGGTGCGGCTGCCTACGTGTACACAACTGCCTGTACCCATGGGCGGGCGTTGCCAATGCGGCATTACGTTGTGCGGTCGTCGCCTGGCACGCGACCTCTGCCACGCCCACACGCGGCCTGCCTGCGTACGACTACCGCTGGGTGCGGTTGTGCAGGCGCAAGGCTACCATCGGTGCAGCCTTCGCCTGCCAGCGATTACCACCCATGCGATCGCTGCCTGCGCACGGCTGCCACCTAGGTGTGGCTGCCGTCGATGCGTCCTCTGTGATCGTACGTAGCGAGGTCGGCAACAACCGTCGCTGCTTCGCTAACATCACCGGCAAGCAGACGACAAAAACAAAATAGATAGAAATATAGATCAACAGAATACGGATCATCCAAACATCGTAAATTAGAAAACAACAGATCTAAAGTTTTGATTTCAAGAACCTGACTCTGATACCAATTGTAAGCATAAAAACTACAATAATATTTTCTGTAATGCAAAAAAAACTTTAATACTAAGATTGAAATCAAATAACAATAGATCGATTTTACGATTTGTACCTTTTGATACCATCTGAAAAAGAAGAAAAAAGATCTCTATATGATCTAGGTACCTTTTTATATCTAACGTCACTGCCAATCTACAAGAGGAACTAGACTCTTCTCCTCTCTTCCTATCCTTTCATAGAACCACTTAGATCGATGAGTCAAGAAGATTAAGAGAGAAACTATAATCTCTCAATTAATACCTGTGAGATGTCTTTCTTTTATACAACTCTCATATGCATTTGTATATATAGATCCCTAGAGATCATATCTATTTATAGGCGAGAGCATCTGTATATATAGTTTCTTTTATAATATCTTTGAAAAATTCTATTATAATATAAATTTTTTATCATTTGATCAATATTGTTATCTAACAGGAGATTTACCTACGTGACGGGACGAATTCACCGTCAACATATCGGATCATCAATATTTCCAGACAATTATTGCCTTTACCTACGTGACGGGACGAATTCACCGGTGGCTGGGCATAGGTTCACATGCTTCACGACCGGAAGCAGACAATGGAATCCTCGGGTCTCGCAAAAAAGTTATCTTTTTGTTTCCGATCCTCTATTTTTCTTCACCTCTTTTTACTGTTGCGTCACGCTCAATTACTGGTGAAGGTCTGCCCATGCTTTCGTTTTGTTCTATACTGCGTCTCAGCCCTCATCAATTCCCTGTTTTTAGCGCGTTGGCTGGGCAACTTGGCTCGCTTCTTCAGGCAATGGCGGTGGCGACGACGTACCGGTGCTCCACACGCCCTTCTTGGCTTCAAGCGGCCCTCTCAGGTGAGCGAGCACTCCCTCTCCTCTGCTTCGTCTTCAACGGGAACATAATGAACAAGGGTAATTTGGTCATTTGAGTGTAGATATAGAACAGAGGGTGCAATCACTGACGGTGAATGTACCGGACGACCCGGAGTCGGACTCGTTCGCCGTGCGGGCTGAGAACTACTACCAGAAGCGGCCCCAACTCATCGCCCTCCTCCACGACCTCCACCACCGCTACCTTTACCTCGCCGACCGCTACTCCCAGTCCCTCATCCGCCGCCACCACCGTCGTGCCTCCTCCGTCCCGTCCGACCTCGATGCAGAAGATGACCCCGACCTCCCGGACTCGGCGTCCTCCGACGCCGAGAGCTCTCTCTCCTTCCAGCCCTTGTCCTCCCAGGCCCGTTCGCGAGATACGTCCCCCGCCGTGGCGGGCGCCGACCTCGACATGATCGTGGCGGAGCTGGTGGTGGCGGCGGTGGTGCGGAGCCTGTTGGAGGCAGAGGGGGCCGAGGCGGAGAGGCTGCTGGCGGAGTCGGCGCGGAAGATCGATCTGCAGGGGAGCCTGGTGGAGGTACTGGAGGCGGAGCGGCTGGTGCTGCTGGGCGAGAACGCGCGGCTGGAGTTCCGTGCGAGGGCGGCGGAGCAGGAGGCGCGGGCGGTGGCGGCGGAGCTGGTATACATTCGGCGGCGGGCCGCAGAGCTGGCGCGGGTGGTGGTGAAGCTGCGGGAGGACCATCGGGTGTGCCTGCTGGGGCGGAAGATCGAGGACCTGCAGGCGCAGATATACAGCCTGGAGCGGCGTAACCGGGAGTGCGTGGAGGCCATGTCGCGGCGGGAGAAGGAGAAGGGGGAGGTGCGGGCGGAGGCGGACCGCCTCCGAGGGGAGAACCGCCGGTTGAGGGAGGAAGCGGAGGCGGCCCGGGCCAGGCGTGGGTGGGGTCGGAGCTGGTGGGGGCGGGTGCGGAGGTTCGAGTGGGCCCCGTCTCCGTGTGCGCCGCACGTGAAGGAAGCCAAGGGCGCGAAAGGGTGCTTCTACTTCGAGTCCTTTCCGGGCTAATTTTGCCTTCGTTGTATGTTCCTCCATCGTTGTTTAAGTTGGTGGAAGTGTAGGCACGGGGGTATGATGAGTATGGAGGACTGATGGCACTTCCAGTATGCATTGGGCTAAACACATGCGTGGTATAGTGGCGCCTTAGCTTGCTCTCGCTGTACATGCAGACACCTTAACTGATGCATCTGCTTGCCTACTCAAGGGATTGATGCATCTGATTGAAGCTCAGATCTTCTCTCAAGGATATCTGGCTTTACTAATCAAAGTTTGTGGCATGACAGTCTAAGCAAAACACAGATCGGATTGGAAATAATTGATCGGGAAGGATGACATTGTGATAGTTTGTTGAGACAAAGGTTGGATGAAGGTGAAATATTTATCGGAAGAGAGGAGGAATTGATGTCATAGGAGGTAGGTGCGGAGGACGTGGTTGGTTTACTTCGTATAAAGGGTATTTCGTTAGGAGGGTCGAGACATCAAAAATAAAAAAAATATTATTATTATAATATTATTTTTATAATTATATTAATTTTAATCTAAATTAGCCTTTTAGATGATTTGATTTGCACTTATCAATCAAAATGGTGCATATCTCCTTTGATAATTAATTAGCTTAGTTGGTAAACATTTTAATAATATATTATAAGATCTTAGTTTTAAATTTTACAATCATCACTTATCTTTTGGTAAAAAATGTTAAATTTATATGATGTTTTGTTTTATTCATCTTTTATTTAGTCCTTTCATTTCATTATTAAATGAGCATTTTATCATTGTCGTATTTCAAGACTCTCGTTAAAAGCCTCAAAAATATATATTCAAAAAGAGATAAATAATATAAAGAATATTATCAACCAATCATCATATGACACACGTCCTCCATATGATATCCAAGCTAGAATGAGAAGGTAAAAGTTGCTATCCACTAGTTTGTTTGTATGGATATCGATTCAAGATAAGTAATTATGAACTATTTCTGTCTTTATCGTCTACGTGAACAAAATATCAAATTGAAATTGCTATAAGCTAATAAAGAATATCTTCTCGAAGAATATTTTATAGAATATATTATATATCTATTATTTTATATAAAAATTTACTCTTAACATAGTCAATTGGTCACTTTTTCCCCTTTCGTGATTATATTTATACATCTCGAGTTACTAAATTGGACATCGAAAGGATTGACCTAAGAAATTTCTTTTAACTTTGATATTTGTACCACTTGGGAGCTTGACATTTTTACATCGAAAATATCTCAAACAACTTGCTTGGGTATTCGACATTTCTACCTTAGAAGCACCTCATATAATCTTATGTACATGAGCTTGAATCACATGAAGCTGACTCCATCAACACAATCATAACAAAGCCTAATCATCAAATCTTTAAAATTTTCTTATAATATGTTTTATCAAAAATCTAGAAATATATGAAGTATTTATGGGATAAATAAAATTAAAATTATTATTTTTGCATATAAGTATTTTTATAATTGAATTTCATATCAGATATTTATTTTTAAAGTCTAAACATATTTACCGTCAGGAGAAGGAAGGGGAGACATTTACCGCTATGTTGACTCCACCATGGAGCTTAATTCACTGAACGCACACATGCATATATTGATGATGATCCTGAGGTTGCTAAAGCGTGCCTTCGATCCAAGATGTAAACCTTTGGCCCTATTCGTTGGAGACGACAACATGGTATGACTCCTCATTCGGACTTGGTGGATCCGTCGAGCTCGATCGAGCCTAGTCTTTCGACCCCGCACCGTCACGTACGAAGCCCCGCTTTGTCTTCCCAAACCCGTGCGGTTCGCCCCCTTAAACCCCAGAAGCCGAACCCTCTTCCATCACCGTCTCCTGCTACCATGGCCGCCGCTCTCGCAGCTATCCGCCGTCCCTCCGCTAGACTCTCCTCCATTCTCCGATCCCCCTTCTCCACCCTCGCCCCTCACTCCGAGCCCCCCGCTTCCGCCGGTCCCAACCCCTTCTCTGCTCTCAGATCCGCGATCCACTCCGAGTCCGATCCCAACCGCGTCGCCGAGCTCTTTCAGTCCTCCGCCCACCTCCCTCGCTTCCACGCCCACCGCAACCTCTTTGGTTTCGCCGTCCAGAAGCTGGCGCGCGCCCGCCGCCCCGACCTCGTTGACATTGTAAGTTGGTAAACATATTATTTTTACCTCGTTGACCTGGTTGACATAATGCCGTGTGGAATGCAAGTTGGTAAACATTGTAATCACTGATTATTTTTTCTTCTTTCACATAATTCAAATTATCATAAATAATATATTACTTTATTTAAATTATTAACTTTCTTATTTATGTAGTATGATTAAAAATTAATAAAATTAATTTTATTAATCATATGGATAAGTTTAGAATGTTATCAATCAAGTAAATTATTAATTAATTTATTTATTTCCTAGTGAGTGATGTAATTTTTAGAAAGTAAATAGTTTAAATTTTATTTTCGTATGTGAACCATAATAAATAAATATTATAATTCTATTTTATATATGAAAGTTAAATAAAAATTAAATTATTGCTTACCTTTCAAGAAGAGCCATTTTCTTCTATATAATAGGCTCTCTCTCCCTCATTTCTCATTAAGTCTAGCAGTGAAAAGATTTAGAAGAAGATCCTCGAAGAGTGGTAAGATTCTTTTTTTTAATCAGTTTTTATTGATATTTAAAATATTTAATATTAGAATTATTAAAATTTGTATGATGTATAATAATATTTTAATTTTTAAAATTTTATGATTAATAAATAATGATCATTGGATTATATAGTTAGGATGATTAGCTAATTTAATAAGAGTTCTAATTCATTTAATTAAATATATTTATGTTTTAAAGAATTATATGTGAATTTTATGATTTAGTTGAATTTAAATTAGTTAATTCATAAAAAATAGATTTGAGGTTAATTATTATTTTATAATATTTTAAAATATTCTGAAAATATTAAAATCTAATCCAACCTAAGTTAAGTAAATCAACTACACCAATTTTTGTGGTTAGGTATGACCTATTTTATATGGCTATGTATGACTTAGCTTATATAGTTTGGCATCACTCGATAAATATAACTATGTATTATGTAGCTCATGTGGTTAGGCATGACCCAATCTATGTAGCCAAGTAAACATTAGCCTATGTGATCAAGTATAACTCAACTCATGTAGTCAAATACTACACAACCCATATGGTTATATACAACCTAACTCATATAGTCAGGCAACTCAACTCATGTAGTCAAACATAACTCAACCTATATGACTAGGCACAACCCAAATTGCGAGCTAGGTGTTACCCAAATCAATGATAAGACTTAGGTTGACAATGAGACTCAACCCAGTTTATGAAGCTAGGCTCACTTAGTTATATGATTGGCATTAGACGTATCATCGCCCCTTTATTTATCTCGTATCTCAGCCCAATCTACTATTAGAATTATGCATCTGCAATACACAACCCATTCAAGGCTCAGGTGAGCCGATTCAGTCTAAGTTAGCAATATACAACATAGTCTAATTTTCTCTTTCTCTATTAGTTTAAGCTCGTTAATTGACTAAATTAGACAAATTTGATCAGTTCAAGTTGGTTCAAGATTATTCCAGACCAAGATAACTGATTTAAGCCCATTTGATTTAATTGAAATTAACCAAATCCAAATTAGACTAGTGTAGGATAATTCAATAATCCAAGAGTACTTCAATAAGGATTTGAGGTTAGCTTTGTTATGTCTTAATTGAATTAAATTTAGTTTAAGTCAATTAAGTTATTCCAATTAGAATTCTAGTTGATTGGAGAGTATTGAGAGATTGATGTCTTATGTATATATAATTTGATGAACTTAAAAGTTTTATATGAATGCATCAATTAGGAATTATTAGTAATTTTTTTATTATTTTTAAAATCAAATTAATAATATCAATATGATTTTTATCATATGATATATGTGATTATAATGAGTGCGACATTGAAAATATAACTTATGAAAGGAGCCACGAACTTATTACAGTGTAAAGTCAGACATAGTCTAGTAGATCATATGTGATCACTAATAATATCTTATTATACTACTTTTTAGATACATGAGAGAATAATTAGACTAAGTATTCCTATCAAGAGTCGGTAGGACGATTCTCTTAGGAGATTAAGGGGCCATTATACATTATAGTTAGATGGTTCCTCTATTCTCTATTGGGAGGAACGTGTTCTTACGTAGCTAGGTAAGGGATACCACCCAATCTATTTTTAAGAGTGCAATATGAGTTCTTTTAATCCACCGTTGGGAGTAATCCATCTTATAGGGTATATTTCCATCTTGTAAAGTATTATCAAAATGTAAAGTATTACGTGATCGATCATAATGTCTTATTATACTACATTTTAGATGTATGGGGTAATGATCAGACTATGTATTCCTGTCAAGAGTAGATATGACGATTCTCTTTGGGGATTAAGGGGCCATTAGACATGATGATTAGATGGTCTCTCCCTCCCCTATTGAGAGGAATGTGTCTCTACATAGGCAAGTGAGGGATACCACCCTATCTATTTTTGGGAGTGCAATATGAGTTCTCTCAATCCACTATTGGAAGTAATTCATCTTAGAGAGTATATTTTCATATTGTAAAGTATTATCAAGATATATTACATATGACTAGTATATGATTTTATTTATTACATAAGAATTATTATTATTATTTTGATATATGAGTTTCATAATCAATTGATATATTATTAATTTATATTAAATTATTAATATTTATATATATTTCAAAAGTATTTATTTATTTTTATTATTTTTTGAAGGTTCCTATTAGTATGTATAGTTGTTGATATATTTTTACCCTATATTTATTTTTAGAGTAACTACTATTTTATAATAAACTTTTGGCTCTCCTAAGAAAATATGATTTTTTTAATTAAAAATATTTATATTTTAAAGATAACGATTTAAATTTAAAGATAAAAAATCTTCTATCAATTATAAATTATAAAATAATAATTTTTTTATATAAATTTGAGATGTGACAAACATGATAAGTTTGATCACGTAGAAACTCTTCATTCACACAGGTAGAAGATTTACGTGAAACGAGCGGGTAGTGAGCCGACTCCATTACTCACCAATCCCCAAACTAAATAGATATTAGGCGATACAGGTAGAAGATTTATGTGAAACGAGCAGGTAGTAAGCCGATTTCATTACTCACCAAATCCCCAAACTAAACAGATATCAAGCGATAATCTGCAGCTTTTGTTAATCATCAAAGCCAGAAGGACCATTCATACATAATCAATCCTTTTCCGAAATGGACGGCCGCGATCTAATGCTTAGCAGTAAATGAAACGTATGGAGGACTCATCTCTTATTTTTCTGGTGAAAAGATTTAAGGATAAAGCTAAAATTACACTTAAAACTCTTGATCTCACAGTATAAATACATGTAAAGGCTCTTCATCTGGTTTCATCCAAGTGATAGGAGAAAGATGGAGATCTCTAAGTGCTGCTTGCTGCTGTTGGTCTCCTCTTCTCTCTACTACATTGTTTGCTCCACCACGGTTTCTCATGATGGACGAGCACTCGTCATCGATGGCCAGCGTCGCGTCATCTTCTCTGGCGCCATCCACTATCCCCGTAGTACTCCCGAGGTGATTGATTCATGTTCGAGTCATAAGTATTGGTGTTGGTTGATTCATGATGTATTGATAGATTGATTTGGCTTTCTGCTGTTGTCTAGATGTGGCCCGACTTGATACGGAAATCAAAGGAAGGAGGGCTTGATGCAATCGAGACATATGTTTTCTGGTATGGCCATGAGCCCAGGAGACGTGAGGTTGTGGTTTTCCATCACATGCATGTGTTTATGTACATATGAGATACGGAATATGATGCTTACTCTTTTGTTTTATTGTCTTAGTACAACTTCGAAGGCAATTATGACCTCATCAGGTTCCTCAAGGAAGTGCAGAATGCTGGACTATATGCCATCCTTCGGATTGGTCCGTATGTTTGTGCTGAGTGGAATTATGGGTATGTACTAAAGATGAAGATTTCAGGACACTAATCAGTCATAAAGATGATTCTGATGGATTTTAATCTGTTGTTATGTTTTCAGAGGACTTCCTGTTTGGTTGTACAATATTCCAGGGATGCAAACTAGAACAGATAACCAACCATGGAAGGTCATAGAAGTTGATTTAAATTATGTGCATAAATTGATTTTGTATTACATAGTCATCTGAAATCTTCTTTAACAATGAAGGATGAGATGCAAAATTTTACTACATTGATAGTGGACAAGGTGAAGGAAGAAAGGCTGTTGGCAACACAAGGAGGCCCTATCATTCTGTTTCAGGTTTTTAATGTTCTTCTTTACTGTTTACTTATTGTGATTATAGTTGTTCTAGTTCATAGTCACAGCAAAACATTGATTGGAACAGATCGAGAATGAATATGGCAATGGTGACATCGAGATACACTATGGTGAAGCTGGACACAGATACATCAACTGGTGTGCAAACATGGCAGAGTCTTTGGTCTCAGATGTGCCATGGATCATGTGCCAGCAGTCTGATGCTCCACAACCAATGGTAAGCTTAGCAAATCGGACATTGCATGACACTGTTCTTGCCTTACGTTGCTTATCTCATGATAAGCTTTGCCTATGATTCCTTAAACAGATCAACACCTGCAATGGATTCTCTGGCTGTGATGCCTTCACCCCCAACAATGGGAACAGTCCCAAGATCTGGACAGAGAATTGGACTGGCTGGTATGATGGAATTATCTCTTTCTTCCATTCTTTAGCAATAATGATTTACAATATTCATTGATCTCAGGCCCAAGAACTGGGGTTATCCAGACCCACATAGGCCAGTTGAAGAGGTGGCTTTTCAGGTTGCTCGTTTCTTCCAAAGCAACGGGACAGTACAGAACTACTACATGGTTAGCTTTCTTCTTGTTTCCTACGATGATCATCATCTATTTCTTTAAATATAGCTTCAGCAAAGAAGATCTTTAATTGCTTGTTTTCAGTATCATGGAGGAACCAACTTTGGTCGTACATCAGGAGGCCCATACATTGTTACAAGCTATGATTATGACGCTCCTCTTGATGAGTATGGTAGGTCTACATATTCATCATGGTAAAAGCTTTAACATTTCATGTTTATAGTAACGATGATCATAAATTATTTATGTATCTCTTTAGGTAATATAAGGCAACCCAAGTGGGGGCATTTGAAGGAACTCCATGCTTCTGTTAAGCTGATGGAGAAGGCCCTCACCTATGGAGAAGTTGATGAAGATCATCTAGGCAATGGATTGACAGTATGAATTCTTTCAGGCATGAATTCTCATTCTTTTGTTTAAAGATTTCAGCTTATAATTGTCTTTTATGCCTTTCTAGATTACCAAGTTCTCTGGTGAGGGGATTGTTCCTGGTTGTTTCCTAAGTAACCAGAACAGCACAGTTGATGCCACCATAAGCCTTCAGGGAACCAAGTATTTCTTGCCTGCCTGGTCTGTCAGCATTCTTCCGGACTGTAAGAAAGAGGTTTACAACACTGCCAAGGTAATTATGAACTAACAGATTTAGCCTTTCATTCAGTTCATAAATGTTGCTTTCTTTTAATCCTTTTTATCATCTTCTTCTTCTTACAGGTGAAAACTCAGACTTCTATCATGGTGAAGAAGAAAGACGATGCTGGTGATCAATCCAAAGACTTGCGTTGGTCATGGAAGCCTGAGAGATTGCATGACTCTGCTAAAGGTTTTGGAAGTTCCTTCACTGTAAACAAGCTCTTGGAGCAGAAAACCGCCACTGTTGATGCCAGTGACTACTTGTGGTACACCACCAAGTAAGTGATTTCTTGAGACAATTAATTCAAATAATTAAATAGCATATATTGAAAGAAAATAACACTTGTTTTGCCTAATGACTTCCAGTGTGGAAGTAAGCAAGAAGGAATCAATTACACTTAGTGTCAACACCACTGGGCACATCCTCTATGCCTTTGTTAATGGCAGGCTAGTAGGTAATAAAAATCAAATACTATTTAGTTTGGCAGAACTCCTTGTATGCTAAAATATAATTATCTTCTCCACTTGATGATGATTAATAGGTTCTGAGTATGCCACTGGTGGAACTTTTAACTTTACATTTGAGAGGAAAGTGACCTTCAAGCCTGGGAAAAATCAAATATCATTGCTTAGTGCTACAGTTGGTCTTAAGGTATGTTGTGTCATTTTTGTCATTGGAGATTATACACATGATGAATTTTCTTCTGTTACACAGAACTATGGTGCATTTTATGATAATGTTCCAGTTGGGATTGCTGGTGGCCCAGTCAAATTAATTGGGAAGAACAATACTATTCTGGATCTGTCCAAATCAAATTGGTCTTACAAGGTTTCATCAAAGGCTTCAATCCTTGTTCCATTCATCCTTTTCTCTACAAGTTTTGTGCTAATTAATACAAATCTTACAATCAGATTGGCTTGGATGGAGAAGTTAGGAAGCTCCAGCTTGATGAAGAAAGGTGGTATTCTGGTGTCATTCCAACCAAGAGACCTTTCACTTGGTACAAGGTAGTCTAATGCTTTGATATCTTAGTGCTAGTCTACAGTAAAGGCGAAGAACTAATGCTGCTTCTGCATTTGTCGCTGAAGACAACCTTCCAAGCTCCACTAGGATCAGAACCAGTCGTCGTCGACTTGCTCGGACTCGGCAAAGGAGAGGCGTGGGTGAACGGCAACAGCCTCGGTCGCTTCTGGCCAAACTTCACCGCTAATCCCGACGGCTGCAAGAAATGCGACTACCGCGGCAATTTCCGGGTGGACAAGTGTCAGACCGGCTGCGGAGAGGCTTCCCAGCGATGGTATCACGTTCCCCGGTCGTTCCTGAAGCGCGGAGAGCCCAACACCCTGACGCTGTTCGAGGAGGCCGGCGGCGACCCGAACCAGGTCAACTTCCAGACCGTTACTGTTGGCACCGCGTGCGCCAGCGCCGGCGAGGGAGACGTGCTGAGCTTGTCGTGCCAAGGAGGGCGCACCATTTCGAGTGTCGACTTTGCTACCTTCGGCGAACCTGATGGGACCTGTGGCGCTTACGTGAGCGGCGTATGTGGCTCCGACGAGGCTGTTGCTATCTCGAAGGATGCTTGTCTTGGAAGGGAATCATGTTCGATCAAGATCAGTGACAAGATTGGGACTTCTTGCGCCAAACTTACCTCACCGAGAAACCTCGTAGTTCAAGTTACATGTTCATGACTCAAGGAATAGGCTAGCTTAGTAGTTTCATTAGATGGATTTTTCCCAAGTCTTTCTGCATAATGTTTTCTTTGTTTCCACTTGAACTGATATTAATTAGGAGTTGAAGTAGCAATTTATTTTGTCTTATTTTATCTTTGATTGTTTTTGCCTTTTTTTCTCGCTTAATAGTCATAAATTACAAAATCGTTACATTAAATCGATTTGATCGGATCAAGTAACATACGCTAGCCCTGTAGTCCATCCGATCTGCAATTGGGCTATTTGAACCGTCCGCGACGGCATGGATGGTAGAGGATGACTTGATGCATCAAATGTGTTAGGAGCGCGGTTTTGATCTCTATATAGTCTCTTTATAACCAATGACGGCTAGAGATTCCAATCCTTCTTTGTCTTCCTCCTGTTGCTGATACTAACGTTGCTCCCCAGGCTGCAGAGTGGAGCTTCTCCGTCGACCTGGCGGCTCTTCCCTGGTAGAGGTAAGGCTTCTTCTCAGTTCATGGTCTCCCTTTCCCGTCCCCTTCACCTGGCAGAAAACCTTCGCGTAGCAGAAGAAAAGAGAGAAAGAGCAAAAACCCAACATCCTGCTTTGGGACAATGGCTGTTGTTGGCGATCATGCATTTCTCCTTCTCGTTCTATATCTTTAGATCGAGATTTATGAAATCAACATATCGGATCATCAATATTTCCATACAATTATTGCCTTCACCTACGTGACGGGACGAATTCACCGGTGGCTGTGGTCATAGGTTCACATGCTTCACGACCGGTAGCAGACAATGGAATCCTCGGGTCTCGCAAAAAAGTTATCTTTTTGTTTCCGATCCTCTATTTTTCTTCTCGTCTTTTTACTGTTGCGTCACGCTCAATTACTGGTGAAGGTCTGCCCATGCTTTCGTTTTGTTCTATACTGCGTCTCAGCACCCATCAATTCCCTGTTTTTAGCGCGTTGGCTGGGCATCTTGGCTCGCTTCTTCAGGCAATGGCGGTGGCGACGACGTGCCGGTCCTCCACACGCCCTTCTTGGCTTCAAGCGGCCCTCTCAGGTGAGCGAGTATTCCCTCTCTGCTTCGTCTTCAGCGGGAACATATTGAACAAGGGTAATTTGGTCATTTGAGTGTAGATATAGAACAGAGGGTGCAATCACTGGCGGTGAATGTACCGGACGACCCGGAGTCGGACTCGTTCGCCGTGCGGGCTGAGAACTACTACCAGAAGCGGCCCCAACTCATCGCCCTCCTCCACGACCTCCACCACCGCTACCTTTACCTCGCTGACCGCTACTCCCAGTCCCTCATCCGCCGCCACCACCGTCGTGCCTCCTCCGTCCCGTCCGACCTCGATGCAGAAGACGACCCCGACCTCCCGGACTCGGCGTCCTCCGACGCCGAGAGCTCTCTCTCCTTCCAGCCCTTGCCCTCCCAGGCCCGTTCGCGAGATACGTCCCCCGCCGAGGCGGGCGCCGACCTCGACATGATCGTGGCGGAGCTGATGGTGGCGGCGGTGGTGCGGAGCCTGTTGGAGGCAGAGGGGGCCGAGGCGGAGAGGCTGCTGGCGGAGTCGGCGCGGAAGATCGATCTGCAGGGGAGCCTGGTGGAGGTACTGGAGGCGGAGCGGCTGGTGCTGCTGGGCGAGAACGCGCGGCTGGAGTTCCGTGCCAGGGCGGCGGAGCAGGAGGCGCGGGCGGTGGCGGCGGAGCTGGTATACATTCGGCGGCGGGCCGCCGAGCTGGCGCGGGTGGTGGTGAAGCTGCGGGAGGACCATCGGGTGTGCCTGCTGGGGCGGAAGATCGAGGACCTGCAGGCGCAGATATACAGCCTGGAGCGGCGTAACCGGGAGTGCGTGGAGGCCATGTCGCGGCGGGAGAAGGAGAAGGGGGAGGTGCGGGCGGAGGCGGACCGCCTCCGAGGGGAGAACCGCCGGTTGAGGGAGGAAGCGGAGGCGGCCCGGGCCAAGCGTGGGTGGGGTCGGAGCTGGTGGGGGCGGGTGCGGAGGTTCGAGTGGGCCCCGTCTCCGTGTGCGCCGCACGTGAAGGAAGTCAAGGGAGCGAAAGGGTGCTTCTACTTTGAGTCCTTTCCGGGCTAATTTTGCCTTCGTTGTATGTTCCTCCATCGTTGTTTAAGTTGGTGGAAATGTGGGCACGGGGGTATGATGAGTGTGGAGGACTGATGGCACTTCCAGTATGCATTGGGCTAAACACACGCGTGGTATAGTAGCGCCTTAGCTTGCTTTCGCTGTACATGCAGACACCTTAATTGATGCATCTGCTTGCCTACTCAAGGGATTGATGCATCTGATTGAAGCTCAGATCTTCTCTCAAGGATCTCTGGCTTTACTAATCAAAGTTTGTGGCATGACAGTCTAAGCAAAACACAGATCGGATTGGAAATAATTGATCGGGAAGGATGACAATTAACTGATGATTTGGTCAGAATAAACTTCAATGTTTGCTTGGGACAAACTCTCATTTCTTTAGGACACTTCTACAGGACAGAAGGGAGAAGGAACAAAAACAGTGTCAGCAAAAACTGATCTCCATCGACCTTACAAACTCTACAAAATCAATGTTCCCATCGTGGCTTTCATCATACGGTTCGATCATCCTTCTGCAGGCATCCAATTCCAACCCTTCCACCAAGCCGAGCCCGGTGAGCACTGTCTGTGCCGCTCGAGTGCATCGATGAATCCATCACCGTTCTGGTCGAAGGCGCGGAAGGTCTTCTCCTGAAACAAACTCGAGAGTTTATTGGAGCTGACCTTCCCGAGTGGCTCATGTAACATTCTGATTAATCTTATATAAAATAAATAAATAAAATTAAAATTAATTTATGTGAGTTTGATGAATATATTATTATTAATTTTAATATAAATATTTAGTTAATAATTTAGATTAAACAAAATTGATGAATCAGTTAACTATCGATAAACATATGCGGAACTCAGATGGAGAGGATAGGATATGAGGAGGGATATTGATAGGGGTATTAAATGTGAGCGATCCCGAAGCTACCATAGCTGATGATGGCTTTGTGTGAAGGGCGACTCCCGGACAAGAGGAAGTCAAGAGAGACCAGTGACGCCACCTCCATGAAACTGGGATGAAGTGGGGCTTTTTAGAGAAGTTAAATTGGTTTCTCAAGGAGGAGGAACCAAAGACTCAAAAGGAGAAGGAGGTGGGGCTAGGAAGAAGGGCGAGAAGAGGAGGAGAAGGAGGAGAAGGAGGAGGAGAAGGAGAAGGATGGCGGCGGCCAGCTGAGAGCTCCCATCATTTGCACAGATAGACATCAACCTCGAGACATCGACAACCAAAGGATCTCTCTACCTCTCTCTGTTGAAGACAAAGGTTGGATGAACCCGACCTATGGAATCGAGGCGGAGGAATATTTATCGGAGGATCTTCACCCAACCCGAGAGAGGGCTTCACCCGACCGAGAATCCCGCCAGGGGCGGAGGATGATGTCGGGAGATGATGAGGCGAGGAGGTAGATGCCCGAGGACATGGTTGTTTACCATTTACATTGAATGGTGTGTGAAGAAAGAGGAAGTCAAGAGAGAAGGGCGGGATTTAGAGAAGTTAAATGTCTCTTGTGATAGTCAAGACATGAAGGTGAAAATTTATCGGAGGGAAGAGAGGAAATTGATGTCATAGGATTATTGGTTTATTATAAAGGGTATTTCGTTAGGAGAGTCAAGACATCAAAAATAAAAATAATAATAATAATAATAATAATAATACTAATAATAATAATAATAATAATAATTATTATTATATGTTTTATAATTATACTGATTTTAATCTAAATTTTAGGGTCTAAATTTTAATCTAAATTAGCCCTTTAGATGATTTGATTTGCACATATCAATCAAAAAGTTGCATATCTGCTTTGATAATTAATTAGCTTAGTTGGTAAAAATTTTAATAATATATTATAAGATCTTAGTTTTTAATTTTACATTCATCACTTATAAAAAAATATTAAATTTATATGATATTTTATTTTACTCATCTTTTATTTAGTCCTTTCAGGACTCTCGCTAAAGAATCTCAAAAACACACATTCAAAAAGAGATAAATGATAGAAAGAATATTATCATATGACGCACGTTCTCCATATGACATCCAAGCTAGAAGGAGGAGGTAAAAGCTGCTATCTACTAGTTTGTTCATGTGGATATCGATTCAAGATAAGTAATTATGAACTATTTATATCTTTATCCCCTACGTGAACAAAATATCAAATTGAAGTTGCTATAAGCAAATAAAGAATGTTTTAGGACTCTAGCTAGAAGAGTCTTAATTTAGTTTCATTGATGGGGGCAAACATGTAAATCTTATCTAGCCAACCCCTATTAAAGAGGTGAAGAGGTCGGCTATGTTAGGATTAGTTTGGAGGTTGCTTCTTGAGAATCATTAGTAGTTGATTAGAAGTAGGAGTCTTGAGTATGAGTCATATTAGGAGTTATGGTTTAGAAGCCCTATAAATAGCCATATATTCACCATCTTATCTTGTTGAATAGATCAATCTTTTTAGCAGCCTTTGAGCAGCAACTTAGAGGAATAAACCCCTATAAAATTCTAAGGAGGCTGATCCTCTAAAGAGATCAACCCCAAGCTTAGAATCTACAAGGGTTCTAACACTTGGTATCATAGCAACGTTCTTGGCATCTCACTACCCTTCCACAGCCATCAATTAGCCCTTCACAGTCACCCAAAGTAATTTCCATAATTGCTTAAAAGTTCATCGTTAAATTCCACTATCATCTCCACTATTGCGGATCATCCTTTGATCTCCTCAAGAATTACAATAGGTTCTAGTTTCCTACCTTACTATTATTGCAATTTAGTTATCTTTATTCAAAAAATATAAAAAAATTATTTCTATATTATTGTATAAATTTTTCGTCGTAAAGTTTTCATCTCTATAATGAAAGATGCACTGTAAAATTTTAACTGCATAGCACTATTTGTTTGATCTTGCTATTATATTTTTTCTATCCAAATCTCTACAAAAATTTTACGATGGCTTTGATACTTCCTAACAGTATATATTTTTTTAGTTTCATTAAAAAAAATTTAATATAAACTATTGATCTTTTATGTCCAACTTGCTACATTTTAGACATAAAAATCTACTACAGTACCTTTCCGCAATCCTCAATTTTGTAAAACCTCTTGCTATTGTTTTCTTTTACGAAATTTTTCACTGTATTACCTCTCTCTCACCAGTAGATTCCATTTAAGTTTTACTTTAATCTCTATTGAGAATTGTTGGAAAAAATTGTATCTTTACTATTGGAATTTTTTCGATGAAAAATCTGGTGCTACACCTTTGTCATTTTTCTTCTCTGTAACCTACCAAACCTTAGCCACCTTACTGCCACCAACTAAGGCATCTTTAGAGTATCTCTCTAGCCTTAAGGTATATTTGTCATAACCTATTTTCATAACCCTAACAACATAAAAAACTATAGCCTAAAAACAGTAAACCATTACAGCTAAACCCTTCTATCACCGATCTATTGTTTAAACTTTTCACCACCCCATGTCATTAACCCATCAATAGAAAAAAGACAATAACATCTCTTATCTTTTGGCATATGTTATAGATTCTCAAGATCCAATTAATGTTGAATTTGAAGCATTAAAATCTCGGATTGAATCGCAGCTTGAATCGCGATTGGAGGATAAATTATGCGCTTTGTTTGTAGAATTCAGAATTGGACAACCATAGAGTTCAACCAAATTTCAACGAGAAGAGAGTTCATAAAGGCCTCTAGAGAGGGAGGGATAGCCCTCGGACATACTTTAGCCATGCACGAGGGTGAATTTCGCGTGCCAAATGTTACTTTCGCTACTACCGAACGTCGGATGATGCTATGGTGAAAATTATTGTTATTCACCTTGAAGGAGATGTAATTCAATGGTACAATTGGCTAGAATATAATTATAGGGCTCCGGCGTGGAATTAATTTAAGAATGTACTGTTGAACCGTTTCGAACCTATGGAGTATGAAAATATCGACGGCCAACTCGTAAAGATTCAATAAACCTCTACGATTCAAGAGTACCAAACTAAGTTTGAGAAGTTATCCTATCTTGCTCGTGATTGGACTGACCATCAATTATTAGAAACATTCATCGAATGACTCAAGCTAGAGATAAAAATCGAGGTTAAGGTGCGGCAGCCCCATACCGTAGTGGTTACAATTTTTTTCGCCCGAATACAGGAAGAATGGCTCAACCAAGATACTTGGAGGATGAGAACCTCTCCTAAGCCTGCGACATATAAACCTCCTTCTGCTCTCAGTCGTCCTTCGCTACCAAAAAATTAACAAGAGAAGAACTACATGACCGATCAACAAAGGGTTTTTGTTTGCATTGTGACGAGCCATGGAACCATGATCTTCGCTACCAAACAATTAACAAGAGAAGAACTACGTGACCGATCATCAAAGGGTCTTTGTTTGCATTGTGACAAGCCGTGGAACCGCGATCTTCGCTGTAAAAGGGGCTGCCTTCTACTAATTCAACCTCTTGAAGATATAGAGGAAGAGGTATAGGAGCATGAGGAAGAGGTCACGGATGAAGAATAGTAGTCGATTGATATTACGATGCATGCCCTTGTCGGTTACGGGAACCCGTAAATGATGAAAGTGGGAGGACTTCTGAAGCAACAACTGATCACCGTTCTTATTGACACCAAGAGCACTAATAATTTTATGAACAGTAAGGTTATTGTTCAGATGACCTTACCTATTGAGAATTGTAGTAGATTTGACGTTAAGGTCACCGACGAGTGCCCGCGGGTGAAACTATTGCTACAAGACCAAGAGATAATTACATATTTTGTCCTCCTCTCTCTTGATGATTATAAGATCGTGCTTCACATCGAATGGCTGATGACATTGAGTGATGTTTTCTAAAAATTTTTGAAACTAATTATGAAATTTTACAGTAGGGGGAAATAAGTGATATTGCGTGGAAAACGTGGGAGCAACGTGACGATGATTTGCACATAACAAATGGAGAAAGTTTTACATAAAGCATGCAGTGGTTTTTTGGTACAACTTGAGCAGCAATCTAAGGGAGAGTCAACTAAATTTAAAGACCTAAACCTACTTTTCTTATTGAATTTTTAGATATATTTGACGAACCGCATAGCCTACCTCCTATCTGTCGGCATGATCATCGTATATCGATTCTTCCGAGCAAACCTTCAGCAAATACTTAGACATATTGGTATCCACATCTCCAAAGGATGAAATAAAAAGGATTGTAAAAGTGATGCTCGAAACAAGAATTATTCGATCAAGTTGCAGCCCATACTCTTCACCAGTGCTCCTCGTATGAAAGAAGGATGGAACATGACGAATGTGCGTTGATTACTAAGCTCTCAACGGCATAACCGTTAAAGACAAGTATCCTATTCTAGTAGTAGATAAATTGCTTGATGAATTAAAGGGAGCATGAGTCTTCACAAAGCTGGACCTTCGATCCGGATATCATCAAATACGAGTATGTGAATAAGACATACCGAAAATCGTCTTTCGAACGCACAACTGCCACTACAAATTTCTTGTAATGCCCTTTGATCTCACCAATGCTCCCTCCACCTACTAGAGCCTTATGAATGATATTTTCTGGAGTTATCTTCATAAGTTTATGCTGGTTTTCTTCGACGATATCCTTATTTATAATCCTTCTCTTGAAAGTCATTTTCAGCACTTACAACTCGTTTTGATGATTTTACGAGAACATGTTCTTTTTGTCAAAAAATCGAAGTGCAACTTTCTTCAATAGAAGGTGGAATATCTTGGGCAAATCATATCAGAGGAATGTGTGGCGATGGACCCCTCCAAAATTGAAGCAATGTAGAACTGGTCGACCTCTAGGAATATAAAATCACTATGCGACTTTCTCGGTTTAATAGGCTACTGCTTCAAGTTCATGAAAAATTATAGAAAGATCAGTGCACCCCTTACTTCCTTACTGAAAAAAATACTTTCCAATGGTCAGACAAAGCCACCACCACCTCCGACGTGCTAGTTATAGGTGCCCTACAAGCCAATCACATGAGTGATTGCACCTGTAACACGCTGCGTCAATCTCTTTTCTTATGATTATTGGTATTATCTCACATTATCTAGATGTATATTGTGATGTCCTTGGATCTGTGCAATGAGAATTAGATCGTGATGAGATTACGATAATGAGACCGATTCACTTTTAAACATAGACCCTAAATTATCCTGGTCATAGGTTACTCGAGAAGGATATCGAGATAACCGGATAGACTGGTGTGCTGTATACCCATTCATATGATGAAGGTAGCTGGTCTCATAGCTACTCGTGTGGGGACACTAAGGGTACAGTGCGGTGCTCATTGGAGAATAAGTTCACTGATTGATCTGCCTACGGAATGCTGGATGGTTATTGATACCTCACGTCAGACAGCGATTCCGTAGTCCCAGTAGTGTATCTGGTCCTTAGACTTAAGACACCAAGGATATCCTGTATTAGTACTCCACTCTTTGATATCGGACTTATAGGTTTGGAAAGTTCCATATCTAGTACAGCCGACCATTGGAAGTGGTAGCCAACCTTACGAGGGCTATTGAGTGTCAATAGAGGATCATCCGCTCTCGGTATCATGAGAGGAATATTTAATGTGATCTTGCTTGAACAAATCCTTGGCCAAGGTTATTCGGATTGAGGGAGAAAGGGTTCTCCGGGAGAATCCGACAAGAGCAAGACTTGAGGAGCGACCGTATGGGTCTGACAGCACCATGCCCAGTATAGGATCTTTGGGATACTATATGGATGAGAGATTATAGATACATGGTAACTTAGGACAGATAGGTTCAAAGGATTGGATTCCCCTGTATCGTTTGGGGGTCGTGGCATAGTGGCCTGGTACGTCCGCAATCGATGAGTTGGATGAATTATTATAGAGATAATAATTCATTATGTCAGAAGGAGTTTTGACAAGTATGACTTACGGCCAGCTCGATATTGGGCCTAGAGGGTCACACACATATGGTAGGTGTTGCTGCGAGTAGAGGTTCGGATATGGGATATCTGCTGAACCCCCTATCTTATTGGATATCCATTAAGCCCTGGAATTATTGGATCCTGAGATCCAATAATTGCTAATAAGAGATTATTGGGTAGAGACCCACTAATCCAAGAGGCTTGGGTAATTGAATGGAGATCTAATACCCAATATGGTAAAAAGTCCATTAGGGTTTTCAGGGACCTCTATAAATATGAGGGAACCAAAACTCTATAGGCTGAGGGTTTCTTTTGGTAGCCACCTCCTGTTCTCCTCTCCCCAGAGAGAGAGGTGCATCATCGCAATCCCTGTAGTGTGGATATCACTAAAGAGGAGGACGCTTGACCTCCTTTATCCTCACCCACAGATCTGCAGGAATTCAGGGATATACGATCTCCCTAGGTATCTTCTTTTACACGTGCAGTTTTACGGATTTATTTTTGACGCATCGATCTTCGCACGACGGTGGAAACTTTCTACAGAAAATCTGGGATTTTATTTTCTGTTCTTCCGCTGCACGTGTGATATCGCTCCCCTGACGGATTTCCCAACACAACGAACTTAAAGCCGTAATGTCAACAACACACATACTAGTGCTACCCAACTTCGATAAGACTTTTGTTATTGAAGGCGATGCCTCTGGAGTCAGAATTGGTGCTATACTAATGCAAGATGACCGGCCCCTCGCTTATACCAGTAAGGCGTTGTCTCCTTTCCATCTTAAAATGACTATTTATTTCAAGAAGATGCTCGTTATTGTGCATGCAATGGCCAAATGGATATCATACTTGATCGAGCGACGCTTTCAAATCAAGACCGACCATAAGAGCCTAAAATATTTCTTATAATAGAAGATATCTTCCCCCGAGCAGTAGAAATATGTAACAAAGCTTCTTGGATATGATTATAAAATAATTTACAAAAGAGGAAAGAGAATGTTGTTACAGATGCGCTTTCGCAGTTACTCGAGCAAGCTGAATTTTCGATCGTTTTACTTCCTTGAGGATATTAGAAGGGAATGACAAGATAATCTAGAGACCAGTAAGATTATAAAAAAAAAAAGAGAAAGCACCAAGCTCCGTGGCTCATTACAGTTGGGACTCAAAAGACTTGCGCTATGAGGGACGTATTGTGCTTGTGCCAAATTCTACTTGCATAAAGATCATCTTTCAAGAGATGCATTCTACACCTACGGTCGGGTACTCCGAGTTCTTTAGAACCTATAAGAGAATTAAGCAAAAATTTTATTAAATAAGGATGAAAAATATTATTGCTGAATTTATAGTATAATATGATATATGTCAATGACATAAAGGTGAGACAGTGGCAAGTCTTAGAAAGCTACAACATCTATCCATTCTGGACTAAATATAGACTGATATATCAATGGACTTCATCGAAGGGCTTCCCTCATCATAAGGAAGAGGTACAATTCTTGTCGCTGTTGATCGTCTTATAAAGTATACTCACTTTTATGACATTCGTAATCTCTACACTGCTTCTAGTATTGCTCGAATCTTTATGGAGAATATTGTAAAATTACATGGGATGCCAAGATCTATTGTAAGTGATCATGATACGGTCTTTACGAGCAAATTTTGGATAGAGTTATTCTATATGCAGGGCACTAAATTGAAGATGAGTATGACATATCACCCACAAACCGACAGCCAGACTGAAGTGGTGAACAAGTGCTTGGAGACATACCTTAGATGCTTCACAAGTGACCAACCAAAAGAGTGGACAAAATGGCTTCCTTGGGCTGAGTGGTGGTATAATACAACTTATCATTCATACACAAAATGTACTCCCTACGAGGCTAAGTATGGTCGACCTCCCCCTATAATCCCAAAATATGTGTTGGGTACCTCTAAAGTGGAACAAGTAAATATGAAACTATGGGACAAAGACAAAATGCCGAAGTTGCTAAAAGATAATCTCAGCTCAAGCAAGGATGAAACAATAATATGATCAACACAAAGATGAAAGAGAATTTTTAGTAGGAGATTGGGTCTTCCTACGACTCCAATCATACAAGCAAACATCAATCTAAACCAGAGCATCCATGAAGCTTTCACCTCGGTTCTATGGACCCTCCCAGATTTTGGAGTGCATCGGAGCAGTAGCATATAGATTGGACTTACCCGTCAGCTCTTGAATCCATCTAGTCTTCTATGTGCCATGTTTGAAGCTCAAGTTGGGACAAAACGAGATAGCCCAAAGCTATCTACCAAATATGATTACTCAAGGAGAGCTCCAGACCCAACCGAGTGTCATTATTGATCGACGGATCATGACTCAACGACGACGACCCGCTATTGAAGTGCTAATACAGTGGACGAACATACCAGTAAAAGTGCCACTTGGGATAACTATGACGACTTAAAGATCAAATTTTCAGAATTCATGGAGCGTCAGCCTTGAGAACAAGACTGATTTGAAGAGGGCAAGTCTGTTAGGACTCTAGCTAGGAGAGTCCTAATTTAGTTTAATTGAAGGAGTCAAACATATAAATCCTAAGGGTATTCATGTAAATCCTATCTAGTCAACCCCTATTAAAAAGGTGAAGAGGCCGGTTAGGTTAAGATTAGTTTGAAGGTTGCTCCTTAGAGAAGCATTAGGAGTTGATTAGAAGTATGAGTATTGAGTATGAGTCCTATTATGAGTTGAGGTTTAGAAGCCCTATAAATAGCCATATATTCACCCTCTTTTCTTGATAAATAGATCAATCCTTTTAACAACCTTTGAGCAGCAACTTGGAGGAAGGAACCCTTATAGAGTTCCAAGGAGGTCGATCCCCTCAAGAGATCGACCCGAAGTTTAAAATCTGTAAGGGTTCTAACAGAATGTCTTCTCGAAGAATATTTTATCGAATATATCATTAGTTATTATGTATAAAAGTTTACTTTTAACATAGCCAAAAGGTCACTTTTTTACCTTTCATGACTACATTTACACATCTTATATTACTAACTTGGAGATCGAAAAGATTAACCTAAGAAATTTCTCTTAACCTTGATATTTGTGTAGAGAAACCTCAAGCAATCTTTTCATAAGCTTGACATTTTTATGTCGAAGATACATCGAACAACTTGCTCAGGTATTCGACATTTCTACCTCAAAAACACCTCAGATAACCCTATATATACAAGATTGAATCACATTAAGCTGACTTAAACATCAATAATATCTTTAAATAATAACAAATATATTCCATCAACATAATCAACCCAAATCGTCATCTTCCAACATGAATCTCTAAAATTCTTTTATAATATGTTTTATCAAAAATCTAGAAATATATGAAGTATTTATGGGATAAATAAAATTAAAATTATTATTTTTGCATATAAGTATTTTTATAATTGAATTTCATATCAGATATTGATTTTTAAAGTCTAAACATATTTACCGTCAGGAGAAGGAAGGGGAGACATTTACCGCTATGTTGACTCCACCATGGAGCTTAATTCACTGAACGCACACATGCATATATTGATGATGATCCTGAGGTTGCTAAAGCGTGCCTTCGATCCAAGATGTAAACCTTTGGCCCTATTCGTTGGAGACGACAACATGGTATGACTCCTCATTCGGACTTGGTGGATCCGTCGAGCTCGATCGAGCCTAGTCTTTCGACCCCGCACCGTCACGTACGAAGCCCCGCTTTGTCTTCCCAAACCCGTGCGGTTCGCCCCCTTAAACCCCAGAAGCCGAACCCTCTTCCATCACCGTCTCCTGCTACCATGGCCGCCGCTCTCGCAGCTATCCGCCGTCCCTCCGCTAGACTCTCCTCCATTCTCCGATCCCCCTTCTCCACCCTCGCCCCTCACTCCGAGCCCCCCGCTTCCGCCGGTCCCAACCCCTTCTCTGCTCTCAGATCCGCGATCCACTCCGAGTCCGATCCCAACCGCGTCGCCGAGCTCTTTCAGTCCTCCGCCCACCTCCCTCGCTTCCACGCCCACCGCAACCTCTTTGCTTTCACCGTCCAGAAGCTGGCGCGCGCCCGCCGCCCCGACCTCGTCGACCGGGTCCTGTCCCCCTTCCTGTCCGACCCCAGGTCCCCCAAGTCCGAGGGCTTCCTCGTCCGCCTCATCTCCCTCTATTCTTCAGCCGGCATGCCTGACCAGGCGGCCGCCACCTTCGACCGCATCCCCGACCTCATTGGCCGCCCTCGCTCTGATAAATCCCTCTCCGCTCTTCTCTGTGCCTATTTACATAATCATCGATTTGATTTAGTCATCGAGACCTTCAACCGTGCACCAAAGGAGCTCGGCATTTCTCCTGGCGTCATCTCTCATAACATCCTCATGCAATCCCTCTGTGGAAAAGGTGATTTTGAAACCGCCAGCAACGTGCTCGAGGAAATGGGTAAGAAAGGTGTTAAACCGGATATTGTATCTTATAATACTCTCTTGAGCGGGTACTTGAAGAAAGGAGATGACGATCGATTTGAAGCGATTCTTAGTGAAATCTTGAATAACAAGGGATTGGAGCCCAATGTCGTGACCTATAATTGTAGGATTTCCAAGTTCTGCCAAATTTCAGAGAGTTGTACGGCCGAAGAGTTGCTAGAAGTGATGATTTCGAAAGGGATTCAACCTAACTCGATATCCTTTAATACCATAATCCGTGGGTTCATCAAGGAAGGAGATGTTAGTGCTGCAGTTCGGGTGTTCAAGAGAATGAGGACCGTGACGAGGAAGAATGGGAGTGGAAGTTTCTCGCCTAATGCTGAGATATATGTTTTGTTGATTCGGGGTTTGATTCAGCAAAATGAGTTTTGCGAGGCACTTGCAATTTGCAAGGAGTGCTTGACTAAGAAAATAGCACCACCATTTGAGGTTGTCAAAGGACTGATCGATGGTCTGTTGAGGGACTCAAAGGTTGATGAGGCAAGGGATGTTGTGGCCAAGATGAGGACAGTAACTAAACATGATGCTGTGGATGCTTGGAAGAAACTTGAAGGTGCACTCTCTTTGTAGGCAACCGACTTGAATTGTTCACTCTTGTTATACATCTTGGTTAAGTAAGTTACTTAACATCAAACAGGAACTACTTCTATGTTTACTTGTAACCTGTGTTAGTTTATTGGAACTTGTGAAATTTTGTTCAATAAATTTTTGCTTTGTGTGGCATCTATGTGCCAACTTCCACTTTCGGAGGCTGTATTTGAGTTGCATCATCAGCTATCACAGTGAAGTAAGATGTCATCATTGTAATTTTGATCGATTGTTATTCTTAAGTTATTTATTTCTTATTATTTTTATGATAACTTAGTTAAATGGAACGTGGAATGTTCTGGATCATGGTTTGACCTTGGTGATGAAGCACTCTAGATGCACTCTACTTAATTTGGTTCATGCTACATGAGGGTATAGTTAAGGTTGAATTGACATTTTGAACATCTGTATACATTAGATCACTTAGCTTTCTTACCACAATAATTAAGATATTTTGAACTTGCTAAGTCATTGGCTATGCATGTAAGTAATTCGGACCAATGACAACATGCTTAATGGCTTTGAACTATTTGATCTTTTTTTAATTATTTTATGTGCCATCATTTTGTGCTCTTCTTAAATTGGTTTTAGAGCAAGAATGTCTTATATCCATTTAAATTGTCTTTAGTTGGTTTACATATATAAAAACTAAGACTCATAATTGTGTCCCAATTTGGTGATCTAGAACATCCTGAAGTTATTATAAATCAGGGTACATGACTTGGGTCAAGATTCAATGGGGGATAAAGTAATTCCAATTACCAAGTAATCAGCATGTTTACCTAAAAATAAAACTGTTTCTCATGCTGAAGCAAATCTAGGAGTTAAAAGGGCATTTATTGTATATATAGATTTTCCACTTTTTTCCATTGTTTGTATCTCATAATATATTACCATGTTTCTAAAGATCTCGAGATATCCTATTTCTTTCTGTAACCATATAACAAAGCTATGATTGAAATGATTGCTGACTTTGGCTCTTATGTGGATTATTTTTTTTGTGACCTTGGAGATATTCTCTCTATAAATTGTTATAGAACTTGTGCTCTAGCAGTTGCATTTGGATGCATTTTATGGTATATACATAAATTAGAGGGTCAGATTTTCACATAGAGAACCGTTATTTTCCTCATGGTGACTGCTATTTTCATCTGCAATGAAGAGTGACTGTATTCGGGATAATGGTAGAGAAGGGCTCTTTATATACAATGGTTAGATGTGCTACGTACAGATGCTGGTGGCAGCATGACTTCTTTGACCCTTTCAAATTTCACTCTTAAACATGTGTCAATTGCGACACATGTTTAAGAGTTACAACAAATTCTTGGACTACCCCTATGTCATTGGTGTAGATTGGTTTATGTAGAGTGAAATTTGTTCATGAAACATGAGAGTGGTTTTTTTTCTCTTGTTCTGACTAAAGAATATGGTATGCTCAGTCCACTGGAAGTTCTGTTTCATGTTTCATTTTCATAATGTTATGCCATTAAGGTTTTCCTATAGTGGATGTTGGAAATTGTTCTCAATTCTATAGTGTCCGCTGATTGATTTTACTTCTTTATGAAGCAACACCGATGCCTTGTTGCGCAACATGCAATATCTGATTCATGTTTCACTGTCATAACGTTTTGTTACTAGGTTTTCTTTATAATGCATGTCAAAATTTGTTCTTAGTTCTATAGTGCCTGGTCATTGATTTAATCCATGAAGCAGCACCATACATGTTCTCTGATTCATACTTTCCACTGTCACAATGTTTTGTCATTAGAATTTCTTTATAACAGATGTTGATAATTGTTCTTAACTCTCTAGTGTTTGTTTATCGATTTTTATCCTTGAATCAGCTCAAAATTGTCATGTTCTTTAAGATAAGGAAGAAAATTCTCTTCAGATATCTATTCGAAAAGCCAAGATGGGAGAAATAAAAGAAAAACTCAAATATATTCTTTTTCATTTTTCTTGAAATGTCTGTTTAATGAAAAAAAAAAGGTTAATATGCCTAGCAGTGTGTGAGTGTTCACAGTGGCATTCCGGTTAATATCCTACAAATTGAAATGTGATGAAATTCCAAATAACACACATTTCGATGGAAATGATTTACTCAATGATAAACAATAATTTAAAATTGCTTTTGTTAAAATACATGAAACTAACGCATGCATTTTACTTCAAACTCTTTGATGTTTCCATCCAAAATTTTATTACTTTAGCCAATTAGATGCCTTCAATATTAATTAATTCATCCTTGTCCTCAATTTCCTCATTAATGGGCTGGGCTCACATTAGGTTAGGCTCGAATTGGGCTGTGACACATTGGACTGAACCCATTAATTTCCCAAGTGAGTCTGGCTTCAACTGAGATCAGAACACTAAACAAAGCGCCCCCCCCCCCATCCATCTCTTGTCTCTCACCAAGCAAAATGGGTATCGTCTCCGCCTCGCGCTGCCGCCTTGCCCTCCTCTGCTACCTCCACCGCCCCCTATCCACAACGTTTAGAATTTTTCTGGCCAATTTGTGTGAGAATGGGGATGTCGACATGGGATTGGAGGTGTTTAGGGATAGCTTGAAGCTGAAGAAGGTTCCAGATTTTTGTACAATGATACTTTTACTGGAGGGTCTGGCGAAGAAATCAAAGATGCTGGAGGTCAAGGCAGTAGTTGATCAGGTGAAGAAGTGGTTCCCAGAAAATTTAGTTGGTGTATGGAAGAAGGTTGAAGAGGAGTTTGGTTCGATTGTGGATGTGGAAGTATCTGACAAACTAGAGGTTGCTTAAAGCTTCGAATTCTTGCTTTGATGTTGGCCCCAAATAGATCGGTTCGGTGGATCTTTAGATGGAATTGATTGTTGAAGTGTGGACTGCTAGGATAAATAAGGAACTGCGGTACCAACATTGAAGAGCGACAGACTTTTGTTAATGAATTACCAAACACTGCAAAGGCCTCAAGTCTGCCATGATGAAGGTATGGTGTCTGACAAGGCCCTAATTGTTCTAAAGGAATGCTTTTGTAGCTTGATATGAGTAAGTTGGTTCAGTTGAATCGTCTTTACTTACATACCACTATGTTGCTACAATCTCATATACTTTGGAATAATGTTGAATCCATGGTTGTTTCATGTTGAGCATTATCATTATTGTTGGTCTTATTGTTACCATTTGTTATTATGTGATTGTCAAGTAATTTGAATTAGTTGTATGTTGTTACAAACTTAAAATTTCATCTAAAATATCTGATTAGTTGTTCATGCGTCCATGGATTGCTTCTATGTTTGCTAATGGTAATCACACATATCTGATGCTTTAGTTTAAGGCCATGTAATTGCCAATATTGATTTGGATTAACTGGGCACATTAAGGAACAAAAGTCAAAAAGGAAGTTTACACTGTTTATGCAATACTTATGTCATTGATATATAGGCATAATAAAATATGGATGTTTATGTGTTTATAAGCAAAATAAGAAATGATTTTGAAGACCGACACACAAACATAATATTTGCCCTATTCATAGGTTAAGGAGCATAAAATGACTTTCACGACAAGACCTGTATATTGTCAACCTATTTCTTTTGTTTCTTTCTCAAGGATTTGCAAATGCTGTTTGGAACTTTGGACATTTTTGTCAATAAAAAATATCCATATGAACCGTTCCCTCAAAAAATCAAATGAAACACACATTGGATCTTGTACTACTGGGAAGAAGTCCTGAAAATGGGGATCAAATTTTCTCCTAAACTCTGGTTATACTAGTCATATTCTTCAGCTAACCTTGTTTGTGGTTTCCTTATGATAGAAAAGCCCAAGGCTAATGGTTAGGTTTTATTTCTGCAATGCCTGTAGAGCAGTTAAGGCTAGTATCGATAGCAGGGGTAGCAGGGTTGGCTACATTACAAGGGAAGGATGAGGTGGACTCTTTGAGCTTATAGTTTGTGTCCTTCTATAAGTCGAAGTCGTTACATTGAAGAAGAAAAAAAATAATCTCTATGCACTTTGTTGTATTTAGAAGTGTAATTAACTTGCTAAAACATGATGCACTCCATTGTTGTCCATCCAAATAACCAATCTGGATTTTCATATATGATTGCAGTGCTCAAACCATTCATATCATTTGACTTTGCAGTCATTCTTTCTTTTTACTCTTTTTCTCATCCTTAACCCTGTGATTAGACTGTATGTCTTGTAAAAAGTAATAAATTCAGGAATTTAATATTTTTATTTGGTTAACTGATTATGTTATGGATGGATAGTTCCATATTTTTATCTCCAATGTGGCAGCATAATTTAGGTGCATAATCTAGTTTTGAATTTCATAGTTCTGTGGGATCTATTTTTATCTTTGCCGAAACCACAAAAATGGTTCCATAAAGAGAGAGGGGATAAATTAAATACAAAAGTGCATTCATCATGGCAATAATCAGATGGTTGTTTTTTTTTTTTCTCGGGTAAAGAGATAATATAATTTGATAGCTTAAGGACTAAATTTGCTTCGTATATGCCTTACCTGGATTATATAATCATTTTTGTAGTAGTGCCCCTGCAGAAGCAATTTTTTATTTGTCATTTTAAAATATAGATCAAAATTAGTTATTTAATTTTCATTATCCTTTATTCTAGGAAAGAGCTGCAGTTTCTTTAAATGCAGGTCCAAAAAGCTGGAAACACTGTTTGATGCATACCAATTGGAGACATAGGAATGTCTGCAAGCAATGCTTATCAACATATTTATGCTGTATTTCTGGTCTATAAGTAGCAATAAGCCAGGCTTTTTCATCCCCTCGCATCTATCAGACCTGTTCAATCCAGGTTATAATAACCTTCTATTAGGTTTTTATACAGGTTTCAATAGAACTTTAGTTCTGGAGTTTGATTCAATATCTAGTTAAATTGTCGAATTCCAGTTTGGATAGATAAAAATTCGTATGTACTGCACTCGTCATTTTGAGAAATTTAGCTCTTGGGTTAGTGTTCGGGTTTAAGTTTGAGTAAGATAATTAAGTTGGACTAACCGAGTGGTGGATTAGAGTAGAATTTTATTAGTGCCCTAATGATAGATGCATATCCTGTGGTGATGGCACGGGTTGACATCACCCGAGCACTGTCAAAGCTTTCACTCAACCGAGAAGATGGAGTAGGTGCCTTATTAATGACACTAACTATTTAATTAGTGCACTGCTGATACGTTGTTCTTGCTCAAGTTTCTTGAGGGTCCATGTTTCAACTAATCTCTCCGGCGTGCATGTTGAGTGGCATCCTGTCCCTGAGAGAGGAGAGAAAAAGAAGGAAAGCTAAAGGCTCAACGGTGGGTTGTTGAACTGCTTGGATTTCGGATGTTTGTTCTTTTCTCTCAGTCGGATTCTCATCTTTGTTTTTTTCTTTACAGATTGGTCCATCGGGGTGATCAATCCTTCAGGCTTGGGATAAGGACGAAGGTGTGCTTGCTCGGAACATCTTCTTTTCAGGATAGCGAAGATTTAAGCTGATTCTTTCTTTCGGATATTCTGAATGCGTGTGTGAGGAATTCCAATGAACTCTTTGTTTGACTGGCATATAGTTTATGGGTACAAGTCCCAAGGCAGACCCTCGGTTTTGGAGTATTTGATGCACATCTTGATTTCATTAGATCACACGACAGTATCCATCACGCTAAAACCTCACGGGTTGCTTGTGAGGTAATTATTATCACATCGTTTTCTCATACAAATCTCGGGGCCTAGAAATAACAAGAAATTGCTGCCACTGTCCTTTTTCTTTCTTCTTTTATTTCCTTTGTATTTACATGCAGGGAATGCGTTTTAGCCTAGCACATAACAAAACTACTGTGCACCGGCCAGCTTCGTCAACGACGGTCGTCGGCCATCTCGTTCCAGCAGGCCCTTGAGCACCACCATCTTCTTGTACTCCTCTGAGCCCACGTCGATCTCGCAGCCGCCTTCTCCGCCGGTTCCAGCGCCGCGCGCCGCCGATGTGGCTCTCATCCGGGGCAAGAAGTAGAACAAGGTGCACAAGCAGAGCACCGTACACGTCCGGCCGCAGAACAGCAGCAGCGCCAGCGCCACCGCGAGCACCAACAGCCCGGCGGCGGAGTCCAGCTCTCCGGCGCCCTTCATTGGCGGTTTCACATGGGTGGAGGCGGCGTGGAGACCAGGCTCGGGTGAGCCGGGATGGCTGGTTCGGGTGCCGATTCGGGTCCGGTCGGCCACGCGGTACGTGGGCGCCGGTTCAGTTCGGGTCTTGCATCTGGACGTGACGTGGCGCGCCCGGGGATTCTGGGCCCCGGCAGAGGGATGTTGGGGCTGGTGCACTTGGTGGGTACCTGTGATGGGGCCTTCAGTTCCATTGTCCTGACGTAGCAGCAAAAAAAAACCCAATGTTCCTGTCAAATTCTAAGGTAATTTCTTCGAGAAAACAGCTTATATTTATTTCCTGCCTTGAATAAAATCTGATGTCAATCACAAAAGATCTAAAGCAAAACAAATTGCTGCGTTTTGCCGCTCGCATTGGAATCCAACAATTCACATGAACCCTATGAAGGAGCCGAACACAAGCGACGTTTCCTACTTGCAGCTGCAGCAGGTAAATCGAGCTTCACAAAGCTCGCACCCAACGGAGTTCCCATTGCGCACTCTATCGTAGACATCATTAGAAGGGTCGAAGGCTACGGTGAGCTGTAACGAGTCTCCTACCTTGTGAAAGCGGCGGCGGAGGAAACCGCTGTTCCCAGGCTTCGGCGCCTCCTTCCCTCTCGTCGGTGTCGCGTCGCCCGTCACGTTCACCGGCACGGTCTTCTTCTTCTCTCCAAACTTCCACCACCGCGGTCTTTTACCCGGCACGCCCAGGGACTCCGTAGCCTTCGCTTCGGTTGTATCTGACACGAGAGAGGCCCGGAAACAGGAGAGCAAGCACGAACGTCTCCTCCTCTTGCCATGTGTTCCCGAGGCGGCGATCTCCTCCGCAGCCATCGCCGGCACGACCTGCCGTGCTAGCACGGGAGAGAAGTCGCCGTCGTCGTCGTCGTCGTCGTCGTCTGTGATCTCCTCATTCCAGAAACCTGTGACATTAGAAGGAAGACGGAGAAACAGTAGGTGGTGGAGCGAGGACTTGCGAAGAGGAGTCGAGGGGGAGGGGGGAGGGAGTCAGACGACTGCTATGACCTGCAATAAAGTCGAAGCCTTCACCAACACGCTGTTGTGTGACTCCGTGTCCGTGGCCACATATAACGTATCTAAGTTTCCCAAACCATCCTCTCCTTCTCGCAATAATGACTTCTGTGTCAATCGAAGAAAACAAAATAGCACTATATTTATTCTATATAAGATCTTCTTATGTTCCACGGACAATTCTGACGAGAAAACCAAATATTGATCGACCCGTTGACACATGATCAACACCGCCATTTGCCTCGGCCAAGGATCTGGGCTTTGCCTTGTGTGTGTCTGTGCGTCATCTTGACACCCCAGGCCAGACTTACTATGACGCTTCGGTGAGGAAATGTAAGTATATGGATGGATATCACAGGGGAAGTAGATGACTGTCAAATATGCATGGATACAAATGAGATAGCAGTCAAATCTATTTAGGTGCAAAAGAAAGAAAGCATGAAGAGACATGGATTAGATAGTCGTCAGACTCACATTTATCACAACCTGAAAGAGACATCAAGTGGAAAGGTGGCAACATGCTGAACTATGTGCACCTGCATACGATAGATCACAACCACGGCAACTTTAAAGAGATTTGGCCTCATTTTCAAGTCTTGTTTCCGCATCATATTGGCAAACAAAAAATTCTTTAATGGAAACTTCATGATGAACCTTATCTAACTCGAGCAAAACAGAGGAAGAGACAGAGACAGAGAGAGGCTGCAACCTTTCATTGCACATGTGTTTATCCTTCAATGCAGCAATGAAGTTGGATATGCCAAATAGGGTTTTTGACTCAGCCCACTGATATGATAATGGAATCAGGTCGGTCAAGAAATGATGACACAATAAAGAAATATTTTTTATCTGCTGATAATAGTTACAGAATGAATATTATACATAGAAGTATCTGAGATCTCTAAATTCTTAGAAAAAATGGAAGAACTTCCCTAACTTTCAAACGTGATAACATATGAAAAAGCAGATCAAGACAAGTCAACTTCGTCACATGATATCGGTGATAGGAATGGAAGATTTAAGAGGATGTATTAAATGAAATGCGAGGGACATTTTGGTCTCGGGAGAAGCAGATGGGTAAGTTTAAGAAGATGAGAAAGCCGATAACTTACAGCAGTCGGTGTGGATATTCCTGTGGAGAAGATGAGGCCAAGGCATCAAGTCAATGTGATCCTTTTCCATGACGTAAGCCTCTGCTTACTCTTAATTCTTTAGTTTTTTGGATTCTAATTTCCATGCGCGACTCTCATCTTCTTTGATAGTCAAAGTCAAAACCTTTATGCATGGTTAGATGATACGATTAACGATCATGCTCCTACGAGCACAAGGATTTGATTGAATTAATAAATGTTATATAATTAACCAAAAGTCTACATACTAATTAATTAATGTCTCTTTAATGTATGCTCTTAAGTAAAATCAATTAATGGATGCGTAGACACCTTGAAGATATAATAATAATAAATCATATATTTCTCATTGTTTGGCATATGATTTGCTATTTGCTTATAGTCAACACAAATTATTTGGATCAATATCAAGCAAGCACCATCCATATTTATATATATATATTTTATATTGGCCTAAAGTTACAATAATAAAATAATTTCTAGATTTTTGTCTCCATTTGAAGGCTAATTTCTAGACGAAAATACAAAATTCAATGGCATACACAGGTTCAGTTAAATTTTTCTTTCATGTTCAAAGCTTCTAAAACATAATCAGTAGTTTGTCATTGATTGCATGGCATCTACGAGCTTAAGCCGGTAGGCGATACATGATCTTAATTTATATTCCTAATAATCACTTAATTTTGCGCCGCGGTTATCAATCTTTTGATATAATCCTTTATAGCTCATTATCAAGCTCGTCCAAGGTTGAGAGGATGATGTATATGACCTTCTTGCTGTATTTGCCTTGTGTTCGTTGACCAGATCAACCATAGCATTTCTAACATGAATAATCCATGCCCTCTTCTGCAAGCTAAGACGCTGGATGAGTCAAAGATTCATATTTCATGGAATACATGTATTGTAGTAACTTGATCACCAAGGAATCATCCTCTTACATGACAAGGTATTGCCGATTGTGCTTTGTAACTTGTCTTTTTCTTTTCATTTCAGGGTTAAATTTCCCTTTGAAAGTTGACTTCCTCGTCTGTTTGCTTTTTTTTATTCTTACAATCTATTCTCCACAGGGTGACAAGTTGCTTGTGCTAATTGTTTGACCATCAGAAGATTACACGAGAGTAGGGCTAAGATTTCTTCTTTACTTTGTTAGGTGACCATATTAATCATTATGACTTAGTCATATGTTGGCAGAAGCTTGAGTGGATTCGAAGGTTAGTTTAACTTGAGCTCGACGAAAGTGAAATTAATTATATATATTTTTGTATCATATTAATATTACGATCTTTATACTTAAAAAATTATACTTGAATCCTTATAATTTTAAAAGTGAAACAAATAAATTTCATTTACTCTAACATGATTAACTACATTGACAGAAAATATAACACATGATATCATGCGCTAGATCAATACAAAAATGATGAGCAAAAATATAATTTTAATATCTCTTTCATTTTCAACATGTGGGATGTTAAAATTATTTTTTTACCGATAAAATCATTGAAAATGGAAGGGATGTTGAAATTATCTTTTTGTTCGTCACTTTGATACTGATCCAACACATGATGTCATGTGATGTCAAGGGATATTGAAATTATCTTTTTGCTCGTCACTTTCTAACATTGATGTCATCAATGCGGTTGATGATGACGTTAGGACAAATGAGATTATTTATTTTATTTTTAGAACTATAAAGATTTTAATGTATATTTTTTAAATATAAAAATTATGATACTAAAAGGGTCCAAATATAAGAGATAATATATAATTATTTATCCAATAAAAAATAATTTAGACGTCTAACATCTTTTTTTCCTCTATACGTGGTATGGTATGGGATGTTGATAGAGAGTTCGGATATGTTGACGATTTAATGAAATCCCATTAGTTCGATACGTCCGACTCAACATTAGCATGAGAGCTCAGTCATCCTCGGACGACGATTAGCTCCTATTGTCAAATAATAACCACTAATCTCACGTAGCCATCTTAACACTAACTCCTATTTTAATTCGTCCTAACTTGGAATTAAAAAAACTCCTCGAGTGCGTTATTGAGCCATTTAAGAATATGCTCTTTGTTTATTCTTGCATCATGTGAATCCTCAATTAACTTAAACAGCAAAGAGGATGTGCCCCGCAATCTTTGCATACCACAACATGTCAGACAATCAAAATCTTACTTATTTAATATATAAAATAATTTTTAACATTGTATGTATTTAATATTTTTAAAAATGAACATGTTTGAAGGAAATAAAAATGAGTTTGTTTTCCCCCTAATATGTCATCATGAAGTGACGGAAAATTTATTACCAATCAATATAAAAAGCTGACGGATCTCTCAAATATGTATCTTGTGATCTTTTTTGTAGGTATTAAGACGAGATGTGTGATGTGTTGGGTGCGGCATGATGCAAAGTCCATTGCCTCTACAACCCATGTTGCTAGATGGCACCTTTCTTAGGGTCAAATGATCTAATATTCAACCAAGTGCGATTGGTTATATCATGTGTCCTCGGATCCGACTGCCACGTTGACAATACGTGATTAACAAGTCGTTAAGATGATCGAATTGTTAGCCATGCTTAGGTTTATATGCTTGTCACATCAGCTTCTCCTTATCGATATATATAAAAGATGATATAATTAATATTTAATAAGTAAAATTATAAAAATAATTATCATGGTTTGAATGATCAAGGAATCAATGATATTTTGGTGCATATTTTTTTCTTCCAATAAATGATTCGTCAAAAAATTTATATGCAATTGTCAAATGTAAGGGAAAAAAAAATCATTACTATAGTTTGCATGTTAAGGAACTTAGGATGATATTGGAGGTTGCTATTTCTGTTTAAGTCTTTTTTTCCGTTTATTATCATTCTACATGTGGCAAGAAATAAAAAAAATTAAAAATCATGAATTTTTAATGAAAATTGATTTATTGATATATAGTAATACAGTTACATATCTTTAATGAATCTTTAAGTAATATAGTAACATCTTTATCGATTAAAAATCTAAAATATCTTGACTTTGATGTAGTATGAAAAAGTCAAACCCATTTCATAGAGACCGCGGTTGCTAAATCTCATTGAGCTCTTCTAATGTTTTGGGCTGGACTGTGTTTAAATTAGGGCCATTTTCGTTATCTTTCTTAAAATTATTTTTTTATATATTCTCAATTTTTTCCATCTCTCTCTGCCATCAATAGTCGAATCTCAACCGATTAACTTGGGTGATATCTTCAAAAACTTTGTCAAAGCCTTTTTTAATTTTTTTTATATTCTCAATTTTCTCCTTCTCTCTTTGCTATCAATAGTCGGATCTTTATCGATTAACTTGGGTGATATCTTCAAAAGATTTGTTAAAAAAATTATTTTTTTTCTCTTTTTTTTTAGTCTTCAAAGAAGATTTTGATTTTAGAGTTTACAAGTTTTCGACAAGTATTCATCATTTTTTTTTTATTTTATCGATGATTGGCAAGTCGAGAGTTGATACTTTTGGCACTCGATGAAATTAAACGATATCTCAATCCGGTGGAGGGATTCACCAGACAAATGCTAACCGGCACTACTTCTCACGAATTGCTGTCAAATGAATGTTCTATGTCATTTGTATATTTGAACTTTATAGTATACCAGTCTACGACTGTTGTATCACACGACAAAAGAAAGAAAGAACAGAAAAAGAATTTGCAGAGCATATTGTCTTCCTTTTCCTTGGTGAGTCCTTCTGGGGTTTTGCATCCTTGGAAGCGCAAACATGCTTATTATCTATCCATCCATCCATCCATGGGAACCTTTGAGAGCTTAATTCTCTACTATTTCTTCTCATGAATTCTGCTTTCCTCCCTTCGGCAGAGTGTCGCATTCGGTCCATGCTTCATGCACATGGTCAGCGCCATCTTCGGCACCGCCGGGTGGTTCTCGGCGACCTCCACATGGTAGCGGTGGAGAATGGAAGCTGCCACAAACTTCATTTGATAGTACGCGAAGTCCTTCCCCAAGCACAGCCTCGGCCCGCCGTTGAAGGCCGTGAACTTGTAGGCGGACTCGCTCATGAAGCCGCCGCCCCTGAGCCGTCTCTCCGGCTTGTAGTCCCTGCAGTCTCTCCGCCATATGCACTCCATCCTTCGCATGGAGAATATGGCGTACACCACCTTCGTTACTTTCTTCGCTACGGTGCCGTCAGGGAAAACCTCATCCACCACAACCTGAGCCGAGAATTAATGTTGATGCAACAAAGCAATTAGCCAGATTGAGATACTGGTTTGTAAGTGATATGGACTGTTGATCTGACATGTTATAAAAAATAAAAAAAAGACAAGGCCACTCCTCCACTCATCTGCCTATGTGGTTGCCCATGTGGAAAATATCTATTGCAGATAATTGTAAATTTTATTATTATCCATCATGATCAGAAAAGCATTTGTAAGGTTTTTTTTTTTTTTTTTTTGACCACAAGATAATCGTAAATGACCTTTATGAAAATGAATGCTCATCTTCAACATCATAAAAGGGAACAAATTTATCTTTGAGGAAAAAAAGAAAACTCTAGCATCTATACTCAAACATCGAAGGGATTAGATCAAAAATGTTCTTTCAACCTTGATCTTATGTAAGTGACACATCGGGAGTTCGACATTTTTATCTCAGAGATATCTTGGATATTTTTGCGTATACGATTCCAGATCACGTCGAGCTATTCGAGATATCAACGATATTTTTTTAAAATATTTAGGTACTAGAAGAAGGGCCTAATATCGTAGGAATATTTGCCTACTAACCCTCTCAATGAATGTTCGAGTAAGGATGCCTTGCCCCTAATCTGCAATACTTTCACTCAAGGGGAGCAACATTTACCCTTTTCATATTTGGATGCATCCACTTGGCACAAACGCGCACACGATTCCGGCATCTATTCGACCACCTTGGCCTTTTGCTCTCAGTGGCAACCCTGAGCCACTTATTTGTCCTCGCTGAGTGTTCTTGAACCTCATCCAACATGTGCAGACATTAATAAGTATGATATAAGTTATCATTTTGCTCTTGCTCCAACTAGTCTAACAAGTGACACCACCATCTCAATCATAGTTAGTAGCTTAACCATCATTATCACCAACACCCATCAACATCGATGCCCAACAAGAGACCCCTACAAGATAAATGATACTATGCTTCCGTTCATGGATAAAGATATCCTTATTCAACTAACAATCCTCCTCGATGTTAGAGGCCCAAGACATCGACCACTTGGCTTGCTTAGCTATCATAGCCCCTAAACTAAGGCTAATCAAGACTATGGAGTTGGTGAAAAGTCCATCACCCTCGTTGCGTAGCCTAGAGCGATGACTATGCCTCCTTGAAGCACCATGTCCTCGAGCTCCATTACTTTACCCCCAAAGGTGATGCTGGTAACCACATGGCCTCCTGCCCCATCTCGTTCATCCTTGTCTTCACTGATATCTTGTACAGCTTGAAGAAGCACTAGAAGCTATTGCTCTTCACTGATTGCTCCATAACATTGCCATCGACCCCATCGCCAAAGGCAATCTCTAGGATCGAGATGCTATTGAACTCTATTTCTAGTGAGGCAAAGGAAGGGGAGAACTTCACGATGTTGGGGGTGAGTGATTTCGGCAAGTCCACCTTGATCGACACCCTCACAAACTGCATTGTGCGAGAGAGCTTGTAGGGTTTCATCACACTCAACGATAAGAAGCTCAAGGGGTGGCTCCTTGAGATGAACTCTGCTTATGTCATGCAGGACGATCTTCTATACCCTATGCTTACCATGGAAGAGACCTTGATATTTTCTATGAAGTTTTGATTGTCACAATCGAAAAACTTGAGGAACATGAGTCGAGAAAATTCAACTTATGTAAAGAGAAATATATCACGATGGAGATGTAAGGCTAAATATGTTCGAGGTATGTGAGAAGAGAAAACCCAACCTATTTAATAAAAAAATCATCATGATGGAGGCATATTGTTAAATATGTCGGAGATGTGGGAGTCGAGAAAATCTAACCAGTGTAACGAGAAATCCTTTATGATAAAGTCGTAGGGCCAAATGTGCTCGAGGCATATGAGTCAGAAAAACCCAACTCACGTGAAGAGAAATCTATCATGACAATGATATAAGGTCAAATATACTCGAGGTATGTGAGTCGAGAAAACTCAACCTGTATGAAAATTAATCCATTACGATAGTAGAACAAGACCAAATATGTCTAAGGTACGTCAGTCGAGAAAAACCAACATACATAACAAGAAATCTACTATGACGAAAGCATAAAGTCAAATGTGCTCGAGGTGCGTAAGTCGAAAAAACCTAACCCACATGAAGAAAAATTCATCGTGATTGAGGCACAAAACTAAATGTGCTCGAGATGCTTGAGTTGGAATAATCAAACACTTATGAAAATAAATCTATTATGATAAAAATATGAGGTCAAATATGCTCGAGTCACGTGACTACTTACGTGATGGTATAGTTATTGGAATTCATTGTTTCAAGCAAGGGAAGGGATGATTTCTTAGTGCATCCAATACTTGTTATGGTCCCGAGAAGTTTGATTTGGTGAACTGAAAGTGCCGAATTGTACTATGTGTGGCATGCAAACATATAAGTGCATGGTTTTGGGAAATAAATGATGGAGATAAGTAGGTCGGTGAGGGTGCGTGAGAGATGAAGCTGATGAGGGTGGAAATTAAGTTGCGACTTAGTGGGTGGCGACCAAACAACAAACCGCCTTGGCTGTGCCTTTTCTCTAGTTTCTACGGAGGCGCCTCATCGCTTGGTTTGGAACTGCGTACGTTGTGAGAAACCACTCGTCGCTTTACCGAGAGACAACGAGCTTTGCCTGAGCTCAAGTAATGGATCTTGGGGTGAGAAGAGAGCGACGGATTTGCCATCCCTTGACGATAGATATTCTATATATTACCAGCGCATTTATCAACAATATTCTAGGTACTTTGATAACAGATAATATTCCACAAGGCAGGATGTCGATGGATTCCAGTGAATCCATTAGCCAACAAGAATGTCTTCGCATGCCCAATCAATGTACGATTGATTGGGCAGTATACTTTGCCCGATCAACATTCCTGGATGGAATATGAGCAGTTTCTGCCAGAAAGAGCCACTAACTCAGCATTATAGCAGCGGAAAATAACTATAATGTCCTGGCAAGCCGATTAAATCTGTGGAGAGGCTCCAAAACTTTGGTTTAAGATTACTCCGAGACAAACAAAAACCAAGAAATTTGTGTGACGGATGGAATAGAACATTTTGAAATCGAGTAGAACTAAAAGTCCTATGTTGATTGGATAATAGAAAAATAACCGGATATGTTCGAAAAAACTGAAAACAAGCTACAAAAGTGATAAAATTGAGTACAGACTTGTTACCAATTCCCACGTTAAGGAATTTTCCCGTCCACAGACAAACATAGGGATGGAATTTCCTAGTAAGATCAAGTTCAAAATTCTCATGCAGATCACAGAATTATAATCCTACACTAAATTTTGGGGCTCAAATTATGCAGAAAGATTGGCGTAGTATTTCATTTTTTCTTTCTTTTGCTTGCAGAGAATTCGTCCTTGTTGAAGCCTTTGAAGTCGTTTGTGGACTCGGCTGTATTCTGTTTTTTCATACCTTTCCTTCCTCCATGACCAAACTTAGCTTCTCTAAATTCCCTTTGCTTCCTACCCTTCTCATTACCTCCTTTCCTTTTGAACCCTCCAGATCTATCGCCAGGAGCCACCCCTGTGCGCCTTTTCTTTGACTTCTCAAAGCTCTTTTCCTCGTCCGGAGACAAATCCAGTTCCTCATCCTTCCCTCTTGCAAAGCCACTTTGCTGCCGCTGTTTCCTCCATCTCTTAACTGATTCAATATCCTCTTTCTTGCGCTTAGCCCTCTCTTTAGTCTTCTGGGCCTGGACCTCTTTAGCCAGTTTCTTTGCTTCCCTTGCTTTCTTCCTCTCTTCAGCCTCCTCTATCTTCTTCTTCTCAACCAAGAGCTTGCCTTTCACCTTCAACATATGGGCATCGCTCTTCACCATCTCTGCATAGTAGTCTGGAGGCCTAAGAAATGGAATCCCCATCGACTGTAATTTCTCAAAGGCCTGTCTGGTGCCATCTAATGCTTGGGTATAAAATGCCAATTCACGTGCCAGATCATCATTGACATCAACCTCTTGCTCCTCAGCATGATCAACAGTTAGCTTGTGGATCCATTCAATGTTTTGCGGCCAAGCTATATCATCGAGCTTTTCAAGAAGGGCCTCTTTGTTATAAACAGCATTCTTTGCAGGTTCACTCACTGCCACTTCTTCAGGTTCAGATTCTGATTCTGATTCAAATTCTTCATCATCAACACCACCCACATTGCTATCCTCCAACTCTTTCTCATTAAGTTGAAATTCTTTACCTCTGAATGCAACCATATTGGACTGAACAAAAATGATACAATTAATTAGTAAAATTGTAGTTTAATTTATGGAAAAACTTTGCTGCATTTGCATCCATAACCTTGTATGTGTAGAAAAGGGACAAATATTAAGCTAATAAGCAGAATGAAGGAGAAGAAAACAAAACCAATCGCTGACTGCTCATCCAAATATCAATTAAGATGGTAAAAAAGGAACCATGGCAGAACCATATGTGGTAGAAAGCATTATATAACTCAACGAGTAGACAAATTTACATCTGAATCATCATGCCAACGAGTGGCAATAAGAAGCTAAAGATGAAACATGCAGTTAGAGAGAATTCTGAAAAAAAGAAAGAAATATCTCAACGAAAAACAAAAGAAAAAGGACATGCAGAACATCTAGTGTCATTCACATTTTATGATTGTTGAAGACACCAGAAGGCACTATTATAAGCAGCCGCAGACAAACCTTGTAACTTCCCTCAACACGAGCTATCTTCATTGAAATTTGAAAACTTGTGAACTTAAAAATTCATAAAGTTTAACTTTCAGTTAGCAGTGAAAAATGATCCAAAAATTAAAGTTGTATTGTTAAATTGCAGCACATTCTTCCACCAACAATCCTCTTCTCATGCATGTGGATATAGTAATTATGTTGTCCACCGTAACACACATTAAACAAGCTCATATTTTCTGCCACTTTGTAATAGTTAGGGATGATCTCACGATTTAAATTTCCTTTATGCTCCTGGGCACTTCCTGTTCAAGTACCTTTATAATCTTAATTAGCAGGTCTATGACCTGTTTTTTTTTTAATCATTGTCCAACATCATAAAAAAGGTCATTAGAACAGAGACATAATACATTGTAAAGAGCCCAATACCCGTATATTTTAGTACATCACCTACATAGCAGACATGTTACAAAGAAGATGACAACTATGCTATTAAATGAATAATCTAGATTCATATAATAGAATATAAAGACCCTTTCGAAAGGATTACACAAGTTTCAACTGGTTCATGGTTGCTGTCCATAAATCTTGGCTTTCATAGATGGGTGTAGCAGTGTATACAGTTTTGCAGAAGCAAGCACTATTCAGAGCAAATGCATATAAGGTAACATATTCCTATGGAGGTCCAGAAGCAGGTGCGGCACCTATATTATTCCAAGCAATGGCTATTTCAACAACGAAGCTTTCTGCCATAAGGTTCCCTGTCACTTGACGATAGTGTTCATACGTCTCAGAGAAATAACTGATACAGAAATGACAAGATGGAAGCCTACTATTGGTAGCGCCAGTCCAAATTGGAACATACCGCCGGCACCAGCGTACCAAAACTCTGCTAGGGGAAGCAGAGGAACGGAGGAAGAACGAAGAAGCGAAATAATATCAAGGAAAGAAAGAGGAGGCAGCGGAGAAGGCATACCGGAAAGAGATGGACGGCGCGCAGTAGACGGCGTGCGGCAAGTGGGAGAGGATCAACAGCAGCGGGATCCGGGAAGAGGAGAAGAGGGCGGCGGGAAGAGAAGTGGAGGTCGCGAGCCCTAACGCTATTTTTCTGCTTTTAATGCGTCGGACCGGATCGCCGAAATGGGGGCGGTCCACGTGCCGGTTCGCGCCCGGACCAGTATATGTCTTATAATAAGCTTGATTGGGTAAATTCAATGTGTAACCCAAGTTATCGTGGGCGTTCATACGAAGGAAACCAAAAAAATATGGAGGCATATATACTATGAGCTGTAAGCTTTTATCACCCCCTCTGTTTCCGTCCTTATCTTAAGCTTTTCTCACCAGCCCGTCACCAGAGTTTGTGGACTGCACAGCAAGCAAAGACATTCCTATTCATATACCAGTTATTCGTCTTTTGATTGGCGAAAGCATTTCTGGGTCCCATGAGTAGGTGTAACGGGCAATAGGTGAACGGGTATTCAACCGTGTCATTGGCTTGCCTACGGCTACGGCTCCAACCCACACCACACCGTCAACGCGATTCCCAAGGAAAACAATAAATAAAAGGATAACATCTTTTTTGTCCTTTTACCGCTCTCCTGTTCCCGTCGTATTCAACTCTTCGATAGCAACGCGGAGGGGGGGGCGAGATTTCTTCCCGTAGATGGTTGAGGCGGTATTCGAGGTGGCGGTCGCAGAAACCGACTCCGCTTCCAACCCGGACTCCGCTTCCAACCCGGACTCCGCTGGTCTCCCCTCTCCATCTCCCCCTTCTCGTCTTCCGCCTCCGGCGAAGGCCGAGATGGCAATCGCCCTTCCTGAAGGTCCCGATGGCAACCCTATCCCCGATTCCGACCCCAATCCTTCTTGGTTCACGCCCAAGAGGTATACGACACCCTGTCATTCCTCTGTTGTTGTGGATGTCTTGATCGCTACTTTGCTTGTTCTAGGGTTTTGATTCTTTTCTTCGTTTAAAAGAAAATGGAATCGAGGTTGTTGGTTGTCCGGTTGCTCTGAATCCCATTTCTGATAATTAGAGAATTAACAGTTGAAATTTGAAATCTTGATAAAGATTGCTATTTGGGTTGGTTGATGTTGTCTTGGTGCCTCCGAAATATAGGATAGCTTCACTTGTGAGGTTTTTGAATTTTTTTGTGGAGCGTTCCCAATTGAGTTACCTTTGGCTGATCAGATTACAATTTGCCAAAATTCTTTGTGATGTGCAACATCAAGTGTGAACGTGTCCTAGCAGTTATAGCATATAATAGTTGGTTGAGGTCATAACAAACAGAAGCATATAAGGAAATTCACAGATTTGATGTTTCCTAATGTGTTCAGGTGTTGAATTGCAATTAATTTGTATTTCTAATGTTGTTTATTTTCCTTTTTTTGACTCGTTGTCCTAACAGTCTCAACTCATTTGTATTTACTATATAAGTTAGAATGATGGTTGTATCTTATAAACTGCTCTTTTATTGTTAATTAATAATTCTGATTTTGTTTCTTTTCCTTTTTGACTCGTTGTCATTATGGTCTCAACTCATTTGTGTTGACTGTATAAATTAGAATGACGTTGTACCTTGTTTATTTGTTTTTCTATTATTAATTGATAATTATCATATTGTTTCTTTTCCATTTGATTCATTGTCATTGCATTCTCAGCTCATTTGCATTTGCTATATAAAAGTTTGAATAGTGTTTGTGCCTTATTTATTTTGCTTTTCTAGGGAGCAGGTCATGGTTTAGAAAATTGTATAGTTTTATCTTATCTTGGTCTTGAGAGGAGGTATTTGCAAACTAGTTTATGCTGAAATTGCATTCTAGTTAAGCAATTTGAATTATTTGAGTCCTTCCTGTACTATGATTTACCTAATGGTTATATTATTTAAAGGTGAAAAATAATTTAAAGCAATAGCAAATTTTTTCGTCTGATTTACTTTGATAAGTCCTTGACTAGGAGTCTAGGACATGAAGTATAAAATTGTTAAGTATTGCTTTATGTTAAGCAGAAAATTTTAAGATACACCATTCTTTTAAACTAATTCTTTATTTTGGGGAAGGGATTCCTGAAGCACTTTAGTTTGTGCTTACCTGACATTGGCCAACCATGTTGTTCTATGCATCAATGTATTATGAGCTAACATGTATTTCTGTCATATAGGTTACCTGCATGATATACGGGACGGTCAGGGCCTAGTGTGATGGCCCTTATGTGCATTTTCCTGTGGCAATTATATCAAACAATGGCATAGTGATAGACATAATATCTTGTATAATTTTATGTACTTCGGAACAATTCATATCAATCTCAGTACCATGAGACTGTCACAACTAACTTCTATTATGTTGTTCTTTTGCTTTCCTATTTTCATTTGGATACAATGTTAATTACTTGCATTAGGAAAAAAGAGGTCATTGCATTGCATGCTACAGTAAGAAGCAGGACCCAAAATTGATAATTTGTAACTTCATTTTACCTGTTGCCCAAGCTATTTCTTCAATGTCTTGCCCTTTTTTGTGATAAGAAGCCAGTAGCTGTATACAAGGAAAATATGAATTGGTAATTGTTTCTATATATGAATTTTATATAGATTTATTGGGTCTATGCATCTTTGTATGCAATGCTAGTTGGAATATTTATAAATTGTATTTGTTAAAGTTTCTGATCAAACCGAACATGAAGGAAAGATAATTTTTTTTGTAGCAGTTAACTTTTTAATCAATCATATATCTTATGATAAATTTGTTATATTTGCAGATTGCTTGTGATATTTTGCATGATCAACATGTTGAATTATGTTGATCGGGGTGCAATAGCAAGTAATGGTGTAAATGGTAGTCGCAGGACCTGCACAGATAGTGGCACATGCACTTCGGGTACCGGAATTCAGTAAGAGTCATTTTAAAAAATCTGATTGATATTCTTAAATTTTAACACTGTAATTTTCAGTTGTAACTATGAGTTTTTAACTATGAACTTTGTGACTTTGTGCTAACTTTTTGGCTCAATTTCATAAATCTAAATGCTTATTGACTGGGATACATTTTCATCTTGTTGTATGAAACAGAACTGTTATTATTTTCAGGCATGAACTTATATTTGAACGAATTTTAAATAGTCCTTGTGATATGCCAAAAAGTATTTGGTCATCAACTGGGTCAGCTTTATTGCACTCGTGTTATTCATGATTGATATTTTGAATTATCTTGTGATCATTTTCTAATTACAGTTTTAACTTTTTATGTATTTTGCAATTAATAAAATGTTTTGATGGTCATTCTTCCACTTCCCATAATAAGCTTAGATGCCCTGAAAGCCTGTTGTCTGTATTCTGGAAGTTAAAACATCTTATCTTTTTCTTTTGGATTGGATGTAAGTTAAGTCTACTAGCTTCACACATGCTTGTGCAAATATATGCACATGGACTAGTATATTGAGGGGCCTCATGTTAATATAGATACAAGGCTGAAGACTTTTTTTTTGCAAACTGAGATTCTTATATTTTCAGAACTGGTAATTTGAGTTCATGGAACTTTCTTGTGAGGGGCTTAGATTTGCAAAAGATCATACACAAGTTAGTAGCAGTCTAGTATGCTTGATTGAAAATTTGAAACTAACTATGATGCTTATGTTTTGTGCAATTGCACACTTTTATGGTCATTGGTAAATTGGTAAGGTTGCTGCACTACATTGTGGAAATCAATGCAGCTTCTGCTTTTATTTCATGGAGGGAGCCTCTGGATGTTGAGTTCCCCATATGTCATGCACATGTATAGTTATTTTACTTAATACTTAGGCCAAGATGCTGATGAACATGATGCTAAGATAGAGGAGTTTGTATTGAGCTATTGTGAAATCATCTAGCGATTGGAGGATGCAACAGAGTCAATGACAAAATGCAAAATTTCATTTGATTTACCAATTTCATCTTTTTTTGGTCCCCAGCATTGCAAAAATGTCGATAGTGTTTATGATGGACAACTTTGATACGATTGATTAGTGATAGGGAAGAGTATGTGATGGATTACGCTCTCCCTCTCAAGGATGACATATGATATGCTGGGTACTAATTTAAGAGGGACTCTTTTGATGGATGATTCTGATCTTATTTGGATAATGGAGCACACACGTATGATGTACATGGACTGACCATGTGATGAATGGTCTTAGTTTTGTTAAAATTTTTGCATAGATGGGTCCTACATCAGATGATGAAGCTTGCAATTTATTAAGATTGCCTGACTGCAAGTTGGGGGTAGTGAGTTTGAATTGAGGAATTGCTATCCAGGAGGTTAAATAAGGCTGCTTACATCTGAACCTTTAGATTTCCAATGGTCAAAGCCTTATGCACTGGCTGCCTATTTAAAAGGTTTTTTCTTTGTCATGCATTTCATTGCATGGATTTTTTACTAATACACTAGTATTATTACCTTCTTAATTTTGCCACTTTGGCGCATCATAGAATGTTCCCATTAAGAAATTCACTGCATTTGGAAAGTTGAAGATGGGTGCAAATTTGGTGTAATTTCACAGTAAAATTGTTACTAATAAGTGATTTGATTAGAAGTAGAACATCTTGCTTATTGCATTAATTTTAGCAACTCTAACTTATAGTTGGAACAAAAGAGGAGATCATAATGACATATTTAAAGAGTAAACTTTCAATATATACATTTTAGATAATAGTGTAGGAAAATTTGATGCATTCTACTATTGCAAAATTTTTAGTAATAGTCTGAGAATCATGAATCCAAGTAGAAACAGATACCGTTAGTGTGGGACGTTGATAGTATGAACACATCATATGCTTGTTTCTGAGAAAAGAAAATGCTTGTGGAGTTGCTTGTGTTTATAACATTGAGATAATTATTCTTTATCTTAGTTGAGGGTAATCATATTATACCATAATCGCTTGCGTTTACTGATTATATAAACAAATGCTACATGTGGATTCAACTATACATTTGACACACTATCAAACAAGCAACCATGCTTTTGTGTTAAATTCTGTATTTATTACTAATACTTTGTTTGGTTTATTTTTCTCGTTTTGTGCTTCCTAACAAACATTCATGCAGAGGAGACTTCAACCTGAATTACTTTGAAGATGGTGTACTTTCATCAGCATTCATGGTTGGGCTACTAGTGGCTTCCCCAATATTTGCATCCTTAGCGAAGAGGTTGGTTCTTTTCTGGAACAGTTACCTGAATCTCTAGGATATAAAACTATTTGTTGCAGAGTAATATTTTATAATTTTTATGTTGCACAGAATGGAAAGTTTAGTCATTAGTTCTTGAGATTACTTAGTATATTTTGTATCAAACTTTAGGGGTCGTTGAGCCTTGGTATTAAGGTAAGATTGCCCCTTTGCCATCTGGGTTACTAGATTCGAATTACAGAAACAACCTCTTCACTTGAAGCGATTAAACTGTGTATAGTGACCATCCCGAGACCCATGTCATAGGATCTTTGTGTTCTGGACTTTCCCTTGTGTGTTCACTTTTAGATTGTAAGTATTATTGATATGCATGATGAATTAGAAAGACTGTTCAGCAATATACTACAGTTTCTCATAGATTTTTCCTTGGTATCTGTTGGTAAAATAAATTAGTTTTGATTTGATTTATAATATTATTGTTGTTTTCTTTTTGCAGCCACAATCCTTTTAGGTTAATTGGAGTAGGGCTGTTAGTTTGGACTATTGCTACTGCTGGTTGTGGTTGTGCATTTGATTTCTGGTCAATTACGATATGCCGCATGTGAGCATTTCACTGGTTTCACATGATTCATTAACATTTGCTATTAATCTTGAGTTACCAATGCCATTAACTTGTGTACTTAGGTTGGTTGGTGTCGGTGAGGCTTCTTTCATTAGTCTTGCAGCTCCATTTATAGATGACAATGCACCTGTTTCTCAGGTTTGTTTGTTTAAAACTTGATCAATCTCATTCCTATGAGCTTTTTCTTTCCATATGCATGGCAATATCCTGTCACTTGGTTTTGTTTTGTTAATGTTCAATTAATTGACATAAAAAACTAAAGAGAACTTTGTGATTTTTCTATGGCTTTTGCATTCAATTGATTCATCAAGAAGATATTTCCTTGTCATTGTCATTTAGCATGGGTAAGATTTTTTTATCTTACAATTTTCTGATTCAACTTTGTGATGTTGATTTTGTTGTGTTTTGACAAACCATCATCTGTCAAATGGGACGTGTGTGTAAAATAAAATTTCAAATTCGTGCTCCAAAGTTGAAAATACAACTATTTTAATGATTGTCAAGCAATATGGAAGGCAATGTCTGCAATACTGTACTGTACCAGAGTTTCAACACTTCTTCGGTACGATACGGTACGGAATACCGAACGGTACATTTCGGCATACCATTCAATATATATATTTATAATTATAAATATTATATATAAATAAAATATTATATATATAATTATATATATATATATTCCCGAGGCGACGTCGCCTCGGGAGAAGCCCGAGAAGTCAACGGGCGACATCGTCGAGGCGACGTTGTCGAGAGAAGTAAAAAAAAAAGATTTTTTCTATAAAAAAATACAAAAATCGATGCCGCCGGTGCGAAGTTGCCTCGGGAGGCATCGCCTTCCTTCTCGGCGACGTCGCCGAGGCTCAAGCGACATTGTCGAGCCCAAGAAGTTGCCTTGGCGATGAGGCTCAGCCTCGATGACGTCGTCCGAGCCTCGGCGTGACGTCCATATTAAAAAAAGCAAAAATAAACGATTTTTTTATTAAAAAATAAAAAATTGTACTGACCAGTAACGGGCGGTCCACGTATCGGTATCCTGTCAGACCAGTATGTCTCGCCCGTACCGAGCGGTATTATTCGGTATTACAGACCATGACGGATGGTGAGTATTGATGTCAGGTTAGCCTACAATGTAAAAACCCGACATGGTATTTGCTGTTGTGCTGCATTCTGCCATATTTGTGTGTGTGTGTTGTGTATGTTATGTGTGTGTAAAAACCCGACATGGGTTTTTATGTTATGTGTGTTGTGTATGATATGTGTGTGTAAAAACCCGCCTTCCTTCTCGGCTACGTTGCCTCAGCAACGTTGCTCGAGAAGTCGCCTCGGCGACAAGGCTCGGCCTCGATGACGTCGCCCGAGCCTCGGCCTCGATGACGTCGCCCGAGCCTCGGCCCGACGACCATATTAAAAAAAGAAAAAAAATGATTTTTTTATTAAAAAATGAAAAATTGTACTGACCAATAGCAGGCGGTCCGCGTACCGGTATCCTATCAGACCAATATGTACCGCCCGTACCGGGCGGTATTATTCGGTATTACAGACCATGACGGAAGGTGAGTACTGATGTCAGGTTAGCCTACAATGTACCAACCTGCCATGGCATATGCTGCTGTGCTGCATTCTGCCATATTGTTGGCCACAGGCTCAACAATATGCTAGATTCTATACATTTTCAGTGGTCTCATTAACATGCATCAGTTGAAATTAATGTGGATATTCTTGTATACGATGGCAACTTGGGGACATATGACTTTATGGTCAATTTATTCAACCGAAACAAAGATATGCATTGGAATGAATTAACTGTTTAGTACAGAGTAGAATCCAACAGCTATCACATGAAAAAGAAATCATAGTTTTGCATGCTGTTAAAATATGAATATTTTAAAGGATTACATGAAAAAAATATGAATATTTTAAAGGATTACATGAAAAATTAAAACATAAGGTAGAAAAGGTCTAGTTATTATAAGATGCATTAAGGAAGCTGTGAATATAAGGTTGAAAATACATTATTGTTAGGTTTTACTTCTCCAATTCTTGTGGAACAAAATCAGACTTGTAAAACAGTTTTTAGCTGGAAAACAAAGGCCAGATGAGTCCATTTGTCAAACTTTAGAGATTGATCTTTATCAGTTAGTGTGACATATAGACAATTTACCTGTGTGTCCTTGAAGAACTTTGAAGTATATAACAGCAAGAACAAGTCACTAATGGATGTGGTACATATAGATTTTTGACTATCACAATTTTCTTGATTCTTTTCACTTGAGGTGGATCTAGTAATATTTTTGCACCATATGTAATGGTTCAATAATAATCTAAATCACACTCCTCTTGTATTGACTTCTTACATTAGCCTCTGTATGATTATCAGCCTTTGTTTTCCTCAATGGATTGACTTGTTGCTCTATTCCATGTCATGGCATCAGAAAACAGCATGGCTTGCGGTCTTCTACATGTGTATACCTACAGGCATTGCCATTGGCTATGTATATGGTGGGCTGGTTAGTTTCTCTTATGATCTTACTTAACATTCTCTGTTATAATTATGATAAAATGTGGTTTGACATAGCACGAGTGTCAGATGTTTATATGATTAATTTTATTGTGATGGTTTATTGTGTTCAGTAATTGATAGTACCTTTTCTGGCCTTTTTGTGACATATGTTGAACAGTTACATAATGTTTAATCTTTATCTTCCTGTTTCTTCAGCAGATTTTTTTTCTTTGTTTGATATTTCCATCGTACCTTGCTTCATCAAACACTTTGGTTATATCACTTGAACATGGTTTAATTAAACCGAAGAGTTAAGAATGTGAACATAATAAAAATCTGTAGAATAATGTTTCAGTGGATGTAATTCATACCAATTCCATCAGAATGTATGGCAGAAGTAACTTGTTTCCAATTCTAGGTAATTGTGTGGCAGAGCTAACTTCTTGCCTTCTGAACTTGACTATACATATCCAAGCTTCTGAATTTTTCCATGTCATTGACACACTACCAGGAACTTCATGAAGCATGTATATCTTGTTTACTGGGAACTTTCATGAGGCATATGTATTTTGTTTCTGGAAGACTTTATGTTAACTTCTCTTATTGTGGCAAGTTTAAAATTTCAAAAAAAAGGAACTTTGACGCATGGTTCTATATACCATTTGAATTAGTCCTGCACCAATAGCAAACTTGCTGATGTCAATTGTCAAGTAGTGCTAGGTGCTAAAAGATGCCAAGGTTCCAAATGTCCCAGGTGCTAGGCATTAACCCAGGTGTAATGAGGCACTCACCAATATAAAACTTATAATAAAATATAATTTAGGATGAAGACAATCAAAACGATATAAATTAGACAATACATGAGTTTCATATCATTTATATTCTAAATATCACCACTAACATATCGAATTACATACATTTAACCATGAAATAAAGGTACTATTTCTGATTACCATGATTTAATATCCTAAAAATGCAGTGACAATCCAAGAGGTTAGTAGTAACAATCCAGTAATTAACTGTTCAGGATCAATAATCAAGAGTGAGGCTATAACTGTAGAGTGAGTGCAGAGGCGACAGTGAGGAGCAGCAGAGTTCAAATGCATTGAAGTCCAACGATGTCCTGCCGAGTGCAGAGGTGGGGGGTCATGGCTGAGTGTGGCTGGAGATGGGTGGTGGCTGAGAAGCATAGGAGCCGGGGGTGGGTGGCCATGCATTTCTTGGAGATGGGGTGGAGGTCATGCTATTGCCTGGCTATGTTGGATGAGGCATCATTCGTGAGGAGGGATTGTGTGTGTGTGTGTTGTGGGGGATGGGGTGGAGGCCATGCTATTGCATGGCTACGTCGGATGAGGCATCATCCGTGAGTGTTTTGGGGGGATGGGAAGAGGAGGTAGTTGGCAAGAGAGCAAAATCAGGGAGAGGCGTTGGGAGGGGGGAGGGGGGGTTTTGGTTGGTTTGGGGTTGGAAGGGGAAGGGAGGGGTGGTTTGGTGTTGGGAGCGCCTGCACCATGCGGTTGTTCGATGGCATCGGAGGACGCATCATCCATAAGGGTTTTGGGGGGACAGGGTGAGGAGCAGGTCATTGGGGCAATTTGGGCTCGCAAGAAGAGAGGGCACAATTGGGAATCCCATTTATTGTTTAAGCCAAACCATTTGGTTCGGTCTGTTTTAGGCTCAACATGGGGGGAGGGGGAAGGGTGAAGGAATCTGATTAATTGATTGAGTCAAACCATTTGGCTCAATCTGGATTGGACTCAATCTAGGGAATGTGACTCAATGCATTTGGGCCGACTGGCGCTTCTGCCTAGGTGCTAGCCTAGGTGGCGCACAAGCCCAAGCACCTCACCTGGTTTGTCATTAGGTGGTCAAGCAAGGCAATTGTCTAGTGATGGCCAGCATGGATCTGGTGCCGGAGATTTTAAACATCGTTTTTGCATCCGTTTTTAACCCGACCCATCTGATGATAAAACAAGCTAGGATCCTGGTAAATGATTATGTTTACATTTGTGATTTTCCAAAATAATTTTGCAGACTATGTGTTTGTTCATGCTTTGATTTTCTCCAAGATGCCAGATATTACAATGTATCTATTCCCCTCATTGACTGGCATAAAACATGCTATCCAATGTATCAATATATATATACACACACACACATATAGCTTCACAAGGCTTTTATAGATCTAGACAGAGAGGGAATAGCATGTTCTTAGACTTTGGCATTTTCAGTACTTAATGTGACTGATAAAAGCCTTGTGAAGCTAGATGTTTTCTCATGCATCTCTGAAGCTGGGTTGTTGTATATTGTTAAGTTATTTTCATTGTTCCGTGGAGAATTATAGCAGATGATCATGGGACTTCTATCACTCGATATAAGGATATTTTCAGCTGGAGTGTACTGATTTTTGTTCTGAAGTAGTAATCTTTAGTTTAGAAATTAGTTGCCTCCACGTTTGATATAGCTGCTCCAGCATGAAAAATGGTTATACGGTTGGACTTGAGAGAAGATTATGTTTCGCTTATAAGATGCTTGTAAAGTAAGATACCGAGTCAAAAGAGTGATTAGTTGGACTTATATCTGTAACCATTAATTTCTTGTTTTTCTTGAGGTTGTAGTCACCCATTGGAAATATTGCCTAGTTAATTGCCAAAGTTCATCTGTTGATTAGAACCAAGGTACCAAATACCTTGCATTGGTACTTATATGTATTTTTAAATTTTCTATCTGGTACAGTTATAAGCAACCCATCTGATGAACTGGTACTTATATATATTTTAAATTTTCTGTCCGGTAAGCACTGCACCACCTGTTAAGCAATCCAGTACAGTTTGCTTAGCACCTGCAATATATATTTTTTCAAATTTTCTAACAGTTAGGAGTGACAATTGTGTTCTTTTCCTTTGCATTTTTCTATTTTCTCATCGTTACATGTTCATGCATGCAGTCACTCCGTTTCATGCTCTTCCTTTCTCCGTTGTGCCATGTGTTGCCACCATGCCACAGCCACGAGCCTTTTTCTGCCCTGCTGCATTGCGGCCATCTCCTCTTCCTCATTTGGGTGGCCGTTCACTCCTCTGGCGCTTCTTCCTCTGTCTTCTCCTCCATTCTTCTTCTTCTTCTGCCAGTCTTGCTCTTCCTCCCTCCGTCTAGTGTCAGTACATCACCTCATACTAAGTTACTTAGTGGTCCAGCTGCTGATCAGTATTGGTATCAGATGGAGATTTTAAACTTTGATTAGAACATTGCCCTCATGCATGGCTTTTAATATGGTCCTCCTATATATGTTCCCACCAGTAGATATTTGAAAATGTAAAACTCACTTAAGCAGAGTGCTATTTAGGTGAGATAGATATATGCACAGATATTGGAAAAATGTCATGTGTTTTTAAATCATTTATTGAATAGGGAAAATCTCATTTTGTTTCTTTCTCTGGTATTATAAGGTTGGTAACCATCTTCATTGGCGTGCTGCATTCTGGATAGAGTCAATTTTGATGCTTCCATTTGCTATTTTAGGCTTCATTATAAAGCCTTTGCAGCTGAAAGGTAGTTACTTATTGGTAACCTCCGCTATATATATGTGGTCTGGTGCAAGTGGAATCCTAAAATACTTGTGTTTTAACATTTTAATATTACAGGTTTTGCACCATCTATATCAAAAAAAGCAGAGACTAGTGATGAAATAATTGTCCAAGATGGTGGTATGTTTCTACAACTGATATGCTAGTTGCATTTCATCTTTTATTTGTGGCTTGATTGCTTCAGATTGCAACTCTAGTCAGATAGGAAATCAACTTTGGTGACAAATCATTATTACAAGGAACAGTCATTGACTACTCCATGACACTCTTTTATTTGTAAACAAGGATTAAAGCTTTGACCATACCAATCAATACATTATTTCTAAGCAAAGATAAATGTTTCAACCATGGTTCGACTTACTAGTCCGTACTGGTGTACCGATCAATTGTCGGCATGGTATGTACCGAACTATACCAAGCTATGCCGACACATGATATATGGGAGCGTAGCGATGCACTACCCATACCAGTCCCCTGTCGGACCAGTACATACCAGCCATACCAAGCGGTATGCTGCGGTACGGTGAACCTTGGTTTCAACCATATCGGTCGATACAAATAGGTTTTTACTAGGCCCGTGGTTGATTTGTACATGGACCAAGCAATTTCATCTGGTTTAGTTTGGAACTGAACTTAACCTGTGTAAGCTTATGGCACCTTGCTTACCAAGTGGTAAGCTGACTACCATTGAACCTCCTTCTCGGCTTCCTTTCTCTTTGCTTGTAGTGGTCTGGTCAAACCAACTATTACCAACCTCTGCAAGTGCTGCCAAGAACACAAGGTTCCTCAAGTATTCCATGTTGTACTTGTAACTGAGATGTTTTTTCTTATTGTAAGTGAGATGTTTTGGGTTTGGGATTGTTTCCAGGTTTGGGCTGCCCATGAGACTTCAAAGGTGAGCTACAAGAGAAATGTGACACAATTAACCCTAGTGATGATAATATAATGTAGTGAATCTCTTAGTTCAATTTGAAACCAGTTTAACTCGTTTGCCTAAACAAGATACCAATAAAAAATGTAGACTGCATCGTGATTGGTCTGGTTCAAAATAAGACCACATTTAGTTCAATTGGGGGTATATACTACAAAATGCCCTGATTTCAATGCCAATTTTGTTTTGGAACAGAACTATGTTACTCAGTGCATATGCAAAATATATCAGTACTCAGACCCATAGATCTATCGGGGGCATACTATACAAACTGAAACATTTAAGTGACTTGTAGTTCTGAATAATGAGATTAACAACTTAATTTTTTTTTATTTTACAAGTAAGATAGTCTGGCAACTTTTATTGTGTTTGCAGTTGATAACAATTGGATACTGAATGCTGTCTGAAAGAAACAATTCTATACTAATTACATTTTATATGGGCTAATATTTTTTACAACATTGGCGATATTGGTTTTCTTGCATAATTATGCTGCCATCTTGAACCATACTATATCGGGCTTTAGATGTCAGTTAGTTTTTTTTTGGTTTCTACTGTGACATCCAATAATTTTTGTTTTGTTTCAGATGAACACAATGCCAAAAGTGAGTTGCAAGCTATTGATGAGGATGTATCTGCAAAAGCACCACATAGATTCTCCTCGTATGTTCTTGTATCAATCCTTTTTTGCTTCTTTAAGTAGAAATTATTAGCAAGAGTTTTTTTTTTTAAGAGGACGAGTTGATATAAGCAATGGTTACTTCTTTTCTGATTGTTTGTTCTCATGTTGGCTTTGCTATTATTGCTTCATGGTTATTGCAATATGATAAATTATTCCATACATCTTGGGCAGAACCACATAGTGGTTCATGAAAAATTAAAAAAAGTGATTTTTTTTATTGTCTATGATGTTCTTATTTTGAAATACAGAGCATTGGAATAGTTAGAAAGTGATTAAATTTCTTGAGTGTAAAATTTTGACTTTTAGCACCCATGGCTTGCTACATGGGATTCCTTGTATTGCAGAAGTGGGATTCTTTTACAATTAACTTTTAGTTGGGACAATTGATGCTCAAGAAGGTCTAAATCTACACAGTAATATGCTTGATTTGGTTCAGGATGTATGAGAAACTGTAATGTTTAAGGAGGATGATAAACATGCAAGAATTTAGTAACTAATTAAAATGATTAATAATTCACAGTTTTCAAGAACAATTATGTTTTCTTACCTTATTGTTGTTTGTAAATTATAAAATTTTCAACATCCTATATGCTGTATGTTATTTGGTGATGCTATCTTTCTATTAATGAAAGCTTAAATAATATTAATTTTGAACTTGTGTCATGGAGAAATACCTTGGAAACCAAAGGTTCTAGATTAAATTAAGACTAAATTCTGTGATATAATTTAAATCTTTGGCTGATAGGACTATGATTGAATATATTAGATGAAATTTTATTCAATAATTTAAATCTTCACCGATGGGACTAAGATTGAAAATAGAAGTTTTAGGTCTGTTGTATGTAGCTTCAACCACGACCATGGTTTGGTTCAAACCAGAATCAATCTGTTAAGAATAAAAATCAAACCATGCTTCTGAACTTGAACCATGTTCTGTCGGTTCAGTTTTGGTTCTTGGAACTTGGAACCTGAACCACAGTTCCAGGTTGGTTCCAAACCAGCTAAGAAAGGAAAAAGAAAGGAATTAAGATGCAAATGGATTCCATAGTGTGGTGGTTAACACTTCAAACTCAAATTCTAATGACCAGGGTTTGGATCTTGGTTAAATCTGTTTATTTTTTCCTTTTTTATCAATCAGAATCGATGGTTCGAACTAGAACCAAAATTGGTGGTTTTGGTTCAAATTCAAAGTCTAATGACCTGGGTTAGAAACTTAGTGAATTTTTTTTATCCTTTTTTATCAATCGGAACTGACGATTTGATGGTTTTGGAACCGGAACAAGTGGGAACCAGAACCAGAACCGCTTAGAACCAGTTCAGTTTCAATTCCAGAATAGTGGTCAGGTCTACTTGTATGTATTATTCAATTGTTAAGATATCATTCATAAAGTAAAAGGTCGATTGTTAAATAGTGAATGCTATAATATTTACGTGATCATCGGGTGCCCCTTAGATTAAAAGTAAAGTTCTATCTTGTAGGGTAGCCACACTTTATGGATCTGGATATTGGATGGTTTACGAAACATGCACAAAAACTTTGTAATCCAAATGAGAATGATGAGGTAGATGTATGGGGTTTAAAGAAGGTAAAAGAAAATGTTTGCATTCATGAACAATTAGATGTAGCTTTCCTATAAAAATTTTAAGCATTACTTTGTTGTTTCCCTTTCAAAAATACCTTGCATCTGAACATCATTTGATATATTTATTCCAGATTATTTGAACACTTTGAGGAAAGAGAAAAGAACTGGAGGGAGAGATTTGAAGAGACCATTGACAATATCTCTTTAATTTTTTAACTGTTAAGTCTTGAGACAAAAAATGAATAGTTTTCCTTTGTTCTCTCTGAAATAGTTTTAAGAACCAAAAATAACAAATTAAATAATTATTCTCTTTTGATCTTTTATTAATAGTTTGCCAAACTTTAATCCTCCAATCTGTATTGTCTGATCCAGGCGATCTGATTCAGTTCTTTTTTCCCTGAATGGGCTGAACCTATTAGTGATACGGATTTTTTGTCCTTGTAGGAATGATGTTGTATGCAGTTGTTTTTTTAGCTTGGACTTTTAAGATTACCTTTTTTTTCTAAGCGGACAATGTTGTGAGGTGTATTGCTGCTATTTCATTAAGGTTTTTCTCTCGTAGAAGGAAAAGGAGGAAAGGGATATTATGAGGGGTTCCAAATGCAATATTAAGATGGAGATATGTATTGGTCTATACTCTATAGTATGGTTCGCCTTACCGGTCCACATCTATGTACCAACTATCGGTACAGTACGTATCAAGCTGTACCAAACCATACCGAATGTATTGACACACAGTACATGGGGGCGTACTGATGTACCACCCCATACCAGTCCCTTATAGGACTGGTATGTAACTGCTTGTACCGAGCGGTACGCTGTGGTATAGCAAACCTTGGTCTATAGACTCTATACCAATACAGTAGTGGTCCAGTAGGTTATTGAAACTGGTATCGGACCGAGATTGAAATTTCTGATCCTTTTTTTTCCCTTCTTTGCGACAGTATTTTTACTTTGATGAAAATTATGTCATAGTCCATCATAGGTATATTGCCACTTGTTTGATTGTTGTTACTTCGCCAGATGGACCATCTTTTTGAGATAATGCAGATATTGTCATCCACTATATGATAATAACAATTTAATGATTGAAACTGACCCTTGTTAAGTTGGTTTTTTTTTCTTTTTTAGAGTCGTGGAGTAGTTATTGGCTTATTGGTTAATTTAACCAAATCAAGCTTCGTCTACTTGTCGTCTTCATTATCTTAGCTGACAACCTCACAATTGCAGATTATCAGAGTTAAACATGAACTTTTGATTTGGCTATCATAAGGAATGTTTTACTTCTCCATATAAATGATATTTATTTGATTTGCTATTTCCCTGATTGAGGTAATTTATTGACAGTGAATTTTTTTTTTTTTGCTTTTGACTTTTTGCAATCTAATTGTTATGTTTGTTTATCAAATTAATGTTGATTTAATGGTGTTGACAGGATTGTGAGTCAAGTTTCAAGGTTTTGGAAAGATATGAAAGTGCTTTTGTTAGATAAGGTTTATGTCATAAATGTTTTAGGTAATTTATTCAACATGTATTGAACTCCAGTCAAGTTTCTTTAAATTATCTATTCATTTCTTTAATAAGGTTTATAATCATGACTTATACAATTTGTATGCACTAATTGACATATATGGTGTACATGTTTACTGAAGTTGGCATTCTCCTTGTCCATGACAACTGTTATAGTGCTATTATTGAACTGATTTTGTTTTTCTTAGTTGCAGCTATGACAACTTTGTTGATGAATGTATACCCAGTTCCTTAAAGTACCAAAAAAATTATTCAGGAAGTTGATATGTATAGTAGCTTATGGATCAGGATATTGGAAGATCAAGGATAATTAATGTAAAAGCTGCATCTAGGCATTATCATCATAGCCAAAGTTATCAACTCTAACTATTGTAAGCCAGGAAACAAAGCTATATTTGACAGGAAGCTTTCTGTGGAAGTTACAGCATCATCAAGAGGGTCAGGAAACTATCAGGGGGATAGAACTCAAAATATTCACATTAAAACTAAGAAAGGTGTTACTCCAGAAAATCATATGCATGGTCTAGATTCCCAAGTTTTTGTTGATGGATCACCTGTTGAAGTACCTATATAGGTTGTGTTTGTGTAAATCAACAATTTAACAATGATGCAAGAAACTTAATCAAAAGATGATTAACTAGAAAATGTGGATGAACATAAAGGAAGAAGCAAGTTCAGATGCAATTTATCATGTTCAAGGTGTGGTAGAAAAAAGGAAAAGAAAATTAGAATTTTTTTTGTCAATGTGCAATTGAAATTGGAGCATATTATTTGATTAGCTTTAGGTATCCTAGGAGAATTTATCTCCTATATGGTGGTTTTGAATAAAATATCGGTGATGCACATATTGGTTTGATCAGTTTGTTTCCTTCTTGTTCTAGGATGACAGTTGATGTCATGCCAAGGGTGTGCTGCAGGTTATTGCTTTCACAGCTTATGCTATTGAGATGAATTATCATATATGAGACATCCTTTGATTAGCATCTATTTTAGTTGTTGGATGAGAAAATATTGGTGATACACATCTATTTTTTCAGCTTGAAACACAGGGTGGTCCAGGTTAGATTCATGAGAATGTATAGAGTCTATAGACTATATAAAGACATGATAGATTCATGATAGGTCTTAGATGGTTCTAGGTTAGTCAAATATGGTTGTGGATTGAATCTGGTTGTATTATCTAATTTTTACACTTCAGGATTATTTTTTGTCATTTTTAATGAATGCTTTTGAGAGTATAGTATGCTGTCTTTTGAATTTCTACCATTCATTGAATTAATGCTTTTTAGGTTAGTATACTGCCTCGTGCCTACTAACCTAGTTTCTTTTTCCTTGACCTCTAGTTGGTTTAGTTCTAAAATTCAAAAAAAAAAAAAAAGAAGAATCTGAGGTGCAGCCAATTTTCTTATGTGCGAAAACCCATCAAGCATGAGACCCTACTAGACGAAAATGGAATATCTTCTATTAAGTTTTATGTTCTTTATCATACTGTTTTTTCTTTAATGTTGTATTTGTGCAGTTTATTGAATATTTCATATCTGGCTATGAGTTAAATTTTTAATTTTTTTTCTATTTGCTTGATTCCATTTTTTTCTGAATGGTATTAATGTTAAAATGGCTAAAAAACTAAAAACTTAACCTTTGAACGTCGTCTGTCCCTCTCTTTGATTTTTAGCTTAAATCTGATTGGCTATTCATGCCAAAAAATCATAAATTTCTTATTACCAAATTTCAAAATTTTGCATAGTTTACACTATTCTACTACAAGTTTCTCTTGATGAATGTTATTGAATTTCTCCTCAAAGGAATTATTTTTACCATAGTTATATTGATGTAATTCTATTGATCTGGAGGTAAGGCCTGTTGATAAATTAAATGGATATTAGGTGTCAGTCAAAATGTGAATAGTAACTTATTCAACAATGTTACCAAATAACAATGATTAGAGATGATAGAAGGTATATGCCAATATACAAAGTTTCTTGTTACCCTACCCATCTACCAGGTTGAAACCAGTATTTAAAACCTAGATAAGAGTATAAAGATTCAGAGAATGATTGCTCAAATAGTATTTGACCTTTAAGATTATGATAATCAATGAGGAAAAAGATTTGAAGAATTAATGAGAAACTTGAAGAGGACAAATATAGCTTTCAATGAGCATTCTTTCTGATGAAAATGCAGGGTTCTGCCATCTTACGAAGGATATAATTAATGAATGGAAGAAAAGAGAACAAAATAAAACAAAAAACAAATAATAAATTACTAAGTTTCCCATTGGTTGCATTTTTGAAAATTGCCGACTTTTGCAATTGTTATCATATCTCATTTGCTGATTTATAAGTTTCCTCCTCTGCAGGTTATATTGCATACAATTTCGTTATTGGAGCTTATTCCTACTGGGGCCCGAAAGCTGGTTATGATATCTACCATATGGTAATTTACAGTACGCAGCTTTTATAAACTTACCTCGTTCATAAAAACTCATGGATATTGAAGGGTACTCAGTTGCATAGCTGCTAAAGTATTTACTTTTCTCCTTACTAAGTTGTAGCAGCTTTACCTGCAACACTTTTATTTTAGTTTCTTGACTTGTGTGGTCCAAGGACTTGAGTTTAGCCATTTTGTGTACTTGTTGGTCTGTCACTAGGACGTTATGTGCCAGTGCTGGTAAGGTTTAGTATGCCAGTCTGTTACCAGTTTCAAAAGCAGATTGTATCACTACATACGAGTTTGTATGTGTAAAAAGCAAATAAAAGAACTGTTGCATTATTGAAATACAGCTAATGTTGCAGTATCCACGCGTACTGATCTCTGTCACACTGGTACTTGCTGCAGTATGCTCGATATACTGTGGCATTTGATGCCTTTGTTGTTTGTAATATACATTTTTGATTCGTTCAACCAATCCCCTGCCAACTTTTCCATGTGCTGCCATTGTGTTGAACATGGTAATTACATATTAGCTGGTATTGCACAAAACTTAGCATGGAGGCCCCACTTTATTCCTTGGAGACAGCACTAAATCATCAGCTGGGTCTTGCATTAATAAAATTCTTGAATGAATTGTGTTGTCTAAGAGTAAAACCTTTTTTATGGTGTCCTCTTTGTTGATATTTGTTTACTTTCAGAGCAATGCTGACTTGATGTTTGGGGGAATCACAATTGTTTGTGGGATCTTTGGAACTCTTGCTGGTGGATTTGTTCTTGATCTCATGGAGTCTACAATCTCAAATGCTTTTAAGGTATATTTATTTCCATGATGAGGTGCTTGGCCTCTAAATTTGCACTGAAAAGTACTTGCAATTCTTGGTGCATTGAGTCATCATTAATAATTATCCTGCTTTCTCACTATTATTATTTTTTATAACTCCATGTTACTTTTGTTTTTTGCCTCATGTGATGGTAAAATTTCTACCAAGTCTTGGCTTTATAAAGCAAAGTTCTAAATTTCGGGTATTGGGCCCATGCCAACCATATCTAGATCGTTATGGGTTTAGTTTGTACTGATGGCAAAGAAGAAGAGGAAGCAGCAACAAAGAGGATGAGGAGGCGAGGGGTACCAGATGAGGGTAGGGGCTGGCATGGTGATGGGTGGGTGAGAGAGAGGTGCCCCCAGGGGTGAAGTACATAGTTGGCTACATGGCATAAATATATTCCTCATTTGACAGTCAATCGTTCATCTTAAATTTCAAGCTTTAAACTGTATGTTGAGAGTAAACTAAATAGAAGCATGTAGCACTTGACTGGTAAGTATCTTTTAGATTTGAGATTAAGGTTCATTTTATTGTCTTAAATTTGGCTTAAAGAGAAAGAGACTAGATTATAGAATTCATATCCACCATAGACAATGTCATGATATTCTCTCTCGCCGCAACTCTAAAACTGACAGATGAAAGTTCTCTGTCCTTCATGTTTATGGACTGATTAGGAGTTGTCTTTTGTAACATATAGTATCTTCTACTAATTTAGTTTTTTTATAGTGTTGTTTTAACTTGGAAAGCAAATATGCTTTCAAACTATTATGGGATGATATTTATTGAGTTTTTTCTACTAAATATGTTTTGTATGCCAAAACACATTAGCACAGGTTCTGGAGATCTTAATTCTTAACATGATAAATACTCGCATTTATACTAATGCAACCATATAGGAGTTGATCTACAACATTGGTTATTTGTGTAAAGTTTTCTGGCACAGACAGACAGAAGATAAACATCAGCTATTTGTGTAGGGTTTTCTGGCAACTTGAAAAGATGATAATTTGTCTAAAGTGGTCAGTGAATCACTTTCCATATCCATGATGATGAGGTTTCTTAAATTATAGTACATATTGACAACATGTCTGGGAGATAACTTGTTTATTTGTGTGCCTTTTTTTTTTCGTAATGATCTCATTCCAGGTGTTGTGTTTTCTTGTAGGAGTTTCACCAAGTGATCATAGTGTATTACTAGTCTATATTGTCAAATAAGTTTATTTTTGTGTTTAAATTTCAGTATGTGTACTATAAATTTTTGATATATCTCTATTTGGAAAATGACACATTAAATGCTGTCAATGTCATTCTTTGCAGCTTCTTTCTGGAGCAACCTTTGTGGGGGCTATTTTTTGTTTCAGTGCTTTTTGCTTCAGAAGCCTCTATGGTTTTATACCATTCTTTGCAGTTGGAGAAATTCTTGTCTTTGCCACACAGGTATACAAAATTTATCTTTGAGCACTGGGATTATCATATTTGGTTATTTTCAACTACCTAAAGTGTGTCATCGGCTCCACTGACATTACTGATCCCAACAACAAATCAGAACATGAAGCTTTTACTTAAATTCAACACATTGCACCTGCTGCTTGAACTTCCATATTCCAATAAAAGATACATACTGGCAATTCTCTGATGAAACACAGATTGCTGTGAAAACTTTGCTGATTTTCAACTTTTAATGTAAATAGTGTTGTCATTTTTTCTTTTTTGGTGAGCTCCTGATACATCGGGAAGCACTTCCAACTTCAGATGCAGTAATGTTTCTGACTATATGTGTATTACTCAACCTTGCCAATAGATAAAAAAAAAGAACTTTGCTCTTGGCAACTTTAAGAGATTTTGTAGGTCCTTTTTCCATATGTCTATGCCCCTAATTATATTAAGAACCCTCACTAACCTGTCTAGCCTAGCAACTGGATGTCTCAAGGAAGATAGACTCTTTGGTCCCACAACGTACTCAGATCTAGAGTTGGAACCAAAACAATGATTAACATATGAACCTATTAAGCCCATCATTTCAATCTTGCATGGATCATGTCTATGTAGGTAGACATTTCTTCTATTCACATGACCCTCTCAAAGTTGCCTACGATATGAATGACAAGGATCTGCCTCAGTGATTTTTCTCTCCACTTTGTTCCCCCTAAGTCATATACCATTACTAAGTCAATATATTCCACCATAGAGACTGAAGGTTTTTTTTTTTCTACCCTCCTTTCTCCCTTGTGAACCCAAGAATCCAACCTCAATTCCTCTTTGTTTCACACTCCACTTTTCCTTTCCTAAAGAGCTTTGTCCAAAGCAACCCATGATCTCCTTTCCAGATTTTCTCCAGTTTTCAGTGACATGAGATCATTGAAGATACCATGTTGAATTGACCCACGGTTTTGGCTCTTGGTTCTCTGGATAGGTGTAACTTAACAACTAATACATGTATGTCGTTTTTCATCACTGCTTCTACTCCCAGTAAAATGCTTGCTGTTTATGCTGTTAGAGCTTTCCAGTGGATTCAGAAGCATCCAAGTTTTGTGAAGTTTGCTGCTACAATTTCTATCATGTCAACAAGCAAACCTACCCGAATAAGTCCTGATTGATCTTTTAACAGCGTGATTCACATGGTTCTGCAGGGTCCAGTAAATTATATATGTCTTCACTGTGTCAAGCCTAGCTTGAGGCCACTATCAATGGCTATGTCTACTGTCTCTATTCACATATTTGGGGATGTTCCATCCTCACCCCTGGTTGGCGTTCTGCAGGTATGTTTTTTTGTGTCTCTATTCACAAGTATGTTTTTATAGTCATAAAGTTTATCTGAATGAAGTGTATTTTATATCTGTGATGTCCTAAACTAAGCTATGGAGAAATTAAGCGTGTCATCATGAAACTATAATACTTTAAATATTTAAACCTTGTTAATAATTAAAATGAGCTCAAGTATGTCATAGCTGTATAACAATATTATTGCAATATTTGGACCTAGAAATAAGAAAATGCCATTTAGGATATATTCTGACCATGCTTGTACAGGTAACCATTGGAAACTGCAGACCCATCAAAGTCAGTGAGCTGAAAAAAAAAAATCCATGATGATACTTTAGTGGTGATATGCCCTAATAATTGAAAACATACCAACATATGAACGATTATGATAAATTGCTAATGATAAACTGTTTCTGTCAAAGGTCTGCTAACTTCAGCTATTAGTGTCACACTCCACTCAAATTTTTTGTACTAATGTATTCAGAAAGTTTATAAATATAGATTGTGGATAAAACATGAAACTTGATCCATGGTCGAGCGAAAACGGAAGAGAATAAATTCAATTACGAACAGATCTGGTTGTATTTTCTATAACCTAGAATTTGGTGATATTACAAATTGCCCTCTACTTGGATGTGCATGATTTTTAGGAGGAGAAACATATACAGTTCAATCTTGGAAGGCTTTAGACGCAAAATTTCACAAAATATATTTTTTTGAAAAAATACATCTGTTTCTTTTTCTCATTCTGAAATGTGGAGCCCCTACCCTCTGATCAAACTGCTCCCTTCACTTGTACACCAAACCATCGTATGTATAACAATGTTGGCATCCAGGGTCTTCCTTTAAGGTGTTAGGTTTTGTTTCCTGATATTATAGTGATTCTATCACAATTCTTGTGAATTGGTTTAAATGAATATTTTTTTTATTGAAAGCTTTAGAAATTTTTGTGGTAATGTAAGTTTCTTTTCTTTATTTGGAAGAGAATACCCATTTTGTCACAGGTTGCTAAGTCTCTGTGAACAGTAGATTGCCTTGTGATCATTGAAATTCAAATAAATGCTTTGCTGTTGATTGATGTGATATATGACTTCCATTTTGATATTTTTCAAAGTCGTATGCTTCAGGAGGCCTCTTTTATAGTTTGGTTATAAGTGTATGTTAAACATCCTGATATGAAGATTGCAAGTATTTCAAAAAGATCCTTGAGCTTTCTTGGGGTTATAGAGCTATAACTATTATTGTGAGTTTAAGGCTAGAACTAGCACAAATATTTTGCAAATAGGTCAACATGGATTAATCTTAAAAACCCAACTGTACTTTTCTTATGCTGGAGACCACTGTGACTGTTACCGCTTTGTCTATTTTTAGTTACTCTTTTCCTTTTTCTTCGATATGATGGTGACTTGTTTTGGATGTTGGTGCAGGACTACATCAACAACTGGAGAGAAAGTGCTCTCATACTGACATCAATCCTGTTTGTTGCGGCAGGAATATGGTTTATAGGTTTGTTGCAGACACTAATCTTCTAGACCATAAAATGTTTTCTTCTAGAGCTTGCCTGTAAAATGATTTATTGCTATCAATTTATCAAATCACACATGCTAAACACTTGTTCTTCTTGCATGTTGAACAGTTTGATTAAGGGATTATATTATATATCATGTGCATTTGCTGCAGAGTGCCTATTAATTACATGAATTATCTCCGTTCTCATGGAAGAATCTAATATCTACAGTAGGATTTACTTCATCCAATGTAAATCTATAATTTTCGTACACATTTTGTATGTTTTGTTGCTAGTTCTTATATTGGCATATTTGTCACCAGAGCATTAGTTGTAAGTCTCTGAATGATTCAGTCTTTAATTTTTGTATGCATTTTGTATGTTTTGTTGCTAGTTCTTATATTGACATATTTTGTCACCAGAGCATTAGTCGTAAGTCTCTGAACGATTCAGTCATTTATTGTCTTCTCTCTACATATGTTCTCATCCACAGACATTTTTAGTTAATTGAACCCATGTTCTTGCTTTGCTGCTTCTAATGCAAGAATTCTACTACTTGGTTTCATTTTCAACTACTTGAACAACTAATCCAATTGCATTATGGGCAGGTATCTTTCTTAAAAGCGTAGACCGCTTTAATGAAGATAGCGAACAAGGTGTTCCATCCGTTGAGAGGTCAAATCGGAGGCCACTACTTGATGTTAATGTCGAGACATCAGAAGAGTCTGCCTAAGACTCATAAAGTGTCGGGCAAATTGCTCTTCCGTTTGTTGCTTCACACGGGTATACGGATGAAGGCATTTCTCAATCAGTGTGGAGACAAAGATCACTCTTATCTCTTATTATCATTTTCCTTTGGTGCTCGTTGCATCTGTGTATATCACTATAATTCCACACAGTCGGTTTATTTGTGTAGATATTTCTTCGACAAGGTTTTTACAGTTTGTTGATCACACTGATATAGTGCAATCCAAGGATGTGGCTGTTCTTCAATCATACATAGTGCCATCCACACAACCAATTAATGAGGTTTTGATCTGGAGATTACTCTTATTGGATGTGATCTATAACAGCCAAGGTACAAGCAACACTTATTCGATGGATGTTCGATGAGATCATTCATCTTTAGCTATGAGATATTGATGTGCCATTCGGATTTGCCAAGTGGGAAGAACAAAGGGTTCGGTAACATCACGGGAAGTCTTGGTACCGTTGTTGTCTTCTAGACTTACCACGATGAGCCTTACGTCTTCTTTATTTTGGTACTACTCTTGTTTTCTTCTTCTTTTTTTAGACGATTATATCATCTAGTTATCGTTTAACTTGGGTCATAGTGGAATCTCAGAAGGCTTGAAATAAATTTGGATCTAAGAAACACAATTATGAGGTTAAAAGAGGGCTAATTACATAGTATCCATGTAGTAAGTTATCATTGGCGTTTCGATATCTACTTTGTTTTTAAGTTAATTTTTATAGTTATAAAAGTGAAACATTAAAATTTATTTATTCTAACGATGTAATAAATAGTAAAATGATAATTTTAATGTTCGATGATGAATGGTGGTATCGTTAGTGTCAATGTTGACATAGTTACCTAGCCATCTCATGGAGGCAGGTGATGTTGTGGTCAGCAGCAAGTCTTTGTCGTAGATGTTGTGATGACCATTTACATTTGTGTCAATACTGACAGATGTAGAGTGGTGCGAAACGAGCAATGATGAAGTTAACGACACACTCCTTGTGGAGACGAGTGGTATCGTAGCGAGAGTGGGTCTTATCGTCAGCGAAGACGGCAAAGCAACTATATCGGTGTCGACGTCAACGACGTCGTTATCCAGTACCATCGGTGTTGTCCATCACCAAATATTTAAATTCTTATTTTCATCGATAAAACTAGCATCGTTATGATAAATAGATTTAGATGTTTCACATTCGTACTACAGAGATGTCAATATAACTGTTTTAAGTGTAAAGACCAAGACACTAAAAATAACTAATAATCTGAATTAGCCCGATTAAGAATCATGTTCGATTTACGTACTTGCTCTTCGTAAGCCTTTATCAAATGTTGGATTGTCTTTTGGTTTTGGTATTTCTTTAATCTTTTATCAATGTCTATGATCGTGATGTGGATATAACAGCAGCAGTTCCAATTTGCAGATACACAACGTCATAGACCAATATCTCACCAACAGCTTCAATCTCACAATAAACACCTCAATAAGATATAGTTGCCTTCATCTGCCCATGAAGCATAGTGATCGGTGCATAGGATGAATAATGTATCAGAATCCAGCTGACGTAGGTTGCTAAGTGAGCAATTAATTCTGGCATAAAACAATGCCACAGTACTTGAAAAATCATATTCAAACCTAATTCTTTATTGCCGAAATTCGTGAATGATAATCTTATTAATTTCAAGAAAGCAGTAACAGAATTCTTATGTATAGTAGTTACTGACAAGAACCCAAAAAACCAATTGGGCTAATTATATATATCTTTATAGTTAGACCTCTTTAGCATTTTGATTCTTAAACTTAAAAAATTTATATTAAAATTTCTATAATTATGAAATTAAAATAACTAGCTCCATTTACTCTAATGTAGTAACAACGGAAACATAAATATGATAAACAAAAAAATAATTTTAATATCATAATTACGTTTTTGATTGTGAAACATAAATATGATAGACAAAAAAATAATTTTAATATCCTAATTACGTTTTTGACTGTGACGGGTGACGACATCGCTAGAGGCCATAGATGATTGTTATGAATGAGGAGGAAGAGGAACGATAAGATATGAGATAAAGAGACAGGCAGAGACCGTGGCATATACCAACGTTCTGCAATTACATTAACGTTGCTCAACAACTACGTCGATGCTGATGCAAATGCAAAGCGACGCTGCTTTGCATCTATATTTTTTACTACATCTGCTTCTACACCGATACAAATGTCGAGCGATGCTCCGCATGTACATCAATACCGACATAATTATCAAGCAATGACATATCATCCTCTTCCTCCTCTCCCTTTACCTCTTCTCTTATCATCGCTCTCCCTCCTCATCCATAACAACCACTCACAACCCCCTCTATAACATTGTCGTCCTTCACCATTTACCTATCATTTTTGTACTTTCATCGATAAAACCAACAACATTAAGACAAATAAAATTAAATATTTTATTTTATAATTATAATTATTTTAATATAAATTTTTAAATCTAATGATCAAAATACTAATAAGGATCTAACTATAAAATACAATATATAACTAACCCAAACTCATTCGAAGACAAGGGGAGAGCAAGCAAGAAAACCATACACATCAACAGCATGTGCAGCCTAAAACCACAGAATCACGTGAGACCAAGAACCATAGGTGAGAGATCATGTAAGTAAATTGTTGAATACTAGATATTGTTTTTCTTTATTTTTCGTCAATTCGACTGTTCGTTGTATTGGAAATGCAGCATCAACAGTTGATAAAATATTTCTTGCAAAGGGTGTCTCGAACGAGGAGAAAACACGACACCATAGAGTACAAATTCTAAAGCTTGTGAAGTACATCATAAATGAAGGTGCAGCTCTTGACAGTCTTCGCAATGAAAATTGTTCAAACAATCTTAAGTTATGTACTTGTGGATGTCTGCCTGAGTTTTCCTTGTAATACTATACCAGCTTCATCTGCTATGTGTTTCTTCTTAGTAGCCATCTGCACACCAGGAAACAAAGTTCACAAGGTGAATTGTAGAAATTTGCCATAGTGAAGTTCAATACTTCAGATTCTTGAAGAAACAACACTTGTAATGAGAATAAAAAAAAACTAGACAGCTGAGATCAATGACTTGAAAGTGAATGTGAGGCAGGCAAACCTCTAAAAGGATTGCTGAATACAAGAATCATTTACATCAATAATTATCTCAGAAAAGATTCAACAAAAAACGTAGATCAACAAATGATATGCCCATATCAATGGCAGGAGGATTTTATAAAATGTATGGACATAACAACAACAAAACAAGATTGAACATATAAAAAAGGTAAAATGAAAAAGGCTTCTATAAGCTCATTCCATATTTACAAATGACTTATTTTATACAAACACGTATGCCATACAGACAGTAATCATATTTTGTAACTTGCAGACAGCCCTGGTTCAGATCTAAATTAATGAAAACTGCACCATAGACAAAAAACGTCGCCTTTGATCTGATCCCAATCTAAATACATTAGTTTAGGCCATAAGATAAATATGAACTAAAGGAATACAGTATGTTTTAAAGATGCTAACACTTGATATAACAAGAGAGAGAGAGAGAGAAGAGAGAGAGATGGAACATACGTCCGTGAGTTCATCATGATTTGACTTCAGCAAGGAAAGTTTTCTCTCACAATAGTCTTTTCCTTCAGCCATGGTCTTCTGCTATGAATAAATATGATATAAGTTAGAGAGAGCATCACAAGAAGAAAGATAGGGTGAGAACACACACATACAAGGGGAAACTTATGCAAGTTGTTCTTGGTTAAAATGGATACAAAAATTATGAGCAAGGAGAAATAACAAGATATTTTTTATTAAGTGATCTAGATCAATATAGTGTAATCAAAATATGGGACCATATTGAAGCTGGATGAGCTTTTCTACTTTTCAAAACCCTTTGAAGGGTGATGCTTCTTAATCCAGTATATATTATTAGTTTCCCCCAGAACTTGTCCCTGAAACACCTTTTGGTTCTGGATTGGAAGAAGCAGAAGTTAAGATGTTGTAGAAGCACGGTTTATGTTTTCAAAAGGATAACCTACCAGGAAATCATATGACTCTTAAATTTGGGCAGGTAATCTTCAAAATTAAAAGAGACATAATATGGTTAATTTCAGCACTAACAGCTAGACAGACATTCCTTTTGCCTTTGGAAGGAAAGAACCCTTTCCTAATATCAAACAATTTGCATCATTATGGTATCATCGGAATATAGATATTTATAAAACAATCAAATTCTTTTCTCAATCTATCAGCTCCAGCAAGAAAAAGATATTCCATGCACCATATGGATGAACATTATTGCCACTGGATTTAGTAAGAAAAACAGATAAGGATTGGACAGTCCATCAGAACAATAACTTATTTAATGAGATTTAACTGAGTAGCATTATCAACACTCAGAAGGGTTCAGGCTCATGCAACCAGGAAAGAGCTATTTAAAATTCCCTTAATGATAGGAATGAATCTACTGGAAGAAGAAGATAAACTTTTAAACAGAATCCTGAGGATGTCTCCGAAACACAAACTAGCTAGAAAACATGTGAAATGCAGTTCCTAGTAATGGAACCCCCAAGTATTAGATGGGCCTCCTGTAGCATAATGAAGATGTTGGTTGTTTGAAACCTCCCTCTCTATACACCATTGTCTTAAATTCTTATTGTTCCTTTTCTCCTCGAAGATGATTTCCACTAATCAATGTGGACTATGAATAGCCTTGAATTTGAATAACTTCCATCTATAATACAGGTCCTGACAAAACACCTTCCACGGTAGATACTTCTTGAAGTAGTTAAGACTGTAACTTTGAACAGAACTACAACAAGCAGATGATGAGTTTCCTCGACACAATCCCAAGGTACGTCCATGCTCTAATTAAGATCAGATGATGGAGGAGATCTCCAACTCATATAGGACAGAGAAAGCAACCAGTGTGAAGATAACTATATGATTCTGCATGCCTTCCAACTTTGTTCAGGAGCCTAAGAAAGCAACTGCAAATAGAATTTTTTTGGCGGAGGCATCTATAACAGGATACAAAAACTTCTCTAAAACCCTGTAGCGGCGCCCAAAAACCCATCTTTACCACAACCAAACCAAGAAAGCAGTTGAATGAGTGCATCTCTAACAATTAGCAGGAGAACAAGAAGAACCTCGATGAAGTATCCGGTTCCAACGTCGACGAGAACCTTCTCGGAATCATCGAGCGTACCGGGAACATAAAGAGACGCCGTGAGCGGGACCAGCAGCTTCTTCCCTGCAAAGCGATAACAGGGTGTCACGCACCACCATAACACGGGAACGCGATGCCAGAGCGAGGAAGAGAGGGCTGGCGGCACCTTGAGGCCGGAGGGACAGGTCGTGGAGGGCGGCGGCGGCGACCTCGAGCCGCGCAGCGGCGTTGCGGATCTTGGTGAGGCTGTCCTGCAGGAGATTGACCTCGAGATCGGACTGCTCCTTGAGGGATCTTAGCTGCTCCAGGCTCAGCTTCTCCATGTCGGAAGCCCTAATCGCAGCCCCGGCTCCCTTCGACCCATGGCTCGCCATGGTCGAACCCCGTCAAACATTAATAAGTGCATAGCAATTAAGATAACTGAAGGATATATCGCACAAAATACGGCCATTAAAATGTTTAAGAAAAACAAAATATATTGCGGTGAGCGTGGATCGAACACGCGACCTTCAGATCTTCAGTCTGACGCTCTCCCAACTGAGCTATCCCCGCTTGATGAGTGTTTAAAATTATATGTGATATAGTAATTTTTTCCTTCCTTATTCCGCTCTTCATTGTTCAGTGTGCCCTCAAGCACAAAGGCGTGGCCGACGGGCACGTCGAAGAGGATCTCGAGAACAAGAGCGAGGCGCTTTCTCAAGGTCAACCGCATCTACAAGAAGGTGACGGTTCTTGTGGTGGATGGAGAAGACGCCGCTCTTGTGCTCTTGCATGGAGGCCTTCGTCAAGGAGACGATGATCCCACTTGATGCGCTCCAAGAACGTCTTCGGGTTCTTAGCGAGAAGGTTTCTGCGTCATCTGGAGGTTGATTTATGTGACTCATATGCTGCTTTAAATTTCTGTAAGGGGATTTGAGCCTCAACTATCTAAAATAAATATAATTCTACCGGATAAATAATATATTTGATAAATAAATCATTTATAAAAAAATTTAAATTAAGTTGAGCTAATTTTAAAGATTTTTTCAGTGACTAAATTGTCCTCGTGACTTCACAACCCTCTCACCCTAACAATACACATAACATTCGTTTTTTAGTGCCGCGTGTACCGACAAAGTCGTCATATGAAATAGTGCCGTTCCATTTTGGCTTGGTTCCTCCTATGACTGGATCAAGGTCGGTCTCTCTCGTTGATATCTAAGCCGTCTTGTTCTTCTTGGAAGGTACACAGTCTCTGTAGGAACAGTAAGTCTCAATCGGCGATTGTTCCATCATTTGAACTCTTCTACACGTCAAGCAAAACATGACAGACAGATTGGAAAATTCAGCAACTGTTCCATCATTTGAACTCTTCTTCTTCACGCCTCTTGATGTGATTCGCTACTCCCGTCTACTTGGGAAGCAAGTTTCTTGGTTGTTATCTACTTGAGTCAGATACCAATTCAATCCCAAATGGTTGGTGCATACTTTTCTTTGATGAAAGTCAATACCAGACGGCATAGTTTGTTATAAAGAGATCACACCCTGGGCGATTGAGTTGGGAAAAAGGAAACAGCGTCCATGGCAGATCAACCGAAGGAAGTGAAGCTCTATGGGAATGAGTTCAGTGGGTACGCCACGATGGTCCACTCTGCCCTCAAGCTCAAGGGCGTGGCTTACGAGCACGTCGAAGAGGACCTCCAGAACAAGAGCGAGGCTCTGCTTAGGCTCAACCCCGTCTACAAGAAGGTGCCGGTTCTTGTGGTGGATGGTGAGCCTATAGCTGAGTCACTTGTCATCTTGCAGTACATCGATGATGTGTGGAAGAACCCTCCCCTTCTCCCGGAGGATCCTTATAAGAGAGCCAAGGTCCGGTTTTGGGCAGATTATGTCTACCAGAAGGTACTCGTATTAATTCCTTGTCTATTCCCAGAATCATCCGCTTGCTCGGAGCTCGTAGATTGATGTCATCTGCAATCTAATGCCGATGCTTACTTTGCTCAGAAGCAAAACTAATGTTCTCTGTATGCAGTTGGTGCCACCCACGTACGGTATCAGAAGGACCGAGGGAGATGCTCGGAAGAAGGCAGAAGAGGAGTTCGTAGCGAACCTGATCACCATGGAGGACGGCATCCGAGAAGAGCTATGGAGTGCTGGGGGATCATTTATCAACGGTGAGAAGCCTGGGCTCCTCGATGTGATCATGGGTTCCTGTTACACGGGGCTCAAGTACCTCGAAGATGTGGCAGGCGTAAAACTGGTGGAGAAGGACAGGACGCCACTCTTGTGCTCGTGCATGGAGGCCTTCGTCGAGCTTGACGTCGTCAAGAGACCATGATCCCATTCGATGTAATCCAATAATGTGCGCGGGCTGTCCGCGATAAGACTTCCGCGTCATCTTGAGCTTGATTTATGTGTCATTTGGTGTTCATCAACATAAATATATGTGTATGTTGTGTGACACTACAGCATACACGTAGCAAAATTTCATTTTGGAGTCTATTTCGTAATTAATTCCCGGCAAGCTTTTTCTTAATTTCCTGTTCAAATTATCGCATGAAAGATTTGATTGATCTGTTCAGCAGATAGTTTCCATTTGGATTGGGAAGACCAGTTCAATGACAACGCATCTAATCGATATATTAAGCCAGGATTTTACAGGTTGACTGTGGTTTCTATGTCAGAAGACTGACATAAATCCAAAGAAGATGGTCTTGTAGTGCGATTCTTGTCAAAACTTGCTTGTCTTCTGGTGAGACTTTGATTCCTCATTGAATTGTCTTCGGTGTCAGACATCTTCTATTACAGCCTGTCAAAAATACAGGAAAAAGATTTGATTTTTATTAGTTCAGAAGATAAAATAAGATTGAAGTCTCCGTTCTAATGCTCGAGTCCTTGCCCAAATGCCAAGTTCCTCATCTCTTGTTCCCCAGCTCTGTTGCGTCTTCATCTTTCTGGAGTGCCATTGTTGTTGAACTTGGTGAGACCTGCATACGGTGATCGAAGCTCAATGCTCTTCTGTCAAGTTTCTTTTCTCCACTGTGGCAAGTGTGAGCTCATTCAATACAGTTTACACATTAAAAGTGAGGTGCCAAAGAGACATGCAGAAGCAGCGGCATGACACAATCAAGGGAGCCATAATGACCTCCTGCCATTCCTCTGTTGCTCCTGCTCCAAACACACTGTCCGCAGCCAAACTTAGTTGCTGGGTGCACCGAGTGCATGGCGTCCTCGCCATGATTTGCTCTTTGTAGTTGCAGCTATGTTTCGGAAGACAGAAAAATACGAGTGCAGCAAACTTCTCTCTTCCTCGCTCTAGCTGAGGATGTAGGCTTCACCAACAAAAAGAAGCAGACAGAAAAAAGTAGGTGAAATGTAGTAAGCAAATCTTCTCACTGAAAGCATCATCATCCATGGATCATTGTTTACGCTGCATCAAGCTCTTAAGCAGACACTAATAGGAAGTGAAAAATACCAGAAAGCAAGTCTCATCACTAGTGAAAACATCAACATTCAGGAGCCACCAAGGATTCCTACTTCCTTTTCAAAGGCCTTCAAAAAGTAGGCAACCTACCCACCATCATCACAGGAAAACATTCCCCCCTACACATCCCCCAGAAAGACAGGCCAAACGAACACCAAAACCCTTCCTAAAAGAACAGAGAAAACAGAAGCTACAGAGACAGGAAGCCGGGACAGCCATCATCAAAGTTGAGTGCATAGCTAAAAGGGTCGTAGTGGAAGCTGAATCGCTGCTTGCTTTCCCTTCCTTTCGCCAGCTGCCTCCTTATCTCCGCTCTGAGCCTCAAGTAGAGGCTCTTAAACCTCCTCTTCCCTCCACCCAGCACCACTCTGGCGTCTCCTAGAGCTGCCACCACTCCAACGGCCACGGCCATCTCCACCTCACAGAACGCAAACGGCACGAAAGACTTCGACGACGGAGTTGCCTTGTTTTATCCTGTCCTCGGAAGAGCGGGGGCAGGTGAGATAGAAAGAGGCTTCCTGGGCAAGTCTTGAAAGTATAGTGGAATGTGCAGCTATGTACGACGGAAGAGGACGGTGGAGATGCTTCTTTTGTCTAACCCGTACTTCGTTTCAGCTCTCGCTTTCACAATTTTAGTGCATCACATGGGACAATGCGTTGTCACATCTATTGTCTGATGGATATGGATAGAGGAGACGTTTATGTTACTTTGGTTTGGAATACGTCGAGGGATGGGAATAATGTTCTCGGTGTCGGAAAAGAGGGAGAGGGGTAGGAATACATGGATGTTTGGCCTCGAGAACGAAAGCAAGTGATGCCGAAATCGAACACCTGCAGTTCTCGGCTTCAATCGACTTCGACAAGCAAAGCTAATTGCAAGGCAATTACACAGACATTGTGTAAACACAGCTGCCTTGAGCTCGTCATTGTAGCTCGCCATTAGTTCTTGTTCTCGCTGGATACATAAATGTTCCGCCGAAAGCTTACGTGATTCATCTTTTAATACTAACATCGGCTGCTAATCCCAGTAATGCTGTCTTCTCTCACAGTTACCTTAGCTGAAAAGCCTGGGCTGTGGCCATTCTTAACTATTTTGAGGTGCTGCGGTGTTTGCCTCGAAGTGCATCTTGTATCATTTCAGGCGCTTTCAAGCTAAAGATCAAGCGAGGACCCAAAGGAAACAGAGTGTGCACCGTTCCATCAGTTCGACTCGAGGCAGCGTGAGGTCAAGTAGCCGCTGCTGCTGGTAGGCTTGCGAGTGGGATGTGAAGTGATGCTTTCGAAGGCACAAGGCACTTGATCGAACAACTGGGGTCAGGGGGAGGTAGCTTTGGGGCTTCTGCAGTGCTGCCTCGGGGTGGCAATATTCCAACTTTTAATGCGGGTGAAAGTCGAGATCGGCGGACGCAGAGATCCTGTCCCTCCTGGTCCGCCAAGCATGCCAAACCCGACTCAATTCCCCGCTCCGTCCACCACCATTTGTGCCCTGGGAAAGACATGTCAACGTCGAACTTCACGCAGCCTTTTGCCCATCCTTCGCTTTGTTCTCCTCCTCACAAGCCATTGTTATTTGAGGCCAGATGACAGTGATTGCTTACGAAAAATGTTGTCCCTTGGCCGATTAAGTCAAAAGGCTCACGTCCCGCTGTCAGAAAAGAGCAGGCTGAGACGAGACCATCGCCCGTCCCACAGCCCGTCCCGAATTCCCAGTTCCCAGTTCCCATGGCCACCGCCCCCATCGTCCATCGAACCTATTCGCTGGGGTGTGAGATCGGAATAGTATATCTTTTTCGAATATTTTCTCAATATTTTTCAATCCAGTTTTCAACACAAAAAAATGATCTTTAAATATGAGACTTTATTATCTTTTTTAATTATTTTTTACTCAAGAAAATTTTCTGAAATTATGCTGATGTAGGGAAAACAAAATTAAAAAAATGTTGTGGTTTTTTTTTCTTTCTGAATAATAGTTTTCTTCTCGGGAAAATATTCTGTCTTTTTCAACTGCAAGTTAAAAAAAGATTTCTATTCTCGCTAGAAATGAGCCATGTTTACTGAGTTTAGTAGAGGAAAAAAATGCTTTATTTCACCGCAATAAAAGATGCAATAAGTTAGACTTTATAAAAATGTAAGATCCATTTGTAGATGCTATTGAAAAACATCGTAAACAGTTTAAAACTGATTTTAAAATAACAAAATAGTAAAAAAAAATTATGAATAATTTTTTTTAAAAAAAATTAGAGATATTATTTAAAAAAACAAAATAACATTAGTATATAATAAATATTTAAAATATGAATATTTTCTTTAAAATAGTCGAAGAAATTATAGCTTATATTGCATTTCACGTACGTCATATTATTAGACGTGACTTGGAGGAGTCCTTGCGAAATGATCCATGGAACGAATTCCGCCTTTTTATATGACAAGATGGGTTGAAGCCATTGCAGTGGCGGTCCGAAGGAACGAGCGATGATAGCTATGATTAGGTTATGGGAAGTTTGGGGACCGTCACAGGCGTTGGTGTTGCTTGTAGCGCGGTCTGCAGACTTGTGAACTGTAAAGGAAGATGGGATTAATGGCGATAGGAACTGTAAGGTCGTGAAGATACTAAATCCCTGTAACCAGCTGAAGTAGCACCAAATACCATTCCTCTACGAGGCTGTTCTGTGCGAGGAGCTGCAGGAATCGGCGATCACCGTGTCCTCAACACTCGCATCGAGAACTCAACCGTAGTCAAACTTGGCTTCTGTGTCGGGTTCCCCTTGCAAAAAAGTATGCGACTATAACTGTGCAGCAGAATCAAGAAAATGTGAAACGATGAATATTTATCTTCTTCCATTGTTATTTACCTTCTTCTCTATATTGATGTTATTTGATTATGATCATGAGAGATAGACGAGGGAGAGGACTAAATAGCATCCATATAGAGAAGGGGTCAAAATTATGGATAAACAAATTATCCATAATTTATTAACTATATGAGAAGGAGTTAATGTGTTATAGATATAATGTCTTTCATAATCAAAGGTGAGCCCAAATGATTTGTTTGCTCTCATGTTCTTTCACCAATGTGATGACTTGGGCAACGCAGACTTGGTCACGACCGAAACAGACTTATCACTATACGTTCTCAGCTGCCTTTCAAAATGTTTATTACTTCGATCATGATTGATTCTCTGAATCATGGTTTGACTACAGAAGCCAAATGGCCGCCAAAAGACTCTCTGCATCAGATACGACTTTGGTGCAATCTGTCGGCCATAACTTGTTTTCAGACCCGGCATTAATTCCACGAATTTGACTTTCTGGTGAGTAATCTTTGACTTGGTTGTTTCATATGTTATTCATATTGGAAACCTCTAAGCATCCACTATGAAGCACAAAGAAGAACAGCAAACTTCATATGATTCCATACTCATTACCTACCTCCACAGAGAAGTAATTCGAAACATACTATGGGCGATGGTCATATGCGAAAACTATTCTGCGGTGGAGTGGATCAAACCTACGGTTTACCAACCACAATTACTTTTGATTATTCTACAGAAGTCAGTGGAGTTGATGAGCTAAAAGTATCCAATACTTTCAGAGGGATCAGACTGGTTTTGCCTTCAGTCAAAAAAATGTAGTAAACTATATCAGAGGAATCACTCATTTCTTGCTATTTCTTCTGCTGATTGCTTCCCATACTTTTTATCTGCACTCCATTAACAGTAAGGTAGGAATTCACGGGCAATCAAACTGAATCCAATCCGGTGAATAAATCCATATATAAATAAGAATAAATACTCAGAAAATAATACAACACTGTGCCATCCATCCAACCAATATGATCCAACATGAAACAAGCGAGAAGAAGAGGAGCAGTAAGAAATCAAAGCTTTAAACTGAACTTGCAGCTGCTGTTCTTGATTCGAATCTGGTTATTGGCGGTCAAGCTATCCACCACCAAGCTGCATCGCACTCGGGAGGTCACCTTCCACAGCTTCAGTCCACCCAGCTTCACCCTCACCGGCACGTCCCCCTTGAAGTCCAACGGCACCGTCCCCGTCTGCTGCTGCTGCTGCAGCTCGTTCATCACCGTGCTCCCCAGCTGCACGTCCCCCGTCAGCACCACCCCCAGCACCGTCGTGTTCCGGTGCCCCTGGTAGAACTCCGGCAACGTCCCCTGGCAGAGGTCGTAGCCCGAGTACAGCACGTTCAGCCGTGAGCCGCTCACGTAGTAGATGCCGATCCCCTTGTTGGGGTTGGTGGCGGTCACCGTCACCTCGAAGGTCGCGTGCGCGGTGAGGTTCTGGTCGACCGAGAAGGCGGTGACGCGGAGGCGGTCCACGGAGTACTTGGGCAGCTTGGGGTCGAAGACGAGGTACAGTATTCCGAGCGTGGCCGCGACGGCGACGACGAGGAGGAGGATGGTGCAGATGGTGCAGCAGAGACACCTGCAGCAGCAGCTGCGGCGCTTCTTCGGCGGCCGAGAATGCGCGATGGGGAGAACGCGTCGAGGGTACGGCTCGGGGTCACCCTTCTCCGACCTCGAGAGCTCGCGGGGAACGAGAGGAACGGTTGGCTGCGGCGCCTCGACGTCCACCGGGTGGATCCGCTGCTGATCGGCCGTGGGGGAGTGCTTGGTCGTCATCCTGCCTTCTTCAGCCGCGGGGGAGCGATTACTTGAACGGATTGGCCTTCTTGTGAGAGGTTTTTCTTCAGAGTTGAGACTTCCGTGCCTTTCATATATAGATTTAGCGTAGAGTGCCGCGTTTCTTCGAAGCCTTCTTCACCTTCTCCCACCTAATTGTGTATGGGAGCGTGTGGGGGGTTTGAAGCGCAAACGACGCGTTCACCAAGTGTTTGGTTTTGTTACCGAGGGGTCATCAAGCTCACGACCCACTGCGGTTTCGTGGAAGTATCCATGTGGCCTCTAATGTCAATCTAGTGACGTCGCAAAGCTATAAATTAAAAGATGATATCATATTAATTCTTGAGGTTTGTGAGTGTTGGTAGGGCAGATTTAATGTGGCACGAACAAGCCGAGAGTAGTCCATCAGGAAAACTTTCACAGGTCAATGCCTTTGGGAAGCTTCTCACTCCAAAACTGGTCACAATTGAACGGAGAGAACAAGAGAATGGTCCCTGCTATATTATTTATTTGAGGAGGTGCTCATCATGCCAATGGACCATTCTCTTACACGTAGAAATGCCATCAAATATTCACAATATTGCAGGGATCAGTGACATCAATACGAGGAAAAATCATGTACAGCTTAGTTTATTCTGATTTGCTCCATGTTGGTGTCAACAAGTTCCGTCAATTGTTAGCTCATCCAGGGAAGCTTTCATTGGGTTAAGTCCACCTGCCCTCCTCAAGGGTTCATATAATAACATCAGATCTGAGCCATGGTGATTGGAGATTGGACAGGTCATGGCTGCAGCAACCATCAAGAAACGAGCAACAGCCTCTGGAAGCTGTGATGTTTTCCTTTTTTTTCTTCCCTTACCCATCAACTTCAACAGCAGAAGTCCGCTGCAAATAAAACATTGAATTGGTTCGTATCTCTTTGCTGCAGTAATCTGCTGATGTTGCAAGGACTGGGAATTGTTCTGATATACATCACCCGTGAAACCTAGCTAACCTTGTTAAAGATGCTTGTTTGGAGACAACACAACGTGGCCATGAGTGTGAAGAAACAGTGGTCACCTCCCCTGGTTCATCTTCATCACCTCACGAGTGTGACGAAACTTCCAGGATGTGTACACTGCTTTACCTTTGCCTTTCCTCCAAACATTGTGTACAGAGGCCAATAGGAATTTAAGGAGTTAATGTATTATGCGCTGTTCTTAAAGAGAGAGAGAGAGAGAGAGAGAGAGAGAGAGAGAGAAATTGACTTGATCCATTGACTACAGACTTCTTTCCTGGTTATCTCCTTTGAGATGCCCGATTAGCCTACCAAATCGTCAAGTCCATCCAACATCATCTTGCCTCGATTCATTTCTTGAATTTTCTTTGCTTGTTTCTCTTGTTTTTCTTGGGTTTTTTGCGCTTCTTTTTGTCAGATAATTCATCGTCATTCCCTTTGCAAAGGCAGATCTTTCCATCGTATGCTCCGACCACAAATTTCATTTCAGATACTCCCATTTCTTTGCAGTGAGCAGATCATTCTTCTATTCTTTCAAGCATGGAGTCTGTGCTATCAATCTTGGAATCCGTCTTTAGCCCCATTATTTCCTTCTTCACTCGAATCTTCGGCTATGCCTTGTCCTGTGAGCAGTACATAGAGTCGTTGCAGAAGGAGATCGGTGAGCTACGGAGCAAGAGGGACGATGTGAAGCGAGAGGTCGACCGCGAAGCCAGGCAAGGGATGGAGGCCACCAACGAGGTCATGCTCTGGCTCAAGAACGTGGAGGGCCTCGAAGCCGAGGTCGGCAGGATCGTGGAGGAGTTCGATGCAAGGTTCGCCAATCCGGCGGACGGGACGTCCAAGCTCTGGCTCCGCTACCAGCTCAGTAAGCGGGCAGACGAGGCCCGGGACGAGGCCAGCAGCCTCAAGGGGAAATCCAACTTCTACAAGGTGGTCGACAAGCTGATGCCGGTCCGCTTCGAGGAGCGGCCGGCCGCGCTCACCGTCGGCATGGATTCGATGCTCGAGCACCTCGGGAGCGCTTATGCCGACGAAGACGTGGGCGTCATCGCCGTCCATGGCATGGGGGGTGTTGGTAAGACCGCGCTGCTGAACCGGTTCAACAACGAGGTGCTCGTCCAAGCCACCCACCTCAACGTGGTGATCTCGATCAGGGTCACCAGAGACTTCGATGTGGAGAAGACGCAGAGGGCCATCGGCGACCGGCTGGGGCTGTCCTGGGACGAGCGCAAGACCGAGGACGAGCGTGCCATGGTCCTCTTCAAGGTCCTGAGCAAGATGAGGTTTTTGCTGCTGCTGGATGACCTGTGGGAGCCCCTGGATCTGGCGACGGTGGGAATTCCGACCCCCACGGGTCACAGCAAGGTCATCCTGACGACCCGGATCGAGGACGTCTGCGACCGCATGGACGCCATGAAGATCAAGGTTGGGTGCTTGGGGTGGGAGGACGCCTGGGATCTGTTCAAGAGAAAAGCAGGGGAAAGGTTGATCCGCGGCGATGAGGAAATCCGCCACCACGCCGAAGAGCTGGCCAGGAGATGCGGCGGATTGCCACTCGCGCTGATCACCGTCGGCCGGGCCATGGCGAGCAAGAGGACCGCCAAGGAGTGGAGGCATGCCGTCACGACTCTGAGCAACACACCATGGCAGCTGTTGGGCATGGAAGAGAACGTTCTCCATCACCTGAAGCTAAGCTACGACAAATTGGATGATAGACTCAAGACTTTCCTGCTCTACTCGTCCCTGCACACGGATATGAATCCGATGCACAAGGCCACCATCATAGATTTGTGCATCGGGGAGGGAGCCATAGATGACTTCGACAGTCCTGAGGATGCTTACAGCGAGGGGTACGATCTTCTTGGTGTCCTGAAGGCGGCGTCGATGCTGGAGTGCAGCGGGGAGGATCATGTGAAGATGCACCCTATCATCCGCGCCATGGTGTCATGGATAGTTTGCGAGTGCGGGAAGAAGGATAACAGGTGGCTGGTGCAAGCAGGCGCCGGGCTAGCAGAAGCGCCAGAAGCCGAGAAATGGGAAGGAGCAGAGAGGATCTCGCTGGTGTCCAACGAGATCAGCTCGCTGCCAGAGGAGCCTCACTGTCCGGCGCTCTTGACGCTTCTTCTCAGCGGCAACCGCGGGCTGCGCACGATCCCCGACGGCTTCTTTCGCTCCATGGCATGCCTCAGAGCCTTGGATCTGTCGCGCACTTCGATCGAGGAGTTGCCGCCCGAAATCGGCACTCTGCTTCAGCTCCAATACCTCGATCTTTACGAGACCAGCATTACGTGCTTGCCGAAAGAGCTGGGGAATCTGGCGAAGCTCCGGTCCTTGCTGCTTTCCGGCACGCCTCATCTCAGGACAATCCCGAACGGAGTAATCGAAGGTCTCACCGAGCTGCGAGTGCTGTGCATGTACGCTAGCTATGGAACTTGGAGGGCGAGCTCCTCTGGAGCAGGGATCAGCTTCGAAGAGCTGGAAGGGCTGAAACGGCTGAGGTACCTCGACATTACCCTGGAGAACGCTACCAGTCTGCAGAGGCTATCGAGGGCTCGCCGCCTCGCCATGTCCACTCGCTACATGCACATAAGAGGCTGCCTCGGACTGACCACCATCCAACTTCCTTCTCCTACGCTTGGGAGATGCATGAGGGGCTTACGATGCCTTCGGATCTCGCACTCCAGCAAACTGGAGGAGATCATAGTCGGTGGTGGCAGCACTGCGAACGAATGGTCGCTGCTTCCCAACATGCACGTCCTTATGCTTCAGCAACTGCTGAAAGCGAGGATCATCTTCAAGGATCCAATCTTCCCAAACCTTCGGTTTTTGCATGTCTGGTATTGCAGTGGGTTAGAGCAATTGATCAGGTTCGAGGATGAGGTAGGGGAAGGGCAAGAGGCTGAAGTGGTGGCCGCCTTCCCCCACCTAAAAGAGCTGCACCTTGTAGGCCTATCGGAGCTGAAGAGCCTTGGAGGCGAAAGGAGAGTGCTGACGTTCCCCTGCCTGAGAGTTCTTGAGGTGAATGAATGCCCAAAGCTGAAGGAGCTTAGCATGCTGGGGGAGGAGATGACTGCCATCTTTTGCAGCCAAGAATGGTGGGATGGACTGGAGTGGGGGGATGACAGAATTAAACAATCTCTCATGCCCCTTTTTACGCCATTGCAGTAATCGATCGAGGTTGTCTTCTGCCTCCCTCTGCTCTCACTTCTCTACATGTATTTATTTATCTGATTCTTTTTGCCACATGATACGTGCTTCACATACAGGAATTCCATAAAGTTCACTGTTCCTTTTGTAATCTGGATTTCACTGCACTGAGGAATTCAATATTGTGTTCAAAATTTAGTAATTGAAAAAGATTGATCACTGAGGATGGTAATAATCAGGATTGCATACTCATTACTCATCTGTTTCTGGGTTCAGAATCTCTGTGAAAAGCTATCATGGGACTTCAGAAGCTATGAGATCTAATTATTCAAACACCCCAGTCAAGAATATGGAAGGAAAATACCCAATCAATCAGGAGTCGAGTCTTCTTATTCAGTTCTATGAGGTTCTAATCTATTGAATATGCCTTTAAAAAGAAAATTAGATGAAATGATATCTAAAAATAAAGAAAGAAAGAAAGATTTATGGATTCCATAAATATAGCAAAATATTATAGATGTAGAACTAACAAATATATTTTACTGCAACAACTCAAAAGAGCCTCGTATCCATCAACCTTCTTCTAGATTAACAGAGAGGGAAAGTCCCATTCGGAGAAGAATTGTATCCACAGGGATTTCGGAACAGAGGAAGAGAGAAACTCTTCTCAGGTATTGCTAAGCCACATAGACAAACGGGCTGCACTGCTTTAACTTGTACACTGCTAGTCAGTAAAATATATTTGTCAGACAAACATGCAGAACTCCAAGCAAGCAGACCAAATTGCATAGATTATATGAGAACCATTCATCAGCAACGCAAGGAAACATCGCTTCCCCATAGACATCCTAATTTGGTCAAATTGAGATGCGGAACAGTTTAGCAGAGAATAGAGACAGCAAGTCATGGCATAAGGGAACACCTGCTAATTGCAACTCCCTTGAGATCACCCTCCATGAATATTCACCTAGTTCCTTATACATGTCATCTTAGCACATCCACAAACCAACCACAACAAAATATTATTCATTACTTGAAGTGTCAGTTTGTATAATGCAAATCAACTCTAATTTTTCCAGTAATCATCAAGGAAGATGATACATGACAAATATATAAGAACTAGTTGTATTCCAAAATGTCTTCAGGTGTTTTGTTGGAGCTACACAATGGTGTAGCCATCAACTAACTACATAAGGCAGGAACAGAAGATTCTGGAATACTAAATCTACAATCCAATAGCAAAAACTCTCAAGGAATAGGCAAGGCGACTCAAAAATTCAAAATAATTTAATAAAGGAAAATTGTGAAGCATAAAACAAGAAAAAGCTTCCAAACAACAACGAGTACTTTTTGTAGCTACACACAACCAAACCTCTTATTGACCAGAGGTGAAGAATGATTATATAAAATTCTGTCGAAAATGAAGATTCTTCTTCTCTACTGGCACAATATTAAGTTTAAAAACTTCATTTAATTGTCACCTACACATCAATGACAGCTTCAGATTGAGTTTTGTTTTCTCCTCAAAAGATAATATGCATGATGTATTTAGGAGAGCCAAAAGTCACATTAGTATAAACAAACAGGAGTTACCGTAAACATACAGCAAGGAGGGACATTGTTCAATTATTTAGACAGATATCCTTTGATGGGATTTTTTTTTTAATTTCAGTGCCTTGCTTGATTCTGGTGCATATTATCAGTTATAAACATGTTGCTTACTAAGTAGGATGATATTTTCCATTGCATATAGCCAAAAGAAATAAGGCTCACAAATAGGAAAGTAAAATACAATATGGAATAAGCATGTTTAACAAGAAGAAAGGGATGCACTTCAAAGAAGGTGCCATGGAAGCACTACACAGAATGAAGAATCCAGAATATTAGTTGTACCGAAAAAATGATTGTAAGAAAAAGAAACCATATCTGCCATGAGGACATCCAAGTTACTCCTCAGCAATTCAATGTACTTATGAACCAATCAATTTCCTGATAGGATAGACACTATCTGCATGTGACTTTTATACATGGTGTACATAAAGGAGTGTATGACACTCATGGAACAAGCAGAACTACTTAAAATTGTTTCACAAAAGTAAGTGAATCGAGAAAGATAAATGTCAAAAAACAAAACACCAAATCGAAAAAATAGGAACCCAATAAATCGCTGGATTGTTATAGAAACCACACTTGAGCAAGAAAACACGAACTGAAGGGAAAAATAAATTAAGACATTTATTCATAGTTAAACTCTAAGGACTTCCTTAATTTCCTCTGTTGGTTTGACAATGGGAAATGGAACCTACAAGACCAACCAAAGATTATAGCAAACAGGAATTTGCAATAGTGCAGAACAAATGTCATGATGCTGCCCAGCAACGAAATTTACAATAGAGCAGAACAAATGATTAGTTCACCAGTCCTTTTCCTATTTCAGATGGCTGACAAACAAGCTATCTTCCTTACATCAAATATATCATCCTTAGAACCATAGTTAAATTTATTACCTCAGACTCCCCAATCAAAAAGGGCTACTTCAACATTTGGTGGTGATCATGTTCATGCTCTAATATGTGCCTTGTAGATCTTACCAATTCTTGAACTCATTCCAATCTTAAGTCAGTCACATCAGGAGTCAGAATATGGTGTGCTAAGATATCTGACCTATATGATAAATCATCAAGACACATGCTCATTTAAATTGGTTAAATGACTAAAGTTCCAAATAGAGCAGATTTAACCTGCCAGAATAATTAGAGAAGCCATGTCATTAAGATATATCAAATTTCCTAACTTAGTTATCATTGTGCATTCAACTGTATAGGTCTGACCATCGTACTGTCTATCCACAAACCAGTTTTCATTCACTAATTAGAAACATAAAGTTAGATACCAACAGTCCAATGATTAAAAAATAAAGCTGACGGTTAATAACTTCAAAGAAAATGATGATTGTGATCTAGGGTAATAGAAGGGCCAAAAGTTTCAGACCCTATAAATAATGGCATCACTGAGACAGATCAACCCTGATAAATCCTTGTCAATCTCCCAGGTGGAAAAATGAACAGGAATCTTAAACAATTTATACTCACATTTCTATTCTGAGAAGAATGTCAAAGTCTAAGAAAGCACAGGATCGAGTAACAACTGGAATAAGGTTAAGCCTAGTCCAAAAGTCTTACATAAAATGTACTTCGAGTTGTCTAAATCATAAGAATAACCATCAGCCACAAATGTAATCAGATTATCTTAACAGCATCTACAGTTTGCAAGAATGAAGGTAACAATGCTATAAGAATACACAGAAGAACAAGAGCAGAATGAACAAAAGACAAGTTCTATTGCCTGAAAAGCAGGCAACTTACATTATAGAGATTTCAAATCAACATAATCGTCATATCACATTTCAACCATATTATAGCAGGAATTCACAATCCAGTATCACGCCTGGAGAAGACACTCCCAATCCGGCATCACAATTGGAGAAACAGTATTTCTCATGCCCTGATCCTTTACCAAGAAGCTTCGTTAGGTTCTTGATACATTTTCAAGCATTATTTGCAGGAATCAGAATTCAAGAAACCTTAAATTTTAAGAATCGATTGAAGCCCAAAAACTTGAATGCAATAACTTGTTTCAGAATTATAATTATACCAGGTGAAGCAAAACAGTCAATCATACATCTTATACAAATAAAGTTTTTATGGTAAGGGAAAAAATGCTGGAAGGCATCAAAATCAACAATAAGACACAAATTATGTGGATCCACTGGATCACAACAACAATTATAAAGTTCATAATCTCAGCTGAAACAGAGAGATCATATTCGGAAAGGAACTTGGCATCCTCAATGTTCGCCTTTTTAATTTTTACTTGTACTAAATAATAATATACAGACATGTATTACCATATCAACAGAGAGCCAAAGAAAGAGTACTTGCCAAATTCCATCAAAACATCTCGCTTGCCACGAATTTGGAATCTGGCATTTTTATATTGAACTAACACATCATCTGCTCAATCTGAGGACGGCAAGTGCTCGAATTCATCCTCCTTGAGATGGGCGAAAAACTTGACAGGGCGAGGTTGACCTTCAACGTCGATTTTGAACTCGACTTTGAACGGTAGATTAGCGGAGATCCTCTTTCCTTTCCAAATCCCAACATACTGCTTGATTACCCCTTCCAAGCCGTTCAGATCCAACTCCGGCGCCTTCTGCACATGGTAAACCTTCAGGGGCACCTTAACCCGGACCCTTTTCCCAATCTTAGCCGCCGCCTGCTGCTCCTCCTCTTCTACCGCCGACGAGGAGGAGGAGAGGTCGGTGGAGACGGCGATCTGGCACGAGACGCGCCGCTGGGCGACCGGAGCGCGCGCGGCGAGGATCACCGCTGGCGGTGAGGAGGCGACAGCCGGGGGAAGAGGGGGAACAGCGAAGGGAGGGCACCGACAGAATAGGGAGGAGGCGAGGGCAGGAGTGGTCGTAGTGGCGGTCGCGGGTGACGGCATTCTTCTTCAGGCCTCGATCTCGAGTTGTACTCGTCCCTTCGAAATTTTTACCCCTTCTTTGGGGCTTTTCGTCGAACAGTTAACCAAGTGGCGCGGTGGATAAGGCGTGGACGCAACAAGCGGCGCACGTTGCAGCGAAGACGCTGAGATATGTTCGCTTGCTTCCGGGGTTGGAAATGAGAAGGTGACGTTTGGCGATGCAAAGATAAGATCGGGACGCGCACGTTTGTGCTCCAGAATCTTGGGCAGTCTTGTAGGAGGTGAAGAAATTTTAGCAAACATGTGGTGCACAGGTTGCGAGGTCCCACCCACAGATTTATGAGGACTCTATTAGTTTATGGAGGATGTGAGCAACCGAAACGCCACCATTCAAGTGAGACGCTGTTTCCACTTACCGCAACTATCTTCAAATTAAAACACAGCTCAATATGATTAACTGCAGTGCAGTACGCCGAAAAATAATACAGGGGCAAGGGTGATCACCAGTATTATTCATGCTCGAGTATATGGGTCACAATACCAACAGCAACAGCAGTTCCCGAAACATTTAATCTTCACACATACTGCCCCCACCTAAAACCAAAAAGAACGATGGAATTGAACAGCTCAATCATCAGCCACTGATGGAAAAGGTAATACAGATATGCAGCATAATTTTACCACTATGATAACACCTTGTTTCGCCTTATGATGCATGGCATTGTTGTGGAGACCTTCCCGGTCTTCTGGTCCAGCGCTGCGACCATCTTCATCACCATTCAACACTCTTTTGCAAGGATGTATCTGAAATTCCACCTGTATTTTCTACTTTTTCTTAAGATGTGAAAGGGTAATTTATACATTGAACACAGTAAAGGTAGGTTTCCAAGGCAGACCTGAGATCCAATTAGAATTGTAGTAGTAATGTCCAGGACAAGATTCCTTAGCTCCAAACCTGCAGCCAGAGGCAATAAATAATCAGGAAGACTGACCTGACTTGATGCCTTGTAAGGTAACAACAGCTACATGGTCATCAGTTTTTACCAAAATGCAGTTGATCCAGTCTTGTTCAATAGATTGTACTGCAGCTCACCTGGAGGCATAACTATAACCTGAAATTACCAGCTCTTACTAATAAAAAACCACTCTTAGGTATAAAAGTTAACGTATGATTAATTGATATCACAATCATGATGGTACAAGCAATGCCAGCCGTGTCCAGATGCATCCTGTGGATTTTAAACCTCAAATATATATGTCTGCCTGAATATAAACATGTATGTTCTGGTCTAAGAAGTTCTTCCAGGAAGAAGCATCCCTTAAATAAAAAAGGATCAGGAAAAAGGCAAAATACAGATATTTTATCATATTAAAGGCTCCAAGATGTGAAAATCCAAACATTACTTTTATCATGTCCTTCAAGATAACTTTTATCATGTCCAAGTGTCTCATGCTGCAGTACAACTTTATAAAAGTGAAACAGCACAAATATTAAGTTAAAAATGCATTTGATACGAGGCAACTAACAGAAAACCATTTAAATATAATATGAAGTTGCAAAAGTTGATAAAGTTGAGTTGTGTTTGTTGTCAAACCACAATACGCTGACAAGAGCATACTGTTTGTGATATCACCATCTTTCTGTGTGGAAGCTTGTTTTTAACTTAAAAACTGTTAATGTAGGCTGTAATTGAGGCTGTTAATCGAGCTACACCTACTTGGCAAATTGCTAATCATGTCTGAGTCATTCAACACATTGCTCTTACATTTTCCTCTATTTCTTTCAAACACACCTATAGGGAGGAGATTAACATGCCGGCTAACTGGTTGGCTAATTTTGCTAAGACACTTTTTTGGTTAAAAGTGTACTTGGATATCTTTTGTGCTTGAGCTTTGAGTTAATAAAGTTTCCACTTTACAGCGGAAAAAAAAAAAACCTTGAGACTACCAACTAATCAACTTGATCCCACATGTCGACCGGGACTTTTAGGTGATCCTTTCATTGAAATTAGATTCAGCTTAGAAAAAAACTTGCAACACTAAGTTCTTTTTCCGTTTTCATGTGCAAACTAGAGGGATCTGGAAGAAGCAAAAAAATACCACAATTTGTAAAAGGCATTAAGTTTGCAGATCAATGACCATTAACGAAAGACATCCAAGACATGGGTATTCTAGCCCAATTTAGAAATCAAGAATTCAACTTTCTAAACAAAACTTCCATAAGCAAAGGTAATCAACAGTAAGAGAAAAGGGCAACTAAATCTTGAGTCCTTGGATCAAGAAACAGCTCCCAACCTGGATCCATCCAGAGTGCTCCCAGCTTTCGCTACAGAAAGAACAAAAGGAATGAAACTCGAATCATCCTTCACCAGCCACAATGACAATGAAGCAAACTGTGCCGTAACCATAAGGCTTGCCCTAGGCTTATAGCAGAATTAGTACAACAAGTGACATCACATGATTTCACATGCAACGATTCCAAGAACGAATGGAACATGAGTAAAGAAACAAATCTACAACTCCAATCAAAAGAACTCCCATATCAAGATCCTTTTAGAGGGAAAAAAATTATCGTAGACAAAGTTAAGTACAAGAACATAAATCAAGAGAAACCTAAGCAAAGAAAATGAGTGGGTAAAGAGAATCTTACTCGGCAGGACCATCGGAAGCGACGCACTTGAAGAATCTCAATAGGATAGTCGGAGCCTCCAAACGGGCCGCAAAAGCCACGGTGGGCGGTGGGGGAAGAGTCGGGACAGGCGGAAGGTGAGGGAACCGTCGACGCAAAGGACCACCGCGTCCCTCGTCATAGTTTGTTGCGGGGGAACGGTTATTTCGAGATTCGTGCTTCCCTGATCAAGAACCGATCGGCGGCTAGTAATGACCAGCGCAAGGCGTCGGACCTATTCCCAAAGAAACGGGTCCACGGTTTGGTCTGATCGCTTCATGTCAACCGACGGTCGGAGTTGATGACGCCCTCCAGCTCGATGGCCCTCCAGCCTTCTCTTTCCGGCTAAATCCTATATATATATATATATATATATATATATATATATATATATATATATATATATATATATATATATATATATATATATATATATATATATATATATATGCATGATAATTAAAAAAATAACACTTGAGAGTTAATGATTCTTCCTAAGGGCCAAAAGATAATTGGTGTCAAATAGGCCTTGATAAATACAAAGTGATCAAAGTTATAAGTAGGAATTTGACATTGATTATAAAAAGGGTTTTGCTCTTGTCGCAAGACATGACACAATACTACCGGTTATTGTAATAATAGTATAAAACCCTTAGCCTATCTAGTTGGATGTAAAATAATTATTTTGTACGGACAATTGCAATAATATGTATATATCGATCAACTTTCTGGTTATATAAAATTTAGAAATAAATATAACATATACAAATTAAAAAAAAGATTCTATATGGACTAAAACAAGCTCCAAAGGCTTGGTATAGTCATATAGATTCTTATTTCTTAAAAAAAATATTCAGAAATGCCTATATGAACATATGCTTTTTATTAAAGTTAAATATGGAGGAAAAATACTTATTATATGCTTATAGGTAGATATTCTGATTTATTCTGAAAATGATAGAGCCATGTTTAATAGATTTAAGCAGTATATGATGGTCGAATTTGATATGCTTAAGCCGGGAATGATACATTATTTTCTTAGCATAGAAGTGGTTCAGTCTTGCAATGGTATCTTTATTTCTCAAAAGAAACATGCACAAGCTATAAGACTAAAGATCTTTATTTATCATCTACTAAGAGGAGTTTGTGGCTGCAACATTATGTGCTTGTCAAGCTATATGGCTGTGGTTAATTCTGAAATAGCTTCATTTTGAATAGCAGGGGCCTATTTTGGTTTTTTTGTGATAATTGCTTAATAATTAAACTTTTCAAAAAACTTGTTTTGCATGGAAATAGTAAACACATTGATATCACTTCTTACAAAATTTGATGAATAATCGATTTTATCTATTGCACGAGTGATGAATAGATTAAAGATATCCTAACAAAATCTCTCAAATTTGGTTGAAGCTATTTGAAGTTCACACCTTGGAGAATCCCATTCGAAGAGGAATTCTAACTAAATATGAAGGATTTTAGAGAGAATGTTGGGATAAGTTAAATAGAACTTTATAAACAATGATAAGATTTACCATTATCTTATCTTACAAGTTTTAGATCGATGGGTTAGTCATTTTAACTATTTTATTTTATTTTTAAATAAAGTTTGATTCTTTTAATTTTTTTTCTTGTAAGCATATTTAAAGGGCAAATTGAAACATTTTCAGTGTGTGTTTCTTCTCATTTACTCGTCTTTCAAGTTGAGATGTGCGTTTGGTGCACAACCTTCCGGTAAACGACAACGAGAACAACAGCGATCTCACACAACCACCTCACGCATCTTCTATTTTGCTGGTGTTCAATCCACCTCACAGGCCCGAAGACAGCCTACCGCACACACCAAACCTCTTCCAATATTTATTGCTCCCCACGCCATCTTCGCCCCCCACCGACGCCCACAACCACCGTAAACAAGAGAGAGAGAGAGAGAGAGAGAGAGAGAGAGAGAGAGAGAGAGAGAGAGAGAGAGAGAGATCATTGCGATCACGTCGTTACTGTGTTATGGCGTCCAAGCTCATCCTCGCCCTCGTCTTCCTCTTCGACGTCATCGCCTTCGGCCTCGCGGTCGCCGCCGAGCAGCGCCGCAGCACGGTGAGACCACCCCCTTCCTCCCCCGTGCCCATCTTGCTCGAACCTGATCTCGTCGACGTTGCAGGGGAAGGTCGTGGAGGACTCGGAGGACACCTACAACTACTGCGTGTACGATTCCGACATCGCCACCGGCTACGGCGTTGGCGCCCTCCTCTTCCTCCTCCTCAGCCAGGCCATCCTCATGGTCGTCAGCAAGTGCTTCTGCTTCGGCCGCTCCCTCGGCCCCGGCGGTCCCCGCGCCTGCGCCCTCCTCCTCTTCCTCCTCTCCTGGTACACATACCAATACGTATCCCTGCCTCCCATCATCTCCGAAGACCTCACCATCGTAGTTTACTTGATATGGACTTTCGGGTGGTGATTGCCGCTGCAGGCTGACATTTATCATAGCGGAGGCGTGCCTACTGGCGGGATCGGTGCGGAACGCGCACCACACTCGCTACCGGAACATGTTCTTCGACGGCAACCTTTCGTGCGAGACGGTGCGCAAGGGCGTGTTCGGGGCCGGCGCCGCCTTCGTCTTCTTCACCGCCGTCTTCTCCGAGCTGTACTACGTGTTCTACGCCAAGGCGGCCCGCGACTCCGGCACGCCGCCCCTCGGCGGCTCCGTCGGCATGAGCTCCTACCACTAGATCTCGCTCCCTGTTAGCGCAGGTGAGACTCGGATTTGCTGTATTGGTCTTCGTCGGTTGTTGGTGGAGACAGTAGCACATTATGGATTCTTGTTTGCACGTAGTTGGATGATTCAGGCCCAATTGTATGATCAACTTCAAATCGGACGACACAGTCTCCGTCGAGTAGTCCGCCACTTTCTCCTCTGTCCACATGTGAAACCCATAGAACACGAAGTGCAGATAGCTGGAAAGTACTATGCTTCTGAGCCGTATTTAATGTGAAAATACCAATTAAATGAGCTGCATTCATTGATAACACCGCTACAGTAGTAGCAACCGCAGCAGAGGCTAGCACGTGGTCAATTGCTCGGGTCTGAAGGATCCTAAGAGGTCAATTACAAAGCCACTGCTATACCATGTGATAGTACCTTTAAGGCCTCTGATGAGCCAGTACTGTTGGGTTCGGATCCGAGTATGCAAATATCTTCTTGATTGATTCTCGAGTCGATTACAGGCATTGACTCGATTGAAGTGGGTCCTTGGTTTGCTTCAGGAGTAGGCTTCTCTCCCGGACGTTGGTTGCTTAAGCTCTCCGGTCCCTGCACATGGTCGGGTCAGGAAGACGCGACCCGACTCCTCCGATGGTAAAATTAGTACACAACCGGAGAGGAGTTTTTGCCTCCTCCTTAGTCCTCGTCATGGCCTAGGGTTATATAACGGAGGGAGGCCGACCCTTGAGGCACGACGTCGTGCTGCCACCTGTCCCCCCGGCGGGCTTTCCGGGATGGCACTATAAAGGCATCGTCTCGGGCCCTCCGAGGCGGCGCCACTCCTTGATGTCTGTGCCTGCGTGACGGCACGTTCTCCGGGACCACACCGGTGTCGTCTCCAAGCGTCCTAGGACGGCGCTATCTCGCGGGCAAGCCTGCGCTCATACGGGTTGCGGTCTGGAGGCGGGGCTTTGTCCCTTGGTCGGTGCCAGCTCTGACATGGCTAAGGGGTCAACGAACTAAGCGGAGGTGGTCTCCCACCTCATCTCTTATTCTGACGTGGCAATGGGGTGCCACCTATAAGTGGGTGGCGTAGATACATGACCCATCATTCTCCCCCCGCCCCCCCCCGAAGGAAGCCATGCATCGACTCTTGATTGGGGGAGGAAAGTCGAGGCATGGCTTTCACTCCTCGACGTTGAGACTCTCGGTTCGTCCTTTACGTCATTGCTATGGAAATCTTGGGGCGTCTAAGTTGGATGGTCTACGGCTGAAGTATACGGCTCGAGCGACTCGCGGCCGAGGTGCATGACTCGGGCACTCTACGGCTGAGGTACATGGCTAGGGCGGTTCGCAACCGAGGTGTATGACTCGAGCAGTCTGCGGCCGAGGCACACGGCTCGGGCGGTTCACGATCGAGATGTATGACTCGGGTAGTCTGCGACCGAGGTACATGGCTCGGGCGGTTCACAACCGAGGTATATGGCTCGGGCGGTTCATGACCGAGGTGTACAACTCGGGCAGTCTGCGACCGAGGTACATGGCTCGGGCGGTTCGTGATCGAGATGTACGACTCGGGCGGCCTACGATCGAGATACACGGCTCGGGTGATTCGCGACCCCCAAGTTATACACCTCGGCCAATCGAGGTGTACAACTCGAGTAGCTTGCAGTCGAGGTACACAGCTCGGGCAACCCACGATCGAGGGGTATGACTCAGGCAATCTGCGGTCGAGGTACGCAGCTCGGGCGGTTCGCAATCAAGGTGTATGACTCGGGCGACCTGCGATCGAGATACACGGCTCGGGCGGTTCGCGATCGAGATGTATGACTCGAGCAGCCTGCGGCCGAGATACATGGCTCGGACGGCGCAAGAAGTTGGCCTCCATGCTAAGGGCCTCATAGGACACTCGAGGAATGCCAAGCAGGTCCTTGTTCACGGGGGGTCTCAAAAAATGATCCCGGGTATCGAGTCGTAGGGTTTCGGGTGCCAAGGTCGAGGAGCCCGTGCTTTGGTATTCATTCCGCATGCTCCCTAGCCGCCATGTTAGGCCCCATTTATTGCTAGGCGGTGTTTGGGCTACCTGAGGCGATGTGCTCTGTGGGTAGGTGTACTAATAGAGTGGACTGTCATCCACTCCCGGGGAGGCGAAGGGTCACCTAGTGTTGGCGGGATTTTTCCTATAAGTGACGTGGAGTCCCTTTCCCACACATTCTCTATTAGTGATCTATTGGGTCATTTCTCCCTGGTTTCCGTCGTTTTCTCCGTTTGCCCCCTTCGATCTCCGCCATCTTCTCCAGTCATCTCCTTCAATCTCCGTCGTCTTCTCCGGTTGTCTCCTTCGATCTCCGCCGCCTTCTCCTTCCTGACTTGCTTTTCTTTTCCCTTGTAGGTCAGTCGGGATGACTTCTGTTTTTACCTCTTTGTCCTCTTCCCATTCTTCTTCTAGTAGTGTTAGGGGAAATCCCTTGCCCTCGAGCTATGACTCGCTTATCGATGAGAAGGCGCGAGCCCTTGAGGCCCTAATGTGGTGGCATGACCTCGACTCTACAGTGAGCGAGGATTTGCTCAGTAACATCCGGGTGCGCTATAGCATCCCGGTGGATTACGAACTCTACGCCCCTAAGCCGAGACAGCGGGCGTACGACCCATTTCCTCGGGGGTTCGCTCTGATCCTGGATGCCCTTGAGGCGGGATTGCGCTTCCCCCTGCATCTTATCATCGGTTCATGCCTATCCATGTGGTGCATTTCCCCATCACAGATGACACCAAACTCTTGGCGTTATCTGGTGGTATTCCTAGGGGAATGCCATGACGTCAGTATCACACCGACCTGATCCCTTTTCTGTCTTGTTTTCATCTTTCTAAGGGATCAAGTGGCTATTATCTATCAGCTCGATCGGGCTTTAGGTTAGTGGGGTCCCTTCCAGCAACAAGGGATGGAAGGGACGGCTCTTTTATGTCAGTTGCACGTGGGGTTGGAGCTTCAGCCTCCGATGGTCGACACGCATGATAGACAATACTACTCTTTCTTGTAGAGTCAACATTACACCATGGCGCTGATGGATCACGTGTGCGACGTTGGTCAAGTTATTAACGATATGGGTGACCGCATCGCTAAGTTACGAAGATAGAATGAGGAGCTTCGAGCGGGGGCTGCTGTCGAGCAACGCGTGGCCGATCTAGAGGCGAAAGTAGCACGCCTCAAGTCTGAGCTCAAGGAGGTTGAGCAACAAAAGGGAGAGCTTCAGGCACAGTTGAAGGGGGCCCGGGCCCGGATTCGCTTGGTGGAGGAGGAGTCACTCGAGCTTTCCAAGAAACTGGAGGCGATGAGCGTCGAGGCTCGTGCGTCATCCAAGGCCCTTACCGAGGAGGTTCGCCAGAGGCCCGAGAAGGACAAGCAGTTGATTGAGGACTACAAAGGGTCCCAAGGCTTCCAACTCGGGCTAACTCGGTTGGGGTAGGTCACCTACGAGTACGGAAACCAGATCGTGCTGGCCCGATTCCGAGTGCGGCACCCCAATCTCCAAGTCGAGGAGGATCCCTTCGCTTCCCTGCCAGAGAACGAAGGTATCAATATGCCCGAGGAGGTTTTTTTTTATGATAGCCTGGACATCCCCAAGAAGTAGGACTATCATTTTATAATCTTTTTTTCTCAAGGGGTCGGTCGGGCATGAACGGGTATTGTAAGCCGCAACCGACCCAGGCTTGTAATTGAACTTTTGGCTAAATGAAAATCCTTCATTAGAACTCCATATTGTTTTGTTCGACCTTCCGACACAAAAAAAACTTCTTCAAATTTAGAACATTCCATGTTCTTGGTATGGGGTCGCCCTCCATTGTGGCTAGTCGATAAGTGCCATCTCGGACGACGCCCACCACCCGATAAGGTCCTTCTTAGCTAGGGGTGAGCTTGCCGCATGATTGGGTCGAGTCGTTGACTTCTGTTCTGCACAAGACAAAATTGCCTAATCTGACCGGCTGGGGATGCACCTTCTGGTTGTAAATCCTAGCGACAGCTCTCTTATAGAAGAGGGCCTTTAAGTGGGCGCTATCCTTCTGCTCCTCGAGTAAATTAAGGTCGGCTCGGAGTCCTTCTGACGACGTCTTTTCCTCGTAGCTTTCCACCCGAGGGGTGGGGATAACCACCTCAGGTGGTAGGACGGCCTCGGTGCCCAACATGAGGCTGTAAGGGGATTCTCTAGTTGTGGCCTTGGGGGTGGTCCATGAAGACCACAGGATGCTTGGGAGCTCATCCACCCAAGCAGTCCATCTAAAATGGCTCGGTTGGTCACTTCCGTCAGGCTGTTCGTCTGGGGATGTGCCACCGAGCTGAATCTTAGTTGTATCCCATAGCTTGCGCAAAATTGTTTGAACCTGGTGCTGGCGAACTAGGTCCCGTTGTCGGTGATGATAACCCTTGGCAAGCTGAACCGAGTCACTATGTTCTTCCACACAAATTTCTCCACCTGGCGCTCCGTAATCGTTGTCAGTGGCTTGGCTTCGACCCACTTTGTGAAGTAATCCAACCCGACGATGATATACCTCCATTGCCCCGAGGCTGGCGGGAATGGTCCGAGAAGATCCATTCCGCACTGCGCGAAAGGCCATACGCAATCCACGGGAGTGAGCAGCACTGCGGGCCGCCAGGGCATCTTGGTGTGCCTCTGGCACAGGTCGCATCGTTGTACATAAGCCTTCGCATCGCGGCACATGGTGAGCTAGTAGTACCCTCGGCGAAGGGTCTTAAACGCCAAGGTTCGCCCGCCGATGTGCTCATCGCAGATTCCTTCGTGAACTTCGGCTAGGACTGACTGAGCCTCTTCGGGGTCCAGGCACCGTAGGAGAGGACGGATGAACGACCTCTTATAGAGCCATCCGTTCATTTCACAGTACTAGGCCTGGGTGCACTGCAGGCGCCGAGCCATAGCCTTGTCAGTGGGTAAGGTCCCGTCACGCTTGAATTGTAACATCTCCTGTACCCACGTTGCCAATGCGTCTATCGAGGTCACTACCCTGATCGCAAAGGCGCGGAATGGGAGCTGCTCGACCTTGGGGCTGATCTCGAGGCTAGGTTTTGAGGCTAATTTTGCCAGCGCGTCTGCCTGCTTGTTTTGGCCCCTTGGCACCCTGGACAGCATAAAGTGAGAGAAGTTAACGGCCAGCTTCTTTACCTCGGCCAAGTATTTGGACATGATCAGATCTCGGGCCTTGTATCCTCCGTCGATATGCTCGGCTACCAACTGTGAGTCAGTGTGGACGTGGATGTCTTCCACTTGCATCTCAGCGACCCGCCTGAGTCCCGCCAGGAGCGCCTCGTATTCCGCCTCATTATTCGTGGCCTTAAAGCTGAAGTGGAGGGAATGTTCAAATGACTGCCCGTCGGGACCTTCCAACACCAATCCCACGCCTGCGCCTTTTGAGTTGGCTGACCCATCAACACGTAGGGTCCATCCCCCTTCAACTCGCTCAGATCCTTTATCCTCAGGTAGAGTTAGCTCCGAGATGAAGTCGACGATCAACTGGGCCTTGATGGTGGCCCTTGGCACGTATTGTATGTCGAACTCGCCAAGCTCCACCGACTACTTGAGAAGATGACCTGAAACATCAAACTTAGATAAAACTTATCGAAGCGGTTGGTGATTACCTTGATCGGGTGAGCTTGAAAGTAGGGGTGTAGCTTTCAGGCCATCAATACAAGCGCCAAGGCTAGTCTCTTGATTGGTTGGTATCGTTCCTCAGGCCTATTCAGGACATGGCTGGTGTAGTAGACCGGTAGCTACTCCTTAGTTACTTCCTTGATCAAGACAGAGCTAACTACGTGTCGGGACGCAGCCAGGTAGAGGCTGAGCTTCTCCCCTGGGGAGGCAGTAGCAAGGTGAGGGAGCTCGGTCAAGTATTATTTTACATGTGCAAGGGCTTCTTCACATTGCACCGTCCATTTGAAGCCCTTCGGGCTCTTCAAGGCCTAGAAGAAGGGGAGGCATCTGTCGCCCGATCGGGAGAGGAACCAAGACAAGGCGGCGAGCCTCCCATTCAACCGCTACACCTCCTTGATTGTCTGAGGCGCCTTCATGTCAGTGATAGCCTGAACCTTTTCTGGGTTGGCATCGATCTCTCTTTCGTGTATGATGAAACCGAGGAACTTTCTCGAGCTAACACCGAAAGCACACTTTGTGGGGTTGAGTCGCATGTTGTATCTCCACAGCGTGGCAAATGCCTTGGGCAAGTCGGACATATGCGTTGCGGTCGTCCAGCATTTGGCAATCATGTCATTAACATAGACCTCTATGTTTCGCCCGATCTGTTGGGCAAACATTTTGTTTATGGTCCTCTGATATGTGGCTCCGGCATTCTTTATCTCGAACGGCATGACCCGATAGAAGTATACTCCCTGATTGGTGATGAAGACTACATGCTCTTGGTTCTCGGACGCCATCCTGATCTGGTAAAGGCGTCCATAAACGAGAGACGAGCATACCCGGAGAAGGCATCCATAAACGAGAGATGAGTATACCCGGAGGTCGCGTCAACTAGCTGGTCGATCTTTGGAAGAGGGTAGCAGTCTTTTGGGCATGCGCGATTGAGATCGATATAGTCAATGCATATTCTCTAGCTCCTATTAGATTTTTTCACGAGGACTATATTGGACAACCACCGTGGGTACTTGACCTCATCTATGAAGCTTGTCGCCAAGAGACATTCCACCTCGTTGCGGATAGCCTGCTATCGATCGGGAGTGAGCCGCCGAGGCTTTTGCTTCACTAGACGAGCCCTTGGCGAGATGTTCAAGTGGTGTTGCGCCACCCTATAGTTGACACCGGGCATGTCCACCGGCAACCAGGCGAAGACGTCGGCGTTCTTCAGTAGGAAGTTGATAAGGTGGACCTGTTCTTGCTCCGGGAGTTCCGACTCGATCTTTACTATCCGATCCGACCGAACTTCAAATAGCGGTATGCCTATAGTGGACTCCGTCGGCTCGGGATGTTGGGATGGCCTCTTCACTTCCTGGGGATCCTCCAGGGATTGCTCAGCTCTCGCTCTCTTGGGTAACGAAACTGTCGTCAAGTAGCATTGTCTAGATTCGCGAGGACTTCCCCGACTCCGGCATGGGTCGGAAACTTTATTGTTTGGTGGTAGGTGGAAACAATAGCCCGGACGGTTGTCCCTAGGATAGCTTCGGCCTAGCTCTTTTGTGCTCTTCCCATCTCCCGGCCATCCAAGACTCCGCCGCGATATATTGATTAGCACGCTGGAGCGTTTATGGGACCGTCGCGAGGGGTCTCTCCATGAGGGACCAGAAAAATCTGGAGGGTCATAGCCCCATCATGAATGCCTGCATTATTAAAGAGGGATGAGCATTAGGCAACCCCCGAATTTCTGTAGCAAAACAATTTACAAAACGGGAGAGGGGTTCATCCTTCTTTTGGTTGAGTCCGAGGAGCAAAGCGACGGATGGCTTCTGCCGGGTGTAGGCTAGAAAGTTAAGCTTAAAATCTTTGGTGAGCTAGTCAAAAGATGTGATCATCCCGGCCTTCAGTCTGTTGTACCATGCATGGGCCGGCCCCCCTAGGGTCGTGGGAAATGTTTTACACATCAGGGTGTCGGAAGTCCTGTACAACGCCATTTGGGCACGGAAGGTGACCACATGCTCCGCCGGGTCCATAGCGCCGTCGTACGCGTCGAGAGAGGGGAGTCGGAAGTTCGGGGGGAACTAGTTTTTCTTGTATCTCGGGTGCAAATGGGGATCCTCGGTGTGCGTTCTCCCGAGCTCCTCCTTCGACTTGTGGACCTCCCTTTGCATATCGTCAAGTCTTTGGCTGACGAAGTGTAACTGGGCTCGGAGGAGTCCATTGAATTTGATGACAATACCTCGGGCTCTTGTCATCCGCTTGGATTTCCCGATGCCCCTTCTGCGAGCGGGGCTGGTCACGCTTTAGGTGAGGATGGGGGCACCATTGGTACCACGGGCACCTGGGAGGTTGGAACTAGCGGTTCTGGTTGCTGTAGAGGCTGTGCCATGGATGACTGCATCAGTTGGGGGATAGGCAGGATAATAGTCTGCATCATCCCAATTAGAGTTTGGACTTGGTGGGCGAGGCCCCAAAATGTCTCGCGCGAAATGGGCGACCGATTAGTCGTAGCGCCTTCGGGTGGCGACAAGCCTGAATTGGTGAACAATCGCCAGTAGTGCTTTGAAGTCGTGATAGGGTCTTCAGCTCGAGGCCCACCATGTAGCGGGGGATATTCCCAGGGGGGCCCCGGCTGGGCGAGACCCATCAGCTACAAGCTTGTCTGGGTTAGTCCACTGATCTATCGACATTGGGCCCTCCTTCTAGTGCTAATCTGATAGTATATTTATGTCGCGGCCTCTAAGCCAGCACGACTGGGTTGGGGTCCGAATGCGTAAATATCTCCTTGACTGATCCTCAAGTCGGTTGCAGGCATTGACCCGATCGAAGTGGGTCCCCGATTCGCTTCAGGAGGAGGCTTCTCTCCCGAACACTGGTCGCCTCGAGCTCTCCGATCCCTGTACATAGGTTAGGTCGGGAAGGCGTGACCCGACCCCTCCGATGGTAAAGTTAGTACATAGCCATAGAGGATTTTTTGCCTCCTCCTTAGCCCTCGTCATGGCCTAGGGTTATATAACGGAGGGAGGTCGACCCAAAGGCATGATGTCGTGCCGCCACCTGTCCCCCCGACGGGCTTTTCGGGATGATACTATGAAGGCATCGTCCCGGGCCCTCCAGGGCGACGCCACTCCTTGGTGCCTGTGCCTGTGTGATGGCGCATTCTCCGGGACCACACCAGTGCCGTCTCCGGGCTTCCTAGGACGACGCTATCCTACGGGCAAGCCTGTGCTCGTATGGGGTGCGATCTGAAGGCGGGATTTTGTCTCTTGGTCGGTGCCAGTTCTAACACAACTGAGGGGTCGACGAACTAAACAGATGTGGTCTCCCATCTCAGCTCTTATGCTGACATGACAATGGGGTGCCACCTATAAGTGAGTGGCACGGGTACATGACCCATCACCATGGGTGGTTGCAAGATCATGCTTAGGTCCAAATATATATATATATAGTGTCATGTGACCAACTTGAGCTGAGGCGGATGGCATGCTTGTGAAGAGTGCGAGAATACGAATAGATCGATTGGATACAGCCAGCCTGCAAAACCCCCCACTTCAGGCATATATATCGATCGGCCATGTTGCCGTGTGGCTTTGACCTCTACAAGACTCGAGCCGTGAAGGCTAAGAACACATTGATACTAGTTTCGTACGCCATTTCAAGTTGGAACACGAGAATTATATTCTGGGTAGGTGGACGGAGATAAGTTGTGTACCGAGTCCATCACTAAAATGAAGGAGCAGTCCATAGTGATCACCACCAAACACTGAACGCTCCTAACATGGAACATTATTTATTTGAGTTGAGTGCTGGTACTACACATTCAATGCATCTTATTATTTATTACTCACAATCTTTTTTTTACCTGAAACTACTCATGCTCTCATGTTTCTGTGCAAAAGCCCCGAGTTTTATTCGAGCGACACTCCATTACATTACACCGAAGCTTTTGCTTCCCTTTCGATCTAGGGAGTGAAGAGGGCCAACTCATTTCCACTATTAAACTTCAACTGCTTAGCCTCCAGTACGAGTTCATCAGCACCTTTATTGATATGCCATGAAAAGGATGGCAAGAGGAGGCTTCTCGGCTGGATGGTTCGACGACGTGCAGCCACACCGGCACACTGGAGCTATTCATTGAACTGAGCAAAGCACTATGTGAAGCCAGCTTCGGAGGGCACACGTCGGGCGGGCTCAAGGGCGCTAAACGTCTCAATTCGGCATTGGCTCACAGGGCCGAGGAGCCACGCGCACGATTCCCCTATTCCTTGCTGGCCCAGGCCAAGCTGAGCTCTAGCGCTACGGCCGAGGAGGAGCAACCAAAGAGAGACGGAGCGAAAAATGAAAGTGGAGGTGGCCATGGCTCAGTGTTTTGTAAAAGGAACGATGAGACACCGGTGAAGAGAAGTGCAGAAGTGGGAGGGTCTTTATAATAGGCTCATTTGCGAGGATTGTGTGGAGTTTGGTTGGGCTGGGAGGTCATGTGGCTCCGCAGGGGCTCTCAAATCGCCACATGCGAACGTTTGGCTTGAAAGGGAAGCACAAAGGGCTCGTCCAATAATGCAAGGGATTTGACTGTTACTTTTGCTTTCTATCTTCTCCATCTCATGTGTACAAGTTGATTTAATCATTAGAGGGATCGTGTCGTGGGACAAATCCAACTTCTTTCATTTGAAAGTCTTATAACCCTTCTCCTATCAGTTATCTCTCATACTAAAATAGAAGGTGAGTTCAGCTCCTGCGTTCATCTATACCCAAGATTTGTGGACGACTGACAATAGGACGAACACTCCTTTAGGTTTGATTGCGATCGGGTTTGTAAGATTCTTCTTTGTCTGCAGTATAGAGGTGTCATTTTGATGCAAAGAAAGCATTCAAGCATCATTCTTGATTAGCCTAGGCGCTCTCACGTCATTAGCCACCGTTTTCTCAACAACACCTGTTGCTTTCCACGTCTATTATTACCATTTCTACAATATTACTGATTGCTTTAAATATGCCATGATCAATATTACTGATTGATCCACGATAAATAATTATATAGCTTGACTACGGCAACCGCTGGCTTCCACTATGGTTGACCACGGATCAGAAACTCGGTCGCTGTTGCCCTCAAGCGGGAGGCGTTAAATCATGAGATTCCTACGTTGCAGGATAAGCTTAAGACCTAATTCTAGAGGCCAACCCAAATGACAACTTGGTAGCGTCATCATCCAAGTGGTGATGGTACATCTCAACTAGTCCTCCGACCCTAATCTTCTTGATAAGGTCGCCGTGCTTGGACAACCAGCAACGCAACAAAAACTTACGCAGACAACATGTAGTGGGTCTAAGTTATACGACAAGCGCATCATATACTAAGCTCAATGGTTAACACAACAGTTTATTAGTACTTTGTTAAGGTGAAGAACATGAGAGAGAGAGAGGGGTTTGAAGTGCTTTATGGAGAGGACGGGGAGAGAAGTGTCAAGAAGCAGCAACATGGTGGAAGCTGATATTTATCTGATTTGGGAGTACGGTTCGTGAGAGTGTGTAATGAGGGTGGGCGGTGGATTGCTGCTCCGACTCTGCATTGTGCTTGACTTGTTCTTGGCGATGGTGGAGTTCTGCTGTCCGCCGAAAGAGGAGGGGATGACGCAGACTTAACGCTGTGGGTTGCCACCGTCCTTGCGAGAGAGGGAGAATGTGGAACCCTTTTAGCATGTGTCAGAGCAAGAACACGAAGAGGAGATGATGAGGATCGATCCAACATCGGGGCGATACATCTCACGTGGCCTCATCAACACAAAGGAAAAGCTGTCTTTAAGTTTCAGTACCTGTGAAAGAGGGCTGTGAGAAATATATGGGGACGATGATCAAAGTGTTTTGATCACTTGCTTGTCTAGGTAGAAGATGACTCTCTGCATTATCCTTTGCACAGAGCAATACAATTGGGCAGCCTTCGTGTCTCGCGCAATAATAGTATCGTGGATCATCACAATTGATCTAATGGAATGATCATTTCTGATGTCGGATGGGCACAGAGACATCCCTTGTGGACAATCTTGGAGTCAAAGACAAGACACACTCTCTTACCATGATAACGCCATTAAACAAAAGGGGGAAGAGATCAGGAAGAGACAAAAGTCAGGAACGTAAGACAGAGAAAGCGAGGCTAACGTAACTTTGACTAGCACATCCCAAAGCCCACGTGTACGGTCATGGATAGCCGAGACAACGAGAGAGGAACGAGGTACGCGGCACCGGGACTTGAAGATTCGTGCCACTCGCAAGACCTGCATCTTGAAGTCCACGTGTGTGGCCTTGGCTCGTCGGACGAGTCTAAGAAGCGAATTCAAAGAAGAATTTTTGGGCGGTGGGGCCCGGCGCACCGACGATTCCCGGGAGTGCCAAAATATCTGTTTCCTTTTGCCTCGGCGTTTACTATTAAAAGCGCTGCCGCTGCCCCGCGGAGACAATCAAGCAAGCACACAACACTGCACAGCACAGCACGCTTCTCTTATTTCCACTCTTCCTCCTCGGAAGCGCCACTTGGACACTCTGTGTTCGTATCGGATCCCACCTTACGATTGGCTGGTGTTACGGGGGCCATGGAAGACCCGGAAAAGAACAGCGGGAGCCGCGGGAGGAGGCAGAAGGGTATAGTGCAGCTCGTGTTGCCGGATGGTGGCACTCGCCGAAGTGCGCCGCTGGTTGTTGAGGGGGAGGCTTCGACGTTGCTTCCACCTCCCAAGAAGATAAGAAGCCCGGATCGAACCAGCCCGGCTTCCTCGCCGCGGCTTGCCGCCTCCTCCGTGCCGATCTTTCCCTTCTCTGGGGAGGATTCCCTGCCCGTTCCGCATGCACCTTTCTTGCCTCCTTCGGTTGCCGGTCGGTTTCAGCAGCAGATGATTTGTTTCGCACGGAGTGATCCGTATCAGGTTGGAGCTTATCCACATCCTCCATGGGCTATGGCCGAAGGAGTTCCCACGATGAGTCAGCAGCAGCAGCAGCAGCAGAAGCAGAAGTACCATGAGCATCTCCTTAAGTACTGGAGCGAAGGACTCAACCTTAGCCCCCGCGGCCACCTGACGGGTCCCGGACGTTTCCGGCCCCCCGTGCCGACAAAGCTTTACCGCGGCGTGAGGCAGCGGCACTGGGGCAAGTGGGTGGCGGAGATCCGCCTCCCGAAGAACCGCACCCGCCTCTGGCTCGGCACCTTCGACACCGCGGAGGCCGCGGCCCTCGCGTATGACCGCGAGGCGTTCAAGCTCAGGGGCGAGAACGCGCGGCTTAATTTCCCCAACCTCTTCCTCGGCCAAGGGGCTTCTTTCTCGTCCTCATCCTCTGCTCCTGCCACCCCGGAAGAAGCCAACCAACAGCAGCAGGATGAGCCAAGCGAACCTTCTCGGCTGCAACCCCAAACCGAAACCCCATCTGCTTCTGCTGCCACCACAGTTGGTGGTACGAGCATGGCCACGACGCAGACGACGGAGATGGTCGGAGGAGAGGCCGACGAGGCATGGTTCAGCACCTGGGATCCGGGGAGCTACGCATGGGACGACATCGACGAAGCAAATAGCCTACTCTTCCAGTCCCAGCTCACCAGCATTGCCGAATCCAACATTTCCTGCTTGGATTCCACAGCATCAACAGCGACAGCAGCACGTCAGGACGCTAACGCACCCCCTACTTCTTCAGCTCCTCTGTCTCCTTCCTGGTTTATGTGGAAGGAGTGATTATAGCCTCTCTGTGTGCTTTCCTTCCTTCTGCAACTTCCACATCGCATGCGCAGCCCATTCATTTTAGGAACAGTTCAATGGCTGCAGATTTTTATGGAGCAGCCTGTGACTATAGGAATCTTGTGTGCATGCTGGCGATATGACGTGGAGCATATATTCCTCAGCAGTCTTTCATAATTCCTTTTGCTGCAGCAATCAAATTCCACGGTGTTCCTGCTTTGACTCCAGTTTTTACACGCCACGCCAACAGCAGGTTGACCTCTGCCTAACTTTATCTTCTCCTTCACAGTTTACCTTTGTAATTAATTACTATATTTATTTACTTTCAAAAATTATATTAATATTCTTATATTTATAAAAAAAATTTAATTTTTTTTATCGATTTTATTAATTTAAATATCATAAAATTTATCACTGAAGACTTTGCCTCACTTCAATTTATCACTAAACATGTATGATATCTTCGTTAGTAGAATTAATGACGTGTAGAGGAATTAAATTAAATATTTAATTTAATAAGTATAAGAATTTTAATATAATTTTTAAATATGTACAAATGGAGATGTTAAAAATATCTAATTCAAAGATAATATTTGATTAGTCTCTTGTCGGTATCATACTATGTACTCTCCGGTTCATCGTGATAAAGCCTTAGTTAATGCTTTCTTCGTTTTCAAGATCGATTGTCCAACTCGTGATGTACAGGTTTGATTTCAACTGGTGATGTACAGGTTTGATTTAGTTGATGCTTTCTTCGTTTTCAAGACCGATTGTCCAACTCGTGTGTGGGTGGAGGTAGTCAACAAATCGTTAAAAAGATCATGAATAAAGACATTCACACCAGTTTAACTTCACATCAAAAGTAAATAAAGATGTATTCATAAAAATTTGATGATTATACTATTATTAATTTATATTTAAATACCCTAATTTAACAATTTAAGTTTATAAATTAATAGGTCAATTGATAGCGGATAAGATTTCCTCAAACGGTACGAGGAAATCCCGTTGGGTTATTGAGGGAATCCTCTCTTATAAATAACTCTGTATGTAGCTATATCGAATCAATTCATTTTATGCTTCAATCTTTACATGATATCAGAGTCGCTTGCCTAAGAGTAAGCTCTTTTTCGTGTTGTCTGACGATAGCAACATATCGGTGTTCTGCTCCTTCTCCGACGGCATTGCTCGTCGCGTTCTTCTCACCTGCGTTGCTGCCAACGTCGCGGAGCCACAACAGAGCTCACTAGTCACCCTCGGCTTCAACTTTTCTCTTTTCGGCCAAGGAATCCATCGATCAGCTTGTCCAACGACAACAATCGCTACTCAACGCTGTCCTCTCTCGAAGCTGCATTCTTTTCTCGATGGCAACTTCTTCCCCTTCTGCCCTTCAAGAAGAAGAGTAGCCTGTTCGCACAGGAAGAGCCCCTGATCGTTCCTGCACCTCACGGAGGAAGGGAGATCCACCAGCAGCCGCTCGAACTGGCTGCGCCACCCTCGTGCAGAGCAAAGAAGGCAGCCCTCTTCGTCAAGGTAGCCCTCTCCTTGCATGCATAACAGGGGAGAACCGCTTGCCCCTACGCGTTGAACCGTAGAACCTTCTTGCCATCGGCTGTGCAGCAGCAGCGAGCCCCTCGCCTTTGGCAGCGCTAGCTGCAGAGAGAAGAGGGCACAAACCCTCTCCGCTGTTCCTCTACGTGCAGACCAACAGACAACCTACAGGAACCTAACACTGCCGCTTCCTCTTCTCGCGGTGACTTCCTACGGTGTCGCAGCCTCTAGCTTCTTCCTTGCTACGGTGCGACAGAAGCAGAGCAATCTCTACTGCAATCACTGCATGGAAATATCGCCAGGTTCTTCTTTCCCATTGCGATCGGCACTCCTTCGCTCGTGCCTGCGCGATAAACACCCTTCTCAAGTGGCTTCTCCACTGCGTTGCCAATCTCAACCTCGGTGCTCTCCTCTACCGAAGAACCCTCTCGCCCCCTGCTTCCTCTGCCGGGCAAAAGCTTCTTCTCTCTACTGTGGTCTACTACTACGGTCCTCAGCCGATCTCTTGCATGAAACTTGGCTGAACGTTGTGATCTGTACGGACCATAGCCATCATCACTTATTACCAACTACTGTCTTACCGTCAACAGAGCTCCTCGCTGCACTATTCTATCACAAACTTTAAGTCCTCGGATCAATATACTCAGAATGTCTTTATCATTTACTTCTGATGTTTCAGTTACTGTTTCTATAGGGAATCACAGTGCTTCTCCACATACAAGACTTTTCTCCATCAATGCTGCCACGCTAATCCCTTTCAAGTTATCAAAAGGCGACAACTATGCATCTTGGCGAGCTTAGTTTTCTAATCTTCTGTTTGGATATGACTTACTAGGTTATGTCGATGGCTCTGTCAACTGTCCACCAACAATGATGAACATCCCCGGCGAACTCAATCCAATACCCAATCTAGCTCATAAGCTATGGTTACGTCAAGACCATCTCATCCTCCAAGCTATTCAAGCTTCAGTTGCTAGATCTGTCGCACCATTGATATTTTTGTGTGCAACTACTGCAGAAGCCTGGTGCAAGTTGCAAATAACCTTGGCAAATCGTTCATGTACTTGCAAGCTCAGCCTTCTATCCAGTTTAATGAAAACAAAACAAGAGGGAAGTACCATTGTTGACTATCTATAAAATATCAAAGTTATCATCGATAACTTGGCTTTGATAGATCATTCTCTCTATGATGAAGAAGTGATAATCCATACCCTCAATGGCTTGGGAGATGAGTATAAGGAATTGGCAGTCGTAATTCGAGCACGCGACTCACCAATGTCATTCGAAGAACTCTATGATAAATTGAATGACTACGAGACGTACTTGAAGGGCAAGGACAAGTTAGTCGAACCAGTCATCACCACTCAAGTTAGTCAAAGGTCCAAGAGGCAGATGACATTATTTTCACAGGTGATACTCCTATAGAGATTCAGGCATTCATCAAGCAATTAGTAGATCGATTCTCCCTTAAAGATCTAGGCACCCTGAGCTACTTTTTGGGAGTATAAGCAACATACACACCTTCATGTCTCTTTCTATCACAAAGAAAGTATATTCAAGATTTATTATCCAAGACAAATATGCATAATGCAAAAGAGATTACAATTCCTCTCTCTACTTCATCACTCAAACTATGTGATGGAAGTCCTACTACAGAACCTATTCAATATCGACAAGCAGACGGCTCCTTACAGTACTTAGCTCTCACCCGTCCTGACATTTCATTTGTGGTTAACAAGTTGTCACAATTTATGCATCAACCATCTACTATGCATTGGTCTACAGTTAAACGAATCTTGCGATATCTTAAAGGGATGATTAATCATGGTCTTTTTCTCCACAAACAATCCTCACTTCATCTTCATACTTTTGCCGATACTGATTGAGCAGGTAACTTTGATGACAAAACATCCATGTCAAGGTATATTGTCTTTCTTGGAGCTAATCCAATCAGTTGGAGCTCCAAGAAGAAAAAGATAGTTGCACGGTCAACAACTGAAGCTGAATACTGTGCCATCGCCACCACTGCTGCAGAACTCAATTGGGTAACAAATCTACTCAATGAACTCAACATCAACTCTACCATCACTCCTACAATCTACTGCGATAATATCAGAGCTACATATCTATGCGTCAATCCAGTGTTTCACTCTCGCATGAAGCATATTGCCATCGACTTCCACTTTGTGCGAGATCAAGTTCTTCGGTATCAACTACGTGTCTCTCATATACACACGACTGATAAACTAGCAGACTCATTTACGAAGCTTATCGCATGTAAACCATTTTTATTACATCGGTCTAAGATTGACATCCTTGATAGGAGTGTCATCTTACGGGGGTATGATAGCGGATAAGATTTCTTCAAACTGTATTAGGAAATCCTACTGGATTATTGAGGAAAATCTTCCCTAGTTTGTTAAGGGAATCCTCTCCTATAAATAACTCTATATGTAAGAATTAATTCATTTTACGATTCAATCTTTACATCAATCATTGACAAAAGATTATAAGAGTTTTCTTAATCATTCGAAGTTTTTTTTTTTTTTTGGTTTTTCGCAATAGCATTAACATGGGTAACCACTTGTTACATTCGCTAAATTCTTCCTAAAAATGATCTGGATCTAATATTCAAGTGAAGCACATGTATGACATTCTTCTCGAGAATGATTTTTAGGAAATAGATTTAATATCCAAATAAAGCGCACATAAATATGGATTTTAATCGAATGTCGAAGCAAAGATCATAAAACAAATTGATCGATAAAAATGATATCTATGGAATAATAAAGATCTTATACATGGACTGAGTGTCATATCGATGCTAATTCAACATCAAGTCGGACGTCTAATTATCTCTGTTTGTTTATATCTAGTCATATTCAAGAAGATGCATGATCATCACACTATATTGATGACAATTCTCAATAATTCGGATGACTCTTCACATTTAAATAATACCCAATATTTCGATAAAATTACCTATAGCAGAATAATTTTCTGTAAGTATAATTGGTCCTTAAACTACGAAGTTACATCCAAACTTGAGTATCAAATAAGCATTATAATTTTGCAGGTCTAAAGACCGACTCCCTACTCATTCCAATACCATAAATCTAATCTTCATCATTTACCGTCAACTTCAACATAGGGACACAAATTTGTCTATCTATTTTTTCCAAGTTACTTTTGAAAGTTTCTATTTTATATTGATGTGTCCTTGTAGCTTTAAATACTGTAGGATTATTTTATTGTATTTAACTTAATTTATTTCCCAACCTTTAGTGTAGATCTATCACTAGATCATAGATGATCCTGATGTGTCCGATCATATCACATTAGCTTGTTATGGAGTCATGATAATGTAGTCCAATAGAGCCCTTACATGGTTAATTGATCCATCAATTTTCATTTATTCTAAATTATTAATTAAAATATTTAAAATTAAAATCGATAATAACAAACTCATGACACTCTTATAAGTCAATCTTTATTTTCGATACCCAAGATATTGTGCTTGTTCCACCCACTTGATCGCGTTGATTTAGAGATGTAGCATGCAAGAACTCGTTCACTAGTCCTGGATGCACTTAAAGTGGCAGCTGCCTTTTCTTCGTCTCCTTTACAATTTCGGGATTTGCCATCTTTAACATCCATTGCTTGTGAGAGATGCTTCTTGATTGAAGTCAATCACCTTCAAGAAAAGGCACGGGAAGAAATGTATTGACAAAACCATCCATTCTCAGGTACAATCAGTCAGTGGGATGCTGGTGGATGTAGTTATGTAATCTGTATTCTAAATTCTGGTGTATGACTGGCGAATCATATTGTGTAAATGACAAACAGAACAAAGTGCACGGATCCAGATAAGAACATTTAGCCAAGAATAATGTAGACTGTCGGAACTCTGATTTGTTCAAATCTTATGCACGATGAGTTGGATTAATTTGTGTTTCTTACTAAATAAAGAATTAATTATCAGTTAGGTAAGTACAGTGCTTTAGGAAAAAAAGGTCATATTAACTTTGATTTTGTTGTGGTGCATTCTGTCTTTCAATATGATTCAAGGAACTATTTCATCTTCTTTTATTAATATCAAATTTAGAGTCAATTTAATTTTAGTCTGTAGCTATTTGATGACCGGAAGCCTGCAAGCTTTCGGAGTCGATTGCTGTTGTGTTTCAGGGTTTGTGCAAGTGAGGACTTCCATGTGTATGTAGAAGCAAAGGCGTCGCCAGCATCACGCACACACACGAATATTTCTACTGTGAGGGTGTGGCCATGGCTGTTCCTTGGTCATGCTCCAGCAAACAGTGTGGGCTGGGTTGGTGCACTGAAACCATCCACGGACGCTTTCACCTTGTCGTGTAGGTGCACTGAAACCCCACAGCGGAGGACCATCCGCAGTCCTAACATGAATTGGTTCGGTGCCAGGGTTGCAGCGACTTGGCCTGAGGAGCTCACGACGGCTAATAACCAGCGCCCCGGATGGAATTGCAACGTAGGGCATGGCAGCACAAAGTAGCTCGGCCTGGGGATTGGTGATTGTGACTGCAGGTCGAGTTGGGCACAGTACGAAGTCTGCTACTGCTGAAGCTCTTTAATTCACCTCTTGCTCCACCACCACTTGCTAGCTTGATGCTGTTTTGATCTGTCAGCTCATTTGTATCATTCCCCAGCTTGAAGTAGCTCGATCGATTTGCCACAGAGCCAATCAGCTTTGAAGGCAGATGGACACAACCTCCAGTCTACCTTTGCTCATATATACACATCACCATTTGCAGCCAACAGCGAGTGTACACAACAGCAGTCAGAAGCCATTTTCTTATACCCTATCTCGCCCCCCCCCCCCCCCCCCACATTAGCTTCTGAAAACTGCAGAAAAAAAAGAAGTCACAAGTAACTTGGCGAATCTGTCGTTTTCCGATGAAACCACATAGTGGTAAACAGACTGGGTGAGCATATGTCCCACTTATTTGCCTTCGACTCCTGTTTTGCTCTACAACACGTACGTAGCAGGCGTGATACGTAATAAAATGGGCTGCGCCATGAATGCCTTTGCGAGTATTTATAGGTGGATACTATTATTTGTACAAGCTTCAATTTCTGATACTTCTGGTACAGTTTGTCTGATGAGCGACAGGTAAAAGACAAGTCCCAGATCATCCGGACCCTTCTTTTATGTATATATATTTTACAGGAACAGCAGACACAAACACACAGATGACTCACATCCTCGACTGACAAGAGAAAAGAGAAGAAAAAGTTGCAAGTGGACCTCAAATAGGTAATAATCTAATAGACACATGCAACAGCTGAAGATAGCACCATTCGAACAACATAGTTTATGGAACACTTGGTCGAATATATAAAGTAAAAGGTCGCTAAGAAAAACCGGCCATTTCATCATCCCAACCACTCCAATAGTCGGTCGAGGAATGGTCCATGCCACCGATGCTCATCGGCAAAGCTGCTGTCACCTGCCCCACTTGCCATGCGCTCGCAGTGGAGCAAGGATTGATGGTGGTGAGGCACTCCTCGGACACGGATGCTAAAGGATAGGAGTAGGAGGAGGGGATGGAGAATGGTGTGTTGTTGTTGCCATCACTTGAATTCGCAAGAGCAGGTTTAGAGTGAGGATCGGACGAGAACGGGCTGGAAAAGCTGTACTCAGACGGTGCCAGCTGCAGCTGCGGCGGCGGTGGGGGCGGTTGTCGAAGCAGAACCTGACGGAGAATCTCAGGGAAGATGCCGCTGCTGTGGTCTCCTCCAAACAGCAAGGGAACCTTCCGCTGCTGCTGTGGCTGCGCCAAAGGAACTGGAGTATTGCTATTACTGTTCACGTTAACAGCAGCACCGGGGGCAGTGGTAGATGTGGTGTTGGTGGCGGCAGGCGTAGCCTTGGACCGCTTGTTCTTGCGACCTCCGCCGACGGGAACGTTGCGGAGAGTTCCCCCTTCGGTCCAGTGCCTTCTACATGCCTTGCAGAAGTGCCGGGGCTGGGACCGGCTGTAATTGTTGTAGTAGCAGAACTTGGTGTTTGTGGAGTCACACCTCGGGCACTTCAGCGGCGGCCAGTGCTGCTTCTGCTGCTGGTTATTCCTTGCTTGGCTCATGGGTTGCGGGACCTCCAGCAGTCCGCCCTTATCAAGCAGCTCCTGCACACCAAACACCTCACGATTCTTATACAGAATCCAAACCATTGATCTCAAGGAAACATATACATCGGGTATGATATGCCACCTGAGACCAGTCCAGGCCGGCGTCAGAGGTAGCCAGTTTAGAGCTGAGGACCATGGCGTGGGAATTAGCGGTTGGGGAGGAGGATGCAGGTGAGGCGGAAGAAGAGGACGAAGATGAGACTGTTGAGCCTGTTCAGCCACGCAGCGCGGCGCTCCGGAAGTAGCAGCTGGGACTTGGCTTTGACTGCTCGAGAGCGGCAGCGGGCAGCGGCAGCAGCTAAGCGTTTCCTCAGGGCAAAGGAATCGGGCATGTCGGCCTGGCGGAAAGAGATCCACACCCCCCCTCCCGCAAACTCTTCCGATCGCCCAACTGCTCCTCAGTTGTTCTTGAGACGAGGCTGGCAGGGACGAAAGCGTAGTGGAAAGGATCGACGATTCATGAGGACCGTCTTCGAGGTATACTTGGGTGGCTTTCAATCGTCTTATATAAGAAGAAGACGAAGAACGCATATATTTGGGTGGCGTGTGACCGCACCGCCTGTGGGACCGCGGTGACATCGACGGATGGCGTTCCTTAGGCCGTAAGGCTGAAGTGGAGCCAACGGGAACGGGATTGGAAAAATAACGGAGCCGGAGAGATGAGGAGACACGTGGACGCCTGCTTCCGGATAAGAACAACAAACACGGGCGCTTCCTGTGCAGGAGTTGGACTACACAGAAACGCCGACTCCGCCCGACACGAGTCGCTACTCGGAAGAAGTACGAGTCACGATTAGAAGCGGCTTCCAGAACCTCTTTGGGATGAAACACGGGGGTTTCACGTCAAAACACGTGCTACTTAGGTGGATCGAATTGGATTCTGATCCCTCTCCGTAGCCTGATCTGGGTCGCATGGAAGCGACGCATCTGGCACATCGTATGCGACAGCATCGGTCTCTCACAATTGTCAATCCTGATAGGTCCGATTCAATCGTCTTTTCGATGAGATTAATCCTTATTAAATAGTCGATCGAACCGTAATAATCTTGGAAATAAATAGTTAGGATTTAGACCGACTCGGTGGACCCAGTCAGGGATGGGAATTTGTTCGTACGATTGCTTTAATTCTAGACCAAATCGACATGATCAGGAAACAGAATCATGGCTTTGATCGAGGTATCTCCAGCCGACACGAATCACCATCCCTACCTTTCGTTTAGAGCTCGCAGGCAACGTGACTTAATGGGAAAGGCGGAAGGATGAAGCCGGATTCGACGCGCGTAGCATTTGATGTCTTTGCGGTGGGTATTGGACCGTGGTCTACGTTCCTGTGGCTGATGGGACCGTGACGAGTCGTGTCAAAGGTTTCGACTCCGGAGAGCGACGCCGGGGTCCACAGTGCGCGCGGGACGAGGCGGCCGCCGTTTCTTCGGGCCGCGGGTCGAGGCCGTCCTATCGTGGAGGTTCTCGGCGGCCGACAGCGACCGACGTGGGTCGGTGGCGATAATGGGTTCTGCGGGTCCCGCGACGGGGACGGCGTCGGCCAGGGCGAGTCCCGCTCGCCCGTTCCGATATCGAGGACAGGACGTCTTCCCGTTGGTTTGGTACCGCGGGTTCCACACGAGCAGGTGGGTCAGGTGGCCCGCTGTCGTCTCTCGTGAAGTGACGGAACCCTGAACCGCGCTTGGGCTCGAACACCCGTTTCGACCGGGCGCCCGTTCTCAAACCTCGCACGTTTCGTGACTCAGCTAAAGGACGTGGACGCTTTAATTGACGACCAAACCTGTGCATTGTACACACCACCGGTTGCAGCTTTTATTTTTGTTCGTGTGGATATTGGCGGCCAGTCTGTTGCGTGTGGAAGTTGACTCGAGTTGGTCCACTATCCGAATTCTCGTTCAAAATCCAAATCTACATCGTCAGATCCAAAATCGAGGCTCTCGACATGAGAATCCGACTTTAATTTTTTTTTATGTATCAATTTGACTTTGGATTAAGATGTTTGTTAGTTAGTCGGTAAAAAATTTAATAATTTATTGTAAAATTTTAATTCGAGTTTCGTTATTTATCCTTTTACACATTTTAAAAAAAAACTTGACTTCAGATTCGTAATTGATGAATTATATTAAGAGCACCTCTAACGAGATTAGCATGTGTTCATGGTGGGAATTTGATGATCGAGTAAGTCCAAAGAGGTTCTAAAAACTAAAAAACCTAATCCTAATCATAGATCGATAAGTTTACTTTATGATATTCTGACAAATTAAGCTCCACGTCTTGAATCTCGATTGATGAAGCGTATTCATTGCATCATATTTATCATTAAAACATAAGTTATTTTGATTCTTAATTGATTTCTCAAGGCCACTACAACTTTCAATTCTTTTCCATCTATAACAAGAACATGTCATGTTTTAATTATTTAGTCTCTCCAATTATTTCAATTTTCAATTGAGATATAGTCAATAATATTATAAGAATTAACAAGAAACTTCAAAAAAAAATCTTTGTCAAGACAGCTACTTTAAAAAAAATGATGATTTAAAACTTTATTCAATCAAATTTATTTAAAAATTTTAAACCTACGATATTAGTATAGTGGTGATGTACTAAATTAGATTGAAAATACAATCTAATATATTTATATCTAAGAGGTCGATTATGATTTATGAATATTAAAGATTGAAGATCCCAATTGATAATGTTTATACCTAAAATATTTACCTTGTAGCAAAATCTAAGGCTAATAAAATTTTTAAATTTCTTAGCTGATAAGGAATATTTTAACAATCAATCATCATTCAACATATAATCGTCACATGGAAGCTATCGGGATTATTCGAGACTATCTCTTTTCTACTGTTCATGTGGATAGAACATCAAGATAGGAATGTTAAGACGATTACAGATTATACTATGTTGATAAACTCTTTTTTCAAGAAAAATCCATACTTACTAACAAACATCGATCACTAATTTAAGTGTTGAAAGTATTGAATTAAGAAATTTCTTTCAACATTGATCTTAGTGTGAGTGGCGCTTTAGGAACTCAACACTTTTACCTTGAAGGCACCTCACATCCACCTAAAAGCTACCTCAGTCATCACCTCGAATACTCTTATGCTCTTCGATTTAGATCATGTCAAGTGGACTCAGACATCAACAATGATTTCACCTAACATTAGCAGATAAAAATATTGATTGATATTTAGATAATAAACTTAAATCTCGTCTTTGTCACTTACCTCTAAAAAATAATCTTTTATGTGCTAACTGTATAACATGATTATAAATTAACTTTTATAAACCATCAAATAACCACCGACAAAAAATTGGAGCCAATTGAATCGTATCGATTTCATATAGGTCGAGAGTGAGGAGCTCAGCCTTCACGATGCCATCTTAATGTAAGGATAAAAGGCTGACTGCTGCAACCTCTGCCGAGTATTCTTCCTGTAAACGTACGTATATATATTTGTCCTGCTCTTGAACCCCGTTTGCATCAGAACACATTCTCCTTGACGATGATTCCAGTATTCAATTTCAAGTCACACAGTCTCTATCACATGTTAGGTAAGCTCTGAAGTCTGAACTCATCTTTGTGCCACTTCCTTGTTGTGGCCGTCACCTGTCAGGCTTGGCTGAGTTGCCGCTCCATTGACCAAAACATGGCATCTCCTCCTCTGTGAGCAACCTCATTTGCACTCTGAATGCAATTAAGTAGCTCAAGGAAGTAATATAATACTTCAGCACTAACTCTAGTTTGACGCTTCTTGACATCTGTTCGAGGATCGAGTGAGTTGCAAGCAATGAATTAGTGGACTGAGATATCATGTCAGCCTCATAGTTTATTAGAAAAGTTGGTCAGTTACCGAGTCCACTTAGTAATCATAGTGACTGCATAATTAATGGTAAGTGTCAATTAGGTGAACTTAATCATAAGTGATACGGATTCTGACATATTTGTCTTTTTATAAGCGTCATTTTAGATTTCTAAAGGGATGACTCAGTGCACTTAAGTAGTATTGACTACATATTTATTTAGGTTCCACTGTTCATGGACATAAAATTTATGTGCACACCAAAATGCGATCCGATCTGATCTCTATTCCAAACTAAGTGTATTACCCCTGAAACCTTTCCCAGGTGTTGTCGATTTTCTCGTACACAGGGACTAGTCACCCCGAAAAATATCTCGGGTGATTTTAGTGGAGTGAACGCGGTCGGCGACACGATGTGTCCTGTGGTCGTAGCATCTAACGACGCGGACTTGAACGAAGAATGAAGCGAACTCGTGTCACCACTTTCGGTCATCTCTTAAGTCGCGACTGGAGTTCCTCGTTCCCTGGCTTAATCGGGACAGGAAGAAGCGTGTGCCGCCGTGGAAGAAGGCTGCATTCCCCCTCCCCTCCACCCACCACCCCCACCCCCGCGTTCCGGTCTTCCTCCTTCCAAGACCCAACCAAGACAAGCGGCGATCTCCAGAGTGCCGCGGGGTCGATGGCGACGCGTTACCCTCGGATGCCCCCTGTCGGGAGATCCTCCCGGTTCACGCTGACCCTGCGGCGCTCGTCACGGTGTCGGTGGTCCTATTGATGCTACCCGCTCGCGGAGTCTTCTCTCTTCCCGTGGATTCGAACGGCCGTACCAAGTCCGACCGCCTCCTCCGTTGGTCCATCTACGAGGCGTACGTTCTTTGACTCGCCTCCCAAGATTTTGCTTTGGATTGTTGTCGTTGTGCAGTGGGATCGATGGGATCAGAAGAATTTTCTCTCGGATCTTGCGGTTTCTTCGGTATTAATGGAGTTTTCTGGTTTTGCAGGAAGGACGGGATGGAGGGGAAAAGGCGACCAGTGGGCGGAGGTGCTCTCGTGGGGACCCTGGGCATTCAAATATCACAATTTCCTGGTGGGTGTCATTCATCCCCTTCTTTCCTTCATGGATGATGGTTTCTTGGATCCCCTGTTAGATTTGCTGGAACGCAAATCAATATTTTATCGAAAGATTTAATCTATCGATTATTATTTTTTAATTCAAGAAGCAATGCGGTCTGCAATGGGGGCCAAAATGTAGATGGCGTAATTGATTATTTTCAACTTTTTTTCTTCCTGAAAGATCAGCTTTCTCTTACTTGTGTGACAAATGAGACAAAAATTGCCGCCATTGAATGCCTATGTGGTAAGATATGCTCCTAATTTAGGTATATCATTGCACAAACGAGTCATGCTCTCCTGGCCATGCCTTATCTTTAAAGTGACTTGTTTAAGGTTGTGAAACTTTTCTGGTCTGATGAAGAACTGCTGAGGAATTGGGTTACTCAGCTGAACGGACCTTGTGATCTATTGGCCAGTAGGCAGCTTTCTTACAAAACGAAACTCCCTTAATGTCATGGTCAACCAGTTGTGTGCTTTGGTCTTGATCAATCTTCCTCCAAGGTTCCGAAAAATTAGATTTATCAACCCCAAGAATTAAAATAAATTTTGGCTCAATCATCATCCATTTCTGTATCTTTATGGGACTCAAAACCCACATTTCTTTGCAGCTGAAATCCTAGGTTTGTTTTATAAGTATTCATGGGCTGTTTGTAAGATGTTCTAGCTCAGATCAACCTTCTACATGGGTCCTTGTAATCGGTAACATGCTTTGATTCATCATCCTGTAGCATTTGCCTCCAACAAGCTCATGTTTCTTTTATGTCATTGACTTAAGCTCTGAACTCTTGATTCCACCATCTTATGGCCAGCCGGTTGTTTCTTTGTGGAGAAAAGCTGAGTCCTGCTGGAGATTCATGCGCATGTCCCTATAGGGAGTTTCTCGACATTGGGTTTTGAATCAATTTGTCCTTCCAATCTTTGTCATGCATAGAACCCTCTCCAGACTGTATCTTTGCATCAGGTTCAGTTTCATGTTTGCCTTATAAGGTGCATCCTGCATCCTTTCTTATATATGTGACATGCTTCTTGCAAATTTTGCTTGATTTACATAATTAAACTGTCCAGTTTGTTATCAATAACTTTATTTCACTTTTTGTTTCTTTTCCCTCACCCTAGGTGGTGATGATGCGCAAAAACCAGATTTGAGTGATTTTAATCTGCAGAATTTTTTTTGATCGTGTTAAACCTTGCTATGGTGACCTCATATTGATGATGTTATGACTCCCTATCATAGATGAATCCTTTGCTTGAATGATATGTTCAAATATTTCTTCCTTTTCATCAGTGCATAATCCAGGTCCTCAGGGTTTGATGCTTGACTTCTGTTCCTGTTTCTAAAATACTTGCAAACTTATTATGCGACACGCAAGGCCACAAAGTGGTTATGTTCATGAGCATTTTTTTAATTTTCTTTGACAAACTTAATGCCCACCTACGATTTGATTTCACAACAATTGTCTTTGTGGATGGCCAAGTGTTGTTTTCATATAATACTCGGTATTTAGTGATACTTTTGTTGAACGCACACAAGTTCAGAGCAATCTGCTAGTGGGATATCTGGTTTTTATATCTTTCTCTTGATGCTTGAACTTGTTCTCATATGAAGCCCCAAGGATATTAGAAAACAAGAAAAATGTTATATTTATTGATCTCACAACTTTTGCCATGAGAATTAAAGAACCAGAACTTTGCAGGATGTGCAAATTAGCTGCAAACTAATCTTAAATAAAAGCTCAAGTTGACACGCAATCAATAAAATAACTTCAGCACTGTTATGCAAAACATATATAGATAATATTCTGTTGGTTATTTTCAGAATTTTCCTACCATCTTTTGTTGTATATTCTGGAGGTATCAACATTCCTCTACTTGAAACTACAAGCTTATTCTTCCTTGATCAGGCTCCTCTATGCTTGTATGCTCTTCTATATTGGAGAAAGTCTTTTGTTGCACCAAGTCCTACCTATCGATGTGCCAAAATACATTCCTGCTTTTCAAAATTCAACAATGAACATCATTAATTTGATAAATTTTAATAAAATGTGTCATAAAAAATTAGTAGTCCCAAGTTAACATCAGTCATTTTAAATTAATTAATTTTAACATCATTAATTGCATTATTTTTTATGTACATCATTAATTAATCATCATTAACTTTTATAAATTTATCATTATTTTTATTTTCAAAAATTGCAAATCATGGTGTTGGTTTTTACCTAGTTAACTATGCATGTTATGTCTTTAGCAAGATTAGTAATAAATTGCTTTTGGAAGTGATGGGAGTTGGTTTTATGTATGTTGATATTAGTCCAAGAAAGAATGTGAATACCGATGGCAAAGCCTCACATGAAGAAGCCAACTGTTGTTGACACTTGACAGTACTAATGGTCAGAGTAAAGACAGCAGGTTTGCATAAGACAAGCTCTTAGTCTATCATATGTCATCTCCTGGTCAAACATCTTCAATCATATAATTTCTTAGGGTGCGGACAAGTACCTTCATTAATGTCTACTATGAAGTTAATTTAGATTCTTGATTCACTGGTCTCTTCTTAGTATCTTTAAGCAAAAAGGATTCTATAGTTTTTACAAAATATATTTTAGAGCACGTGTTATCCCTTGCAAATAATGAAATTTGGCTACCTGTTAATTAAATTGCTAAATATGAAAAGGCTCGTTACTCTCAACATAAGTATTCACCTGGAAGTGAGTAAAATCTACTGCTTCATGTCATCTATTGCTGACTTATTTTGTTCATGTGGTCTACCTTTTGCATGATTAAAATGTTTTCCCCAGAAGTTTGTTATTCTGACCAAGGATTAAAATCTCAGTATGGCACTAATGCCAGTCACATGCCAGATCGGTATGGCACAAGTACATACAATGTATTGAGTTTTTGTATGGATCACTACCAATTGAGAGAGAGAGAGAGAGAGAGAGAGAGAGAGATGGGCAGTGACACGGCGAGAGGAGAAGCTGCAACAACAAAAGAAGAGAAGAGGACAAAAAGAAAGGTTATAACGGAGGCTGGCACTGAGCGATAGGTTTGCTACTCAGTTTAGCTCAGTATGTGATGCATTACACTTCTGGAGCATGAGGCCTGACGCCGCTCTAGATTCATCTAGTATGCATGGTGAGTTGCTTAGTATTTGACCAGCTAAATGAAATCTAGATTTTAATTGTTTTTGTTGTTTACAGCTAAGTTTTAATTACTGACTATATAGTTGAAATTTTCATAACGTTATCAAACCTGGTGCAGGTGGATGTCCTGTTATTAGAGGAAATAAGTCGTCTTCTACAAAATGCTGCTTCAACCTACTAAGGCCTTGAGAAATTTGAGTAGCTTCCTGAAGGTTACGAGAAACTCATTTTTATTGCAAGTGCCGCATAATTCATACAATGTTAAATGTCCCTCATTTTTATTGCTTCAACCCCAACATAAGACTTCTAAAAAATGTTCCCTAATTTTCTATCATTTTTTATGTTATACATTAAAATGATTTTAATTTTCCATTTCTTAATATCCAGTTCCTTCGCCTTTGTCTTCTGCAGGGGTGGGGGTTTCATGTGGGCCGCAGCATGAGAAGAATTTTTCATTAGTTTCTCCTCATGGATGCCTTTTTAGTTCTATAAACACTCTTTAGATCACACATAGAGTTGTAGTTAAGGTGTGTTCTCATCGAGAATAGGAATTGTTTATAGAGCTGAGGTGTTATTTATACTTCTGCAGTCGGTTATGCTCCTCAAGAGGCCATTCTAATGTTGTTTGAATTCTACTGAATTGAACACACATCAAACAGTAAGCAACTGCTATGGCAGTAAAAGAGCAGAAGGCAAATTAGATGCCCAAGTTTTGTTTTCTGTGCAATTCATAATTCACAACTTGCCCCTCGTTGGGTACAAATCGTTTGTGCTGTGGTTCTTTCTTTCTTTTTTTTTTTGGGTCGTGTTATGTATCATATAATACAATCACAAAGGTAAAAGCTGATGGAAACTTATGGGTTAATTAATTCTAAGTGTTTTGATCTTTATACTTTAAAAAATAATATTGATATTTTTATAATTATGAAAGTGAAACATCTAGGTTCATTTATTTTAACGATATTTATTTTATCGATAGAAATATAAAAATAAAAAATAAAAAAATAATTTTAATGTTCGATGACAGGTGATGGTGTCATTAGTGTCGACATCGATGCATTTGTCTAGTTGCTTTTGGTGACGATAAAGTTTGTTCTTATCGTGACACCACTCGTCGCTCTGCATCTGTGTCGATGTTGATGTAATTGTTGAGTGATAATTGTGTCGATGTCAATGCAAATGATGGTGATCACCATGATGTCTACAACGAAGATGGTGATCACCTCGTTGTTGACCCATTGAGCGGATCCCAGCCTCAACTCGAAGCTAGGGTCATCGGAGCTCGTGCTGCTCCTCCTATTGTCGTATTAGTTCCAACACCACCAGCTAAGTTTTACCGCTTTGCATCTACATTGACGTCAATAGGTGGAGGGATTTGAGGACGATCGGGTGGAGGTCATGACAGGTAGCAGATGCGGAGGCAAGGGTGTCGCTTGTGCTATTAATGGCAAAGACGAGGTGACGATTATCACAACAGATGAGGTGAAAGTGCCAGCAAAGGTAGAGGCTATGTTCACTTCCACCATTGTCCTCCTTCTTGTCTTCCTTTACCTCTACCTTCATTGGCACTTCCACCTCATTCGTCATAGTTATCAATACCTCGCCTTAGCCATCGACAGCATAGGCGGCACCCTTGCCTCATGCATATGTCGAGTGGTGTTGTTTTGCAGATGCGTCAATGCTAATATAAATATCGAGCAACCCTTTTGTCGCTCGATAATTATATTAACATCAGCGCAGATGTAGAGTGACGAAAGGGCCACTTAGCAAGAGGTGATGTTGGAACTGACATAGCAATGGGGGGAGTGACAATAGCTCCAACAACTCCAACTTCGAGTCAAGGTTAGGATTCGCCGAACGAGTTAATGGCAAGGCAACCACCACCATATATCGCTTGGTAATTGCGTCAGTATCAATACAGATGGTGATGATTGTCGCGACGCGAGGTGGGCAACGATGAGATCAATGACACACTTATGGAGGCAGGTGACATCGCGATGAGAGCATACTTTATTATCGTCGGAGGTGGCCACGCAATTGCATCGGCGTCAACGCCAATGACGTCGCCATCTGCCACTATCGATGTCGTCTATCATTGAATATTAAAAATATTTTTTTATCTTTTATTTTTATATTTTTATCGGTAAAATTTATATTATTAGAATGGATCTAAATGTTTTACTTTTTTTTACTATAAGAATATCAATATAATTTTTTAAAGTATTGGGATTGAAAAATTAAAGGTAACTATTGGATAATATGTAATTAGGTTGAAACTTATTTATTAGACTTTGTTATCGTAGAACGAAACCTGATATGATCATTCACATAAATTGACTTCTTGTACATATATAAATATGAAAATTATTATGTCACGATATGGTTCCATGGAAAATAATTTAATAAGAATGAATCATTGGTTTAAACTATTTAAATTCAAGATTTATCTGAAGAGAACAAAAAGAAAGCCCAAATAAAAAATAATTACTATTTCTAGCTCTGCAGTCCTCTGTCCCGGTCAAATCAGTGGCTGCGAAGGGTTCATCGACGCTTCTTCCAAGCTCTCGTGAACGCTCCCACTCGCGGCGATGGCCAATCGCTTCTTCCCCAACGACCTACCGGAATTCGTGGAAGAAAAGGAAGGTGTCGTCGCCCAATCCACTCTCCACAACCTCCTCTACCTCCCCTACCCGAAATTGGCCGACAAGCTTCTTAAAGCCGCTCTTGATCTCAAAGACAAGGTCACCTTCTCTTCATCCTCTTTGGTCTCATGCTCCATCGCTTTAATCGTGCATACTCCTTGTTTGCTTGTGTTATTGTTGGTTTCAGGTGGTGAAGGAGACTTGGGTCCGCAGCGGGCGGCGCGCGAAGGACTACACGCTCTATACCGGCGCCTTCGGGACGGCCTTTCTGCTGTTCAAGTCCTATCAAGTCACCAAGAACCGAAGTGATCTTGGCCTCTGCAACGAGATTGTTAGGGCTTGCGAGCAAGCTTCCCAGGGTTCGCCGTAAGATGAAGGATCACTTTTTATCTGTCTTGATGTGATGAACGAGGGTCTGTGGGTTTGACTCGAATGTGAATTGGGGTCGGAGCAGGTTCGTGACTTTCATATGTGGGCGGGCCGGCGTTTGCGCTCTTGGCGCGGTGGTGGCTAAAGAAGCGGGAGATGAGGACCTGCTCAGGCACTATTTGAGATCGTTTAGAGAGGTAAGTTTTGCGTTTGTGCTATTCTGGAAAATGCTATTGACAAGTAGATCTTTTTTCATCAGAAAGAGGTTTCACGCGTCAGAAATTTTCTTGTCAGATCACGATGGTGAGTTTCGTGGTTCATAACATTATGCAAATACCGCAGCTTTGCTAAGCTAGCAATCGAACTGTTTAATAATGTCATCTGCATGGATCATTTTCTAAATTCAATTGTATCTACAAACGTTTCAGAGTTATTCAAATGCTTAAAGTGAGGATACAAGTTTCATCAGATACGGGTTTGCCACATTTTTATAATCACATTTTTTAAGATGGATTGCGATATCTTAGAAAGGCTATTCTAATCATGCAAATAGTCTCTCCGTTTGCATGAGTGAATCTTCATACTTTGACCTTTTAAACCTTAGATTTGGAGGTCTTGTGTATTGGGCGTAACCTAGGATTTTCAAATTTCAACTCGTTTTTGCATTTGATTGTGGGATTTCATCCACATTCTATGTATATGCTGGAATTTTTAAATCTCATTTTTATGATTTCCAAGTTCAAGCATACCCCAAGGATCCAAATTCTCATGTTTTGGCAACTGACTTGAATTTCCTACCCGATTTCAAAGTGGGAATAACGTGATCTTTTGGTGAAATCATTGGATTTCAAGGGGAATGATCATGGAATCATCATATGTAACAATATCTAGATAATCTAGTTACCTATCTCTGCCTGTCGTTAATTCTCAAGCGTTCGGAGATGCAATTTGGTTTGTCCAAACTAATTAACTGCTACATGTATTCAGTAAAAGCTTATGTTAGCATTGTTTTGGTTATTCACATTAGCAATTATCTGATTGATCCAACCTTATTTTCCCTGTGCATGGGACATATCTGAAAAGGATAAACATTAGGCTCGCATGGATAGATTTAGAGGTTTATGACTATATGTTAAATAATTCTTGGGAGAGTCAGAATTCCACATTGTGTACTGATGGAGATCTATGTGCAGCAGTTTTAGTTGTCAATGATTTACAAAAGAGATATCAACCTGAAAATTGTTTATCCCTTTAGCTTCCCTTAGTTTCTTAGGTGCCCTTCCTAATCCTTCATTTCAAAGGCTCCACCCTTTTACGATCACTTCATATGTTTACAAGATTTTTGTATGATGGCCAAGTTGAAGTTCAATGAGCATACGATCTCTAACGTAGTAAAATTGTGAACTTAGTTCATTCTGATAGATCCCATGGAGCTTTACACACCAATTCTCTATCCTCATTATCTGTTTCTGATAGGTGAAATCTACTTGACTAGAAGGTCCTCATGAGGGCATGAAAAAGTAAAGTTCTTCTGGCCAAGATGAAACTAAGTTGACGGTACATAGGTTAGACTCTTCATGGAATGAAATATATCAAGATTTTTTGTAAATGACAATGATGAAATTATGATCAAAGTTCAACAACACTGATCCACTTGCATGTGGCAAGATTTCAAATTTTTAATTCATTTAGTAACATTTCTCTTATTTAATTGCACAGAAGAGTGATGGCATATTAATGGGTGTTTTTTAATATGCTCATCCTCTAAACAGATTAAAATACCCGGTGATGTTCCGAACGAGCTTTTGTATGGAAGAGCTGGCTATTTGTGGGCATGTTCTTTCTTAAATAAACACATTGGAGAGGGAACGATACCATCAACTGACATGGTAAGTTTCTTATCCTAATTTCTTGTTTTCACCTGAGTATAATCCAAAATAAGTTGATGTAATTGCTTGCATAATTTTATAGAGTTCAATAGGTGAAGACATTATCCTGGATGGGAAAAGACTAGCTATCAAGGGCAGCTGCCCGCTGATGTATGAGTGGTATGGTGAGAAGTACTGGGGTGCCGCTCATGGGCTTGCTGGGATCATGCATGTTCTGATGGATGTTAATCTCAAACCGGAGGACCTGGAATATGTGAAAGGCACCCTTCATTATATGATTCAAAACCGTTTTCCTAGCGGGAACTATCCCTCAAGCGAGGGATTCGATACAGATCGTCTCGTGCATTGGTGTCATGGAGCACCTGGTGTTGCTCTCACCCTCGCCAAAGCTGCTCAGGTGTTAATCTTATCTGCCTTTAGTTCCTCCGCATTGTGGGCAACTATTACAAGTAATTGTGGTTGCTAAATTAATGGAAGGTATATCTTGTTAGGTATTCCAAGATAAACTGTTTCTGAAGGCAGCAGCAGAAGCTGCTGATGTGGTCTGGAACAGAGGCCTGCTGAAGAGAGTTGGGATCTGTCATGGTGTAAGCGGGAATGCCTTTGTCTTCTTATCACTTTATCGGCTAACTGGAAATGTAATGTACCTGTATCAAGCAAAAGCCTTCACTTGCTTTCTGCTAGATAGAGCTAATAAATTGATTGCCGAAGGGAAGATGCACAGTGGTGATCATCCTTATTCACTCTTTGAAGGGCAAGCTGGCATGGCATACCTCTTTTTAGACATGACTACACCTTCTCAGTCGGGATTTCCAGCATACGAAGTTTGACCTCCTGTAGTTTTAGTTCTTTTTCGGTCAGAACAAATGTGTTACTTCCTGTCATGGTGTGCATATGTGTTAGTATGCCATGGTGTGACTATGCAGCGGTAATCAACTTGAAGTGTCTGAGAAGTGCTGCATCATCCACTAATGTCATCACTGGTTTTGCTTGCTTTGTGGAGTATGTACTAAAGCTTGCAACTCTGCTAAGATTTTTGATGTGGTTTGTACTGTATAGCGAAGTTTGTCTCCTGCAGGTTCTTCAACTATGTCAAGACTGTCTTAATTCATCAATTCAGCAACAACCTATTCGTGGGATTGGATGTTTATAGTGAAGAGAGTTGTAAATGACTGTAACTCTCTTCATAAAACCGTATAAATTTGATGTTCTTCTGATTTGTACTTCGAGGTGATATATTTCTTCATGCAAGTGCCAATATGTATATATATTATTTTTCATTAATCATGAACTAGTAAATGTCAATGACATAGGATCCATGGTATTTCTATAATCATTAGTTGTGTATGAAAACATAATTATATTTTTAATGTGCAAAAGAGGTTTAAATGAATTTACAATTATGGAATGTTTTAAGTGTTTGGTAAATAATAAATGAAAATTATATTTTAAATGTATATTGATGTAAGTATTACACGATAAAATTATATTTTAAAAATTTATCGAATATTTTATGATAAATCTATCTTTTTAATAGTTTTAATATTTATTCAAAAATAAATAATTAAAATAAATAAACGAATGTATGTAATCTTATAAAAAAAATTCATATGATCCAAATATATAATAAATAAAAGGATAATCATATAAATATATAATGTATTTTGAAAATAAAATAAATAAAAATATTTAGATAATTTTATAATTTTAAATAAAATAAAAAGATATTTATAAAATTTTTTAAAAAATATTAACATCATATAAATACTGAAATGCTAGTGTATCTTGAGGAAGCAACAGCATTTGAACATTTCTAATACAGTTGGTCAAATATGATTTAAAATAATTTATCAAATATTAATTTACATTTACAATATGATGTGTTCCAAAAGCACCCATTGTCTATTGCAATTTTCTCATCTTCAATGGATGGATACAGCAAAATGGTGATTACGGTATAGTTTTTGAAGTGCTATTATGAATTCAGTTTCCATTAACTTGCGGTTGATCTACGGGATCATGAGCCGTTCATCATCTATCTCACGGTCCTCATAAGTTAAGTTTACAGGCCCAGGTGGAGCATCATAATAGACGCCACGATGGTCACACAACCTCGCCTCTTCCCGAATAATAATCATAAATACGAGACGGACAAAGTGGACCGCCTCCGCTCGTTCCACGAATCTTCGTTTCCCTGAAAGTGTCGCTGCTGAAGGGATGGCTGATCGCTACTTCCCAAATGAGATGCCCGATTTCGTGGAAGAACAGGAAGGCACGGTTGCTCAATCCACTCTCCACAGCCTCGTCTGCCTTCCCTACGCCAAATTAGCCGACAAGTTTCTAAGAGCTGCACTCGATCTCAAGGAGAAGGTCGCTCTCTTTCGTTGCTCGCTTTCTTGTATGCTTTGGTTCAATTAGGAATATTCTGAGGTTTACCTGCTTCCTAGTAGTTGACAGTGTTAATTATCTCTGGAAAGGTAGCGTTTTGGTGGTGCTTACAAGTTGTTTGTACTATTGCTTGTTACAGGTTGTGAAGGAGACATGGCTGCGCGACGGGCGGCGAGTCAAGGATTTCACCCTCTACACGGGTGCTCTTGGAACGGCTTTCTTGCTCTTCAAGGCATACCAGGTCACCAACAACCTAAGTGATCTCAGCCTCTGTGGCGAGATCATAAGGGCTTGTGATTCTGTTTCGGCTGGGTCACGGTAGATGCTTTTTTTACATTCAGGTCTTGTTTCGTCCATAATGGTTGCTTGATTGGTTTGAGCTTGGATTTGGTTTGGAGTAGGCATGTGACGTTCATATGTGGGCGTGCGGGAGTGTGTGCTCTTGGGGCTGTCGTCGCAAAGCATGCTGGAGACAATGTGCTCCTCAACCATTATTTGAGCTCATTCAGGGAGGTAATGAAATTGGTAATTCCATAAATTTTAGGTGGTACTATCATCTCATTGTGAGACACAGATCATTGTGCAAGTTCAGCAATTAGTAAAAGTGTATTGTTCCTTTAAGGTGTGTACACATACTGTTTGAGAAATTAATGTTGTTACTCTAGTGTTGGCTTCTTCCCTTTTTCCTTCTTGAGGAGAAGTAAAGAGAATAAAACATGTTCTTTTTCTTTTTGATGACGGGCAAAATATTTTTACTATCTGAATGTGCTCGAATATGTAGAGTAACTTGCAAGAGAAGACTCCAGCATTGTTGATATTCGATATGCCCATCTCCGTGTTTGAACTCTTTAATTTCTTGTGAATCTATTTTTCTGAGACATTCAACTAAGATCGGGAACCAATCAATCCCAAATCCATTCGAGATGTTCCTATGTAGAATATTTTCAAATTCTCTGAATTGTCTTGATTTGAATAAATGAGTTCTGTAACAGATGACTGAACATATGGACTGCAAAATCATCCTTGTTGTCTTTCGTTCTGTTATATGGCTATTTCCGTATTCATCTTACTGGTTCCTGTTCCTACAAAAACATTAGCCAGTATTAACATTGACAGAATTATCTTTGCTTGTTTCTTGTACATTTATTCTTTTTGTTATAACACTCTTTATTTTTCCTAGATATAATCCTGCATGATGTGTTCTCGCTCATGTTCTTTCAGTAACTTGGTTACCTTTTCGAAGCAGATAAAGATGCGAGATGTTCCTAATGAACTTTTATATGGAAAAGTTGGGTACTTGTGGGCATGTTCTTTCCTAAATAAACACATAGGCGAGAGCACAATCCCTTCAACTCACATGGTGAACTGTTGGCTGTATTGCTTCCCTATGCATCATCTGTAAGAAAAATATGGTAGAGATAACATCTTGCATACTATGACAGAGTCCAGTAGCAAAAGAAATCATCTTGGATGGCAAAAGATTGTCCAACAAAGGAAGCTGCCTGCTGGTGTATGAGTGGCATGGAAAGAAATACTGGGGTGCTGCTCATGGGCTTGCAGGAATCATGCATGTCCTGATGGATATGGAACTGAAGCCAGAAGATAAGGAATGCATTAAAGGTACACTCAGCTACATGATAAATCACCGCTTCCCAAGTGGGAATTTTCCATCCAGCCAGGGCTCTAATTCAGACCGCCTTGTCCATTGGTGCCATGGTGCCCCTGGTGTTGCTCTGACCCTTGTTAAAGCTGCTCAGGTGGTGGTGCCTTTCTTATCTTGACTTGATCCTTTGCTGAACATGCCTTTATTACAAAAGGGTAAGAAGCTAATTCTCTGATACAACTGGCGCATCCAGGTCTTCCAGGATGATCAGATTTTGGGTGCTGCAGAGGAGGCTGCTAAGGTCGTCTGGAGCAGAGGCCTGCTGAAGAGAGTTGGCATTTGCCATGGTATAAGCGGGAACACTTACGTGTTCCTCTCGCTATATCGGCTAACTGGGAGGGTCGAGTACTTGTATCGAGCTAAAGCATTTGCTTGCTTCCTCCTAGACAGAGCTAACCAGCTGATTGCAGATGGGAGAATGCACAGCGGCGATCGACCATATTCGATGTTTGAAGGGCAGGGTGGCATGGCCCATCTCTTCTTGGACATGATCAGACCTTCTGAATCAAGGTTTCCAGCCTATGAACTTTGAACCCTTGGCACACTTCGGCTTGTTCTGCATCACAAGCAGTATCTTGAGGTGTACATATGAGAACAATGTGTCTTGTTTACTGTTCTATCGAAGCATGCTGTAATCACCTGGTGTTGTGACCGATTGCTCCCTACCATGTGTAGGGTACCGGGAGACTTGCCTGTTATTTACAGCTGGCTTGCAAACAGTAGAAAAGCTTTTCTGGTTGATGTTACTGAATGATAGTCTTAGTCTTACTACTGTACAAATCAAATTTTGCAAAAGAGATAGTATTGTGTTCATGACCAAGATGCTACTATCATGCTGTCCTTTTCAGTTGTTCATTAGATGTCCAGGAGCACTTTTTATATATTTCATTTTTTTTTCATATGTTTAGGATCATTTTTTATATATTTCAATTTTTTTACATATGTTTGGAAGTTTGATTATTCATAACATAGGCATGCATTTAATAGGCAAAGTTCAGTTGGGATATGAAAGTCATATTCTAGATTAGGGTTAATTATAAATTATTTATTATAATTAGTTACTTTTAATATCTCAATTTATATATACTTTCAAAAGTTATATTATGATTTTTATACTTATCAAAGTGAAACATTTAATCTTGTTATTTTTATGTCATCGATTCTAGTGATGAAAATATTATAAGGTTTACCACTATTGATGAAAATATTATAAAGTTTATCACTGAGCATATGTTAACTTTGTCTCATTTTGACTTATTACTAAGTATGTGTAGTATTTTCGTTAGTAAAGTTGACGATGTGAGAAGAAACATGATTAAATATTTTATTTTCATAAGCATAGGGATTCTAATGTAACTTTAAGTATAGAAATTCTGATGTAACTTCTGGAGATATAAAGATTAAGATGTTATAGATAATTAATTATAGAAGTTAATATGTAATTAGCCCTTCATAAGACATTGAGTGTATGCTAGTGCAAGCAAAGTGAAAAAAAGATGAATGCACGCAAGGTTATTTTTATTTGGATTGATGATATTATTGTGTTTTCAGACTTAGGGAAATTATCTAGTAGAGAAATTGAGTAAAAGTTTTTGCTGAACATGTTATTCATAGCAATCAATCGAGGGTTCTCAATCGAAATTGACCCCGTCTCATCAAACCTAAGCATCTATGTATGCATGCGGAGACATGAGAACCCTGTAAGCATAAAAATCTTTTATCCTGCTTCTATGATACGAAAAATTTTAATTCTAGGATCGAAATCAAAACATTAATAATAGATCTGTTTTTACGATGTGTACCTTTTGATACCATCCGCAAAGAAAGGGAAAAGATCTGAATACCTTCCATTAGATCCAATGCTTCTGCCAATCTGCAATGAGAACTAACTCCTTCTCCTCTCTTCCTATCCTTTCACAGGACCACTCTAATTGATAGCTCAGGGAGATTGAGAGGGAGACTGTAATCTCTCAATCGATATCTGTGAAACATTTTCTTTTATGCAACTCTTAGATACATCTGTGTTGCTAATCTTTACGCAACTCTTAGATTTTTCTGTGTTGCTTCTGTCGCTTTAAGTCCCTTGAGGTCCTGTCTATTTATAGGCGAGAGTAGAGGGTTTAGGATAAGTTATTAGGGGAGTTCCTTCCATCAAGGACATCCCCTAAGGTATCCTACCAAAATATGGACTTTTTTTCTATTGGCCGATATTGATATCAAAATCCAATTAGTTATATCAAATATCTTATCCGATTATAACGGGCCATATAATCTAACATTCTCCCACTTGGCCCATTAATTGATAAAATATAAAAGATATTTACAATCAAAAATAAATAAAACAAAATTTGTTTGAAAATAATTTTACCTAATTGGATCCTAAAAATTTTGAAAAGCATTTTATACATGGCCAAGAATTTTAAAACAAGCCAATAAGTCCAATAAACAGAATAATACTATATTAAGTCCAACCATCAATGTGAGTCATAGCGGTTGTATATCATCAATGTTATACTCCCTTCTATATGCCACAACATTGTTAGTCTTTCCTAATATAGTTCATAATGACTCTTGTAATTTGTCTTGTCAAGACAATCCTGTTATCACATTCAACCATAATATGTATATACATAACTGTGAAAAGAATAGCAGAAACAAATAACTTTAAGTATGTAAGTAAAAATGTCAATTACAGTGTCCACTCAAATATGCATCACCATATCCTTTATGGGTTACTCACAAACCCAATCATAAGAACATGTTCTTTCAAACACTTTAGACTGTAAGTCCTAAATAAATGGATCAGCAATTAATACAGTGGAACTCAAGTAATTAATTGATATTAGATGTTTCTGGACTCATCTTCTCTAACCATCAAGTACTTTCTACCATAATGCATAGAAATGCAATAGTACTTGTCATTCTTAGAGAAAAAACTACTGCGATATCACAAAATATCTTCAGCGACTTGACAATCGAGTTTGACCACACCAAGTCCTGAGATAAAATTTCATAGTTATAAAGTTTGATTAGTGGCCTCAAAGCATACCACAAAATCAACTTTCATTAATAATAATAATATAATAATAAATTATCCCTCTAATTGATATAGATATTAACCATAAGGTGGACTTCCTGTTATTGAGGTAATTTAGACAATCAGCATTTGAAAAAACACCGTCATTTCAAGCTGATATAATTTCATACATGTGAGCATGTAATCCTTCGTCCCTTCCAGATATCTTATTACTTTTCTTTGCAGTCCTTTAATATTTTTCACTTCTGGATAACTCAAATATCTACCCAGTATTCTAACTGTAAAAACTGATATTTGTTCTGACATAGGCTTGAGCATCGACTTTCAACTGCACATATATAAAGAATATTTTCTTTATCTGATTCTTTTCAAGTCATTTTAAAATACTCACTTTTGACTAAAATTTTACTTTTATGATTTGTTGAACAAAGTTGTATATTAAATCATCTCAAAACTCGATTAATATATCCTTTCTGAGACAATCTTAATAATCATTGAGATATATCCCTAAGTATCTCAATACTAATAATATAAGATGTCTCATTCATATCGATCATCTTAAATTCTTAGTGATAATTTCTTGATTTAGTATAATAAACCAAGTCACTATTGGCAATGCAAAATATTATCCACATATATGATCAATATAATAAACTTGCTCCTACTGATATTCAAAGATAAATACCGATTAACAGTATCTTTCTTAAATCTGAAGAAATCAATGATATTAACAAACTTTATATATATCATTGTCTAGAAGCTTGTTTAAGATCATAAATAGATTCCTAAATTTGCATGCTAAATTTATATTTCTTTCATTTTCTCTGCGAGTCATTCAGAATAACTTATAGAAAACTAGATCCTTAATCAAAAATTTGTTTTCATATCATTATGATGTAACTTAAACTTATAATGAGTCACTAATGTCATGACGATTCTTAATGAGTTCCTTTAACAACTGTATGTCTCGTTATAATTGATACATTCTTTATGAGTAAAATCTATAACCATATAAAAACTAAAAGTCTGACCATCAACATTATCCATTGAGTCATATTTATATAATAGACTCTTTTACAATTATTGGACAATTCGACGAATTCATCAGACACCATTCTGGTTATTGATTTTAACTTTTCTTATATTGTATCATATTACTTTTCAGAATCGTTACCTTTCATGACCTGTGAAAATAATAAGGGATCTATTCTGATTCCTATATCAAAATATAATTCTTATAGATATACCACATAATCATAAATGATAGGATTCCTTTCCCATTGAAAAATTTTCAAGGTTGTCAATTGTGGTTATTCTACAAGATCATTATCAGCGATATCAATATAATGTGAGAGTTTGGTAATATTATTTTGTTGTTCACCTTTATTAAATTATTTAATAATTTGAGTAACAACAATCTCTCGAATAATAAAGGAGTATCAACATGTATCTCCTCTATATCAAAATTAAATTTCAAAATTTTTACTCCCACTGATTCGCTATTTTATAGGAACCTTATATTACCAGATTTAACCATCATCATACTATGATTAGAGTAATAAGACATATACCTTTTTAAAATTTTTCTGAATAAATAACAAAATATTCAGAAATAGTTATTAAATTTAATTTTCTTTAATGTGAGTTGAGGATTCTTATCTCTACAGGACAATCCTAAATATGTAAATATCTTAAGTTAGGTTTCCTAGAAACCTCATTTAAGATTTACATAGTTGTCTTTAGAGCTTTTTCTCACATTGATTTGGGTATAAATGAATAATACATCATGCTCCTAATCACATTTATAAGTGTACGATTATACCTTTCAGCAATTATGTTCTGCTACGACACATCTGGTAAATCATATTGAATACATATACCTTGATTTTCTAAGAATCTAGTAAAAGAACTAGAATGATAATTGGATCTATCATGAATACCATAAAATCCATCACCCCTATCATATATGATGATTTTAACTTTTCTATCTAATTGTCTCTCGATCTCATTTATGCACACTTTAAGAGTGTCAACGGCCTGAGACTTTACATGAATTAGATATATATATAAAATCATATCTCAATAGGTTATCTATATGGTGATAAAAATGTCTCTCTTTAATGAGATGAAAATATAGAGTGACTCGCAAATATAAACATAATCTCAAGATGTTTATGAACTTTTATTTTATTTTAATATTTAATTATAGGATCATTGTAAACTCAAGATTCATATTAATTCTGTATAGACCATTATACAGAATCCAAAGGTTAATTTTTATTAAATCATATTGAGTTCACAACTATCAAAGGAAAAACAATATTCTAACAATTCTAGGTAAAGAATCCAAATTTCCAGAATTATAAGAATATAGCACGAATCTTTAAGATTCATCAAATAAATCATCTTTAGGCATAGGCGATAAATACAAACTACTATCACTTTCATTTTAAGATGATTCCCTATAATGATGAATATTTCAATCTCCTTTAATTTTTATTCTTTTTTTAAATATTAAAATAAATCTCTATTATTGGTAACATACATTGAAGCATCAAATTAATTCACCAAATATTAGAAAATAATTTCTATAATATTTGATTTGAACCACATAAAAGTTATATTTATAACTTTTCATTTCAAATCAAATCTTATAATTCTTCTTCATATAACTTTCATTGTTACACAAGTAACACTTTATTATGAAGAAATTCCTTTATGAGTTTATATAGTAATTATAAACTCATGTGACTTATGCTTCATCCTTATTTTATTGTTACCCACCCCTTGAGTAGAACTCAAATATTTTAAGTCTTGGGCTTACAACTTTGTCAATTATATTAAGGAGGTAATCTTAAATTTCTCAAATTCTATCATTTTTAGTCAGTTCTTTCATTGAGGTGTCAACTCATGACTTATCAAAAAATTTACGTTGATCCTTAAATATTTTTATGTGCTAGTTGTAAACTGTACTAAAGTCTAAGTATCATCAAATTGAATTTTTCAGACCCTTTCTGATCAGTCACCTTAATTATTTATTCCACAGAACTTTCAGTAAATAAGTCTGTGTTCCCTTCAAATAATCTGATTAAGGTCTCACTCATTCAATATAACTTGTATATGCTCAAGCCATTTATTCCAGAAAATATAGGGACATTTATAAAAATACAATGAAGGAAGTACCACTGTAATAATATAACATCAATGCTTTGAGTTTTATAATGAATGTTGAACTATTGATATCATCAATATTTTACTTTCAATATTGACATATCTACTGTTTACACATATAATCATTTATGGAGGACTGATACCATCCTTGTGGAATAGTGTTAATACCTTTGGGTATAGAACACTAAACTACAAGGATATCCAAAACAATATCATCCTACCCCATCACATAATTATTCAAAATAAATTCTCCTTTGGGATTATCTAAATCTCTTAATTATGTGTGCCATTGTAAATATTATTTTTCTTTAATGTCATTCAGGACCAATCCCATAATGTATTTTATATATTATTGGTCTAGGTCACTTTGGTGATTACAAGACCAATACAAAAATATAAAATATAATTTAAAATGTCCTATGAATGATAAAACTCTATTGTAATTTATATCTCATAAGCCTATCATCCCAAGCTACTTTGGTAGCTACTGGTCAGATAAAACTTAGGAAAATAAATTATAAATAATATTTATCAAATTTCTTTAATATCATTTAGGATCAATTCTATAATGTATTTTATAAATTATTGGTCTAGGTCACTTTGGTGGCTACAAGACCAATACAAAAATATAAAATATAATATAAAATATCCTATAAATGACAAGACTTTTACTGTAATTCATATCCCATAAGCTTATCATCCCAGGCCACTTTGGCATCTACTGGTCAGATAAAACTTAGGAAAATGAATTACAAATAATATTCACTAAATTTCTTTAATTCAATTTATGCTAAGTAATTCAATAATAGAACAACAACCATAATGATTATTGAATATTAATGAGCATAAATAAAAATTCATATGACAACTATAATCATGATAACACATAAATCATGAAAAACTTTTATGTAAAAATTAACTATCATTTTATAATTTCAAATATATACATATGAATAATCAAACAAATATCCAAGAACAATAATTGAATATTATTTATAACTTATAATTAATAATTCATATATATTAATCAGCATAAGGAAAAACTCATATGATAATTATAATCATGATAACACATAAATCATGAAAAGTCTTTTAAGTAAAAGATAACTATGATTTTATAATTTCAAATATATACATGTGAGTAATCAAAGAAATATTCAAAAAAAAATAATTGGATTTTAATTTACCATACGTAATCAATAAATCATATGAGAAAAACTATAAAAGGAACAATAATTTATATTTTTTTAATATATAAAATATAAAATTAAACTAATCAATTTTATTTAATTTGGGCAAACCCAGAATCGGATTTAATATTAGCCCAATTAAATAAATCGATCAAAATCAAAATTGATCAAACTTTAATCCTTTCTAAATTTGATCAAAATTAAATTTAATTCTTTTAGGGTAAAACTGTAAATATGATGCCAGGACATATACTGTAATTACGCGATTTATAAAGGACACAAACTGTCAAAATAATAAGGGTAAAAGTGAAAATTTAGTGTAATGGTAAAACTATAATTTTTACTTAATGGCAAAACTGTAATTTTACTCAGTGGTAAAACTATAATTTTATTAAAGAAATCCTAATGGCAAAACTATAATTTTGTCAAATGCTATTGTGCAACCATCGTCACCTCTAGCATTGACCCGCCAGTGGGTGGGTGCGGTCTTGCGCGAGGTCAGTCGCGAGTGCGGCTCTGCGACGGTTGCGGTTGCCCCACGCCGCGGTGGTGGGCATAATATAGGCACTGCCGGCAAGACAACCGTTGCATGCATATGTGACTATGCCCACACGCGGCCGCCGCGACGGCGCAAGCATCGCTCGGCGCATGCTACGCTGCGTCGACCATCGCCTGGTAGTCGCCTCGCCGCATGAAGCGCCGCTTTTGTGCTGTCGTGTTACGCCAAGACGACCGCCAAGCGAGCACCGCCTGCCTGGTGCGGCTATGCCCTCGCGGGGTTGCCGCCCTCATGCGACCAATCTGCAGCCCTATGACGGCTACCGTGCAGTCACCGGCGGCACTTACGGCCGTACGCAACGAGGTCGACAGATCGTCGTTGTTTCCTTAATATTGCCGACAAACAGATGATAAACCAAAATAGATAGAAATACAGATTTGACAGAATTCAGATCATCCAAACATCGTAAATCAAAAAAATAACAGATCTAAAGTTTTGATTTCAAGAACTTAGGCTCTGATACCAATTGTGAGCATAAAAATCTTTTATCATGCTTCTATGATGTAAAAAACTTTAATTCTAAGATCGAAATCAAAATATCAATAATAGATCTATTTTTACGGTATGTACCTTTTGATGCCATCCGCAAAGAAAGGTAAAAGCTATGAATACCTTCCTTTAGATCCAACGCCTTTGACAATCTGTAAGGAGAACTAGACTCCTCTCTTCCTATCCTTTCACAGGACCACTCTAATTAATGGCTCAGGGAGATTGAGAGGGAGACTGTAATCTCTCAATCGATGTCTGTAAAACATTTTCTTTTATGCAACTCTTAGATGCATCTGTGTTGCTAATCTTTACGCAACTCTTAGATGCTTTTGTGTTGCTTCTGTTGCTTTAAGTCCCCTGAGGTCCTGTTTATTTATAGGCGAGAGTAGAGGGTCTAGGATAAGTTATTAAGGGAGTTCCTTTCATCAAGGGCATCCCCTAAGGTATCATACCAAAATATGAACTTTTTTTTATTGATCGATACTGATATCAGAATCCAATTAGTTATATCAAATATCTTATCCGATTATAACGAGCCACATAATCTAACAAACCCATGCAAAGCCTCGTGTCCTCCTAGCCAAACTCCACACAACCCTTTAAATGAAATGCAAAGACTCGAGAGTTGATGATAATTGTCGAGTAAATTTTTAGCGCAAGAGGACAACTATTTAAGAAGCATAGAAACACCAATTTGGATGGATACATACATCCAATCTCGGTCGTGATGTGCCAAACATGTGTTTTTTAATTTATTTTTGGGGGCTAATTACATATTACCCTTTCTAATTAGCTACCTTTAGTGTTTCCATCCCTATACTTTAAAAAATTACATTCACATCTTTATAATTATGAAATTAAAATAATTATGTTAGTTTTACTAATGAAAACATGAAAACAAAGGATAAAAAAATAATTTTAATGTTCGGTAGCAAATGCATCGGTGGTGGCGGACGACGGCGTCATTGGTGTCGACGCCGACATAGTTGCTTGGCCACTTCTAATAATGATAAGGTTTGCTCTCATCGTGATGTCACCCGTCTCCACGAGGACCGTGCTACTAACCTCATCGCTGCCCACCTCACACTGCTTTGCATCTATGTCAACATTAACATAGTTAATGAGTGACAATTGCACCAGTGTCGACACAGTTGGTAGTGGCCGCTGCGACGTCTACAGTGAAAATGGTGGTCACCTCACCGCTAACCCGTTAGGCAAATCCTAGCCTCAACCCGAAGTTGGGGTTGTCTGAGCTCCTACCGCTCCCTCTGTTATTGCTTGTCTCACATTGCTCTGCATCTGCATCGATGTTGATGTAACTGCCGAGTGACAATTATGTTGACATGTGTTAAACCTTTTTATTTGTGTTAAATAAGATTTTTTTTAACAACCTTCTAATGCGATGATAACTTGATTGGGAAAACATTGTCAATCAATTACCATCCTTCACATGGCCTCCACATGGAATCTCAAGTGGATATGAGTTGTCCCTCCCCCTCCCCCCTCTCTCTCTTGTCACCCGCATGGATAAAAGATCAAGGGAAGGTTGTTGGAAGTGGTTAGAGGATACGTCCTCTTAAAATATTTCATGTAATATTCTATTCCTTTAGGATTAAGTATAAAAGTTTATCTTCAACACAATGAAATACAGAAAACACCTTTTTTTATCACTCGCATTCACACTCATGTATCTTGGGTTACTAACTTGGGCATCGGAGGGATTGGATTGAAAAATTTCTCATGACTTTGGTCTTTATATAGGTGACACCTTTAGAGCTCGATGCTTCCACCTTAAAGGCACCTCGGATAACCCTGTGCATATGAGTCTAGATCACGTTGGGTTGACCAGGATGTTAATAACTCATTCCCGTAACATGTTGATGCTAGAAGGAGGGCTCAATATTGTAGGAATGCTTGCTAGTTGACTCTCTCAATGAACGCTCGAGTAAATAAGTTTTGCCCCTAACCCATCGTATTTTCACCTAAGGGGAGCAGTAGCCACCCTTTTTGCCTCGGCGAAAATGCCAATGCGATATTAGTATCTGTTCAACAACCCGAGTCTCTCACATTTAAGGATGACCCAAGCCACCTGCTCTTGCAACTCACCTCAACAATGAGCAAAAGAGGGACAAGTCGACAATGGATCACCGCCAGGTTAGGAAACCTAATCCCTTTCTCTGTGATAAACATAGGAGGAGATAGCCTCGGTTCCTCTTGCAACCTACCTTAACAACAAACATAAGAAGAGGGATAGGTCAATGATTGATTGTTGCCAAGTTAGGAAACTAAACCCCCTCCTTTGCCTAAGACATGGAAGATTAGAAACTCAGCCCCCTCTATGATTAACTGAGGAGGAGAACATCTCGACACCACCTACAGTTTGAGGCATGGAGGTCGAAAAACTTAACGCCCGCCTTCATGATGAATAAAGGAGGAAACCACCTCGACACCACTTATAACTCCCTCAACTCCTCTCGAAGCTTGCCATGATGGCAAGCAAAAGAAGAGGGTCAATGATGGACCATCGCCAGGTCAGGAAATCCAACCCCCTCCTCTGCAACGAATAAAGGAGGAGACCACCTTGACTCCTCTCGTATCCCACCTCAACGATAAACAAAAGAAGAGGGGTAGGTCGACAATAGACTATTGCCAGGTCGAGAAACTTGACCTATCTTTATATTACTAAGCTGCGAAGGTAATCCAATTCAGCCCACTTAGGTTGGTTGGGAGAAAACAAAAAAAAAAAAATTTGAGACACTAATCCTTATATTTTATTAATTATTATATTTATTAATCATTACATATTATGAATTCTATCATGCCCACATTTTAATTGCAAACTTATTATCTAAACATTAACAGAGATATATTTTTATACTCTTTCAATAATTTTTACGTGTCTTTGGTTCTAAGAGATTTATGGCATTCTTCAAAATTTATTGCAAGAACGTTCAAAAACTGTCCCTCACATTGGATGAACGATCAAAATATTTGTCATATCATCACATAATTCTGTATTTAAAGTTATCTCAAATCCAATTAAAACAATCTAAATTGATTTAAACAACTCGAGTAACTGTGCACATGTAAGAAAACTTGATCTGCTATCATTGGTAGCTAATAATAAAAGTGATAACTGCGAGATTTTTGTAATTTGAACTTAGATTAGGTATTACTTATTATCGGAATCATTTTTCATATTCAATCACTTCAGGTTTTATCCATGTAACTAAGCAAAGGAATATTTTTGCAATACAAATTAGTTAACTATATTACAATTGCATATCTAATTATTTGTGGGGTGCTAAGTCTTTCTATTTGTGTTAAATAAGATTTTTTTTATTTTTTACAATCTTGGAATGATAGTTGATAGGAAGAATATTATCAACCAATCGAATATTGTCAATCAATCGTCATCCGTCATATGGTCTCCATGTCATTCAACATGTAACCTTCACGTGATATCCAAGGTGAAGGTAAAAAATGAAGGTCACCCTTCACATGTCTACTCACTTGAACAAGAATCCAAAAATGATGGTTATGAGTTGTCCCCCCTTGTTGCTCTTGTTGATAAAAGGTAAATGAGAGATTATTGGGGACTACCTTCAATATTTTATGAAATATTCTATTCCTTTATAATCATGTATAAATGCTCATCTTCAATATAATAAAGTAAAAATATTATCTTTTTATCTATCGCATTCATACTCATATATATTAAGTTATTAACTTGGACATCGAATAGATCGAGTTGGAAAACCTCTTCCGATCTCTATCTTTGTATAGGTAATGAGCTCAACATTTTTATCTTAAAAATACATCGGATAACTCTACACATGAGTTTGAATCAGAGTGGACTAATCAGAATGTCAATGACTCATTCCCATAATAATATGATTATTTTTTCACAAAAAGGAACTTCACAATGGCTAAATCGCAATGTGGAATGAGAATATTGTAACACCTAAATACTTGGTCTATGTAGCTCATTGAAGGACGACGAGGACCGCGAGAAATCAGCATCTAATAAGTTTTGAGATATTTTATTGCCAGTAAAAAGTGGGATCCATCACATAAAGACTACGAGGATTTCTCTCCTTCCATTTCCCGCTACTCCCAACTATAATTTCATCTTTGAATATGTTGATTCCTTTTCACCTGACTCCGTTTTATAGGAATTAGCTATATAATCAGATATTATAACATGAGTGCTTTGTATGATTTTTTGTCTCTTCGATGGATGAATAATGAGCAAAAAGGTTTTTTTTTTTTACTCGTGTCGAGTGCCCTGGATATTGTTTTATCTTGAACAAACACATCATGCGATGTGTAATTAGATATTGCATGTATTTATGTTATTAGTTTTAGTGCAAGTGATCAAGTGATACTGTGGTAGGACGTTTCCAGAGAAGTTTTCTCACAAAGGGTCAGGTTCTACTCGGGATTGGGTAGCTCAAGCCGTGCACGCCACATGAAACGTGAACGGCCTTCAACCTTGCACTTCGAAGCTCTCGGCCTTCCACGACGTGTGTGGGCAAAATATAATCGTGTTTGTGTTCTTCCGAAATCTTTTCTATCAAATAATTTTATAGTTTGACTTAGTTTTACTATTTCACATTCCGACAACTCGCAGTTAAAGTTCAATCCTATCAAACTTGCATGAGAAAGAAGTTACCTCTAGTCTCCAAATTGGAAAATAAAAGTTTGAAGATGGAAAGAAGATTAAATCATGGCTTTTAAAGAGCTGCTAATATAAATGACTACATAATGTTCGAGAAGAAAACTTAAAGCTAAATATAATAATAATATAATATATTTCTATATGTAAATTTATTTTTATTGATATCTTTTTATAAATTTTCTAGTATTCTCTCGAGCTTTTATGTCAAGATTCTCTAATTAAACTAATAAAGACGGCCCCAAATCTGATTTCGTTACTATCAGCCCTTGGTTTCTGTCAGCTACCATTTCAACGCGACAAATAGATTTTTACCCAAAAATGTTACTGTATGCCTGATTTATGAGCAGATAAAGGTGAAAACCTAATCAATGCAACTATCATCGCAAACACTTCTAAAGTTACTGGTAAAATAATAGACGGATCAACTTGCACGGGGAGGTGATGTTAACCATTAAAATATTAGACAGAACTTGTTTAGGAGTCCAAAGCAATTTCTGATCAAGAGAGTGTCCCGAGAAACAGAAGAAAGAATAACAGCTTACAGTGAGCACACGGCTGAAGGCTTTATGATCCCAAGAGAGAGAGGTGGACGGCTCAACCCACATCCGGTATTCCAAAGCCAAATTTGGCACCAAATCTCATATCAGGTAATTGCATACGAGATTCCATTTCGTGGGCAACGCTCCGTTGCTCCGGAGACCTGGTTAAGATAAGGAGCAAAATGACTGAGCCAAAGGATGTAACTTCACAAGCAAGCACCCAAGTTTAGTTGATGGACCTGCTTTGAACTCAAAATTTCTCAGTAGTTGGTGAGTGGTGATCCACAGTAGTGCACATCTGAGATGTCAGAGAGCCTCTGCCGTGGGGACAGCGTCGAATGGGCCGCCGCATCAAACTCAAGGGTGGAGATATCCTTTCTCTTCTGCGCTTCTTGCTTTGGTTTTTCTTCTGGCGCCTCAAGGATGGGGCTGAGTGGCGGTGGTTGCTGTGCTATCATGGCTTGTGCTTCTGCCACAACAGATGAGCTATCATCTGCAGCATACAGTATCTTCTGAATTGCACCAACAATCTGCATTCCAATGTGGTATTACTATATTTCTTCTTTCATCTAATTTGTTTTCGTCAAAGAGCCTATATTTCAATACTGACAGGAAAAGTACACTTACAGGCAAGTGCTCTATTTCAGGGTTCTGGCATAAAATTTCAATGTCCCTCAATTTACCAAAGTAGAAGTCCCTTTCCTTCTCAAGGCTATCCACAAAAAGCTTCAGCTCAGTGATCTGCATTTTGTTTAGGCCCTGGATATTTAAGTATTTTGGGGGGGAAAACATTGTTGAATTATTTATCTAATAACTAACCTGTTCATCATAAGCTTGAGCAACAGAAGTAGTGGCAGGTTTTATGGTTCTATGCGATCCGTTTGCAACATGCACATCATTCTTTTTTGTGGCATGGGAGGCTTGAGTTTTAGTGGCAGCAGATGAAGATCTGACGGATGACTGAGAAGAAGATGATGACCTCTTATTTGCTTCTTTTCCACCTCTGCAAGCATCCCTTCTCTCTACAGCATTGTAGCTGTATAACAAAATCATATAAGAGGGTCATCATGTGCATGATTTAAGCCTTTGATTTTTTGCTCGTGAATAGCTCCATCTTTAAACATTAAGCTTTTGATTTTCTTTTTGCACGAGAGTAGTTGGATTTTAAACATAAATTTTGTTGAAGTGTTATGCAGTAAATAAGCAGGACAAAAAGATTTTAGAAATTACTTGATAAGAACACCACCATTGACAGAATCACAGTATCTCTTCATCCACTGCATAAACTCCAAATTGTCCAGGGGCCTTCCTTTTACAAGCTTGTTTACTTCAACGTGCTGACAAGTCAAGACAGTAAAAGGACATATTCAATTGCAAGTTATTGGAAAGAAAATGACATGACGACAAGAGAGACCCTTTCATCAATACAAAGCTGACCTATCCAAACATATAATAGAGCTTTGTTTAATAGCAGTCCCGATAACCTATATAAGATTATACATAGTTCCTCATCAAACACATTTAACAGAGCATGATGACAGCTATAAAAAAATTAATTAATTAATTCCAGATATCCAGTATCTTAAAATTCTGTAATCACTTAAAAACACACACACGAGATTCAAGAATCTGGATTGCATAAAACCAAAAATAGATCTCAGCACTTATTATAACATTATGCAAGCTTCAAATGTGAGAATCCACCAAGAAATCTTAAAATATTAATATGTGTAATGGCATTCTCAAAAAAATTATCATACTCTCATTTCTACCAATTAAGATGGAGCCAATTGACTTCAATGTGATTTCTCCTTCGTGGAAACAATGAAAAACAAAGGGGAAAAAGATAATCACTGAATAATATGCTCCATTTAATGTCCGAAGGCTTAATATGTGTTAATATGCTCTGTTCACTGACATTTGTTATTGTGAAACTCAAAATAGACTATTGAGTTAACAATAATGGCCTGGTTTGACTCGATGGTGATCATGATTTCTCTTAAGGAGAACCAACATTTGCGATAGTAGCAATCGTACAAAGATCATATATCAGATCTTTGAACCAACAAAAAATTGGTCCGCTCCCATTTAATGTGTCTACTCAAAATAAAATCCAGTATTACATTGTGCGAACTCATTACATAGTGGCTCTGTACACTCATCAGTAACGAAATTTCATAACTTCTCTACAAAGTGCTGTATGTGAAAGAAAAGGTCATATCCAGCATCCTATTTGAGTGACCGTCTATAGAATATAAAGATCAGTTTTCATTGATTTACTAAATTGAACAGCAGAAGATCTGAAAAATCTTGCTTTGAGAAAAAGCCGCCGAAACCAATCATGACTTAAGGAAACATACAGACAACATGGAAGTATCAACCGAAAGAATTGGACTACTAACCATCCTGTCAATCGTTTCCCATATAATGCATAATTAACTATAACAAATCCCATATATTTCCGTTAGAGAACCACCAAATATCACACGCACCGACAGATTAAAAGACCACGAAGATCCACATAGCAGAGAGAGAGAGAGAGAGAGAGAGAGAGTCTCCTTAATCATTAAAATAAATACTTTGACAGACAGGCAAACATATTAAGCACAATCACAAAATACAGTGACATATATATAAGTAATCGCTTGTGGCAGAAAAATATATCATCAACAAACAGTAGCAACAAGAACAATCTGTAAAATACAGAAATCCTGAACAATTTATTCAAAATAAATAAACAAGGTAATATATAAATAAAAGAAAGGACAAAAAGTCTAATCCCTATGTTGAACAATTTATTCAAAATCAATCAGCCAAAAAGGAGAGAAAAAAAAAAGAAAGTAAAATACAGAAGAGAGAAGAATGGAAGACCTTGGTTATCTTGAGCTTATTAAAGACATCCTGAAGGACCTTATAGTTCTGGATCATCTCGTACTCATTCTTGGCATCAAAGTTCACCTTGTGCATCGGTACGATCCCAGGGTGCGCAGCATCCATCAGCTGGCAATGCACCGCCCCGGAACAGGCCTGGAAACCCCACGATCGCCACCGATCCCCGACCCAAACTATGTCATCAAGACACGCACTGCGATCGATCCATACGAACAACAAACGTTAGTAGATAACATACCTCCTCGACCTTGGAGAGATTGAGTTGCAGAGTGGAGTTGATCCACGCGAGGATCTCGTTCCGCCCCACGAAGTATGCCGAGTCCATCATCCCGATGTTGGTCGCCATCAGTACTTCGATTGAGGTTTCGATTCTTGAACTAATGAACGGGGTGTGGAAGGAAAAGAGGAGAAGGGAAGGGAGAAGAGCTCAACTTCGGTCGATAGATTTCTTGGTTAGGGCTTCGTTTATTGAGCTAATAAATGGGGTGAGCAAAAGAAGGGGAAGGGAAGAAAGAGGGCGGGCTTTGAGGAATTTGAAATGAGGGTAGACCTGTCTGAAAGAGAAAGCTAGAAGCAACGGCGGCGGCGTACCCCTTTTATAGCAATCATTCCATATCTCGCGTTGAACCGGACCGGGGGCCGGTCGATTGAACGGTTGAGAGAGGGCGCCACATCGCTACCGCAGCTTTGGATTCTAATTTTGAACAAAGAAGAGAACGTCAGTGATTTAAATTAATAGTTACCGTTGGAGTTGCGTGACTATGCTGATGGAGTTTCAAGTGGCGCTGTATATTCCAGACGCTGGTCGAAAGTAACCGGGAACTGAAACGCTTCACATGTATCGCGGCAGCATGTACTGTTACACTCATATTATTATATTGCCATAACGTTATCGATCAATCAATATTCAACAAAAAGATCGTAGTTCTCATATAAATTGCATGCAGTAACATTGTATCTAATAGTGTGGGATGAACATTTGACTTCATACAACACAAGGATTTGCATGTCGCAAAAATGTCGCCAAGATGGAGTAATCCACCCTGCAGTCAATCCAATAACGCATGACAAATCAACAGCTAAAACAACTGATTACAAATTTTGCACTTGCTTACATACGATTTAACATGGGCCCTGACAAATTACATTATTATAGTCCATGACACCTCTACATTTGACACTTCAATCAAACTATTCAGAGACTGGCACAATACTATCAGGAAAGAACAATTCCGTTATGAGCTAAACAAAATGCATTGAGATGCTAAACAAATGTAAGAATATAGGCACCTCGTAGAGAAGAAACTCTTCACCCACTTTGTGCTGTAATCGCTATATCATCCATTGTCCTCTGAACAACTATCTCTGTTGGCTTTAGGCAACCTCGCATCTTTTCATGTCCAAGCTGTGCCCTCTCGTTGTCCCCGAAGCCAAATACTAGACCTCTATTAGTAACTCCAACAGTGTGGTAGAGTCCAGTGCTGATTTGGGTTACATGGTGGGATTTCAAGCTATCGAGGACTCGTGGCTTCATAACCTTGTCAGAGCTTCCTCGATCAGAAAATCCTAAACTACCAAAACCCATCCACCCAAAGGCGAAAACTGAACCTTCATCTGTGAGCACAAAGGTTTTTCTTTTCCTTGCACACACCTGCACGTGTTAGTGACCAACAAAACCGTCACTAAACTAGTTTTACTGCCAAAACAAGCACAGCACTCTACAATGTGAAATACTGGGTAAGCAACTCAATCAGGCTTCATATTCTAGTGTCTAATGTCTAGTATGCTATAGCTATTAGTTTTAGAAGGGCACATGAAGAGTTCAGCACATTCCACTCCAAAAATACTTTTGCATACTGTTATGAAAGAGCTAAAGCAAAAAAATAAAACAAAAGAGCAAATAGATCACTCAATTACTGAGAGATATTTGTAATAGAGAAGTACTAGAGTGATGCCCAAAACAGATGTTCATGATCCATGATAATTGAACAGATGTGATAGCCATACTCACTGAATGTAAATCCAAATCAATTTGCGAAATCAGAGTGGCGATTTAGTGGTTCAATAACCAATTGTATGCCATAAACATGACATTTTATAAATCTCAGTTTTAATAGCTAAATCATGGCATAGTCTTCAAATTTATTCTAAACCGTGAATCAGAATTTAATAAGTATAAATGCTACAAAATCAAAAATAAAATTCATAATCAGAAGCATTAAGTCACTGGCAGGATGACTTTACCTTGAGACACAATCAATTGACTGTTTGCTTTCAAGGCTCGATTATTAGGATATTGGGCAAGACGATTGATATATACTATTAAATTTTCGACTATTTCATTGGTTTCTTTCTAACAACTACTGAGTATAAGAACATTGACAATTTAGTATAATTGAGACAACAACATATTCTCCTCAGTATTCCGTGCACATAGGTTTGGATATCTATTGCTACAACATAGCTGGAATGGAAAGAACCTGCACAGCGAGGTGACCCTTCAGACTGGCCAACAGTTCTGGACTAGTCTTATCATTCTCATCCCCATGGCCTAGGGCACCGCAGTAGCCTCTACCCCATGTATATACCTGTAAAAATATTTTTTTAATGAAAAAAGCATTCTCAGGGATCGATGGAAGTTGTGAGGAACCTGCATCAATGAATTACAATCCAATAATTATCAAATTTAGAAATGAGATATACATATCCACTTGAATCAAGTGCCACTGCATGCTCGTCTCCAGCAGACACACGTAGTATATGAATATTCCTCCTCCTAAATGACTGGATGACACGTGGAACAAGTTCATCATGTTGATCCCCATGGCCAAGGCAAAAGTTGTTACAGGAACCAAATGAATGAATTCTTCCATCATAAGTGACAGCAAAAGTATAACTTGCACCAGCAGATATCTGCACTACATGTCCCAGCCCCTCAAAATATTCAATATTCCTAGGAGTTGGCCTGTCAACAGTATCACCATGACCAAGTTGGCCATGTGTGTTGCTCCCACATGTGTAAACTTGGCCTTGCATTGTCAGAATCACTGTAAAACTCAACCCAGTGGCAACCTGCAAAAACGAATTAATGAACAGTTTCATAAAAGAATAGTCCATTTGATCACACAATTAGGTATTCATTTAAACATCCGATAAAATATTTGGGAACACCCCTGGTTACAGAGCAAATGAGCCACAAATTCAATAGGAAACAAATTCCTCACAAGAACTCATATGCAGGCATAAAAAAAAGTTATATATACACACATTTATGCATATGTATACATACATGTATATACACACACACACATACATATAGTGACAACTTGGACTTGGATTTAAAAACACTGGCAGCAGAAATTCTCAATAAAAATACACCAGTTAAAAACTTGTAATCCCAAAATTTTGTCAGAATTTCCCAACAATGTAATTCAAAACTAAAAGTAAGTCTTTGGCATCAAGGCACTTAATCAACCAAAGATTTTGCTCAACTTACCTTTGAGTTGCAGTACTGTAAAAATGGAATTATGCTTACATCTATAGCTGCCACCCAATAGGCAGTTTTTACCTCCTTTTTATTTTTGTTTCTCAATCAATTGTCAACAACTGGCTATAAGGCTCCATATCTGTTATTGATACTATTTAATATGATGAATTAAACAGTCTGTCTAGGCTCCTATCTTCTTTTTTTCCTATTTCTATTTTCATTTTATTTTACAATTAAATCCATTTCTATAATCTGCATGCAGTTGAACATTGATTAATCCCAATCCTTTGCGGGTACTGTAAAGCCTACAACACATTCCTGTACTAAAAACAGTGAAAACACATCCCAAATTGATCATCTTGGAGAATGTCCTTTGTTCTTCATTAGTCAAATTGTCATGATGCACAGGATATCTCCATTCCAAGATAACAATTCATTTCCTTATTGACCAACAGCATTGGAATGCATTTCTCAGCAAGTCACAAAAGTAAACATATGACAAAAATGCAATTTCATAATGTCAAATAAATACTGAGTTCCCAGTATTATCTCACCTCACTGACCTACAAACTATTATTGTTCATATACTAGGTTTTCCTCATCATATTCTGGTAAACTACAGGTTACAACTATCTTAGTGGCTTACAAAATAGAGCAAGAGAACTTCTTATTTAACCACAATACAAGATGTCTTTCAGTATTGGAAACGGGAGGTGTGGACTACCATGTTCCCATCTAAAGCAATACATTTGGACACTTTTATGATGGTGAGTGGAAATGTACCTGCTTGCAGGGTATCCCCTTCAGTGCCTCAATGCGAGTAGGCCTAAATATGGTGCGGCCGACTTCTCCATGACCGCAACAAAATGATGAATTATCACCACAAGTGAACACCTAAAAAAGAAACAACAAAGTCTGGTCATAAAGTAAAACTCAAATAATAACTATTGTAAGTTCATCAATTGCATGGAGTGACTACCTCTCCAGTTTGCGTTACAAATGCTGCATGGTTGTGAGAAGCTGAGATATGGATGACATGAGAAACAGATGGAAAATTAATGCGGCTGAATGCAGCACATTGAGTTGTATCTTGACCATGACCAAGTACCCCACACAAACTGGATCCACAAGAGTACACAGACGAGTCATGAATCAAGAGTGTATGATATCTTCCTGTGGTTACCTGCATCTGCATATTGAAAGTGCACTTGAACGAAAAGGTGATGCAGATCTGATGTGCTTATTCAGAAGGCACGAAACTAACAAACTATGACATATATAGCAAACTTTCTCTCAGAAAGAACCCTCTTATACATGAAAAACAAAGGAGATAAAATGGTGCAAGTCTCATATATGGAAAGCATTGAAGTTAAAATACTGCAAGTCTTATGACAAAGAAATCATCACAAAGGTCATAACATGGATTTCTAATATCAAGCTCACCCATGGCCCACATGAAGGCCAATGCACAAACATCAGAGTCAAAGAATAATTCACCTCTTACTGGTGCAAGTCAGTATAACACCAGCTATACCAATACCATATTGATTCGACAAAATGTCAGCCAGAATCAGCCCATGATTTTTACCACCAGTTCAAATCATCCATATAGGTCAATTAGATTGCAGGTTAGGCCCTTTGAAATTATCAAAAAATTGACTGAGATCGTAAGATTGGTGAATCAGCTAAATCAACTGGAGCAAGTTGGAAATGGCCTGATTGACTGGTAGGTGTCAGGACCACTTCGATGACAAATCAACACTGATCCAGTTAAGTTATGGTTGATCTCAATGGGAAAATGGGCAAATAAACCCAATATAGCTAACACAGTTAACCAATTAATTCAAAGGCTAAATATGTTTATATAGGATAAAAAGGAGTGACTTGGTCTCTACAAGCATTACGATGCCAAATGGAAGACAAAATATCAATGAATTATTGAGTGTTCTGTTAAAGTTGACATAGCCCAATTTACTAGTCTTCAAGAGAACAACTTAGCAACAGCACTTCAAAAATTCAACAGTCACAAGTGGTTCAACATGTACACTTATCCCAGTCAAGCATATAATTTGATCACATAATAGCAACAGCAATTTATGAGGCAAGATGAATTTATGTATCAACAGAAGTCATACGTTGCCTGCTGATGTCTCAACACTGCAGGAAGACTGCTCCACAGACTGCAAGAACCTCAGAACCTTCTTCCAATTCCCATGACAGCGACCAAGCAGGTCTGTACGTGCACTCTGTGGGAGAGAACCAAATATAGTGTTTGTCATACAAATGTGGAATGCAGCAAACTCAACCATGGACCGGAATTTGTTGGGAAGAAGCCCATGAGCACCACTAAACATTCGACAAGTTGTCTCCAAGCACGCAAGGTCGACGGCACCTAGACGCCCACAGCTCAATATCTCCAGAATTAAATGCGCAGGCAGCTCTTCGATACAGAAGGCACGACTGCGATCGGCCATTGAAAATACCTCTCTTTTTTGATCCCCTGAACCCAAAACAGAACCCTAACCTCCCTTGGAATTGTATTACAACAAGATATCCAGCACTGATTATGAATCGCCAATTCTTACCAAAGATGCCTTCCTTCACGCGCTTATTGGATGCTACAAGAAGACATAAGCATCTAGAGCCGATTCCAAGCAGAAAAATACGGTTTTCGGGACCAATAATTGCGAGTAACGATGCAAGGAGTAAAAGATTAAGAAAACGTCCGACGGAAGAAACATATAAGAAATCAAGCAAGCGAAATTGACGTTCGCAGATCGTGGCGATAAAGCAAGGAAAAGAAGCATCAGAAGTTTCGGTAGACACCAACAGCCGCAAACCAACCCTTAATTCCCCAACCCAAACGCGATAACCCTCGAGAGCACAAGCAGAACAATACCAGATCGAGGCAAATTGACACTAATCGGAGCCGGATCAAAGAGAAAAAAGCTCAAAAAAGGGCGATCAAGGAACAAACTAGAAGAAACAATCTCACACGAATTCGAGTCAGGGAACTGATATAAAAAACGCACAAGGAAGGCATTGAAGAGAAGGGAAGGAGAAGGAAACGGAGAAAGAATCGCCTCTTTTACCGACCTCCGCCTTTTTTCGCTCCTCCGTTCTTTCCACCGAAATCAAGAAGGGGAAAGAAAAGAAAAAGAGGACAGAGAGAGAGTGTGTGCGAGAGCGAACGACGGCGAACATTTCCACTTGGTCATTTTTAAGAAAAAATCGTACAGGACGGGTGAGAAGCCATCAGGGCCGTCCGTTTGGCGGGAAAGCTGATCGCGACGTCCACCACAATCTTTGGAACTTTCTGGAACTAGATTTTAGTGAGTACTCCCCATGTCATTTGCAACGTGGGTACGTGGCGTCCGATGGTTGGTGTGCTCAAGGAACCTAATCACCGCCGCGCTGGACGGTACAACTGAACTTTGTCCCGGCCGTCATGGCACCAGGAACCAGTAGAAGCGCGACGCGTGGGATACGACTAACTGATCCCCGTGAAAAGGCAAAGTGAGAGGAAGGCTTTTGTAGAGGCCTGAAAATAATGGAAAATTATGTTTTTTTATTGGTTAATTAAGTTAATCTAAAAAATAATATATTCAAATCAGAACAACTTTCACGATGATTCATAATTTCAACTATAGCAATGCAACTGTGAACATGAAAATAATCTGTTGGAGCAGTGTCTCAATCAAGAATAGATGCTGTTTAGTTTTCTCTACCGACAGATATGGATTATATGACTTACAAAAGACATCCATAGAATACATAATACTTATGAAAGACCTCTATACTGTGAAAATTGAAAATTATTTCTTGATACTAAAAACAACAATGTATCATTGGGAGACGATTCTTTAGGTGGAACTACTTCTAAAGAAAAAATGATCCGATGTAAAGTTTATTTATCTGAAGCAGGAGCTTGGATCCTTCAAATAAAAACCAACAAGTAGAAGCCTCAAAAAAATCACACAAAAATTAAGCATTGAAACCAATATCCAAAAAAGAATCCAAAAGTTCATTGAACCTAAAAAATAATTTAATGGCCTATTTACATCATATTCTTCTGTTTGTGCATGTTTTGGAGATATACACAAGCATCAGCTTTATATCTTTTATTACATTTTAAAATTTATAAGAACGATAGAATATGGATTTACACTAACTCCTAGGAGGCCGTACTCATCAAATTTTAAATGTCAGATGCACATATTACAGAGAGATAAAAAAGGGATCTCAATTCAATGAGACTATTATTTCGACAATCAAGCAATACCAGGATAAAGTGTTTCCCTTTCAAAGGCTTAACTCCAACTTCAACCAATCTTCAATCCAAAAGTTTAACTTGTGCTGATATATTCACTGACATTAATACCTGTGGGCCAGATTACAAGTTATTGATGGACAAACAATAAGCCCCAAAAGATCACTAATCTTTCTTTATGCATTGCTCAGAATTTTGTCATGATCAAAGGAAACGGAATAAGCAAAGTAGGTAATAGTCAAATATACACATCTTTAGCATATCATTTAGATTAGTACAAACAACAGTGTGATGGTATAACATCCACCTGTATGTCCTTTATTGGCAAAGAGCAAAAGGTTACAATACCAACTTTAAAATCAACTAATATATGCTTATCATAAAAATCGATCACTGAGGGTGCATCTTGGAGCCAAACTAAGGATGCTTCTTGGCAACATGGATGAACAGGATCAGGTGATGGAAGACCATAAGCATTGATCCTAGATCCCGAATTGGTGGGATCCTTATGCACTAGGATTACCCTTTTACAGTATACTGATCATAAAAAAAGTAAGTGTATGACAAACTTATTTGGTAGATAAAATAAAATGTTCACATAAAATAAATGAAGGTGCCCCATGTTCACATGGGGTCTTTGTTCTATCAGGTTGGAAGGGCTATTGCATAAAATGTATTTGGTATAGATTCATATTCTAATGGGAGCATTTTTTTTCCATTTAAACATATTCCAAGTTACCATGTACCAATTGAGCTATGTCAAGTTTCACTTCAACAGATGAAGTATGTCATGCATTTCATGAATAATGGGTATGATATATGGTCAAAAAGTAATAATGAGTGAAATTTTAAACTCACTGCAGCCACAAGTACTATTGAAACAAAATGTAGGTTACGGGTGCAATGTTCTTTGAATGCTCATCTACTACCAACAAGATTTACCATGAAGTAGATAAAATAAAATGTGATACCATCAAATATTATTCCTGGATATCATTATAATATTCTTTAATCGTAAGCACTTAATGAGCATTTGCAACAATGCCAAATAATAAAATACCAAGTAATCTTTTTGCAGGTGGCACCTTCATAATAATTGTGAAAAACCATTATATATGCCTGAAAGTTACTAGTTCAAGGAGAAGGAATAATCGGAATTGAAGAATCGAGCAGACATTAGAACTGCAACTACAGCATAGGCAATGCACCAGACAGCCGTGGCAAACACTAGTGTTAGAACAGTGGAGTATGTCATCCCACCTGTTGATACATAAGTATCAGAATTGTGCTTGAGAAAAACTGCAGAAGATAACTCCAGCTATTGCAATACTTAATAAACCATATGCTACTCAGAATATTTGATATCCTTTGAGTTATAAAATATTACAAAGACTCTTTGTAAAATACAATTAAGTAATTTATTCCAGCAAGATCTGGAAAAATGTTTTATTTGCGTATAAATGCATTAGGCAACATCATACAGATTTGGATATACTTTGGCTTCATCATGTGGTATGTTAATTGTGTTGTGGCATCTTCTGTGGAGGCGTTAGTTGGTCACTGGCCACTGATACCCTTACCCATTGTATAATTGCCGGTCCATATAACCACAATAATATTCTAACATCAACACAAATGATTCTCATTCTCATAATGTCATCCTTAATCTTCCACAACTTATATGCCAAACATACTTGACTTGTCAATAGATATATTATCTCCCAGAAAATTTAATCACTCATAATGACATTCTGATTGCCAGGCACCAACAGAATAAAAACTTGATTTCTAATTGTTAAATCATGAATTAACCTTAAATTTCTGTGTCCTATCCTAAGGCAAGTTACACATAAGGCATTAAGGAAGCTGTCTTACGACTCTGACTTGAGGTAGTCATATGAAAAGTAACCTCATGCTAGAAATGAACTCCCTGTTTGATATTACTTGTAATAAATAAGGTATGTTAGAAACCTTATGTGTGATATCTTTATATGGCACAATAAATTTTTCCCTCTACTAAAAAAGTATAGTGTCTAAGCGTCTTCACTTATCCATTATTTGGCTCATCATTGTGAATCCGTGTGAAACTGCATAACTGGATACATATCTTGCACTCGATTTACAGGAACTCTCAAGTGCAATACCTCTAGAAACCAGGACAGGTTAAAAGAATGGCCTAAGAAAAATTAGAATAATGAGCAACATTAGCATGCAAAACGCAACATCAGAATCAGCATCACAAGCTAGTAAAACAAACAAAAGTCACCACGAATCATGCAGAAAACTCACTGACTGAAACTCATTAATCGTGCCACCTGAAACATATGATTTGATTGCCAAGTTTGACAAAATCATAGATATAAAAGAGAAAGGATAACAGCTAGGGCAAATGCTGTTGTACTGCCAAACAACAACTAAGGCCAATGCTGAGGCTCATATCACCACCTGTAGTGACCACGGATCTGGAAAACCTACTTTAATTTCTCTTTTATGTTCGTTGCCAAGTCTAATGCAATAACGGAGATCAAATCATGAAAGTGTCCTTCGAGTAAGGACAAGATCGCGGCATCAAAATTCTCACGCAAACAGAATTACAAGCAGACTCACCAAGAACCGGGAAAGAAGGGAACGACAAGACCGATCGTGGAATCGATCGCTCTTCAATAGAAGAAAAAGGCCAGAAATGCATAATCTGGAGTTGCTGGCCGATCGCCGCTAGACAAAGGGAAAGCGAGCGAGCGAGCGAGAGAGAGAGAGAGGAGTCTTGGACTCACGGAAACCGAGTAACGGTTTGGCACGGGATAAGCGCACACTACCGGAAGAAAGAGATAAGTTAGTGGGCCGGTTCAGCCCACTAACATAGGTTCGTTGGGAGAAAACAAAAGAGATATTTCTTATATTAACATGTATATTTAATAATCAATATATTTATTAATAATTACATAATTCTGTATTTAAAGTCATCTCAAATCCAATTAAAATAATCTAAATTGATTTAAACAACTCGAATAAATGTGGAAATTCAAGAAAACTTGGTCTGCTATCGTTGTCACTTAACAATAAAAGTGACATATTTGTAATTTTGACTTGTACAATTTGAACTTAACTCTGAACTTAGATTAGGTACTTTTTTATTATCGAAATCAATCTCACATTTAATCAATTTCATGATTTCACCCTTCAATCTGTTGGTTACCTTTCTCCTAACTCTGATATAGCAGGAGCTGCGTGTGGACATCGGGGAGTTTTAACAGCCATTACTTGTGGGACGGAGAGATTTGGCCCCACGGTGTTCCCAAACAGACGCAAACGCTGAGTCCCGTGTGCCAAACTCCACCAGAGGCGAACACGACTCGGTATCCGCCTTCGCCTTTTAATTGCGTTGTTTGCGGTAAATCTTGACCAGTCTTCCCGAATCACGAGGCGCCGGTGGTCTTTCAGAAACTATCCCGCAACATGAGGTTATTCTCGAAGTATCGTCTCGTTGCAGCACCCGATGCCGCAATTACCATCATGTCCCCGACGAGACACGCGGCTCCTAATTCCTCCGTGAGACCCGCAATTAGTAAAGCCCAAAAGAACGGTTGGAAAGCGAACATAGCCGTCACATGACCTTTAATTCGGTAAGCTCACATTCAATAAAGCTTGATGGGAATTGACCCTTCATTAAGATTAGAACCATGTTGAAGAGGTTTATCAAAGCTGTCATGCTGGGAAAGAGGGGAAGGAATGCGCGTATCTAACCCTGTTCTCGACGAGGCAGAAATTAAAATTACTCCCTTTCTGCAGTGTGCCTTCGAAAGCTTGTACCCTCTCCTGTATAGGAAGCTAGGTATGTACTCGCATCAGTGGTCAGGGAGAGCAAGTATTATTATAAGGAAAGAGGAAACGAGCTCCCCTGGTCTATATAAACGAGCCCCACGGTACACTCAAGAGTAGCCCGTTCAGTGTTCATACAATGGCTTCTTGCTTCTTCTCTCCTTTCTCCTCCTGCGGTCTTCTTCTCCTCTTCTTCTTTTCGTTCTCTGTCTTCTGGTTCTACTACGGTGACTCACACCCCGTCTTCGACCCGCATTGGCACCCGGCGACCGCGACCTGGTATGGCAGCCCCGACGGCGACGGCAGCGATGGTGAGTTCACCAACCTGTATCCATGGTTACCGGCTAGGGAAGCTAGTGTTTTTGTTGCATGCCTGTCAGCCGTTAGATTAAGGTCAGATGGCTGGGTGTTGGCATCGGTGTATGGTCGTCGACGTCTCTACTGTCGCGGGCTTGCTGGCAGTGGAGCATGGCGAGAGCTGCAGGAGCCTGCGGCTCTCTCGCCGTCGCTTGACGCTTGATGCGTGTCGGGTGCGGTGTGGCCAGTGAAGGTGTTGTGAAGGTGGAGCGACGCATGTGGAGTCAGCTCGGTCACTCTCCTTTGGGTTTGGATGGTTCGTCCGACTTGATATATGCGCGCATCTCACTGCATTTAGTAGTCAAAGATGAGGGTGAAAAGATAAGTATGATACGATCCCACGGCCATTTTGATCTGCTGTTATCGAATAGGAAAATACTTCAGATTTGTGGGAGTGGCAGACACTAGAAAAGTGCACAGACGAGGAAAAGCCGAAAGAGAGCAGAGCATATCAATCAGCCAATTGAGGTCGATCCAATATATTATAGGCAATTGCTACTGAAAAGGCACGCGACATGGTCTGAAGCAAAGCAGCGAGCAGAGGTTTTCTTTGTGGCGTGGGGGAGTAACACTGTGTTGTGACTCGCTGTTGGCAGGTGGGGCGTGCGGGTACGGGTCGCTGGTGGACGTGCGGCCGCTGCGGGCACGGGTGGGGGCGGTGAGCCCCGTGCTGTTCAAGGGCGGGCAGGGGTGCGGCGCCTGCTACAAGGTGCGCTGCCTCGACCCGGCCATCTGCTCCCGCCGCGCCGTCACCGTCATCGTCACCGACGAGTGCCCCGGCGGGTACTGCGCCTCCGGCCGAACCCACTTTGACCTCAGTGGCGCCGCCTTCGGTCGCCTGGCCGTTGCCGGCGAGGCCGGCCAGATTCGTGATCGCGGCGAGATCTCCGTCGTGTTCCGCAGGTATTCACCAGAATGTCTTACTGTACTCAGCGCTTGGATTGCGGTAAAGACTTCATATACGCTCTGCCTGAGTATATTCTTCTCTCTCTCTCTCTCTCTCTCTCTCTCTCTCTCTCTCTCTCTCTCTCTCTCTCTCTCTCTCTCTCTCTCTCCAGGACACCGTGCAAGTATCCAGGGAAGAACATCGCCTTTCATGTAAACGAAGGATCCACAAACTATTGGCTTTCGCTTCTCGTGGAGTTTGAGGATGATGACGGAGATATTGGAGCCATGCATATAAAACAAGTACAGTTTCTTACCTTACTGCTTTGTATTATTGCTATCTATCTATCCTGTAGTTGTTTGAAGCTGCTTCTCCAAGAACTGGCAGATTTGTCATATCATCTACAAGCTCTGTGGCTAAGATAAGCTTAGCATTGCTTCAGAATGTCGTGCTTTTCTTCAGTTGACTGCACACTTAGCCTCCTAAATGGATGAACAGTAATGCCTTAAGACATGTCCCAGTGTCTGGTTGCTGTCTGCCAATTCTCTTCAAACAAAATGGTAACTGTGACCTTTCCTCTCACCAGGCAAATTTTTCAGCAACTATTAGACATAGTTTTTTCCCATCTGCAAGTAGGACTCTCTTGTATTAAAAAGTGTGTCATGTGGACTTACATTACTTGATTACAAGTCATCAGAGCCTAAAACAAGTCCCAGAAGTCGAGTCAAAACTTAAAGGAAGTCCTGTTGCTGCTTTTGATGTGGAATGCACTCAAGCCAAGTTCTAATATCAACTAAAGCTTCTTTGTTCTCCATTCTCCTAATCTCTCTCCATCCTCTGTGTTGACTCAGAACTCAATGTGATCTATGAGACTATGCCTAGTAAGTTCAAGTGCATCCATGGACAGAAGTGAAGGGGTCCAGATCGAAGAAAGTCTACATTGTTGGTCTTAATCTTGTGTATTCTCTCTTGCAGGCAAATTCCGTGGAATGGCTAGAGATGAAGCACATATGGGGAGGCAATTGGTGTTTCAATGGGGGGCCTCTGCAGGGGCCCTTCTCGGTGAAGCTTGCCACATTAACCACCCAAAAGACCTTCACAGCCCGGGATGTGATTCCAAGTAACTGGTCTCCCGATGCTACCTACACCTCTCGACTTAACTTCCTTTGATCGAAGAGAACACCAGCTCGGTCGTCTTACTCCTTAGAACAAAACCATTAGAGGTAGCTGCCGGAACTGCAAGATCTCTTGTCATCTCTGTGTACATGTCATAGTAGCCCTCTCCGAAGGGGAGAGAGAGCGCCTTAACTTGTTTGATGTCTGTGTGTGCTTGAAAGGACCCCATCTTTAAGATATGAATGGGATCCTAAAAGTCCTCTGAAAGGTAATGTTTCAGTACCTTACAATGAGTTGACTCTTGAACCTGTGGCTTACTTTCACAAGTGGGCATCACAGGCTTTTTACAGTCGTCTGTCGACTGTGTTGTTCATTCGCACATGGTGGATCTTTGAACAATGGTGCCATCGTCTCCGGTGGTGGGACAATTTGATGGCAGACTTCACACTCCGCAGAACCTGAGCCTTGACTTGTTGGATGAAAGATGGAACCTCTCATCCATTTGTGATGTGGCATGCAAATCATTACCGGCATCATAACACAAGACGGTGCTTGCTGTGTTAAATGCCCCTCCGGAACCGCGATGGCTAGGACAACCACCAACCAGAGCAAGCCACGTACTCTCAGTTTTCTGCTTCTGCCTCTTTGCGCTGATATTTAAAACCATAGAGTGGAACACGCAACACAATGCGTACGAGTAGTAACTCCACCGCGCAACGATGCGTTACATACGTTTCCAAGGAAGGAGAGTTACCCGGGACCCACCGATGGATCCATCTCCCACCAATAGCAAGGCAGATTCCCCGAACGGGTAGGTGTCACGGAGATGAAATATAATTATATTTTCTGATCAAAGATAGAGTCGTGACTTTTCTGGTTGGAATTGGTGGTTGTCTGCGTGCCTGACCGACGGAGAAGAGGAATCGTTGCGGCATCTCCTCGAAGCCCGAAGCTCCATCTCCTTTTCTTCCTTTGTGCATTCTTCTTGCTTCGCCTTAGAGCGCCGATAGTGTTCGAGAGCTTCCAAGGTTTGGTTTCAGCCCTCCTTTGTCTTTTCCCGAAGAAATCTTTTGGAAATTCGAATGGAGATGGCGGAGTCCGGTGAGTTCTTCGCTTCCTTCCGCGCCTTAGGAATGGTTCTAGCAAAGAAACGGCGAGCTCGACGGGATCCCAGTGTATGTAATAGCCATCCGCGCTCTGTCTTTCAAAATTAAGGGCTTTTAGGTTCCCGATTGTGTTCCGTAGGGTTTGCCCCAAAACTTGGTCTTCGATTGATTTGCTGACCTCCGCTCGAGTGCATGTATGAGATCCGAGCGGATGTTGGAGTCGTTGAACGAATTCTGGGGGTTTCTTTTGAAGAAATGGCAGGAAATGTTCGAATACCTGTGTTTTGTTGCTTTCTCTGGATATGTTCGATTGGAGCTGAAGCGCAAGTCTAGACCTAGCGTTTCCTGAAGGTCCGACCCTAAATTTCGGTATATTCGTTGCCAAGGAAGCGGACTGGTCTTCTAATTTGAAGGAATTGGAGATGTTGGGAAGAGAATTGGTACTCAGGAAGGAAGCCGCAGTGAACCTGAGAGAAGTGGCGGCAAGGACTACTCTAAGGGAGGTACGGCAGAAGGGGCATATATATGTGGAGCTGAGGCATGTTGGGAAGCGCATAATCTTCTTCTGCACCCTCTGCCTTACCCCGTGTTACAGCGACACCGTGCTGTTTGATCATCTCCGGGGAAATCTCCATGCTCGACGCCTCACAGCTGCTAAAGCGACTCTTTTCGGTGCTACTCCATGGCCTTTCAATGATGGTGTTCTTTTCTTTGACAGTTCTAACGAGCCTGAGCTGCCGTTATCAGGTTCAGACAGTCAAAATGATATGGCTTTGGTTGTTAGCAACAGCTCTGGGACCGATCATGAAGTAACTTCGAGTTTTACATTGGATTCTCCCAGTAGGAATTGCCGTGGTAGAAAGAGAAGTGGTAATTATTCTAAGTCTGATGGTTCTTCCGACGCTAAACTTGGATCATCTTCCAATGGGCATAAAGCTTCTTTGAGATCTAGCTGTACAGCCCTAGATATGGTTTCTACTTGCAGCTGGGCAGAAAATAGTTTGATTATTCCTGGGGTCTTACTGAAGGAGGAAGTTTCAAATTTGGCACTGAAACATTTAGGAGTTGGGCAGATTGCATACAGAATACAAGAAGACAAGGAAGGTCACGGTAAGATCATGAGAATGTGGTGTGCTTGGTTGGGACAAGGAGAATCTGACTTTAGTGATGAGTTGAACATATCGGCAAATTGTGATTTTGCTATAGTTAATTTTCCTTATGCATATGGCTTAGGTAGGAAGGGAGCTGTGGAAGAAGAAGAGCCTCCGACATCACCTGGTTCTTTCTTTGAGATTGATGATTCTGGGCATCGTAGGCAGAGGAAAAGGAAATCGTTCTCCGACCAAGAAGACTACTCAGATGGTTCGAATGGTTGTTCCGAGTCCCTTTCTGGAGATGGCTCAAGTCTGGATATCGTTGCGGCAGATGACCCACAGCAGCTTGAAAAAAGGCTTATATCCAGCAAGGTTGTTAGGCGACAGCTGAGAAAACAGAAACGTTTGGCTGCAGAGAGAATCTGTGATATATGTGGGCAGCCGATGCTCCCCGGAAAGGACGTGGCCAGCCTACTAAATTGTCGTACTGGTAATTTAGCTTGTAGCAGTCGGAACACTAACGGGGTGAGTGCTGCTTATGCTATATGCGTTGTTGTTCGTCTGTAATTCTTTTTTTTTACCCTATTGACTGCAGTATGTCATGCAGGCTTTTCATCCATTTCACGCGTCGTGCCTCATACACTGGATCCTTCTATGTGAGTCAGAAATGGCTGATCAAAGAAACAAAACAAAAGTAACTCGAGGACGCAAGGGAAGATCAGCACTCAAGAATCGAATTTCTTCCATCTTTTGCCCGGAGTGCCAGGGCACTGGTGTGGCCATTAAAGGAGAAGAATTGGAGAAACCTACGATTCCACTCTCTGAGGTTCCAAACGGCTATCTTTCCCCCACTAGTCTTTGAACTTATGCTTGTATCATAGTTCTGTTTGTTTTTCGCCTTAGATATTTGACCATCATCTTTTCGGCTATTTATTGTGCATACCATCTCTCCAGATGTTTCTTTATAAGCTGAAAGCCATCGAGGCAAACAAGGCATGGATGAAAAATCCTGAAATTCTTCAGAAATGCTCCACCGGACTTCATTTCCCTTCTGGTTGTGTTGACAATTCTCAGGTTAGCACTCCATCTCTCTGGTTTGTGCTCTTAGAGATTAAGCTCTCTTTAGATTAATCTATATTCCAATTTTGTTTGTGGCAGGAAAATGTTATGCCTCTAAAGTTGTTGCATTTCTTCCGAGCTGATCAGTAGGAACCCCTTCTTAAATCTCACAAGACTAAGATGCTTCCATGGTGACCTTGCTGGATTTCTACATAGGCTATGGATGACCAGAGTTGTGTTGTAAATCTCCTTTGTCAGTTGTACAAAGATGTACACTTGGCTTCAAAATATACTTGGTCATGTAGAAAAATATTAATGGTAGTGGCCAAAGAGTGTTGTCTGTTGTGAATGGCATAGTTGCCAAAGGGTGTTTCTCTTTGTTGGTAATGATTACTGTACACATGTATGTGATACCATCGGAAGCACTACATACTATTCCGTGCGTTATTGTCGTGTGGTTTTTGTACTCAAGCAACTTATTATGATATATTCCATCAAGGTTTGTCATATCATAATATACCGTTCGATATGGACGGTATATACTAATCTAATGAGAGATTGGTATGGGTGAAACATACCAATATATACTCAAGCAACTTATTATGATATATTCCATCAAGGTTTGTCATATCATAATATACCGTTCGATATGGACGGTATATACTAATCTAATGAGAGATTGGTATGGGTGAAACATACCAATATATCATTGTACTTTATCGTATCATATGTTGAAAGATGTTTATACTTGGTTTAATAATAGAAATAGATGTCTTCTAGATAGAATGTTACTCTGACGTTCTCCCCTTTTATTATTTTCATCTTCTTATGCAAACTCGATCTAACTTTGGTAGGTTATATGATATAAAACATGTATAGGAACTACTAATATACATGTTCTATAAAATGTCAAACTTAAATTGATAGCTCTATATCATCTAAAAGAATATTTATATCGACAATCTCATGCAAGAAAAGTGTTCTAGGATGATGATTTATAGGAACTTGTGATCTCTCATAACATTACCCTACACAAAAAATGGTACAGCACTGCCAGGCTATATATATCACTGATGCTTGGGAGAACACCGAACGGTGACGTTATCAATAAGCTGTACCTAAGTTCTAGTAATGTACAATACTACTTCCATACCTGGCGAATACAACTTAGTTTGCAGGAAGGGGAATGGACCAATGGCAAACACCAACTTTAAGGGGAAAAATCTGCAACTACATTACAGATTGGAGGAACAAGTCTCAATGGTGGAAGTTAGATTTCAACAAAGACATCATATTCTTACATCATGAATCTTAAATAACTTAAAAGGAGAACAACTTAATATATACACAATACATTTAAGAAGCTAAATGCAAAAGTAATCTTGATTGTCAAGAGGAACCTTCTGACACTCCAAAAGGATTTCTTAAAGTCTTCGAAGAGAATACACTTACCTCTTGATGAACTTCTCAATGGATGTGACCAAAGTACTCTCGGGCACAGCCCCAATCACAGTGTCTTTCTTCTCACCAGTTTTGAAGATCATCATGGTTGGGATGCTCCGAATCCCATATTGAGTTGCTATGTCTGGGTTTTCATCAGTGTTCAGCTTATAGCACTTCAGTTTTCCTTCATAAACCTTTGCCAACTTGGCAATGGTTGGTTCGATCATTCGACATGGCCCACACCACGGAGCCCAAAAGTCAACGAGAACTGGAACACTGGAGTCCAATACAAGGGACTGCCATGTGGCTTTAGTCACATCTGGAACTGTAGAACAATAGCCAAATAATGTTTGGTTAGAGATTCATGAAATGCAGTAACTGGGAAAAATGGTACAGCCATCAGTCCACAAATTTTTTTTTTTTCACGGGAGACAAATCATTATATTTATTATCATGTAAAACCATAAGATTCTGAAACTAAAGCATGTTATTTATAGAAATGATTAGTCTTTTTTATGCAGAATTATCATCATAAAAATAGATCTCTCTTTCTTTGGAGGTTACCGGAATATACAGATGAACAATTCAAGTGTCTAGATGAGGTAAGTAAGTGCATCGAGTCAAATTGCACGTGGTTCTTCTCGAATTCAAACAAGAGCTTACAGATTTAAGGTAATAGGAGCAAATTCAAAAATTAAATCACAGATCAGTTACTCAGATACTCAGCAAATTTGGGTGTATAATTTTCTTTCGGAAATCCATTGTTCACAAGCATGTAGTATTTGGAAATTTTAAATTGTGCTACTTGCTAGTATTGGGTGCACAGAGAGAGGAGCTCATATACCACATCCTCATCAAACAAAGGCCTACACCTTTTAGGTAATGGGGCAAGTTCAAAATTAAACCTCAGATCAACTACTCAGATACTCAGCAAATTTGGGTTTATGATGTTCTCTAGGAAATTCATCATACACAAGCATGTAGCATTTTGAAAATTTAAATTGTGCTACTTGCTAGTAATTTGGTACAAATAAGATGGAGCTCATACACCATATTCCCAATAGTAAAACAAACCAACACATTTCAATGTCACTAAAACCATTTCATGTAGGATGTCAACCACTCCATTAACCTAAAGAAGAATATGGGATGTATGATGCCAAAGAATCATTTGGTCACTACGAACAAAAGGAACCTATCACACCAAAGTTGTAAGCAAAAAATCAACAGAAGTATCAACCTCCAAGGTACACTGTTAAATTGATCATGCATATTTTTAAAGCATCACTGCACAAAAGAGACTTCAAGCACTACACACAACACTTGAAGAAGAAGACCAGATGGAATACTGTGTGTGTCCAATCATTAACATCAACAAATGAAGCCAGTATCTTTCAGCGGGGAAAAAAGATGCAGTTGTATGAACAATGAGTTCCCCATGCCATCCACCATCTCACACATTTGTAGCAATATTCAATCATCCATGTTGAAGATATATCAAATAAAAAAACAATTATTTCCTGTCAACAAATGCTGCTCCAGCATCCACACAAACCCCATTTATCTCTCGCTTATGGACCCACAACACAAGACATAGAAGTAACATCACAAGAAGTCGTGTAACCTTGAGATATAGGGATCCTTACATGGAAATGATGGAGAAATATACTTTTAATAGTCTTATCATGTCATTTTCATTAAATATGAAACAATATAATGTACATTAGGCAGATATTGGAAAATGCACCTAAGGCACTGCAGTTACTAAGGTTGAGTTTTCTTAGTCCTCATTTGACCTTGTAGGTCATAAGATTTGCTGAGACATACGTTAGAAGTTAGGAGTGGACTGAACTATTTCAAAAAGCCTAACACCTAAGAAACATGCCGCCGTAGTTTTTAGGTTACTCTACCTCTTCGCTTCTGTTTCTTTCTTTCTTTTCCAATTTTACTATGCTAATCATGTTTTCTATCATTGGTGATCTTCTCATCTTCTTTTTCATGTGTTATTGCATTCAGAGTTGAGAAAACACTGTACTTTAAACAATGTGCCAAAACATATTTTTAATTATTTTCGTAAGTAATGAGAAATATTTACATCTCAATTGGAGGTTTCTTTCACCAGTGGCTCAAAACTAGACTAGTAAGATAAGGATATAAGTAGGTCTACAAGATGGCTACGAATTTCTGTTGAGCCTCAAGTGCATCCTTATTACCTAGATCTAACATAACCTCAATACTCTGAAGTCTGAACTCTTCCAAGTAGTGAACATGGAATAGGATTTACCAACAGGATTTCTTAAAAAGCTTTAAAAACCATACCTACTGGTTTATTTGCCACAGAGTACGGAAACTTTGCTGCTTTATTCAGTCAATTCATCATCAATCTTCTCTTGAATTGGAGGTACAAAACCAAATAGTTGTCGCCCTAAGTTGGGAGTAAAGCAGTATCCAAAGTCTAGTAGGTTGTAATACCTCACTTAAACATATAAGAAATGCTTTCCCCAGAAAACCACCCCATAAAGGACAAGCTCTCAGATGTTTCAATTCGAGCTTAAACTCAGATGCATGACCGAAGTAACTGCCAAAATTACAAGCACATGTGCTAATTAATGTGGAATATCAGTATCAGTAAAACATATATTGCAACATCATGGAAGATATTTCTCCTTAAACTTCTCCTACTCTTAATGCTTATATTGTCCACATGGTCCAAATGGTACTAAATGATCCACTTGCCTCAACCAAATTCCATTTGAAAGCAAATGTTACTTGTCTCCAAATAATATTACATGTTCTACTTTACCCCACCAATCCTCATGTTGGAAGAACCAAATGTTACCACTCTCTAAGTGACAAAGGAGTCTAAGTGTCATTGCTTATAACTAGCCAGCACCGATGCAGCACAGCATGACCTCAATGAAACAACTGCAGGAGGCAAATTGGTAACAGATGTTACGGTATTATACAAAGAATATCAGACTAGATGGTTGTGTACGTTTGAGTAAATGAATGAGCCTCTAAGTTCGCATGTCAACGGCCTCTCCCTTTCTCTCAGTTCTCTCATTCTTTGTTTCTTGAATCTCAAAAAAATATTGAATATCCCAGTTATTGTAATTGTCACTAATCATGTTCATAGTCTCAAACTCAAGTATGATTCATGGAGACACTTTCCAAAAAGAACCATAACCTCACCTTCATAAGCCATACATGCGCAAACTCTCATATTTCACTCATTGCATCCTCCATAACCAGCCAATTCCTATGGGCAAGCCAAGACATGTCGAAACTACCAACAAAAAGAAACGAAAAACTCATCCTAATGCCATTAAGCATAAAGTAACAAGAAGCCACTCATGGAGGGCAGACATACCAACATCATTACATTACATTTGTCAATTTAGCTGATCAATGTGCAATACCTTGAAGAATTTTGATATTTTTAACCCAATCGGGCTCCAAGGACATATAGACATATATGGGTTTTACACGATCAAACTCACGGAAGATCTACGCATATCTAACCACATGTTACTTAAGCCCTAAGGAAGAAACCCATCGAGGAACCAACAAAATCAGTACAAGCAACAAGAGAAATGTAACGGGAGATAGAAACATTACGCTGGACCGCCGTCTCCTGAACCTCACAGACCACGGCTCCCCTCCCGACGACCCTCGATCTCGCCGCCACCGCGGCCAACTTGACCTTTAGGGGGACTGAAGCGCACCTCAGGCCGCTGAACTGCGGAAGGAGCCCCAACCCACGGCGGCCGAGAGGCGATGAAACGGAGGCCGAGGCTCTCGGCGCCGACGCGGGCGCCGCGGAACGGCTACGGCAGGGTACCGCGAACGACTCGATGACGGTGGCGGCCATAACCACGGGCGAAGAGGCTACTGCTGCTGCTTGTGCGGTGGACGGATCCGCGTGGCGAGCAGCAAAATACGCATAGGGAAGCTGTGAAGGGGATTTGCAGTCGGGGCACGGATGGATAAAGGAAACGCACGAACGCGAACTCGGAGTGCCAGGGTACTCCACAACCGTTCATCCCTCCATTCCTATCATCTCAACCGTCCATCTGATCTCGACAGATATATCAGATGAACGATCGAGCTGATAGGAAGTAAGAAATGAACGGTTTCTGATAGACAAATAGTGTGCCGGGTGTGGTTGGCGATCGAATCGGGTAATCATATACCGTCAAGCCCACAGAAATTTCAATTGGTGTTTCAATTAACTCCAGCCAGCAATTTCTTCCCCAAATCCCAAATGAAATGGTCCAATAAGAAGAATTATTCGTGAACCGGGTCTAGTTGGGTTCGAAGAATGAGGAACGAGTTGGCCCGGTCACTCTGTGGACGAGTTAGCCCGGTAAGGAGGTAAACACGTCGCTCCGTGATCGCCTGTCCGAGTCCATCCAGAATCGGTTTCGCAGACACCCACCGAGCGCGACACCTCACATGGGTCCCAGTCACTGGTCGTCATGAACTTCATAATCTTGAGAGAGAAGATGTGGAATGATCATGAATAAATAATAATACTTGCAAAAAATTAATGGTGATAATAAGAAAAAGGAGAAGTGAGTGTCTTAAAAATATACTTTTTTATCAATTATTAAATTTAATTTCCATGAACAAAATCGTATTTTATATACAATAATGATAATAATATCAATTATTGTTATTATCATTTACATACTATTTTATTAGTTTAAAATATTTATGAGAAGAAGTTATTAGTGTCCTGATTAAATCGATATGATTCAGATTCATATGTGTAGAATTATCTGAGATATTTTCGAGGTGAAAATATCAAGTTTTAGAAGTGTCACCTATATGAAAAATCAAGATTAAAAAATATTTTCTGACTTACATAAGTTAATAACCCGAGATATATAAATGTGGATATAAGTGATCATAAAGATGATCCACCTTTATTGTGTTAAAGATAAACCTTTATATTTAGTCGTAAAAGGGTATAGAATATTCTACGGTGAGATAATATCTAACAACCTCCCTTTGATCTCTTATCTACGTATACGATAAAAGTGGACAACTTATAATCAGTTTGTCTTGGACCCTTGTCCATATAGGCTGATGGATAAAAAATGATAATCTGTCTTCTCCTTTATCATAGATATATCAATAATGACTGAATAACGATGTTTTTCTATTGAAAACTATATCTTTGGGGTGTAAAACAAAGAATAAGTGATAAGCTTTAGCTAACAAAACTTATCTTATCCACCATAGAAAGTTAGATTTAATTTAAGATAATTGCAATAGGTAATGATGGATGCATGTCACAACCTTTGGGTTGAGATGGTTGGACACTGATGTTAGCTTCCATAGCACATGAGCTCAGCATGGTTTGGTGCATTTGCATGGTGATAAGTTGGCCAAAGGAAAAGTTAGGAACTAAAGTGATATCATTAGTTAAGTGCTTTATAATGATAGGGATTAGTCTCTTTTTTTTAGTTTCATAGCACATGAGCTCAGCATGGTTTGGTCTATTTACATGTCATAAGTGCTTTATGATGTCCCCTTCCAAATTTGTGCAACTTTTTAGGTATTGTGAGTAAACAAAGCACACATGCTAAGCTGTCCTCCTCCAAAAAATTGTTCCCTTTATTTAACCAAAGATGTGGAAAGAGGTCAAGTAGCTACAACTGCTTTTGTTTTCACTTTGTTTGGTACAAAGAGTAAATGGTGACATCTTAATAGAGTAGACCAGGATTTGAGCCTCTCCTATGATATTAATAATTGAATCTAAATTAATAGTAAAGAGATTAGGTACAGTATCACTGATCAATATTTGAACTCTTAATTTAAGTAGGCGAGGTACATTAGATTAATATTTTATGTATAAAATTTATCGGTTAAGATTTTAAATATTCAATCTATGATAAGTGGATCCAGCACAGTATTATCAGACTAGTATTTTATAAGTAAAAAAAAATTATATGATAACATTATAAACTTTTAACTTAAGATAAATGAGTCATGACAAGCATTATCTAAAGTAAATTTGAAGTCCTCAACCCATGCTAACTAGTTAAATATATTATCACTATATTAGTATCACAAGTGTAAATTTGTTCGATTAGGTTTCGAACCCTTAATATTTAGTAAGTGAGTTGGATATATAATCACTATACTAATTTTCTAAACGTATGATTTATCGGATGATATTTTAAACTCTCAATATGTATTAAGTGAGATAAATATATTATAATAATATTTTAAATATAAAATAAATAAAATTAGAAGCTATCAACTTGAGGGAAGTGAGCCACTACACCATTATCAAATGATTATTTGATATAAAATTTATTAGATGATCTTTGGAATCTATTTCTTAGTAAACGAGTTGAGTCGAATTTATATAATTTATCAGATAAGATTTTAAATCCATAATCTTTAATAAGTAAACTTATATGATAAGATCAAGGTAAGTGAATAAGATACATCACTTTTAGACTAATATTCTATTTGTAAAAAAAATCCATTAAATGAGATTTTAAGCATTCAAGCATCAAATATGCATCAATTTCTTTTGTCATATATCTCAACAAAGAATAACATAAGAAAGGAGAATCTAAGATAACATCAACGTATTACGATGAGACCTTCGGATGCTTTGAGTCGACGTTCATGGTGTCATATAAAATCCGAGAAAGAGAAAAGAATAATGCTTTTGATCGAACGAGATGTTTCGATTCGTACGAATCTCATCGATGAAAAGAAAACAAATCAATATAGTCAATCCCAAACCTTCCCAATCGCTATTAAAACCCACTAACTCTCAGGAACAATTCAAGAAACCAAAGAGAGGATTACATGCCCATATGAATGCCAAAAAAAATAATCACTAACTCCTTTCTTTCTCATGTATTTGGTCTCCACTCATCATTTGGATCAAATCCAGAAAGATGAGAGAGAGAGAGAGAGAGAGAGAGAGAGAGAGAGAGAGAGAGAGAGGTCATCCGTAGTGATCATGGAATGGCCACTTGCAAAAGCTAAACTTGGTGTTGCAAAGATGCTCAACCTGACGTGATTCCCACCGCTCACATGCGACCACCATGGCGTCAGACTCCATCCGCTTTCCCCACCGTTGTCTTTGTTCTTCCAAGTTGAGCGGTGGCTGATGTGACTGATGCTTCCCAGGAACTGTGACCTCCCGCAAACTTTCACCAATCATTCATGGTGCAGGGCTCCACTTAATTTTAGGTTCCTCAGGTTTAGAAGCTAACTTATCAATCCGAGCAGGAGAACATGAACCTAGATGTTTTTTTTTTAATAATTTGTTACGAACTGAAGCGAGTTCGATCACGGTGATCAAATTCGGTAAGTTCGAACTCTTTAATATAATTTTTTATTGTTCGAAATGTCGGGTCATGAAACCGATTTAGATTCTTATTTGTTTTGTAAAATTATATGTTTGATAAAAATCATTTTAATTCTTAAAATAGTATTTAGAAAATAGTAAAATTATAGGAGATTCGAAAGGTTAAGAGAGCTTGGTGTAGTCTCCTCCAAATACAATACTGCATATGAGGTCTTAGACTTTGCTATAATTGAAATTAAGTAGAGAGTTTATTTACAAGAATAATTATGCAGGGTTATGAAATGTGAAGAGTCAATCACCAACCAAATGTCATGTGAGTCACTTAACCGCTATTCTAATAGGTATTGGGTCAATAATAAACTGGCATTCACATGTTCACATCTCAAATCTTTTTATCGAATCTATATGTAATATAATAATATACAATGATTTGTAAGTCGAATTGCTCCTAAATATTTTTCATATTAAAATTTATTAGTCATTTCTATGACTATATAGATGGTGGATGAACCCACCAATCCTCCATCATGTCATGTTGACTAATTAACCAATGGATCCAATCAGCCGAAATCAGCTTTGGAATGCCATGAAAATAATTCAAAAGAACCTCTCCGTCATAGCATTCTTATCTTTTAGAGCATCAAAAAAAAAAAAAGGAGAAAAATTCTGTCACCTATCATTTATTTGTCATCGAAATGTTTCGGTAGGCACCCAACCGAGTCAGCACCGTCACAGCAAACACCAAACCCAGTCTCCAGAAAATTATGAGGCGATAACCCAACAAGATAGGCATGTGATGTGGTGTCGTCATCACGTTCTACATGATTAAGCGTATAGACGAGAACATATGACTCATCGCCGCGTCGGCCGAAGCAGAAGAAGACCAACTCGTCACTCCTATCAAATCAATCACTGACTACTAATATTAATTTCTGTTCATTGCGTCGGTGTTCAAACCCTCCTTTTCTTTATCGGAAGGAATTCTTATTATTGTTTTTCGGTGGTGTCGGCGAAAGGTGCCAAGATTTATTTTAAATATACTTAAAATATTAATGTAATAACGTAGCAAATATATTTATCGAGAGCTCGAAACATCATCTAAAAAATAATGGTTAAAATTTTACAATCAAAACTCGTTTACTTTTTATAATTTTTTTTATAATTCCTATCCAATAAACACGGCTAAACATTTTTTTTAATTTTTTATTCACCAAACAACTCGTGTCTTGAGCATAAAATATTAATTATAAAAAAATAAGATTCCATCTCAAAATCTTATGATAAATTATTAATTAATATCTTAAAAAACAATGTCAACAAAGTAAGAAAGCGAATTCCAAATGGAGCAACGGTAACATCGCCCTGTTTTCTGTGTGTTTGTATACATTGCTTGAATTGCCCCCTCGCCAACGACAGCTCGATGCCAACTCCTATTGATCTTATGCAAGTTGGCATTAGCCGATCGTTAAACGTTCATGTTCGGTTATATTCTCAAAACAGCCCATTTGTTTTCTTTTCGTCCTCGTTAGATTGAGGATTATATGTACATACATACATTATAGCATTTGCATATAATTATATATGCGTATACATGCACTAGTTTCGGCGGTAATGGCCGGCCATGCTTGTCGTCGTCCCAGGAAGGCAGAGACGCCACGAAAGTCACGGGTTGAGGCACGACCCAACAAAGTCACCGGGAAACAATGGAGAGACAACACGACGTTGGGAGATGAGAGACGTGTGTCGGATGACTGTTTAAAGCCAAAACCAACACAACATATTTCTCTCCCTCTTAGTCGTTGTGGAGAAGTTTATGACACGAGAATATGTGGCGAATATGACAACTGAACTGCCCTCCTCGTTTGTTATGAAGCGAAGAGGTCGGTCAAAATAATGAGAACATTGTTGTAATTTTGTTTGATGTGTGTTATGTACGCCGTTAATGGCCACATAATATTAAGCAACGCGCAACATGCGACCCAATTTTGTGGGCGATTACAACCTCGTGTCATCGCCATCGCCGAGAAGGAAGAAGTAAAAGGGAAAACCCCATAAAAAAGGCGATCATTTACTTTTCTAAATTGGATTCGCGTCGCTCCTTTGTATCGCCAATTTATCGGCTTCCCTTATCGCCGTCTATTTAAGCGTCCTTCCCATGGTTCCGATCGACTCGAAGAAACATTATTGGTTCGACTCACACGTTTCCCGATCCTTTGCCTTGATCTAATGGCGGCCCTCCGCAAGACCCTCGCCCGGCGATTCGCCTCCCTCCTCCGCCCGTCCATCACGCCCGCTCCGGCCAGCCGCCAATCGCCACCCCGCCGATCCTCGTTCCTCCAGAAGCGGCCTTTCTTCGAGCCGGCACTGCCGCCGGACCGCTCCGCGATGCCCTTCGGGGGCGACCGGATTGCGGAGCGGATACGCGGCCTGTGCCCGGAGAGGATCCGCCTCGACGGGCTCCTCCCGCCGCCGCCGCCGCCGAAGCCAATCGCGGTGACGGAGGGGGAGGTGGAGGAGGAGAAGAGTGTGTCGTTGGAGGAGGTGAGGAAGGTGGTGAGAGCGTCGCAGGTGGCTGCGGCGCGGGCGAGGTTGGTGGCGACGGGCGAGAGCTGCGTCCCGTACACGGACTTTGTCCGGATTTGCTGCGAGGCCTCGAGTGGCGAGCAGGGATTGGAGATTGCGCGATCGCTCGACAAGTCGGGAATCGTAATAGTTCTTGGCAACGTCGTCTTTCTGAGGCCTGAAGAGGTATTAACTTATAGTAATTCCTTCTTTTTGTTCCGTTAAATTAATTTTCTTTATATTTATTTTTGTTGTGTTGTTACATTCATATAATTTGTCTGAGTTCGGAGGTTGTTTCTGTGAAATGAATGGAGGTCTGATCAAATTTTTCTCCGGGTTTTCTATGTCTCTCTTTCGGCAGGAACAAAAACGAAGGGGTTAAAAACAGGAGATTGGTGGCATTACAACTGCTGCAGACTGTTTTATTATGATTTATTTTGAGGGGGTTGGGAATCCCTGTGGTATACTGGAGTTAGATCGGCACAAAAGGAAAAAAAATATATTGGAGCAAAAAAATCTTCTTGATCTAGAAAAAAAAACCTTCAGCAAGAAAAAGAAAGAAAAAAATTATGCACGATTTCATATTTTCATCATACAAATAATGATTCAACCATTGACACACACCAGGCATCCTAACATCTTGCATTCGACTTCATGTTACAAAGTAGCCCTTAATCTTAAAAGAACTGGTTAAGATTTCTTATTCGCACATTTAATTTTCTATTATCCTGTTCTGTATAGCTATCAGTTCTAATTTGAATAGGAACGGGTGCATTTTATGAAATAATTGTTGCATAACTTGGGAGGTTTAAGGCAAAAGGATTTGATATTCACATTCTTCATTCGAGTTTCCAAAAAACCTATCGAACGAGGGGTCTTAATGAATTTTTATTAAATATGGAATTGGAGCATATAGTTTACCTCTTTTCTTTTATTTTTTTCATCAAGTTTCTTACTCTTTAGATATACGACATTGGTTATGACGTAGAGCATCCAAGTGTGTGTGTATATATATGTATGTATGTATGTTTGTGTATACACACACACATAAAAATGGACATTAGTTGTGTGCCAAAAGAATTAATGAAAAATGACAACCTATTTAAGCATAGAATTTAAAACTTTCATCCAGCTTGTTATTTGAAGCTCCAATCTTGGTTGAAAATAAGGTTCTTCTTATAAGTGTTTTTCATTTTGATTTTGTTGTGATCTATGGACTATGTCAGTGACTCAAACATCATGTTTCTTAACTGATAACCCTTTGCAGTAAGTTTTTTTTTTGTTTGCAATTTAGAACTTAGCTTTTATTCGTTTGTTATTTGAAGCAGCAATCTTGGTTGGAATTAGGAGTCTTGTTGACAATCCTTTTTCTATGTGAACCCTGTCATGGTCTATGAACCACTAAAATGATATAAGCTTCAAACTGATAATGCTTTGCAGTTAGGGGGGATTTGTTAAGGATAGAACTTCGAACTTAAATCATAATTTTATTGTGATCTATGGACCATATGTATATTATCAGACGTGTGCAATTGGACATCATATGTGCATCAATAGAACTTCATATCACTTAACTGTTAACCTTCTTGGAAGGGGTTAAGCATAGAATTTACAACTTTTATCAGCTTGTTATTTTAAGCATCAATTTTTGTTCAAAATTAGGGCTCCTGTTGTTTTCGTTTTCATTTTGATTTTTTGTGATCTATGGGTCGCTGAAATGATAGAAAGTTCATGTTATGTAACTGATAACCATTTGCAGAAAGAGGGCAGTGTAAAGCATAAACTCTGAACTTGAACTTTTATCTTTTTGTTCTAATCAGCATTCTTTTCAAAACCTTTTTGTTTAAATCAGAATTTTGTCACGATCTATGGACCACTCGAAGGATAGAAACTCCATGTTACTTGTGTGATAACCATTTGCATATAGGGATATTTTTTCAATCATGGAACTTACCACTTTTGTCAGTTTGTTGATACGGCAATCTTGGTTCGAATTAGGAATCTCGTCATCATCTTTTCTCGTCGTAATTTTGTTCTGATCTATGGAACACTGGAATGATACAAGTTTCATGTTAGATTTTGTTAAGCATAGAATTTAGAGGACATTTGTTAATTTTTTCATTTGGCATCTCATCATAATCTTTTCTCAACATATATACATTTATTTTAATCCCTGGACCACTGTAATGATCGATTCTGCATAACATCATGGAAACTAGTTAATTGAGATGAAGAGTGAGTCTTTGTATTTCTTTTGGCTGCCCCTTCATAAACTGCAGGTTGCCAAAGCAATTGAGAGTATGATCCCATCGTCGTTGAGCCATCATCATTACGATCCACGTAGAGAAGAATTGAGGAAGATGGAAGAGACGAAAGCAGAGATCGATCAGAGAGCGGCAAATCAAGTCAGGAAGGAGCTGCAGTGTGGGCTGGGATTCATGTTGGCAGGCACAGCTGCTATGATGAGGGTCACTTTCTGGGAGCTGTCGTGGGATGTGATGGAGCCAATTTGCTTCTATCTCACCTCTGTCTACTTCATGGCCCGCTACGCCTTCTTCCTCAGGAGCCACAAGGAACCGTCGTTCAAGGGCTACTTTGCAAGCCGCTTTGCTGCCAAGCAGAAGCGCCTCATGGAATCTCAGAATTTTGACTTGACTCGCTTCAATGAGCTCAGCCAATCTTTCCTGCACCCTCTGCCGCCACCGCTGCTACCACACCTCGAGTTCACGTCCCCTTCCTACCGCCATTGCCATGTGAAGAGCCCATCACTGATTGGGTCATCACAGTGACTTATGCTGTAGGTGATGGTAAGGAAATAAACCAAGCTAACCAGAGAAAGGAGATTGTTCTGATCTCACAATTTTTTGCGGCCTAAGAATTTACTGAGAAACATATACAATTGTATCGTGATAATAATCAATAGAATTCGATGGACACTGACATGAAGTTATGATCATGCCATGCAATATCGAAGCAGCCGGCCCAAAGATTGCTATTCATTTTTCTTGTCTACTTAACATTAGACGTAAACTTCTTCTGTTGCGGGCAAACTTTGTGTTGAATACGAGTTACGGTTTCAGTTCCTAGTCTGCAGCAAATTGTTGTTGTCATCATGTCTGATGCCGATGCTTGGGATGGAATTACACAGCAGCAGCAGCAGCAGCAGCAACTACCAGTGCCCATTTTCCAGCCTTCTCTGATCATTAGATTATTTGATTTTGTTTTTCATTCCATTACATGTGTTATATGTATATTTTTTCCGTTACCACATAGAACATATCTGACAACATTTGGTTTGTTCCACTTCCAAAGTGTCATATGAGTGCAAATTACACGCATCCATCTTAATCGTTTACCTATGTTTAATAGTATATATTTATTAAAAAAATAATCTAATGAAAATAGGACAATTATTGGAGATAAAGAAAAAGGTCGTCGAATCTTTGTTGAAATAAATAATGCTGTATCTGATTGGAGGAATCCTTATTCCCATATTTTTCATGAACTGTTGGGAAATTTTAGGCATTAACTTGTTAGCTCACAAACATAACAAATCTGACAAGTATTTTTTTCCATCGTTTCTAATATCGACTCATAGGAAAAGATCGATCATTGAATTCACATCAATCAGATAAGTATCATGCTTTTGGGTAGGAAGTAGCGTACCGTCACAGTAAGCTCCATGGTGGGCAATCACTTCATGACACCGAATAAGCCTAGCCATCCGATCTTTCTTCGTGCTTTTGCGCTTCCGAGTATTCCAATCTGACACGCGTGACGGAGACGTATCAGTTTTACGTGTTCGTCGGGCCGTCAGAGGCACGTGAAAGATATACCAACTGTTGGGTGCATCTTTGTCCCATCCTTTTTGTCGTTTTATTTTCCATTATAAGTGACTATTATCTAACAGTCGAAGCTCTTCAGTATCAACGAACATATCTTCATCGTGAATTCAAGTGAGGTTTAACCTGATCTGATCAGCATGTTGTATTAATAATATTTTTTTTTTCTTTCTATCGAACGAGGTAGTCCAAAGGATGAATAAAAAATAAATAACCGATGCAAATCACTCAAATAATCGAATTTACACATCAATTAGAGGACGCTAAACAATACTTGACTGACCTTATTAAGCATTTGAAGAAGATCCAAGGTCACAATCATGTGAAGGACGAGCTTCTATGGCTCATTTGGGAGCCAGATATGGTGAAGGCAAGCCACTTAGAACTCACCCAAGAGCTAAAGACGATAAAGGCATGTCGCTCGAAGCTCGCTGAGGAGATTGCGACTACTACTAAGGAGGCCTACGAGTTAAAGAAAACATTAGAGGGTAAGCGGAGCCACATACTAGAGTATCAAGAGGAAGTTATCGTCGATTACAAGACATCCATTGAGTTTCAAAAGGGTATGGAGAGGACAACGCAGGTTTCACAAGTATTAGATCATCCTAGCTCGCTTTAAGGTGAAGTACTCTAGGCTGGAGCTCAAAAAGGATCTATTTATTGATTATCCTGAGGACTAGAATGTCCTGATGGTGGCCAAGGTACCCTTCAACGATAGCACCATCTCGCCTCCTTATCTTGCTGTATAATTTGTTGCCTCCAGTCATCGATCTTTTTATTTTTGTTTTAGTCAATGGATTGGTCTACTCGATTCGTTCCTTTTTATTTGCCTCATCAACAATTTATTTTGATGGGTTGGGGCTTCATCCCAAATGTAAAAGCCTGATTTAGTAGGTATAAGTACTTATAGGAGTAATAGAATTCTTTTTCATACTTCACAGCTGCCACTTTAAATGTGCATCTTTCAATCGATGCTCTAGGTCTAGAGGCCATCGTTCGATGTTGGGAGGTAGTCTTTCCCAGCCTGCAACACCCAAGGTTTTAGGGATAAAACTTCTTCAAGTTGATGATGTTAGAAAGCTGGTCCCAGGAAATTACCACAGGTAATTTTGCAACCCAATAAAGACAATAAGCAGAAAAGAATAAAAGAAACAGAAAACCGATTTACGTGGTTTCATTGTTGACCTCGTCCACGGACGAAAGGAGGAGCAAATCTTTACTAAAAATGGGACAATTACAAATGCCTTAGGAAATTATTCCTAGGCCATAAAGCACCTGAAACTACTAAACAAGAAAAGCCCAAAAGTTTAATATGAACTTAATGAAATTAAATCCAAAGCGGCTTTTCTTGTGGTGCCTGTGGTGCATCTAGCTAGAAAGCTTAGACCCCTTTTTATAGCATCAATAGGGGATAGGAAATCTGGTTTTCCAGATGTGAGACTAAAGGACTTGCCAAACCAACAAATCTCCACCTTGGTATGTCCTAACAAAACTTGCTCTACCTTCTTCACAAAAGCCCCAACGGGCAATCATCAACAATGAATACCAACCAAGTCCAAGCACTGCTTGAACTTGTAAACCGGAAGAGGCTTCGTAAGCATATCAGCTGGATTGTCCTTCGTATGAATTTTCTGAACAATGACCTTTCCTTCAGCAATGGTATCATCACAACAAACTGCATTTGAGTAGGTAGTAGGCTCACCAACTCCATCAATTTCTTCTACAACAGACAAAGCATATGCAACTAAATTTGCATATCTTTGTAGTGGTCGAATAACTCTCCGTGGTCTATCATTGGCTATGGAATATTGCTCTTCCTCTGGATCACCTTCGTTAGTAGACTCGGGAGAATTGAAGCAGACCTTTTTCTGCTTTCTATAAATGCAGTGTTCACAGAAATCCAATGGCCCAGTACTTTGACCGCAAAGAAGACCCATTTTGCTTAATATGCTCAAACCTTTTTCAGAATTTGATAATGATGATGACGAGACTGCAACTGAGCCTGTGATAGTAGTTCCCTGCAAAATATACAAGCTACCAGACCTACAAGCTTTTATAACAATAAGGGCATTTCTAGAAACTTTCATAACTCCACCTTCAGCTGTGTATTTGCACCCAAAAGCCTCTAGGGTGCCTAAAGAGATGAGATTCTTTTTCAAATCAGGAACATGTCTAACATTAGTGAGCATCCTCATAATACCATCATGCATTTTAATTCGGATTGTGCCTTTACCAATAACATCACACGCAACATTATTGCCCATCAAAACAATTCCACAATTACAAGATTCATATGTGGAAAACAAATCCCTACTGGGACACATGTGATAAGAACAACCCGAATCTAAAATCCATTCATTTTTAGACCTTGTCCGATCATCAAGAGCAAAGAAAATATTTCCAAAATTCTCATCAGTATGCAACACTAGCTTCATGACTCGATGAGTTTTCTCAATAATTTTTTCCTTTTGCTTTAATTTATTTTTCAATTTAAAGCAATCAGCCTTAATGTGCCCCATTTTATGACAATATCTGCACTCCAAATTTCTATATCTGAATTTAGATCTAGATTTAGATCTACTACTGTCAAATTCTCTTTTATCAGTTCTACCCCTGACAACCAGACCCTCGGCCTGATTTCCTCTATTCTCCCCAGTGATATCCCTATCAATCTGCTCCTTAGATTTTAATGTAGATTTAATTTCCTAATACGAAATTGTTTCTTTTCCATAAATCATTATATCACGGAAATACTTAAAAGATTGGGGGAGAGAACACAAAAGTAATATGACTTTATCCTCATCATCAATCTTTGCATTTATATTCTCCAAATCCATAACTAAAGAATTAAATTTATCAAGATGTGAGATTATAGATGTACCTTCACTCATCCGAAGCATATACAAACTCTGCTTCAAGTAGAGACGGTTCTCCACTATCCTCTTCATATACAAGACTTTAAGCTTGTCCCACATGCTCTTAGCCGTAGTCTCCGTAGCTACCTCCTGTAAAACCTCATCAGAAAGATTTAGAATAATGCTAGATCGAGCTTTCTTATCCATACCTGCAAAATCTTCCTCTGACATACCATCTGGAATTTTCTCAGCTCCCTGTAGTGCCAAATCAACTCCGTCTTGAACCAGAATAGCCTCCATCTTGAGCTGCCATATGCCGAAGTTAATATTTCTGTCGAATTTCTCGACAACAATCTTTGTTATTGTCATTATTGCCAAAAGATCCTAAAACCAGGCTCGATGCAGTTTGTTAAGTGGCCCTAAAATTACCACAGGTAATTTGGCAACCCAATAAAGATAATAAGCATAAAAGAATAAAAGAAATAGGAAACCGAATTTACGTGGTTCGGTCAATTGACCTACGTCCACGGACGAAATGAGGAGCAAATCTTTACTAAAAATGGGACAATTACAAATGCCTTAGGAAATTATTCCTAGACCATAAAGCACCTGAAACTACTAAACAAGAAAAGCCCAAAAGTTTAATATGAACTTAATGAAATTAAATCCAAAGCGGCTTTTCTTGTGGAGTGCATCTAGCTAGAAAGCTTAGACCCCTTTTATAGCATCAATAGGGGATAGGAAATCTGGTTTTCGGATGTGGGACTAAAGGACTTGCCAAACCAACAGATGATGTGCCATGTACTTAGCAACATCACACCCTCCATTCTCATGAGATGATATGTCCCAACCTTGATGACTTTAATGACTAAGTAAGATCCTTCCCAATTTGATATCATCTTCTCTGGACTCATTTGAGTCACTAACCTCAATACTTCTGAGAACCAGGTTACCTAGTCCAACCTCTCGAGGTCGAATTCATTGATCATAAAGCTTTGCCACTGCCCTTTTATATCTTAGCACCTGTAGATGTACTTCAACTCTAACTTCGTTAATCAAATCAAATCTGGCTCAAAGCCCCTCCTTAGAGGTTTTTTTTTTATTAAGCTCTCAACCTGAGGTGTTGGAAAGACCATGTTAGGTGACAAAATAATTTTGGTGTTAAATGTCAGGCTAAAGGGTGATTCCCTTAAGTCGATCTTGGGTATCATCCGAGAGGCCCACAAGATACTTGGTAGTTATACACCTAGGTGTCCTTCGCTCTGATGACCCTCTTCTTCAATTGTCAAGGATGGTCCAGTTGATGACCTCGATGAGATTATTGGCTTTAAGATGAGCTGCTCAGCTAAACCTCAACTGAATTATGTAAGACTGGAAAGACTATTTGAAATTTGTATTATTAATTTGAGTCCTATTGTCGATGATGAGGGCCCTCAAGATCCTAAAGTGGGTAATAATGTTCGTCGATATGAATCCTCTAAATTACTTCTTGGTAGTTGAAGCTAGTGGCTCGATCTCCACGTAGGTGTCATTCGCTTCGATAACCCTCTTCTTCAATCATTGAAGATGGCCCGGATAGTGACCTTGGTGAGATTATTGGCTTGAAGATGAGCTACTCAGCTGAACCTTAGTTAAATTCTATATGATTGGAAAGACTCTTTGAAATTTGTATTGTTGATTCGAGTCCTATAATCAATTATGAGAGCCCTGAGGATTCTAAAGTGGGTAATGATGTTCTTCGATACAAATCCCCTAAATTACTTCTTGGTAGTTGAAGCTAGTGGCTCGATCTCCACTCACTTTGTAAAGTAGTCTACTCTCATGAAGAGAAACTTCTGCTAGTGGAAAGGGTCCTAGGTTGTCCATGCCCTAGTAGGCAAAGGGCCATGTGTAATCAATCAAGCATAGAGGGACCATCGGTTGGTGCAATACCTAAGTAAACTTTTGGCATTGGTGGCACTATCAAATATATGTGATCATGTCCTTACGCAATGTCAACCGGTAGAACCCCTACTACTGAAGCACATTAAATGTAAGAGTCTATCCACCTATATACTCCCAGCAAATACTTTTATGCATCTCAACGAGTATCCTCTTGACTTTTTATAGTGTTAGGTACCTTAGAAAAGGTTTGTTGAAGGATCTTCAGTATAGACAATCGTTAATTATATAATACCATGCTTGATGATGCCTAACCCTTCGAGTCATTACAAGATCAACAAGGAACATCCCATCTCTCTCGTATATTATTGATTCAGTTTCGTTTCTCCTTGGCTATGGCTACATCATGCATTTCAATGGTTTGGGTTGATAATGTCTCGACTATCGGGCAACCCTCTTTTGAAGCTTAAGTGGAGGCTAGCCTGACCTAGGTAGTATTACAACTTAGGTATTTTTTGCATGAGCCACTTGCAACACGCTAAGTTGGGAGAAGCTTCAGGCTAACCATAGCATCTAAGTAAGGTACATAGCCATATTTCTGTCTTGAGCTTCATAGCTTCCTTCAACTTGGCTCACAACCAGTTATGAGTTACTAAACACTATCAAGTCCTACACCCGAAGTTCTTGGGCGAATTAGAGCTTAAGAGAAGCACTTCATATTTGACCTCATTACTGGAGATTTTAAATTCGAACCATAGAGCTTGCTTGTATACCTTAGTTCATATTCAACCTCAAGAATCCTTTTCTTTTATTTGCAAGAAGACCTTAGTTCTTGTCATATTAAGGGGGGGTCAACTTGGGTCTTAAGCGAGGCAGCTTGGGTCGATCTTATTTTCTTCACTGAGATGACCTCAGGGTTGGAACTAATAGTAATCACTCTTGTCGTAATCTTTTGCATGTCTTCTTGTGTTTACTTGAGATAATCAACTTGGTGACTATGAATAGGTTGGCCCTATGAAGGACCTTAGGTATGATCACTGGCGATCTCTTTACCAATGAATAGAAAAGGTGAGAGGACTTGAGCCCTATCATGAAGGCTTGAATCATGAGTGATGGATGGGCTTCTTGCATATCTTAGATCTCATTAGTGAATTGAGTAACAAAGTCAAAGAATATCTCTTCCTCCTCTTACTTGAGTCTAAGTAATATTATCGTAGATGGTCTCGAGCATATATTCCCGAGAAAGTAGAGTTCATACTCCTTTGTGAGCTGAGTGAAGGAGTCCACTGAAAGTAGTTTCAGACAAGTGTACCATTCCTACGTCAGGTGTCTCAGTGTTGTTGGGAATGCATGGCACATCAAAACATCCAAGGTGCCATAGAAAGATATATAGGTGCGAAAGTTGACGATATGTTCAATCGAGTCAGTACTACCATCAAATGTTTCCCATGATGGGAGGTAAAAGTTAATCAAGATTGGTTTCTCTTGGATGTTATGGGTGGATGAGGATCAACTTGAGGTGGAATCAATTGAATTCTCCCCCTTGGACTATTAGAACTCCCATTACATCTTGTTTAAGTGTTAGTTTATTTGCCTTTACTCGACCCTCAAGGAGTCATCCATTGGATTCACTAATTAGGCCTTAGATTTGAGTAGAGTAGAGCGATAGTGCGGTAATATGCTAAAATCCACCATTAAGGAGTGAGGGGCTCCTTTGACTAGCAATCACATTGATCGAGGGGATTCCGATGGGTGTCGGTGTCGATGACAATTAAGGTGCAAATTGTGACTGAGATGATGGTGGTACTTGTTGGGCTAGCTAAGGTAGGAGCGAGATTATAACCTTCAACATACTTTTGAACATCTACACTTGATGGGTAAGATTTATAAACACCTCGATAGGGAGGAGTTAATAACTCAAGTTTATCCTTGAGGGTGAGAGACATGAGTTATTGAACAGATATCGATGCCTCGTCGGTATCTGCACTAAGATGGATGCATCCACATGCACGAAAGATGACAATTACCCTCTTGAGTAAAAGTGTTATGATTGGAGGCACAGCCTCCTCATCAGAGTGTACATCAAGAGAATTGGAGGGTGGACATTTCTACAATATCAAGCCCTTTTTTCTAGTATCAAAATATTAAGAAAAAAATATTATTGACATCCTGGTCAACCCAACATGGTCCAAATTCACGTGCGTAGGATTATCCAAAGTGTCTCCAATATAAAAATGTCATGCTACCAAAGTGCTACCTGCATGAAGATTAAGGTTGGGAGGGGTTTTCCGACCCGATCCCTCCGATATTCAAGTTAGTAATCCAAAATCTCATAAACAAGTTTAAATAGTTTAAAAATAAAAAAGAGCTCAGAATATGTTTTTATAACTTAAAAATAAGAATTTTTTTTATATTTCTTTTCTTGTCGTAAAAGAAGAGAATGAAAATTATGATTTCCTACTTTGAATTTGAATCTTCACTCACACATAAATAGATCATTCACATGTTGACAAATAAATAGAAGATGGCTTAGATTTTACATGATAATCACTAATAATAGATTCCCAATCAATATTTAAAATTTTCATTTCTTGAGATTGAGCCTTTTTGTCGCACCAACAGCGTCAATTAGCTCGAATTAATTTATAAGATTAAATAGATCTATGATAATTTAAATTTTTTTATTCCGAAGGTATCAACTAATTTATTTAATAAAAAATTAAATAATATATTATATAATTTTATATTTGAGTTCCATCTTCGTCACTTATATATATAAAAAAATCAGATATCAATATATAATATTGGACTTAAATCTTTTATGCAAGTGGTCGAGGCTCATCAAATTAACAAGGTCAATTAATCTGTATCCGGTAATTGGCTTCATAAATCATTAACAAATATCTGACCCACTTGTGCTTTCAATCTCTTATTCGCCTCCCATTTTTAGGCCCCAATAAGCAACTCGTGCTCCAAATCCCCCAGCATCAGAACCTGAGCTCCCAGAGGCAGCAGCCGCCTCCCCTTCTCATTCACTACGCTCAGATGCTTGCATGGGTCGACCACGATCTCCGCTTCCGCTTCGCCACCAGCTGTTGCATGCACGCGCTCGAATCCAATCAACTGTTTCCGCGGCGAGCCTTCGCCGATCGCCCTCGGTCTCCAGAACAGCAACACAGCATGGCTGCCATCCACATCGCCCTTGTTGACGACAGACACCTGCACACGAAATCTCAGTGCATCACAAGACGAGACCTCGTCGACTCCCAGGAAATCGCGTCCATCCTTCGTCGCGTATGGAGGCTCCCTGTCGATGTAACTCTCGGCAGATGAACCTGACAGCCTAATCCTTTGAGGTGCCCGCAAGAACTTGTAGGAGTAGCTCGAGTAACTCAACCCGTGGCCGAATTCATAGACCGCTTTGCCGGTGTAGAATCGATAGGTTCGCCCAGGATAGCCTCGCGAGGGATCAGCTCTCATGTTCATGTCGTTCATGGGGACGTCGGTGAAGGATTCCGGGTACCATGTCACCGGCAACCGCCCACCTGTTTCGGACGAAGACTATGTCAGCATTCATGGTGTCCATGGAACATGCAAGTGATGGATTCACCTGGGTTGACGTCGCCGAAGAGAGCCTCTGCGAGCGCTTGCCCTCCCACTTCACCTGGGTATCCGATCCAGAGAATGCTAGCGACCAATGGGTCATCTGTTGCGAAGGAAACATCGATGGGGCCGCCGCCCATGAGGACGAGCACGACCGGAGCTTTACTGGCGCCGGCGACTGCCCTTACGAGATCCATCTGTTTGCCGGGCAGCAGGAGGCTGACCCGATCGTGGTCTTCCGTTTCTTCTGTGAGGTTGAGTCCAGCAACCACAATGACTACGTCTGCTACTTTGGCGGCGCCCACGGCTTCCTCGAATCCATACTTGGATTGACAGGGAACGTCGATGCATCCGGGAGCGGACGACGTTCTCGGAACATAAGCCCGGAGGCCGTCCAAGAACGTGATCGGGTCGCAGGGAACGCCTGTGAGCAATTAGAACAAAAACTTTGCCTGCATCAGGATGCAGATAATTCACTCAACGAGGCTAATTGCGAGGCTTCGGCTACCTGTGTAATCGCCGCCGTAGATGCTCGCATCGTCGGACGCAGGGCCTATTATGGCCAAGGAAGACACCTCATGCTTCCTTAGGGGCAGAAAACCTCTGTCGTTCTTGAGGAGGACGATGCCCTGCCTCGCAGCTTCAAGAGCAAGCAGCCGGTGCTCCGCAGTGCAAACACTGTCGGGTCCTAGCCGTCCAAACCGCTTCTTGGCTCGATCGCCATCGAAGAGACCAAGCCTCAGCTGAACCGAGAATAGATTGAGCAGCGCGCGATCGATGTCTTCCTCCTGCACCTTCCCCATCTTCACTGCTGACTCGGTGAACCGAAGCATATACGTTCCGCAATTGATATCCATTCCTTCGCAAAGAGCATGCAGTTCAACACATGATCTCGAGGGGGAAGACAACGTTTGGTTCGGGGATTGGTACCTGCTTTTAGAACATCGGCTATGGAATCTTCAGGGGAAGCAGAGTACTTCTGGTCTTCATAGATGATCGCAACAGCATCACAGTCTGAGGTCACGTACCTGCAATTTCGTCCCTAATGAGTGAGCTCTATTGAGCATGAACAGTGGTTGGGCATCGATTACCCTTGGAATCCCCATTCCTTTCGAGCTCTCCCTAAAAGATCGCCTCGAGCACAAGCGGGCACGCCATTGACTTGATTGTAGGAACACATGAGGCAACTCGCATAGCCTTCTTGGATGCAGCTCCGGAATGGAGGCTGGTATGTGTCCTCCATGTCCTGCTCTGTCACCTGATGACGAACAGTATGATGCCCAACCCAATCAACAACAAGACCAGACCAAACACTTATCTTGGCCATACCTGAGCATTGAACGTGTATCGAGTAAAATTGCCCCACTTCTCCAGATCATAAGCAGTGTAATGCTTGCAGCAGGCGGAGAGCATCATCGAGCTGGAGCTGCCGCTGCCGCCGCCGCCGTACTCGCCCTGGAATCCCTTGACGTACTGGACGGCGTACTCGGACGCCACCAGGGGGTCCTCGCCCGGAGTCTCCTGCCCGCGGCCCCAACGAGGGTCCCGGAAGATGTTGATGTTGGGCGCCCAGAAGGTGAGGCCGGCCTGACCGACGTTGTGCATGGCCCGGGCCTCGACGGCGATGGCGCGAGCCAGGGCGCGCCATAGCGTCCGGTTGAAGGCGGACGCGGAGAGGATGACCTGGGGGAAGCCGGTGGCGGCGCGGATGGGGCCGCCGAAGGCAACGCCGGGGCCGTTGGAGGCGACGCCGTGGAGGGACTCGGACCACCATTGGTAGGCCGGGAGGCCGAGGCGGGGGACGGCCGCGGCGCCGTTGGAGAGCTGCTGGATCTTCTCCGGGAGGGTGAGGAGGGAGACGAGGGCGCGGGCGCGGGCGTGGACGGGGAGGGAGGTGTTGCAGAAGGGGAAGGAGGCGTGGCTCGGAGGCTCGCATGCCACCTTCGGGAGCTCGTCACAGGCGATTGGTGGACAGAAGCATGTGAAGAGACAGAGGAGGAATTGGAGGATCGATTGCCGATGCAGATGAAGCGTCCTCATCTGGATCTGAAGCTGACATGGTCGTGTCTGGTGGATGGCTTTAGTGCTATCATCCGAGTAAGAAATGACACCTTTAGTTAACTAGTGGGTCAAAAGCAGTTGTTTTGTACAGTTACGGCACACTACAATTGTGTGATGTTGCAAGACAGCGTCGCAAGTGCTCAAACCAGTACGAGTTCTTTGGGCAAAGTGGATCTGCTCCACCCATTTAACTCGGATTAATGTACCCTTATATCATGATTGACAGAGTTGGATTCAAATAACTAAGAACAATGCAGCATCGATCAATGCCTTGATAAGGGGAAAGAAAAATACAACTACTCATATAAGAGGTACGACCCATGAACAAGTAGAGAACATATGACATGAAATCACAATGGCTAAACCAGTTGAAAAGCAAAACCTGATGCATTAGGCTAGCCAAAAAATAAACCAATTGAAGACTGAGCACGAAAACTTGAAGCAACCCTGCAGCATCCACTTGCTTATCTACATCAACCTTTCCTCCCTGTACTCATATTGTTACAGAATCATAACGTTCCTCCCCAAATTTTCTCGTTCACTAAAAGCCAGAACTCAAAGCTAATCATGCGACTCATCGTCATCGGAGCTGCCACCTGGAGAGATGATTTGATTGCCCACCGCCTCGTAGACCTGTACAAAGCATTAAGCCTACTAAGCAACTCTTTTGAAGGGAATTAGATTTCAGAATATTGATGTTTCATTGAGTTTAACCATTAAATTCATACCTGAATGGTGACAGTAGTCTGCTGATCTTGGTAGGTGGTGAAAATTTGAGATTTCTTGGTTGGGATGAGAGTATTCCTTGGGATTAGCTTTGTCATCACTCCACCAACAGTCTCAATACCAAGAGTAAGGGGTGCCACGTCCAGCAGAAGTATCTGCATTTATATTTTATCACAATATTAGAAAAACAAAGAAAAATTAGCATGGCAAAAGAAGATTACAGATCATTGGATTCAGACTTGTCAATTGGTAGAAATGACAGTCTATGCAAATTAATATAGCATGTAGCAATTTGTGAGGAATTTTGGTCTATGGTCGTTACCTTTTGTTTCATCGCCACCCTCTCCACTAAGAATGCTTCCTTGTACAGCAGCACCGTAGGCAACTGCCTCATCTGGGTTCACGCCTTTGTTTGGCTCCTTTTCAGCAAAGAAATCCTTCAGGAGCTGCTTAACCTTGGAAATCCTGGTGCTCCCACCAACAAGAACAATTTCATCAATCTGGTGCTTCTCCAGTCCAGCATCTTCCATAGCTTTCTTCACAGGCCCCATCATAGTCTTTCTAAACAGAACCTTGCTCAATTCTTCGAACCGTGCTAGTGTAAGTGGCTCAAAGAAGTCCAAACCATCCTAAAGAGACGATCTCCATGCGGACCTGGTGCTGATTGCTCAAGGCCCTCTTGGCACGTTCACACTCCCTTCTCAGCTTCCCAAGTGCCCTATTGTCCTTGCTGTTATCCTTTCCATGTTTCTTCTTGATCAACTTGATAAAGTATTCCATTATTCGCTGATCAAAGTTTTCACCTATCATAAAAAACAACTGTCCATCAGAAACATACATGACAATGCTTCTTATCACACTCACGTATGAACTCACTAATTGGGAATGAGTTTGATTAATGCTACACATCACAGGCAAATGTGTATTACAGTTGTGTGCTTTAGTTATGTTTTTCTTTTCCACGAAATACCACCTATGAAGTGAGATGAGGTAGCTCTTCTCTGATACACAAAGCCTATACACAGAATCATATAAAGCCTCCTACAGACTGAGCAGGATGCAACAGATCAGAAAATGGAGGCAACACTCTATAATATTTGACCAATTCCACAGTTGATAACAAAAAACCAGAAAACAAAAGGAGGCAGACTCATAAGGCAGATGGCGTTTTTTTTCCATATAATCTTTATTTACGTTAGAAGTTATCAGCTTGCAAGAGTAATGTGATCAAACAATGGACTGTCACGAATTTAGTTGGTTTTGCGGCGAATTAAAGTTCGGCGACAACAACAAGCGGAGAACAAATGACACCACGAAGAAAAAGTGTCAACGCCAAAGATTAAGTGGGGAGTTAGCCTCGGTGTAAATCTCTTATAATCCCTTAGGACCACAAAAGAAGAAGTGAGCGGAGAAGAGAAAGCGCTTGTGATATCCATTGTTGGATCCATTGGCTAACTCTTTAAAGAAACACGGATAGCCTTCTGCAAATTCCCAGATTATAGGGAGGATTGGTGCCGACGGTTTAAACAAAATGCTAAGTTTGACAACTGGAGAGATGATTTGATTGTATAGAAATTACAAAGCATTAAGCCTACTAAGCAACTCTTTTGAAGGGAATTAGATTTCAGAATATTGATGTTTCATTGAGTTTAACCATTAAATTCATACTGAACACAAGTCTGCTGATCTTGGTAGGTGGTGAAAATTTGAGATTTCTTGGTTGGGATGAGAGTATTCCTTGGGATTAGCTTTGTCATCACTCCACCAACAGTCTCAATACCAAGAGTAAGGGGTGCCACGTCCAGCAGAAGTATCTGCATTTATATTTTATCACAATATTAGAAAAACAAAGAAAAACTAGCATGGCAAAAGAAGATTACGGATCATTGGATTCAGACTTGTCAATTGGTAGAAATGAAAGTCTATGCAAATTAATATAGCATGTAGCAATTTGTGAGGAATTTTGGTCTATGGTCGTTACCTTTTGTTTCATCGCCACCCTCTCCACTAAGAATGCTTCCTTGAACAGCAGCACCGTAGGCAACTGCCTCATCTGGGTTCACGCCTTTGTTTGGCTCCTTTTCAGCAAAGAAATCCTTCAGGAGCTGCTTAACCTTGGAAATCCTGGTGCTCCCACCAACAAGAACAATTTCATCAATCTGGTGCTTCTCCAGTCCAGCATCTTTCATAGCTTTCTTCACAGGCCCCATCATAGTCTTTCTAAACAGAACATTGCTCAATTCTTCGAACCGTGCTAGTGTAAGTGGCTCAAAGAAGTCCAAACCATCCTAAAGAGACGATCTCCATGCGGACCTGGTGCTGATTGCTCAAGGCCCTCTTGGCACGTTCACACTCCCTTCTCAGCTTCCCAAGTGCCCTATTGTCCTTGCTGTTATCCTTTCCATGTTTCTTCTTGATCAACTTGATAAAGTATTCCATTATTCGCTGATCAAAGTTTTCACCTATCATCAAAAACAACTGTCCATCAGAAACATACATGAGAATGCTTCTTATCACACTCACGTATGAACTCACTAATTGGGAATGAGTTTGATTAATGCTACACATCACAGGCAAATGTGTATTACAGTTGTGTGCTTAAGTTATGTTTTTCTTTTCCACGAAATACCACCTATGAAGTGAGATGAGGTAGCTCTTCTCTGATACACAAAGCCTATACACAGAATCATATAAAGCCTCCTACAGATTGAGCAGGATGCAACAGTTCAGAAAATGGAGGCAAGACTCTATAATATTTGACCAATTCCACAATTGATAACAAAAAACCAGAAAACAAAAGGGGGCAGACTCATAAGGCAGATGGCATTTTTTTTCCATATAATCTTTATTTACGTTAGAAGTTATCAGCTTGCAAGAGTAATATGTGATCAAACAACAGGCTGTTACGGACTTAGTTGGTTTTGCCTAAGTCGTGCGGCACCATTGCGTATCAACGCAAAGGTCAGCCTCCCCAAAATCTCCTACAATACCTTAGGATCTGCAAAAAAAAAAGATGGGACAAAGAAAACGCTTCACACGGGATCCACAAGCAACTCTTTCAGCAAACAGTCAATGCAAATTCTAACCATAGATAAGCTCAGAATGGTTACACAACAAAGGTATAAAATTAATCCACTATAGACCGAAATCTAGTGCAAGTATCCACATGACACAAACTTTCTGTACAAGCCGACAATGGCTACCAAACTCACTCAAATGAGGCGTTTAGCCTTTGGCGAGCCCTTTATAAGCTTTACAAGTTAGAACAAACCGAAAAGGGACACGGACATGAGTAAGCATTACACCGAACAAGCCGTTTACAATTTGTCCATGATATTCTCCCCCACTTATTCCTTTGATGTCCTCGTCGAAGCCTTTGTTGACGCTGCAACTCCTTGCATTTGCTGGATCTTCAATCTTTTGCTCCGTTTTGTGCGCCCCTCGACTCGAGTTGCTCTCGCATTGTTGTTATTGAGTCGTCGAACTTTAATTCGCCATGCTGCTTCAACTCGCCAATGACTCTGACTCTGGTGTGGGGTCGACAGAGTTTGACTAATTTTTGCTGGTTCTTGTGGATTCATCTGATGAAGGAAAAGACTATCCTTGATATGCGCCAGTCTTCATATTCTTCTTGTCTCTTGAACTGGATAGATGCTTGTTGGAGCTTTAACGAGTATTGCCTCACAAACTTTGAAGTTTTCAAGTCCTTCCTTCGCAAAATTTGCCCAACGATCTTCTTCCATTTAGTTGTATCATCTAAATAGGGTCGCATCACTTCTACTTTCGATTGGACTTCGGTTAGGAAATGAAGTGGATAATCTACTCTCAATAGCACTAATCACCATTGGTGAGGACTTGACAATTGTTGTCTTCCATTAGTCTCTTTGAAGGGTCTTCAAATATGTGCAGAGCTCCTCTACTGGATAACTAAGAGAGCTGGGGTACTCGGTTTCACCCATTCTCTTGAGAGTTGTGAAGGCAAAGGTTACTTGACTTCGCCCACTTCCTCGAGGTTTGTAGTCCGTGCATCAAGCTGATTACTAGACTTCGCCTGCTCTTGGCTCACACTTCCGAAGCACTTGAAGTGTTTGCAATCCTTGCACTGAGTCAGCTACTGTGATTCACCTTCTCAATGTCATTGAACTTCTGGAATGTAAGAAGTTATCACTCCAACTTGCAGTAAGTCTCCGATAGATTTGGTCGCCTTTGGGATTGTACCGCCTTCTCCATCATTCCTGTCGCCTACTCCTCTAAGTAGCAAAGGTATAGCATTGTATACTACCTGCTTCGTTCCTTGATCCTGAACTCTTATATCGACCCGAAGTCCTTCACTTACGGCAATCTCGATGAGAAGTCCATTGACACCGGTCTTATGAAGTTCTCTGGCCTCTGCCCTTTAGCCCTGTTATGGTACATGGAGTTTGTCAATGCATTCTCCTCCTCCATGGCCCATATCACGACCAAACGCTCTTCCTCTATGAGAGCAAGGGATCGATGACTTCCCGGAAGTCCTGCCTCTGCGATACCATGGCACTACAATACCCATGGCACTACTATTCGTTGTCTCGCATCTGCGTCCCTTCTTCATGACCGGTAGATCCGCCTCTGCGGCATTGCGGCACTCCTCTGAGTCCACCTTCATTCTAACTGATGATTGATCTTGGGTAGCTGAGTCCCTCTAGACTCGTCATTGCTTCCTCACCCTATTTCGACCACCTGCTTCAACACCTCTGTGTTCTTTGAGCAGTTCTACCTGGTCGATGGAAAGACAAACTGCAACTCCCATGTATGGCCACCGCCATCATGTTGTAGGGCTTGCACCGCTTCTGTTCTCCTTAGGTTTATTGGTCGTAACGTTCGCTTACTCGGCCTTGTCCTCTAACTTGCCGAGCTCTCTTAAGCGAATGTGAACTCTGAAGCAGTCCAACTCTTCAGCCACTCTGATCATACCTCTGCATGATCCGGTCCCCCATGGGACTCACTGGTACTTGCATCTGAACTTCTTCCTCGATAGTGCACAGCCCCCATAAGCTGATACCTAAGACTTTCATTCAATGCAGCATTCGATGCACACACGAAAGACCCGCTTTTGCGGTACCATGACATTCACTGCTTGAATCCATAGCTCTTCTTACCATCGTGTTGTTCACCGAAGTGGAGCTCTCAATCGCCGATCATACCTCTGCATGATCCAGTCCCCCCATGGGACTCACTGTGTGTGTCGCCTTGCCACGAATCATTCCACCACGATCTGTTGCATCAAGTCGCCTCCTAATGACATCTCCTTGCATTCTGATCCCTATGGTATGAACTCGAACTGCGATATCTCTGGGTGTGGACTCTGCTAACACATCGCAAGGCCTTTGCCACCTTCGATTTTGTTCACTCATTTGGCAATCGACCTTCATCCACCCGCTCTCGGGTCACACTCGGACGAAGCCTAGCTCTATGACAGTACATCGCATAACAGCTCTTCTGAAGTCCCCTGACTTCGCAGAAAGTAGTACACCATTGTCTGGATCCTGGGCCTCTGCCCCTACCAGCACAATCTCCGCTGTACACTGCTTTCCTCAATGGCAACTTGAATAGCAACACTGTGGCATATTCTTCAAGGTACCTACCTTTGCATCCTCTTACCTCGTGCCAAGGCCTTCTGACACCAACTTTGCCTTTATAAACTATCGCCTTGGTTCCTCCACCAAATGCTTCACTGAGATAAAGTGCATGTGCCTCAAAGCTCCCTTCGTCTTTGGCACCATACAAGATGAGTCTGCTCCATCTGAATATGAAACCCATGGAACGACATAATCATATTCCTGCCTCTGCAAGAGTTCATATCCTTGACCTCTATCTAAGGAAAGCTCCAAGCCTCCGCTCCATGTTCCATCTTCTAAATCAACTCCCTTCATGCGACTTGGGTACATCACCAAGTTACCCCTAAATTGCTTTGCTTCTCGATTGGCATTGCATTAATGGTGGCCCTCGTGCCCACCATTCCACGGGTTAACCCTCTGTTGAGTCCGATCTCCCTATCGGCTCCAAGTGTGCCTTCACTTTGCGTTGCTTTGGGTTGCTCCCCCACTTTATCTCGCTATGCGTCCATCAACGCATTACCACATGCAAGATCATGCGATAACTCCTCATCGCTTGCTCGATCCATCGAGCTTTGTTTTGAGGTATTCCTCAACCGGTGCGGTTCATTGCACATGATTCTCCCTTTGGAGAACCGGTACTTATCCCTCTTGGATATTTGCCCCGTTGGAGCAACTTCTCTCTTCGCATCCTTTCCTCTGGAAGTTTTGGAAACCACCATCCTATTGGACTACTCCGCCTTTGCTGAATAAACTGTGCCCAATTCTACCTCCGCAAATGCACTTACTAGATTGCGACACTTCGTCAATACAGCTCGCACTGCACCCCTCTGGGTCTAGCAACATACTAAACCTGCTGCACACTTCAGCCTCTTACAAAAGTATCCTGCTCATGCCGAAGAGAAAGTTTCAATGCTCCATGGCGCTGACCTTCGGCCATCTTGGGATGGCTACGGACAGTCCATCGTCTGCATGCAAGCCCTTGCATGAGTATCGAATTCCTTGAGTTTGCAATTCCCCTCACCTCTGCGAGCTTTGCATAACTCTTTCAATCGTTGAATAACCCAATCCACCTTGCACGGTTTCATCCTTTGCTAAGCACCCCGCTTGCCTCGAGCACCGTCAAGTTTGGGTGCAAACGTCAAGCCACTGCTCGAACTCAGCCATCCCAACCTTTGTGCGCTACGCAATTCTTCTTAGCTTGTTGTCCTCGTAGTGCCTCTTACGCGAAGGGTTGGCCATTCTTCTGAATGTCATTCTCGGATGCCCGCTCTTCTGAGCGACTCATTCCCCTACAACTCCAAGTCTGTTTCCCAAACGACGGCTCATGTTGGCTGCCCTCAACGGAGCCCCGCTAGGTCCCCCACATTTGCATGCTAAGTGTTTCTCAGTGGGCTTGTCCCGCTCTGATACCATCTGTCACGGACTTAGCTGGTTTTGCCTAAGCCGTGCGGCACCATTGCATATCAACGTAAAGGTCAGCCTCCCCGAAATGTCCTACAATCCCTTAGGACCTACAAAAGAGAAGACAGGACCGAGAAAGCGCTTCACACGAGATCCACAAGCAACTCTTTTAGCAAACACTTTATAGCCAATGCAAATTCTAATCATGGATATCACAAGCTCAGAATGGTTGCATAACAAAGGTATAAAATTGGTCCACTACAGATCAAAATCTAGTACAAGTATCCACATGACACAAACTTTTTGTACAAGTCGACAATAACTGCCAAACTCACTCAAATGGGACGTTTAGCCTTTGACGAGCTCTTTACAAGCTTTACAAGTTAAAACAAACCGAAAAAGAACATGAACATGCATAAGCATTATACCAAACAAACCGTTTACAATTTGTCCGTGACAAGACGGCCAAACAGAAGGCTACTTAGCTAATGTAATAATAACTTTACCTCCTAGATGAGTATCACCGTTTGTTGCTAGAATCTCAAAAACATCATTATCAGTGTCAAGATACTCACATCAAATGTCTCACCACCAAGGTAAAAAAAAAAAAAGGACGTTCTTTTCCCCACCCTTCTTGTCAAGTCCATATGCAATAGCGGCAGCAGTAGGTTCGTTGATAATCCTTGCAACATTCAGACCGCAATTATTCCAGCATCCTTGGTGGCCTGCCTCTGGGCATCATTGACATACGTTGGTACAGACAAATTAGTACAGCAAGATAAAATTGGTAAAAGATCTCTGCAGTAATACCTTAATCATCAGTGATACAAACCAGTGCTTATGAATTAACTTACCAGGTACAGTCACAACAGCATCCTTTATTTTCTTTCCAAGGAATGCTTCAGCTGCTTCTTTCATCTTTGTTAGAACCATGGCACTAATCTCTTCTGGACTGAAAACCTTGATCTCCCCATCCTTCATTTTTTACTTGAATGTAAGGCTTACCATCATTGTTCACAATCTTGTATGGAACAAGTTTGATGTCTTTTGTACCTCTGTCATCAAATCTGTGATGAAAGCATCATATATTCATTAGATTATAAAGACAAACAAAGAAATTAAAAAAGAAAACCATCTGACGATAATGAAGATAGCAAACTTCTTTCTTCCAATTAATCTTTTGACATCAAAATGGTTCTCTCTGCACTAAGAGCTGCCTGATTTTTGGCAGCCTCACCTATTAGTCTTTCAGTATTAGTAAATGCCACCCACGATGGTGTGATTCAGTTCCCTTGGTCAGTAGCTATGATCTCCACATGACCATTTTTATAAACACCAATACAGGAATAGGTTGTCCCAAGATCAATCCCAATCACAGTTCCCAGCATTGTAGCTTCATCTTTAGCAATCGAAAATGCAAACATACATCCTGTCCAAATAGCCGTTTGAGGTAAGCAACACTATTCCTCTACAATAATGTCACCATTTAATTCAAGGACCTACAGTCTTACAAGCAAAACAGGTGACTATTTAGGCAAACATGCATATCTTTTTTCTATCATTTCCTTGCAGCAAAATCTCACAAGAAAAGGATATAGCTTTTCATGAGCTTACTTTTCAAATGGAATAGATTCCAACCTTTCGAGAACATGTTGACATTTCTCAATAGTCATTTCTAAAAAAATTGGGGTGCATTTAAAATCAAGTCAACCAACAATTTCCTTCTTTTCTATTTAAATAACCAGGAAATTAAGTGGTACTGCCGAGAATGTGCAAGCAAAAAAATAGATCAATGAGGATTTGGATCATCCATCCCATACCCAGGATGAGCATCCTTCTTTTCTATGTTCTATGAACTTGTTAAGGGTCAGGATTACATAATGTAAATGACACAAAGGTTGCAAAGTCACTGTCTCCACCACAGTAAAACTCACTCAAAACGCTGATGCAACATGCAGTCAACATAATGCCTTGACGTGTAACTAAAGAGCGTAGGAATCCAAATGACTCATGTCTATATCAAAATGGAGATGAACGCAATGTAGTAAGAACTGCAGGAATATACACATTAAAAGATACAATTCATTCAATCTCTCCATTACTTCGTTCCAAACGAAAAGATAGAAAAAGTACAACTTATCTACGAAGCGTTTTCTTCTTCTCTAAAAAAGAATAAGAGTTAACCCTGAAATTTCTTCCAAAGCCAATACCAATACCACATGGTCTTAATCATATTGTTTAGGACAGAAATATCATTCAACCATGGTTGAAGATCCAGAATCCATCATTACAGATCGTCATAGGACAGATTTTCCCTCAATTAGTACAATGTAATCCAACAGAATCCTAGATTCAACCAAAGAAGGGAAAAGAGCCAATAGAAAAAGCATCACAACACAAACCAATCCCTCTCCCAGAGCTGAGATAAACCAATTTAATCCCACAATTGACTACCAAAGCGAAAAAATAAAAGTAAAAACAAATCAGATAGCCCAATAACCCAGAAGGATTCGTGGAATGGAATCACAACAACATACCTGCGTGAAGTAGCCCTAACAGCATCAAAGAGCCGCGTCTTCCAACCGGTCGATCCATGCCTCTCTCTCTCTCTCTCTCTCTCTCTCTATCTATCTCTTAAAAGCAAAAGCTAGGAGCAATCAGAATAATGATCTCCGGGGAAGTCCGTGCCCGATCGCTCGAGAGCTTTCGGTGGTTCCTCGATCGGTGCGAAATAGATCACCGCGGCCGAAATTTAAAAGGCAACGGGCTTCTCGTTTCGGCCGGTGCGTCATTCTGATGACGTGGACCAATAAGAAGGGCATTCGTCTGTGCTCCGTTGGGATGATCGCGACAGTCGGTTGGATCAATCGAAAGGCTGCCGATAGTTGCCGTGGTGAAGCAGCGCGGGAGTGGCACTTGCAATCGGCCGTCTGATTTGGCAAGGAACGGATGAGATGGTAGCAATGATTTATCACCGACGTGGTCGTGTTGCAGCCGTTTGATCAGTCAAAGACCGGGAGCGATGGAAGTAGCTTAAACAACGACCAAATGGAATCTTATTGGATCGAACTCGGCGGATCGCTTAGTGGATCGGATCTTTCGGCCTGATTCCACCCGTGAACCCGAGATGGGCATGTTCAATCTCATGCATATCTTTGTTGTCTATTTCCTTCACAAATGCAAACTCTTCTTTTGTCATCTACGCTGCAGAAAGATGTTGCGATCGTATCCACTGTTCCATGAACAAAAGCCCATATATGCATCAGGGATCAAAACAAAAGGATCAGTCGTCAACGACCAGGCTTTTGTTTCCGACAAAAGAAAAGAAAGTGGACATGAAAAGTCGCCTCGTCTGTTTCTGTTGATTAAAAGCTCCATTTTGTGAAAGATGTTCCATTGTTTGTTCCGCTTTCTATTGCATCAAATAGCAGATAGTAATGGTAGTGAGTTCCCATCTGTAATTAACGACAGCTATGACTGCACGAGCATCATATGACCTCTGAGCTGCAGAATTAAGTAACACGCAACTGGAGAGAAAAATAATAGCTTATTATTAAAGCAATAAGTCCATTAAAGCATCTGGGGATGAGTTCCTCCTCCTATACGTCCAAGCAAGATGCGACTCGGTGGTGGTGGTGGTGGTGGTGGTGGTGGTCCGGAGTTGTTTCAAGAGTCAACATTAGCACTATACCTGCGTCCAATATAATAGTGAGAGGTTAAACGTCCTTTATCTCCTCTTTTGCGGAGGCATTGCGCTGACTCTTCTCATTAACATCGTACCTTTCACGCTTCGCAACTCACCGATCCCTTCAGTTCCACGTTAGCGGTACTATTTAATTGATCTCAAGGTTTGCTCAACGATTGGTTGAGAAGCTTATTCATATAAAAAGAAAAGGCAATTACACTGCATTTAGGAAAAAAAAATTGTAAATTAGCAAGTATGATCGTAGATAAATAGAAATCAAGCTGAAAATTTCTATCAACGAGAGGATAGAAAATTAAGAGATAGCCGATTTTTTTTTAAAAATAAAAGGTGTTGGAGTGATGTATGTGTTTTTGTATGTAGTGGTGGAGAGAATGGGTTAGGACTTATTTGTGTGAGATAACAAGAGATAAATTTAGAGGATGAACGGCTAATTGAACATTTTAAATTATATGTATTAGATTTGACTAATAATTTAGTAGCTTAGGTTTTGATATTGAAGTGATATTTAACCTGATATATATTAACTCTCATAAGTTTGACTTAAACTTATCAATATTTTATTTTTGACTGGGTATTAAAATTAAAATTTGATATGAATGAGTAAAAAAAATCAATAAAGTTATGTGAAAAAGATGTAGACTAAATAAGAGGAAGATAATAAACTTGCACATGAATAAAAAAATATTTAAAATATTTATGTATAAGATAATAGAAGATTGGCTAAAATGATTGTCCCATATGACTAAAAATCAAAGAGAGTTGGGATTACGTATATCCATATGTTATAACCCATAATTGAATTAGTATGTAGCCATATGTTATAACACATAATTGTATTATGGGTTTATGTCCATGCAAACAGAGAAGAATTGTCATAAGTTAATTAATAATATCCTCTTAGGCTCAGGTCAAAAGATATTACCAATAAATATTGACTTTGTTAACTTATAAAAATACAAACAGTAATCATCTTTGATAAGAAATATACAATTGGATAATTAATTGTTGCCCTATTGATGTGGATAGAAATCCAAGAGACAGTTCAGATTGGTTATCAATTATTTTTCTTATAAAATATTCATAGATATATTTTTAAAATTTTAGAGATAATTCGAGTTCAAGACAAGCCAATTAATATAAATTGAGAAAAGATGTTTTTCGTCGTGTATACGATTCATGCATACGGATCAAGTAAAGAAGTATGATATCACATCATGCTGATAAATATCATGACATCAATTATATTTTTTTCCCAATAATTTTAGCTCATTTAAATAGTTAAGTGAAGCTGATCGGACGTAATCAAGGTTCGTCGAATTTATCCGAAAATAATTTTCACCCATAAATAATAACCCTTTTTGGCTCAAAAATAAAAAATAGGCCACAAAGCAACGACACGTTTCTAAATTATCCCGAGAGCAAAACCGCGTCGTTACAGCCTGGCCTCCGCGGAACCCTACGCATTCCCTCCTCGCTATCGTTAATGCTCACATAAATATTCCTTCCATCGACCCAGTTTTATCCTCACCGCTTCTTCGTCTCCTCCTCCTCCTCCTCCTCCTCCCAATGCAGCCGCCAATGCCTCTCTCCCCCTGCCTAGCGGCGGTGTCGCTCCTTCTCGCTGCCGCATTCTCCTCCGGGTGGACATTGCATGCCGCGGCGGAGCTTCCTCGCTTCCGCGAGGCCCCGGCATTCCGCAACGGGCCCGGCTGCGCCTCCGCCCCGACCATCCACATCGCTATGACCCTCGATGCCACCTACCTCCGCGGCTCCCTCGCCGGTGTGCTCTCCATCCTCCGCCATTCCTCCTGCCCGGAATCCATCTCCTTCAACTTCCTCGCCACCCGGCCCCGCCGCTTCCGCCCCGCCGTGTCCGCCTCCTTCCCTTCACTCAGCTTCGACGTGTACCGTTTCGACCCCGCCCTCGTCCGCGGCCGCATCTCCTCCTCCGTCCGCCGCGCCCTCGACCAGCCCCTCAACTACGCTCGCATCTACCTCGCCGACATTCTCCCCCATTCCGTCCACCGCGTCATCTACTTCGACTCCGACCTCGTCGTCGTCGACGACGTCGCCCGCCTCTGGGCCACCGACCTCTCCCCGGACCATGTCCTCGCCGCCCCCGAGTACTGCCACGCCAACTTCACCTCCTACTTTACAGACCGCTTCTGGTCTGATCCGGTCTACCCCGACGCCCTCAACGGCCGCCGCCGCTCGCCCTGCTACTTCAACACCGGGGTCATGGTCATGGACCTCGACCGGTGGCGCGCCGGCGGGTACACCCGGAAGCTGGAGGCCTGGATGGAGGTGCAGAAGCGGGAGGCGCGGATCTACGAGCTGGGCTCGCTGCCGCCGTTCCTGCTAGTGTTCGCCGGCGAGGTCAAGGGGGTGGAGCACCGGTGGAACCAGCACGGCCTTGGGGGAGACAACGTCGAGGGCCTGTGCCGGGACCTCCACCCGGGCCCGGTGAGCCTGCTCCACTGGAGCGGCAAGGGAAAGCCGTGGCTCCGCCTCGACGCCGGCCGCCCGTGCCAGCTGGACGCGCTCTGGGCGCCCTACGACCTTCTCCGCCGCGACGGCCGAGACGACCTCTTCGCCGACATCTAATTCCCGCAACTCCGGCGGCTCCAGCGGCAGCGATATCTCACCGTTGCGATCGGGACGGCCCATGGGCACGGCGATCTCCGATCCGAGTTCCGTCGTTGCCTCGTGTCGGTCTGCGCGGGGCCCACCGGGAGGGGGTGGGACAGCCAATTGGCCCAGAAAAGGCAGAGCCAGTGACGTGGGGACGGAACAGCTGGCGACGGGGCCCGCTACTCGTACGAAAGACAGCGTCACATCAGCGGCGCTGTTCATTTTCATTTCTCCACAGGATGGGAGTAAAAACATATAATCATTAGATAGAGAGAAAGCCACCTAAAGATGACTTCAGTTTTGGTGATCATCGACGCATGGCGAATGGGTGGGGACGGGGCAACAGCTGCGAAGCCTGCAGTGGACGGACGACGGATGGGTATTCTCTTTATGGCAGCGGTCGGATTAGGACCATGCATACATGCGTTCGAGTGGTGGCTGCCGGTGGTGGTGGCAAGGAATCTACTGAATTAAAATTAGCTCTCGACAGCTGGTGTGATGCTTTGCTCTACGAGGAAGATTGTTCTTTACTTGCAGTCGTTCATGGAAGATAAGAGAGTATGATGCAAGTTGCCGAGTTCTTTCTTCGATGACATTGTTCTTTATATGTACTTGGTGTAGTCTAGTTGATGTGAGTCGCTCAAAGTTGATGAAAGAGACGAAATTTCTTCTTTTCCTAGAGAAACGGGATGCAGGTGGGTGAATCCTGTATAATTCTGAGCATGTGAAGCCTATAATTGCGTGTATGTTCATAGAAGCCGTGACCGGCTAACATTGGCCTGTGAGGAGAATCACGGACGAACAGTGTTTTGAGAGTAAAGTATCGAACTCTCAGAAGCTTGTCTTGGAAAGGAAGCACGCCGTGGGGACGATGAGGTCTGCAGCAGGGAAAAACTAATATTACTATCAGCTACTTTACAAAATAAGCTGTTTGTCACTGAAAACTAATATTTGGCAATCAGACGGTGAAATAACACATTGCAAATTGGATTAGTTGCTAGCAGTTCATATCTGTACTTTTAATTTTAATTTAATATACATTTTTAATTAAAAAAACAATTCTCAATTTGGATGTGGCTTTAAATTTTTAATGTGATTATTATATAGATAAAGTTATTTCATCTACAATTGGCCCAGAAGCCCGTTTCGGAAGCCCACACCGAGAACTCCTGCTGTGGAGTTCGAGATCGACTCGTCACCGTAAACCCTCGCCCACTTCGACGTCCACCGGTGCCGGAGACCACTAAACTTCCGCGCCATGTACTTCTGGCTACAAAAGGGTGATCCTGGTGGTTATGTCCTCGGTTCAATTGGCTGTGCGACCTCGCGGTGCTCTCTGACGCGATCGCGCTCGATCCAACCGGTTCCTTTGTGGATGCAGGGGAGATACTTGTTTCAAGTTATTTTCTGTGTTGATTTTATGGTATTTTACGCAAGATTGCATTTGAAGTGTGTTTTTTTTTTTTTCATGTTCGATCATCGTGGAGATGCTTAAAGTTCTGTTTCTTTGTATGAGTTGGAGGAGTTGGGCATGTCATTGGATTTTTGGTAATTTTTGTCTTTGGCATGACGTTACATTGTTTTTGTATCAGGTGTTGTACGTAGTCTATCGTTGCATTTAAGCCTCTATCTCAAAATGATATGATATTATGAGACGAGAATAGAATTTGGCCAATGATTAGCTACATGACACGTTTGACAAAATAAGTTTAACCCTATCGTTCCTCAGTAAATCTCACCTTGAGAGCGTGACAAGACAAGAAAAAAGCCTCGAGCATGGGGTTAAATGGATGCTGACCATGTCAAGGGATTTACAAATCAAACTTGGTCGGAACGAAGTATCTTGCGAGTGATTCAAGAATGATACATTCATCGTTGAATCGTAGTCATGCACGCTTTTCGTATATTCCAAGTCCTGAAAAATCTTCGGATTCACGAGGATTGCCTCCCTCAATGAAGGGGAGGTTGGGACCTCCTCCGCTCTTAGACTATCCAAAGACGGAGTGTGAACCTCGACCATTCAATTGTCAGGAGATTGGGAGGAGCTTATATGAGAAAGAAAAGACATCCTGACCTAAGGAGGCAGAGCAGAATGGTGAAAGATCGATTTATTACAAAATCGATGCTGAGACTATAAGGGACTCAAAGATTCGCCCTATAAAGAACCAAGGCAAAGTAGAGAAGGCTTCTATGGAGGTCATGAAGGCCAAATAGAAAGCTCCTAAGGAGGCCCTAAAGATGCAAATAGAAGAATGAGTCTCACCCCACAGGATAAGGGATGATTTATAAGGAGAGAGCCAGTCTCTCTCCTCCCACGATTGAGACAAGTATCGATTTAGGGCAATTCTAAAGAGACACCAATAGATGAAAGACTCAGAAAGTGTAAAAATATATTGTAGCTAAGGCACAAGATAAAATGTGTCCATGGTACGTGAGTTGAAAAAATCTATCCCGTATAAGAAGAAATTCACCACAACAGAGACATAATGATAAATGTGCCCGACATGTGTGAATTGGAAAAACTCGACTTAAGTGAAAAAAATCCACCATGGTAGAGACATAAGGTAAAATATGTATGAGACGTATGAGCCGAGAAAACTTGACCTGAGTAAGAAGAAATTCACTATGACAAATATAAAATTATAAAAAAAATAAGTTTAAGACGTATGAGTCAGAAAAACTCAACTTGCATGAGTAGAAATCTACCATGATAGAGGCATAAGAAAATATGTGAGAGGCACATGAGCCAGAAAAACCTAACCTATATGAAGAAAAATCCATCACGACGGAGGCACAAGACAAAATGTGCTCGAGGCATATGAGCCAGGAAGACTTGACCCACATAAGGGAAAATCTACTACAATGAAGACATAAGGCAAAATGTGTCTAAGACATGTGAGTCAGGAAAACTCAGTTTACATAAGGAGAAATCTATCATGGCAAAGGCATAAGGCAACATGTGCCCGAGGCCCATGAGTTGAAAAAATTTGACCCGCATAAGGAGAAATCCATTATAACAGAGCCACAAAGCAGAAAATATGCCCGAGACATATGAGTAAGAAAAACTCGACCCGCTTGAGGAGAAATCTATCACAGCGAGGGTACAAGACAATGTGTCCGAAAAATATGAGTTGAGAAAACCCAACTAGTATGAAGAGAAATTCATCATGGTGAAGACACAAGACAAAATATGCTCGAGGCATATTGGTTAGAAAAACTCGACCCGAGTGAAGAGAAATCTATCACAACAAAAGCATAAGATAAAATGTGTTATAGGTGTATGAGTTGGAAAAACTTGACTTATGTGAGGAGAAATCCTCGATGACAGAGGTATAAAGCAAAATGTGCCTAAAGCATATGAGTAGAAAAAACTCGATTTGTGTGAGAAGAAATATGCTAGACGAATATCAATGGTAGAGATTATGATAAAAATTATGATAAAGATTATGTGATTTATTTCACTATAATTAGTGTATTAGTTATGTATAAGTTCGTACATAAAATAGATTATATAACAATTCTTATTTGATGGAAAGGATCTTCAAGAGGAGCTCATTCAACCATTTATCAGAGCCAAGTTCTCGAATCTTTAACTGAATATTCGAATTACTGTCAACTTTGCTTCTATCTTTCGAAGTTTTGTGATCTGTTTTTATTTTTCTTATTCTAGGTTAATTATTTTTTTATAGGAAAAAATTATGTAATATAAGAATTTTAATTCAAAATATTTCTGAAAGAGAGAGTTTTGGAGTCACATTGACAGATCTACTACTCCTTTGCTCGAATTATCTGTTGGATTTTAGGATATATTGAAACCGAATAATTTATGCTCCTTGGTATAGCTAAAGAGATGTGGGATTATCTAAATCACATATATTTTTAAGATAATAGTATGAGACGATTTCAATTAGAACTCGAGATTAGTAACTTTAGTTAAAGTAATATCTCTGAATAATATTATTATGAATTTATTAATCTATGGAGCGAATATTCTGATATTATCTATTCTAAGATACCTAAAGAGACATTTGGTGCCCTTAATGTGGTTCATGAAGTTAGTAAGCGTGATCAGTAGTTTTTGATGAGTAAAAAAACGTGAATCGAAAAAAATAATTCGTATAAGAAAAAATCCGTCATTAATGTAAAAGGACAAGAAAGACATAGCATAAGCTACCAACAGGGGATGGATTGGAATGCCACTGGATAAACCAAATTAATATCTCCCGCACCAACTTAGCTACATTGTCAAATGCATGTAAAGGGACCAAAGACATGGCAGAGGCCAGTTATGGGGGATGGATTGGAATGCTACTGGATAAGCTAAATTAATATTTCTCACACCTACTTTACAGTGTCAAATGCATATAAATAGACAAGATAATAAAGCCAGAAACCAGTTACCTATTCTGTTTCTACATGCATGTAAATTAATATCGGACTTCAATCTTCGTGAAACCCGTAGTGCACCCCCATCTCAATCTTTGTCTACCTTCTTTCTTTCAACTCAGCATGTAAAGCCTAAGCTCCTCATGCTCTCAGAAAGGCTACACTGGTTCTGTGCAAGTTGCTCAAAGCTGGTTTACAGCTACCCATCTTTTGAGACACAGCAAGGAGGAGGAGGAAGAGGCAGCAGTGCTGAAGTTTCTTCTTCAGTACACTATGCTCTAAGCATATGGTGTTTGGATTCTTGGGTTCGGTGTACATCACTGATCCTAGAACATCCTTGAATTATTGGATTTATATTTAAGAGAAAAAAAAAGAGAAAACACAAGGCATGGTCAATTGTGGGCAATCCATCCACACCACAAAACCTTGCCAGATAAGGTTGGCGTGCCTTGTGACTTCTCCTGCATTATTAAATTAAAACTTCTAATTATATAAAAAAATTGATTTAAAAGTTTTTTTTAAGATATGAGTCATTGTCTCGATTGAAGTAAAGAAAAAAAGGAAACTAATATAATGCATTGAATATACTTTAAAAAATAAAGTACAGTGAAGAGAGGTTGAAAGACCAAAAGATCTATGGCTTAAAAAATTATAGGCTGTTGTTATGATTAATAAAAACTTTTAGTTTCGAATTATCTCTATTCTTTTTCTCAATTATATTTGATCTATAGTTTCTTAATGGCCACTTTGCTATCAATCATCAGCTGGAGTGAATATGCATTTTCCTCTTGTTGTCCCACTTATAGAATCCCTGTGCATATTTCTTATGCATGTCAGAGTACATCCAAAAATGAAGGAAATAATTCTTAAAGGTTGTTCTTTTGTTTCTGATGCAAGAATTAGTGCAACATAGGAAATTTCTTTTTCATTTAGTTTATTACATTCAACATAAAGATGATAATGTGACACTCAACCAGAGATTTGACTTACTACATGAAATTTCTTGTTCTTCTTTTTCTTTTGGCTCACTCCATGTATATTGTATTTTTTTTTTCATACTCTCTGACATGCAATAATTTATTAGTGAATTTGTCATTGTTTAACATTTCGGTCAAGAAATAAATGTCTCTGATGATTCATAGTAAGCTATTTTTGATGTAGTTAAGTTAGAGATGGCAAAAGAAAAAGTTTTTAGGGCATGATAAAATCTTATCAATGAAATTTGACAAAAATTAGCATTATTTATTTTAAAAGAAAAAATAAATCATGATACCCAAATTGGATTCCAAAAAAATTAAAAAAATATTAATTAGAGTTTGATTAGATATATTTTTTTATCAGACATGTTTCAACATACATGTGTCCTTCTCTCGTCAATTATATATAATTGACGAGAGAAGGAAATATTTATGTTGAAACATGTCTATTAAAAAAATTATTCAATTAAACTCTAATTAATATTTTTTTTTATAAAGGATAAGTGATGGAGACTAGTTTTAATCCCTTATGGTGAATTGACAAACCTTTAATCCTACCAACCCTAAGAGGATCGTAAACCTTTTCTACGTATACATGCATGCATGGTTAGGGAAGATGACGTAATGGTTACGTAAAAGAGAGCCTCTCCAATGCCCATGCCATAATCTCATTCTTCGCTCCCAACCTCTCTATGTATGCCTCCTCCGATCCCTAACCCTACCTCCATCCTGTGCTATCGGTGTTCGCCTTGAAAGCATTGAGGCGGACGCGTTTCTCGTCGAGGCTACTGCTCTGCCACGTACAGGTCCCAGTGCGGCCGTCGTCGTCGCGCCGGTCTTCGTAGTGGCCTTCACCGAGGAAGCCATCGCGTCGGAGGAGAAGCTCTGGGAACGAGAGGTGGCAGAGCCACCATGGCGTGGCGCGTAAGTGCGTTTGCTTCAATGTGTTCAAGCCGAACGCTAACAAGAGGGCTTTGACGTACTGGACGGCGTATTCGGAAGCTACCAGGGGGTCCTCGCCGGGAGTCTCCTGCCCGCGGCCCCAACGAGGGTCCCCGAAGATGTTGATGTTGGGCTTCCAAAAGGTAGGGCCGGTCTGGCCGACGTTGTGCATGGCCCGGGCCTCGATGGCGATGGCGCGAGCCAGGGCGCGCCATAGCGTCCGGTTGAAGGCGGCGGCGGAGATTAATCGTTTGACCGCTTAATCGTTTTATAATCTATGTCACGACGCATCCGTCACGATTAATCATTTCAATAGATATTTTTCAATCTTTGACCTGGAGGTCTGGATGGAGGTGCAGAAGAGGGAGGCGCGGATCTACGAGCTGGGCTCGCTGCCGCTGTTCCTGCTGGTGTTCGCCGGCGAGGTCAAGCGGGTGGAGCACCGGTGGAACCAGCACGGCCATCGGGGAGACAACGTCGAGGGTCTGTGCCGGGACCTCCACCCGGGTCAGGTGAGCCTACTCCACTAGAGCGGCAAGGGGAAGCCGTGGGTCCGCCTCGACGCCGGCCGCCTGTGCCAGCTGGACGAGCTCTTGGCGCCCTACGGCCTCCTCCGCCGCCTCCAGCGGCAGCGATATCTCGCCGCTACGATCGGGTCGGCCCACGGGCACCGCGGGCTCCGATCCGAGTTCGGTGATCTCCTCGTGACTTTTGATTTTAATTTAATATACATTTTTAATTTAAAAAATACTTCACAAGTTGGATGTGACTTTAAATTCTTAATATGATTATTATATAGATTAAGCTATTTCCTTCACCATTGGCCCCGAAGTCCGTTCCGGAAGCCCACATCGAGAAGCCCCGGAACTCCTGCTGTGGAGTTCGAGATCGGCTCGTCACTGTAAACCCTCGCCCACCTCCACGTCCACCCGTGCCGGACTCCACTAACTTCCGTGCCATGTACTTCTGGCTACAAAAGGGTGATCGTGGGGGTTATGTCCTCGGTTCTATTGTCTGTGCGACCTCGCGGCGCTCTCTGACGCGATCGCGCTCGATCCAACCGGTTCCTTTCTGGATGCAGGTGATATACTGTTTCTAGTTCTTTTCTGTGTTGATTTTATGGTATTTTACGCAATATTGCATTTGAAATGGTTTTTTTTTTTTAATGTTCGATCATCTTGGAGATGCTTAAAGTTCTGTTTCTTTGTATGAATTGGAGGAGTTAGGCATGGGATTAGCATGTAATTGGATTTTTGGTAATTTTTGTCTTTGGCATGATGTTGCATTGTTTTTGTGTCAGGTGCCGTCTGGGTAGTCTATCGTTATATTTCAGCCTCTATCTCAAAATGATATTATGAGACAAGAGAGAATAGAATTTGGCCAATGATAAGCTATGTGAAACGTTTGATGGAATAAGTTCAAGGCCTAAGTCTTAATTTCCGAAAGGGGATTTTTTGAGGATAACTTTTTCTTTGACTGATACTTATGATCTCTTTTGTGAACCGAATAAGTAGGACACCAATTATCCATTCTGACAGTGTATCAAAATTCAGACTAATGGAGTATGAATCGTTGAATCTCCAAAATTTAGGAATAAAGTAGCAATACGAAGTTATATTGTTCTCTTATTTACAGTTTATTTAAGATATGTTAGATCTCTTTTTTCCCTGTGCTTCATCCTTGTTTTTGTTAGTAAACTTGTTTAGTGTCTGATGCATATTGTATTGTATGTTCTCTGTCCTTGAAATTTGTTGCTTGAAAGTTAAGGTCTCTTAGAAGCAAATTCTGACTACTCAAATGAACTTTATTCCCTGGTAAGTTTTCATTTCTATCATCTGATGTAGACCGTGCTGCTTTAGAATGAGTTTGGATGTTGAAGAAATTCATTGTTAATAGGTCATCAAAACTTTGTTTGAATTATATTAGAAAGTTTAGTTTATCATGACTTTAAAAAATAATTACGAACATGATCTTCTAATTGTGATATATTTAAATGTGAAAAAAGTTCTAAAGGGAATGTTAGAATCAACTGTCTTATTTCTTAAGATTTTTCTGGGCATTTGGAAAAAAATCTTTAGGAAATAAATATTTTAAGTAAGACAAAAAAATCCTAATGCCCCATTTTGAAATTTAGTCATATCATAATGAAAGTCCTAGTAGCATGAAAGGGTGTTTGTTCCAAAAGTATTATACTGATTAACATTTGCTATATGATGAAGCAACATGATTTTTGATGTAATAGCACTAGGGAGAAAATGTAAAATAATGCATGACCCAACATATATATGTATGTGGACCTCATATGTTACTGCATCTTTTAATATATGGTTGCACATGTGACCATATTTACATGTCTATGGAGACCACACTGTCACGAACGGTCGTCGAACACTCGCAGCAACTTTGCTCAACGTTCCGTTCGTCGCTTGCCCATGCTTGTACATATCTTTGGCAGCCTGTTTTGCCATGTTTTGGTGTGTTTTTCCTTGTAAAACAGCAGAAACCAAAGAAGTGCGTGAGCGATCGCTTCATCGCATCGCCGAGAAATCCAAAACAGCTCCGTTTTAGGTGTGCGCTGGCTGATTTTGCAGCGCGGCCATGAAATTTTTGTCACCATCTCGGCACCCTGGAACCACCCGGGTGGCACATGGTGGATGGGGCTTCAGATAGTGTCGGGCGTTGAACACTTTCACAAGTTTGCACGTCAACTGACGGAAACTTGCCTCGCGCCCGGCACTTGGGGAGTAGTTGTTTGCGGACTTGTGCTCATTCACCCCTCTAAAGTCCTTGTTTTCCTCCTCTCTTTCTCTGCTTTCTTGCACTCCAAGTGCTCGCTCAATTGCTTGTAAAGCTTCCCTCTTCGCGAGAGCGTCGGGACTTGTCGCCGCTCGTTCCAACAACTAATCAACTTCTCTTTTTACGGTCCTACGGGACTGCGAGACGAGGTTGCAGTTGGTGACCCTTTGCGGGACGCGTATGTCGCAAGGCGCCTCAAGACTTAGGCAATCCAAGCTAAGTCCGACCAGAAGTGGCGGGCGAAGGCGATTCTTGACTTAGGCAACTTCGGCTAAGTCGGTGGCTTGCCGCAAGGGTGCCTCACCACTTAGGCAATTCTTGCTAAGTGCGTGACATTGTGGTATCAGAGCAGGCAAGCAATTTGAGCAAGAGCAAAGCCAAGAAACTTGCAATCTCACCATGGCGAAACAACGTGGTGAATCAAGCAAGATGGGGCAAGCCGGAATGTTGCCCCAGCGGCCCGCAGAGGGCTGCATGTGCAAACTTCGCCGCTGGCTGCAGGAGCCGTTCGTGAGGAAGAGGCGGTGAGCATGAGGAGCGAGAAGTGGGCTACTCTCCACAGCGGAGGAGGCGCAATCTGGAGCGCAACCGGAAGAAAGACCCATAGAGAGAGGGTCACGGCGGTGAAACCGCTGGATGTTCTTGAAGCGAGCTTGGATGAACTCTACCAAGGCCAAAGTAGGCTTCTTGGCGTAGAGAGCTCGCAAGAAGAAGCTGAATCCCGGATCGACAAGGTTGAAGCCTTAGTCGATCGATTGACGGATGACACAAAGGACTCCGTGCAACATTTGCAAGAAATGGTGACGGAACTCACTTCCAAAGTGGCAATGCTCACAAGGGCGTTGAATGCGGGGGGAAGCAACACCGCGTTGCGCCAACACAAAGCTTCAGGGCGCCGACCCACATTGTTATGGGGTGCTAGAGATGCAAAGGAGCTCGAGAACTTCTGTTTGATATGGAGCAAGTTTCGAGCTACAAGGCCGGACTCTAAGGACACCAAAGTTTCGATAAGCGACTATGTATCGAACGGTGATGCAAAACTTTGGTGGAGAACCCGTTGGGAAGAGATTCAGCAAGGTCGGTGCCGAGTGGACACATGGGACGACTTGAAGTGTGAGTTGAGAACTCAATTCCTACCCGAGAACAACGAGTTCGTCGCGCAAGGAGGAAGTTGAGACAACTCCACCAAACGACTTCCATTCGGGACTATGTGAAGCAATTTTCTGCTCTAATGTTGGACATTCAAGATATGTCGAAAAAGATAAGTCATTCGGCTTTCTTGATGGCCTGAAGCCATGGGCTCAACAGAACTTCATCGACGGAATGTCACCGATTTGGTCGAGCAATTGCAGCCGCAGAAAGGCTTACCGACTTTGCTTCTTGAGAGGACCCGAGGAAGAAGAAGCGATCCACAGAAATCACCAACCAAGGCACCCTCCGGGAAGGAATCTAGGGGTGACAAAGGAAGAAGAGTTTCCATAAGGGGCCAAACTCAAGCAGCGGGACCTCAAAACCAAGGACATGTTTCTTGTGCGGAGGACCACATGTATGGGCCCCCAAAAGCAAAGAGCACTCAATGCCCTGTCGGCTTCTATCAAACCCCTAAGCGAGACAAAGGTAAGGCTGTTGCCCTCGATTCGAGTAGTCTCGAGTCAGGCGAGCGGCGATGAGAAGTCGCAAGGACCCGAATGGGGCGTCGTTTGTTGAATGCATTGCGGGGTCAAGTGGGGGCGAAGCCGAAGCAACAAAAGCAGAAGTAGTGAGTGATGTACGTAAACATCGGACTAATGGCCAAACCACCCGAGCAATGGTGGACACGGGTGCTACTCACAACTTCATCGCCGGCCAGAAAAAGCGGCTTGGGTTAATCTTAGAGAAGAACCCAAGTCGGATGAAGGCGGTTAACTCGGAGGCTAAGCGAATCTCTGGGCTAGCAAAGGGAGTCTCCATCAAGATCGGATCATGGAGTGGGCGTACAAACATGATGGCGGTGCCATTGGATGACTTCCAAGTGATTCTTGGAATGGAGTTCATGCATGCAGCAAAGTTGGTGCCGATGCCGTTCCTAGACTCCATATGTCTAATGGGAGGTGACAACCCCTGTGTGGTTTCTGTCACTCGAAGAGGAACCCAGGATCCCCAGCAGCTATCAGCGTTGCAACTAAAGAAGGGCCTACGCAAAGGAGAGTTAACCTTTGTGGCTGCGATAAAGCTAGAAGCACTCGATGGGGAGGCCCGTAAAGAACCTGCTGCGGTGGCAAATGTCCTGAAGGAGTTCGAAGATGTTATGCCACCTGAGTTGCCGAAAATTCTACCACCACGTAGAGGCGTGGATCATCTTATCGAGCTGGAGCCAGGAGTGAAGCCTCCAGCGAGACCGCCATACCGCATGCCCCCTCCCGAGTTGGCGAGCTCGAAAGCGATTAGATGAAGCGCTAAGCGGTGGTCTCATCCAGATTCAAAGCACCATTCAGAGCTCGGTTCTCTTTCGGAAGAAACAAGATGGGAGTCTCCGACTATCGTCGATTATCGAGCCCTTAACAAGGTGGATGAAGAACAAGTATCCCATCCTCTTATTGCGGACTTGTTCGACCAACTAAAAAGCAAAGTATTTCTCAAAACTCGACCTTCGGTCGGGTATGGCAGTGCGGATTCTTTGAAGGTGATGAAGCGAAGACTACTGTGTGACCAGGTATGGAGCGTTTGAGTTCTGGTAATGCCTTCGGTTTAACCAACGCTCAAACCACATTCTGCACTCTTATGAACCAGCTATTCAAGGAGTATCTGGACAAGTTTGTGGTTGTCTACTTAGGCGATATCGTCGTCTATAGCCGAACACTTGAGGAGCATATTGAACACCTCGAACAATCTTCAAAGTTCTCGAGGAGAATTCATTTAAGTAAAGAGAGAAGTGCTACTTTGCTCGAGAAGAGATCTTATTCTTGGGGCATCGGATCGGCGACAGTTCCATTCGAGATGGATAAAGCAAAGGTGCAAGTTGTAGATCGGCAAACTCAAAGAAGGTGCCCGGAACCGAGATCCTTCCTTGGGTTTGTGAACTACTATCGACGCTTCATCTTGGGGTATTGAAGCGCGCAACTCCACTATGAGAGTTCTTTGAAGAAAGAGCACCTTGGAGATGGTCCGACAAATGTGAAGCGGCATTCCAAGACCTAAAGGCTGCTGATTCGGAAGAACCAAAGTGCTCAAATTGCCAGACTATGGAAGCCCTTGAAGTCCATCTGAGATGCTTGAGACTTTCGCTATCGGGGAGTACTTATGCGGGAGGGCCATCCGGTGGCCTATGAAAGCCGTAAGCTCAATGAGACCGGCGGCGATATCCTCGTGCACGAGAAGGAGATCGGTGATCCACGCTACGAGTGTGGCGACACTACCTTTCGGATCGCGATTTTATCGAGGACGGACAACATCGCTTTGAGTTACTTTGACTCAAAAGAAACTCTCCCAAAGCGAGCGCACGATGGCAGGACTTCTGGCGGAATTTGACATGGCAATGGAGTACAAGCCGGAAGAGCAAATGTCGTATGGCGATGCCTTGAGTCGAAAAGTGGAGGCCGTGAATGCTATGCAACTAGAGGCGAGAGGCCAAACAAGTCTGCAATCCAACTTTCTTTCCCGAATCAAGGATGGGTGTCGCAGTGATCCCCAAGCAAGTAACCTTGATGCAATTGATCCAAGAAGGCAAGGCACGACGATTTTGGGTCCAGGAGGGACTCGTCTACACCAAAGGGAATAGAGTTTATGTCCCTCGGGTGGATAACTGAGGCGTGAGCTTTTGAAGGAGTGTCATGATTCCCTTTGGGCGGGACATCAGGGTATTCATCGAACATTGGCTCTCATGGAGAGGGTCTTTATTGGCCAAAAATGGGGATGGATGTGGAGGAATATGTTCGGACGTGCCTAACTTGTCAACAAGACAAAGTGGAGCAACGGAAGCCGGTGGGACTTTTAGAGCCGTTGCTGTACCGGAAAGGCCGTGGGAGAGCATTTCTCCTGGACTTCATATCTAGCTTGGCGAAGAGGGGACTCGGATCGATACTTGTGGTAGTCGACCGATTTTGAAGTATGCAACCTTCATTGCCGCACCCTACATCGCAAACAGAGAAGCGGCGAAGCTAATGATGAAGAATGTGGTGAAGTATTGGGGAGTCCGCACAATATTATAAGTGATCGAGATGCTCGGTTTTGGGACGATCTCGGACCGAGTTGTTCAAATTGTTGGGATCGAAGCTATACTTCTCCACAAGCCTCCACCCCAGACGGATGGCAAACCGAAAGGATAAACTCGCTCCTAGAGCAATATCTTTGGCACTACGTGAGTGTCAATCAACGAGATTGGGTGAAGTTGTTGGACATAGCCCAATTCTCCTACAACTGCAGCGGAGCTCTGCATCCAACAAGAGCCCCTTTGAGATCATTCTTGGACAAATGACCATCGACTCCTCACACTTTGGCTATTGGATATACGAGGGAGTAGTCCATCCGCGTATCACTTGGCGAAAGAATGGTATCGAAATGCTGAGATATTGCGGGCCTACTTGAGAAGGCGGCCGGAAAGATGAAGAAGTGGGCGAGACTTGGGAAGGCGACCCAGGAATACAAAGTCGGCGATTTGGTCTTTGGTGAAGCTCAACCAAAGCATCCCTCAATTCTTTAGAAACAAAGTGCATAAAGGATTGGTGCGCAAGTATGATGGCCCCTTCCCAATTGTCGTAGGGTGGGCAATGTTTCCTACAAGTTGCAATATGGCGTGGCTCAAGATGCATAATGTTTTCCATGCCAAAGCAACTTGAAAGCCTACCACTCCGATCCGCAAGATGCTTCTCGGCGTTTCAACTCGTCAACCTCCCACCGAGCTTCCTACGAAGCGAGTTGAAACCATTTTAGCGGATCGCAGGACAACGCTACCCAATGGAGTGACAGTTGAATACTTGGTGAAGTGGCGAAACTTCCCAAAACCGAAAGCGGTTGGGAGCCGAAGACACCCTCAGAGCATGAAGAAGCAACTATCAAAGCCTACAAAGAGCGTCAACGAGGGCGTCGACAGCTTAAGTGGGGGAGAATGTCACGAACGGTCGTCGAACACTCGCAGCAACTTCGCTCAACGTTCCGTTCGTCGCTTGCCCATGCTTGTACATATCTTTGGCAGCCTGTTTTGCCATGTTTTGGTGTGTTTTTCCTTGTAAAACAGCGAAAGAAATGCAGCTGCAGCGAAACGATCGCTCAGCGCATCGCCCGAAATCTAAAAACAGCTCCGTTTTCGTGTGCGCGGGCTGATTTCTGCAGGCCGCATGCCATGAAATTTTGTCACCATCTCAGCAAGACAGAACCACCGGTGGCACATGGTGGATGGGGCTTCAGTATAGTGTCGGGCGTTGAACACTTTCACAAGTTTGCACGTCAACTTGACGGAAACTTGCCTCGCGCCCGGCACTTGGGGAGTAGTTGTTTGCGGACTTGCAGCTGCTCATTCACCCCTCTAAAGTCCTTGTTTTCCTCCTCTCTTTCTCTGCTTTCTTGCACTCCAAGTGCTCGCTCAATTGCTTGTAAAGCTTCCCTCTTCGCGAGACGTCGGGACTTGTCCGCCGCTCGTTCCAACAACTAATCAACTTCTCTTTTTACAGGTCCTACGGGACCTGACGAGGTTGCGATTCGGTGACCCTTTGCGGACGCGTATGTCGCAAGGGCGCCTCAAGACTTAGGCAATCCAAGCTAAGTCCGACCGAAGTGGGCGCAAAGGCGATTCTTGACTTAGGCAACTTCAGCTAAGTCGGTGGCTTGCGGCAAGGGTGTTTGTTCCAAAAGTATTATACTGATTAACATTTGCTATATGATGAAGCAACATGATTTTTGATGTAATAGCACTAGGGAGAAAATGTAAAATAATGCATGACCCAACATATATATGTATGTGGACCTCATATGTTACTGCATCTTTTAATATATGGTTGCACATGTGACCATATTTACATGTCCATGGAGACCACACAAGCAGTCACCTAGACATTTCCAGCCACATATGCAATCAGACTGCAAACTGAGGCCACCTACGCCCTATGATATCTGATCACAAGGCTTGTTATGCATATGTGGTTACCTAAGATTCATTTTACCTAAGATTCATTGATCGTGCTGGTTTATGTCTTTGTTCTTTGGTAACATCAACTGATAAAACCAAAACCTTTTTAGCTTAATTGAGTTTAAGATCGGGAAGCTGGGCGAGTCTTACAATCAGCAAGCTATATTTTGGTGAAATTTGGCTTGCTAAATTTTCAGCCAGACATGAGCTTGCTCAAGCACACGCCTTCTATTTTCTCTTTGTGGATTATTCTTGCTGCAGCCTTTCTGGGATACCTAATCATTGTGCGCATATATTCATCCAAGTGTATGCAGCATGCTGATGCTGATGTTGTAGTCTTTTGGGTGTTTGAAATATAGATATGTTATGTTGGCATTTAGGCATTTTTCTTGATCTCTTGCTACTTAGCTTTAACTATTGGTGAAGTTGACAGCTCCTAGTTAAGGGTGGCTAGTTTCTTATAAGCCACTCCAAAGTGAGGGAATGACTTAATTAGTATTTAATCTTCTCCTCTCTTTTTATTCAGTTAAGGCCAAGAAGATCTTCTAAGAGAAAAGAAAACCACAAATGCATGACTCTTCACCATCTTTATAGATTGGCCTGAACTTGGGCAAGTTGTGTCATTGCCCATCTATGCTTGGCATTTTAGCGAAGTGTTGCACAAGATAGCATGGAGAAAACTGGCACATATTGCATTTGATCTTATTGTGTTGTTTTAAACCTTGATTATACAACCATGTCTGACTCATCTACTGTATCAGAGGCAATAGAACAACATAAGCCAAGTGAAGTGCTTTAAAAAGATTATGATGTATATTTACCTTAAATTGTGGCCGGTGATGTATCACAGAAGACTTTCACATCTGTCTTCTCTTGGTTTATCTCGTGGAACACTTTGGCTGATTGAAAATATGAAGAAAACAGCGTATCCAGAAGGTTCTCAATGTCTAAACCTTGGTTTCCATTCTTTGTAATTGTGTGTCACTGATAAACATGTTCCTTTGAATTAAGGATAAAATGGCTGAGAAGTTTAAAGTAGACATCACATGAAATTTTATGCATACAGCATCCAGACATGGAGGTTGAAGTTCCTTCATATCCTATAAAAAACACTTGCGATGCATTTTTTGCCCCTTTAGGCCAATTGACTAAGATATCAAAATGTTGTGGTTTTGCTGCTCTCTTGGACCAGGTAACTTATGAAAAATTTGCTTGGCCTTATTGGGAAGTTGTTTTTCGATAAATACACCAATCTTAGACTTGACTGCCATTTTAGATCCTTGTATATGTTGTGTGCATTTTAAATTTTTCTTGCAATATTACTGAAAGACTATTTTTATACTCTTAGTATCCCCCGATCATATTGTTAATTTATGGTTTACATGTCTGATGATAAACTTGCGGAAAGATTATATCTTGAGCAGATTGCTGGATTTTGCTGTCTTAGTTTCACATTTACCATGAATTATCATAGAAAGAAGTAAAATATAATGGAAAAGAAAGTATCAGTTGCTTTGTAGAAATCTCAACTCAATACTTAATACAGTGTGCTTCTTGTCATCCAGAGAAAGTCTTGTAATGCATTGTGGTGCCTCCTTTGCTATAGTATGCTCATCACACGTTTAGGTGGATGGTCTGGCAGATAGCACTTGACCAAGGACTGTGTCGTACTGATATCCTGTTGGACATGAGACATTCACAAGTTCAAAGAGACCATGCTGTTCTGTTGCACATTGTAATTTTTCATGTAGAACTTGTTCTTGTATTTCTTTTACCTACATGCCATCAATGTTCAATGACTCATATTGTGATGACTACTGCCCCCTGCCCCACTGTTCAAACAAGTTGTTCCTTTTGTTTTGTTAAGTTACGACTGACGCTGTCAATATTGATGTGAAGTACCTGTAGGCTACTTAATGCTTTGGCTTGCAAGGTACCCCAGATCTGACACATACATGTTTAGTCAATTACTCCATGTGACCATGAACTTAGATTTCATTATTGACTTCTTAAGTCATCTTGATATTTTTAATGTACTGCCCGATCTGGATGCTCATGCAAACTGTATCCACCTGTTTAGTGCTCAGGCTCTGAAAACATATCAGCTTAGATCTCTTTATTATTTGTTGTCATTTTTAAGCACCACTATCTCTGCAAATATGTATATTTCATGCTACAAAATGAAACTTATGCAGTCTTGAGTTGATGGTTATTTTATGTTCACTGTAACTTTAAATGCAAAATGGCCTTTATACCTGCAAAATTTTCACACATTTTTCATGATTTAAAGTGACTGGAATTTTGTCAAGAAGCCCAAAAGGTTGTATCTGGAAACCCCACCATAACACTTGAGTTGGGAATGGAGGATTCAACTTTGATCCCTATGTAAGCTGAAGTATTTTTATGCTGATCATCAAATTTATCTATCAAATGGTGAAGGGAGAGCCTCTTATATTATTATTTAAATTCTTCAACTCTATGGTTGCTCTTTGCCAACAATTTACTAGATTTCTGTGTGTCCATATCTACTTCAAAGAGCAGTTGATTGGATTCCATGCAGCCTCTTTTTCATGCTTTCTCTACATATCTGTTTATGAATCTATCTTTTATGTGCGTTGTGCACATGTATGAGCTAATCATGGTTTTATGAATATCTAATCTACATGATGCTATCTACATGGTGATTGAAATGGATGTCTTGCTTAATACTTCAAGACCAAGGATTATGCAATCATTTAAGAAAATCTTTGGAATTATTATTATTTTGTTGGTTTCCTCAAATTTTGAAACTTGCCTAAAGCTAGACAATTTGCTTCCCGAGACAATTGTTACTAGTGTTGATTGTCAACTTGTCATGCTTAATGCCCATGCCTAATCATAGAATTGACTAGAATAGAATCATTGTTCTATTTGGGTAAAGCACAAGAAAAGGAAATAAAGAAGCTAATCTACAATTTCTTTTATACACTTTCAGGGTGGAGTACATGGATCTACAATTTCCCATCTTAGAGGTGTTGGCTAGAACTCTTGTCCATGGTGCCAGCTTCATTATTACTTCCTGTTTTGTGCAGTCCACATTAACCCTTTTGTGAACCACTGCCACTCCTCTTTTCAGGGAAATAAGAAGAGCTAAAAGTGTACTTCCTTGAGCTGCAGCATACTTCTCTTGCACACAACAACAATATCATCAGGCAGGGTTGAAGATATCTGGACTGCAACAAGACTGCATCATTCATACTCCCCAGAGGAAGACGCAGAAACGTGGGTAGAAGAACCTGATTAGTTGTGCAGTGGATTTGGACCCTGAGGCACCAGTCTCTTGGAAACTCCATAAACCGAGCTGAACTCCTCCTCCTCCTCATCATGCTCTGCAGACGGAGATATCCTGGGGAAGTAACCCATGGATGATGGTGTAGGGTACTCATTCTTCCATCTCTCCGCCTCTCTCATGGCTGTTCTTGCATGGCCGAGACTGGTGAGCTGCCCAGCAACCAGCAGTAGCAGTAGAAACAAGATCATGCGTCGCAGAGGGAAGTTGTGCAACCTCATGGCCGCAGGATGGGGAAGAGAGTCGGAGAGCAGAGCAGGTTGAAGAGGAGGGAGAGAGGGAAGCAGAGCGAGGTTGAATTATAGCCAAGCAGGAACAGGGGCAGGTGGAGAAGTCTATTAATATGGGGCCCAACTCCATCGCTGAGGAAAACACTGTCAAAGCTCGGACCAATTGACCAAACCATCCCTGTGACCGTCTTTAGCAGCCCCCTTCGTCTGTGCATCGGATCACAAGATGTCAACACGGATCCGAGAAGGCTACTTGTGGCATTCTCGGATGGATTCAAGGGTGTTGACTGTGTAAGAGGGCGTGGAGATGCTCTGTCTTCCATTTGGCATCATTTTGTCATGAAGTGATTACAATAGAGTTAATCAGTACCAAATGATTGCCTTGTCCATCCACTTAGTCTTTTTTCGGTTATATCATTCAATGTGCTTTGGATTAAGTATGATGAGCCTGCAAGTAAGTCTATCACTGTGTCTGCGTGTGCGATGTCTTTGACCTGGTTTCCAGAGAGAGAGAGAGAGAGAGAGAGATGGATCGCTGGGGCAATGTGACTTCTAAACGTGTTGCCGCAAATAACCTAAGTTGGGAGTGGACCGATGCAAGAGGCCAACGTAAGCTCCTAATTATAATTAGGTGGCAGTACACTACAAAACTGTACCTATGCAACCTAAAAAATGTGAATCAGGTTCATTATATTTGACTTCATGTGTCCTCTCTCTCTCTCTCTCTCCTCTTTGACTTGTTTGCTCTGCATCATGCGCGAGGGATTTCCTCCTCGTTTTACTCGGAATGCTGGGATAAGCCATTCTTTCCTCGAGCTCAGCTTGGTACAGTTACTTCTTGATGGGAGTATATTTGGTTCCTCTCTACTGCATTTAATCCGTTTAAGGTAATTCTAGTCTTTCTCTCTCTTTTAGAAAAAAAATATGTTTATTACATTTAATCCTTTTTAGGTAACCTCTAAATAAACATAAAGATAAGATTGTGTATATTGTCTTTTCCTCGATTCTTATGTTTGTGAGAGTTTACAAACTAAGTTTGATTCGGAGTAAAAATTATGGTATCGAAACAATAATCGTTTATACATTGAAATGTACCATGCGTCCCATTTAGTCTATAGATCAATAGAAATATGAACAAAATAGTGTTTCTGGCTCAACAATGACATGTGGGAGATATTGATGTTTTGCGTGTGGCCCAACGATGACATCGACAAATTAGGAGGGAGAAACTTAGTCTCGCTTCATGAGTTATCGCTAACACTATAGAGATTAGAATATGGCATGAAACATGAAGACCTTATCCTTGAGTCTACAGTAGTTCTCTTCAATTTAAAGGTGTATTCCAATCAATGCGAGCATTTGCAGCTGTTGGCACCCGTGAATTAACGGTGGATCGATGAGGTCCAGAGCATATGAGGACCCAACGGGCGTGGTGGCGAGTTAATGGCCTTCGTATTTTGTGGGCATCGATTTGAATTCGAAGCCTTTCCCACGGTGTAATGGACGTTCACAAATTACAGGCCAGGAGGTTAATGCCCATAAATGGGGCTTTGAAGGTGAGAGTTATGTAAGAGCTGGCCGATTAGTTGTCGGTGGCAGTATGCGAGAGTTGATGCATTAAACATCACACGCTTTGAGGTGTCGTGTGTAAATGGTATTAAAATGGTATGTGTAGTGAGTGACGTATGTGTAGCATTGAACATTACACGCTTTCCGGGCCATCATCATCATCATCATCATCATCATCATCGTGACTTCATTATAGTAGTTGATAGGTTTCTATCATTCGATGGAAGTTTCTATGATGCAGGAAATTAAATCCTTACTCCGTCGCTTACGGACAACTCAACCATCGTTCCATGTGGAGATCGATAGCAGGTGAGTCTTCTTCCTCTCTTTTGGATCATACACGATCCAAATTCCTTGTTCGTCTCTTATTCCAATTAGAGCTCTTCCTCTCTTTTGAATCATACATTTGATGATCCAAATTCCTTGTTTGTCTCTGATTCCAAGTTCAGGCAAAAATACCTCACCATGTCAGTAAAATTCAAACAAAAAATATTAAAAAAATTTGATTATAAAAGATAAACCACGATATGATTATCGATTCTAACCTCTCTCTTTCAGCTACCTAACTCCCATGTATGCAAGAGTCACATCAGAAACCCTATTTGACATCGATGTTCCACCCGACATCGATTGATGTCGAAGCATGTCAAGTTTCCTTGCACAATTAATCGAAGCACATCAAGTTTCACAGCACAATTAATCGAAGAACATCAAGTTTCATAGCACAATTAATCGAAGTACGTCAAGTTTCCTAACACAAGCACCAGTCTCGTAAAGCAAGTCAGATGCAAACCGAATTGGGCTAGTCAATTACCCCAAGTTTGCCACCACCATCATTCCTGAGTAGGTAGTGACCAAATCAGAACCATGGGTGAGTATCCCCAATTTTTTACATCAGGCAAGTTCTTATTCCACCAATCTCTATCTGCTAATAGCTGACATAAGGTGCAGATATAATCAAATTAATACAACACAAAGTCTATTATATATATATATATATATATATATATATATATATATATACTGTTATTATTCTCTGGTACTTCACCTTTACCGACACAGGTTATGTATCATGGCCCGCTTTCCTCACCTTCTGCTGATGAACTGTTCTCCTTTACTTCAGCTCTCCTTCCTGTGTCATCACCTTTACCGGCGTCAAGGTCTGCTGTAATAACATCCTCCTTCGTCTGTGCACCATGATCAGCTTGAATGCCTGCATCCTCGGTGGTCTGAGAAGTCTGTTCTGTTGTGCCAGAGGCACCAGCATCGGATCCTTCGGTCACCGGCACAGTCTTAACTGTACCCACCTTCACGTATTTGCTCATGAACTTGTACTCCCAGTCCTGCAATGCATCGAGCTCAAAGGGACCGAGCTCAGAAATATCACCAGTCAAGTCCTTTGGTTCGAAGGACATCTTTGCTAGTGCTCTGCTTGCGTCTTTACCAGCAAAGAGTGCATATGGCCCGCCTGGTCCGTAAAACATCCTGAAGAAGATATTGAGTGCGAGTGAGTATAAGGATTGATGATGCTATTGATGAGTAACAAGTAATAACAGCATATATAGGTTAATTTCATACAGATGAGCTATGCCTTATTCATGTTAGTATAAATAAAATGTAAAACATATAGAGTCAGATTATGTTAGGGCTTAAAGATGCATCATTGAACTTCAATGATTATTTATTTAACCAAGTTGCATTCCAAAGGCAGGCAAACATTAGACCCACTGATGAATTAGAATGGTGACATAGCTGTCTTACAGTTATAATGTCCAATGTCCATACAACCTCTAATGCTAAATTGAAGGTGAAAAAAGCATTCTTGGCATGTTCTGAAGCTACTGTCAGCAAACACAATTTCTATAGATAAAATTTGATTATGGATGGGTTCAAATTCATTTCTAAAGTCCAACGAATAAATGGATTCTTTCACATAATGTATCCAAGAAGTCGTTGAGCAGATATCTAATGCTTAAAAATATCAGTATGTCTGGAATGACGGAGGGAGGTTAAAGGCAGAGGCAAAAGTGATATTGCAATTGGTATACATAGTTAGATCTAAATTCATGATCGGACCTGACTGTCTAAGGTAGAGAAAAAAAAAATCTCAAATCAGGTGCTCACTAGCTAGATGCCACAAACTGAGTAAAACAACCAATTGATAAGATTATATGCATACTGCCAACTGGTATGAAATAGTTAGATCTGAGTTCTTGATAGAATCTGGCTTTTATAACAACACCAGTGAAATCCATTGGCATACAACCCACCAATAGCAAATCATTATGAACTAGAAGAGACATGTATAAGCAGCAGACAAACTAGTTGTGAACGCTCAAAACAAGCAATGTTAACATGTGAAACTCCAACTAAATTTTTTTTAATGATAGTAGCAGGCCAAAAACATTTAGAAAGAAAAGAACAACTACCATAAAAAAATATTAGTGGCTTATGATATTGAAATTCTGATAACATCACCAGCAAAACTGCTAATTACAATTACAAATATCAACTGCATAACATATGTATATAGATGTAAAAACTCCATTATAAAGGTAATAAAGAAATGCAAATGATTCCATAAACTTCTACCAAGGATATCAAAATTACCAACTAGGAAGATGCACATCATCAAACAAGTATTATCACAACACTTCATGTCAAATAATTACTTATATTTTCAGGACTTCTTCTATGTAAGCTAGATTTCACTACAAGAAGTGAATATGCAACATCTGCAGGAAAAGGCCTAACACTTGTGGATATCACAGAATCTGCATAAACATCTATTCGTTTTATTAGATGCAATAATCAGACAGTATATCCTACAATAACACAATCTGAAGAGATTAATCTTTCCTATCGAGTAACCTAAGTTCATTGCAGAGTGATTTGCTTTTAATCAGAAGAAAAGGAAAAAGCATTCAAAGATATAACAAACAAAGAAGTATTTATTTTTTCCTCAATAATCAACTACTTGGTATTCTTTCTTAGGAAAGAAGAGATTATTTCTCTCAATGATCAGCTAATCGATACTCTTTCTCAGGACTCCTAATAGCAACATAATGAGTATAATAGCTCTGTTTTGTAATAAAAACAAGCAGCCTACAGAAAATGATAGGATGACTTTACGGAAAAGCGATTGCATAAACTAATTATCATAAAAAAATAAATTTAGGCGCTAACACAACACCGAAAAGACGATGAAAATAAGTAATTTTACTAAATTGAAGCTGAATGAAGTCTTAATTATCGGCCGCTAAGCAAACAAAGACGAGAAATTGATAGGATGGGCAAAAAGAACTCCGGAAATCGAAGCCTTTATCGCAGAAATTAGATGCGAACAAGTTAATTCTCTCGTCTCTAGAAACCCTAGTGGAACCAAACTGAAGGAAACATGAAACTTCAGACACCGTGAACACATGGATTAAGAGTTGGAAGGATAGATAGAGAGGGTAAGGTGGGATGGTGTAGAAGGACCTGCTCTGGGTGACGTCGTAGATCTGGCCCTTGATGGCCATGAGGAGCGGCTTATTGGGGTCGGAGCCGTCGTAGTCGCGGAGTTCCTCCTCGGTGATCTCCCCGAGCTGCACGGGCGGCGGGAGAGGCTCCACCCCTTCGAGCCCATCAGCGTCCCGCTTTCGCGGCGGCGGCGGCGGCTCGAAGAACCCCGCCACAGCGTAGTAGAAGGCTGCCGCCACCGCCAGCACCGTGAAGAAAGTTGTCACCGACAGACCCGTGTACGTCTCGATCGCCTCCTTCAGCGTCGCCCACATCTCCGCGACCGCCATCGTTCTCGCTGCACTCTCTCCTATCCGCTATTCTCCGCCGCAATGGAAACCGTCGTTTTATTACATCAAGGTGGGCCCTACGAAGGTTGAAACCGGTAATGCCGTGTGCGCAGTCCAGATGAGGAGCCGTCCAAAACGCCTCAGTTGATTACTCTGTTCCATCGGCCATGTTGGACCCCACATATTCTAGCAATCCAATGGTACCGCGTGGCGGTGAAGTCCTAAAAGCTGTCTGGACTCGAACAGGTGAGCCGCATTCCTACGGAGATTTTTTTTGCGAGAAGCAAACTCCACTCCGTCTCGAACGTGCTCTAGTGCTCTTAACCTCAGCCGTTCGCTCAACTAAGAGATAAACGTAATTGGAATTGTAAAATTTATTTTGTTGGCGGTTCTACCATGTGATCCGCAGCCTCAGCTTGTCGAAGGGAAGTAGGTGGGGAACGGGTTTGGCGAGTGGATCTGTTCTGTCCACGTGGTTCGCGCCCCCTTCGCAGTATGGCTTCCTTGTATCTAATAAACAATATTGATATGATCGGCTGATTTAAGCCATCTTAAAGTTCATTGACATCTCCATGAACTCCTACGCTTCCGTGCAACATCACCATCTTCAACTGCTTCCAAAACTGAGGCAGCCGGCCGGCCGCTAGCGGCAGCACCGTGGTTGAGTATATCTGCCGGCTTAACAAGATAGATATGATCTCCTCCATCACCTGTCACCGCCGCAGATAGAGAGAAGCAACAGCCATCACCTATGAACAAAGACCTGTCCCCCAAACTGTTCACCTACACCCACGCCCTCTGCACCAGATCGGCTCTCGAGACGTCCACCTGCGATGCAGGCAATCCGAGGACGACCAGCAGCAGCTCTCCCCGTGACTCCACGAGGAAATGGTCAATGTCCATGAGAAGTTCGCCGTGATAATCCGGCCGCAGGCTGGCATCCATGCGCAGCCGTCATAGCGGGGGTGTTATGCCCGCGTCGATCTCCGCCACCTTTGTATTGTGGAGGAAGTAGAACTTGCCACCCACTGCCGTAACGCTGCTGGTCAAACTGTAATAATAATGACCTAGTGGGGGCGACCACTTCTCGTCTCCGGGCCGGCGAAAGAGGTACCTCTGTTCGCGGTGGGAGCCCTTGTCTGTGAAGGCGAGGACGGTGCAGCCGGGATCAGTCGGGGCCGCGGTGAGGGCGGCCTGATGCACGCTGAGGCGGTACGCGTCCACGGCGGAAGGTCGAAGCGGGACTCGGTGACGGGGTCGATGAGCTACACGAATCGGTCTGGGACACTACCTTCGATGTTAGCGTGATCGAATCAAGCCTAATCAGGTATAGTTAATTGGCCACGAGTCTTCTGTTCACATCGAACGTCAACGCTACTTGGCATGCGGAATCATGATTGCAAGGCAAACAATAAAAGAAAATGATGCTTGGTAAGTCGTTAATACATCAACAATATAAGAAAAATGTCCTCAACGGAAGACATTTGGATCAATGGAAGAGTTATAACAACTCCATAATATCTTGGTTTACCACGTCGTTATACGAGTAATCATGACCAAATAACTCGTATAATCATATTGAATCTCTAACTACAGCCTCTATTTTTATACTTACATCTATTATGATAGGGAGTATATCGTCAATTAATATTCGTCCGATACATGACTATCACATGATGTGTATAAGAGAAAGAGAAGATGAAGATTATACTTTACCTACTTATGTAGGCAAGGATATAAGATAAATGGTTATTCGTTGCCTTTATTATACCCCCAACCCTCTTTGGCTCATGTGGATAATAAACCAAGGGAATACTGTTGAAGATTATTAGAGGCTATCTCTATATATAATATTTTATCCTTTTACGACTAGGTATAAAAGTTCATCTTCAACACAATGAAAGAGGATCATTTTTTTTACCACTTATGTCTACACTCATATATCTCATATTATTAACTTAAGTGTCGGAGAGACTTGATTAGAAAATCTCTCCGGACCTCAGTCTGGTGGCACACATTGGGAGCTTGACGTTTCCACCTCGAATAACCCTATGCATATGGGTTTGGACCATGATGGGATGACTAAAATGTTAATAACTTAATCTCTTAACATTTTTAGTACTAGGAGGAGGGCACGATATTGTAGGAACGCTCACCTACCAATCCTTTTAATGAATGCTCGAGTGAGAAGGCTTTACCCCTAATTTACAGTAATTTCACTAAAAAGAGGTGCATCCACCTCAACGTAAATATTAGTACGATGCTAAACATCTATTTAATGACCTAGATCTCTTATCCCCATGGATACTCCCAAGCCACTCACTCATCCCCACTATGGTATTCTTAAATCTCACCCAATAAATACAAACACTAACGAGCATGATACATGTTATCGCTCCACTTTTGCCCTAGTTAGCCTAATAGGCGATATTATCAACTCAACTACTATCACTGACTCAAATGTTATGAGTATCCATTGAGGTTCCCCCACCTAATATAGTGTCGACATCCCAAGAGCACTCGAAACTTATTAAACCGTTGGTCGAGGGAAAATTTTAGTCCTCAATCGTGGAATTTAACGAACCACACCACTACTCTACCCTACCTAAATCTATGACCCAATCGACGAATTTGACAAAGGATTCCCTATGGAACCAATTATGATAGATAGATGGATATTTAGATGAAATATAATAAGAGTTCTAACAATTAAAAGGGGAAGATTAGTCAACCCTATCTCTGAGTCAATTGCTATTTATCCAAATAATTTAAGAGAAACTAATTCCAATAAACTTTTTACTTTTATTGTTGGAGGCATTCGATAATAGTACCAACCCGATTAAGCACATTGTAACTTTTCATGCTCAAATGCTAGCACTTTGGATACCCAGATGTATTATACCTTTCTGACCATGTTAAAAGGCGCAATATGAGAACAATATACTCGTTTGAAGCTGCTTCCATTAATATTTTTACCCAACTCATGACAAAATTAGAACTTCACTTCCTTAGGAATTTATGGTAAAGGCCATCAGTGACAATGCTTCTTCAACTCAAGCAAGGAGAGGAGGAAATATTTATAAACTTTATCATTAGGTTCACTAATGAAATCCAAGACGTGATAGATGCTCATTTGTCGTTCATAATATAAACTTTCATGATGAGACTCAAGCTATTTTATCTCTTTTGATTGAGTGATCATTGGCGACGATACTAAAGACACTTCAAAAAGCCAATCAATATATTACTATCGAAGTAATAATCTCAAATAAGCATAAGAAATCACACAAGAGACCGAAGTCGGAATGACCATAATCCACCCTAACCCCGAGGTCACCTCACTTAAAGAATAAATAAGCGATCTAAGTTACCTCACTTAAAGTCTAAGCTAACCCTTTTTAATATGACTAAAATTAAGTTTTTGATAAAAGAGAATGAGATTTTAAAAGATCCTCGATTTTTATAATTAAAAATAAATAAAATAAAAAATTACATATTAGGAACACTTAGGGCGATTCCGAAAGCACTGGATAATTTCACTCCGATCACAGAGGTCGTTGGAGAGATAGAGTGATACCATAATTGATGGATATATAGGAGGGGAAATAATTCTTCGGACAGTAAATATTGTATCGGAGTTATCAATGGAAACACGTTCGAGTGAGGGCGATCCGGATATGAGAGAGATTTTGAGAGCCGTAAGGGCAAAACCGGATCGGTCGGTTCACCCTAAAGTACGCATTAGCATACTATCAATGAGCCGGGGTAAGTTTGTAATTTCAACACTATAGAAAGATAAAAGTATTAAAGAAACTGATCCAATGAAGTCTAATCTGCTTCTCAAAGAGCTGAAGAAGAGCTCGCAATCCCGACAGGAAATGGAAGGGGCAATCCACACCACAACCTCCAAAATGTTGGGATGTTTCACGTATAGGCCGATCGACTGCATCTCCCCGGAATACATTCTTACTTCCCAATCCTTCCTATGGCAGGATTGCACTGGTGACGGGGGCCAACAAAGGGATTGGGCTTGAGATTTGCCGGCAGCTGTTGTGCAAAGGGATCAGGGTCATCTTAACAGCCAGAGATGAACAGAGGGGACTTGCGGCTGTCGCCGACCTTCAGGCTTCGGGTGCATCTGACTCTGATGTGCTTTTCCATCAGTTGGATGTGGCCGACTCTGCTAGTGTTGCTTCCTTGGCAGATTTCGTCCGTGACCAGTTTGGCAAGCTTGATGTACTGGTAAGCAGACATGGTAGTTTCCCTGGTCATAGCCCACACTGCGGTAATTGGCTAGATGGTTGCCTACTGTAGTTAGGAGCTGTTAGATCCATGCTCGCATCTTCCTGCAGATGCAGGACACCAACTGATGCCCTACCTTCGATGTACGATTAGGGTTACAATAAGTGCTTTACTTTCTTTATCTCGTTTTACAGTAATAAAATTATCATCAAGCTGCTGTGTATATCCATAGGACTCATTTGGATTCAATTCAGAGGGCAGATAACAAAAGAAAGGCTGAGAGTTAAGAATGAGCATAAAAGGCCCACCACAGCAATAAAAGAAGAAATATTCTGTATTGCAATCAATGTAAAGCAATTTCTATTACCAACTCACTCACCTCCCAACAATCAAATTTTGCTGGTGAGTATACATACATGGGGAAGAAAACATGTGGTTGCTTAGTTCTTTTTGGACTAATTATTTAGATTGGTGCCTCTTACTTTTACGGTTGGGTTAATGTTCTGTCAACAGCTTAACATGAGGAACCCAACGCCACCCAAAAAATAAAAAAACAGAAATCAATGACTATTTCTTGTCTTTTGATCTTCTGCAAGTCTATGTTTATACTGTTTTGCAATTTCCTTCACGGATCAATGTTGTCTCTGAGCCTTACTTCCTATTTCCTTAATCCAACAAGTCTGTCTTGGAAGAGCGCAATGTAACATGTCTTACAGAATGTTTAAATGGAGTTTCATGAGTATCTTTTGTCTATAAATGATTCTGTATATTATTTTATTCAGGTGAACAATGCAGCGGTTAGTGGACTAGCATTATGTCCTGAGATTGTGAGTTCTTTCAAGCAAGTGGTAAGGCAAATTTTTTTCTTTAGGCACCTAAAACATGTAGAATGCCTTGAAACTTACTTTGACTTTTGCCCAAAAAATAACAATGATCATGTCATGAAAATGATCTAGAAATATAATAATTTTTTAAGGTTGTGTTTTATGTAAGGGGTAATCAACTTGTATAATGATGCAGCGAGGTCGTTTAACTTTAACAGACTATGCGAATTCAATAACAGAGACTTACGACATGGTTGAAGAATGCCTCACCATAAACTATTATGGAACAAAGACTGTAACTGAGGCACTCATTCCTCTACTTCGGTCATCGCAATCACCAAGGATAGTGAATCTTTCCTCGTTCTATGGCAGACTAAGGGTATGTCATCCATGAAATGTTTGTCACCCTCAAATAGCTGGCAGTGAAAACAGACATTGCTTTAATCCTTCGTTTACATATATCAGATGATATGGATTTATATTAACTGAGTTTTAAAGCTTCTCATTTTTTGTAATCGATAATCTTAATCCCTATCCTCCATCCTGTCCTATAAATGATAATATCTTAACCTCTTAGTTGTATTTGATAAATCATGTAAAATTTATGAACATCAAAGAATTTTTGCTTGAAAGCTATATGAGAAACAAGAGCAAATTATCATATGACAGATTTTGAACTCATTTATATTGACCAATACTTCTAAAGATATTGACTGAAAAGCATGTTCTGACAATATATATTTAGATTGTCATCTAATTTTCATTTCCTCTGGTAGTTAGTCACATGTAGATAGATCACCATCTGCTTTAGCTAAAGTTCATGTCCCAAATTTGATTCTGAAATGAGAGACTGTAGTGTTCAGTAGTTTCTTTTTGCTATGCTGCTCAACTCTGCTCTTTATGATGTCACAATTGGAGCCTTTTCTTATCCATAAAATCATACAATAGTACAGTTTCAGAGACTAAGATAATTTATCTCAAATACTCGTACACAAAACAAATGAAAATTTTGATGGACAGACGGTGAACAGTTGGAAAGAATCAATTGATCCTAGGTTCCTCTTTAGTCCGTGCATCTCTGGCTTTTAATTGAAGCCAGTTCCTGTGACTGTAAGGCACTTCTGGTAACTTTTTATGTTCATGATATACAATACTCATTGTTTTTCTTTAATGCTGTTGTTTCAGTATATCCCTGGTGATAGAATCAAAGAAGAGATGAGAAATGTTGATGTTCTATCAGAAGATAGATTAAATGAACTGTTGCAGTCCTTCCTAAATGATTTCAAGGAAAGAAAGCTGGAAGAAAATGGCTGGCCAACCAGCATATGTGCATACAAGGTCTCTAAAGTTGCAGTGAGTGCTTACACAAGAATCCTTGCTAAGAAGAACCCCAACATTTGTATCAACTGTGTGCATCCTGGACTTGTCAAAACGGACATGAACTGGAACACTGGGGAACTGCCTGTGGAAGAAGGTGCTCAAGGACCTGTGTTCGTAGCTTTGCTTCCTGATGGTAGTCCATCCGGGCAATTCTATGATATGAAAGAAGTGTCATCATTTGAGTAAAATTTGTAAGTAAAAAAAAATTAATTATATCATTGTTATGTAAAAAAATTGATGTCAAAAATTAAAATCAAATAATAATGTATCAAGAAGAGAATTATGTATTTTTTGATGTTATTCAAAAAGTCTTTATCTGGTATGAGAATATGCTATGTAATCTAATCAATAGATAGTAATAATATAGATCTATGAATTATACTTCTTCTTTTTTTCCTATAGAATCACTATAAGTAATGGAATAAGGATTAACAAAGATTGAGAATAGATCTCCTATATATAATTGGAGATTTTATCTATTTGTATGTGAGGGTGATCAACAAAGTTTTTTTCCTAATGGGTTAAAAAAAAAAATCTGATCATAAAAAAATACATGCTTTTATATGCATCAACAAAGTTTTCTTCCTAATGGGTCCCAACAAAAAGAAAAAGATCATAAAAAGGGGGTTCATTGTATCAAACTCAATTATGCTCTACAAATTTAGTTTATTTGATGAGCACCACCAAATTGGTTAACCTAATGAGTCAATTTAATCGATGATCAAATAGGTGGAGTTGGGTAGATTGCCAAAATCTACAGGAGGAATCTCTATAGGTGGAGATGCCGTGGACGATAAAGAAAAATATGCGATGCATGTAACGTAAACATATAACTATTTTGTGATTGGTGTAAAGATACAAACAACAATAATTCATTGCTACTGTTGCATTGTTCCATCATGTGTCATGTTCTTGTTTGAATGTCAACTTTAACGTCAACTAACCCACTCACAGTACTCTCTCTCTCTAAATTTATGAGCTACATTGTGTCATCCATGTAAATGGACAAGAAAGACATGACAGAAGCCAGTAACGGGGGATGGATTGGATTGCTATTGGATAAGCTAAATTAATATTTCTCACACCGACTTCGTTAGCTACATTGTCAAATGCTTGTAAATGGACAAGAGAATAAAGTCAGAAACCACTTAACTTTTCTTTTTCTACATTCATGCAACTAATTAACATCGCCCTTCAATCTTGGTGAAGCCCATAGTGCACCTCCATCTCATCTATGAGCTAGATATTGGGCATCAATGTTGTCTACCTTCTTTCTTTCAACTCAGCAAGTAAAACCTAAGCTCCTCATGCTCTCACAAAAGCCACAGTGGATCTGTGCAAGTTGCTCAAAGCTGGTTTTCAGCTACCCATCTTTTGAGACAGCAAGGAGGAGGAGGAGGAAGAGGTAGCAGCTGAAGTTTCTTCTTCAGCACACTATTCTCCAAGCATATGGTGTTTGGATTCTTGGGTTCAGTCTACATCACTGATCCTAGAACATCCCTGAATTATTGGATTTATATTTAAGAGAAAAAAAGAAAGGGAAAAGACGAGGCATGGTCAACCGTGCCTTGCAGTCGCTGTCGGCCGCTGCGTTGCAGGGGTCGAGCCGGGCGACGTCTCTTGTCGAGGCATTGCATCCGACTCCCCTCACTCCTTCCCTTGCAGTCGCTGTCGGCCGCTGCGTTACAGGGGTCGAGCCGGGCGACGTCTCTTGTCGAGGCATTGCATCCGACTCCCCTCACTCCTTCCCTGCTCGAGAGGAGAAGGGACCGCCTCTCATTCTCCGGGCAACAACTGAGTCCTCTCGCTTGGAGGGACAGCAAAGGAAGAAGAACCAGCACGGTCTGAGACATCCACTGTCAAGGATTCTCTGGTTCGAAGACGTTGACATCTACAGAGAAATCACTGTAGACTCTAATGGTCAGGCTACCGAAGCTCTTCGCTCTTAGCGTCATGTCTTACGCCATAAGTGAATTTTTCTGCCCCTGGGTACGACTTTAATTTCAACGGTGACAAGTCAACGATCGGAGATAATGATCAAGGAAGTCTCCTGTTTCTCCTCGGAGAGCTTGCATCCCTGACAAGAAATGGAAGGGGCAACTCACAAGCCAACCTCCCAAAGGATCCGATCTTTCAGGTGTGATCCCCTCGACTGCAACTCCCTCGAATGCCTCATCCTAATCTTACATCCTCATCCCTGCAGCGGCAGGATCGTACTGGTGACAGGGGCCAACAAAGGAATTGGGCTTGAGACATGCCGGCAGCTGTTGTCCAAAGGCGCGACGGTCATCTTAACAGCCAGAGACGAGCAGAGGGGTCTTGCGGCTGTCAGAAACCTTCAGGCCTCGGGTGCATCCGACGTGCTGTTCCATCAGTTGGATGTGACTGACTCCGCTAGCGTTTCTTCCTTGGCAGGTTTCATCCATGACCAGTTTGGGAAACTCGATGTACTGGTAAGCAGCATAATGGTTTACCTAACCATAGTCAACACTGCAGTAATTGGCTCTCTAACATGCATCAAATTCCAGTTACAGTTGTGGTAAAGGATAGATGGTTGTCTACTGTAGTTTGAGTCGTTAGATCCATGCTCACATCATGAAACAGGAGGACATCAACTGATACACTATCTTTGATGCACTGTTTGGGTTAGATTAAATGTTGTAGTTTGTTTGTCTCAATCTTAGGTGGTTGAATTGTCATCAAACTTCTTTATGCATCCAGAGGAGTCATTTGGATTCAATTCAGAGAGAGAACAAAAGGCTGAGTTAAAAATGAACCTAAAGTTCACAACAGCAGCAGAAGAAAAATTCTAGTGTCCAACATATTAAAATCAAGATGTGGATTACAGACAACATGCAAACCAATGAAAGCAAATTCTAATATCAATTCAGACACCTCCCAGCATCCACTCTCTAGTGGACGTGAGATTTCCATCAGATCAATTTGGTTACTTCATCTCCGAATAACCTTTAGGAGGTGCAACATATATCACCTGGTTCTCTGCATCTCTTCTGCTTTGGATTATTTTTTATCCACCATTGTTCTTGCTGTTTTCCACTTAAAACAGCATTTATTTCATAGGTTGTTGCCTCTTACTTTTACTGTCTTGCTTATGTGAACAGCTGAACATAAGGATATACCAAAAAGAAAATGGAAATCATAAAAGTAACTCGGCTTCACCGTCTTTTTCTTGTGTTCTGATGGTCTGCTATTATATGTTTAAACTCTTGCAGTTTCCTTCATCTATCTGTCTTCCCATCTCCTTCTATTATATGTTAAACTCTTGTAGTTTCCTTCACCTATCATTGCTGTATCTGAGGCTTACCTCCAATTGCCTTAATCTATGAAGTCTGTCTTGTAGTGAGTCATGAGCAGTGGAAGATTGCAGTGTACCATTGTCTTACAAAATGTTTTCAGTAGAGTTTCATGAGTATCTTTCATCTGTAAATTGTTTTCTCCAGGTGAACAATGCAGCAGTTCATGGAGTAGGATTAGATACTCAGATTTTGGGTTCCTCCGTGCGAGAGGTAAGCCAAATTAGTTTAATTAATCACCTAAAACCTATAGAATACCTTGAAACCTGTCTTGAATTTTGCCAAAAAAATAACAATAATCATGTTATGAAACTGATCTAGAAATATTTTGCCTCAAAACCCGTAACACCTACTTAATTGTATATTTTTCAAAATTTTCTCTATTGAGGAAATCATTTTGTAATTCTTTTTTCTACGGTGTCACTGTTTTTGGTGTTATATATGTTTGTCTTCTTAAGGTTGTATCTTATATATGTGGTAATCAACTTGTATGAATTGCTTGATGCAGCCACACAATTTAACAGAGTTGAGAAATTCAATAATAGAGACTTACGACTTGGCTGAAGAATGCCTCAACATAAACTATTACGGAATGAAGAGAGTGACCGAGGCACTCCTTCCTCTACTTCAGTCATCGCAATCACCAAGGATAGTGAATCTTTCCTCACTCTATGGAAAGCTAAGTGTATGTATGCCATCCATGAAATACTTGTCATCCTTAAATGGCTACAGTGAGTCAATATCATTAGTTCAGCTATTTAAAACAACAATTGTTTGTTTTTGATGCCTTGTGGAACTTCGTGAGTTGTCAACCAAGGACGATGAGACCACGGACTTAGATCTTGAAATCATATTTATATTGGACAAAACTTCCAAATGCATTTACTCCAAAGCCAAATACTTCCAAAGATATTACTGGAAAGCATATTCTGGGAAAATATAAAATCAGGTTATCATTTATTTTTTTATTTCCTCTGTTACCTAGTTGCATGTAAAGATGGATCATCATCTACTTTATAGTCCAAAGCTCATATGCCAAATTTGATTTCTAAAATGAGAGATTGTTATGTTCCATAGTTTCTCTTTGGTATGATGCCGGTCAACTTTGCTCTCTTTGATGCCTTATAAATGGTTGGTTTGGCAGGGATTTTAAAGTTCAAGCAAATTGAAGGCTTTTCTTATCCGGAAAATCATACAATTGTATAGTTCCAGAAACTAATATAATTTATATCAAATTCTCAAATACACAAGACAAATGAAAATTTTGACGGACAGACAATGGAGAGTTCGAAATAATTAATTGAGTCCGAGTCCCTCTGTAGTCTGAACCTCTCTGGCTTCTAATTGAAGCTTGTTCTGTGACTACAAGACACCTTTGTCTATTCATAAATTTGCAATCTAATAAATTTCCTCCATTCTGAGCTTCTGCAAAAGTAGAATATTTTTTTCTGCTATTCTCATTCTCTTCTTTAATGCTGCTGTTTCAGTATATCCCTGACGGTAAAATTAAAGAAGAGATGAGGAACATTGATGTTCTATCAGAAGATAGATTAGATGAGCTGTTGCAGTCCTTTTTAAATGATTTTAAGGGAGGGAAGCTGGAAGAAAACGGCTGGCCGACCAGAGTATCTGCATACGTGGTTTCTAAAGTTGCCGTGAGTGCTTACACAAGGTTCCTTGCTAAGAAGTACCCCAAGTTTTGTATCAATTGTGTGAACCCTGGATTTGTCAAAACAGACATGAACTATAACTTTGGAGAACTGCCTGTTGAAGTAGGTGCTCAAGGACCTGTGTTTCTGGCCATGCTTCCTGATGGCAGCCCATCAGGACATTTCTATGATCTGGAAGAAATGTCATCATTTGAGTAAATTTATAATCTGAAATGTGGAAACCAGCTTTGTTTTATGTGGTGTAATTTTCTTTTGTTTCTAGTCTACCACTGATGTATAAGTTTGGTGATCCTTAGACCTTCATGACATACTTGCTGAAAGTTCTTGATATGGTTATAATCTGTTTTTCGCACATTCATCTTTTATCGGCATACATAACATCAAAATGCTTCCAAGGAAATTTTTTATGACAGCGTATAATTTCTTATCCAAATGCTGGTGAACCCTTTTATTGACATAGACAAGCACAATTGAGGGGGGAAAAAAGAGAAATCCAAGTTGCAGCACAACCTAGAACTGAATTCTTCTAGTTTCAACCCACTTGCAATTCATCAAGCAACCAAACCATCTGAAATTTGACTGTCAGCTAGCACAGCTCAGAGCTTGAGTGTTTGGTATGGATACAGAGCTACAGCTATTCTTGTCTTTTTTTATGAATCTATCCATGTTACGCTCATCAATTGAGGGAAAAAATGGAAAATCCAACTTCACCTCCCACCTGGATACTGTTCTTGTATCCCACATTCAATTCATGAAGCTACCAAACTCTCTGAAACTTGACTGTCAGCTAGCAAAGCTCAGAACATGGGAGAGATATGGATACAAAGGTACATGTAACCTTGGCTGCTACTGTTGTTCCAACCAAAGCCAAGCTAGATCAAAACAACTCTCCAGATTTTCCCATTTCTCTTCTTTTATCAGCCCATCAGATATGAGAGGAGGCATCTGCAGCCCAAGACAGAATTGGTACTTCCCCATCTCACATGAATGATTCTTTTTGCAGGACCTGTTGGTCAGAAGAATGATAAGAAAAATTATTAGTTCTGCATGTTCTGAATCCAGTGCTACTTGTTTTTACAGGATTGCAGTGGTTACTGGAGCCAACAAGGGCATTGGATTGGAGGTATGCAGACAGTTGGCATTCAATGGAGTCAAAGTCATACTGACTGCCAGGGATGAGACAAAGGGAATGGAAGCTCTGGAGAAGATGAGAGACTCTGAGCTTTCTGATATCATCTTTCACCAGCTGGATGTGACTGATGCATCTAGCATTGCTTCCTTGACTGACTTCATAAGGACTCAGTTTGGAAAGCTCGACATTCTGGTAAGAAAACTCTCTCAAATATCAATCATGATAAGTTCATATTAACTGACCTCCAAAATTTCCAAGGAAGATTAAAAAAAATTTACAGAAGAAAGGATTGAAATCTTCCAATTATTTTGAGTAAAATTCATCTATGATCTTTTTAGCTACCAATGACATACCTCCAGAATTCATTTGAAGTGTCTAACAGCTTGCTTACATACCACAGGTGAATAATGCAGCAGTTGGAGGATTAACTGTGGACATGGATGCTTCAAAAGCATCAAAGCCCACAGATGATGAGGCATGTATGCAATAATATCAAACAATCTTGCTTATTGGTTGCAGTTATAATTAACCATTTGGGATTTGAAGATGAACTAAATGAAGTTTGCCTGTCTGCAGAACACCCAAGATACAGGTGATATACCAGATTGGCTGAAGCCACATGTGGTTCAATCCTTTGAGATGGCAGAAACTTGTTTACAGACTAACTACTATGGTGCTAAAGCTGTCACTAAAGCCTTCATCCCCCTTCTCCAATCATCTCTTTCAGGAAGGATCATCAACGTGTCATCCACCCTTGGGCAACTCAGGGTACCCTTTTAATAGCTTTGTTTTTATGGAGTCCCATAACAATTTCTCTTGTTCAGCAGCACTCAAATTGCTCTTCCCATTATTACTCTGTACAGGTAATTTCAAATGAAAGGCTCCAAGAGGAGCTATCAGATGTTGATTGCCTGACAGAAGAGAGACTTGATCGACTGTCAACTTTGTTTCTGAAGGATTTCAAGGATGATTTGCTGGGTTCCAATGGCTGGCCAACCATGGCATCTGCATATAAAGTCTCTAAAGTACTTATCAATGCTTACACTAGGATTCTTGCAAAGACTCACCCTGCTTTGTGCATTAACTGTGTGAATCCTGGTTTTGTCAAGACTGACTTGAACTGGAACAGCGGGATCTTGACAGTGGAGGAAGGAGCTAAAGGACCAGTGCTATTGGCCTTGGGGCATCATGACAGTGCCACTGGCTTTTTCTTTGACCAAACTGAAGCTTCATCCTTCTGAAACATGTAAGCTTCATCTTTGATGAAGCTATGGTGGCAGTACCTTAAGGCGGATGGATGGATCTTTAGGAGCTCATGCAAATCTTGATTGCAACGCAACCCCCAACACCAGTGCGTGTAGGAGTATGGGAGCTTCCACTATGTTATGCCTGTCTTTTCCAAGAGTTAATAGATAAAAAGTGGGAAAACTCGAGAATAATTTTTGTCAATGATAATGCTGGATATGATTATGTATTGGATTAAAAGAGTTTTATTTTCCACCTATATGAATCCGAGTCCGCGAGTTCAAACGGCCGCCCTCTCCGACCGATCCCGGCTGCGCCGTCTTGGCGTTGAAAGAGCAGAAATTCTTTGGCCACGGGAGCGGTCTTCTTCTGCCGGATCGGAGATACGGAGTGAATGCTTCTTGAATACGACTTCGTTGCGGCCTCCAACATCTTGGTGATCGACGGTAAGTTCTACTTCGCCTACTCCGAATGGTTGGTAGAGATCGACTTCGACCGCATTCGGACTCTGCTCACATTGCTGCCCTTGGAAGATAGCGTGGTTCTTGGCCTCGCTTTTTTGACTTCGGTGGCAATTTCCCAGTGGAATCAGGGGGAGAGATTTTGCTGGCCATTCTCGAGTCTTGGTCGCAGCATCTCGACTTCTTCAGACCTGAGTCGGAGACGATGGCGTGGGCGAAGGCGAATAATTCTTCGGTGTGGGGTGCTGTTTCTCTCTGTCTGCATCTTCGTCGAGCAGTTGACAAGCAACATCATCGTAAAAGTCACTCGCGGCTGTCAGCAACATTATCGTTCGTCGTCATCATTAAAAACATAATTATTATGTCAAAATTATCATGTTGTATTTTTAATCAATAAAATCAAAAATTAAATATTTTACTTTTATAATTATAAAAATTTTAATATATTTTTTTTAAATATAGAGATTAAAATATTTAAAAAATTTAACTACAAATAATTAGCCCCACGATCGATTATGCCTGCTATTTGATATCTTAGTGCTGTGTGAGTTTTGTACGATATTTAATATTTGATATAATGTAAATTTATTTTTTTAAAAAATAAGTCATTTTATTTATTTTTATGCCATAAAAAGGATATAATTTATTCGAGTTGAAGACGTAAGGTTTGCGTTTTCCCACCTGCGACACACGTGTCAGGAAATTTCTGGTTCAACTTTAATACTCGAGGGCTTCGGCGTCATTTCGCCAATCATGGTGCCCTAAGAACAAAAGAAGACCTCTCGCAGGGAAAGAAATCGTTGCCTTCACTTCAATTTCTCCCAGGTTGTTCTCTTCTGCGAGATATCTATATATATAGAGAGCGAGAGGGAGAGAGAGATCGACCTTTTCGAGTAATCCCTCCAACTTTAGTGCTTCTTCCGCTGTAGCGCTGCGGGGATCCTCCCGACCAATCTGAGTCTGCCGAATCTTCCCCCTTCTCGCTTAGATTCATTTGGATTTTTGCAGATCGGTCAACCCTTGTATCCCAATTTGTTTTCTTTGTCCATCTTCATCGATCTCTCTTATTTTTTGCCGAGAGATTGCTTTACGATTTTGTTCCCACTCGTTGATCGTTTTGGGAAGTCGGAGATGAACCCTAGAGGTAGATTTCCCCCGCCGGGCATGGGCAATGGCCGAGGCGCTGGCGCGACTACGAACCCTGGTTTCTATGCGAGAAATCCTCAACAGCAGCAGCATCAGCAGCAGTATGTGCAGCGGAATCCGGTGAATGGCCAGCCGAACCGGCAATTCCAGCACCAGCATCAGCAGTGGTCGAGAAGGAATTGGGTAGGAGGTGACTCTGGTGCTGGCGAAGTGGTGAAATCGGTTCAATCTGAGGCGACCAACTCCAGGTAAAACCGGAAAGGAAGGATCTTTGAGTGAAATTGTGGGTGCTCTCTGTAATTTATCTTTTCCGATGTAGTTCTCTCTGTCTGTTTCTTATTGCATACTTGGAACTACTTGGAGAATCAATGAATTGCTTGGTGATTAGTTGTTTTCGTTAATAGGTGGCATTTGTTGGGACTCTAGCATCGTGTGTGATTATCAATTTTGTTGATCTCTTGCGTAGTTAATTTTCACTCTCCAATGCTGTGGAAAATGATAAAGTTTGCTTTCTGTTTGAGGCAAGCTTTAAGACATATGTATGTCATGTTTTGCTTTTTCTTTGGTGGTATCTTTGCAAATTCAGGATGTTCAAAATGAATTAAATTGATTGGCCCCAGCCCTGTTTGGTTGAGGGTTTTGGAAATATATAGAGTAATTGACTATTGAAAGTCAAAATCCTTAGTTGAGAGAGAGGTTGTTTCTTCTAAACCCCCACCCCCTTTTTATCTACCTTCCCTTGATGAAGGGATATTGACATCTGCAATTTAGAAAAGAAGACTCAACTTTTCTTTTCCTTCTCTCTTCTATGTTCCATAACTTATCTAGGTTTTTCTTCTTTTTATCTTCTATCTTAACTTTTTAAAAATGTTAAAATGATAAAAATGATGATATTGTTTGCCTGATTTAAAACAGTGTGTGTGTGTGTGTGTGTGTGTGTGTGTGTGGTTTGATGATGTCTTAACCAAGCAGTTCTCTTGGTGTGGTTTTTTTTTTTTAAAAATGCATGTGGTGGCCCAGCTTTTTTTGTTATAGAACTTTAGATAAGTCCTTGGCTTTGTTTTTACTTTTTGTTGTATGAATGCATTGGTCACATTTTCCTTAACAAAGCCAAGTTTAGCTCATAATGCTATTGCTGCATTTCCTCCACAATCAACTATACCAAAATAACCTTTCTTTTTTATAATTTGAATCATGAAAAGGAAGGACATGCATCTATGCCTGAATTCTGTTACTGGGGAAATTAAATGCTTGCCATTAACTAATGGAAACACATTGATGATGTGTTACATGTTGCATGGTTCTTAACCATTTAGAACTTAGCCATTGAAAAAGATCTATGTAGCTGTATCCAAATTGTTGGGACATTACTTCTTGATGTAGTTTGTAGGTCTTTTGAGAAAAAATAATGCTGGAGAACACCTTTCTCTATTCCATTAGTAAGTAAATTAATCCAGGAGCAGCAGAAGAAACATATTTACTGAATTAGAGTAGTGATTTTCTGGGTGGTCAGTGTGCAATTATCTAGACTAATATAGCTGCAAGGCAACCTCCTGGTTGGATAAAGACTTGGCCTGTGTTTAGTGTGTTACTGAGAGCAATGCAAAACTTTTCCTGATTATATGTAGAGGAATTTGGTGTCTTAGGATAATAGAATATTTGTTGAAATCTTCCAGATTCCAGCATGTTTCGTCTCTTGAAAATGAGGCGAAATAAATATGTACATACTGACTGTAGTTTCAGCTACTGCTTTGTCACATTTTTTTCATGTTAACTTTTAAATTTACATGAGAACACAAATATTCTTCATTACAAAATCAGTTAACACATATCAGTATTTTGTTCTTTTAATTAATTTTTATTTTGATGGTTTCAGCTTGCAAGATTGGAAGGCACAGTTGAAGATACCACCTGCTGACACACGCTACAAGACAGAGGTCAAATTCACGTTGATCTTTTCGTGAACTAGGATTAGGGAATAATACTGGATTTTAGGAGTTCCTTGTTTTTGAATGAATTATGTGTCTACCTAAGTGGTTCAACCAGTAGGCTTATGATTTGTGAAAGTGCTGCTTTTTTGTGAATTTTCCATGATGAATAAATATATTTAGTCAAGGATGTTGAATAATCACTTGTCTTGGTATATTATAACATGTAACTACATATTTTATCATAATAAACATGTACCAGAGTTTTTATCTACAACTGAAGAATAGTATGTTTTCTTGTATATATGTAATATGATCTATTTAGATTTTTCTATGGTCACATATCTTTGGTGCATTGTGTATTACTTTTTTTAATATTGCGTATCAGCACACTGTATTGCCTTATCCTCTACTTGCATCTATGCTTCATGATCACCAACTTCTTTTATAATGATCATGGGAACTATCTTGTTGTATGTTTTCACTCATTTTACATTGTTCTATTCTTAAAGATTCTACATAGTTCATTGTTGGTATAACAATGTAATGTTATTCATCTGTCAATGATGTTGAACATGTATGTGCAATAACTAGTTGGGTCTAGTATCTATTGGCTGTCAGCACTTTTTCATTTAATATCTGTAAAATGTTGGCTTGTTTTGCCAGGATGTGACTGCAACTAAAGGAAACGAATTTGAGGACTATTTTCTGAAGCGGGAACTTCTTATGGGAATTTATGAGAAGGGTTTTGAAAGGCCTTCACCTATTCAGGAAGAAAGCATTCCTATTGCACTCACTGGCAGTGACATTCTTGGCAGAGCTAAAAATGGGACTGGGAAAACAGCTGCATTTTGTATTCCTGCACTTGAAAAAATTGACCAAGATCGCAATGCTATTCAAGGTTTCTAATTGTACTCTTTTTGTTATTTGCAGAAGTTGTTCCTCCGTGTTGCAGAATTTATTTAAGTTTTATCCATTGTGCCAGACCCCATATTGCTGGGAGACTTGTCCACTGATCTGCCCTTTTCTTATTGTATTTGTTTATCTTGTTTTCTTTATTAGTTGCAAAGAATCTTTCTCTGTGTGCTATTAAGTATTATAATTTTGAATTTAATTTATATAGTCTTCGTTAGGATCATTTTTTCTAATGTTCCTCGTGCAGATCTGATGTGCATAATATCTAATTTGTCATACTTGATCTGCATTGCTAGTTTGTATTATGAATTCATGATCATATGTGCAACATATATATGTGAATTTTGTATTCTGACTAAAAATATCATGATCTCCTATTTTCTGTACCTAATGGTTGTCAAGTTCTTTTTGTTCAGTTGTCATAATGGTTCCAACAAGAGAGTTAGCGCTTCAGACATCACAAGTTTGTAAGGAACTTGGAAAACATTTGAAGATCCAGGTTATGGTTACTACTGGAGGAACCAGTTTGAAGGATGACATTATGCGTTTATATCAACCTGTCCACCTGCTTGTTGGAACACCTGGTCGAATACTTGACCTTGCAAAAAAAGGTGTTTGTGTCTTGAAGGATTGTTCAATGCTTATTATGGATGAGGTAATGTATTGAAACTTAATCTAACTCTTTTATTTTCAATGGGAATTTTTGTGTGGTCTTTAAAGGTACCAGCTCAGAATCCTATATTCTTAGCACATCCTTTTGCAAAAGGAGAAAATATAGTTTTTCATAGGATAATTTATTGTTCGTTGGCATATCTCTCACTAATCTGATTCTCATTAGATGGTTTGGGCTGCTTTTCCTTCTTTGTTTTTGTTTTTTGGATTTCATATAGTTTGAGAACCTGTCTTGTGCACTATTACTTTGGTTTAATCTGCTTGTGAAGGTTGTCTAACCGCATGGGAATGTGTGTTGCTATTAAATGATTTTTTTTTTCTTTCTGTTATGCATTGGAAAAAAAAAATTTTACCATCTAGTTTTATTGGGACATTGATCATTCATTTACAATACAAACTAAATGAAGCATTTCTAAGGCAAAAAATATTATTTTCTGATGTTTGATATAGTCATTTATTAAACAATGTTTGTGCTTTTAGAAGGTTGCAAGTTAAATTTCTTCAGCCTAATCTACTCATTTGTTTTGAAATTTACCAGTCATTTAAACCTACAGTTTAATGATTAACAATGCATGCTGGCTGCTGAGGAAAACATGTGGCCTTTATAGATTTTTTTGCTTCTTTGTGCTTTCTTTTCTAATGGCAACTAACATTTTCACATTCACAGGCTGACAAGCTACTGTCTCCTGAGTTTCAACCATCGATAGAGCAGCTTATTCAGTTTCTTCCTGCCAATCGGCAGATTTTAATGTTTTCAGCAACATTTCCTGTAACAGTGAAAGATTTTAAAGACAAATACCTTCCAAAACCCTATATTATCAATCTAATGGATGAACTGACACTGAAGGGAATAACACAGTACTATGCTTTTGTCGAGGAAAGACAGAAGGTCCACTGCCTCAATACCCTTTTCTCAAAGGTTTGCCCTCAACTGTAGTACTTTGTATTTGGAGTGTTTTTTCATAGTTCTGAGAACAATGTTTTTTTAAACAGCTTCAAATTAACCAGTCCATTATTTTCTGTAACTCTGTTAACCGGGTGGAGCTGTTAGCAAAGAAGATCACTGAGCTTGGTTATTCCTGCTTCTACATCCATGCTAAAATGCTGCAAGATCATAGGAATCGTGTTTTTCATGACTTCCGCAATGGAGCATGCAGGAATCTTGTTTGCACAGGTATGGTATTTGTTTTTTTAAGTCTAATTTTTTGTATGAGGTTAATCATGTAGATATCTAGTTATACTAATTGTTAGAATTATGCTGCCAGCTTTTTTTCTCATCCAAAAGAATGCAGTTCATGCACAAACAGTGACATGGTTTGTGACTTTTTTGCACCTAATTCGTAGTTCCTGTCTTGTCTCGTATGGTCATGTATGCCAATCAGTTGTGACCTTGATCCTAATTGTTATCCGGCATCCTGTGCTTAAACTGTCTATGCTCACAGTTTCTCCTCTGACCGAGCATATTTTACTTGTTTAATTTTATTTTGTTGTCAATTGACATTTTGTATAAGTGGTATAATAGTTGCTGAACTTCATTTTACTCGACATTGCGAATCATTGCACTGCAGCTGGTGTTGTCTAAGTCCGTGTTCCAATTTGTATTATGCTTATATGTAGCAAATTGTTTCTGTTGTCATTTTATGTGACATCTGCTATTGAAATGCTTTTCTCCTCGGTGTCATTTGGGCTTGTCCTTGCAGATCTATTTACAAGGGGAATTGATATTCAAGCTGTCAATGTTGTCATCAATTTCGATTTTCCAAAGAACTCTGAAACATATCTGCACAGGGTATGACCTTGATTCTCTAGTGTGTCAAGTTAAAATTCTTAATTTTGAATGTCAATTCAATTGGACATGTAAGCTATCATGAACTGGTCATCCAATAGTGTTTCTTCATCCAGTTCTGAGGAAGAATAAATCCAACTCTTAGAACCCAAGCTCTATTGAATTGTCGACATTGATGATTACCTAGAGTTTGCATGTACTTGCATGTCTCTAAATTAATTTGATCTCAGAATTGTTCATTTACTTGTTTGTTGCATGCTTTTGCTGTATAGAATTTTTTTCTGATTCGATCCTGAAGAAAAAAAGTCTATGTTTAAACCAATTTACCAAGAGTAACTAGTATTGTTTGACAATTTCAGGTTGGTCGTTCAGGCCGATTTGGTCACCTTGGTTTGGCCATCAATCTGATCACCTATGAGGATCGCTTTAATCTGTATGATCACTTATCAATCTTTTATATGCTAATATACTTTTAATTTGACCCTCATCTTCTTTTCTGAAATACAATAATTAATTGCCTTATGACAGGTATAGGATTGAGCAAGAACTTGGAGCAGAAATAAAACAGATTCCTCCGCAGATTGATCGGGCTAGATACTGCACGTGAACCACAACAAGTTATGTCTGGCCTTTCATGGTGAATAACTTGAGGAATACCTGTAAATACTGGCATGTCAAGTGCAGAAGTCTCTTATGCATTTGCTATTTCTAAATGGCCCCATTTATGATAGCATGAAATAGAAACAGCTCCTTCTGTCTGATTGCACATATACATTTTTGCCTATCTTTGCATTTCATGAATATTGAATGAGATGTCAATAATGATGGTGCATAGGTCACCCGGAGGCAGCTTGTAAGGGTCTGTCTTTTACTGGTTAAATAGCTTTACTGTTGACCAATAAGCATACTATAAACAAGTTGTAATGCCCAACTATCGGGTATTGGGTACTTGGGTCTTTTGTCGTTATTAAGTGATCACTGCTCAAACTAAGAATGAGCAAATCAATCTCTATAGTTCCATTGTTAGGTTACCTTCTGTTTGTCAGTTCTCACACCACTATCATAAATTTGTTACTTTGTCTGAAAGGTGCACCACTAATTATAATATTGCAAATATTAGGATGTATCTCTGATTGAGGATGAAATGAGAAAAAAAGATGTCTAAGTTGGTATGTGCATGTCCAAAGGATTGCAAGAATGGTGTAATCGGCATGTGCATTGAAGGCTATCCACCAACGTTGGTCCTTGTTAAGAAATAAAAAGTAATTTTGTATCTCCTATTACTCTTATTGATCATCGAGAATGTGAACTAATATATGCTCTGATTTTTTTGCTCTCTCTTGGTTTTTTCTTTTTCTTTATTTTTGCTAATTCTGAATTTTGGCATCTTGTTTTTTGTTCTCTGAGCAAGCTATGCATACTTGTGATGTAAACGTTTTGTTGAATTGCATGCACATATTGTCATTTGATACTAATTTTCCCTTTTCACTAAAAACATTTATTATTTTGTAACTGTGCCCTCTTGTCTAATTACCTGACATCAACCTTCTTTGTATATAGGGTTTATCATTACCTTGTTCATACCGTCATGGCAGCAGATGGCAGATGGCAGATATATCAAAATCAGCTTTTATTTTTAGACTATGCTGATACCTATTGGGTAACTTCAAATCATGATCATTATTGACTGTGTTGTCAAGTTGGGTATTAGATTCTCTTGACACGCAGGTCGAAGAAGGGTTTAAATTGTCTGTACTTTGGTTCTTTTGTCAACCAAGTACTGATAAGGAGATAATAGTCGCATCATGTTGTATGTACCAAATGCGCACAGTTGAAGTTTGCAAAGTAGGATTCTTGTCTCCAAATGTCTGCTTAAATGCCTAAATCTAACCACTGTTCTAAATTTGTAGGTTTATGCCATAAACAAGTTATCTGTGGCATGTTTGTGCTTATGGTTTTGTACTATCGACTTGTGGAGAATGTGTTGAATGTTCTCGTTTGCTGATAAACCAATTGTAGTAGATGAGATCAGTAACAAGGCCTGGAGCAAGGACCAGATGAGCTGCCCAAAATAAATGGTTTCAGCTGTTGCTTCAGGTCAGTACTTAAATATGTTGGTAATTTTCTCGTTGAGCAATAAAGAAAATTCTTTTGATAAGTGGTTCTTGAAATTTAGAATGAAAAATTGATTTGTGTACTTGGGTTGGGCATTTAAGTGTTGGTTATTAAGGGTCAACTCATTCGGATTTCATAAAAAAACATTCAGTGAGAACGGATGGTTGCTGGGATGGTTATTATCACAATCATTAGCCATAAATGATGTTTGTTTAATGTTATTTTTCAATATTAGGTTATATATTTCATGCATTAATAAAATTATTACATGAGACTTATCTTGGTTCCAAAATTGACGGTTTCAGGTATGTGAACTTAGTGGTTTCAGTTTCAATACGCTTGATGCTGCAATCAGTGATTTTGGTTTTTGATTTCGAATTAAATTTTGTTATTATTTAATTTTTAATTTTTAGTTTTTTTTTAATATTTAGAATCGTATCGGAATCATAGATTTTGATTTTGGTTTGGGTTTTCAGTTCTAGGATTCAATTCGATTTGAAACTGCAGAATTGTTGATCGATTTTTATATCAATTTTCATTCGGTTACGAATAGAATTGGGTAGGTTTAATCGTGATTCCGTTTGAATCACAACCGATCTCGGGGTTTCGATTTCGAGGTTTGAAAAATGGGAATCATTCGACGGTTTTATAATTTTAAATTATTTTTATATTTTTCTAAAAAATAATAAAAAAATTGATAGTTTGAATCGAAATCGCCCGAATCGGAGTTTCGGTGCTGATTTTAAAATCGTTTTTTTGTCGATTTGATTTTGACTTTTTATTTTGGAGAATATTAGAGCCATGGTCAGGCCTAAGATCGGGGTTAGGACCACTGTGGGATGCATGGTTGGTAACATCAAACAAATGCCCTAAATGCAATCATTTTGCCACGGCAAACACACTATAAAATACTTATCACAAACTTCAATAAATAGCTGATAAATATCGATCGATTCAAATAATTTTTTCTTGGGTCATTGTCACGGAAACTGACCTTTGTCTACGGGACGTCAAACCCTAGGAGCAAGTAAAGTAGCCCCTTCATTTCCTCCCTCGAAGTCCAACTCTGAAGAAGAAGCAAAGCCGGAGACTTTCTTCCCCACTGCCTCTCCTGTCCTTTCACGCATTCATGGCAGCACATGCCTTGGAAGGAGGCGGAAGAAAGCTCCGTTCAAAGTAGTCCCGATCCCAGTGCTGCTTTCCCTCGCCTCCGGTCCACCGTGTCACGGACACGCACAAACGGAACCATCTCCCTTCGCTTACTCGCAGTCGGCTGCAATGGCGAAAAGCCTCTCGCATTTAATTCACGACTCTCTCTCCTATATATCCATCTGGGTAATGGCCCTCCCCTCCTTGCGTTGCATTTACTCCCATCTATGCCAGGTTTTTCTTCCCATTTCTTTTCCTGTGTGTCTTTATGCTTGCGGATCTCATTAAATGCTGTGTGATAGAGAGAGATGATTTGAGGTTCTGGGGCTGCCTTGTTGCAGGTCAGATCCCGTCGCATTTATTGCTTCAAGATTCGCCCTCTCGGGTTATTAAAGAACCCTGAGATCGAGCGCTCTTGATCCTTCCTCCTTCCTGCTTGTTCTTCTTTGCTCGCTCGCTCGCTCGCTCCTTGCATTGTACTGAGCTGTCGTCATTTAAGAAGGGGGTTCGGGAGCCATAAGAGTGGGAATGGGACGATCTCCGTGCTGTGACAAGCAAGGGTTGAAGAAAGGGCCGTGGACGCCGGAGGAGGACAAGATCCTTGTCGACTTCATCCAGTCCCATGGCCATGGCAGCTGGCGCTCTCTTCCTAAGCTCGCAGGTTCCTCAGTTTTGCTCATTCTTCTTCTTCTCCACCTCCGCCTCCTCCTTTGCTTTCTTACGAAGATGGTAGTGTGTACGGTACATAACAGAAAGTAAATAGTTTTAATTTTAGTTATCATGAATTAATTCTCGCTATTTCATGTTTTCTTTGAAGAGAATTAATTGAGTTTAACAGTCCCAATTTAACACTGCCAAATAATCCATCTTTGTTACTGAATCTATGCAATCAAGTTTATCATGATATGATTAATGTAACATGAGGGCTAAAATAAGGTAAATCTTTTATCAATATGAAATATCATGAAGCATTAGCGTTGAAATGATACGTACGTCAATGGTCAACATTAAGCACAAGCACGGCGGAAGCATGCGTGCAGGTCTGCTTCGGTGCGGCAAGAGCTGCCGGCTACGGTGGACGAACTATCTCCGGCCAGACATCAAGCGCGGCCCCTTCACTCCGGAGGAAGACAAGTCCATCATCCAACTCCACGCCATCCTCGGCAACAAGTGAGTCCCACGATCTCTTCTTCGTATCATCCTTCGCTTGTCTTTAGACCCAGCACGCCTTCCTTGTCGTCGTCCCCGGCAAGCTTCGCGTCACAGTAAATGCAGCGTTCGTACTTCGGAGTCGTTGGGCGTCACGCTGTGATCGATGTCATGGTGGGACTCGACCGCGTGGACCTTGCGCTCTTTCTTTCGTCTCTCTTTTGGTTGTTTCATTGGCCTTGTTTTGTTCCGGTCGAATTTATTGCGGTCGTGTAGTAATATCTGCTGCAGTCCAATTGCTGTCCTTGTTCTTCGTCTCCTCGCTCGCTCTCTCTCTCTCTCTCTCTCTCTCTCCTTTGAAGAGAGCGTGTGATGTGTTGGATAAGCAGGTGGTCGGCGATAGCGGCGCAGCTGCCGGGGCGGACGGACAACGAAGTCAAGAACTACTGGAACACCCACCTCAAGAAGCGCCTTCTCGTCCACCAACACCACCACCACTACCACCAACGCCTGCACATGTCTTCATCCACCGCGACCGGTAGCCACATGGCGCAGTGGGAGAGCGCCCGACTGGAGGCTGAGGCGCGTCTCTCACGTGAGTCCTACCTCTTCTCCGGCTCTACCACCACTGCCGCCGCGGCTGCCTCATTCGCTGCTCCCGTTGCCACCGCCGTCTCAGAGCCCGACTCCGACGTCCCGCCTCGCGCGGCCGAGCCCGACTTCTTCCTCCGCATCTGGAACTCCGAGGTCGGTGCCGCCTTCCGACGCCGCTCTCTGGACTGCGCGTCGACGCGCAGCTCGGCACCGGCCAGGGAGGAGGCGGAGAGCAAGAGCTGCGTCACGGTGGGACACCCGGCGGCAGCGGCGGCGGGGATGGACGTGGACTCGATCGGGTCGAACGAGGTCGCGGAGGAGACGGAGGAGGAGGAGGCGTACCAGCTGTATCTTGACTTCGCGGGCGACGACCTGGGCTTGTTCACCGTGCAGCTCTCCTCCCTCTTCTCCGCCGACCTCAACGAGGCTTACTTCGACACAGCCTTCAAATGACGAGCACCACAAGCCTCGTCCTCTTCATGTGTTCGTGTTGTCGTCGGATGGATTCCGTCTTAAGATTCTGCGGTGCGTAGCCCTCAATTTAGGTGATATTTTTGGTATCCAGGATGGAGCTTCCTTTTATAACGAGCTTGTGGTTGATGATGTAACCATGGAGATGTCCATACTTGCAGTAATCTCATACGTTTTTGTTTGACGTGCATCCTTTTGAAGCGGCACTAAGAACATTTGGTGTACATGTATAATATATTTGATCATTTGGGTCTCTCTTGTGCATAGACCGAACGATAAATTTATGTAAGATATAGCACTGTGCAAAAGATAGTAAAAGAATAGCCGTAGGCAATGACCATGTTTCATCGATTATATCGAAGAAATAATACGATAAAGTTACAAGAGAAATTGATATATTTACTTCCATATAAATTACCTATAACAATTCGTTAGTAAAAGAATAGCCGTAGGCAGTGACGATGTTTCATCGATTATATCGAAGAAATAATACGATAAAGGTACAAGAGAAATTGATATATTTACTTCCATATAAATTACCTATAACAATTCGTTGTGTTACCAAATTGCAGTATACGGAAGCCGTTTATTATAGAGCTATATTGATGCCATATATATATATATATATATATATATATATATATATATATATATATACATATACCACGATGGGTAAAGAAGGCCGTAGTCAAAGGTAGACAGTTAATAAATATGGTGGGACTTTAGGCGTCATGTGAGCACCATTTACTTCTCTGCAAGTCCAGAGTGAGAGAGAGAGAGAGAGCGAGAGAGCCGGCATTGAAGTCCCAGACAAGGTCACGTAGTCCCTCACATGGGTGGCCAAACCTGCGAGTCTGCATGCAAAGCGTCTCGTATCGGAGCTCACTCTGACAGAGAGAACAACATCGCACTACAGCGAGCACCAAACGATCTCTTCGTCTAAACAGCATTACGCTCCTGCGGCGGTGGCTCCACACGCACGTTCGTCTGTGTCGGCCATGTTGGGATGTCTCCCGGTGGGCGTCGGAGTAGTGGAAAAATAAGCCTCCAATATGAAACACAGCGAATGGACTTTCTCTTCGATCAATTGAACTCTGGTTGAGTAGCGAGGAGGTCTTCTTCTTCTTCTTCTTCTTCTTCAGATAAGGTAATGTTATCAAGATGATACACCGTGCATGATGATGGCGGATGTTAAGTGCCACAGTGCATAGTTAGAGCAGCGAAGCAATGCTTCCATCTTGAGATGGAATAGTTGAAGGTGGATCCATTTGTTTCTGCTCATCACTGTCATTCCACATATATATATATCCAAGTGTTTCACAGAAATATTGAGACTTGAGCTGTTCTTATCATCAGCCGATGACAACATAAAGAATGCCACCGTAAACAAGAACAACACAGGAACAGTCTGATTCCACAACTTTCCACATAACAGCATCCTTCAAGATCATGTCCTAAAGAAAGGAGCATAAGACATACCGGACGATCATAATCCGTATCATGAAATCAAACAATGTGATTATGAGCTTCAGACTTGTTCTTGTCAGGAGCATTATAAGCAAGAACACAACACTTCAAAAAGATGCAACTCATAAAGGAACAACCGATCATTTAACTACCCAGATAAATAAACACAACATTCGCACAAAGAAGAAAGGAATTGGAGCACAAACGAGTGAATGTTGTCTTCAGTTTCCTCTCCACCGTCCATTTTTATGGTCCGAAACAGCCAAGAAGCTTCTTCGGTGCAAGTCCCGTGGCACGATATTTTGCGGCAACCTCCTCCACCTTCAGGAGCTCTTCACCACGTCTAGCCTCAACCATTGCTCTCTTCTCTTCTGCAAACCTATGAAGCAGAGCAATCTTGTTCTTAATTTTCTCTGCATAATCTGCCATTTTCTTTTCCAGTTCTTCCTGTGCATCCATCAGGCAGAGAAATATTTGTTATACAACCATCTCAGTCACATCACCAAAAGATGGTGAAAGCATCTTAATCAAGGTTTACAAAGTCAAGATATTCAAGGAATAATAATATGAAAAGCTCTGTGATCACGGGTTTGTTTCTCCATACTATTTCCCATGGTTTTTTTCAGATATCTCCAAATACAGAAAGCTTTGAACTTTATCTTTTCAGACTTTATCATCTAAAGAACTATATGGCTGTTTCTATTGTGTTATATTTAATTGTGAAGACAAACATTTATTTTACATTGTAATAGTTTGTTTAAATCAGTTATAGATCTACATTCCTATGAATATCTCATATAACAAATAAGGAAATCTATGACTTGGGTGAACCATGACATCGCTGTAATATGTTGAAGAAGTAGCATACCTCTTTCCTTTTCAGCTCAGCTTCCACAGCTGCTTTTCTAGAGATTTCCCATACCATAATAGATGACAACTTCTTAACAACCCTGTTCTCATTGCCAGGAAAACATGCCAAATCATGCACAATATTGATGCATATCAAGAGACCACAATGTCTTAGCAAACATAAAAAATATTGATGCATGAATTCCATGTAATTGAGGATCCACATTCTTGCGACCGACAACACTTATGTACTGAGCCCCAATAAAGGCACATGACAAGGAACAAACAAAGTTTTAGTAACTGGATTACCGAATGTTTCACCATGTAGAGGTCATTAACACCCTTTTTCCGACCAAAGCCACGTAATAATCACGTATAGGGATATGTTAATTAATGTGGGTTTCGGAGCATAAGGAGAAAACTCTAAACATCATATTGAGAAATAATATTCAAGAACAAAGATGACACAAGTTCAGAGGAATTTTGCTAATTTATGGAAGGAATCAAGATAAGATATATCGATTAGCATTTGCCGGTATCCAACTAAAATCTTGGTGTAACCAAGATGCTAAACATATAAAAGCTACAAAATGCTCTGCATCAGGTCATGAGCTTCAGTCTGAGCAACATAAATTCTTATGCAGTAGTAATCACTTGCTGCGAGCTGTTCAGACAAGATCAACACTGCTGTTTCACAAACTAAGATAGATTTCAGTTTATCAGCTGGTCTAAGAAGGGTACTAATTGCATTGAGGGAGCAATGGTAGGGTAAAGAGGATTGAAGAGAAAGGGTAGAAGCTCAGACTACTAATCCTTCCTTAAACCCCAAGACAGAAGCACAATCAAACAAGATAGATATATCAAAGAGACACATATAAGACAAAATAATCTACATTAACAAATATGAAAATCTGGGTCATAAGGTTAAGGCAGCAGTAGTTTAATTTGTCTTTCACTGGCATCTGATGCTTCATTAATCCAACAAAAACTAGTATGTCAAACATTCTGAATACAATCTAATCAGGTCATCCAGTTCATGATCTAGACAGTTTGCTAGGATATGGATAAAAATATGCATTTTGATCTGCAATAAGTAGTTATTGCATAATTGGTAGTACAATTCAACATTTCAAAGTTCAGTATCATAGACACAAATGAAATTAGATTTTATACTTCTAGTTTTCAAAAACTTAAAATTACTGCCACTTTGGTAGTCATCTTTTTCTAAGCCCAGTGAAAGAACAAATAAAATTAATTATTCAAAAGAACTAATATTAACCTTACTTACTTATTTTCCACCTTAGTCTTTTCGTTATCTTCCCAAGCTTTGATCAAAGACAACCTCTTCTCTGTTTCAAGCCTTGCAAGAACTGCATTAAAACAGAAATATTAAAACATGAGCATCCTCTTCTCGATTCTTACATCATATGTAAGACAATCACCAATGCAATCAAACATAGCGATGCACCTACCACTCTCAGCTGAAACCTCTGTGCTCTTTTCTGTGGAAGGATCCTCATCACCTGATGCCAAGGGAGAAGTATAAAAGCTACAAGAGAAATAAATAATTGGAACTTCAAAAAGTACCCATTCTATCTAAGATGATCTTCTCATCCAGCAAGAAATACAGTAGTAGCATCATTCCTAGAAAGAATCCAATGATAAAAGCAGCATAATAGTCATATACTGAGCCAAAAAAGCCTTCAGACGGAAATCCACCCTGCCCATGTCTAAACCGATTGGCTCAGTATGTATATGTTATGCCGCCTTCTATAAACAAACAACTCCCCAGTGATTATAGAGAACTAATCAGATTGATAACGTTGAAGAAAAAGTCAAAAACTTTAATATCTCTGGCGCAATAATTCAACTGTAGTGTTGAATTATTAACACTTGTTCGTTTTATATTTTAGAGAAGAATAAGAGAGCAATCCAGTACACGAACCTGGTATCTCAGCAAAGAACAGTTTTTGGCGACTCCATATCTTATTTCCACCATAAACTACATTAACCGTAGAGCTAGAACAGCAGTTCTAGAAAAGACGTAGGGAGAGAGTAGAGAGAGACAGAGAGCAGAAAGGGGTTTCTCACTCTCGTCGATGCCGACGGCATCAGAGTCGTCGAGCTTCCGCTCGGCTGGCGAAGCAATCGGGGCCTTCTCTTCCTCGACGTCTTTCACCGCCACCGCTGCCCGCAACGGTGCCTCCGCCTCCTGCTTCGCGTCGGCCGTTTCCATCCTGCTCGGCGGCACTCCCACGAAAGGCCGTCTTGGAATGCTCGCCACACTCGATGAACAAATTGTTACACGCAAAAAAACACACACACACATATATATATATATATATATATATATATATATATATATATATATATATATATATTAGCCGTTAAGATTTGGATAACAGTTAAGATTTGGATAAAATTTCTCCAACTACTCGAAAAAATATCTCAACTTTGTTAAGAAAAATATTTTATTTTAATATATATAAATAAGGAGCGTAATCTTATTAATACAACGGATCTCATATTTATATTTTATATTATCATGATATCAGAGCCCTTGCATTAAACAAAAATTCTTTTTTTTCCCCTTAAATAGGAGCACAACCTTATCAATATAACGGATCTCTTATTTATACTTTATATTATCTTGATATCAGAGCCCTTGCATTAAACAAGAATTTTTTTTTCTTCCTCGCTTTAGCAATAGCATCGAATAGCACAACGTCACACTTCCAAGACTGACGTCAAGGAGTGGACCGACGAGATCCTCAGCATCTATCTTCCGCTGCCATAATCCGTCCATCAAGAGGAACATCTTCATCGACCGGGCAACATCTCTTTGATCCCGGATGACGAGGCCTACCTCTCTAACCTATGTAGCTCCCTGACGAACTATAATAATAGTCTTCGAAACTAGATGATCACCTTCTTTGCTGCCCCCCTACACCTACATCGAGGGGTTTACGTGCAATAGTCATGTCTACAAAGCTCTCCCTAATGGGCCTCTCCCTAGGTGGTGCTTCCACTTATTGTACCGGTGTCAATATTGTGAAAGCTTGGATCGTCAACTAACAAACTTGTGCTGCCTCTACTACTCCAAAGGTAGCCCCTTCCCTTCAGTGCAGAACCCCTTCTCCTTTCTTGGTGGTGCTGTATCTCTCATTCTTCGTCTCTTTCCTGTGGATGACGCTCCCAAAGGAAGCACCGCTCCCCCTTCCTCCAGCGGTTGCTATCCTAAAATTGTAAGCCACAGATCGTTCTCAACTGTGATCCTTTACAGCTTCTTTTACTCCAGCGACTGCTCTCCTCAGGTCGTAAGCTACTCTCTACTCATCCTCATTACTCTGCTACCCTCTAGAGACAGCCATCAAACGTCATACTGTTGACCTCCTCCACGAAGCCTCTCGCCAGCAAACCATTTTCATCATATCGATCCAAGATCGACATCCTTGACAGGAGCACCGTATTGTGGGGCATGTTAACAGTTAAGATTTCTCTTGATAAACAGTTAAGATTTTCCCAACTATATGAGGAAATATCGTAACTCTGTTGAGAAAAATATTCCATCCTAACATGCATAAATAGGGAGCACTACCTTATCAATACAACGGATCTCTTCTTTATGTTTTATCTTATCATATAAAAGTATAATGAAAACGGGAAATGGTTATTATCGGAGAACGGGTTTGATCGCATTGTTATTACGAACGGAAACATGGAGACATATCGTAACTGAAATTAGCGCAAGGTTTCCCCAGACTGTGCGAGTGGGGTTAGCATTCTAGGACCCATAGAGTGGGACCCGAAGTGGGTGATACTTAGCAACATACAAAAAGGTGAGACAAGGCTGACAGACGTCGAAGATGAGGGATTAGTTGGAGGCTCCAAGGCAGCAGCCATAGAAATGGATGCACCACATGAGGGGCATCGTCGTTGCGGCCACCGCTGGTTCCTCTGCTCTTGCGCTAACGAGAGGCGAAGGCTAGTTATCTGATAAGGCCAAAAGAGTCGCCCATTGAAAGGCGACATCACGTATTCATCGATCCTTCGATGTTTATCTCACTATCAGAGCAGCTGACGGAGACTGGATCATCTGTACCCCGATTTGTTAGATAATAACATAATGTGATCCTTTTTAACTATGTAAGATATATTAAGAATATGATTAGATTCTGATTATGATTATTACTACTAGAAAGAATTCTAATTAAAGTATGATTCCTTAGGGGATACCCTTGATGGGAGAAAATCTCATAATATTTTATGCTAGACTCTTTGCTCTCGCCTATAAATAGACATGACCTTTAGGGATGCGAATATGATGAACACATAAGAATATAAGGAGAAGAAATAAGAGAGTTAAGAGATTATAGTTTCTCTCTCGATCTCTCTATTACAGTTTCTCTTTCAATCTCTTTATCCATCAATCTAAGTGGTCATGTGAAAAGATAGGAAGAGAGAAGTAGGTGAGTCTAGTTCTCCTTGCAGATTGATATTTCAAATCTGACGATGATATGCTTGTGGATAAGATAAAGTTTTTTTCTATGAACATCAACGAAAGGTACCCATCGTAACATTATTTACATCCATTGCTATTTGATTTCAGATTTTGGTATTAAAGTTATTCTGCATAATAGATAGTATGATTACAGATTTTATGCTGACAATTGATATCAAAGTCATAATTTTTGAAATCAAATACTTTCGGATCTATTTATTAGTATCTTTTACTTGCGAAAGAAGATGTTGATTGGATTTTTATTTACGATGCACGAAAGATTTGTCAAGTATTATCGATCTGTATTCCAAGCTATTTGGTTTTATCGCTTGATTGTCGACGATGATAACAAAGCAACGAGTCGTTATGCAATATTGCTGTCGAACTCATTGCGTACGACCAACAGATCTGCTGGCGGCAACAATTGCACCGGGCTGTAGATCGACTGCGCGATGACAACAACCGCGCTCAAGCACAGGTCACGCATCGGATTTGTGCTGCAAGGGTGGCTGCATAGGCGGTAGCCACTCGCAAGCAGCGGTCGTGCAGGCAGCAGTCGCTTGCGCGGGCATAGCCGCACCTGGCGACAGCCTTGCGTAGGCAGGCCGCACGCCAACACAGGCAGTGCTACGCTAGCGATGCCCACCCACGGGCAGAGGTGACGGCGGCGGTGGCGGTGCAGCCATAGTTTTACCAAAATTACAATTATGCCATTAGGGTTTTTAATCAAAATTACATCATTACCCTTATGTATTTTATTAATACCTTTTAGTATTTTGATAGTTCTACCCTTTACAAATCTGGTAATTCAAGTTTATGTTCTGTTAACATATTTACAGTTTTACCCTTATGAAATTAAGAATTTCTGATTTATATCCTTAATTATAAAATTGATCAAATAAAATTTAATTGAATTTGATCATGATTATATTTTTATTAATTATTGATTAAATTTAATTTTGATCAAATTTAGAAAAGATTAAATTTTGATCAATTTTTTTTATTTTGATCGACTTGTTTAATTGGGCTAATATTTAACCTAATTCTGGGCTTGCCCAAATTAAATAAAATCATCTAGTTTAATTTAATATTTTTTAAAAATTATAAATTATTATTTTTGGTTTTTCTCATATGATTTATTGATTACATGTGATAAATAAAAATCTAATTATTGTTCTTGAAAATTTCTTTGGTTACTTATATGTATATATTTGAAATTGTGAAATCACAATTATCTTTCACATAAAAGCTTTTCATGATTTATGTGTTATCATTATTATAGTTATCATATGAGTTTTCTTTATGTTGATCATTATATATGAATTATTGATTATAAGTTATGAATAAAATCTAATTATTGTTCTTGGATATTTATTTGGTTATGCATATATATATATATTTGAAATTATGAAATCATAGTTATCTTTCACTTGAAGATTTTTCATGATTTATGTGTTTTCTTGATTATAGTTATCATATGAGTTTCCTTATACCGATCAATATTTAATAATTATTATGGATGTTATTCTATTATTGAACTGTTTCAGCATTAATTATGAAATTATGAAATCAGTTATGCATATATATATATATTTGAAATTGTGAAATCATTGTTATCGTTCACATGAAGATTTTTCATGATTTATTGTTATCATGATTATAGTTATCATATGAGTTTTTTTTATGCTGATCAATATTCAATAATTATTATGGTTGTTATTCTATTATTGAACTATTTCAGTATGAATTAGGATATAAAAATTTGATGAATATTATTTATAATTTATCTTCCTAAATTTTATTAGATTAGTAGCTGCCAAAGTGGCCTAGTATGACAGACTTTTGAGATATGAATTTTAATAAATGTCTTATCATTTATAGGACATTTTAGATTATATTTTATATTTTTTGTATTAGTCCTACACCTACCAAAACAACATAGACTAATAATTTATAAAATACATTATGAAATTGATCCTAAATGATATTAAAGAAATTAGGTAAATATTATTTATAATTTATCTTCCTAAGTTTTATCTAATCAGTAACTGCCAAATTAGCCTAGGATGATATGCTTATAAGATATGAATCACAATAAAGTTCTTGTCATTTATAGGGTATTTTAGATTATATTTTATATTTTTGTATTGGTCCTGCAGTCACCAAAGTGACCTAGACCAATAATCTATAAAATACATCATCGAATTGGTCCTAAATGATATTAAAGAATAATAATATTTATAATGACACATAATTATGAGATTTAGATAATCCCAAAGGAAAATATATTTTGAATAATTATGTGATGGGGTAGGATGATATTGTTTTGAATAATTATGTGATGGGGTAGGTAAAATATGTAAAACTAAAGGAGAATAAAATAATCATCATTATAGAGAGTCATCTTAAAGTAAAAGCAATAGTAGTTTGTATTTATCGCCTACGTGATGATTCATTTGATGAATTTTGAAGATCCATGCTATATTCTTATAATTATAAAAATTTGGATTCTTTACTTAGAATTGTTTGAATATTGTTACACTTTTGGTAATTGTGAACTTAGTATGATCCAATAAAAGCTAACCTTTGGATTCTTTATAAAGGTCTATACAAAATTAATATGAATCTTAAGTTTACAATGATCCTATAATTAAATATTAAAATGAAATATAGTTTCATAAACTCCTTGAGATTATGCTTACATTTGTGAGTCACTCTATATTTTTATCTCATTAAAGAAAGGTATTTTATCACCATATAGATAACCTATTGAGATATGATTATATATATATATAATTCATGTAAAGTCTTAAGCTGGTGACACTCTTGAAGTATGCATAAATGAGGTCGTCTTAGAATGCTCACCACCCTCGATGCACAAATTGTTACACGTAAAAACACACACACATATATATATATATATATATATATATATATATATATATATATATATATATATATTATTAGTAGTTAAGATTTGGATAAACAGTTAAGAGTTGGATAAGATTTCTCCAACTAATTGAGAAAATATCGTAACTCTATTGATAAAAATATTTTATCCTAATATGTATAAATAAGGAGCACAACCTTATCAATACAACGGATCTCTTATTTATACTTGATATTATCATAGTATCAGAGCCCTTACATTAAATAAGAATTCTTTTTTTTTCTTCCTCAAATAGGGAGCATAACCTTATCAATACAATGGATCTCTTATTTATACTTTATATTATCATGGTATCAGAGCCCTTGCATTAAATAAGATTTTTTTTTTTTAATTTTTTTTTCTTCCTTGCTGTTCAGCGATAGCGTCGAATAGTACAACGTCACACTTCCAAGACTGACGTCAAGGAGTGGATTGACGAGATCCTCAGCATCCATCTTCCGTTGCCGTAATTCGTTCATCAAGAGGAACATCTTCATCGATCGGGCAACATCTCTTTGATCCCGGATGACGAAGCCTACCTCTACAACCTATGTAGCTCTCTGACGAACCAGAATAATAGTCACCGAAACTAGATGGTCGCTTTCTTTGCTGCCCCCTACATCTACATCGAGGGGTTTATGTGCAATAGTCATGTCTACAAAGCTCTCCCTTATGGGCCTCTCCCTAGGTGGCGCTTCCACTTGCTGTACCAGTATTAAGATTGTGAAAGCTTGGATCGTCAATTAGCAAACTTGCGCTGCCTCTGCTACTCCAAAGGTAGCCCCTTCCCTTCAGTGCAGAACCCCTTCTCCTTTCTTGGTGGTGCTGCATCTCTCCTTCTTCGTCTCTTCCCTGTGGATGACGCTCACAAAAGAAGCACCGCTCCCTCTTCCCCTAGCGGTTTCTATCCTAACGTTGCAAGCCACAGATCGTTCTCAACTGTGATCCTTTACAGCTTCTCTTACTTCAGCGGCTGCTCTCCTCAGGTCACAAGCTACTCTTTGCTCATCCTCATTACTCTACTGCCCTCTAGAGACAGTCATCAAATGTCATATTGTTGACCTTCTCCACGAAGTCTCTCGCCAGCAAACCATTTTCATCATATCGATCCAAGATCGGCATCCTTGACAGGAGCATCGTCTTGTGGGGCATGTTAACAGTTAAGATTTCTCTTGATAAACAGTTAAGATTTTCCCAACGATATGAGGAAATATAGTAACTCTGTTAAAGAAAATATTCCATCATAACATGTATAAATAGGGAGCACCACCTTATCAATACAACGGATCTCTTCTTTATACTTTATCTTATCATATAAAAGTATAATAGAAATAGGAAATGGTTATTATCGGAGAACGAGTTTGATCGCGTTGTTATTACGAATGGAAACATGGAGACGTATTGTAACTGAAATCAGCGCAAGGTTTCCTTGGACTGCCCGAATGGGGCTAGCATTTTGGGACCCATAGAGTGGGACCCGAAGTGGGTGATACTTAGCAACATACAAAAAGGTGAGACAAGGCTGACAGACATCAAAGACGAGGGATTAGTTGGAGGCTCCAAGGCAGCAACCGTAGAAATGGATGCACCACACGAGGGGCATCGCCGTTGCGGCCACCACTGGTTCCTCTGCTCTTGCGTCAACAAGAGGCGAAGGCCAGTTATCTGATAAAGCCAAAAGAGTCGCTTGTTGAAAGGCGACATCACATATTCATCGATCCTTCGGCATTTATCTCACTATCAGAGTAGCTGACGGAGACTGGATCGTCCGTACCTCGATTTGTTAGATAATAACATAATGTGATCCTTTTTAACTATGCAAGATATATTCAGAATATGATTAGATTCTGATTATGATTATTGCTACTAGAAAGAATTCTAATTAAAGTATGATTCCTTAGGGGATACCCTTGATGGGAGGAAATCTCATAATATTTTATCCTAGACTCTCTGCTCTCGCCTATAAATAGACATGACCTTTAGGGATGCGAATATGATGAACACATAAGAATATAAGGAGAAAAAAAAAGAGAGTTAAGAGATTATAGTTTCTCTCTCGATCTCTCTATTACAGTTTCTCTCAATCTCCCTATCCATCAATCTATGTGGTCATGTGAAAAGATAGGAAAAGAGAAGTAGGTGAGTCTAGTTCTCCTTGCAGATTGATATTTCAAATTTGACGATGATATGCTTGTGGATCAGATAAAGTTTTTTTCTATGAACATCAACGAAAGGTACGCATCGTAACATTATTTAGATCCATTGCTATTTGATTTCAGATTTTGATATTAAAGTTATTCTGCATAATAGATAGTATGATTACAGATTTTATGCTGACAATTGGTATCAAAGTCATAATTTTTGAAATCAAATACTTTCGGATCTATTTGTTAGTATCTTTCACTTGCGAAAGAAGATGTTGATCTGATTTTTATTTACGATGCATGAAAGATTTGTCAAGTATTATCGATCTGTATTCCAAGCTATTTGGTTTTGTCACTTGATTGCCGACGATGATAACAAAGCAGCAAGTCGTTATACAATATTGCTGTCGAACTCGTTGCGTACGACCAACAGATCTGCTGGCGGCAACAACTGCACCAGGCTACAGATCGACCGCGCAACGACAACAGCCGTGCACAGGCACAGGTCACGCGTCGGATTTGTGCTGCAAGGGTGGCTGCACAGGCGGTAGCCACTCGCAAGCAGCGATCGTGCAAGGAGCAGTCGCTTGCGCGGGCATAGCCACACCTGGCGGCAGCCTCGCGTAGGCAGGCCGCAAGCCAACACAGGTAGTGCTGCACTGGTAATGCCCACCCACGGGCAGAGGCGACAACCGCGCAGGTGGCGACGGCGGCGGTGGCGATGCAGCCATAGTTTTACCAAAATTATAATTTTGCCATTAGGGTTTTTAATCAAAATTATAGCATTACCCTTCTGTATTTTATTAATACCTTTTAGTATTTTGATAGTTCTACCCTTTACAAATTTGGTAATTTGAGTTTATGTTATGTCAACATATTTACAGTTTTATCGTTATGAAATTGAGAATTTCTGATTTATATCCTTAATTATAAAATTGATCAATAAAATTTAATTAAATTTGATCATGATTATATTTTGATTAATTATTGATTAAATTAAATTTTGATCAATTTTTTATTTTGATCGACTTATTTAATTGGGCTAATATTTAATCTAATTCTGGGCTTACCCAAATTAAATAAAATCATCTAGTTTAATTTAATATTTTTTATAAAAAAATATAAATTATTTTTTTAGTTTTTCTCATATGATTTATTAATTATATTTGGTAAATAAAAATCTGATTATTTTTCTTGGATATTTCTTTGGTTACTCACATGTATATATTTGAAATTGTGAAATCATAATTATCTTTCACATAGAGGCTTTTCATAATTTATGTATTATCATGATTATAGTTATAATATGAGTTTTCTTTATATTGATCAATATATATGAATTATTGATTATAAGTTATGAATAAAATCTAATTATTGTTCTTGGATATTTATTTGGTTATGCATATATATATATATATATATATATATATATATATATATATAAAATTATGAAATCATAGTTATCTTTCACATGAAGATTTTTCATGATTTATGTGTTATCATGATTATAGTTATCATATGAGTTTCCTTATACTGATCAATATTTAATAATTATTATGATTGTTATTCTATTATTGAACTGTTTCAACATGAATTGTGAAATTGTGAAATCAGTTATGCATATATATATATATATATATATATATTTGAAATTGTGAAATCATCGTTATCGTTCACATGAAGATTTTTCATGATTTATTGTTATCACGATTATAGTTATCATATGAGTTTTCTTTATGTTGATCAATATTCAATAATTATTATGGTTGTTATTCTATTATTGAACTGTTTCAGCATGAATTAGGATAAAAAAATTTGGTGAATATTATATATAATTTATCTTCCTAAATTTTATTTGACTAGTAGCTGCCAAAGTAGCCTAGCATGATAGGCTTTTGAGATATTAATTATAATAAATATCTTATCATTTATAGGATATTTTAGATTGTATTTTATATTTTTGTATTGGTCCTACACTTACCAAAGTGGCCTAGACTAATAATTTATAAAATACATTATAGAATTAATCGTAAATGACATTAAAGAAATTTGGTAAATATTATTTATAATTTATCTTTCTAAGTTTTATCTCATCAATAACTGCCAAATTAGCCTGGGATAGTATGCTTATAAGATATGAATCACAATAAAGTTCTTATCATTTATAGGGTATTTTAGATTATATTTTATATTTTTGTATTGGTCCTGCAGTCACCAAAGTGACCTAGACCAATAATCTATGAAATATATCATCGAATTGGTCTAAATGACATTAAAGAATAATAATATTCATAATAATACACATAATTATGAGATTTAGATAATCTCAAAGGAAAATATATTTTGAATAATTATGTGATGGGGTAGGATGTTAATGTTTTGGATATCCTTGCAGTTTAGCGTTATATATCTAAAGATAGTAATACTATTCCATAAGGATGATATTAGTCCTCCATAAATGATTATGTGTGTGAACACTAGATATGTCAATATTGAAGGTAAAATATTGATGATATCAATAGTTCAACATTCATTGAAAAACTCAAAGTATTAATGTTATATTTTTAGAGTGGTACTTCCTTTACTGTAATTTTTGTAAATATCCATATATTTTCTAGAATATATTTTCTGAAATAAATGACTTGAGCATATGCAAGTTATATTGAATGGGTGAGACCTTGATCAGATTATTTGAAGGGATTGAAAATTTGATGAAATAAATAATTAAAATGATTGATCGGGAAAGGTATGAAAGACTCAATTTTATGATATTTAGACTTCAGTATAGTTTACAACTAGTGCATGAGAATATTTAAGGATCAATTTAAATTTTCTGATAAGACATTAGCTGACACCTCAATGAAAGAACTAATAAAAAATGACATTATTTGAGGAATTTAAGATTATCTCCTCAATATAATTGATAAGGTTGTAAGTTTAAAACTTATAATATTTTTAGTACTACTCAAGGAGTGAGTAACAATAAATAAGAATATTGCATAAGTCACTTGAGTTTATACTTACTATATAAACTCATAAAAGAATTTCTTCATAATAAAGTGTTACTTGTGTAACAAAGAAAGTTATATGAAGAAGAACTATAAGATTTGATTTGAAATGAAAAGTTATAGATATAAATTTTATATTATTTAAATTAAATATTACAGAAATTATTTTTCTAATACTTGGTGGATTAATTTGATGCTTCAATGTTACTAATAATAGAGATTCATTTTAATAATAATAGAAAAAATATGTAAAACTAAAGGAGAATAAAATATTCATCATTATAGAGAATCATCTTAAAGTAAAAGCAATAGTAGTTTGTATTTATCGCCTACGTGATGATTCATTTGATGAATTTTGAAGATTGATGCTATATTCTTATAATTATGAAAATTTGGATTCTTTACTTAGAATTTTTTGAATATTATTTCTCTTTTGGTAGTTGTGAACTTAGTATGATCCAATAAAAGCTAACCTTTGGATTCTTTATAATGGTCTATACAAAATTAATATGAATCTTAAGTTTACAATGATCCTATAATTAAATATTAAAATGAAATATAGTTTCATAAACTCCTTGAGATTATGCTTACATTTGTGAGTCACTTTATATTTTTATCTCATTAAAGAGAGGTATTTTATCTCCATATAAATAACCTTTTGAGATATGATTATATATATATATATAATTCATGTAAAGTCTCAAGCTGTTGACACTCTTGAAGTGTGTATAAATGAGGTCGTCTTGGAATGCTCGCCAGCCTCGATGCACAAATTGTTACACGTAAAAACACACATACACACATATATATATATATATAATGTTAGCAGTTAAGATTTGGATAAACAGTTAAGATTTGGATAAGATTTCTCCAACTAATTGAGAAAATATCGTAACTCTATTGATAAAAATATTTTATCCTAATATGTATAAATAAGGAGCACAACCTTATCAATATAACGGATCTCTGATTTATACTTGATATTATCATGGTATCAGAGCCCTTGCATTAAATAAGAATTCTTTTTTTTTTCTTCCTCAAATAGGGAGCATAACCTTATCAATACAATGGATCTCTTATTTATACTTTATATTAGCATGGTATCAGAGCCCTTGCATTAAACAAGATTTCTTTTTTTTTCTTCCTCATTGTTCAGCGATAGCATCAAATAGCACAACGTCACACTTCTAAGACTGACGTCAAGGAGTGGACCAATGAGATCCTCAGCATCCATCTTTCGCTGCCGCAATCCTTTCATCAAGAGGAACATCTTCATCGGCCGGGCAACATCTCTTTGATCCCAGATGACGAAGCCTGCCTCTACAAACTATGTAGCTCTCTGACGAGCTAGAATAATAGTCTCCGAAACTAGATGGTCACCTTCTTTGCTGCCCCCTACACCTACATCGAGGGGTTTACGTGCAATAGTCATGTCTACAAAGCTCTCCCTAATGGGCCTCTTCCTAGGTGGCGATTCCACTTATTGTACCGGCGTCAAGATTGTGAAAGCTTGGATCGTCAACTAGCAAACTCGCGCTGCCTCTACTGCTCCATAGGTAGCCCCTTCCCTTCAGTGCAGAACCCCTTCTCCTTTCTTGGTGGTGCTGCATCTCTCCTTCTTCGTCTCTTCCCTGTGGATGACGCTCCCAAAGGAATCACTGCTCCCTCTTCCTCCAGTGGTTGCTATCCTAATGTTGCAAGCCACAGATCATTCTCAACTGTGATCCTTTATAGCTTCTCTTACTCCATCGGTTGCTCTCCTCAGGTCACAAGCTACTTTCTACGCATCCTTATTACTCTGCTGCCCTCTAGAGATAGCCATCAAACGTCATACTGTTAATGTCCTCCACGAAGCCTCTCGCCAACAAACCATTTTCATCATATCGATCCAAGATCGACATCCTTGATAGGAGTACTATCTTGTGGGGCATGTTAACAGTTAAGATTTCTCTTGATAAACAGTTAAGATTTTTCCAACTATATGAGGAAATATCGTAACTCTATTGAGGAAAATATTCCATCCTAACATGCATAAATAGGGAGCACCACCTTATCAATACAACGGATCTCTTCTTTATACTTTATCTTATCATATAAAAGTATAATGGAAATAGGAAATGGTTATTATCGGAGAACGGGTTTGATCGCGTTGTTATTACGAATAGAAACATGGAGACGTATCATAACTGAAATCAGCGCAAGGTTTCCCCGGACTACGTGAGTGGGGCTGGCATTATAGGACCCATAGTGGGACCCGAAGTGGGTGATACTTAGCAACATACAAAAAGGTGAGACGAGGCTGACAAACATCGATGATGAGGGATTAGTTGGAGGCTCCAAGGCAGCAGCCGTAAAAATGGATGCACCACACGAGGGGCATCACCGTTGCGGCCACCGCTGGTTCCTCTGCTCTTGCGCCAACGAGAGGCGAAGGCCAGTTATCTGATAAGGCCAAAAGAGTCGCCTGTTGAAAGGCGACATCACGTATTCATCGATCCTTAGCATTTATCTCACTATCAGAGCAGCTGACGGAGACTGGATCGTCCGTACCCCGATTTGTTAGATAATAACATAATGTGATCCTTTTTAACTATATAAGATATATTAAGAATATGATTAGATTCTGATTATGTATTGCTACTATATTTTTTGAATAATTATGTGATGGGGTAGGATGATACTGTTTTGAATATCCTTGTAGTTTAGCGTTATATACCCAAAGATAGTAATACTATTCCATAAGGATGATATTAGTCTCCATAAATGATTATATATGTGAACACTAGATATGTCAATATTGAAGGTAAAATATTAATGATATCAATAGTTCAACATTCATTGAAAAACTTAAAGTATTAATGTTATTTTTAGAGTGGTACTTAATTGTAATTTTTGTATATATATATATATATTTTCTAGAATATATTTTTTGAAATAAATGACTTGAGCATATACAAGTTATATTGAATGGGTGAGACATTGATCAGATTATTTGAAGGGAACACAGACTTATTCATTGAAAATTTTATGAAATAAATAATTAAGATAACTAATCGGGAAAGATATGAAAGACTCAATTTTATGATATTTAGACTTTAGTATAGTTTACAACTAGTGCATGAGAATATTTAAGGATCAATTTAAATTTTTCGATAAGACATTAGCTAACATCTCAATGAAAGAACTAACAAAAAATGACATTATTTGAGGAATTTAAGATTATCTCCTCAATATAATTGATAAGGTTGTAAGTTTAAAACTTATAATATTTTGAGTACTACTCAAGGAGTGAGTAACAATAAATAAGAATAAAGCATAAGTCACCTGAGTTTATACTTACTATATAAACTCATAAAAGAATTTCTTCATAATAAAGTGTTACTTGTGTAACAAAAAAAAGTTATACGAAGAAGAACTATAAGATTTGATTTGAAATGAAAAGTTATAGATATAAATTTTATATTATTTAAATTAAATATTACAGAAATTATTTTTCTAATACTTGGTGGATTAATTTGATGCTTCAATGTATGTTACTAATAATAGAGATTCATTTTAATAATAATAGAAAAAATATGTAAAACGAAAGAAGAATAAAATATTCATCATTATAGAGACTCATCTTAAAGTAAAAGCAATAGTAGTTTGTATTTATCACCTACGTGATGATTCATTTGATGAATTTTGGAGATCCATGCTATATTCTTATAATTATGAAAATTTGGATTCTTTACCTAGAATTATTTGAATATTGTTTCTCTTTTGGTAGTTGTGAACTTAGTATGATCCAATAAAAGCTAATCTTTGGATTCTTTATAATGGTCTATACAAAATTAATATGAATCTTAAGTTTACAATGATTCTATAATTAAATATTAAAATAAAATATAGTTTCATAAACTCCTTGAGATTATGCTTACATTTATGAGTCACTATATATTTTCATCTCATTAAAAAGAGATATTTTATCACCATATAGATAACCTATTGAGATATGATTATATATATATATATATAATTCATGTAAAGTCTCAAGCTGTTGACACTCTTGAAGTGTGCATAAATGACGTCGAGAGATAATTAGATAGAAAAGTTAAAATCATCATATCTGATAGGGGTGATGAATTTTATGGTATTTATGATGAATCCAATTATAATTCTAGTTCTTTTATTAGATTCTTAGAAAAGCAAGGTATATTATGTATTTATTATGATCTACCAGATATGTCGTAGCAGAATATAATTATTGAAAAATATAATCCTACGCTTATAAATATGGTTAGAGCATAATGAGTTATTATTTAGTACTCAAATCAATGTGAGAAAAATCTCTAAGGACAACTATATATATCTTAAATGAGGTTCCTGATAAGTAAATTGTATTATTCCTTTTGAGTTATGGAATGATAAGAAACCTAACTTAAAATATTTACATATTTGAGATTATCCTATAAAGATAAGGATCTTATACTCATATTAAAGAAAATTAAATTTAATAACTATTTCTATATATTTTATTATTTATTTAGAAAGTTCAAAAGGATACATATCTTATTGCTTTAATCATAGTACAAGGATAGTTAAATATGGTAATATAAGATTCCTATAAAATAGTGAATCAATGGGAGTGAAAATCTCAAAATTTAATATAGAGAAGATACATGTTGATACTCCTTTATTATTCGAGAGATTGTTATTACTCAAATCATTTAATGATTTGATAAATATCAATAATAAAATAGCATTACCAAACTCCCATATTATATTGATAGCGTTATTAATGGTCTTGTAGAATAATCATAATTGATAGCCTTGAGAATATCTCAATGGGAAAGGAATCCTATCAATGATTATTATGTGGAATATCTATAAGAATTATATTATGATATAAGAATCAGAATGGATCCCTTATTATTTTCATAGGTCATGAAAGGTAATGATTCTTAAAAGTAATATAATACAATAAAAGAAGAGTTAAAATCAATAACTAGAATGGTGTCTAATGAATTCATCAAATTATCAAATAATTGTAAAAGAGTTTATTATATAAATATGATTCAAAGGACAATGTCGAATGATATAATGGTCAAACTTTTAGTTTTTAATATGGTTATAAATTTTACTCGTAGAGAATGTATCGTCCATAACGAGACATTTAGTTTTTAAATGATCTCGTTAAGAATCATCATGACATTAGTGACTCATTATGAGTTTGAGTTATATCATAATGATATGAAAAGAAATTTTGATTAAGGAACTAGCTTTATATATATATTACTCTAAATGACTCACAAAAAAATAAAAGAAATATAAATTTTGGTATACAAATTCAGGAATCTATTTATGATCTTAAATAAGCTTTTGGACAATAATATATAAATTTTTTTTATATCACTGATTCTTTTAGATTTAAGAAAGATACTGTTGATCGGTATTTATATGTAAAGATCAATGGGAGCAAGTTTATTATATTGATCATATATGTGGATAATATTTTATATTGCCAATAGTGATCTTGGTTTATTATACAAAACGAAACTTATATCTCAATAATTATTAAGATATGAATGAGACATCTTATATTATTAGTATTGAGATACTCAGTGATATATCTCAATGATTATTAAGACTATTTCAAAAAGGATATATTAATCGAGTCTTGAAAATATCTAATATATAAATTTGTTCAACAAATCATAAAAGTAGAATTTTAGTTAAAAGTGAGTGCTTTAAAATGATTTGAAAAAGAATAAGATAAAGAAAATATTTTTTATATATGCACATTTGAAAGTCTATGCTCCAGCTTATGTCAGAACAGATATTAGTTTTTATAATTAAAATACTGGGTATATATTTGAGTTATCCAGAAGTAAAAATATTAAAGGTTTGTAAAGAAAAGTAATAAGATATTTGGAAAAGACGAAGGATTATATGCTCACATATATAAAATTATATCAGCTTGAAATGATGGTGTTTTTCATATGCTGATTCTACAAATTACCTCAATAACATGAAGTCTACCTTACGATTAATATCTATATCAATTAGAGGGATAATTTATTATTATATTATTATTAATAATAGAAGTTGATTTTATGGTATGCTTTAAGGCTATTAATCAAACTTCATAACTACAAAATTTTTATCTCAAGACTTGGTATGGTCAGACTCAATTGTCAAGTCGCTAAAGATATTTTGTAATATGATAGTAGTTTTCTTCTCTAAGAATGATAAGTACTATTACATATCTATGCATTATAGTAAAAAGTACTTTATGATTAGAGAAGATGAGTCCAGAAACATCTAATGTTAATTAACTACTTGAGTTCCACTGTATTGATTACTGATCTATTTACTTAGAACTTACAGCCTAAAGTATTTTGAAAGAACATGTTCTTGTGATTGAGTTTGTGAGTAACTCATAAAAGATATGATGATGCATATTTAAGTGGACACTATAATTGATATTTTTACTTATGTACTTAAAGTTATTTGTTTCTGTTATCCTATTCACAGTTATGAATGTACATATTATGGATAAATGTAATGACAGGATTGTCTTGACAAGACAAATTACATGGCACATTTTGGATTGTATTAGGAAAGGCTAACAGTGTTATGGTATATAGAAGGAAGTGTGATATTAATGACATACAATCACTATGATTCGTATTGCTAGTCAGATTTAATATAGTATTATTATATTCAATAGACTTATTAACCTATTTTTAAAATTCACGCGCGTGTAAATAGTTTTTTAAAAATTTCATAATCCAATTATGTAAAATTATTTTTAAATAAGTTTTATTTATTTATTTTTATTTTGAATATCTTTTGTATCTTACCAATTAATGAGTCAAGTAGGAGAATGTTAGATAATGTAGCCCTATTTAATTAGGTAAGATATATTAAAGATATGATTGGATTCTGGTTATGGTTATTGGCTAATAGAAATGAAGTCTAATTAAAGTAGGATTCCTTAGGGGATGCTCTTGATGTGAGGAAGTCTCCTAATATCTTATCCTAGATCCTTTGCTCTTGCCTATAAATAGACAGGACCTTTAGGGATGCGAATTTGAGAAATACATAAGAATATGAGGATAAGAAATAAGAGAGTTGAGAGATGATAGTTTCTCTCTCGATCTCTCTATTACAGTTTCTTTCTCAATCTTCCTATCCATAAATCTAAGTGGTCCTATGAAAGGATAGGAAGAGAGGAGAATGTGAGTCTAGTTCTCCTTACAGATTGATATTTCTGATCTAACAATGATACACTTGTGGATCAGATAAAGTTTATTTCTTTGAACAACAATGAAAGGTATGCACCATAACATTCTTTAGATCCATTGCTATTTGATTTCATATTTTGATATTGATTTCATAGCATGATTATAGATTTTATACTAATAGGAGAGAGGAAACGAGGACTACCGGAGCCATGTCCTATGGCTGACCATAGACTCCACTGCCCATCCTTGGTGAAGCTTTGCTCTCTGCAAACACTGATCAGATTTTTTTTTTTTCATGTATTAAGAAAAGTTAAGCTGATCAATCATCCTCTATCGCATTTCCCCCACCATTAAACCTAGAAGTACCGTAGAATTCCTATCACATGTAATGGCCATACCCACTAGTAGAATAAACTATGTAGGAAGATAAAAAAAAGAAAGTTTGTAGCTATTTTTTTGCTTTTCTATTGATTTTGGGAGAAAGGTAGATTCGACGTAGATACAATATCATATTCAACCCTACATATGTAAAATTATCTTTTTTTCCTCTTCTTCGATCCTCTCTTCACTAGAGTCATACAAGATTCTCTTCATACTTAGATTTTCCTAATATCTTATTACAAGAGATGTAACGTCCTCAACCCATTATCCTATAGATTTTTTCTATAAAAATGTAAAGTCAGAATCAGAAAATATAACTTTTATAAAGTATTTATCATATAAGTTAATTAATAATCAATTCTCCCATCGAATATTTATAATTTATTCAATAGATTAATTATAAAATTTAATTAATAATCAATCCACCACACTTTTTATATATAACTTTGAAAAAAAATTAAGAGATATAATCATATGAACAAACTATTATAATAAATAAATATTTAAAAAATATACAAATTTTTATTCATTCAACATATACTTTCAAAATATGTATGGATATTAAATACTTTCTTTATTCTCAGATAATTTATAAAACTTAAACTTAAATATATTTTAAAATCATAGCTTGTTAACATAAAATGCATGAATATTTTTCAAAGCAACATACATGCATTTCGAATGATGATTTGCTAACAATACTTTTCTAAAATAAGATATATTTAAATATATTTTCATAATAAAAATATAAATTTAACTAATGTCACATATCAAAGCATAAAATATTATAGTGTAAAAATTATCATTCATATAAATAGAATTAAGGGTTCATAAACATGTGAGAACAGAAATCATAATAGCATTAATGACTAAGACCATGTTATTATTGAATCTTGGATTTTGATAATGAAAATTAATTGATAGTATTTTATTGTCTAATTATGTTTTGAGTGATGTAGGTCTACTATCGATCATGATTAGACAGTTGACACAGGATGACTCAACGTTGCGTCGGAGAAAATCACGTCAGGAGATTGAACATCGAGTCGGAGGTCCAATCGACAATCGATAGAAGGCTTCGGGCATCGGGCCAAGAAAAGTTATGTTGTGCCAAGGAGATCAGGGTTACAGAGGTTAATCACTAATTGGACAATAAACCGTAAGAGAGGACGGTGCGCTAAAGAACTGGACGAAATGTCGACCAATAACGTGTTGGGCAACAGAAAGTTAATTCATGTAATACCTATTTAGATTAAAGTAGATTAAGATTTAATTAGTGTGCAGGATTAACTACGATAACGATGAAAGCATAAAGCGAAATAAAGTACCAGAGTCAAGTGCAATGAATCACAAGGAGTTTGAGAGTTCGACGAAAGTCTGATGATTTATCGGGAGTGCTGTCAGAACTGGCCGAGAATGAGTAGGGAGCTTGCCGAAGGGTTTTCGGAAGTTCGCGGAGCTCGTCAAGAAAGATCAGAGCTTGCCGAAGAAGCTCGTCGGAACTCACCAAGATCAATTGAAAAGTCTAGGAGCTTGCTTAGAGTTCGCAGAATGGTGTTCGAGGGTTCGTCGGAAGCTTGCCGGAGGAAGACTTGATGTGCCGGACTTTATATTAGTTTAGAAAATATCTTTAATTTTATAATTAGTATGTAATTAAGATTAGGATTAAGTGTTAATCCTATAACCCTGATGGGGGCTAACTAGGCTTGCATTGGGGCTGTGTTGGGCCAATGGAAGGCCCAAACAGTACCCAAGTGCCACGTTAGGTGGTGGCATCGCTAGAAGGCTCAGTCTTCAAGATTGAGTCCAGGCGGTGGTACCACCCAATACACTGACCATGGTAGTGTGTCAGGCGATAGTATTGCTAGACCTAACGGTGGTACCGCCCAGTGTCAGGGTCAAACTAGTGGTGGTACCGCTAGTACCCGGTAATCCCGGGATGGAAAAGTTTTTGGCTCCAAGTTTGAATCATATTGGAGCCTATAAAAATCCCTCTTATCCCTGGGTTGAATACATAAACACACACACTTTGAAAGTAGAAAAATGTTGTTCAAATCTATTTAGAAATCTCTCCTCTAGCCTTAATCTAATTTCAGAAAAAAAAAGAGGAGTGAAGTGTTTATAAGGGTTACCTTCAAAGCCCGTCAAAAGGAGAGAGTACTATAAGGGACTTATCTTCACCCATTAAAAGGAAGACAATTAGTGAAAAGTCGATGGCCTCAGATGAAGAAGAATCAGGAGTTGATGTAGGTCGTATGACCGAACCACTATAAACTCGGTTTGTATTTACTTTCTCATAATTTACATTTTAGCAAACCATCTTCACTTGCTGCTCCATTTCTTCATCTCTAAATGCTTGCAAGTTAAATTTATTTCCGATACGCTTTAATCAAAATCGGTTTTCATCGAAACATGATTTTATTCTATGAAGTTTTCAACGTATGAACTTGTTTAAATTACAAAAAAATTTCATTATTAACCGCTGCACTAATTCATTCCCCCTCTTAGTGCTGCTCTAGATCCCAACAATTGATATCAGAGCCTCATTATTTCTCTTTCGGATTCACGTCCACGAGAAATGGCTCTTTATGGTTTTTAAGAGGGTTTTTTTATTATTCATTTTCTGTTGTTAACGGATCTGACTACACTTATTGGAAACCTCGAATGAGAGTTTTCTTAATTTCTTTGAATTTAAACTTATGGAATATCATTGAAAACGACTTTCAACTTCCCTCTAAACTGATGAACGAATAGTTGGACTTAGTGAAAAGATCTTTTTCTTTAAATGCAAAGGCTATAAATGCCTTATTTTGCGCTTTGTACAAAACTGAATTTAATTGGATTTCAACTTGCGAAACGGCTTTTGATATTTAGCGCACACTTGAAATCACACACGAGAGAACTAGTAGAGTCAAATATTTGAAAGTAAACCTTTTATTGCATGATTTTGAGGTTTTCTGAATGGCACCAAATGAGACTATCGGTGACATGTTCTCCCATTTCTCGAATGTCATCAATAGTCTAAAAGCTCTTAGCAAATCTTTTTCGAATTTTGATCCCGTAAGCAAGATTTTAAGATCCCTTCTAAAAAGATAGGATCCAAAAGTAACCGTCATATAAGAAGCTTAAAATTTAAATGACTTACCTCTTAAAGAACTCATTAGGTCTTCAATGACCTATGAGATGACATTCTTAGAACACAATGAACATTATGAACACAAGAACCACATTCCAAAGAATATGAAGGATTTGAAATTTTGAACAAATGAAGACCTCTTGAGTGATAACTCAAGTGGTGGTAAAGAGGACATTGAACACATAACAATAAATTTTAATAAGTTCATTAAACAAAAATATAGAACTAAAAATAAACTTGAACGAAAGAAGAGGCCAAAGAAAAGAAAGACACCTAAGAATGAATCAAGTGACGAAACGACGAATTAGGCTTTGACGGATTTCAACTACGAGGTGAGCAACTCAACCAAAGTTCTCTTGATCTATTTTGAAATTACATGATGTTTTTCATGAGTGCTTAATTTAGATAGTAGGAAATAAAAGTTATTGTAAAAATTTTATTATGTTTTTTTTACGCTTTTGAAAAAAAAAATTAAAAAATTTGTTCATAAAAATTATATTATTTCATGCATGTTATGATTCAAAATTATGAATGATGTGTGTATCATTATGGATGATAATTACATTATGTGTGATAATACAATTCCATGCATATACTTTCCGTATCAATTTTTGATTTTAAACATAATACATATCTATGTATGAATTTCTTGAAAGTCTTTTGATGATAGATGCTTGTATCATACTTATAATTTAAAATCTTCTATTTTGGATTAATGTGTTTGTAGCTTTGACAAAATTTGTTTTGAATTTATACGATGATGGCTTTCGAAAACTTGAATATACTTATGTGAAACAAATAAAACACATAAAAAGGAAAGCGTATGATCATAATAAATTTCATGAATCTTGATGATTGTATATTGCTTTTGATTTCAAACAAGATGTATGATTTTTTATACAAAATTAATTGTTATGATAGTCACATATTCCATGATAATGCTTGCACACCAAATAGGATTAAAAGATAGAAGCAAGCATATTGATGATTTCGTTTTCATTATGATACATAGCTTTTATATAAAAATTTAAACATGCTTATATGAGATCAACCACATAAAATAAAACACATAAAAATTAAAAATGTGATATCATTATGTTTTATTGTTGATGTGTTTGGCATTAACGGCTTTATGACGAAACTTGTGTCGCTTTTAAATGTTGATACATGTTTTCACAAAAGACTTGAACATGTTTACATGAAATCAATTACATGAAATTAAAATATATTTTCTATCCTATTAAGATTAATGAACTCATTTCATGAATCTTTCGAATCTCATGAAAATAATCATAATCAATGTTTTGAAAATAAATGTGTATCATATTTTCGGTGTTAATAATTTCTCTTGAAAGTTGCTTTTTGGATCTATATAAAAAACATGAGCATACTCATATTAAAACAACTAACTTAAGTGAAACATATAAAAATGAGTGACTCTTACATTTTAAACTAATATGTTTTTAGTCTTAATCGTGTTTATGATAAATTTTTCATATGACATGTTTTTTTTTACTTTAAAAATCTTGATGACGAATTTTGTCTTTAAATCTTGAACCTTCATGCTTATTTTGATTTGACATAAAAAGACAAAGACCTTTGTATGAAATCAATGCATGAATTGAAATCACTAAAAGAGAAATGCATGTTTCTTGAACATCTCCCTTTCTCTAAAGTTTTTTTATTTTTCTTGAGCCTTGATGACTTAGAAATGATATGATCACTTTGGCTTGCATGCCTTATATGGTGATTTAAAATTAATTTGCTTTATTATGAATCATTGAATTATGATCTTGATACCTCCTAAAAGGAATATTTATGAACCATGAATGATATCTTTTGATCCTTGTTGATCTTTCATATTGATATTTTTCATGACAAGATATGATTGCATCATTGATTTATTCTTTCTATCATGGCTTAAAAATACATGTAAAGAAAATATACTAGCATTGGTATCCATGACTTGAATTTGATTGAAACATTACATGCTTAAATCATTTTTTCTCCTATGTTTCAATACTTCTTTGTATGCTTTATGACTTGATGATTGAAGTATTGATGCAGACTTTTGATGTATCACTTGTCATGATTAATGTAAATTGTTAGTATTTTGAATCTCGAAAATAATTTTGATTTGATTATGTGTTTTAAGTTATCAAATTGGTTTGAATGAGATTTTTTGTTTCAAGCGAATCATGAACTCTCTTTTGAATTCTTAACTTAAGATTTTTTTTATGCAAATTGAAATACTTTCTTCTATGATTTCTTTTTTTTTCATTTACTAAAGAGAAAAACAATCCAAGTCTTGATATATCAATAAGTGATACTTGAAATTATTTTTATGATTCATAATGAATTTAGATCTATCACGCATAAATCAAGTTATTCTTTTTACTATCAAATGAATCATGACTTGATCTTTGATATTGATATTTCTTTTATCATGATCCTTGATTGTATAATTTTTTGTTTTATTAAAAAAATTTATCAAATGAATCATATCCTTCTTGATTTTTCTTGATATCATGACATGATTTCTTTATATGACTTGTATAATGATTAAAATTTTTAGCCATTGAGTCCTCTCTTCTTTTCGATAATGACAAAGAGAGAGTTACCTTGCTAGCTTGTGTATCACAAGAGAAAGTGGCAAACATAGTTAGTTAGCTAGAACTTGCAAAAAAAGTAAAACTTGCAAAAAGGCAAAACTTGCAATTCTCAAAATGAGAAGAAAGAAACTGCAAAGTTGCATTATTTTTTAAACTCATGAGCTTGCATATTTAAAAATATTATAAATTTTATAAAAATTACTAGCTCATTGTAAATAAACAATTGTTAGCTTGCAAAGGCGAAACTTAGTTGCAAAAGAGAAGAATTGTAAGGGAGCTAACTTGAGTATCGTAAAGTATGCTAGCTTGCTTATCATCAATTTTCCTCATATCATGATTTATTTATGACTCCCTTGCATTTATGACTTGATGAAAATTCATGATGCAAATTTATTATTTTGTCATGATCAAAACAGTGATGTAAAATACTATTCGTACTCCTCCACTTCTTACAAAAACAAAGGGGGAGAAAGTTTTTACTAGCTTACACACTTCAATGAAAAAATTTGCTAGCTTAAAAGAACTTGATATCTCAATAGAAGCAAAAATCATAAAACTTAGAAAATTTACAATTCTACACTTGCTATGCTTCTATGCTTATATGTTGTAATGAAATTTTAGTTTACATGTTTAAAGTAATAAAATCTTTACATAAATAGTATGCATATCGCAAAGGAAAAAAAGAAAGTGCAACTTGCACATATCAAGAAGTGAATGAAAAATTACTATCTTGCTTATCTTTAAAAAGAAAAATGAAAACTTGCACATTTCAAGGAGCAAGTAAAAATTGTCATGTTTGAAATTAAAAACTTGCTATACTTGAATGTTGTATATCTTGATAGCTAGTGTGTCGTAAAACTTACATATTTTTTAAAACTTGTTATGATGTAATTTCTTTTTGTTGATGACAAAGGGGGAGAAGTAGATTGATGAGTTCATGTAATGTAATGTTGATTGAATATTATATATATATTTGCATGATATTTTCTCATAACATGTGATACATGTTGCTTGGATTTGGGATAATCCAAGTGTTCTATCAATATAACATATTGGTAAGGAGAGTTTGGTTAAACTCTGGAAGTTAAGGTTAACCCCGTCATCAATTAGTTGTCATCATCAAAAAGTGGGAGATTGTTGAATCTTGGATTTTGATGATGAAAACTAATTGATAGTGTTTTATTATCTAACTGTGTTTTAAGTGATGCAGGTCTACTATTGATTAGGATTAGACAGTTAACACAGGATGAATCAGTATTGTGCCGAAGAAAATTATGTCAAGAGATTGGACGTCGAGCCAGAGGTCTGGTTGACAATCGATAGAAGGCTTCGAACATCAGGCATCGGGCCAAGAAGAGTTGTGTTCTGCCAAGGAGATTGAGGTTACGGAGGTTAACCGTCGATTGAATAATAGGCCGCAAGAGAGGATGGTATACCGAAGAATGGGACGAAGCGTCGACTAATGACGTGCCGGGCAACAAAAGGTTGGTTCATGTAATAACTGTCTAGATCGAAGTAGGTTAAGGTTTGATTAGTGTGCAAGATTAACTACAATAACGATGAAGGCATAAAGCGAAACAAAGAGCTAGAGTCAAGTACGATGAATCGTTGGGAGTTTGAGAGTTTGACGGAAGTCCGAAGATTTGTCGGGAGTGCTACCAGAACTGGCCGAGAATGAGTAGGGAGCTTGCCGAAGGGTTTTTAGAAGTTCACCGGAAGGTTCGTTAGAAGTTCGTGGAGCTCACCAAGAAAGATCAAAGCTTACCGAAGAAGCTTGTCGGAACTCGCCAAGATCAATCGAGAAGTCCAGGAGCTTGTCGGGAGTTCGCAGAATGGTGTCCGAGGGTTCGTTGGAAGACCGTCGGAAGCTCGCCGGATGAAGACTTGATGTGCCGAACTTTGTATTAGCTTAGGAAATATCTTTAATTTCATAGTTAGCATATAATTAGGCTTAGGATTATGTGTTAATCCTATAATCCTAGTATGGACCAATTAGGCCTACATTGTGGCTGTGTTGGGTCGATGAAAGACCCAAACAGTGCCCAAGTGCCACGTTAGGCGGTGGTACCACCCAATACACTAACTGTGGTAGTGTGTCAGGCGGTAGTACCACCAGACCTGACAGTGGTACCGCCCAGTGTCAAGGTCAAACTGGCGATGGTACCGCTAGTGATAGGTAGTGGTGCTACTAGTACTCGGTAATCCCGGAATGGAAAAGTTTTTGGCTTCAAGTTTGAATCAGATTGGAGCTTATAAAAACTTCTCCCATCCCTAGGTTGAATACACAAGCATACACACTTTGAAAGTAGAAAAATGCTATTCAAATCTCTTTAGAAATTTCTCTTCTAGCCTTATTTCAAAAAAAAAGAAAGGAGTAAAGTGCTTGTAAGGGTTATCTCCTAAACTTGTCAAAAGGAGAAAGCGATGTAATGGACTTGTCTTCACCCATTGGAAGGAAGGCAACTAGTGAAAAGCCGATGGCCTCAAGTGAAGAGAAATTGGGAGTGGATGTAGGTCGTATAACCAAATCACTATAAACTTGGTTTGTATTTACTTTCTCGCAATTTACATTTTAGCAAACTATCTTGACTTGCTGCTCTATTTTTTTAATCTTTAAATGCTTATAAGTTAAATTCATTTCCGATACGCTTTAATCGAAATTGGTTTTCATCGAAACTTAATTTTATCCTATAAAATTTTTAACATACAAACTTGTTTAAATCGTAAAAATTTTTCGTTATTAACCGCTACACTAATTCACCCCCTTTCTTAATACCACTCTAGATCTCAACAGTTATATCCTGTTTAAACTTCATAGTGTAATAGTAAGAATGGTTACAGTCACATTATATTTTCTTGACAACATTTAAAACTATACTTAACCCCCATAAAATAAGCTAAAGATATCTCTTTGTATCAGAGCTTAAGAGAAACTAATTTTTAAACATATAATCAATATATAATCCTGATTAATATGATCCAAATTATAGCTACACTGACCAGACAATTATCATGCCATGAAAAATAATGTATTAATTATTTTGCTTATAAGAACAAGAGCTTAAACAAATTTTTTTACATATTGTTTCAAAAATAATGTAATCACATATCATTTTTTTTCAAATATAATGATGGATAGATATTTTCACATAAATTCATATAAGATAATTTTAAAATAATTATAAAAATAACAAATAATAGTTTAAACCATATGTATTTCTAAATTATTAATATTTAATATTTTTAAATAATAAATTATATATATTTATTAATTTTAAATTAATACATTAATATTTTCAAAATAGACTAGACGAAGTCATTGGATACCTACCCTGATCTCATATCTTTGATACAGTATACAATCACTAATACTTCATTTTTTTAATTCTTCCTAAGATAATTATTTTTTTTTATTTTTTTCACTATCCAAATAGTAAATTTACTAAAAACATCATAATCAATCAATCTATAATCCCATACACCAATCTATTCAATAGAAAAATAAGAGAATTCAAAACCAAACCTAATATAATTTTCTTGAACTTGATCTAATATTAAACCGTGTCCTTCATAATTTTTATATTTTTTTCTAATTTTCTTCCTTCTTTTTTTTATTCTTTTTCTTTTTTTTCTCTCACTTCCTCGCTGTCTCTTTCTCAACTTGCACCATCCCTTTTTTTCTTCTTCTTCTTTCTTTTCCACTTCCTTTCTTCTCCTCTCTCTCTCTCTCTCTCTCTCTCTCTCTCTCTCTCTTCCTTCACTTTCTTATTGTTCTTTCTTTTCCTTTTTTCTTTTTTTTCTTTCTTCTTTCTCTTCATTTCTTGTTCTCTTTCGTTCCTTGCCTCCTCCCTTTTACTTTTCTTCGTCTTTGTTCTCACTCGAAGCCCTCTCTCGTTTAAGCAGAGGCCGCGGCAGAGAGAAACGGTGGGTGAAATATCTTTTTAATCTTTTATAATTTTTTATTTATAATCGGATCCTTTGCTAAAATTAAAGATATTATGTTCTTCCCCAAATAAAAAATAATAATCCTCTAAGCTTCACATATCTAAATTTTTAAAAAAAAATCAAGATTAATATATATCTTCATCACATCAATCATACTATATCATCATACCTCACTTCATCTATTAGGACTTGTAAGTAACTTAAAATATTATATATGTTCAAATTAATCCTCAAACATGTGTATTTTTATTTTACACTTAAAGATCATGATAATTTAAATAATCAAAAGTCTTAAAAAGGCAGGCCCTGGCAACAGAAGGTTCTCCATGCTTATTTATCTCCCAGATGAGACAGATGGTTGGCATACATGACCTCATGGATGAGATGATCTTTAACCAAGACTTCTTCAAGCATTATAACCCGAGTCAGCGGTTCAGCCTTCGCACGTTGAAGCTTCCAAAGTTCAAGTTCTCACTTCGCTTTGAAGCTTTGAAAGCACTCAACAGACTGGGGATTGGATCCTCCATTCATTGACAATGAAGCAGAGCTTACAGTCATGGTAGATCTGCCTCCCAAGTTCGTGCCGAGGAAGAATTTGTATGTCAACTCTTGAAGTCAACGAGGAAGGCACAATTGCATCGGCTGCGGTTGGCCGCCTCTACTGCCGGAGTTTATAGCGGATCATCCGTTCGTTTTCACAATCACAGAGGAGGGCATGGAAGCGGTGTTGTTCTTCGGGTATGTGCTTAAACCTTCGCATGAGTGCTGAAAACAAATATTCAATCTCAATAAATATGAGTACTGGAACAGTATAAAAGAATCAGACGAGTATTACGAGGATCAACGATGACGTGAGATAGGATGTTCGTTGAGCGGGTGGTGGCGACACTGGAGGTCACGTTGACGGTCGACTGTCAGGTGGGTTTCACTGGACCGCGTCATGGTCAGCCCTCGGTTCTTCAGTGGCCGACCGCCCAAGGAGAGCGTGTCATGAAAGGTTGGTGGTGGGTGTAATCATAATAGAAGCGGGAACACGAGAGCTCCACGTTGCTTGCTTTTATAAAGGCAAAGCTCCATTCGTCCTCCTCCTCCTCCACGTCTCTCTCTCTCTCTCTCTCTCTCTCTCTCTCTCTCTACATTTGTAGTTGCGCCTAACACAGTCGGCTTCCATTACCTCTTCCCGGGAGCTCTTTGTGGTCACGAGATTCTCTTTTCCCACCTTCCCGTCTTATTCCCACCGCTCTGCACTGAAAAAAGCATCAAGCCTTCGCGCTCCTCCACCTCTTTTTGTCCCTATTCCCCTTTCGTCGTGCCGGAGTTCCAGGAGGAAATCTTCCTTCAGACTTGCCTCATCCACACAAAAATACGAGCTCCAAGGGAAGAGAGGAGGGAAGTCAAAGGGAGTGTACAAGGAGATGAAACAGATCGATTCTGGAAATGGCGCAGCAGTGCCTTCCACTGGGCAGCAGCGGAGACCGGAGAAAGCTTCGCTCTGAAACATCCATGACTTGCTTCATTCTACTGCTTCTCTCGTCTTTCCTTCTTGTATCAGGTGGGAGTGAGGATATATATTGAAGATCTCCAATCAAATATGTGGCCCCAACTGAAGAAAAGAAGCAAGGCAGCGGCTTCAGGTTCCCTTTCGTCCGGAAGCGCGGTGGCGCTTATCCTCCTCCTCCTCCTCGGTGGCGCTTTTATTCCCGGCCGATGGATCCGCGACACCGTAAGTTCCCATTTCCCAGTTCAGTTCTCAACTGTTCTTCCATAAAAAGCTATTTCGTATATTTGTGAAAGACTCATTTTCAAGAAGGGTATATATTCCATTAAATATTTAGATATCATTCACGTTGACGCCAATTGTCATCACGATTGTTGTCGTCGGGACATCCGTCAACGTTGTGGCATCCGCCAGTCAACCGAGTGGGTTGCATGCTACCCAGTTGTATCTTCTAATTTTGGATGAGAAGTGCGCCATCTTGCTGTTCTCCTCTTCTTCTTATCGTGTTCTTCGTTCATTTGCAGTCAACAATGGGCGAGACAAGTCCCATCATCACGGCTCAAAACCTCATCATCAACCCCATTGTTGATCATCAACCCCCTCCACGCCCATCCCAATCTCTCCCCACCATTCCAAAAGCAGAACAAGCGCCTGCAGCCACAACGAATCATACTACAATGAACCAAGCAAATCCCATTGTTGACCTTCGAGCTCCGCCACTGCAACCTTTTCCCTCAATTCCAGAACCACAACAAGCACCAGCAGCCATAGTGCCTCCTTTTGCATGTCCCACCGGAAACCAAACAGGAAACGAAATCTGCCGATCGGCAAATCCAACATTGCCAATCCCTGCCCCGACTCTGTCCCTTCCACGTTCTTCGTCCTGCCCGGACTACTTCCGCTGGATCCACGAAGATCTCCGCTCTTGGAAGTCCACTGGAATTACCAGGAAGATGGTGGAAAGAGCCCGAAGAACTGCCAATTTCCGGCTCGTCGTCCTCAATGGCAAGGCCTATGTGCAGCGCTATTGTCATTCCTTCCAAACACGCGACGTCTTCACCATTTGGGGCATCCTCCAGCTGTTCCGCCGCTACCCGGGACGCATCCCTGACCTTGACCTCATGTTCGACTGCGTCGATTGGCCCATTGTCCGAGCCAGTGACCACCGAAGGAGGAACGGGTCAGCACCGCCGCCGCTGTTCCGGTACTGCGGGGATGAGTCTACTCTTGACATAGTCTTCCCTGACTGGTCCTTCTGGGGTTGGTAATTCATTTGATTCTCGTGATCGCAACATGTTGTCCGATGCAGAACGGTGTTTGTGTTGGTAACTAAGTGAATTCCTCTCCTCTCATTCTCGGAAGGGCGGAGATCAACATAAAGCCATGGGAGGTGCTGAGAAGTGAGCTCAAAGATGGGAATGCAAGGGTGAGGTGGATGGATAGGGAGCCTTATGCTTACTGGAAAGGCAACCCAGCAGTTGCCACCGCCCGGCAAGACCTCCTCAGGTGTAATGTCTCTGAAGCCCACGACTGGAACGCTCGGCTCTACGCACAGGTGGGTATAGATCATGTATATGAATCAGGATCTGACTTCTTACTGATGTCAACTCGCTTTGTAGGATTGGCTCAAAGAGAGCAGGGAAGGGTTCAAAGAATCGGACTTGGCGAACCAATGCATTCATAGGTACTCTCTGCTTTAACCCCTACTGTAGATATGGTGATTAAGAAGTGAGCTTAAGATGGTACGTGCAAACAATGGTGGTCAGGTACAAGATCTATATCGAAGGTTCGGCATGGTCGGTCAGTGAGAAGTACATTCTGGCTTGCGACTCTCTGGCGCTACTGGTGACGCCGAGGTACTACGATTTCTTTACCAGGGGATTGATGCCACTGCAGCATTACTGGCCTATTAGGGACGACGACAAGTGCAGATCCATAAAATTCGCGGTCGACTGGGGCAATTCTCACAAGCAAAAGGTATGCATGCAGCTCAAGTTCTTTCCTTTTCGCAGAGGTAGGCGAGTTCTGATCCTAGGAGCTCTCAACAGGCACAAGCCATCGGAAAGGAAGCTAGCAACTTCATCCTCGAGAAGGTGAAGATCGACTATGTCTATGACTACATGTTCCACCTGCTGAATGAGTACGCGAAGCTCCTTCGATACAAACCTACTATACCTGAGGGATCTGTAGAGTTGTGTGCCGAGTCCATGGCGTGCTCTGCGAAAGGTCTGGAGAAGAAGTTCATGACGGAATCACTGGTGAGGTCTGCTAACGATTCCAGCCACTGCATGATGCCTCCTCCCTACAGCACGTCTGAAGTGAGAATGATAGCGAGGAGAAAAGCTAACACCATGAAGAAGGTGGAGATGTGGGAGCAGAGAGCACGGGAGAGTCAGGATAACAAGGTGTAGGTGATGTTCCCCGCTGTGTTCGTAGTTGTAGGTTCAGGTAGAATAAGCATCTTTTGCTAACATAAAATTTCCAGTCGTGAGAGCAGAAGACCAATCATGTCCTAACATGGGGAAAATACAAACTTTTCTCTCGTGATCAAAGATTACATTGATCTAACAGTTTATCGTGTTCTTCATCCTCATTTGGATGAAGAACAGGATAAGCTGTTATGTAAACTTCTAATTTGCATGTAAAAGAATGCATTAAGACACAATCAAGATGGATCTACGATCCTTGGAAAGCTATGTAAACTCCAAAACATAGCTAGTCCAGAGTGAAGGGAAGGTCGAGAGGATGAGTTAAATAGCTCGCCCTTTCACGATGTCGATGCTCATCTCGCTCGGGTCCGTCGCCTGCAACTCCACTTGTATTCCATCGAGCTCCCTCTTGAATCTGTCCTTTGAACTGGCATACAGCATCTTACTCCTCACCCTTGATGCATCAGGAGACCTGCACGCATGCGTGCATGGAACAAAGAACACATATATATATAGTCCAAGTCAACCTGCAGATGCATGAAGTTGATGCTGGTCTTCCTTACCAAGCAATGAAGAAGATCTTGCTCCTTTGGCAGTTCTCATCAGTGACGAAATCGAAATCGTAGACGGCGTAGCGGCACTCGTTGGATGGCAACGACGAGGCCAAATCATCGTAGCTCTGCTCCGGCTGGCCGAGCTTCTCCACTGTGACCTGCTGCAGCTTCTCGTCGATTTTGAAAACGATAAAGCGGAAGTTCCTCTTGGCCTTCAGCTCCAGGAATTTGAGCTTGCACTCGTCGTTTACTGCCATTCCCGACGCAGAATTCGCCTTTCCAAGGCACAACACAAATGACCGTCTATCATCAGAAAGAATAAACAGCCATGCTGATCATATATAGGGCGAAGAAAGGATAATGGCGTCCGGTTGATTGGATTCTAATGGCATTCATACATCTTGTATAAAAAGTTCAGCCATGGAGTAGCGAGGAGAAGGGAGGGTGCTTACCATGATATCTTTGCAACGAGGAATGAGCAGGCCTAAGGAGAATGGAGATCGGAGAGTAAAGGGGAGGAGGAAGAAGGGTGACAAAGGGAGGGAGGAAGCAGGGAGGATTTAAATGATGCTTGTGAGGGAGGGAGAAAAAGGTGGGAAGGAGAGGATCATTTGATGGAGGGAAATGGAGATGGGGAAGCAGCTCAAGGGACCTCCACAAAGCTACTGCTTGCTACCTCCAAAGCTAGCTTAATCTTGCACTTGCAATTTTGACCCGGTCATTTATCCATTACTATGTTACTTTACTGGGATTATTCCGTAATGAATAAACAAATATATAATTTAAGATGATAAGAACATTTAAATTTCTAATCATTATTTTTCAAAAATCAAGCTGTGAAAATTTTCACTATTAATTTCTTAAGTTATAAATTGCAAATTGTCACTTTGAAGTTCATGAAATATTATTATTTGCTATAAGAGAGCTTCTAGTTAATATAAAATTGTATTTTCTAACCATAGAGAAAGTATCTAATTCACAAGAAATAGATGAAAGAAATTCTTGATTAGTGTCCATGGAAATCAATTTGGCTGAGATAAGGAGGGAGACAATTCGAACCCCCTTATCGATGAAACAAGTTTAAGCTAATTTTGAACATAATATATTTGTATGTGTGTGAGATAATATCTTTTATTTTTTAATATCTTATTCTATAAGCAATTTAAATCTTATTAATACTTCAAAAAATATTTATCAACAATGAGAGTTGCAGGGTCGAGAAGGTTACTCACTCATAATATAATCTAAAATTTGATAAAAGAGTCCTCGACATATCCAAATTAGTTGTTTATAATTGTTAGAGTAGAATTTAGTTATCCAATATTGAGAAGAGTTCTAAGTCAACATTGATTCTAGTTTGAGTTTATTACAAACTTGATATTGAAAATTCAATGGATTTAACAAATGAACTTGAAAAAAAATTGATAAATCCTTCGGGACGTAAATCACTAATGAGTTTAAAGATTTTGTCAAAATGTACAATTCACAAAAGAAAAAAGACTTTTTATAGCGTAATATTTGATAATTATATTAAGCTTATGATTGAAGTCTAGAATTGTCAAGTACTTTTTTTCATCATATATATATATAATATTGAATTTGAGAAATATGAATAACGACTTATTGAGTTGAACATCGTATCACCTAAAGGGTGACGATGCATCGTTCATACGATGTTAAGAGATCAATCGACGATAAGGTGTCAATCAATAGTAAAATGTCAACTGTGAGGTGCTATCCGTGCTTGTTGCGTGGTTATTCTGATATCAGTAATTAACCCCAAAATACTATGACTTACGTGCTGTCCTTTACGAATTTGACTACTATAAGACACTATAAATTTATCGAATGTGACTACTTCTAAAACGTTGTTTTCTCCTAAAATGTTTGTCTTTAACCGGTGCCCACAAAATGTATCTTCCTCCCGTGAAACATGGAACCATTGACTTGTAGGGTTAAACAAAGTTCTCTTCGACGAGGACAAAACAAGTTTAACTTGGACGAGCTTATATTACACATACTATATGGTCGTTGCATGCTTGCGTGCCCATTGACGTTCACGTCTCCGAAGTTAGCGGTCCAACGAATTAAGTTACCCACAGCCTTCACCAAGCACACCTGTGATTTCAAGCTTTCCACGGATGCCAATGTCTCGAGTCGCAGTTGATCTGGTGCAACAAATAACATCACGTGAGCCCCCGTCGACAAGATCAGACGGTTGGGATGGCGCGGTCTCGTCAGCATGACATGTGTCACTCCCTCATGTCGCAAGGAATGACGTAGGCCCCTCTGTAGTGAGTGTTTCATGTTCTGATCAATACAGGCGAGCCCACTCATCGGAGGCCTACTTCCATGCACGTAGTGCAATTTCCACCTTCGCGTCGTAGATTAGATCCAGAGCGAATGTTACACCTACAATACAATACTTACCTTACGTAATTGATTCATATCCTATTTTTTTTTTACGTATAGCTGAAGAAATAATAACTCTCTTTCAACTTAATTTTTATATCAATTGGTTCCTTGCACCTCGGTGAGATTGACTGGTCAACGTCCTCAGATAGCTTAATTATCACCTTGCGTACACATAAGTTGACATCAGAGCCTCCAATCCTATCGTGCTTACGAAAAAAAGTCCACTTGGAGACTTATTCCGGGCGGCGTCATCTCCCACAGACATGTTCGGGCTGGTTCATGAGAGGTGACATCACACAGACAGACTTTTAAGGGGTGAGGCGGTCGATTCACGAGACAATGATAATAAAGTAATAGTGGTTCTGTTGCTCCAGAAGTTTCCACCCGCCAAAAGTCAACTCTGTGGGCCCATCAACGAAAGCCCAACTTGGATGAGACCACGTGTCAAATATACTGCACAAGGCCGCCAACTACGTGCCAGCGGACAACCCACAACCCAGAGGCCTACTAATTGCCGTCTATGGTTGGTTGAAGCCCACGCTGAGTGCTTTAATATTCACGAAAGGTCACCATGAACGGCTGTGATCCGTAGCTTTAATAAACTAATGGTGGTTCTGTTGCAACAGAATCTTCGGAACGCGCCAAGTCACCTATCGTGGGCCCATTAACGAAAGCCCAATTTGCATGAGGCTTCTTCTTAACTTGCCGTCCAAGTCTGCATGAAGCCCACGCTCAGTGGTCTAATATTCACGAAAGATCACCATGAACGGCTGTGATCCGTACTCTCCGACACCCATCCGCTTTAAATGAAGGCCGGCACCGCCGGATCTGAACGACATTTTGATTCAAACTTTGAGAACTTTTGCAGCGCAAATTTGGAGCGCAATGAGGGAGGAGGCGAATGGTGAGCAAAGGGTTCTTGATGTCGTGCCTCGGCGGTGGCGGCCGCGAGGGCTTCGCCTCGCGGAGCCTCTCGCCGAGGCCGCACTACCCGTCGATGCCAAAGTACCCCAGGCGGAAGTCGACGGTTGAGGTGGTCGGGGGCGAGGATCTGGAGGCGACGCCGGAGGCAGCGGAGGAGGAGGGGAAGCGGGTGGCGCTGTTCTCGGTCGTCGGGATGGCGTGTGCTGGGTCGGTGGAGAAGGCGATCAAGCGGCTACCTGGGATCCATGATGCTGCCGTCGACGTGCTGAACGATCGGGCTCAAGTCATCTTCTATCCCGCCTTCGTTTCGGTGCGTTGTCTGCTAATTTTTTTATTTTCCCTTTTATTTCCCAACATTTGTTTGATAAAAACGGCTTGAGGACAGGGTTAGTGATTTGTCACGGTCATCTTGAATGGTATAAAGATCAAGTTTTTTCTTGATTTACTTGAGATTAGAAGGATGTGATCTTTGTTTCTTTCTTTTATTTTTTTTTTGAATTTTCATGGATTTTATGATTATTTTCCTCCGTAGTTATTGGATCGTAAATAATAATTTTGTGGAATTTGAGCTCGAGTCATATAGACGCTTTTAAATCGTAATCTTTATATTGTAGATGTGAACTAGAAATGTAGATCTGATTATATTTGTGCATGAACTAAATTTCTAGATCCGATACAAAATGGTATTTGCTGCCGAACCACATCGACTGACCTAAAAGCTGCAAACTGGGTCAGTCTTAATTGACAACGAGAGATTCTCTAGTTTGATCTATTTCCCAAATTTCTTTATTGTAGACGAGTCAGATTAAGGAGCCTTAATGTCTTTTGCGCTGCTTACAGCTTGGTATCAAAATGAGCCAGCAAGTCCTTGCGTCTAGATGAATCATTCTGTTGAGCATAACAGTTACATGCTGTTTGGAGGATTGACAACTTTCTTGTTTCAGCTGATATGGAAATAACCTAGTATTTTGGAATTGAAGTCTCTGAAGTAACAGATCAGGAACATGAGACAGATGAGCACCAACTGTCAGTAGCCAGTTGTTTATTTCTAGTTATTGAAGATATATTGAAATTCAATTTATGATTTGGTATCTTGTTTATATGTGCACTTTAGAAGTTTGATAGTTTTGACGTGTAAACATTTCTTGTACCTGGAAGCTCCATTAAGTCCCTTTTTCTTGTTCAATCGACAAGGAAGTCATGGCCTGCAAGGTCACTGTTGTATTGCAATTAAGAAGCATGATCCATAGGCTTTTATATTTCAGGATATAAATAGGGTTGAGCTCATAGTCATGATGGCTACAGGTCCAAGGATGTGTGGTTGGCTCTAGCGGCACGTAACCTAGTTTATATATGCCATATCAACATGGTGTGAATTAGTGAAGCAATTATAGATTCTGGTTTGTATTTCCTTAGTTAGGAAGCAGATGAACATTCATACATTTATGCCAAACATTTATGCATTCATGATTTAGTTGAACAACTCCTTTGGTAAATCTAGTTGCTATTGAGCAATGAACAGGATGTGACGGGCTGCAAATATTCAAAGTTAATAGTAATTGTTTAATAGTAATTGCAGGCTTAGGTAGGCACTACTATTTGGAATGCATTTAAAGGGTGGTGTAATGCATAAGTCCCCTGCAAATGCAACAAGTTCCTGTTTTATTTGATTTCATTATATGAAATGTCTTCTTTTTTATTTGATGGCTGCATAAGGACAAAGGACAAGTAATACTAAAATTGACTTAGTTTCTGGAAAATCAAGTTCATTTTTTTCTTTTTCTAATTACTCTGTTGACTAAGACAAACACTTTTGGTAGAATAAATAGCAAGTACACATTTTTAGGATTCCAGTTTAATCTCTAATGAACTTGTAGATATTTTAACAACTCAGATGTCCATATATTTTAATTGAACCCTTTAATGACAACTTAGTGTCTCCCATCTGCTAGATTTGTTGTTTTCAAAGAAAAAAAGATCTTTACATGTTTAAATGTTCAAAGCTAAAAGTAGGTGGATTATCATGCAGATTGATTGTCCACACCAAAGATATCTCTTTGAGATTATATTCAATAGCTATATCTGATTAGTGATTGGAAATATGCAAATTTTATTTCAACTGTACTATCTTAAGCATGATAATATTAGTTTTAGTCCCAGTAGTGAAAACCTGTCTCCCATACCAATTACAAGCTAACATTACCTTAATGCAACATGTGCATTCATATTGCAGGAGGACACAATTAGAGAAACAATTGAAGATGTTGGTTTCGAGGCTGAATTGATTCAAGAGGAGATGAAAGAAAAATCAGTTCTCACATGCAGACTTCGCATAAAAGGGATGACATGTACTTCTTGCTCAAGTACTATTGAATCTGCTTTGCAAGATGTTCCAGGTGTACATAAGGCTTTAGTAGCCTTAGCAACTGAAGAAGCAGAGGTTCGCTATGATCCTAGGGTTGTAAGTGCCAACCAACTCATGGAGGCAGTTGAAGATACTGGTTTTGAAGCAATACTTGTTACCACAGGGGAAGATATTAACAGAATAGAACTCAAAGTTGATGGGCCATTCTCTACAAGGTATATTTCTATGGTTAATAATTCTCTTCAAGCCCTCCCAGGAGTAGATGATGTAAACATTGATCCTCTGCTGCATAAAGTTACCATATCTTACAAGCCAGATCAGACAGGTCCACGAAATTTCATTGAAATTATTGAATCAACTGTGTCTGGGCAGCTTAAGGCATCAATATACCCAGAAGTAAGGGGAAAGGGGTTTCACAGGCATGAGGAGATTAATCAGTATTATCAATGCTTCCTTTGGAGTTTGGTTTTCACCATCCCAGTATTTCTCACTTCAATGGTGTTTATGTACATCCCTGGAATTAAAGAAGTTCTAGATAAGAAAATAGTAAACGTGTTGAAGGTTGGAGAGCTTTTGAGATGGATTTTATCCACTCCTGTCCAATTTATAATTGGTCGAAGATTTTATGTTGGTGCATATAAAGCATTACGACATGGATCTGCTAATATGGATGTGCTGATTGCTCTTGGAACCAATGCAGTATACTTCTATTCAATCTACACCGTGCTCAGAGCTGCAACATCACCAAATTTTATGGGAACTGATTTTTTTGAGACTAGTTCCATGCTCATATCATTTATCCTTCTTGGGAAGTATCTTGAAGTTTTGGCTAAAGGGAAAACATCAGAAGCCATTGCTAAGCTCATGAATTTGGCACCTGAAACTGCAATACTGATAAGCTATGACAATGAAGGAAATGTGACAAGTGAAAGAGAGATAGATAGTCGATTGATTCAAAAGAATGATATTATTAAAGTAATGCCCGGTGGAAAGGTAGCTTCAGATGGTTTTGTTATATGGGGTCAGAGCCATGTTAATGAAAGCATGATAACTGGGGAATCAACGCCTGTTGCAAGAGGAAGGGTGATATTGTTATAGGCGGTACTGTCAATGAAAATGGTGTGCTGCATATCCGTGCCACTCATGTTGGATTGGAAAGTGCCCTGTCACAGATTGTTTGTCTTGTTGAATCAGCTCAAATGGCTAAAGCTCCTGTACAGAAATTTGCTGACTGCATCTCCAAATATTTTGTGCCTCTAGTAAGTTATTATGCATCTACTTGTTCTTCTCATTTACTATTAGTTAGATCTTCTGCTCTGCTAGGTGAAATATATCTGGGTTATTTCATACAACCGCTGGTCTTAACTGGCCCAGATGACAAGTTACACCGAAGAGGTTCAAGTACTCAATGGCAGTCCATCTCAGAAAACTAATAATTGTTAGTTAGAATTTAGAATCTTTTGTATGTCAATGTTTTAAACCTGTCTCATTTTCAGTTATCGATATAGGGTTAATTCCAATCAAATCCAGGTTTTTTTTTCTTTGGTCTCTGCTTATAAATATTTTTCTCTTTCAGAGGACATATATATACACCCCTCAATGTACCAATATTTTGAGTAAATCCTCTCTCACCGTGCCTGCTTGAATTTTCTAATTTATGAAATTTGTTCTACTATTGTGCACTGCATATATACGGTTCAATGTAATTAATATTTGACATCTTCTTCTGATTGAAATAATCTTTCACAAACTAAATTTTTCAAAGAGTTAGCATGTATATTCTAGTAGCATTTATATTATAGTAACTAATTGGTTTAGAGATTTACTTTCAAAATTACAAGCTGACACTTATTCTGAAATGAATAACTATATACCAATGAATACATTTGCCAAGAATATAACTTGCTTTGAAATCTGCAGGTTATTCTTCTTTCACTTGTCACTTGGCTCATTTGGTTCTTAGCAAGCAAGTTCAGGTCATACCCAAAATCTTGGATACCATCGTCAATTGATAGCTTTCAACTCGCTCTTCAGTTTGGCATATCTGTCATGGTGATAGCATGTCCATGTGCCCTTGGCCTTGCAACTCCCACTGCTGTTATGGTTGGAACTGGAGTAGGTGCGTCTCAAGGCGTGCTAATTAAAGGTGGACAAGCATTAGAGAGTGCACACAAGGTCTGCTAGATAAACCTTTTCTTTTCTCTCTTTTAGTGGCTAATTATTCTTGGCAATATTTGTTTCACTTGTACGTTACCATTTTGGTAGATTCATTCAGCTATCTGTTGTTCACAGGTCTTTATATGTTCCAATAGAGTGTCAGAAACAAATCAGCTGACTATTCATAGATTAAATAAAATGATTTTCTATCAATTTGTCAATTGAAAGTTGGCATATGGTAACATTTGGGAAAATATTTACCTATGATATGGTTAGTCTGTCAGTAGCTACTGACTGATCGATACTGACCACGCATTGCTTATTTCTTATTGCAATAGTTGCAGTAAATTTTTTTTAAACTGGTCATGATATAGCAACTCCATCCTCATGGTTTTAGTAATCTACTAGAAAATTTATAAGGGGTCTTGTTTTTACCTTGTCTGAAGTTTAGGCTTGAGAAATCCATTAGACATTCCATCTTTTAGCAGAATCTTGGACTTTAATACTCAAGAAGAAAAGAAAAAAAAAAAGAAACAAAATAAACCAACTTCCGCTGAATCTGATTAACTGATAAATCTGAGATTTTGATCTGTGAACTTTAGCTATCTTCAGTATTTTATGTTCGTAAGTAAAAGAAAAACAGAAGGATAACTAATGAAAAAAATTGAAGCACTGGAAGTTTCAAGCAAACTTACAATTATCTATTATTCCGGACATTTTCATGCACTATGTATCTATAATATGATCTGGCATTTAGTCATATTTGAATGCAGATATGAAACAAATCGATTTATATTGTCCTACAGTTAAGTTCTGAAGGTTTTGATATATTGCATCACTAAATCTTTTGCAGGTCAACTGCATTGTATTTGACAAGACAGGCACACTTACCACCGGAAACCCTGTTGTTGTCAGCACACGACTACTGAAGAATATGGCCCTTCGTGACTTCTATGAATATGTGGCAGCTGCTGAGGTAGAATATCTTTCTCTATTTGTTAGGGTAATTTTACGATCTTATTATGAAACTCCAGTGGACCATATGCAACATCTTGGGTAGATCTTCTTAGTTGTGATGCAGGAGGAGATCCTGGAGTGTGTAGTGAAGAAATAGGCCTAGAGGATGGGTGCTGCTGATTATCTTTGAAAGAGCATCCCAGTTGATCAATTGAATAAAGAAACTAAAGAAAAGATAGGATATAAACAGTGGATAGATAAGGAAGAGAAAATTTACACCTAGTGCTTCAACGTCCGATAGCCTCCAATTCATTAGTCAAAACTTCACTAATTTTCTGGTTCTAACCCACCTAATTCTTTGAATGTAGTGTGTGACTGCATGTAGATGATGACATCTATATCAGTCTAGGCTACACATCATGACAATGATGTTGTATTCAATATACTATCACATGCTTTTTTTTTTTCAGTGACTGATTGCATCAGCAACGTTCCACTTTTTATTGAAATCCAAGAAATCTGTTCTTTGTGTTATTTGTCTTTCATTAAAGTGTAAAAGATACATTCAGGGAACATGCTAATGAGTAGTACTTACCTGGACACACTCAGCTCAGTCATAATCAAGCTAGGTCTTGGTTTTGTAGCCTATTAGCATCTCGTTCGCATTCCACTTTTCCTGCAGGATCATGATTGCCTTTTTAAACAGGATTTGAGTCTCTATTTAACTAGCTGACTGGAACCATAGATAAGAAGAACCTTAGGTAACAGAATGTCCTATAATAGTACTCGAAGAATAGTTATTTTATGACTACTAATTGAAATAGACTGCCTGGAACATTTTAGAAATTGTCCTAACCTTAAATAGTTAACTGAAAATAGGACAAATCCAACCAAACTCAACTCGTACAAGCCTATCCTTTAATCTGAAACCTTCATAAGATCATCTCAATAACAAATAGAGAAAATGACATTCCGCATCTAGTAAATGTTAAAACGGCATGCTGCATAGAATAAGAGATAGATGCTGTGTTACCTATTCCGGCAAGGATACAGTCTAGGATGTCAGTTAATGCCGCATATCTTTGACCATTTGAGGCTTTGAGCAATGTATCTCATCACATGGTCATTTCCTTTATATTACTAGTTTCCACAATCTGTCTTTGTAATACATTGCTATTTAATAACAACTTTTGGATGTTGCCTTAATTGATGCCTTACAGGTTAATAGTGAGCATCCCTTGGCAAAGGCTATAGTTCAATATGCCAAAAAGTTCAGCACAGATGAAGAGAACCCTGTTTGGCCTGAAGCACAAGATTTTATTGCTATCACAGGCCATGGTGTCAAAGCCAGAGTTGGAAACAAAGAAGTTGTTGTGGGGAATAAGAGCTTGATGGTGGAAATAGGCATCCATATACCTGTTGAAGCCTCTGAAATTCTCACAGAAACTGAGAGAATGGCACAAACTGGAATAGTTGTCTCAATCGATCGAGAAGTTACTGGAATAGTTGCAATATCCGATCCGCTGAAACCTGGTGCTCGAGAGGTTATATCCCTTCTGAAGTCCATGAAGGTGACGAGCATTATGGTAACAGAAGACAACTGGGGTACTGCAAATGCAATTGCACAGGAGGTTGGGATAGACACTGTTATTGCAGAAGCAAAGCCAGATCAAAAAGCTGAGAAAGTTAAGGAACTTCAGGTACTTTTCCATGTCATTAATTGGACAATGTGTTTCGATTTTTTTCTTTTTGATACTTCTATACACAAGATATGAGTATCGTCGTTAACAACAAACATATTTAAGCACACTTTATGTATATAAACACTTACGCAAACTTACATGACTATATTGTGACTATTCTATTGAGATGCTTCACATTTCTGGAATAATAAATATTATATCATAACATTGGAGGCATTGACATTACTTAGCTTCTGTATTGACATATTCTATTTCCTTTTTTTCAGATGTCCAGCTTAACTGTGGCAATGGTTGGAGATGGAATAAATGACTCACCAGCACTTGTGTCTGCTGATGTTGGGATTGCCATAGGTGCTGGCACAGACATCGCAATAGAAGCAGCTGATATTGTTCTTATGAAGAGCAACCTGGAGGATGTAATAACTGCCATTGATCTCTCTAGGAAAACTTTCTTCCGGATCAGCATGAATTATGTTTGGGCTCTTGGTTACAATATCATCTGCATACCAATTGCAGCTGGAGTTCTCTTCCCATTCACCAGATTCCGACTGCCACCATGGATTGCTGGTGCTGCAATGGCGGCTTCTTCAGTTAGTGTAGTTTGCTGCTCTCTCTTATTGAAGAACTATAGAAGGCCCAAAAAATTAGACATGCTTCGGATGAGCGAAGTAGTGGTCAATTGAAGTCATTTCTTGCTACAAGTTTCATTTCACCAGGTATCGATCAAGTCTAGTAGTATTTCCGTGAAGGAAATCTATCTGCTAATTCGATCTTATAGTTCATTCTACTGAGGATATAGGTGCGATGCCAAATGCAAAGAAAAATGTAAAGGGAAAATATATGGTTTACTGCTTAAATCTTTCTGTCGAACACTGCGCGTAACAGCCCTTCAAGATAACCTATAAAATTGTGTGGATGAGCAGTGATGTGTGTTCTTGTTGTTCTTGGGTTTTACAACTAAATATTGCTCAATGTAGGTGTTAATGAATCTTTTACCATTATCTGAGCTGAGAAATGATTGTTTTCCTTGAGATTTTATTGCAGCATTACATGAGGTGACCTCACACGAATCCCATCAGCCATGGAAGTAACATGCACGGTTGTGGATATCTCTAAACTTTGTCCCCGGCAGGCTGGCGTTGACTGATACGGAAGTGACTCGTGTCAGATTGGAGTAGGCAATGGTGTCATGCATGGGGCATTTTGTCAGGTGCCTGCATTCGGTGCATGTATATTCGTGAAGCTTTTTATGCTTGGTTTCTATCTTCAAAAACTATGGCTCTAATTCAAAGATCTACCATTTCCAACGATGAAATAGAACTCTTCGGAGTGTTGACTTCTTTTGATATTATTTTGCCTCAAGGTTGCTTGGATTTTTTTCTTCAGAAACCATGACCTGGAGAGAGTTGATATTATTTTGACTTCGAGTGTTGACTTCTCTCTAGGTCAGAAGCCTACCATTTGACCTTCCTTCGCCAACCACTTTTGTAAGGTTTGCATCTATATAAAGTTCATCCTAGTCAACAGCAGGAATATTATATATTATTAGAATCGATAAATATTTTTAGAATCCTTATATGATTTAAATTACTTGAAAAATATTGTTTAAAGAAACAAAAATCTGAAAATTATGATTTGGTCACTCTATAAATACGTACACACGTTAGGAAGAGATGTCGTCTGTTGTCATCCTGGTGATAACAACTAGCCGTCTGCTCTACACTCTGCGCTGCTTCTACGTAAGCCAGAGAACTCACATCAAAACAATCGTACAACTTCAACTCAAAGACAAGTAAGGTTGTTGCTCTCTCTCTCTCTCTAGCACTCACAAGTCTTAAAATTTGATCCTTTGATCGGTATGTTTCGGTGGGTAGCATGAGGTGAGATTTATTGCAAGATAACTAAATATGACTTGTTTAGCCTCAAAACTCTCACAAGATTTAGGCTTGTTTTGCTGTCATTATCTCTTATAATAATCAGACATGCTCATAGAAACAGAAAGCACAGGACAATCAATGACTAAACTAACTACGTTTTTTCTTTGAGTTTTTAGTTGTTAGATTATGAAATCTTATTTAATTAAGTAAGATATATTAAAGATATTATTGGATTCGTTATTGACTAATAAAAAGGAAGTCCAATTAAAATAGAATTCTTTAGAGATACCCTTGATGAGAGAAAATATTCTAATATCTTATTCTAGACCCTTTATTTTCGTTTATAAATAGACAGAACCTATAGGGATATAACATCATGAAAATATAAGAATACGAGAAGAAGAAATAAGATAGTATAGTATAGTTGAGAGATTATAGTTTCTCTCTCAATCCATAATAATCAATCTAAGTGGTCTTATGAAAGAATAGGAAGATAGGAGAAGGTGATTGATATTTCAGATCTAACGATGATATACTTGTAGATCAGATAAAATTTATTTCTCTGAACAACAAAGAAAGATATGCATCATAATATTATTTAAATATATTATTATTTAATTTTAGATTTTGATATTAAAACTGTTTCGTATTATAGATAGCATAATTATAAATTTTATGCTAACAATTGGTATCAGAGTTATGATTTTTTAAATCAAATATTTTCGGATCTATTTATTAGTATTTTTCGATTGTAAAAAAAGATATTGATCGGATTTTGTTTACGTTATATGAATGATCGATCGGATATTATCGATCTATTTCTTATTATTTCAATTGATGGATCGGTGTTGTCGAGACTTTTCAATTGTCGTGCAGCGTCACCGTGTTTTCGGAAGCCCCTCGCGAGCAGAACCTTCGTCCAGGCGGTGGCCGCACGAGGACAGCTGTCGCGCCCTCCGCAGGCATAGGTCGCGTCCAAGTGACGGTCGCACGCGGGCACAGGCTCACCCAGGTGGCGGTCGCGCGCCGGGTTGGTGCTGTAGGGTGGCTGCACGGTCGGCAGCCACCCGCAGGCAACGGTCGCGCAGGCAGCGACTGCGCGCGTGGGCACAACCACGCCCAGGTGGTAGCCTCGCGCAAGCCGACCGCGTGGGGGGCACAGGCCGCACCGGCGGCAGCGTCGCGCGGGCAGCAGCCGCATGTAGGCGGCGCCCGCCCACGAGCAGAAGCGACAGCCGCGCGTCGGCGCAGGCAGCGCCCGCCCACGGGCAAAGGCAACGGCCGCTCATGCACAGACCGCCGCAGCAGCGGCAGCCACAGTCGTGCGTGTGCAGGTGGCGACACAGGCAAGGTTAGCTTATGGCAAAATTATAGTTTTGCACTTTTCTTGAGATTCAGGTTTTATCAAATTACAACTTTGCCCTTCCGAATTTTATTATACCTTTTAGTATTTTGATATTTCTGCACTTTATAAATCTGGTAATTTTAGTTAATGTCCTATCAACATATTTATAATTTTACCCTTATGAAATTGAGAATTTCTTATTTATATCCTCAATTATAAAATTGATCAATAAAATTTAATTGAATTTGATCATGATTATATTTTGATTAATTATTGATTAAATTTAATTTTGATCAAATTTAGAAAGAATTAAATTTTGATCAATTTTTTATTTTGATCGACTTTTTTAATTAGGTTAATATTTAACCCAATTCTGGGCTTGCCCAAATTAAATAAAATCAACTATTTTAATTTAATATTTTATTAAAAAATATAAATTATTATTATGTTAATATTTTTTTCATATAATTTATTGATTACATGTGATAGATAAAAATTTAATTATTGTTCTTGGATATTTCTTTGGTTACTCATATGTATATAATTAAAATTATGAAATAATAATTATTTTTGACATAAAGCTTTTCATGATTTATGTGTTATCATGATTATAGTTATCATATGAGTTTCAATATATATGAATTATTGATTGTAAGTTGTAAATAAAATCTAATTATTGTTCTTGGATATTTATTATTGGATCTCGAATTTTGATGATGAAACTAATTGATTATGTTTTGTAGTCTAACTACGTTTTGAGTTACACAGGTCTACTATCGATCAGAATTAGACAATTAACGAAGGAGGAATTAACGTTGCACCGGAAGTGATCACGTCAGGATTTTGGATGTCAAGTCGGAGGTCTGGTCGATAATCGGTAGAAGGCTTTAGACGTCGGGTATTGGGCTAAGAAGAGTGATGTTGTGCCAAGGATATCGGGGTTGCGGGGGTCAACCGTCGATTGGGCAACGGACTACAAGAGAGGACGGTGTGCTGAAGAATCAGACGAAGCGTCGATAGACCAATGACATGCTGGGCAACAGAATATCAATTCACATTATAATTGTCTAGATCGAAGTAGAGCTTTGTCTTGTATGTGCAGGAATAGCTATGATAATGATGGAGACATAAAGCAAAGCAAAGTGCCGAAGTTAAGTACGATGGAATCATTGAGAGTTTGAGAGTTCAACGGATGTCCGAAAATTCATCGGAGTGCTATCGAAACTGGCCGAAAACGAGTAGAGTGCTTGTTGAAAGGTTTTAAGAAGTTCACCGGAAGGTTCGTCGGAAGTTCACAGAGCTCACCGAGAAAGGTCGGAGCTTACCAAAGAAGCTCATCGGAATTCGCCAATGACTCCATCGAGAAGTCTAGGAGCTTGTCGGGTGTCCACAGAATGGTGTCCGAGGGTTCGTTGGAAGACCATTAGAAGTTCGTCGGAAGTTCGCCGGAAGAAGTTTTGACTTTCCGGACTTTATAATAGCTTAGGAATATCTTTAAAATTCGTAGTTAATATGTTAATTTGGGTTAGGATTAGGTATTAATCCTATAATCTAAGTAGGGGCCAATTGGGCCTTCTTTGGGTTGATTTGGGCCAATGTTAGGGCCCATTCAGCCTTGCTGGAATAGTGCTAGCGATGGCACCGCTAGACCCAGGCGGTGGCACCGCCCAAGGACCAAAATCTCAGGTGTTCTGGATTGTGGCACCGTCTAGTACATTGACAGTGTCAGTCAGACTGGCGGTGGTACCGCCAAAAATCGGGGTGATTCAAATTTGGGCTCCAAATTTGAATCCTCTTGGGGTTTATAAATACCCCAAATGTTCTTGCTTGGACATACAAGAAGTGTGCAAGAAAACTAAGGGAAAACTCTATCATTTGAAGTAGAAATCCCTCATCCGAAAGTTTAGAAGTGTTCTTAAGAGAGGTGTTGAGGGAAGCTTTGTAAACAGAGTTTATAAAAAGGAGTTTCATCTTCGCCCATTGGAAGGAAGACAACTAGTGGAAAGCTGATGGCCTCAAGCAAAGATAAATCGGGAGTGAACGTAGGTCGGATGGCCAAACCACTATAAAAAACGGTTTTCGTTTATGTTCTAGCATTTACCTTTCTACAAACCATCTTTTCTTTGTTGCTCAACTTACTCATCACTGCCCTTCTTCCTATCTAAAAAATCCCTACTTTAAACACTTTCCGATACACGTCAATTGAAACCGGGTTTTAGTCGAAACGAAGTTTTCAATGTATGAAGTTTCCGAAATCATTTTAAATCATCGAAATTTATCGTTGTTCAACCGCTACACTAATTCACCCCCTCTTAGTGCACTCTAGATCCTAACAATTGGTATCAGAGCCTCGTTATTTCTCTTTCGGATTCACACCCGTGAGAAATGACTCTTCGTGGCTTTTAAGAGGGCTTTTTGGTTATTCATCCTCCGTTCTTTAATGGTTCAGACTACACATATTGGAAAACTACAATGAGAGTTTCTTAATTTCTCTCGATTTAAACTTGTGGAATATTATTAAAAACAGCTTTCAACTTTCCTCTAAACTGATGAACGAATGGTCGGATTTAGAGAGAAAATCTTTTTCTTTAAATGCAAAGGCTATAAATGCCTTATTTTGCGCTCTAGATAAAACTAAATTTAATCAAATTTCTATGTACGAAATGGCTTTCGATATTTGGCACAAACTTGAAATCACATACGAAGGAACGAATAGAGTCAAAGACTTGAAAAAGTTCATATTTTGATGCACGATTTTGAGGTTTTTCGAATGCAACCAAGTGAGACTATAGGCGACATGTACACCCGTTTCATGGATGTCGTCAATAGTCTAAGAGCACTTAGTAAATGTCTCTCAGATTTTGAACTCGTTAATAAGATTTTAAGATCCCTTCTAAAAAGGTGGGATCCTAAAGTAACGGTCATACAAGAAGCTAAAAATTTAAATGACTTACCTCTTGAAAAACTCATTGGATCTTTAATGACCTATGAGATGACATTCTTGGAACACAATGAATATGATGAACACATGAACCACCTTCCAAAGAACATGAAGGATTTAGAATTTTGGACAAATGAGGACCTCTTGAGTGATAACTCAAGTGATGGTGATGAGGACATTGAACACATAATAATAAATTTTAATAAGTTCATTAAACAAAAATCTAAAACCAAAAATGAAGTTGAACGGAGGAAGAAGCCAAAGAAGAGGAAGGCACCCAAGGACGAATCAAGAACTTCTAAAGGTGAAATGACGAATTGGACTTTGACGGGTTTCAACCATGAGGTAAGCAACTCACCTAAAATGTTCTTACGTTATTTTGAAATTACATGACTTTTCCATGAATGCTTAACTTAGTTAGTAGGAAATAAATAATTATTTTTCAAAAATTATATCATGCTTTCCTTCTAGTATTTTTTTAGAAGTATAAAAAAATTGAATGATGATTGCTTAACTTGTGCTATTACATGATCAATCTCATGTATGATTTTGAAATAACAATTTGGTTTTTGACACAAAATGAATCATCATGATAATTGCATCTCATGCTTATACACCTAACAAGATTAAATCCAATGAATATTTATCTTGATGAATTTTGTATCACTTTTCATAATAACATAATGAAAATATGAAATCATGTGTATCTTATTGATTTATGTTACGAAATTTGTTTTTCGATTTTAAACTTGATACATATCGTTTATATAAAAGAATTGAGCATGCTTACATATAATCAATGTACTTTACTCCTAACAAATTTTTGGAATGAAAGATTTTGATGATAATTTTAAATTTATATGATGCTTTCATTTTCTATCCTACCGAGGTTAATAAATTCACTTTACCAATATTGTGAATCTCATGAAAATAATCATGATGAATATTTTGAAAATAAATGAGTATATCATGCGTTTGGTTTAAATAATTTATTTTGAAATTTACTTTTCGGATCTATACAATGATACATGAATCTAGTAGAAAAAGACAAGAGCATACTTACATGTAAACCATCTCCATTGCTCTTAATAAAATTTTCGTATGAAATATTTTTGATGCATTTAATCTTTATGGCTTTAATGACAACTTGTATTTCAAAGTTATACAATGATGGCTTTTATGTAAATAATTGAACATACCTTATGAAATCATCATTGATAATAATGAAAATATTAAAAGTTTATTATCATGCTCAATGATCTTATGATATCATATAACGAAACTCATGTGTTGGTTTTAAACATGATACTTATCTTTTAAAACATGAGCACACTTATATGAAATAAACAAATTAAAATAAAACATATTATGTATGATGAGTGACTCTTGCACTTTAAACCTATGTGTTTTTGGTCTTAATCGTTTTATGATGAATTGTTTATATGATGTGTTATATTTTTCGACTTTAAGAATCTCGATGATGGTTTTTGCCTTTTAAGTGTTGAACTTTCATGATTGTCTCAATTTGATATTAAAAGACAAAGGTATGCTTATTTGAAGTAAATCATAAAAAGGAAATGCATGATTCTTGAAAATTTTTCTCTCTAAAAGTTTTCAGTTTTGATGAATCCATGTGAAACTCTTAAATCGAATCTTTTGAAAAATATCACATGCTTAATGTGATTCGACTTAATGACAATTTATCTTTTCGTCTTGAACGTTGACATTTATTTTTATTAAAGGTAAAAGTATGATTATAAGAAGTAAATCACGTATAAAAATGAAATGCAATCCTCTATCTCAATCTTATCAATTTTTCTATAGGAAATTCATGAATCCATACTTATCATGTATGAATTTATTAAACGTGATTTTGAGGATGATTCCAGATTTGACAAATGCTTGATTCGTATTTATGGTATAAGATACATTTTAAAAAATGAATCATGTTTAAATCATGTTCTATCTCCCTTAATTCATTTTGTTATCTTATATTTCTTTTTTATTTACCATAGAGGAGAACCTTCTAAATAAATGATGAAATTAATGATTTGATAATAAGTGTTTATCAAAATTCTATTTATCATTTTACAATCTCTAAAAAGTTGATAATCACTTCATTCATGTTATGAATCTCGAAAATGTTTTTTATTTGATTAGGAGTTTCAAGTTGACCAAATGAGTTTGAATGATTTTATGACTCCTCTCTTGATCATTTGAAATCATTACTTTAAATTCTTGACTTGAGATATTTTTGCAAATCAAAATATTTTTTATTATGATTGCTTCTTTTTATCATTTACCAAAGAGAAGAACAATTCAAGTTTATCATTTGTGAATCTCATAATCTATGTTAATGATTTTGATGATTCAAACTTGAATGAGCTTTATCACAATCCAAGTCTTGATATCTTGGTATTTGATACTTGGAATTCCTATGCATGAATCAAAGTGTTTTGCACTCAAATGAATCACTTATCGATATTTACGATTGTGATATATTTTATCCTTCAATTGTGATCTTGTTGGCTTGAAATACTTTTTGAAATTTTTGACATGATTTTTATTTGCCTTGATGTAAAAGAAATTTGCTTTATGATGAATTCATAGATATAAGCCTTCTCTTTTATCTTTATTGATTGTCATAATTTTAAAATTCATATAAAGGGAAAAGAATTGCACTCTTCCCTTCTTTTTGACAAAAACAAAGGGGGGGAAGATTTATTGCTAGCTTGCGACTTCTGTGAAAAATTTGCTAGCTCGATCATTGAAATGAAGGAATATCCTATCATGAACATTTCAAAAGTTGCTAGCATGTTACAAAAGCAAAGTGCAAACTTGCACAAGAAGCAAGTGAGGAAAAATTGCTATCTTGCTTATCTTTAGAAAGAATTTAAAAACTTGCTATGATTGAATGTGATCTATGTTGAATATCCTGATTAATAGCTAGTATGATTGTAAAATTTGCATATCCTTGAAAACTAGCTAAATGTAATTTCTCCTTTTTGTTAATGACAAAGGGGGAGAAGTAGATTGATGAGTTCATGCAATGTAATATTAATTAAATATTTTATATATTTACATAATATTTTTTGTTAACATGAATGATACATGTTGCTTGGATTTGGGATAATCCAAGTGTTCTATCAATGACATATTGATATGGAGAGTTTGGTTAAACTCCGGGAGTTAAGATTAACTTTGTTAGTCATCAATTAGTTGTCATCATTAAAAAGGAGGAGATTATTGAATCTCGGATTTTGATGATGGAACTAAATGATTATGTTTTGTGGTCTAACTACGTTTTAAGTTATACAGGCCTACTATCGATTAGAATTAGATAATTAACGAAGGAGGAATTGATGTTGCGTCGGAAGTGATCATGTCAAGATATTGGATGTCAAGTCGGAGATCTGGTCAACAATCGGTAAAAAGCTTCGGACGTCGAGCATCGGGCCAAGAAGAGTAGTGTTGTGTCAAGGATATCGGGGTTGTAGGGGTCAACTGTTGATTGGGCAACGGACCGCAAGAGAGGACAGTGTGTTGAAGAATCAAGCGAAGCACCAATAGGCCGACGACTTACCGGACAATAGAATATCAATTCGCATTGTAATTATCAAGATCAAAGTAGAACTTTGTCTTGTGTGTGCAGGATTAACTACGATAATGATGAAGACATAAAGCAAAGCAAAGTGCCGGAATTAAGTACGATGGAATCATTGAGAGTTTGAGAGTTCAACGGAAGTCCGAAGATTCATCGGAGTGCTACCGGAACTGGCCGAGAATGAGTAGGGAGCTTGCCGAAAGGTTTTAAGAAGTTCGTTAGAAGGTTCATCGGAAGTTCGCAGAGCTCACTGAGAAAGATCGGAGCTTTCTAAAGAAGCTCATCGGAACTCGCCAACGACTCTATCGAGAAGTCCAGGAGCTTGCTGGGTGTCCACAGATTGGTGTCCGAGGGTTCGTCGAAAGACCATCGAAAGTTCAACAGAAGCTCGCTGAAAGAAGTCTTGACTTTTCGGACTTTATAATAGCTTAGGAATGTCTTTAAAATTCGTAGTTAGCACGTTAATTTGGGTTAGGATTAGGTGTTAATCCTATAACTTAAGTAGTTTTATCTGACTAGTAGCTACCAAAGTAGCTTGGAGTGATAGGCTTTTGGGATGCGAATTACAATAAACATCTTATCATTTATAGGACATTTTAGATTGTATTTTATATTTTTATATTGGTCCTACAACCACCAAAGTGACACAGACTAATAATTTATAAAATACATTATAGAATTAATCCTAAATGATATTAAAGGAAAATAATATTCACAATGGCATATATAATTAGGAGATTTAGATAATCCTAAAGGAGAATCTATTTTGAATAATTATATGATGGGGTAGGATGATACTGTTTTGGATATCTTTACAATTTAATATTATATACCCAAAAATACTAATACTATTCCATAAGGATGATATCAGTCCTTCATAAATGATTATATATGTGACCACTAGATATGTCAATATTGAAGATAAAATATTGATAATATCAATAGTTCAACATTTATTGAAAAACTCAAAGTATTAATGTTATATTATTAAAGTGGTACTTCATTCATTGTATTTTTGTAAATGTCCTTATATTTTTTGGAATATATTTTCTTGAATAAATAGCTTGAGCATATGCAAGTTTTATTTAATGAGTGAAACATTAATCAGATTATTTAAAGGGAATATAAACATATTTACTAAAAGTTTTATGGAATAAATAATTAAAGTGACTAATCAGGATAGTTTGAAAGACTCAATTTTATGATACTTAGACTTCAGTACAGTTTACAACTAGAGCATGAAAATATTTAAGGATCAATTTAAATTTTTTAATAAGTCATTAGTTGATACCTCAATGAAAGAACTAACTAAAAATGATAGTATTTAAGGAATTCAAGATTACATCCTCAATATAACTGATAAAGTTGTAAGTTCAAGATTTATAATATTTTGAGTACTACTCAAGGAGTGGGTAACAATAAAATAAAAATGAAGCATAAGTCATATGAGTTTATAATTACTATATAAACTTATAAAAGAATTTTTTTTAATAAAATATTACTTAAAAAGTTATGTGAAGAAGAACTATAAGATTTAATTTGAAATGAAAAGTTATAAATATAATTTTTATATGGTTCAAATCAAATATTACAAAAATTATTATTATTATTTAATATTGGTGGATTAATTTGATGCTTCAATGTATGTTGTCAATAATAAAGATTCATTTTAATAATGATAAAGAAAATAGGGTAAAACTAAAGGAGAATGAAATATTCAACATTGTAGGGAATCATCTTAAAGTGAAAGTGATAGTAGCTTGTATTTATCGTCTACGTCTAAAGATGATTCATTTGATGAATCTTGAGGATCCATACTATATTCTTATAATTTTGAGAATTTAGATTCTTTACCTAGAATTGTTAGAATATTATTTCTCTTTTGGTAGTTGTGAACTTATTATGATTCAATAAAAGTTAATTTTTGAATTTTGTATAAAAGTCTATATAGAATTAATATGAATCTTAAGTTTACAATAATCCTATAATTAAATATTAAAATAAAATATGGTTTCATAAACTTCTTGAGATTATGCTTATATTTATGATCCAATAAAATTAACCTTTGGATTCTGTATAATAATCTATACAGAATTAATATGAGTCTTAAAGTTACAATGATCTTATAATTAAATATTAAAATAAATATAGTTTCATAGACTCCATGAGATTATGTTTATATCTACGGGTTACTCTATATTTTTATCTCATTAAAGAGAGGCATTTTATCACCATATAGATAACCTATTGAAATATGATTTTATATATATCTAATTCAGGTAAAGTCTCAGGCCGTTAACACTTTAGAAGTGCACATAAATGAGGTCAAAAGGCAATTAGATAGAAAAAGTTAAAATCATCATATCTGATAGGGGTGATGAATTTTATAGTATTCATGATGGATCCAATTATAATTTTAATTCTTGTACTAGATTCTTAGAAGAGCAAGACATATGTATTCATTATGATTTACCAGATGTGTCACAACATAATATGATTATTGAAAGATATAATCATACGCTTATAAATATGATTAGGAGCATGATGGATTATTCTTTTGTACCTAAATCAATGTGAGAAGAACCTCTAAGGATAACTATATATATCTTAAATGAGGTTTCCAGTAAGTAAATTGCATGACTTCTTTTGAGTTATAGAATGGTATGAAACCTAATTTAAGATATTTATATATTTGATATTGTTCTATAAAGATAAGGATTTTCAACTCACATAATAGAAAATTAAATTTAATAATTATTTCTGAATATTTTATTTTTTATTCAAAAAAAATCAAAAGGGTACATATCTTATTGCTCTAATTATAGTACGAGGATAGTTAAATCTAGTAATATAAGATTCTTATAAAATAACGAATCAATGGGAGTAAAAATCTCAAATTTAATTTTGATATAGAGGAGATATATGTTGATACTCCTTTGTTATTCGAGAGATTATTGTTATTCAAATCATTAAATGATTTGATAAATAATAACAAAATAACATTACCAAACTCCCACATTATATTGATATCGCTATTAATTATCTTGTAGAACAACTACAATTGACAGCCATAGGAAAAGGAATCCTGTCATTTATGGTTATTATGTGGTATATCTATAAGAATTATATCTTAATATAGGAATTAGAATGGATCCTGTATTGTTTTCATAGGTCATGAAAAGTAACGATTTTGAAATATAATATGATACAATAAAAAAAGAGTTAAAATAAATAACCAGAATGGTGTCTAATAAATTCATCGAATTGTCTAATAATTATAAAAGAGTCTGTTATATAAATATGACTCAAAGGATAATATCGAATGATATAATGGTCAGACTTTTAGTTTTTAATATGGTTATAGATTTTACTTATAAAAATATATTGATTATAACAAGATATTTAGTTTTTAAATGAACTCGTTAAGAATCATCATGATATTAGTGACTCATTATAAGTTTGAGTTATATCATAATGATATGAAAATAAATTTTTGATTAAAGATCTATCTTTATATGAGTTATTCTAAATTACTCACAGAGAAAATAAAAGAAATATAAATTTGTTATGCAAATTCAGGAATCTATTTATGATCTTAAACAAGCTTCTAGACAATGATATATAAAATTTCTTGATATCATTGATTCCTTCAGATTTAAGAAGAATATTGTTCATTAGTATTCATATCTAAAGATCAGCGAGAGCAAGTTAATTATATTGATCATATATGTAGATAATATTTTGCATTGCCAATAATGATCTTGGTCTATTATATTAAACCAAGAAATTATTGCTAAGAATTTTAAGATGGTTGATATAAATGAGATATCTTATATTATTAGTATTGATATACTTAGGAATATATCTCAATGATTATTAAGAGTGATTCAGAAAGGATATATCAATCGAGTCTTGAAAAGATTTAATATACAACTTTGTTCAACAAATCATAAAAGTAGAATTTTAATGAAAAGTGAGTATTTTAAAATGACTTAAAATAATCAAATGAAGAGAATATTCTTTATATATGCGTAGTTAAAAGTCTATGCTCAAACTATGTTAGAACAAATATCAGTTTTACAGTTAAAATATTGGGTAGATATTAGAGTTACCCAAAAGTGAAAACATTAAAGGACTGCAAGGGACAAAAGATTATATAGTCACATATGTGAAATTATATCAACTTGAAATGATAGTGCTTTTCAGATGCTGATTTTATAAATTACTTCAATAACAGAAAGTCCATCTTACGATTAATATCTATATCAATTAAAGGGATAATTTGTTATTATATTAATAATAATAATAATTGATTTTGTGGTATGCTTTGAGGCCATTGATCAAACTCTATAATTGTGAAATTTTATCTTAGGACTTGGTATGGTCAAACTCAATTGTCAAGTCACTAAAGATATTTTGTGATATCACAATAGTTTTTTTCTATAAGAATGATAAGTATTATTACATCTCTATACATTATGGTTGAAAGTACTTGATGGTTAAAGAAGACGAGTCCAAAAACATCTAATGTCAATTAATTACTTGAGTTCCACTGTATTGATTGCTGATTAATTTACTTAGGACTTACATCCTAAAGTGTTTTAAAAGAACATGTTCTTATAATTGGGTTTGTGAGCAACCCATGAAGGATATGGTGATGTATATTTGAGTGAACACTATAATTGATATTTTTACTTATATATTTAAAGTTATTTATTTCTGTTATTTTATAGTTGAATGTGATAACAGGATTATCTTGACAAGATAAATTATATGGGTCATTTTGGAATGCATTAGGAAATGCTAATAATATTGTGGTACATAGAAGGAAGTGTGATATTGATGACATACAACCGCTATGACTCGCATTATTAGTGAGACTTAATATAGTATTATTGTATTCATTGGACTTATTAGCTTATTTTTAAAATTCGCACGTGTGTAAATAGTTTTTAAAATTTTAGAATCCAATTATGTAAAATTATTTTTAAATAAATTTTATTTATTTATTTTGATTTTTGAATATCTTTTGTATCTTACCAATTAATGGGTCAAATGAGAGAATGTTAGATTATGTTATCCTATTTAATTAGGTAAGATATATTAAGGATATGATTGGATTCTGATTTTAATTATTGGCTAATAGAAAAAAAATTTAATTAAAATAGGATTCCTTGGGAGATGCCTTTGATGAGAGAAACTCTCCTAATAACTTATCCTAGACCCTCTGCTCTCACCTATAAATAGACAGGTCCTCTAGTTCTCATTCCAGATTGATATTTCAGATCTGACGATGATGTGTTTGTAGATCAGATAAAATTTATTTCTCTGAACAATAACGAAAGGTACGCATCATAATATTATTTAGATCCATTGTTATCTGATTTTAGATTTTGACATTAAAATTTTTTTATATTATAGATAGCATGATTAAAAATTTTATGGTAACACGTTAAGAGATTGATCGAAGATAAGGTGTTAACCAATAATAAAATTATCAATTGTGAGGTGCATCGTTCATACGATGTTAAGAGATCGATCGATAAGGTGTCAATCAATAGTAAAATGTCAGTTGTAAGTTGCTATCCGTGCTTGTTGCGTGGTTATTCCGATATTAGTAGTTAACCCCAACATACTATGGCTTACGTGTTGTCCTTTACAAATTTGACTACTATAAGACTATAAATTTATCGAATGTGACTACTTCTAAAACATTATTTCCTCCTAAAATGTTTGTCTTTAATCGGCGCCCACAAAATGTATCTTCCTCTCGTGAAACGTGGAACCATTGACTTGTAGGGTTAAACAAAGTTCTCTTCGACGAGGACAAAACAAGTTTAACTTGGATGGGCTTATATTACATATACTATCTGATCGTTACATGCTTGCGTGCCCATTGACGTTCACATCTCCGAAGTCAGTCGTGCAACGAATTAAGTTACCCACAGCCTTCACCAAGCACACCTGTGATTTCAAGCTTTCCACGGATGCCAGTGTCTCGAGTCGCAGTTGATCTGGTGCAACAAATAACATCACGTGAGCCCCCGTCAACAAGATCAAACATCTGAGATGGCGCGGTCTCGTCAGCGTGACGTGTGTCGCTCCCTCGTGTCGCAAGGAACGACGTAGGCCCCTCCGTAGTGAGTGTTTCCTGTTCTGACCAATACAGGCGAGCCCACTCAACGGAGGCCTACTTCCATGCACATAGTGCAATTTCCATCTTCGCGTCGTAGATTAGATCCAGAGCGAATGTTACATATACAATACAATACTTACCTTACGTAATTGATTCATATCCTATTTTTTTGACGTATTGCAGAAGAAATAATAAGTCTCTTTCAACTTCATTTTTATATCAATGGGTTCCTTGCACCTCGGTGAGATTGACTGGTCAACGTCCTGAGATAGCTTAATTATCACCTTGCGTACACATAAGTTGACATAAGAGCCTCCAATCCTATCGTGCTTACGACGCTTTAGCGGACGGAATCACCATCTAAAAAACAGCCCACTTGGAGACTTTTTCACGGCGGCGTCATTTCCCACAGACCTGTTCGGGCAGGTTCATGAGAGGTGACGTCACCCAGACAGACTTTCAGGGGTGAGGCGATCGATTCACGACACAATGATAATAAAGTAATGGTGGTTCTATTGCCCCAGAAGGTTCCACCCGCCAAAAAGTCAACTCTGTGGGCCCATCAACGAAAACCCAACTTGCATGAGACCACGTGTCAAATCTAGGCACAAGGCCACCAACTACGTGCCAGCGCACAACACACAGCCCAGAGGCCTACTAATTGCCGTCCAAGGTTGCTGGAAGCCCACGCTGAGTACTTTAATATTCACGATGGTCACCATGAGCGGCTGTGATCCGTAGCTTTAATAAAGTAATGGTGGTTCTGTTTCAACAGAATCTTCGGTACGCGCTAAGTCCACTATCGCGGGCCCATTAATGAAAGCCCAACTTGCATGAGGCTTCTCAACTTGCCGTCCAAGTCTGCATGAAGCCCACGCTGAGTGCTCTAATATTCACGAAAGGTCACTGTGAACGGCTGTGATCCGTACTCTCCGACTTCCATCCGCTTTAAACGAAGGCCAGCACCGCCGGATCTGAACGACATTTTGATTCAAACTTTGAGAACTTTTGCAGCGCAAATTTGGAGCGCAGAGAGGGAGGAGGCGAATGGTGAGCAAAGGGTTCTTGATGTCGTGCCTCGGCGGCGGCGGCCGCGAGGGCTTCGCCTCGCGGAGCCTCTCGCCGAGGCCGCACTACCCGTCGATGCCAAAGTACCCCAGGCGGAAGTCGACGGTTGAGGTGGTCGGGGGCGAGGATCTGGAGGCGACGCCGGAGGCAGCGGAGGAGGAGGAGAAGCGGGTGGCGCTGTTCTCGGTCGTCGGGATGGCGTGTGCGGCGTGCGCTGGGTCGGTGGAGAAGGCGATCAAGCGGCTACCTGGGATCCATGATGCTGCCGTCGACGTGCTGAACGATCGGGCTCAAGTCATCTTCTATCCCGCCTTCGTTTCGGTGCGTTGTCTGCTAATTTTTTTATTTTCCCTTTTATTTCCTAACATTTGTTTGATAAAAACGGCTTGAGGACAGGGTTAGTGATTTGTCACGGTCATCTTGAATGGTATAAAGATCAAGTTTTTTCTTGATTTACTTGAGATTAGAAGGATGTGATCTTTGTTTCTTTTTTTTTTTTGAATTTTCATGGATTTTATGATTATTTTCCTCCGTAGTTATTGGATCGTAAATAATAATTTCGTGGAATTTGAGCTCGAGTCATAGAGATGCTTTTAAATCGTAATCTTTATATTGTGGATGTGAACTAGAAATGTAGATCTGATTATATTTGTGCATGAACTAAATTTCTAGATCCGATACAAAATGGTATTTGCTGCCGAACCACATCAACTAACCTAAAAGCTGCAAACTGGGTCAGTCTTAATTGACAACGAGAGATTCTCTAGTTTGATCTATTTCCCAAATTTCTTTATTGTAGACGAGTCAGATTAAGGAGCCTTAATGTCTTTTGCGCTGCTTACATATTGGTATCAAAATGAGCCAGCAAGTCCTTGCGTCTAGATGAATCATTCTGTTGAGCATAACAGTTACATGCTGTTTGGAGGATTGACAACTTTCTTGTTTCAGCTTATATGGAAATAACCTAGTATTTTGGAATTGAAGTCTCTGAAGTAACAGATCAGGAACATGAGACAGATGAGCACCAACTGTCAGTAGCCAGTTGTTTATTTCTAGTTATTGAAGATATATTGAAATTCAATTTATGATTTGGTATCTCGTTTATATGTGCACTTTAGAAGTTTGATAGTTTTGACGTGTAAACATTTCTTGTACCTGGAAGCTCCATTAAGTCCCTTTTTCTTGTTCAATCGACAAGGAAGTCATGGCCTGCAAGGTCACTGTTGTATTGCAATTAAGAAGCATGATCCATAGGCTTTTATATTTCAGGATATAAATAGGGTTGAGCTCATAGTCATGATGGCTACAGGTCCAAGGATGTGTGGTTGGCTCTAGCGGCACGTAACCTAGTTTATATATGCCATATCAACATGGTGTGAATTAGTGAAGCAATTATAGATTCTGGTTTGTATTTCCTTAGTTAGGAAGCAGATGAACATTCATACATTTATGCCAAACATTTATGCATTCATGATTTAGTTGAACAACTCCTTTGATAAATCTAATTGCTATTGAGCAATGAACAGGATGTGACGGGCTGCAAATATTCAAAGTTAATAGTAATTGTTTAATAGTAATTGCAGGCTTAGGTAGGCACTACTATTTGGAATGCATTTAAAGGGTGGTGTAATGCATAAGTCCCCTGCAAATGCAACAAGTTCCTGTTTTATTTGATTTCATTATATGAAATGTCTTCTTTTTTATCTGATGGCTGCATAAGGACAAAGGACAAGTAATACTAAAATTGACTTAGTTTCTGGAAAATCAAGTTCATTTTTTTCTTTTTCTGATTACTCTGTTGACTAAGACAAACACTTTTGGTAGAATAAATAGCAAGCACACATTTTTAGGATTCCAGTTTAATCTCTAATGAACTTGTAGATATTTTAACAACTCAGATGTCCATATATTTTAATTGAAACCTTTAATGACAACTTAGTGTCTCCCATCTGCTAGATTTGTTGTTTTCAAAGAAAAAAAGATCTTTACATGTTTAAATGTTCAAAGCTAAAAGTAGGTGGATTATCATGCAGATTGATTGTCCACACCAAAGATATCTCTTTGAGATTATATTCAATAGCTATATCTGATTAGTGATTGGAAATATGCAAATTTTATTTCAACTGTACTATCTTAAGCATGATAATATTAGTTTTAGTCCCAGTAGTGAAAACCTGTCTCCCATACCAATTACAAGCTAACATTACCTTAATGCAACATGTGCATTCATATTGCAGGAGGACACAATTAGAGAAACAATTGAAGATGTTGGTTTCGAGGCTGAATTGATTCAAGAGGAGATGAAAGAAAAATCAGTTCTTACATGCAAACTTCGCATAAAAGGGATGACATGTACTTCTTGCTCAAGTACTATTGAATCTGCTTTGCAAGATGTTCCAGGTGTACATAAGGCTTTAGTAGCCTTAGCAACTGAAGAAGCAGAGGTTAAGCTATGATCCTAGGGTTGTAAGTGCCAACCAACTCATGGAGGCAGTTGAAGATACTGGTTTTGAAGCAATACTTGTTACCACAGGGGAAGATATTAACAGAATAGAACTCAAAGTTGATGGGCCATTCTCTACAAGGTATATTTCTATGGTTAATAATTCTCTTCAAGCCCTCCCAGGAGTAGATGATGTAAACATTGATCCTCTGCTGCATAAAGTTACCATATCTTACAAGCCAGATCAGACAGGTCCACGAAATTTCATTGAAATTATTGAATCAACTGGGTCTGGGCAGCTTAAGGCATCAATATACCCAGAAGTAAGGGGAAAGGGGCTTCACAGGCATGAGGAGATTAATCAGTATTATCAATGCTTCCTTTGGAGTTTGGTTTTCACCATCCCAGTATTTCTAACTTCAATGGTGTTTATGTACATCCCTGGAATTAAAGAAGCTCTAGATAAGAAAATAGTAAACATGTTGAAGGTTGGAGAGCTTTTGAGATGGATTTTATCCACTCCTGTCCAATTTATAATTGGTCGAAGATTTTATGTTGGTGCATATAAAGCATTACGACATGGATCTGCTAATATGGATGTGCTGATTGCTCTTGGAACCAATGCAGCATACTTCTATTCAATCTACACCGTGCTTAGAGCTGCAACTTCACCAAATTTTATGGGAACTGATTTTTTTGAGACTAGTTCCATGCTCATATCATTTATCCTTCTTGGGAAGTATCTTGAAGTTTTGGCTAAAGGGAAAACATCAGAAGCCATTGCTAAGCTCATGAATTTGGCACCTGAAACTGCAATACTGATAAGCTATGACAATGAAGGAAATGTGATAAGTGAAAGAGAGATAGATAGTCGATTGATTCAAAAGAATGATATTATTAAAGTAATGCCCGGTGGAAAGGTAGCTTCAGATGGTTTTGTTATATGGGGTCAGAGCCATGTTAATGAAAGCATGATAACTGGGGAATCAAGGCCTGTTGCAAAGAGGAAGGGTGATATTGTTATAGGCGGTACTGTCAATGAAAATGGTGTGCTGCATATCCGTGCCACTCATGTTGGATCGGAAAGTGCCCTGTCACAGATTGTTCGTCTTGTTGAATCAGCTCAAATGGCTAAAGCTCCTGTACAGAAATTTGCTGACCGCATCTCCAAATATTTTGTGCCTCTAGTAAGTTATTATGCATCTTCTTGTTCTGCTCATTTACTATTAGTTAGATCTACTGCTCTGCTAGGTGAAATATATCTGGGTTATTTCATACAACCTCTGGTCTTAACTGGCCCAGATGACAAGTTACACCGAAGAGGTTCAAGTACTCAATGGTAGTCCATCTCAGAAAACTAATAATTGTTACTTAGAATTTAGAATCTTTTGTATGTCAATGTTTTAAACCTGTCTCATTTTCAGTTATTGATATAGGGTTAATTCCAATCAAATCCAGGTTTTTTTTCTTTGGTCTCTGCTTATAAATATTTTTCTCTTTCAGAGGACATATATATACACCCCTCAATGTACCAATATTTTGAGTAAATCCTCTCTCACCGTGCCTGCTCGAATTTTCTAATTTATGAAATGTGTTCTACTATTGTGCACTGCATATATACAGTTCAATGTAATTAATATTTGACATCTTCTTCTGATTGAAATAATCTTTCACAAACTAAATTTTTCAAAGAGTTAGCATGTATATTCTAGTAGCATTTATATTATAGTAACTAATTGGTTTAGAGATTTACTTTCAAAATTACAAGCTGACACTTATTCTGAAATGAATAACTATATACCAATGAATACATTTGCCAAGAATATAACTTGCTTTGAAATCTGCAGGTTATTCTTCTTTCACTTGTCACTTGGCTCATTTGGTTCTTAGCGGGCAAGTTCAGGTCCTACCCAAAATCTTGGATACCATCGTCAATTGATAGCTTTCAACTCGCTCTTCAGTTTGGCATATCTGTCATGGTGATAGCATGTCCATGTGCCCTTGGCCTTGCAACTCCCACTGCTGTTATGGTTGGAACTGGAGTAGGTGCATCTCAAGGTGTGCTAATTAAAGGTGGACAAGCATTAGAGAGTGCACACAAGGTCTGCTAGATAAACCTTTTCTTTTCTCTCTTTTAGTGGCTAATTATTCTTGGCAATATTTGTTTCACTTGTACGTTACCATTTTGGTAGATTCATTCAGCTATCTGTTGTTCACAGGACTTTATATGTTCCAATAGAGTGTCAGAAACAAATCAGCCGACTATTCATAGATTAAATAAAATGATTTTCTATGAATTTGTCAATTGAAAGTTGGCATATGGTAACATTTGGGACAATATTTACCTATGATATGGTTAGTCTGTCAGTAGCTACTGACTGATCGATACTGACCACACATTGCTTATTGCTTATTGCAATAGTTGCAGTAATTTTTTTTTAACTGGCCATGATATAGCAACTCCATCCTCATGGTTTTAGTAATCTACTAGAAAATTTACAAGGGGTCTTGTTTTTACCTTGTCTTAAGCTTAGGCTTGAGAAATCCATTAGACATTAAATCTTTTAGCAGAATCTTGGACTTTAATACTCAAGAAGAAAAGCAAAAAAAAGAAACAAAATAAACCAACTTCCGCTGAGTCTGATTAACTGATAAATCTGAGATTTTGATCTGTGAACTTTAGCTATCTTCAGTATTTTATGTTCATAAGTAAAAATAAAACAGAGGGGTAACTAATGAAAAAAATTGAAGTACTGGAAGTTTCAAGCAAACTTGCAGTTATCTATTATTCCGGACATTTTCATGCACTATGTATCTATAATATGATCTGGCATTTAGTCATATTTGAATGCAGAAATGAAAAAAATTCGATTTATATTGTCCTACAGTTAAGTTCTGAAGGTTTTGATATATTGCATCTCTAAATCTTTTGCAGGTCAACTGCATTGTATTTGACAAGACAGGCACACTTACCACCGGAAACCCTGTTGTTATCAACACACGACTACTGAAGAATATGGTCCTTCGTGACTTCTATGAATATGTGGCAGCTGCTGAGGTAGAATATCTTTCTCTATTTGTTAGGGTAATTTTACAATCTTATTATGAAACTCCAGTGGACCATATGCAACATCTTGGGTAGATCTTCTTAGTTGTGATGCAGGAGGAGATCCTGGAGTGTGTAGTGAAGAAATAGGCCTAGAGGATGGGTGCTGCTGATTATCTTTGAAAGAGCATCCCAGTTGATTAATTGAATAAAGAAACTAAAGAAAAGATAGGATAAAAACAGTGGATAGATAAGGAAGAGAAAATTTACACCTAGTGCTTCAACGTCCGATAGCCTCCAATTCATTAGTCAAAACTTCACTAATTTTCTGGTTCTAACCCACCTAATTCTGTGAATGTAGTGTGTGACTGCATGTAGATGATGACATCTATATCAGTCTAGGCTACACATCATGACAATGATGTTGTATTCAATATACTATCACGTGCTTTTTTTTTTAAGTGACTGATTGCATCAGCAACTTTCCACTTTTTATTGAAATCCAAGAAATATGTTCTGTGTTATTTGTCTTTCATTAAAGTGTAAAAGATACATTCAGGGAACATGCTAATGAGTAGTACTTGCCTGGACACACTCAGCTCAGTCGTAATCAAGCTTGGTCTTGGTTTTGTAGCCTATTAGCATCTCGTTCGCATTCCACTTTTCCTGCAGGATCATTGTTGCCTTTTTAAACAGGATTTGAGTGTCTATTTAACTAGCTGACTGGAACCATAGATAAGAAGAACCTTAGGTAACAGAATATCCTATAATAGTACTCGAAGAATAGTTATTTTATGACTACTAATTGAAATAGACTGCCTGGAACATTTTAGAAATTGTCCTAACCTTAAATAGTTAACTGAAAATAGGACAACTCCAACCAAACTCAACTCGTACAAGCCTATCCTTTAGTCTGAAACCTTCATAAGATCATCTCAATAACAAAGAGAGAAAATGACATTCCGCATCTACTAAATGTTAAAACGGCATGCTGCATAGAATAAGAGATAGATGCTGTGTTACCTATTCCGGCAAGGATACAGTCTAGGATGTCAGTTAATGCCGCATATCTTTGACCATTTGAGTCTTTGAGCAATGTATCTCATCACATGGTCATTTCCTTTATATTACTAGTTTCCACAATCTGTCTTTGTAATACATTGCTATTTAATAACAACTTTTGGATGTTGCCTTAATTGATGCCTTACAGGTTAATAGTGAGCATCCCTTGGCAAAGGCTATAGTTCAATATGCCAAAAAGTTCAGCACAGATGAAGAGAACCCTGTTTGGCCTGAAGCACAAGATTTTATTGCTATCACAGGCCATGGTGTCAAAGCCAGAGTTGGAAACAAAGAAGTTGTTGTGGGGAATAAGAGCTTGATGGTGGAAATAGGCATTCATATACCTGTTGAAGCCTCTGAAATTCTCACAGAAACTGAGAGAATGGCACAAACTGGAATAGTTGTCTCAATCGATCGAGAAGTAACTGGAATAGTTGCAATATCCGATCCGCTGAAACCTGGTGCTCGAGAGGTTATATCCCTTCTGAAGTCCATGAAGGTGACAAGCATTATGGTAACAGGAGACAACTGGGGTACTGCAAATGCAATTGCACAGGAGGTTGGGATAGACACTGTTATTGCAGAAGCAAAGCCAGATCAAAAAGCTGAGAAAGTTAAGGAACTTCAGGTACATTTCCATGTCATTAATTGGACAATGTGTTTCGATTTTTTCTTTTTGATACTTCTATACACAAGATATGAGTATCATCGTTAACAACAAACATATTTCAGCACACTTTATGTATATAAACACTTACGCAAACTTACATGACTATATTGTGACTATTCTATTGAGATGCTTCACATTTCTGGAATAATAAATATTATATCATAACATTGGAGGCATTGACATTACTTAGCTTCTGTATTGACATTCTATTTCCTTTTTTCAGATGTCCAGCTTAACTGTGGCAATGGTTGGAGATGGAATAAATGACTCACCAGCACTTGTGTCTGCTGATGTTGGGATTGCCATAGGTGCTGGCACAGACATTGCAATAGAAGCAGCTGATATTGTTCTTATGAAGAGCAACCTGGAGGATGTAATAACTGCCATTGATCTCTCTAGGAAAACTTTCTTCCGGATCAGCATGAATTATGTTTGGGCTCTTGGTTACAATATCATCTGCATACCAATTGCAGCTGGAGTTCTCTTCCCATTCACCAGATTCCGACTGCCACCATGGATTGCTGGTGCTGCAATGGCGGCTTCTTCAGTTAGTGTAGTTTGCTGCTCTCTCTTATTGAAGAACTATAGAAGGCCCAAAAAATTAGACATGCTTCGGATGAGCGAAGTAGTGGTCAATTGAAGTCATTTCTTGCTACAAGTTTCATTTCACCAGGGTATCGATCAAGACTAGTAGTATTTCCGTGATGGAAATCTATATGCTAATTTGATCTTATAGTTCATTCTACTGAGTAGATAAGGTGCGATGCCAAATGCAAAGAAAAATGTAAGGGAAAATATATGGTTTACTGCTTAAATCTTTCTGTCGCACACTGCTCGTAACAGCCTTACAAGATAACCTATAAAATTGTGTGGATGAGCAGTGATCTGTGTTCTTGTTGTTCTTGGGTTTTACAACTAAATATTGCTCAATGTTGGTGTTAATGAATCTTTTACCATTATCTGAGCTGAGAAATGATTGTTTTCCTTGAGATTTTATTGCAGCATTACATGAGGTGACCTCACACGAATCCCATCAGCCATGGAAGTGACATGCACGGTTGTGGATATCTCTAAACTTTGTCCCCGGCAGGCTGGCGTTGACTGGAACGGAAGTGACTCATGTCAAATTGGAGTAGGCAATGGTGTCATGCATGGGGCATTTTGTCAGGTCCCTGCATTCGGTGTATGTATATTCGTGAAGCTTTTATGCTTGGTTTCTATCTTCAAAAACTATGGCTCTAATTCAAAGATCTACCATTTCCAACGATGACATGGAAATCCTGAACCCTGTGGCGTTTACGAAATCCTGAACCCTGCCCGGACACAATCAGGAAATCCCCATCCTCCAAGGATGGCCCAAAGTGGACCATGACCAATCCACGTCCGGCCCACATCCGGTTAAGTGCTTTATGATTCACGTCCATCTCCTTAGTGATCTCTTTAAACGCTCTTAACGATCGAGTTTGATTCGAATCCGTCACGTTCGCTAACTGTAACAACAACATTGCAGCCAGCGCAGAGCTTGCCGAGGAAGCGAGAGAGAGATGGGAGGGAAGGCATGGGCGGCGGGAGTATAGGGAGCCGGGCATTCCTTATGTCGTGCCTCGGCGGCAGGCCGCACTACCCTTCGATGCCCAGGTACCCTAAGAAGCTGGCGGGGGTATTGGCGGAAGGAGGCGCGGACCTCGAGGCCCGACCGGAGCCGGAGAAGCAGGTGGCGCTGCTTGCGGTGCTCGGGATGACGTGCGCCGCGTGCGCCGGGTCTGTGGAGAAGGCCATCAAGCGGCTGCCGGGGATCCACGACGCCGCCGTTGACGTTCTCAACGATCGGGCTCAGGTCGTCTTCTACCCCGCCTTCGTTTCGGTGAGTTCCACTCTTCTCTTGCTTTTTCCCGGCGGAAGGCTTTGAGGGCTTAGCAATATAAGATGATGAAAAGATGCAACTATTTTTATTACATGCGAGAGATGATGGGATTAGTTCCCTAATGGGCACCGTATGAAGTTAGCTAGAAATCGTAACTTGAAGCTTCTGAAGATTTGTGGGTAACAGAATAGATGAGATTAGATGTGAAGCAACAATCTTTGAAGTTGGCCACTTTGGACTAGTCGAAGATCTATTTCATTCCTATTTGTAATCTGATAAGTTACACCTTTAAAGCGGTGATCATATTCTCTATACTTCTCTTGAGATAATAAACACTAAAATTAATTCAGTTGAACTTAGAAATTTGGGGGTAGAATTTACAATCTTAGATCACCGATGGACAGGGATGAAAGACCTTTTTCTGCATGCCACTTGTATGGCTCTTTATATACATAGTTATCAAAGCCAAACCTCAGTTTGGTTGGAGAAAACCGAAAATTGGACTATTGGCTGTTCTACTTCAGTTGTTGGTTCGACAATAATATTTGAAACAGGTCCAACCAACTGGTCTTTTTGAGAATTGAAAGAATCAACTGGCCTAATTAAACTAGATAGGTTTTGGAATTTCCCTGAAGATTATAAAAAAAATGATGTTTGTCCTATTCATGCCATTGGCCAATAAACTTTTTGTGTTTTTACGTTGTTAACCAGGAAAAAAGGAAAACTATAGAAATGGGTTTTGAGATCTTAATCGAAGTATATCTCAAATGTTCAATTTTTTTTCTTAATAATTGTAATATTTTTATTAAGCCTATGGTCTGATTAATTTCACACTGTCCAATAAGTGGCCTGGTGGCCTAAGACTTCTTTGGATCATTCTGACAACTATGGCTTTATGGCCTTCGGCTACAATGAAACTAGCTCATTCTGCTAGCAATATGTAATGTTTTCAATCAAGAAACACAGTATTGAGGCTTTTCAACATCATCAGATTTCTTGTTGTAATCAAGAAGAATGTATTTGCATATGTAACATATTTCACGTATTCATTCATGTTGCAGGAAGACACAATTAGAGAAACCATTGAAGATGTTGGCTTTGAGGCCACATCGATCAAAGAGGTGATGAAAGAAAATTCTACTCTATTATGCAGACTGCAGATAAAAGGAATGACATGCACCTCTTGCACAAACACTGTTGAGTCTGCTCTGCAAGCTGTTCCTGGTGTACGCATAAGCGTTGGTAGCCTTGGCAACTGAAGAAGCAGAGATTTGCTATGATCCTAGGTTTGCAAGTGCCAACCAACTTATTGAAGCAGTTGAAGACACTGGCTTTGAGGCTACACTTATTACCACAGGTGAAGATAGAAACAGAATACAGCTCAAAATTGATGGTACATTCTACAGCAGATATATTTCTAGGGTGAAAAGTGGCTCTTCAAGCACTCCCAGGGGTAGATGATATAAATATTGATCCTGTGCTTCATAAAGTTACAGTGTCTTACAAGCCAGATCAGACAGGTCCACGAAATTTCATTGAAGTTATTGAATCAACAGGGTCTGGCCATCTTAAGGCATCAATATATCAGGAAGCTGGTGGAAAGGAGCTTCACAAGAGTGATGAGATTAAGCAATATTATCATTCCTTTCTTTGGAGTTTGGTATTCACCATCCCAGTATTTCTCACTTCAATGGTGTTTATGTATATCCCAGGGATTAAACATTTACTAGAAAAGAAAGTGGTGAACATGTTTAACATCGGAGAGCTTTTGAGATGGATCTTGTGCACTCCGTCCAATTTGTACTAGGCCAAAGATTTTACATTGGTTCAGTATAAGGCCCTGCAACATGGATCTGCAAATATGGATGTGTTGATTGCTCTTGGAACAAATGCAGCATACTTCTATTCACTTTACTCCGTGCTCAGGACTGCAACTTCACCAAATTTTATGGGAACTGACTTTTTTGAGACTAGTTCCATGTTCATATCATTTATCCTTCTCGGGAAGTATCTTGAAATTTTGGCTAAAGGGAAAACCTCAGAGGCCATTGCTAAGCTCATGAACTTGACGCCCGAAACCACAATACTCCTAAGCTATGGCAATGAAGGAAATGTGGTAAGTGAAAGGGAGATAGATAGTCGATTGATTCAAAAGAATGATATTATTAAAGTAGTGCCAGGTGGGAAGGTAGCTTCAGATGGATTTGTTATATGGGGTCAGAGCCATGTTAATGAAAGCATGATCACTGGGGAATCAAGGCCTGTGGCAAAGAGGAAAGGTGATGCTGTTATAGGTGGTACTGTCAATGAAAATGGTGTGTTGCATGTCCATGTCACTCATGTTGGTTCGGAAAGTGCCCTTTCGCAGATTGTTCGTCTTGTTGAATCAGCTCAAATGGCTAAAGCTCCTGTACAGAAATTTGCTGACCGCATCTCTAAATATTTTGTGCCTCTAGTAAGTTATTATGCATTTTCCTGTTCTATTTTTCTACTGTTAGCTAAATTTTCTCTTCAAATAAGTGAATTAGATATTTTGGTCATTTGCACAATAAAAGTTGGTCTCAACTAGCTCAGATGATAACACTGAATAGATTCAAGTACTTAATGGTAGTCCTTCTTCTGGTATAACTAATAATTGTAGTTAACTTTAAGCTTAAAATAATGTTTTGGCATATTTTATAAACCTGTTTCATTTTCAGATTTAGTTTATAGTTAATTCCAGTTACATAGTTTCTTAGTGGATGTCTGCTTATGATAATTTTTCTTTTTCGGGACACATATTTTCTGCTCTTTCCTTAAAACTTTTTGAATAGATCCTTGCTATGCCAGCTTGAATTTTCTAAATTATTTGGTTTGTTCTGCTATTGTTTTCTGCCTATGTGTGATTCAAGGTAATTAAATGCTTTGATATCTTATTCTTATTGGGAGAAAGAACCATTTATGAGCTAAATTTTCTTAAGTGTCACCTGTATTTGTAGAAAATATCGATGTGCTAGCATGTATGTTCTAGTAATTAACTGCTTCTGGTCGCCTTTAAGATTTCCAGTTAAAATACAGCCCTATATTTGCAATGAAAAGAATAAATACTAATGAACAAATTTGCATCTTCAGGTTATTCTTCTTGCATTTTTTACTTGGCTCGTTTGGTTCTTAGTGGGAAAGTTCAATTCCTACCCAAAATCTTGGATACCATCATCAATGGATAGCTTTCAACTTGCTCTTCAGTTTGGTGTATCTGTCATGGTAATAGCATGTCCATGTGCCCTTGGCCTTGCAACTCCCACCGCAGTTATGGTTGGAACTGGAGTAGGTGCATCTCAAGGTGTGCTAATTAAAGGGGGACAAGCATTGGAGAGTGCACACAAGGTTTGCTAGATTATTTTTTTTACTTTTCTCTCTGCTCGTGGCTAATCTTTCTTGGTGATACATGTTTCATTTGTCTATAACCATTTTGTTGGATAGTTAGATTCAGCTGTTAATAGGTTCCAACATATTACAATAGTATGTAACACATAAATCAGTCAACATCTGGTTCCTGTTTTGGATACTATACATGTTACTAAAAAGTGGATTTTTTTTCCAATAATTTGTTGAGTAAAATTCCATATTTTGGTATTTTTGGGACAAAAGTTACCTATTAGATATTAACTCTAACAGTAACATACCGACTTGTAATTCCAATAGCATTTCATTACTTACAGAGACATAAGTACAGTAAATAAATTGCTTAATTAGTCATGAAGTAACAATTCCATTCTCACAGTTAACAACCACAATTTTTGTATGAGGCCTTGTATTTACCTAGTTTGAAGCCTAGGATCCATAATTCATTAGGGATATTCCATTTCTTACCAGAATCTTGGAGTTAGTACTCAAGAAAAAAAAAAGGGAAAGGAAAAAGGTACAAAAGTAATCAACTTCCACTGAGTTTGCTTGAAATTGATATTTTTTTTAATCAGTAAACTTTATCTACCCTCAGCATTTTACCCTTGTAATAAAAAAAAAAAGAGGACAATAAATAACAAAAAATCTTAAACTGTTGGAAGCATCTAGTATCCACAAGAATTTTCTTTTAGGAAATATTTCAAGCAAACCTAAGCTTATCTTTTCTCTTCCAGAAGTTTTGGTGTGATGTGTGTTCATAATACAATTATAATAGCTATCACATAACAAAATCTCCTTGCAGGTGAACTGTGTTGTAATTGACAAGACAGGCACACTTACCACTGGAAAACCTGTCGTTGTCAGCACACGGCTACTGAAGAATATGGTGCTGCGTGACTTTTATGAATATGTGGCAGCTGCTGAGGTAGAACTCCTTGCTCTATTTGTTCATGGTAATGCTAGGATCTTATTTATGAAAAATGTTGCATCTCGGGAAAACTTTTTGAGTTAGAATTTAGAGGGAACTTTTGGGTTGCCTAGTGAATAATTAACTGCAGTAGTAGAGTACTGCTGGATTATCATCAGATTTGGTCCTATCCATTAACTATTTAACTAAAACTAGGACTAATCCAACTAAATGCTGAATCCAACAGAACGCCATACAAACATACTCCTCAGTTTGACTGGACTCTGACAAACTTTAGGATCATCCGACACAATGTAGACAAGATCTGAGGTTGTCCTAAAAGAACAAGCTGCAGTGTTACATCAAGAACCAATTCTACAAGAGCTAGAATCTAGGCTGTCAGTTGCTGCTGCATTTGTGTGGACTTGAACAATGTATCTCCAATATGCAGAGTCATTTACTTTTGAGTTACTATTTTGCACAATCAATCCTTTCAATACATCCCCTGTTCAATGGCAGCTTCATTTGATGCCTATCCTTGACAGGTTAACAGTGAGCATCCATTGGCAAAAGCTATAGTTCAACATGCCAAAAATTTCAGCACAGATGAAGAGAATCACGTTTGGCCTGAAGCACGAGATTTTACTGCCATTGCAGGCCATGGTGTCAAAGCCTCGGTTGCTAACAAAGAAATTGTTGTGGGCAACAAGAGATTGATGGTGGAATTAGGCGTCCGTATCCCTGTTGAAGCCTCTGAGATTCTTGCAGAAACTGAGGGAATGGCACAATCTGGAATCATCATCTCTATCAATCAAGAACTTACCGGAATAATCGCAATATCCAATCCACTGAAACCTGGTGCTCCAGATGTTATATCCCTTCTGAAGTCCATGAAAGTGAAAAGCATTATGGTAACCAGAGACAACTGGGGTACTGCAAATGCAATTGCACAGGAGGTTGGGATAGACACTGTTATTGCCGAAGCAAAGCCAGATCAAAAAGCCAAGAAAGTTAAGGAACTTCAGGTACTTTTCCGTGCCATTAATGGGTCATAGTGTTTGACTTTTATTTTTGATACTTGCATATATATACAACACTGGAGTGTTGCCATTTCCAACAAACAAAAGTAAGCATATTATACGTCCACAGTGACTGTTCTATTGAGATTCTTCACCTGTCTGGAACAGTAATTTTTTTTTGAATCTCTCCATTTGCAGGGCTAAGATTCGATGCATAGACTTTTCCAATATCCAGCATGATTATATTGATAATATTCTCTCTCTCTCTCTCTCTCTCTCTCTCTCTCTCTTCTTTTAGATGTCTGGCTTAGTTGTGGCAATGGTTGGAGATGGAATTAATGACTCACCAGCACTGGTGTCTGCCGACGTGGGAATGGCCATAGGCGCTGGCACAACATCGCAATTGAAGCAGCCGATATTGTTCGTATGAAGAGCAACTTGGAGGATGTAATAACTGCCATTGATCTCTCCAGGAAAACTTTCAATCGGATCCGTATGAATTATATTTGGGCACTTGGTTATAATATCATCGGCATACCAATCGCCCGGAGTTCTTTTCCCATTCACCAGATTCCGGTTGCCTCCATGGATTGCCGGTGCTGCAATGGCAGCTTCTTCAGTCAGCGTAGTTTGCTGCTCTCTCTTATTGAAGAACTACAAGAGACCCAAAAATTAGACATGTCACGGATGAGCCAAGTTGTGGTCAATTGAATATGTTCATTTAAATTTCTACATCAAAATTGTGATTGCACAAGTAGAGATGTTCATATGGATAAACGAATTGTAACTATTGCACTAATCAATCAAATGTCGACTTCTACTCTTGTAAAGATGGATTCCAATACAACATGTATACTCGTGGACGTAACTTTTAACAAGAGGTATACCTCTCATTCTCGTGGTAGGAAGTCCGCACATTGATAGCTGCATTTGTCCTAAAATTAGTGCTGCAGATCAAGAGAGTTATACCTTTCATATAATTAGTAGACTTGACAAGCTTAGTTTTTGTTGGGTGGATCATTTCATAAGTTTCGTTTTAGCATTACAAGTCTCGTCATCCTGCAGCTTACATTCTTGATGGGTTTACTGCTACTACGTGATGCACAGAGAGAGAGAGAGAGAGAGAGAGAGAGAGAGATAGATGGAGCAGCACATCAGAAGACAGTACGAGAGCACTGCACGCCTTCCTGTCGTCTGCTAATTTGATCTTATAGTTCATTCTGATAGTAGATAAGATTTCCTCCAACTTTACGAGGAAATCTCTCTAGTTGTTGAGGGAAATCCTTCCTAATCTCTTTAGTTGTTAAGGGAAATCCTTCCTTTTAATCTGTATAAATAGACCTCCTATTGTATTGATCAAGATATACTTGTACAATTACTTTTCATCTTATCATGTAGCCCTTGCATTAAGTAAGAGTTTTTTTTTCTTTAATGTCCAAAGCGTCGACACTCTGGCCGCCTCTTCTTCCAAAGGCAAACATCGCCTCCCCTATTTCGAGTGGCCTCCACCAAGTAGAGGAACCATTGTAGGCTTGTACGAAGATCCGCCGGCGTCGTGTTGAATACCGATCTGTAATAGAATTCGCCACCGCAGTGGACACGATGTTCATACCGAGATTCTCCAAAGAGGCGGAGCACCACCGCCCCCACCCCGATGAGAGAGGGCGGCCCCAACGCTAGCCCTAGCTTGTGCGGATTCCATGGTTGGAATCTGTGAGATCGCCACCCATTGGCTATAAAGTGTTTGCTAAAGAGTCGGCTTGCATCTGCGCAAGATCGCCACCCGTGTGCAGAAGCCCTCGGCGCTCGTCCACTATCGCTGCTAGCCCCTTTTTCGGCGAAGCGAGTCGCCTCGATAAGGGATAGCCTCGCCAACAGGAGACTTCCACGGTGAGGTGAGGGGCAACGAGGGCGTAAGCTTTTCAAAGATCTGGAGGATCGCGGCCTCCTTGGTTCTCCACGCTGCCGCTACTAGTGACCATTGACGCTGCCGCTTCTTCAAAGTCCGTGCAGCGGCGTGCGGTGTGTGCAACGAGACAGCGCCACTGATCTCCGCCTTGGCACTCTCTTCTGGCGAGAACGCTCTCTCCCGCCGAACTCCACCGAACGGTGCGATCTGCATCGGTTGAGTCTTCGACGCATCGTATCATCAAATGGCTTCATTATCTACTTCCAATACTCCAATCATTGTCCCTACAGGGAACAATAGCAGTTCTTAACCTCCAAGCCTCATCACTATCAATGCTGCGGCACTCATTCCTTTCAAGTTATCCAAAAGCGAAAATTATGCATCTTGGCGTGCCCAATTTTCTAATCTTCTATTTGGATATGACCTTATAGGTTACATCGACGGCTCTCTCCATTGTCACTGCGGTGCTCAACAGCCTAGGAGGATCTAGTCCAATACCAAATCTAGCTCACTGGCGTGGTTATGTCAAGACCGTCTCATCCTCCAAGCCATTCAAGCCTCGTCGCTGGGTCCGTCGCCCCACTAATATCTTCATGTATGATTGCTGCTTGAAGCATGGATCCAAGTTGCAAACGACATTGGCAAATCGCTCGCGTATTCGCATTGCTCGGACTCTTATCCAATCGATGAAAGTGAACCAAGAGGAAGTACTATTGTTGATTACTTACAAAATATCAAAGTGATCATCGATGACTTAACTTTGATAGGTCATTCCCTCAGTGAAGAAGAAGTCCTCGTTCATACACTTAATGGCCTAGGGGATGAATACAAAGAATTGGCAGCCGCAATTCGAGCACGTGACTCTCCAATATCATTTGAAGAACTTTATGACAAGTTGACCGACTATGAGACATATTTGAAGCGCGACGATAGGCTGCCCGGACCAACTATCACAGCTCAAGTCAGTCATAAATCCAAGAGGAAGAGCAGCCAATACAATAAGCACGTCAATCACGGTCCGACAAAGCTGCCTCCTGACCCTATGGGATCCACACCAAACCCCTCTCATCCACATTATCAACACTTTCATCCTCATTGTCAAGGTGATATCCCCTATAATCATCAGCACTTGTGTCCTGACCTCAGCGGCCATCGCCGAATCATCTGTCAGTTATGTGATAAGATCGGACACTCCGCGAAAGTCTGTCGCTCTCGACCTCGACTTCCTGCTCCAACACAGTGGCCTCAAGCCAATCTCACAACTACTCCGACGACTAGTCAACCCAATTGGATTATGGACTCTGGTGCATCACATCACATCACCTCCGATCTTCAGAACTTGTCTGTCCACAACAACTATGGCGGCGATGAGGATGTCATCATCGGTGATGGTAAAGGACTCCCTATCACTCATACTGGTTCTATAATGCTTAATTCACTCACCACAACATTCACACTTGATGATGTTCTGTGTGCACCCCACATCAAAAGAAACCTTATTTCTGTCTCTCAATTCTGCAAGCAAAATAATACCTCCATTAAATTTTTTCCTGACTCCTTTCTTGTCAAGGATTTGAGCACGGGGGCATCCTTAGTCCAAGGCCAGAACAAAGACAACATTTATGAGTGGTCATCCGCTTCGCAAACAACCCACCCCACTGTTCACTCCTCAGTTGCTGCTCCAGTTGATGTGTGGCATCGACGTCTTGGTCATCCCTCGTCTCTTATTCAGCAAAAGTTACTTTCCCATTATTCACTTCCTACCTCTACTAGCAACATTCTAACTTATTGTGATGCTTGTCGTAGCAATAAAAGTCATAGACTACCTTTTGGCACATCTTCTATATCTTGTTCTAAACCTTTTGAAATTATTTATACTGATGTTTGGGGTCCTGCCCCAACTCTTTCTTTTGACAAGTTTTATTTTTATGTTATTTTTGTTGACTATTTCACTAAGTACACATGGTTATATCCCCTCCGTCATAAATCTAAAGTTTCAACTGTCTTTACCAACTTTAGAAAGTTGGTCGAGAATTTCTTTCAGTCTTCCATTAAAACAGTTTACTCGGATGGTGGAGGTGAATATCAAGCCCTCGCATCCTGTCTTGCAGCTTGTGGTATACAACACCTCAAGTCACCTCCTCGTACTCCCCAATTAGTTAGTTCTGCTGAGCGTAAACATCAACATATAGTTGAAACTGGGCGCACACTTCTACATTAGGCCTCGTTGCCATCACCTTTTTGGACAACAGCCTTTCAAACCGCTGTCTATCTCATTAATCGTATGCTCACTCCAGTCTTACAATACAAGTCACCATTTGAGAAACTATTCCACAAGCCTCCAAACTTTCACAAACTCAAAGTCTTTGGTTGTCTATGTTATCCGTGGCTACGTCCTTATGCCTCTCATAAACTTACATCATGATCTAAGCCCTACATTTTTATTGGATACTCTCTTGAATATAATGCTTTTCGATGCTACGAGCCACAATCCCAAAAAGTCTTTCTGTCACGTCACGTTATTTTTGTGGAGTCTTCTTTTCCTTTTCAAAATCCTGAGTACTCTACCATGCAAGCTACTCCGACAAATACACATCATTGGAGCATCTCCTCAACCCCGTCACATGAACCTCCCATAACACCATCCAATCCTAACCCTCATGCTCAGTACACTCCTCCTGTTCAACACCTCCTCCCTACCCCTCCAATCCCTTCTTCATAAGTTTCTCCTATTAATGAAACAATACCCTCAGCTACATCATCAGGTGCTATTGAAGTCCAGCAGACTAGTCCACTTGATCTCGCTGACTAATCACCGACTATGCCAACAGCCCAACCTACCACTTCCGTAGCTCCTAGCCATCATATGATAACACGCTCCAAAAGTGGTATTGTTAAACCACGTCAAGTTCTTGATCTATATGCCATCACAAACTCTTCTCTTGAAGCTAGTGAACCCACCACAATTAATCAAGCGCAAAAATCTCCACACTGGCGTAAAGCCATGTGTGAAGAATATGATGCTCTTCTTCATAACTCTACATGGACCCTAGTTCCCTCTTCTCACACACAAAATATCATCGGGTGTAAATGGGTCTTTCGAATTAAGTGGAACCCAGATGGATCTATTGCTTGATATAAAGCACGTCTAGTTGCCAAAGGGTTTCATCAACGACCTGGTGTTGACTTCACAGAGACATTCAGCCCAGTTGTCAAACCAACAACAATACGGCTTACGACTTATCTTTATCGAGCTTGGCTATCTCAAAAGCAATGTATATACGACAATTGGATGTTAACAATGCCTTTTACAGGGGACTCTAAGCGAAGATGTCTTCATGCAACCCCTTGGCTTTGTGCATCCACAATATCAAGGCATCTGCATGCAAGCTACAAAAGGCTATTTATGGACTTCGTCAAGCTCCAAAAGCCTGGTATAATGAACTTGGCACATTTTTAACATCCATGGGTTTTATCAACTCCAAGTCGATACCTCGTTATTCTTACGACAACAAAATAGAACCACAATATATCTTCTCGTATATGTGGACAATATTATTACAGGCAATGATCCTGGAGATTCGAGACATTCCTAAAGCAATTGGGTGATCGATTCTCCCTTAAAGATCTTGGCACCTTAAGTTACTTTTTGGGAGTTAGAAGCAATTTACATCTTCAGTCTCCTCCTATCACAAAGAAAGTATATTCAAGATCTATTATCCAAAACAAGCAAAAGCGCAGGATGCAAAGGAGGTTACAACTCCCTCTCTACGAATGAATCACTCAAATTATGTGATGGAAGCCTGCTTAGGGACGCTACTCAATACCGACAAGTACTTGGCTCCTTAAGATTTAGCTTTCACCCGCCCGAGATATCTCATTTGCGATCAATAAATTGTCAGTTCATGCACCAACCATCTACTATGCATTGGAACATGAGTCAAACAAAAATTTACGGTATCTTAAAGGGACCCTTCATCATGGCCTCTTTCTCCGCAAACATGCCTCACTTAATCTCCATGCCTTTGTTGATGATTGGGCGGGCAACTTTGATGAAAGAACTTTGATGACATCGTGGTATATTATCTTCCTTGGAGCTAATCCTATCGGTTGGAGTTCTAAGAAGCAAAAAACGATCGCACGGTCTACAATCGAAGTTGAGTATCGTGTCATCGCTCATCTGCTACTGAAATCAATTGGGTCACAAATCTCCTTAAGGAACTCAACGTCAACTCTACCCTTCCTCCTCCTACAATATATTGTGATAATATTGGAGCTACCTACTTATATGCCAATCCAAGTGTTCCACTCACGCATGAAACACATCGCCATTGACTTCCACTTGCAAGTGCGAGATCAAGTTGTCAATAGAAATCAACTACGTGTCTCTCATGTACATACGGTGATCAACTTCAACTTGCAATCCACTCACGAAGCCTCTTGCCCGTAAATTATTTTCATTACATCGATCCAAGATTGGCATCCTTGACAGGAGTACCATTTTGCGGGGGCATGATAGTAGATAAGATTTCCTCCAACTATATGAGGAAATCTCTCTAGTTGTTGAGGGAAATCCTTCATAATCTCTTTAGTTGTTGAGGAAAATCCTCCCTTTTAATCTGTATAAATAGACATCCTATTGTATTGATCAAGATATACTTGTATAATTACTTTTCATCTTATCACATTCTACTGAGGATTCTACTGAGGATAAAGGTGCGATGCCAAATGCAAAGAAAAATGTAAAGGGAAAATATATGGTTTACTGCTTAAATCTTTCTGTCACACACTGCTCGTAACAGCCTTACAAGATAACCTATAAAATTGTGTGGATGAGCAGTGATCTGTGTTCTTGTTGTTCTTGGGTTTTACAACTAAATATTGCTCAATGTTGGTGTTAATGAATCTTTTACCATTATCTGAGCTGAGAAATGATTGTTTTCCTTAAGATTTTATTGCAGCATTACATGAGGTGACCTCACACGAATCCCATCAGCCATGGAAGTGACATGCACGGTTGTGGATATCTCTAAACTTTGTCCCCGGCTGGCTGGCGTTGACTGGAACGGAAGTGACTCAATGTCAAATTGGAGTAGGCAATGGTGTCATGCATGGGGCATTTTGTCAGGTGCCTGCATTCGGTGCATGTATATTCGTGAAGCTTTTTATGCTTGGTTTCTATCTTCAAAAACTATGGCTCTAATTCAAAGATCTACCATTTCCAACGATGAAATAGAACTCTTCGGAGTGTTGACTTCTTTTGATATTATTTTGCCTCAAGTTTGCTTGGATTTTTTTCTTCAAAAACCATGACTTGGAGAGAGTTGATATTATTTTGACTTCGAGAGTGTTGACTTCTCTCTAGGTCAGAAGCCTACCATTTGACCTTCCTTCGCCAACCACTTTTGTAAGGTTTGCATCCATACAAAGTTCATCCTAGTCAACAGCAGGAATATTATATTTTATTAGAATCGATAAATATTTTTAGAATCCTTATATGATTTAAATTACTTGAACAATATTGTTTAAAGAAACAAAAATCTGAAAATTAAGATTTGGTCACTCTATAAATACCTACACACGTTAGGAAGAGATGTCTGTTGTCAACCTGGTGATGACAACTAGCCGTCTACTCTACACCCTCCGCCGTCTACTCTACACCCTCCGCTGCTTCTACGTAAGCCAAAGAACTCACGTCAAAACAATCATACAACTTCAACTCAAAGGCAAGTAAGGTTGTTGCTCTCTCTCTCTCTCTCTCTCTCTCTCTCTCTCTCTCTCTAGCACACACGAGTCTTAAACTTTGATCCTTTGATCGGTATGTTTCAGTGGGTAGCATGAGGTGAGATTTACTGCAAGATAATTAAAGATGACTTGTTTAGCCTCAAAACTCTCACGAGATGCAGGCTTGTTTTGCTGTCATTGTCTTCCAGTCTTGTAATAATCGGACATGCTTATAGAAACAAAAATCAAAGGACAATCAATGACTAAACTAACTACGTTGCTTGTTTTAGTTTTTAATTGTTAGATTATGAGACCCTATTTAATTAGATAAAATATATTAAATATATGATTGGATTGACTAATAGAAAGAAAGTTCAATTAAAATAGGATTCCTTAAGAATGTTCTTGAGAGGAATCTCCTAATATCTTATTCTAGATCCTTTGCTCTTGTTTATAAATAGATAGAACCTCTAGGGATGTAATATCATGAGAATATAATAATACAAGAAGAAAAAATAAGAGAGTATAGTTGAGAGATTACGGTTTCTCTCTCAATCCCTAACCATTAATCTAAGTGGTCTTATGAAAGGATAGGAAAAGAGAAGAATGTGAGTTTAGTTTTTCTTACAGATTGATATTTCAGATCTGACGATGATGTGCTTGTAGATCAAATAAAATTTATTTATCTGAACAGCAAAGAAAGGTACACATCGTAATATTGTTTAGATCAATTGCTATTTGATTTCAGATTTTGGTATTAAAATTTTTTTTCATTATAGATAGCATAATTATAAATTTTATACTAGCAATTGGTATCAGAGCCATGGTTTTTGAAATCAAATACTTTCGGATCTATTTGTTAGCATCTTTCGCTTGCGAAAGAAGACGTTGATTGGATTTTGTTTACAATTCATGAATGATTTGTCATGTATTATCAATTTGTTCCTTATGGTTTTAATTGGTGGATTGGTGTTGCTAAGGCGACGATCTCTCTCGAACGCCTTTTCAATCGTCGACAGTGCAGCGTCACCGTGTTTGCTACAGCCCCGCATGCAGGCAGAACCTGCATCAAGGCGGTGGTCGCATGAGGACAGCCGTCACGCCCAACGCGGGCATATGCTGCATCCAAGCAACAGTCGCATGCAAACACAAGCTTGCCCAAGCGACGACCGCACGCCGGGTTAGTGCTGCAAGATGGTTGCATGGTCGGCAGCCACCCGTAGGCAGCGGTCGTGCATGCAGCAGTTGCGCGTGCGGGCACAACCGTGCCTAGGCGGCAGCCTCGCGCAAGCAGGCCACGTGGGGGGCACAGGCCGCACCGACTGCAGCGTCGCACGGGCAGAGGCCGCACGCAGGCGATGCCCGCCCACGAGCAAAAGCGACGGTCGTATGTCGGCGCAAGCAAAGATCTTGATCGGCGGTGCCCGCCCACGGCAAAGGGCGATCACTCACGACAAAGCCGCACGCGCTGGTGAGTAGTCGTAGCCGTGCATGCGTAGGCGACGACGACGATGCAGGCAAGGTTAGCTTATGGCAAAAATATTATTTTGTTCTTTTCTTGAGATTAGGGTTTTTTAAAATTATAACTTTGCCCTTCCAAATTTTTATTATACGTTTCAGACATTTCTGCACTTTACAAATCTGGTAATTTCAATTAATGTCCTATCAATATATTTATAGTTTTACCCTTATGAAATTAAGAATTTCATATTTATATCCTCAATTATAAAATTGATCAATAAAATTTAATTGAATTTGATCATGATTATATTTTGATTAATTATTGATTAAATTTAATTTTGATCAAATTTAGAAAGAATTAAATTTTGATTAATTTTTTTGTTTTGATCAACTTTTTTAATTGGGCTAATATTTAACCCAATTATGGGCTTGCCCAAATTAAATAAAATCAACTAGTTTAATTTAATATTTTATTAAAAAAATATAAATTAGTATTTCTTTTATAAATTTTCTCATATGATTTATTGATTACATATGATAAATAAAAATCCAATTATTGTTCTTATATATTTCTTTGGTTACTCACATGTATATAATTGAAATTATAAAATAATAATTATCTTTCACATAAAAGATTTTCATGATTTATGTGTTATCATGATTATAGTTATCATGAGTTTTCTTTATGCTGATCAATATATATGAATTATTGATTGTAAGTTATAAATAAATTCCAATTATGGTTCTTAGATATTTATTTGGTTATGCATATATATATATATATATATATATATATATATATATATATTTGAAATTATGAAATCATAGTTATCTTTCACATGAAGACTTTTCATGATTTATATATTATTATGATTATAATTATCATATTAATTTTTTCTTTTGCTAATTAATGTTTAATAATTATTATGATTATTGTTCTATTATTGAACTGCTTAGCATAAATTAAATTAAAAAATTTAATGAATATTATTTATAATTTATCTTCCTAAGTTTTATCTGACCAGTAGTTGCCAAAGTAATCTAAGATGATAGATTTATGAGATATAAATTATAATAAAAGTTTTATCATTTATAGGATATTTTAGATTATATTTTATATTTTTGTATTGGTCCTGCAACCACCAAAGTGACCTAGATCAATAATTTATAAAATACATTATAGAATTGATCCTAAATGATATTAAAGAAATTTGATAAATATTATTTGTAATTTATCTTCCTAAATTTTATTTGACTAGTAGCTACCAAAGTAGCCTGGAATAATAGGCTTTTAGGATGTGAATTACAATAAAAGTTTTATCATTTATAGAACATTTTAGATTATATTTTATATTTTTGTATTGGTTCTACAACCACCAAAGTGACTTAGACCAATAATCTATAAAATACATTATAGAATTGATCCTAAATCATATTTAAGAAAAATAATATTCATAATGACACACATAATTAGGAGATTTAGATAATCCTAAAAGAGAATCTATTTTGAATAATTATGTGATGGGGTTGGATGATACTGTTTTGGATATCTTTACAGTTTAGTGTTATATACCCAAAGGTACTAACACTATTCCATAAGGATGGTATCAGTTATCCATAAATGATTATATGTGTGACCACTAGATATGTCAATATTGAAGATATTAATAGTTCAATATTTATTGAAAAACTTAAAATATTAATGTTATATTATTACAATGATACTTCCTTCATTGTATTTTTTGTAAATATCCATATATTTTCTGAAATATATTTTCTAGAATAAATGACTTGAGCAAATGCAAGTTATATTTAATGAGTGAAACCTTGATCAGATTATTTGAAGGGAACATAAACTTATTTACTGAAAGTTTTATGGAATAAATAATTAAAACGACTGATCAGGATGGTCTGAAAGACTCAATTTTATGATACTTAGACTTTAGTACAGTTTACAGCTATCGCAATAAAATATTTAAGGATGAATTTAAATTTTCTAATAAGTCATTAGTTGACACCTCAATAAAAGAACTGATTAAAAATGATAGTATTTAAGGAATTTAAGATTACATCCTCAATAAAACTAATAAAGTTGTAAGTTCAAGACTTATAATATTTTGAGTACTATTCAAGGAGTGGGTAACAATAAAATAAGGATGAAGTATAAGTTACATGAGTTTATAATTACTGTATAAACTCATAAAAGAATTTCTTCATAATAAAATGTTACATAGAAAGTTATGTGAAGAAGAATTATAAGATTTGATTTGAAATGAAAAATTATAAATATAACTTTTATATGGTTCAAATAAAATATTATAGAAATTATTATTATTATTATTTAATATTGGTGGATTAATTTGATGCTTCAACGTATATTGCAATAATAGAGATTCATTTTAATAATGATAAAGAAAAGGGGATAAAACTAAAGGAGAATGAAATATTCATCGTTGTAGGGAATCATCGTAAAATGAAAGTGATCGTAGCTTGTATTTATCGCCTACGTCTAAAGATGATTCATTTGATGAATCTTGAGGATCCATACTATATTCTTATGATTTTATGAATTTGGATTCTTTACCTAAAACTGTTAGAATATTATTTCTCTTTTGGTAGTTGTGAACTTATTATGATTCAATAAAAGTTAATTTTTGAATTCTATATAAAAGTCTATACATAATTTAGATGAATATTAAGTTTACAACGATCCTATAATTAAATATTAAAATGAAATATGGTTTCATAAACTCCTTAAGATTATGCTTACATCTATGATACAATAAAATTAACCTTTGGATTATGTATAATAATCTATACAGAATTAATATGAGTCTTAAAGTTATAATGATCTTATAATTAAATATTAAAATAAAATATAGTTTCATAGACTTTATAAGATTATGTTTATATCTATGGGTCACTCTATATTTTCTGTTGAATCTCGGATTTTGATGATAAAATCAATTGGTGAAATATTTGTTCTAATCTATATTGTCAAAGATAAGCATGCGGGATTAACTACGATGGGTCGAAACATAAAGTGATTTTAGGTCAAGATCTAAGTGTTCAAGAGTTCATCTAAGTCCGAAGGATCATCGGAAGTGTTGTGGAATCAATCAAGATCGAATCGGGGACTTGCCAAGGGAAGTTTTCGGAAGTTCGTCACAAAGATTGAAGGTTCGCGAAACTTTGCCGAGAAGGTTCGGAAGCTTGTCGAAGACTCGTTGAGCATGTCTTACAAGCCGAGAGCATGTTGGGAACCCGTCGGAAGAAATCCGAGGAAATATCGGAGGACCGTCGAAGTCTCAAAGCGAAAAGCTCACGCGGAATAAGACTTGAAGAAAGTTGGCTTAAATCACTGTTAATTATGTTTTTAATTTCGTAGTTAGCACGCACTTAGGGCAAGGATTTCAAATTAATCTTGCTCTAAATTAGTAGGGCCAGATTCAATGGGCTTTTTGGGCCGTGGATAAGGCCCATTTAGCGTAACAGATCGCTGGGCGGAGTCTTTTGTAAGAAATAGCGGTATACCTTTGGCGATGCCGTGTGTTTGGGCGGTGCTCTTGCCCACTGGAGCGTAGTACCGCCTGCCACATGGTTGAAGCTGGCAGTAGTATCGCCGCCACACCGCCTCAGCGGATGAGGCGCTCTAAAGATAATTAGGCCTCTTTCTAAGCTGTAGTACCGCCTCTAACAAGTGGTAGTATCACTTGGACTAGAATTCTAAATTTGATTTAAATTTGGAGCCCAATTTTGAATCTATTTTGGATCTATAAATACCCCCTTTCTCAGTTTTGAAAGGGTAACCCTTTTGAGAGTTAGAATCTTGTTTTTGAGTCTTTGATAAGTTTTGAAGAGTCTTGTTCTTGCTAAGTGTTCACCTCCTTCTTCTTCTTGAGAAATCTTGTAAGAGTGTGAACTTCTTGTAAAGGGTTGTAAAAGGGGTATTGGTCCTTCCCTTCAAAGGATTGCTAGTGGAAAGCGGAGCCTCATCGGGAAGGCTTCAAGAGTGGATGTAGGTCATTTGGACCGAACCACTATACATCATTGTGTTCATGAATGTGTGAGTATTTACTTTTTGAATCATTTCATTACTTAGCTGCAAATTGTTTAGTTCCTTCTTTGCTTCATTTACTCAAGCAACTTCTTACAAGTTCTCTTTCAACGAATCGAAGTCTTTCTACTAACTTGTCTTTATTAAATCGGATTCAAAGTTACATATTTAATCCATTGCACTAATTCCCCCTCTTAGTGCCTTTTCGATCCTAACATTTTCATCTCATTAAAGAGAGATATTTTATCATTATATAAATAACCTATTGAGATATAATTTTATATATATCTAATTCATATAAAGTCTCATGCCGTTGATACTCTAGAAGTGTGCATAAATGAGGTCAAGAGACAATTAGATAGAAGAAGTTAAAATCATTATATCTGATAGGGGTGATGAATTTTATAGTATTCATGATAGATTCAATTATAATTTTAGTTTTATACTAGATTCTTGGAAAAGCAAGGCACATGTGTGTTAAGGATCGAGCGACACTAAGAGGGGGGGCGAGGATGAATTAGTGCAGTAGATTAAAACTAGTAAGTTTGAAATCGATTTCGTAAATAGCTAGTTCGTATAGAGATTTTGATTCGACGAAAGATTAAAGTAGCTCGAGTAAAGGCAATCAAAAGTAGGAAGAGGAAGACTGAACGATTTGCAGTTAAGTAAAGAGACAATTCAGAAATTTAAACACTCACACATTCAAGAAACACCATGATGTATAGTGGTTCGGTCAAATGACCTACATCCACTTTCGAAGCCTTCTTCGATGAGGCTCCCAACTTCTACTAGCAAGTCACTTTGAAGGGGAAGGACCAAATACCCCTCTTATAACCTTTCAACAAGTGGTTCACACTCTTATAGATTTTTCAAAGAGAAAGAGGGAGGTGAACACTAGCTATCGAAAATAAGGCTTTATCAAAGTTTTTTTAGTCAATTTCTAACTCTCAAAAGGGTGCCCTTTCTGCTAAGAAAGGAGGGGTATTTATAGACCCAAAGATGATTCAAATTTGGGTTCCAAATTTGAATTATTTCAAGCTTCGGTCTTTGGCGGTGCCACACTCTGTCGATGTCGGGATCGACATTGATGTCTTGGGATGCAGCACCGCCTTTGCCCGGACTGGGCGATTCGCTGGGCCATTCAAATATTCAAAGCTGAATAGGCCACATTTTCGACCTAATTCAGCCCAATAAGAGCCTGGTTGGCCCCTACTAGGTTTAAACAAGATTATTTCCTAATCCTTACCCTAATTACATGCTAACTACAAAATTGAAACATAATTCTAAGTGATTTAAATCGATATTTTTCAAGTCTTCTTCCGGCAAGCTTTCCGACGAAATTCTGGTGGACTTTCGACACTCCTTCAGATTTCTTCTAGTGGACTCCCAGCAAGCTTCCGGATTTCGTGGCGAGTTCAACGAGTCTTCGGCAAGATTTTGAACCTTTTCGGTGATCTCCGTGAACCTTCGATGATTTTTTCGACGAACTTTCGAAATCTTCGATAAGTCCCTCATTCTATCTCGGTTGGTTCCGACAACACTTTCGACGATCCTTCGGATTTTCAGTGACCTTTCGAACTCCCAGCGAACTTGACCTCGATAAATCATTTTATGTTTTCATCCTCTCGTAGTTAATCCTGCACACTTATCTTGACAATATAGATTAGAATAAATAATTCACCAATTGATTTCATCATCAAAATCTAAGATTCAACAATCTCCCCCTTTTTTATGATGGCAATCAATTGATGCTAGAGTTAAACTTAACTCCCCCTATCTATATGCCATATTATGAGAAGGCAAAAACACTTAAATTCAATCCTTTGAATTCAAGCTGAAACTGATAAATTTTATTCATTAAACTTATCGTCATGCTTAACAAGCATGCTTTAGCATAAACATGAAACTTCGTATTTTTCTTAATGAAAACAATGTTAAGATATGACACCTATAAATATTTATCATTACAACAAAAGATATTAATTTTTAATTAAAATATGATAAGGATCAAATGATATCAAATAATGTGCTCAATAATCAAGGCATAATATCAAATGAAATAATAGCTTATCTTAAGAAAATTATCAAATGATATCAAATAACGTGCTCAATAATCGAGGCATGATATCAAATGAGATAATAGCTTATCTCAAGAAAATTTATGTTTTAACCATTTGAGATATATTGCAATACATTACGATGCTTTTAAGTATAGCAATTAATTTTTTATTTCAAAACATGGAAAAAGCAATTTGCAACGTGAACCATATAAGTTATCGCAATGTGATACAATACATTAAGTCATTTTTCATTTTATCATATTGCAACATATAAGTCATTTGTCATTAATTTCACATTTTTCTCCTTCTTTGTCATCAACAAAAAGGAGGTGAAGGATTCATACATGGTTATGAAATCTGAAAAATCAATCTTCATTTATCAAGCTATGACGGATTTATAAATGATAAACATGATTAATCCGTGAGAAAGAGATATCAAAATTCAGTAAGCTTTAACTTAGTATTTATGAAATGAAATTATTAAGATCCATCATTCAAAGAAGACATCAAATCATCCAAAATATTACAACATCATGAAAGCATCATCAAGACATTACGATCAAAGGATAAAAAGATGTTCAAAAGATGTTATTCAAAATCCGAATAGATGAAATCATGAAGATGCCAAAGGTTGACAAAATTTTGGAAAGAAACATACCATATCATATAGTAAGACAATTCCAAAAGTATGTCAAAGTAGCATAGAGGTTTACAATAGTAAAAAAAAGTTTTAATACAGCAACTATTCTTCGGGAGGAATTCCAAAGTACCTATACATGTGATCTATTTTTCGGTTCATCGATTTGTAAAATAGGTAAGACATTTAAATTGGCAAACCATCTAATGGGTTCTAGGTTACCTAGTTTACCTAGATCAACATGTTTTTCCTTATGTATAGCTTTTGATTCGAAATTAGGGTACCTTATTATTAAATCTGAAATTCAACAATTTATTTTTTTCACCGTTGTGTCATGCTAAGCGCCCCAGAGAGGGTAGGCATGGTGAATTCTCAAGGATGTCACGGTGATCACCCCAAGTGGGGGTGCGCCCTAGAGGGGGTAGGCAAGGTATATTTAGTCCCACATTGGTAAGGAAAGAGGAGGTCTTGAGTCTTATAAGCGTTGGTGCTACACGCCCCAATGAACCGATTTAGTGGGGTGACATTAAGGTCCACCTTGAGTCTAGTGGCTTGGAGCCCATTGTGCCAGGTGCGGTGCCCCTACTCCCATCAGAGGGGATCCTCTCCTGCAATCTCGTGCCAGTGTTATCCGGGTCGCTAACGTCTTCCTCATGTGTGTGGTTCCATTGCGCACTCTATTGGATCGGTTTTGTAGGGAGAGGATAATGGCTACGTGACAAAGTGGTATCAGAGCAACCCCTGGCCTTCACAAATCACCCCAGAGGGGGTGTCCACACCGAGCGCCCCAGAGGGGGTAGGTAGGGTAGCCTGTCCGTGACGAGGACGTCACGAGATTGGGTGACTGAGAATGTTATGTCAAGTGCCCTAAAGAGGGTAGGCAAGGTGAATTCTCAAGGATATCACGGTGATCACCCCAGATGGGGTATCACGTTGAACACCCCAAAGGGGGTAGGCGGGGGTGCACCCCAAGAGGAGGTAGGCAAGATGCATTTAGTCCTATATTGGTATGGAAAGGGGAGGTCTTGAGCCTTATAAGCGTTGGCGCTGCACATCCCAATGAACCGGTTTAGTGGGGTGACATTAAGGCCCACATTGAGTCTAGTGGCTTGGAGTCCATTGTGCTGGGTGCGGTGCCCCTGCTCCCATCAGGGGGGATCCTCTCCCACAATCTCGTGCCAGTGCTGTCTGGGTCGCTAACATCCTACTCATGTGTGTGGTTCCGCTGCGCACTCTATTGGACCGGTTTTGCGAAGAGAGGGTAATGGCCACGTGATAATTGACACCAAAAATTATTTATTATTTTATTTTATTTTCAGAAGTTTTAATGTGTTGATTTAAGATAGGATGGTGTCATGGATCACTCTTTAAAATACAAAACAAAAAGAAGGAAGTCAAGTCCACGAAAATCGAAATGAGGATAACAAAGATTTCGAAAAAGACTTACAATGAAGCTTATTCACGAGGACAATTCAACATGCTTAATTCCCTTCTAATAAAGTCAAATTATTCTTCATTTAAGGATTTTATGAAAATGTCTGCTAATTGATGTTTTATATCAATAAATTCTAGAATAACATCATTACTATTGACATGATCTCGTATAAAGTGATGCATAATGTCAATATGCTTAGTTCTAGAGTGTTGAATAAGATTTTTAGTTAAGCAAATAGTGCTTGTATTATCATATTTTATGGGAATGTTCTTTAAATAAATTTCATAATCTTCTAATGTATTTATCATCCAAATAACCTGTGCATAACATGGACTTACAGTTATGTATTCAGCTTCGACCGTAGATAGTACAACCGAGTTTTATTTCTTGGAAGACCAAGTAACAAGTGCATATCCTAACAATTGACATGTTCCGAATGTGCTTTTTTATCTATTCTACATCCGCCAAAATCGATATCCGCATAAGTTATTAAATCAAGATTATCGGATTTTAGATACCATAATCCTAGATTAGGAGTACCTTTAAGATATCTAAGAATTCTTTTAATGGCTTTAAGATGAGGCAGCTTAGGATCAGCTTGAAATCTCACACAAAGTACTACACTAAACATGATATTCGGTCAAGTTGCGGTAAGATAGAGTAAGCTACTTATCAGTCTTTTGATCAAAATTTTCTCCACTTTCATCTAAATCTAACTTAGTGGAAGTACTCATAGGAGTATTTATAGCTTTTGAACCATCCATGTTAAATCTTATTAATAATTCTAACGTATATTTAGATTGATTAAGAAATATGTCATTACTAAGTTATTTAATTTATAATCCTAAAAAGAAGATTAATTCTCTCATTATGCTCATTTTAAATTCATGACTCATACACTTGGCAAATGATTCACATAGTGATTCATCTGAAGAACCAAAAATAATATCGTCAATATAAATTTGAACAATAAGAAAATTATTTTTAAAATATTTGATAAATAATGTAGTATCAACCTTGCCTTTTGTAAAATTATTTGAAATAAGAAAGGAACTAAGCCTTTCATACCAAGCTCTATGAGCTTATTTTAATCCATAAAGAGTCTTAGTTAATTTAAACGTATAGTTAGGAAGAAGAGAGTTTTCAAACCTAGGAGATTGTTCAACATACACTTCTTCGAAAATAAAGCCATTCAAGAAAGTACTTTTGACATCCATTTAAAATAATTTAAAATCATTACTACTAGCATAGGCAAGGAGCATCCTAATGACTTCTAATCTTGCCATAGGAGCGAAGGTCTCTTCGTAATTGATACCTTCTTCTTGGTTAAAACCTTTAGCCACTAGTCTAGTCTTGTTTCTAACCACGATACCGCATTCATCTTGCTTGTTTCTAAAAACTCATTTAGTACCAACAACTAAATGATCATTAGGTCTAGGAATAAGCTTCCATACCTCATTCCTCTCAAATTGATTCAATTCTTCTTGTATTGCGATAACCCAAGAATCATCTTTCAAGATATTATCAATGCACTTAGGTTCAATTTGAGAAAGAAAAGCGACATGGGCACAAAAATTTTTAAAAGAAAAATGAGTTTGAACCCCTTTCGATGTGTCTCCTATAATTAACTCTTTGGGATAGGCATCTACATACTTCCATTCCTTAGGTAAGGAAATATGAGAAGAAGATGCATCTAAGTTGCCATTTTGAGGAGAATGTTCATTCAAATTTAAATCATCGAAACCAAGATCATCATCAAAATTATTTTTTTTAAATTTAGAAAATTCATTAAAAACTACATGAATAGACTCTTCTATAACTAAGGTTCTTTTGTTGAAAACTCAAAAAGCTTTAGAAATAGAAGAGTAACCAAGAAAGATGCCTTCATCGGATTTAGCATCGAATTTTCCTATGGCATCCTTTTCATTCAAGATAGAGCATTTGCAACCGAAAACTTTAAAGTAAGAAATATTGAGTTTTTTATTATTCCATAATTTATACAGAGTCTTAGATAGAGATGGTCTTACTAGAACTCTATTCATGACATAGCAAGTCGTGTTCATGGCTTCGGCCCAAAAATATTTGGGTAAATTATATTCATTTAATATGGTTCTTATCATTTCTTGTAAATTTCTATTTTTTCTTTCCACTACTTCATTTTGTTGAGGATTCCTCGAAGTAGAGAAGTTATGGTTATATTCATTTGTTTCAAAAAATTTTTGGAAGTCACGGTTTTGACTTGATGAAATTCACCACCGTGATCACTCCGAATTGATGAGATTATGAAACCTTTTTCATTTTGAGTAAGTTTACAAAATTTAGAAAAATATTTGAAACAATCACTTTGTGAGCCAAGAAATAAGTCCAAGTGTATCTACTATAGTCATCCACAATTACAAAGGCATATTTGCTACCTCCTAGGCTTGTTATGTCAATTGATCCAAATAAGTCCAAATAGATCAATTGCAATGGTCTAGTGGTGCTAATTTGATTTTTTGGTTTGAAACTAGTTTTTATTTATTTTCTTAGTTAACAAGCATCACACACTTTGTTCTTGATAAACTTCATATTGGGAATCCCTTATACTAACTCTCTAGATGAAATCTTAGATATTAGTTTCATGCTTGCATGACCTAATCTCCTATGCCAAAGCCAAGCATCATCATTCAAAATCGAAAAACATATTTCATTACTTAGTTCATCAATATTAATGGTGTAGATATTATTTTGTTTTAAAGCAATTATGGATAAGTTGTTTGATTTTTCAATGATGCAAGCATTAGATTCAAATCTCACATTGTAACCTTTATCACATAAATTGACTAATGCTCAAAAGATTATATTTTAGTCCATCAACTAATAGCACATCATCTATTGAAAAACTTGATTTGTTACCTATGGTTCTCTTGCCAATGATTTTACCCTTGTTGTTGTCTCCAAAGGTGACATACCCTTCTTCTTTGCTAGTGAGCATAGAGAATTGAGATGGATCTCCGGTCATGTGCCTTGAGCATCTACTAACAAGATATCATCTCTTGCTCCTAGCTTCTGATGGTGAATGTGTCTACAAAAGAGAATGGTTTTTAGGTACCCATTTGATTTTGGATGTCTCAAATATTGATATACTAACTTTGTCATTTAGTATTGAATTATTTATGGTTCCTTTAGGAACCCATATCAATTTGTGTGGACTAATTTTCTTAAACGGACATTTGTAAATAACATGTTCGGGTTTGCAACAAAAAATACATCTCAAGTGAGATGAAACATGTAGTATGGGTCCTTTAATGAAGGTGGTAGGATTTCGATGAGATATACTCACAAATCTAATTTCACTTCTATTTTTGACATGACCCTTGTTTGTAAGGATCATGTTAAGGCCCTTGCTACCGACCTTAAACTTATTTAAGGTCTCTTTAAGTAGCAAGTTTTTATTTTTAATTTCCTCTAAGTATTCACACTTAAAGTATGGGGGTAAAGAAGGAGTTTAAAGACTATCAAACTTATTTTGTAATGAGGCATGCTTTTTCTTTAATAGATTGAACTTCTTACTAATAGTTCTACACTCATCAAATAATTTATGAAAAGTGATAGAAAGTTCATCGAAAGATAAATCTTCATTAATTAAATCACATACCTCTTCTCCTAAAGCCATTAGCGTGAAGTTAGCCTCCGCTTTGTTGCTTGCTTCTTCATTCTCGGAGTCACTTGAGTCATCCCATATCGCCTTTAAAGCTTTCTTCTTCTTCGGTTACTTCTTCTTGGCTTGGTGGCATTCATTTTTGAATTGCCTCAGCTTCTTGCATTCAAAACATATGACTTGGTCCTTTTTTGGTTCAAGTTTATTTTTAGTGTCGTTTTTAAATTTGTTCCTTCTTATAAATTTTTAAAAATTTTGAGTTAAAAGTGCAATATCATCGTCACTGTCCTCATCACTTGATATTCCTTTCAAGTGGCCTTCTTGTGTTCTTAATGTCATATTCTTCCTGTTCATTGGAAGGGGGTTCTCGAGCTCTTCATGAGCATGACATGTCATTTCATAGGTCATTAGAGACCCAATAAGTTCTTTGAGAGGAAAAGTTTTAAGATCCTTAGCCTCTTGAATGGTCGTAACTTTTGAATCTCAACTCTTTGGAAGGGATCTTAAAATTTTAGTTACAAGTTCAAAGTTAGAAAAACCTTTACCAAGTGCTTTGAGTCCATTAATGACATCCGTGAAGCGGGTGTACATGTCTTCGATGGACTCACTTGGTTTCATTCGAAAAAATTCATAAGAATGCATAAGAATAAGAGTGATCTCAAGAGTACGCCAAATATCAAAAGTCGATTCACAAATCGATACGCGATTAAATTCATTTTTGTTAAGTGCACAAAATAAGGCATTCATAACCTTTGCGTTTAAAGTAAAAACCTTCTTCTCCGACTCATTCCATTCGCTCGTCAGAAGAGAAGATTTTTGAAATCCATTTTCAACAATATTTCAAAGCTCAAAATCTATGGAAATAAGAAAGATCCTCGTACAAGTCTTCCAATACGTACAATCCGATCGATTAAACATAGGCGGATGAGTAATGGAGTGACCCTCTTGCATGCCGGAATAAGACATCTCTCTTGGGTTTTAAACCAAATATGAGAGTGAACCTTGCTCTGATACCAATTGTTAAGGATCGAGCGATACTAAGGGGGGGTGGTGAATTAGTGCAGCGGATTAAATCTAGTAAGTTTGAAATCGATTTCGTAAATAGCTAGTTCGTATAGAGATTTCGATTCGACGAAAGATTAAAGTAGCATGAGTAAAGGCAATCAAAAGTAGGAAGAGGAAGACTGAGCGATTTGCAGTTAAGTAAAGAGACGATTCAGAAATTTAAACACTCACATATTCAAGAAACACCATGATGTATAGTGGTTCGGTCAAATGACCTACATCCACTTTCGAAGCCTTCTTCGATGAGACTCCCAACTTCCACTAGCAAGTCACTTTGAAGGGGAAGGACCAAATACCTCTCTTACAACCTTTCAACAAGTAATTCACACTATTACAGATTTTTCAAAGAGAAAGAGGGAGGTGAACACTAGCTATCGAAAATAAGGCTTTGCCAAAGCTTTTTGCTCAATTTCTAACTCTAAAAAGGGTGCCCTTTCTGCTGAGAAAGGAGGGGTATTTATAGACCCAAAGAGGATTCAAATTTGGGTTTCAAATTTGAATTATTTCGGGCTTCCTGATGCTGGCGGTGCCACCGCCTATCAATGTCAAATTGACAATGCACTGGGCGGTTCCACCACCTGGGCTCTCGACCACTGGGTGATGCCACCGCCTGGGCCATTCAGCAAAGCTGAATAGGCCACATTTTCGGCCCAATTCAGCCCAATAAAAGCCCGGTTGGCCGCTACTAGGTTTAAACATGATTATTTCCTAATCCTTCTCTTATTACATGTTAACTACGAAATTGAAACATAATTCTAAGTGATTTAAACTGACATTCTTCAAGTCTTCTTCCGGCGAGCTTTCTAACAAAATTTTGATGGACTACCAACACTCCTTCAGATTTCTTCCGGTAGACTCCCAGCAAGCTTTCGGATTCCGTGGCGAGTTCAACGAGTCTTCGGCAAGCTTTCAAACCTTCTCGGTGATCTTCGCGAACTTCCGATGATTTTTTCGATGAACTTCTGAAATCTTCGGCAAGTCCATGATTCTATCTCGGTTGGTTCCAACAATACTTTCGACGATCCTTCGGACTTCCGGTGACCTCTCGAACTCCCAACGAACTTGACCTCGGTAAATTGCTTTATGTTTTCATCCTCTCGTAGTTAATTCTGCACACTTATCACGACAATATGGATTAGAACAAATAATTCACCAATTGACTTCATCATCAAAATCCGAGATTCAACAATGTGTTCAGTATGATTTACTAGATGTGTCACAGCAGAATATGATTATTAAAAGATATAATCGTATGCTTATAAATATTATTAGGAGCATGATAGATTATTCTTTTGTACCTAAATTATTGTGAGAAGAAGCTCTAAGAACAACAATGTATATTTTAAATGAGATTTCTAGTAAGTAAATTGCATAACTTCTTTTGAGTTATGGAATGATAGGAAACCTAACTTAAGATATTTACATATTTGATATTGTCCTGTAGAGATACGGATCTTGAACTTACATAATAGAAAATTAAATTTAATAATTAATTTTAAATATTTTATTATTTATTCAGAAAAGTTCAAAAGGGTATATATTTTATTACTCTAATGATAGTACGAGGATAGTTAAATATAATAATAAAATATTCTTATAAAATAGCGAATTAGTAAGAGCAAAAATCTCAGAATTTAATTTTGATATAGAGGAGATATATGTTGATACTCCTTTATCATTCGAGAGATTATTGTTATTCAAATCATTAAATGATTTGATAAATATGAACAATAAAATAATATTACCAAACTCCCACGTTATATTGATATCGCTATTAATTATTTTGTAAAAGAACCACAATTGACAGCCTTAGAAATATCTCAATGGGAAAGGATTCTTGTTATTTATGGTTATTATGTGGTATATCTATAAGAATTATCTCTTAATATAGAAATTAGAATGGATCCCTTATTATTTTTATAGGTCATGTAAAGTAACGATTATAAAATATAATATGATACAATAAAAGAAAAGTTAAAATAAATAACTAGAATAGTGTCTGATAAATTCATCGAATTATCTAATAATTATAAAAGAGTCTATTATATAAACGTGACTCAAAGGATAATATCGAACCATTTAATGGTCAGACTTTTAGTTTTTTAATATGGTTATAGATTTTACTCATAAAGAATATATCGATCATAACGAGATATTTAGTTTTTAAATGAACTCGTTAAGAATCGTCATGACATTAGTGACTCATTATGAGTTTGAGTTACATCATAATGATATGAAAATAAATTTTTAATTAAAAATCTATCTTTATATAAGTTATTCTAAATGACTCGTAAAGAAAATGAAAGAAATATAAATTTGGTATGCAAATTTAGGAATTTATTTATGATCTTAAACAAGCTTCTAGACAATGATATATAAAATTTCTTGATATCATTGATTCCTTCAAATTTAAGAAGAATACTGTTCATCGGTATTCATATTTAAAGATCAATGGGAGTAAGTTTATTATATTGATTATATATGTGGATAATATTTTACATTGTCAATAGTGATCTTGGTCTATTATATTAAACCAAGAAATTATTACTGAGAATTTTAAGATGGTTAATATGAATGAGACATTTTATATTATTAGTATTAAGATACTCAGGGATATATCTCAATGATTATTAAGAGTGTATCAGAAAGGATATATCAATCGGGTCTTGAAAAGATTTAATATATAACTTTGTTCAACAAATCATAAAAGTAAAATTTTATTGAAAAGTGAGTGCTTTAAAATGACTTGAAAAGAATCAGATGAATAGAATATTCTTTATATATGCATAGTTGAAAGTCTATGCTCAAGCCTATGTTAGAACAAATATCAATTTTATAATTAAAATATTGGGTAGATATTGGAGTTACCTAAAAGTGAAAATATTAAAGAACTACAAAGAAAAGTAATAAGATATTTAGAAGGGACAAACGATTATATGCTCACATGTATGAAATTATATCAACTTGAAATGATAATGCTTTATAGATGTTGATTCTATAAATTACCTTAATAATAGGAAGTCCACCTTACAGTTAATATCTATATCAATTAAAGGGATAATTTGTTATTATATTATTAATAATAAAAGTTGATTTTGTGGTATGCTTTGAGGTCATTAATCAAACTTTATAATTACGAAATTTTATCTCAGGACTTGGTGTGATCAGACTCAATTGCCAAGTCACTAAAGATATTTTATAATATCGCAGTAGTTTTCTTCTATAAGAATGATAAGTATTATTGTATCTCTATGTATTATGGTAGAAAAAACTTGATGGTTAGAGAAGATAAGTCAAGAAACATCTAATGTCAATTAATTACTTGAGTTCCACTATATTGATTACTGATCCATTTACTTAGAACTTACAACCTAAAGTATTTTGAAAGAATATGTTCTTATAGATTGGGTTTGTGAGCAACCCATAAAGGATATGGTGATGTATATTTGAGTGGGCACTATAATTGATATTTTTATTTACATATTTAAAGTTATTTGTTTCTATTATCCTGTTCATAGTTATGTATATACATTTTATGGTTGAATGTGATGATAGAATTATCTTGACAAGACAAATTACAAGGATCATTTTGGACTGCATTAGGAAATGCTAACAATGTTGTGGTACATAGAAGGAAGTGTGATATTGATGACATACAACCGCTATGACTCGCCTTATTACTCAAACTTAATATAGTATTATTGTATTTATTGGACTTATTAGCCTATTTTTAAAATTTACACGTGTATAAATAGTTTTTAAAATTTTAGAATCCAATTATGTAAAATTATTTTTAAATAAATTTTATTTATTTATTTTAATTTTGAATATCTTTTGTAACTTACCAATTAATGGGCTAAATGGGAGAATGTTAGATTATGTGATCCTATTTAATTAGGTAAGATATATTAAAGATATGATTGGATTCTAATTATAGTTATTAGCTAATAGAAAGGAAGTCAAATTAAAATAGGATTCCTTAGGGGATGTCTTTGATGAGAGGAACTCTCATAATAACTTATTCTAGACCCTCTGCTCTCGCTTATAAATAAACAAGACCTCTAGAGATATAAGATAGACATCATATAAGAAAGAAGAAGAGATAAGAGAGTAGTATCTCAGATTAAATAATATAGTTTCTCTCAATCTCTCTATTATAGTTTTTCTCTTAATTTCTCTAACCATCAATCTAAGTAGTCCTGAAATCAGTATAGTTCTCTTTGCAGATTGATATTTTAGATCTGACGATGATATGTTTGTAGATCAGATAAAGTTTATTTCTCTGAACAACAACGAAAGGTACACATCGTAATATTGTTTAGATCTGTTGTTATCTGATTTCAAATTTTAATATTAAAATTTTTTCATATTATAGATAGCATGATTAAAAATCTTATGCTAACACGTATCACCTTTAGGGGCGACGATGCATCGTTCATCTAACGTTAAGATATTGATCGATGATAAGGTGTCAATCAATAGTAAAATGTCAACGGTGAGGTGCTATCCATGCTTGTTGCGTGATTATTCCGATATCAGTAGTTAACCCCAAAATACTATGATTTACGTGTTATCCTTTACGAATTTGACTACCATAAGACACTATAAATTTATCGAATGTGACGACTTCTAAAACGTTGTTTCCTCCTAAAATGTTTGTCTTTAACCGGCGCCCACAAAATGTATCTTCCTCCCGTGAAACGTGGAACCATTGACTTGTAGGGTTAAACAAAGTTATCTTCGATGAGGACAACACAAGTTTAACTTGAACGGGCTTATATTACAGATACTATCTGGTCGTTGCATGCTTGCGTGCTCATTGACGTTCACATCTCCGAAGTCAATCGTCCAACGAATTAAGTAACCCACAGCCTTCACTAAACACACCTGCGATTTCAAGCTTTCCACATATGCCAATGTCTCGAGTCGCAGATGATCTGGTGCAACAAATAACATCACGTGAGCCCTCGTCGACAAGATCAGACGGCTGGGATGGCATGGTCCCGTCAGCGTGACGTGTGCCGCTCCTTCATGTCGCAAGGAACGACGTAGGCGCCTCCATAGCGAGTGTTCCCTGCTCCGACCAATACAGGCGAGCTCACTCATCGGAGGCCTACTTCCACGCACATTGTGTAATTTCCACCTTCACGTCGCAGATTAGATTCAGAGAGAATGTTACACATACAATACAATACTTACCTTACGTAATTGATTCATATCCTATGTTTTTGACGTATAGCAGAAGAAATAATAACTCTCTTTCAACTTAAGTTTTATATCAATTGGTTCCTTGCACCTCGGTGAGATTGATTGGTCAACGTCCTCAGATAGCTTAATTATCACCTTGCGTACACATAAGTTGACATCAGAGCCTCCAATCCTATCGTGCTTACGACGCTTTAGCGGACCGAATCACCCTCGAAAAAAAAGTCCACCTGGAGACTTTTTCAGGGCGGCGTCATCTCCCACAGACCTGTTCGGGCAGGTTCATGAGAGGTGACGTCACCCAGACAGACTTTCAGGGGTGAGGCGATCGATTCACGACACAATGATAATAAAGTAATGGTGGCTCCGTTGCTCCAGAAGGTTCCATCCGCCAAAAGTCAACTCTGCGGGCCCATCAATGAAAGCCCAACTTGCATGAGAACACGTGTCAATAAATAAAGATTCTACTGCACAAGGCCACCAACTACGTGCCAGCGGACAACCCACAGCCCAGAGGCCTACTAATTACCGTCCAAGGTTGCTTGAAGCCCACGCTGAGTGCATTAATATTCACGAAAGGTCACCATGAACGGCTGTGATCCGTAGCTTTAATAAAGTAATGGTGCTTCTGTTGAACAGAATCTTCGGTACGCGCCAAGTCAACTATCGTGGGCCCATTAACTAAAGCCCAATTTGCATGAGGCTTCTTAACTTGCCGTCCAAGTCTGCATGAAGCCCGCGCTGAGTGCTCTAATATTCACGAAAGGTCACCATGAACGGCTGTGATCCGTACTCTCCGACTCCCATCCGCTTTAAATGAAGGCCAGCACCGCCGGAGCTGAACTACATTTTGATTCAAACTTTGAGAACTTTTGCAGCGCAAATTTGGAGCGCAGAGAGGGAGGCAGCGAATGGTGAGCAAAGGGTTCTTGATGTCGTGCCTCGGCGGCGGCGGCGGCCACGAGGGCTTCGCCTCGCGGAGCCTCTCGCCGAGGCCGCACTACCCGTCGATGCCAAAGTACCCCAGGCGGAAGTCGACGGTTGAGGTGGTCGGGGGCGAGGATCTGGAGGCGACGCCGGAGGCAGCGGAGGAGGAGGAGAAGCGGGTGGCGCTGTTCTCGGTCGTCGGGATGGCGTGTGCGGCGTGCGCTGGGTCGGTGGAGAAGGCGATCAAGCGGCTACCTGGGATCCATGATGCTGCCGTCGACGTGCTGAACGATCGGGCTCAAGTCATCTTCTATCCCGCCTTCGTTTCGGTGCGTTGTCTGCTAATTTTTTTATTTTCCCTTTTATTTCCTAACATTTGTTTGATAAAAAGGGCTTGAGGAAAGGGTTAGTGATTTGTCACGGTCATCTTGAATGATATAAAGATCAAGTTTTTTCTTGATTTACTTGAGATTAGAAGGATGTGATCTTTGTTTCTTTCTTTTATTTTTATTTTTTGAATTTTCATGGATTTTATGATTATTTTCCTCCGTAGTTATTGGATCGTAAATAATAATTTCGTGGAATTTGAGCTCGAGTCATAGCGATGCTTTTAAATCGTAATCTTTATATTGTGGATGTGAACTAGAAATGTAGATCTGATTATATTTTGTGCATGAATTAAATTTCTAGATCCGATACAAAATGGTATTTGCTGCCGAACCACATCAACTGACCTAAAAGCTGCAAACTGGGTCAGTCTTAATTGACAACGAGAGATTCTCTAGTTTGATCTATTTCCCAAATTTCTTTATTGTAGACTAGTCAGATTAAGGAGCCTTTATGTCTTTTGCGCTGCTTACAGCTTGGTATCTGAGCCAGCAAGTCCTTGTGTCTAGATGAATCATTCTGTTGAGCATAACAGTTAAATGCTATTCGGAGGATTGACAACTTTCTTGTTTCAGCTGATATGGAAATAACCTAGTTTTTTGGAATTGAAGGCTCTGAAGTAACAGATCAGGACAAACATGAGACAGATGAGCACCAACTGTCAGTAGCCAGTTGTTTATTTCTAGTTATTGAAGATATATTGAAATTCAATTTATGATTTGGTATCTTGTTTATATGTGCACTTTAGAAGTTTGATAGTTATGACGTGTAAACATTTCTTGTACCTGGAAGCTCCATTAAGTCCCTTTTTCTTGTTCAATCGACAAGGAAGTCATGGCCTGCAAGGTCACTGTTGTATAATTTCGTAACAAATAACACACGTCTGCTGCTTCGACAAGATCGACGGCCATATGTGCAATTAAGAAGCATGATCCATAGGCTTTTATATTTCAGGATATAAATAGGGTTGAGCTCATAGTCATGATGGCTACAGGTCCAAGGATGTGTGGTTGGCTCTAGTGGCACGTAACCTAGTTTATATATGCCATATCAACATGGTGTGAATTAGTGAAGCAATTATAGATTCTGGTTTGTATTTCCTTAGTTATGGAAGCAGATGAACATTCATACATTTATGCCAAACATTTATGCATTCAAGATTTAGTTGAACAACTCCTTTGATAAATCTAGTTGCTATTGAGCAATGAACAGGATGTGACGGGCTGCGAATATTCAAAGTTAATAGTAATTGCAGGCTAAGGTAGGCACTACTATTTGGAATGCATTTAAAGGGTGGTGTAATGCATAAGTCCCCTGCAAATGCAACGAGTTCCTGTTTTATTAGATGAATCATTCTGTTGAGCATAACAGTTAAATGCTATTTGGAGGATTGACAACTTTCTTGTTTCAGCTGATCCGTAGCTTTAATAAAGTAATGGTGCTTCTGTTGAACAGAATCTTCGGTACGCGCCAAGTCAATGGAAATAACTTAGTATTTTGAAATGGAAGTCTCTGAAGTAACAGATCAGGACAAACATGAGACAGATGAGCACCAACTGTCAGCAGCCAGTTGTTTATTTCTAGTTATTGAAGATATATTGAAATTCAATTTATGATTTGGTATCTTGTTTATATGTGCACTTTAGAAGTTTGATAGTTATGACGTGTAAACATTTCTTGTACCTGGAAGCTCCATTAAGTCCCTTTTTCTTGTTCAATCGACAAGGAAGTCATGGCCTGCAAGGTCACTGTTGTATTGCAATTAAGAAGCATGATCCATAGGCTTTTATATTTCAGGATATAAATAGGGTTGAGCTCATAGTCATGATGGCTACAGGTCCAAGGATGTGTGGTTGGCTCTAGTGGCACGTAACCTAGTTTATATATGCCATATCAACATGGTGTGAATTAGTGAAGCAATTATAGATTCTGGTTTGTATTTCCTTAGTTATGGAAGCAGATGAACATTCATACATTTATGCCAAACATTTATGCATTCAAGATTTAGTTGAACAACTCCTTTGATAAATCTAGTTGCTATTGAGCAATGAACAGGATGTGACGGGCTGCGAATATTCAAAGTTAATAGTAATTGCAGGCTAAGGTAGGCACTACTATTTGGAATGCATTTAAAGGGTGGTGTAATGCATAAGTCCCTGCAAATGCAACGAGTTCCTGTTTTATTAGATGAATCATTCTGTTGAGCATAACAGTTAAATGCTATTTGGAGGATTGACAACTTTCTTGTTTCAGCTGATATGGAAATAACTTAGTATTTTGAAATGGAAGTCTCTGAAGTAACAGATCAGGACAAACATGAGACAGATGAGCACCAACTGTCAGCAGCCAGTTGTTTATTTCTAGTTATTGAAGATATATTGAAATTCAATTTATGATTTGGTATCTTGTTTATATGTGCACTTTAGAAGTTTGATACTTTTGACGTGTAAACATTTCTTGTACCTGGAAGCTCCATTAAGTCCCTTTTTCTTGTTCAATCGACAAGGAAGTCATGGCCTGCAAGGTCACTGTTGTATTGCAATTAAGAAGCATGATCCATAGGCTTTTATATTTCAGGATATAAATAGGGTTGAGCTCATAGTCATGATGGCTACAGGTCCAAGGATGTGTGGTTGGCTCTAGTGGCACGTAACCTAGTTTATATATGCCATATCAACATGGTGTGAATTAGTGAAGCAATTATAGATTCTGGTTTGTATTTCCTTAGTTATGGAAGCAGATGAACATTCATACATTTATGCCAAACATTTATGCATTCAAGATTTAGTTGAACAACTCCTTTGATAAATCTAGTTGCTATTGAGCAATGAACAGGATGTGACGGGCTGCGAATATTCAAAGTTAATAGTAATTGCAGGCTAAGGTAGGCACTACTATTTGGAATGCATTTAAAGGGTGGTGTAATGCATAAGTCCCCTGCAAATGCAACGAGTTCCTGTTTTATTAGATGAATCATTCTGTTGAGCATAACAGTTAAATGCTATTTGGAGGATTGACAACTTTCTTGTTTCAGCTGATATGGAAATAACTTAGTATTTTGAAATGGAAGTCTCTGAAGTAACAGATCAGGACAAACATGAGACAGATGAGCACCAACTGTCAGCAGCCAGTTGTTTATTTCTAGTTATTGAAGATATATTGAAATTCAATTTATGATTTGGTATCTTGTTTATATGTGCACTTTAGAAGTTTGATACTTTTGACGTGTAAACATTTCTTGTACCTGGAAGCTCCATTAAGTCCCTTTTTCTTGTTCAATCGACAAGGAAGTCATGGCCTGCAAGGTCACTGTTGTATTGCAATTAAGAAGCATGATCCATAGGCTTTTATATTTCAGGATATAAATAGGGTTGAGCTCATAGTCATGATGGCTACAGGTCCAAGGATGTGTGGTTGGCTCTAGTGGCACGTAACCCAGTTTATATATGCCATATCAACATGGTGTGAATTAGGGAAGCAATTATAGATTCTGGTTTGTATTTCCTTAGTTATGAAGCCGATGAACATTCATACATTTATGCCAAACATTTATGCATTCATGATTTATTTGAACAACTCCTTTGATAAATCTAGTTGCTATTGAGCAATGAACAGGATGTGACGGGCTGCGAATATTCAAAGTTAATAGTAATTGCAGGCTTAGGTAGGCACTACTATTTGGAATGCATTTAAAGGGTGGTGTAATGCATAAGTCCCCTGCAAATGCAACAAGTTCCTGTTTTATTTGATTTCATTATATGAAATGTCTTCTTTTTTATTTGATGGCTGCATAAGGACAAAGGACAAGTAATACTAAAATTGACTTAGTTTCTGGAAAATCAAGTTCATTTTTTTCTTTTTTTAATTACTCTGTTGACTAAGACAAACACTTTTGGTAGAATAAATAGCAAGCACACATTTTTAGGATTCCAGTTTAATCTCTAATGAACTTGTAGATATTTTAACAACTCAGATGTCCATCTTTAATGACAACTTAGTGTCTCCCATCTGCTAGATTTGTTGTTTTCAAAGAGAAAAAGATCTTTACATGTTTAAATGTTCAAAGCTAAAAGTAGGTGGATTATCATGCAGATTGATTGTCAACACCAAAGATATCTCTTTGAGATTATATTCAATAGCTATATCTGATTAGTGATTGGAAATATGCAAATTTTATTTCAACTGTACTATCTTAAGCATGATAATATTAGTTTTAGTCCCAGTAGTGAAAACCTGTCTCACATACCAATTACAAGCTAACATTACCTTAATGCAACATGTGCATTCATATTGCAGGAGGACACAATTAGAGAAACAATTGAAGATGTTGGTTTCGAGGCTGAATTGATTCAAGAGGAGATGAAAGAAAAATCAGTTCTCACATGCAGACTTCGCATAAAAGGGATGACATGTACTTCTTGCTCAAGTACTATTGAATCTGCTTTGCAAGATGTTCCAGGTGTACATAAGGCTTTAGTAGCCTTAGCAACTGAAGAAGCAGAGGTTCGCTATGATCCTAGGGTTGTAAGTGCCAACCAACTCATGGAGGCAGTTGAAGATACTGGTTTTGAAGCAATACTTGTTACCACAGGGGAAGATATTAACAGAATAGAACTCAAAGTTGATGGGCCATTCTCCACAAGGTATATTTCTATGGTTAATAATTCTCTTCAAGCCCTCCCAGGAGTAGATGATGTAAACATTGATCCTCTGCTGCATAAAGTTACCATATCTTACAAGCCAGATCAGACAGGTCCACGAAATTTCATTGAAATTATTGAATCAACTGGGTCTGGGCAGCTTAAGGCATCAATATACCCAGAAGTAAGGGGAAAGGGGCTTCACAGGCATGAGGAGATTAATCAGTATTATCAATGCTTCCTTTGGAGTTTGGTTTTCACCATCCCAGTATTTCTCACTTCAATGGTGTTTATGTACATCCCTGGAATTAAAGAAGCTCTAGATAAGAAAATAGTAAACATGTTGAAGGTTGGAGAGCTTTTGAGATGGATTTTATCCACTCCTGTCCAATTTATAATTGGTCGAAGATTTTATGTTGGTGCATATAAAGCATTACGACATGGATCTGCTAATATGGATGTGCTGATTGCTCTTGGAACCAATGCAGCATACTTCTATTCAATCTACACCGTGCTTAGAGCTGCAACTTCACCAAATTTTATGGGAACTGATTTTTTTGAGACTAGTTCCATGCTCATATCATTTATCCTTCTTGGGAAGTATCTTGAAGTTTTGGCTAAAGGGAAAACATCAGAAGCCATTGCTAAGCTCATGAATTTGGCACCTGAAACTGCAATACTGATAAGCTATGACAATGAAGGAAATGTGATAAGTGAAAGAGAGATAGATAGTCGATTGATTCAAAAGAATGATATTATTAAAGTAATGCCCGGTGGAAAGGTAGCTTCAGATGGTTTTGTTATATGGGGTCAGAGCCATGTTAATGAAAGCATGATAACTGGGGAATCAAGGCCTGTTACAAAGAGGAAGGGTGAAATTGTTATAGGCGGAACTGTCAATGAAAATGGTGTGCTGCATATCCGTGCCACTCATGTTGGATCCGAAAGTGCCCTGTCACAGATTGTTCGTCTTGTTGAATCAGCTCAAATGGCTAAAGCTCCTGTACAGAAATTTGCTGACCGCATCTCCAAATATTTTGTGCCTCTAGTAAGTTATTATGCATCTTCTTGTTCTGCTCATTTACTATTAGTTAGATCTTCTGCTCTGCTAGGTGAAATATATCAGGGTTATTTCATACAACCGCTGGTCTTAACTGGCCCAGATGACAAGTAACACCGAAGAGGTTCAAGTACTCAATGGTAGTCCATCTCAGAAAACTAATAATTGTTACTTAGAATTTAGAATCTTTTGTATGTCAATGTTTTAAACCTGTCTCATTTTCAGTTATTGATATAGGGTTAATTCCAATCAAATCAAGGTTTTTTTACTTTGGTCTCTGCTAATAAATATTTTTCTCTTTCAGAGGACATATTTATACACCCCTCAATGTACCAATATTTTGAGTAAATCCTCTCTCACCGTGCCTGCTTGAATTTTCTAATTTATGTAATGTGTTCTACTATTGTGCACTGCATATATACGGTTCAATGTAATTAATATTTGACATCTTCTGATTGAAATAATCTTACACAAACTAAATTTTTCAAAGAGTTAGCATGTATATTCTAGTAGCATTTATATTATAGTAACTAATTGGTTTAGAGATTTACTTTCAAAATTACAAGCTGACACTTATTCTGAAATGAATAACTATATACCAATGAATACATTTGCCAAGAATATAACTTGCTTTGAAATCTGCAGGTTATTCTTCTTTCACTTGTCACTTGGCTCATTTGGTTCTTAGCGGGCAAGTTCAGGTCCTACCCAAAATCTTGGATACCATCGTCAATTGATAGCTTTCAACTCGCTCTTCAGTTTGGCATATCTGTCATGGTGATAGCATGTCCATGTGCCCTTGGCCTTGCAACTCCCACTGCTGTTATGGTTGGAACTGGAGTAGGTGCGTCTCAAGGTGTGCTAATTAAAGGTGGACAAGCATTAGAGAGTGCACACAAGGTCTGCTAGATAAACCTTTTCTTTTCTCTCTTTTAGTGGCTAATTATTCTTGGCAATATTTGTTTCACTTGTACGTTACCATTTTGGTAGATTCATTCAGATATCTGTTGTTCACACTTCACAGGTCTTTATATGTTCCAATAGAGTGTCAGAAACAAATCAGCCGACTATTCATAGATTAAATAAAATGATTTTCTATGAATTTGTCAATTGAAAGTTGGCATATGGTAACATTTGGGACAATATTTACCTATGATATGATTAGTCTGTCAGTAGCTACTGACTGATCGATACTGACCACACATTGCTTATTGCAATAGTTGCAGTAAATTTTTTTTTTAACTGGTCATGATATAGCAACTCCATCCTCATGGTTTTAGTAATCTACTGGAAAATTTATAAGGAGTCTTGTTTTTACCTTGTCTGAAGCTTGGGCTTGAAAAATCCATTAGACATTCCATCTTTTAGCAGAATCTTGGACTTTAATACTCAAGAAGAAAAGAAAAAAAAAGAAACAAAATAAACCAACTTCCGCTGAGTCTGATTAACTGATAAATCTGAGATTTTGATCTGTGAACTTTAGCTATCTTCAGTATTTTATGTTCATAAAAGAAAAACAGAAGGGTAACTAATGAAAAAAATTGAAGTACTGGAAGTTTCAAGCAAACTTACAATTATCTATTATTCCGGACATTTTCATGCACTATGTATCTATAATATGATCTGGGATTTTGTCATATTTGAATGCAGATATGAAACAAATCGATTTATAATGTCCTACAGTTAAGTTCTGAAGGTTTTGATATATTGCATCACTAAATCTTTTGCAGGTCAACTGCATTGTATTTGACAAGACAGGCACACTTACCACCGGAAACCCTGTTGTTGTCAACACACGACTACTGAAGAATATGGTCCTTCGTGACTTCTATGAATATGTGGCAGCTGCTGAGGTAGAATATCTTTCTCTATTTGTTAGGGTAATTTTAGGATCTTATTATGAAACTCCAGTGGACCATATGCAACATCTGGGGTAGATCTTCTTAGTTGTGATGCAGGAGGAGATCCTGGAGTGTGTAGTGAAGAAATAGGCCTAGAGGATGGGTGCTGCTGATTATCTTTGAAAGAGCATCCCAGTTTATTAATTGAATAAAGAAACTAAAGAAAAGATAGTGCTTCAACGTCCGATAGCCTCCAATTCATTAGTCAAAACTTCACTAATTTTCTGGTTCTAACCCACCTAATTCTATGAATGTAGTGTGTGACTGCATGTAGATGATGACATCTATATCAGTCTAGGCTACACATCATGACAATGATGTTGTATTCAATAGACTATCACGTGCATTTTTTTTCAGTGACTCATTGCATCAGCAACTTTCCACTTTTTATTGAAATCCAAGAAATCTGTTCTGTGTTATTTGTCTTTCATTAAAGTGTAAAAGATACATTCAGGGAACATGCTAATGAGTAGTACTTACCTGGACACACTCAGCTCAGTCGTAATCAAGCTAGGTCTTGGTTTTGTAGCCTATTAGCATCTTGTTCTCATTCCACTTTTCCTGCAGGATCCTGGATGCCTTTTTAAACAGGATTTGAGTCTCTATTTAACTAGCTGACTGGAACCATAGATAAGAAGAACCTTAGGTAACAGAATGTCCTATAATAGTACTCAAAGAATAGTTATTTTATGACTACTAATTGAAATAGACTGCCTGGAACATTTTAGAAATTGTGCTAACCTTAAATAGTTAACTGAAAATAGGACAAATCCAACCAAACTCAACTCGTACAAGCCTATCCTTTAGTCTGAAACCTTCATAAGATCATCTCAATAACAAATTGAGAAAACAACATTCCGCATATAGTAAATGTTAAAACGGCATGCTGCATAGAATAAGAGATAGATGCTGTGTTACCTATTCCGGCAAGGATACAGTCTAGGATGTCAGTTAATGCAGCATATCTTTGACCATTTGAGGCTTTGAGCAATGTATCTCATCACATGGTCATTTCCTTTATATTACTAGTTTCCACAATCTGTCTTTGTAATACATTGCTATTTAATAACAACTTTTGGATGTTGCCTTAATTGATGCCTTACAGGTTAATAGTGAGCATCCCTTGGCAAAGGCTATAGTTCAATATGCCAAAAAGTTCAGCACAGATGAAGAGAACCCTGTATGGCCTGAAGCACAAGATTTTATTGCTATCACAGGCCATGGTGTCAAAGCCAGAGTTGGAAACAAAGAAGTTGTTGTGGGGAATAAGAGCTTGATGGTGGAAATAGGCATTCATATACCTGTTGAAGCCTCTGAAATTCTCACAGAAACTGAGAGAATGGCACAAACTGGAATAGTTGTCTCAATCGATCGAGAAGTAACTGGAATAGTTGCAATATCCGATCCGCTGAAACCTGGTGCTCGAGAGGTTATATCCCTTCTGAAGTCCATGAAGGTGACAAGCATTATGGTAACAGGAGACAACTGGGGTACTGCAAATGCAATTGCACAGGAGGTTGGGATAGACACTGTTATTGCAGAAGCAAAGCCAGATCAAAAAGCTGAGAAAGTTAAGGAACTTCAGGTACATTTCCATGTCATTAATTGGACAATGTGTTTCGATTTTTTCTTTTTGATACTTCTATACACAAGATATGAGTATCATCGTTAACAACAAACATATTTCAGCACACTTTATGTATATAAACACTTACGCAAACTTACATGACTATATTGTGACTATTCTATTGAGATGCTTCACATTTCTGGAATAATAAATATTCTATCATAACATTGGAGGCATTGACATTACTTAGCTTCTGTATTGACATTCTATTTCCTTTTTTTCAGATGTCCAGCTTAACTGTGGCAATGGTTGGAGATGGAATAAATGACTCACCAGCACTTGTGTCTGCTGATGTTGGGATTGCCATAGGTGCTGGCACAGACATTGCAATAGAAGCAGCTGATATTGTTCTTATGAAGAGCAACCTGGAGGATGTAATAACTGCCATTGATCTCTCTAGGAAAACTTTCTTCCGGATCAGCATGAATTATGTTTGGGCTCTTGGTTACAATATCATCTGCATACCAATTGCAGCTGGAGTTCTCTTCCCATTCACCAGATTCCGACTGCCACCATGGATTGCTGGTGCTGCAATGGCGGCTTCTTCAGTTAGTGTAGTTTGCTGCTCTCTCTTATTGAAGAACTATAGAAGGCCCAAAAAATTAGACATGCTTCGGATGAGCGAAGTAGTGGTCAATTGAAGTCATTTCTTGCTACAAGTTTCATTTCACCAGGGTATCGATCAAGACTAGTAGTATTTCCGTGAAGGAAATCTCTCTGCTAATTTGATCTTATAGTTCATTCTACTGAGGATAAAGGTGCGATGCCAAATGCAAAGAAAAATGTAAAGGGAAAATATATGGTTTACTGCTTAAATCTTTCTGTCACACACTGCTCGTAACAGCCTTACAAGATAACCTATAAAATTGTGTGGATGAGCAGTGATCTGTGTTCTTGTTGTTCTTGGGTTTTACAACTAAATATTGCTCAATGTTGGTGTTAATGAATCTTTTACCATTATCTGAGCTGAGAAATGATTGTTTTCCTTGAGATTTTATTGCAGCATTACATGAGGTGACCTCACACGAATCCCATCAGCCATGGAAGTGACATGCACTGTTGTGGATATCTCTAAACTTTGTCCCCGGCAGGCTGGCGTTGACTGGAACGGAAGTGACTCATGTCAAATTGGAGTAGGCAATGGTGTCATGCATGGGGCATTTTGTCAGGTGCCTGCATTCGGTGTATGTATATTCGTGAAGCTTTTTATGCTTGGTTTCTATCTTCAAAAACTATGGCTCTAATTCAAAGATCTACCATTTCCAACGATGACATGGAAATCCTGAACCCTGTGGCGTTTACGAAATCCTGAACCCTGCCCGGACACAATCAGGAAATCCCCATCCTCCAAGGATGGCCCAAAGTGGACCATGACCAATCCACGTCCGGCCCACATCCGGTTAAGTGCTTTATGATTCACGTCCATCTCCTTAGTGATCTCTTTAAACGCTCTTAACGATCGAGTTTGATTCGAATCCGTCACGTTCGCTAACTGTAACAACAACATTGCAGCCAGCGCAGAGCTTGCCGAGGAAGCGAAGAGAGAGATGGGGAGGGAAGGCATGGGCGGCGGGAGTATAGGGAGCCGGGCATTCCTTATGTCGTGCCTCGGCGGCAGGCCGCACTACCCTTCGATGCCCAGGTACCCTAAGAAGCTGGCGGGGGTATTGGCGGAAGGAGGCGCGGACCTCGAGGCCCGACCGGAGCCGGAGAAGCAGGTGGCGCTGCTTGCGGTGCTCGGGATGACGTGCGCCGCGTGCGCCGGGTCTGTGGAGAAGGCCATCAAGCGGCTGCCGGGGATCCACGACGCCGCCGTTGACGTTCTCAACGATCGGGCTCAGGTCGTCTTCTACCCCGCCTTCGTTTCGGTGAGTTCCACTCTTCTCTTGCTTTTTCCCGGCGGAAGGCTTTGAGGGCTTAGCAATATAAGATGATGAAAAGATGCAACTATTTTTATTACATGCGAGAGATGATGGGATTAGTTCCCTAATGGGCACCGTATGAAGTTAGCTAGAAATCGTAACTTGAAGCTTCTGAAGATTTGTGGGTAACAGAATAGATGAGATTAGATGTGAAGCAACAATCTTTGAAGTTGGCCACTTTGGACTAGTCGAAGATCTATTTCATTCCTATTTGTAATCTGATAAGTTACACCTTTAAAGCGGTGATCATATTCTCTATACTTCTCTTGAGATAATAAACACTAAAATTAATTCAGTTGAACTTAGAAATTTGGGGGTAGAATTTACAATCTTAGATCACCGATGGACAGGGATGAAAGACCTTTTTCTGCATGCCACTTGTATGGCTCTTTATATACATAGTTATCAAAGCCAAACCTCAGTTTGGTTGGAGAAAACCGAAAATTGGACTATTGGCTGTTCTACTTCAGTTGTTGGTTCGACAATAATATTTGAAACAGGTCCAACCAACTGGTCTTTTTGAGAATTGAAAGAATCAACTGGCCTAATTAAACTAGATAGGTTTTGGAATTTCCCTGAAGATTATAAAAAAAATGATGTTTGTCCTATTCATGCCATTGGCCAATAAACTTTTTGTGTTTTTACGTTGTTAACCAGGAAAAAAGGAAAACTATAGAAATGGGTTTTGAGATCTTAATCGAAGTATATCTCAAATGTTCAATTTTTTTTCTTAATAATTGTAATATTTTTATTAAGCCTATGGTCTGATTAATTTCACACTGTCCAATAAGTGGCCTGGTGGCCTAAGACTTCTTTGGATCATTCTGACAACTATGGCTTTATGGCCTTTGGCTACAATGAAACTAGCTCATTCTGCTAGCAATATGTAATGTTTTCAATCAAGAAACACAGTATTGAGGCTTTTCAACATCATCAGATTTCTTGTTGTAATCAAGAAGAATGTATTTGCATATGTAACATATTTCACGTATTCATTCATGTTGCAGGAAGACACAATTAGAGAAACCATTGAAGATGTTGGCTTTGAGGCCACATCGATCAAAGAGGTGATGAAAGAAAATTCTACTCTATTATGCAGACTGCAGATAAAAGGAATGACATGCACCTCTTGCACAAACACTGTTGAGTCTGCTCTGCAAGCTGTTCCTGGTGTACGCAAAGCGTTGGTAGCCTTGGCAACTGAAGAAGCAGAGATTTGCTATGATCCTAGGTTTGCAAGTGCCAACCAACTTATTGAAGCAGTTGAAGACACTGGCTTTGAGGCTACACTTATTACCACAGGTGAAGATAGAAACAGAATACAGCTCAAAATTGATGGTACATTCTACAGCAGATATATTTCTAGGGTGAAAAGTTCTCTTCAAGCACTCCCAGGGGTAGATGATATAAATATTGATCCTGTGCTTCATAAAGTTACAGTGTCTTACAAGCCAGATCAGACAGGTCCACGAAATTTCATTGAAGTTATTGAATCAACAGGGTCTGGCCATCTTAAGGCATCAATATATCAGGAAGCTGGTGGAAAGGAGCTTCACAAGAGTGATGAGATTAAGCAATATTATCATTCCTTTCTTTGGAGTTTGGTATTCACCATCCCAGTATTTCTCACTTCAATGGTGTTTATGTATATCCCAGGGATTAAACATTTACTAGAAAAGAAAGTGGTGAACATGTTTAACATCGGAGAGCTTTTGAGATGGATCTTGTGCACTCCCGTCCAATTTGTACTAGGCCAAAGATTTTACATTGGTTCGTATAAGGCCCTGCAACATGGATCTGCAAATATGGATGTGTTGATTGCTCTTGGAACAAATGCAGCATACTTCTATTCACTTTACTCCGTGCTCAGGACTGCAACTTCACCAAATTTTATGGGAACTGACTTTTTTGAGACTAGTTCCATGTTCATATCATTTATCCTTCTCGGGAAGTATCTTGAAATTTTGGCTAAAGGGAAAACCTCAGAGGCCATTGCTAAGCTCATGAACTTGACGCCCAAAACCACAATACTCCTAAGCTATGGCAATGAAGGAAATGTGGTAAGTGAAAGGGAGATAGATAGTCGATTGATTCAAAAGAATGATATTATTAAAGTAGTGCCAGGTGGGAAGGTAGCTTCAGATGGATTTGTTATATGGGGTCAGAGCCATGTTAATGAAAGCATGATCACTGGGGAATCAAGGCCTGTGGCAAAGAGGAAAGGTGATGCTGTTATAGGTGGTACTGTCAATGAAAATGGTGTGTTGCATGTCTGTGTCACTCATGTTGGTTCGGAAAGTGCCCTTTCGCAGATTGTTCGTCTTGTTGAATCAGCTCAAATGGCTAAAGCTCCTGTACAGAAATTTGCTGACCGCATCTCTAAATATTTTGTGCCTCTAGTAAGTTATTATGCATTTTCCTGTTCTATTTTTTTACTGTTAGCTAAATTTTCTCTTCAAATAAGTGAATTAGATATTTTGGTCATTTGCACAATAAAAGTTGGTCTCAACTAGCTCAGATGATAACACTGAATAGATTCAAGTACTTAATGGTAGTCCTTCTTCTGGTATAACTAATAATTGTAGTTAACTTTAAGCTTAAAATAATGTTTTGGCATATTTTATAAACCTGTTTCATTTTCAGATTTAGTTTATAGTTAATTCCAGTTACATAGTTTCTTAGTGGATGTCTGCTTATGATAATTTTTCTTTTTCGGGACACATATTTTCTGCTCTTTCCTTAAAACTTTTTGAATAGATCCTTGCTATGCCAGCTTGAATTTTCTAAATTATTTGGTTTGTTCTGCTATTGTTTTCTGCCTATGTGTGATTCAAGGTAATTAAATGCTTTGATATCTTATTCTTATTGGAAGAAAGAACCATTTATGAGCTAAATTTTCTTAAGTGTCACCTGTATTTGTAGAAAATATCGATGTGCTAGCATGTATGTTCTAGTAATTAACTGCTTCTGGTCGCCTTTAAGATTTCCAGTTAAAATACAGCCCTATATTTGCAATGAAAAGAATAAATACTAATGAACAAATTTGCATCTTCAGGTTATTCTTCTTGCATTTTTTACTTGGCTCGTTTGGTTCTTAGTGGGAAAGTTCAATTCCTACCCAAAATCTTGGATACCATCATCAATGGATAGCTTTCAACTTGCTCTTCAGTTTGGTGTATCTGTCATGGTAATAGCATGTCCATGTGCCCTTGGCCTTGCAACTCCCACCGCAGTTATGGTTGGAACTGGAGTAGGTGCATCTCAAGGTGTGCTAATTAAAGGGGGACAAGCATTGGAGAGTGCACACAAGGTTTGCTAGATTATTTTTTTTACTTTTCTCTCTGCTCGTGGCTAATCTTTCTTGGTGATACATGTTTCATTTGTCTATAACCATTTTGTTGGATAGTTAGATTCAGCTGTTAATAGGTTCCAACATATTACAATAGTATGTAACACATAAATCAGTCAACATCTGGTTCCTGTTTTGGATACTATACATGTTACTAAAAAGTGGATTTTTTTTCCAATAATTTGTTGAGTAAAATTCCATATTTTGATATTTTTGGGACAAAAGTTACCTATTAGATATTTACTCCAACAGTAACATACCGACTTGTAATTCCAATAGCATTTCATTACTTACAGAGACATAAGTACAGTAAATAAATTGCTTAATTAGTCATGAAGTAGCAATTCCATTCTCACAGTTAACAACCACAATTTTTGTATGAGGCCTTGTATTTACCTAGTTTGAAGCCTAGGATCCATAATTCATTAGGGATATTCCATTTCTTACCAGAATCTTGGAGTTAGTACTCAAGAAAAAAAAAAGGGAAAGGAAAAAGGTACAAAAGTAATCAACTTCCACTGAGTTTGCTTGAAATTGATATTTTTTTTAATCAGTAAACTTTATCTACCCTCAGCATTTTACCCTTGTAATAAAAAAAAAAGAGGACAATAAATAACAAAAAATCTTAAACTGTTGGAAGCATCTAGTATCCACAAGAATTTTCTTTTAGGAAATATTTCAAGCAAACCTAAGCTTATCTTTTCTCTTCCAGAAGTTTTGGTGTGATGTGTGTTCATAATACAATTATAATAGCTATCACATAACAAAATCTCCTTGCAGGTGAACTGTGTTGTAATTGACAAGACAGGCACACTTACCACTGGAAAACCTGTCGTTGTCAGCACACGGCTACTGAAGAATATGGTGCTGCGTGACTTTTATGAATATGTGGCAGCTGCTGAGGTAGAACTCCTTGCTCTATTTGTTCATGGTAATGCTAGGATCTTATTTATGAAAAATGTTGCATCTCGGGAAAACTTTTTGAGTTAGAATTTAGAGGGAACTTTTGGGTTGCCTAGTGAATAATTAACTGCAGTAGAGGTACTGCTGGATTATCATCAGATTTGGTCCTATCCATTAACTATTTAACTAAAACTAGGACTAATCCAACTAAATGCTGAATCCAACAGAACGCCATACAAACATACTCCTCAGTTTGACTGGACTCTGACAAACTTTAGGATCATCCGGACACAATGTAGACAAGATCTGAGGTTGTCCTAAAAGAACAAGCTGCAGTGTTACATCAAGAACCAATTCTACAAGAGCTAGAATCTAGGCTGTCAGTTGCTGCTGCATTTGTGTGGGCCGTTTGAACAATGTATCTCCAATATGCAGAGTCATTTACTTTTGAGTTACTATTTTGCACAATCAATCCTTTCAATACATCCCCTGTTCAATGGCAGCTTCATTTGATGCCTATCCTTGACAGGTTAACAGTGAGCATCCATTGGCAAAAGCTATAGTTCAACATGCCAAAAATTTCAGCACAGATGAAGAGAATCACGTTTGGCCTGAAGCACGAGATTTTACTGCCATTGCAGGCCATGGTGTCAAAGCCTCGGTTGCTAACAAAGAAATTGTTGTGGGCAACAAGAGATTGATGGTGGAATTAGGCGTCCGTATCCCTGTTGAAGCCTCTGAGATTCTTGCAGAAACTGAGGGAATGGCACAATCTGGAATCATCATCTCTATCAATCAAGAACTTACCGGAATAATCGCAATATCCAATCCACTGAAACCTGGTGCTCCAGATGTTATATCCCTTCTGAAGTCCATGAAAGTGAAAAGCATTATGGTAACCGGAGACAACTGGGGTACTGCAAATGCAATTGCACAGGAGGTTGGGATAGACACTGTTATTGCCGAAGCAAAGCCAGATCAAAAAGCCAAGAAAGTTAAGGAACTTCAGGTACTTTTCCGTGCCATTAATGGGTCATAGTGTTTGACTTTTATTTTTGATACTTGCATATATATATATACAACACTGGAGTGTTGCCATTTCCAACAAACAAAAGTAAGCATATTATACGTCCACAGTGACTGTTCTATTGAGATTCTTCACCTGTCTGGAACAGTAATTTTTTTTTGAATCTCTCCATTTGCAGGGCTAAGATTCGATGCATAGACTTTTCCAATATCCAGCATGATTATATTGATAATATTCTCTCTCTCTCTCTCTCTCTCTCTCTCTCTCTCTCTCTCTCTCTCTCTCTCTCTCTCTCTCTCTTCTTTTAGATGTCTGGCTTAGTTGTGGCAATGGTTGGAGATGGAATTAATGACTCACCAGCACTGGTGTCTGCCGACGTGGGAATGGCCATAGGCGCTGGCACAGACATCGCAATTGAAGCAGCCGATATTGTTCGTATGAAGAGCAACTTGGAGGATGTAATAACTGCCATTGATCTCTCCAGGAAAACTTTCAATCGGATCCGTATGAATTATATTTGGGCACTTGGTTATAATATCATCGGCATACCAATCGCGGCCGGAGTTCTTTTCCCATTCACCAGATTCCGGTTGCCTCCATGGATTGCCGGTGCTGCAATGGCAGCTTCTTCAGTCAGCGTAGTTTGCTGCTCTCTCTTATTGAAGAACTACAAGAGACCCAAAAAATTAGACATGTCACGGATGAGCCAAGTTGTGGTCAATTGAATATGTTCATTTAAATTTCTACATCAAAATTGTGATTGCACAAGTAGAGATGTTCATATGGATAAACGAATTGTAACTATTGCACTAATCAATCAAATGTCGACTTCTACTCTTGTAAAGATGGATTCCAATACAACATGTATACTCGTGGACGTAACACGTAACAAGAGGTATACCTCTCATTCTCGTGGTAGGAAGTCCGCACATTGATAGCTGCATTTGTCCTAAGAATTAGTGCTGCAGATCAAGAGAGTTATACCTTTCATATAATTAGTAGACTTGACAAGCTTAGTTTTTGTTGGGTGGATCATTTCATAAGTTTCGTTTTAGCACGTACAAGTCTCGTCATCCTGCAGCTTACATTCTTGATGGGTTTACTGCTACTACGTGATGCACAGAGAGAGAGAGAGAGAGAGAGAGAGAGAGAGAGAGATAGATGGAGCAGCACATCAGAAGACAGTACGAGAGCACTGCACGCCTTCCTGTCGTCTTCTTCCTTTCAGCTGTCTGCAGTACTGGCACATATAGGACTGCCCTCTTCTACATCCCCCATTCTAGCACGGCAGTGGATATATGGTATCCTTTGATCATGATGCAAGAAGAATGGCATACGAAATTAAACTTGCATGGCAAAATGGCTTTAGGAATGTAATCTTAGATATGGATTCTCAGATTGTTATGGACTGTTAGCTGAGTAATTTCTCAGGTAATCATTGCGGTCAATTAATGTACTTTTAGAGGGAGGACAACGAAAACTGAGATATCTCGGAATGAACAATATGCTCATGGATTTAGTATCCATTGTTTATAATAACCTAAAATGATCCTTTTGTAGAATTTTGAGACGCTAATATAATTCTCTTTTACGTGATAAAAAAAAAAGGAGGCCAATTCAACTTTTTCGATATCTCATTCCATACTCGCTTTCATTAATGGTGCCTTAGTTTTTACATAATTAAGACACTTGATGCGGGGAATGATTGTTATTGAGTTTGACATTTGTCCAAAGCCTACGTTGTTGTGCCCCTTTTGAATTTTTTTTTTCTTTTGAAAGTATAAATTATGAAAACGGGGTTTGATTTTTAGAGTTGCCAGCAATGATGATAATCGTTATTAAATAAGCTAGTTGATACTTCAAGATTAGAAAAAAATTTATCACATAAGATTTGGAACTCTCGATAAATGGGAATGGTATGATAAATATTTTAGATATAAAATTTTTCAGGTAAGATATTACTTGAAAGTACAATTTTTTTTCCTTCGATGAATATGCCCAATATAAATTATGGTGATAAAAGTAAATTATTGATGATATAAAATATATTATTAGCTAATTATTATATGATAAATAATCGCCATGTGATATATAGAGAGGAGATCAGCGTTACCCTTTCACCTGTCTGCTCGTTGCTCATGTGAATAAAGGTTCATAATATTTAATCACAAACTTTCTACTTTCACTTTATGACTAGAAAAAATATCATTAACATCGTAAAGATAATCGTAAATTTCTTTCTTATCCTTTATAATTAGATATGAATGGTCATCTTCAACATTATAAAAAAAATAAATTTATCTTTCTTAAGGAAAGAAAAAAAAAGATTCTGACATTTACACTCAAGACGTTGGGTTACTAATTTGAACGTCAGAGGCTTTGGATCAGAAAATCTCTTCCAACCTTGGTCTCTATATAGGTGGCACCTCAAGAGTTTAATATTTCCATCTTGAAGGTTCCTGTGCATATAGGTTCAGATCACGTCAAGCTGACTAAGATGTTAATGATATTTTTTCTTAACATTTTAAATCTAGAAGAAAAGTCTGATATCGTAAAAATGCTCGGCTACTGACCCTGACTCACAATACTTTCATTTATGAGGGGCAGCAGCCAACCTTTCCACACATAGACGTATCCACCCCGATGCAAGTGCCGATAAGATATTAACATTTATTCAATGACCCGGGCCTCTTATCCCCAAAGAACTCTCAACCACCTACTCATCCCTATCGAAGTGTTTTTGAATCTTATACAATAAGTGTAGACGCTAACGAACATGATACAGGTCGTCTCTCTACTCTTGCCCCAATTAGCCAAATAAGAAGTGCCACCACTTTAACACCAATCAATAGCTCAACTACTATGATGGAGGTACAAGACCAAATATGCCCGAGATGTATGAGTTGGAAAAACCTAACTCGCGTGACAAGAAATCTACTATGGTGTAGGCACAAAACCAAAGTGTGCGAGGTGCATGAGTCGAGAAAACCTGACTCGCATAACGAAAAATCTATCATAGTAGAGGCAGAAAGCCAAATGTGCTCGAGGCACGTGAGTTAGGAAATTCAACCCACGTGAGGAGAAATCCACTATGACGGAGGCATAAGGCAAAATACATATGAGATATGTAAGTTGACAAAACCTGACTCGTGTGAGAAGAAATTTGCCATGGTGAAGGCACAAGGTAAAATGTATTTAAAATATATTAGTTGAAAAAAATCCAACTCACATAATGAGAAATTCACCATGCTAAAGGTACGACAAAGGCACAAGGCCAAATATGTCCAAAGCATATGAGTTAGAAAAACTTGATCTAGATAACAAAAAATCCATCACGGTGGAAACACAATGCTAAATGTACTCGATGTGTGTAAATTAGAAAAACTTGACCTATGTAATGAGAAATCTATCATAGCAAAGGCATTAGGCCAAATATGTCTGAAACATATGAGCTGAAAAAACTTGATCCATATAATGAGAAATCCATCATGGTGGAGACACAATGCTAAATATGCTCGAGGTGTATGAGTTAGAAAAACTTTGACTTGTGTAATAAGAAATCTGTCATAGCAAAGGCACAAGGCCAAATGTGCTCAAGGTATGAGTCGAGAAAACCCAATCAAGGTGATAAGAAATCCGTTACGGTGGAGGCACAAAACAAAATATTCCTGAGGTATGCGAGTTAGGAAAACTTGACCCATATAAAGAAAAATCTGCTATGGTGGAGGCACAAAGCTAAATGTTTTCGAGGTACGTGAGTCAATAAAACCTGACCTACGTGAAGATAAATCTACAATGGTAGAGGCACAAGACCAAATGTGCCCAAAGCACGTGAATTGGGAATACTCGACCCATATGATGAAAAATCCATCACAATGAGGAGAAATCCACTATGGCAGAGGCATAAGGCAAAATGCATATGAGATATGTAAGTTGACAAAACCTGACTCATGTGAGAAAAAATTCATCATAGTGAAGGTACAAGGTAAAATACATTCGAAACATATTAGTCGAGAAAAACCTAACCTGCATAACGAGAAATCCACTATGCTGAAGGCACAATGCCAAATGTGCTAGAGGTGCATAGGTCGAGAAAACCTGACTTATGTGATAAGAAATCTGTCACAGTAGAGGCACAAGGCTAAATGTGTCTGAGACACATAAGTTGGGAAATTTTGATCCATATAATGAGAAATCCATCACGATGGAGACACAAGATTAAATGTGCTCGAAGTACATGAGTTAAAGAAACCCAAACCATGTAATGAGAAATTTGACATAGTGGAGGCATAAGGCCAAATGTGCCCAAGACATGAGTCGAGAAAATCCAACCCAAGTGATAAGAAATCCGCTACGATAGAGGCACAAGATAAAATATTCTTGAGGTATGTGAGTTAAGAAAATTTGACCCACATAAAGAAAATTTTACTATGGTGGAGGCACAAAGTTAAATGTTTTTGAGGCGCATGAGTTGGTAAAACTTGACTCACATGAAGAGAAATCTGTCATGGCAGAGGCACAAGACCAAATATGCTCAAGGCGTGTGAGTTAGGAATACCCAACCCACATGATAAAAAATTCATCATGGTAGAGGCACAAGACCAAATATGCATGAGATATGTGAGTCGGAAAAAATCAACCCGTGTTACTATAAATCTATCATAACGGAGGCATAAGGCTAAATATGCTCGAGACGTTTGAGTCTAGAAAATCTGACTCATTTGACAAGAAATCTACCACGATAGAAGCATAATGTCAAATGTATTCAAGATGCGTGAGTCAGTAAAACTTGACCTACGTAAAGAGAAATCTACTTCGACGAAGGCATAAGGCAAAATGTGCCCAAAGCACATAAGTTGGGAAAACGTAGCCTACAAGAGGAGACCCTAAATGCTCTCATGTTTGATGAACTAAATGTAATTATCTGACATATAATTATCACGTGGTGTTCGAAGGAGGAGGAAAAGATGATGGTCACCCCTCCACCTATCTGCCCACATGGATAAATGTCCAAAATAGGTAATTGTAAGCTTCCTTCTTATTCTTTATAACTAGAAATACAATTGTAAGTTTTTTTCTTAATTTTATGACTAGAAAAGTAATCATAAACTTTCTTCTTACCTTTATAAATAGAAAGATAAATACAAGCTTTCTTCTCGTCCTTTATGACCACGTATGAATACTTATCTTCAACATTTTAAAAGGGGATAAACTTTTACCTTTCTTAAGGGAAGAAAAAAAAAACCTCTAACGTCCACACTCAAAGATGCCAAAGATGTTGAGTTACTAACTTAAATATCGAAAATATTAGATAAAAAATCTCTTTTGACTTCAATCTTCGTGCAAGTGATATGTCAAGAGCTTTATATTTTTATCTCGAAAACATCAAAAACATTCTTGTGTATACGAGTCTAAAACACATTGAGTTAACTCAGACGTTAACAATATTTTTTTCCTGTACATGCAAAGCTATTACGTGTGAGTTAAAAATTTGAGTAAAAAATTGAACATCCTACCACACAGTTCTTTGTAAAAGAACCCGTTGATATATTGTTATTTAAAAACTTAAAACCTCGGGTTGCAAGGGTGTAGAAAATAATGTATTCTTCGAGAACCAATTTGTTGAGTCAGCTGAGTCAAAATGCTACATCCATGTATAGCCAAATTCATTTTAGTCGATATTTCATTTTCAATGTGAAATTGAATTAAAATATTATAATCTCTGACGTCCTCGTCAATGGCTAATAGAGCTCAGAATCAAATCATACGCAAGAGGCTTAGTCCAAACTCCACATCATGATCAATTTTCTATCATTATTCATGGATAATATTTTTTTATTCAAATCTCTCATCTTACTAGACTGAATCTAATACCATTTATCATGATCTGACCTAATGATACAATTGACTTATAATTTGTTAGATCTGGACCATGTGACCTAAAATATTTAATCTTATAATAATAATAATAATAATAATAATAATAATAGACTCATCCCATTTTATAAGTGGAAAAAAAAAAAGAGATGTTCATGTTTCATCTAATTGTATATGACCAATTTTATTTTAGACTCAATTAGTTAAAATTTTCAATCAAATAGATCAATAAGAAAAGAAGGAAAAGAAAACTTGGATGACTCAAATTGGCTGAACCACCAATCCCATGTAACTTATCTCTGACCAAATTGATTTAGACCCGGCTAATTATAATTCTCAATAAAAATTACCAACTTCAGATCCAAAACATAGGCGAAGTTATGGTTTGTGTGCAGCAACTCGGCAAGTCACCCAACCCAATAAATTTAGCAGGTAATATTCCCATGTATTGCTATCCCACTGTTGCATCCAAAAAACCACATTATTTCCCCTGTAATGATCATGCTATGCCCGCATTATTTCCTCTGTAATGATCATGTTATGCCCATGTGACCGACTACCTCAGATCTCAATGATATGAGAGAGAAGGCTCCCATAAACCAGTCCATGTTATACCATACTCGACAGCGAAGCACCTCCTTGTCTCCTTCCATTTCCAGCTCACTTGCCTTGCTGTTGTTGCCTTGTCCATCTCAACACCGCCCTCCCGCACTGCTCTAAGTTTCCTTCTCTCCCATCTTACTTTTACCCAGCACAGATCACATAGAACATCTCAAGCTCCATCTACCGCCAAAGTGTTCCATCTTTACCAACCGGTTGTTCCTTCCTCCACAATAATATCGCACCTCATCAACACATCTGCCGACTTCTACAAAAAGCTCACAGCCACCTCAAAGCTTCTCGCATCTCTCTCTCTCTCTCTCTCTCTCTCTCTCTCTCTCTCTCTCTCTCTCTCTCTCTCTCTCTCTCTCTCTCTCTCTCTGTTTTCTGCCACCATGAGGGAGATCCTGCACGTCCAGGCCGGGCAATGCGGCAACCAGATCGGCGGCAAGTTCTGGGAGGTGGTGTCGGACGAGCACGGCATCGACGCCAAGGGGAACTACGTGGGCAGCTCTCCCCTGCAGCTGGAGCGGGCCAACGTCTACTACAACGAGGCCAGCGGCGGCCGATACGTGCCCCGCGCCGTGCTTATGGATCTGGAGCCGGGAACCATGGACGCCCTGCGCACCGGCCCCTACGGCCAGCTCTTCCGCCCCGACAACTTCGTCTTCGGCCAGAACGGCGCCGGTAACAACTGGGCCAAGGGCCACTACACCGAGGGCGCCGAGCTCATCGACGCCGTCCTTGATGTTGTCCGCAAGGAGGCCGAGAACTGCGACTGCCTCCAAGGTATGCAGCGATACCAACACATCTCAAAGGCTTACCTTTACGTGATGACATCTACTGAATGGTGGTGGCGGCGGCGGTGATAGGGTTCCAGATCTGCCACTCGCTGGGAGGAGGGACGGGGTCGGGGATGGGAACGCTGCTGATCTCCAAGATCCGGGAGGAGTACCCGGACCGGATGATGCTGACCTTCTCGGTGTTCCCGTCGCCCAAGGTGTCGGACACGGTGGTGGAGCCGTACAACGCGACGCTGTCGGTGCACCAGCTCGTGGAGAACGCCGACGAGTGCATGGTGCTCGACAACGAGGCCCTCTATGACATCTGCTTCAGGACCCTCAAGCTCACCAACCCCAGCTGTAAGTGACTTCCATCTCTTTGGGTTTGGTTTGGATAGGATCCGTTTGGGAGTCGAGTCCGAGTTCGTTAAGCTTCAGGATCCAAGTTTAACGGGTATGGATTTAGGATCCGTATCCGATTAGATGAACTTAATGGATGCCAAGTTTAGGATCGAACTTGGAGATTCGTGTCGACTGATACCAAGTGCTCCTTGTTCGACGTCAGTTGGTGACCTGAACCACCTCATCTCCACCACCATGAGCGGCGTGACGTGCTGCCTGCGCTTCCCGGGGCAGCTCAACTCCGACCTGCGCAAGCTCGCCGTCAACCTCATCCCCTTCCCCCGCCTCCACTTCTTCATGGTGGGCTTCACGCCGCTGACCTCCCGCGGGTCGCAGCAGTACCGCGCCCTCACCATCCCCGAGCTCACGCAGCAGATGTGGGACGCCAAGAACATGATGTGCGCCGCCGACCCTCGCCACGGCCGCTACCTCACCGCCTCAGCCATGTTCCGCGGCAGGATGAGCACCAAGGAGGTGGACGAGCAGATGATCGCGGTGCAGAACAAGAACTCCTCCTACTTCGTGGAGTGGATCCCCAACAACGTCAAGTCCAGCGTCTGCGACATCCCCCCCACCGGCCTCTCCATGTCCGCCACCTTCATGGGCAACTCCACCTCCATCCAGGAGATGTTCAAGCGCGTGTCGGAGCAGTTCACCGTCATGTTCCGCCGCAAGGCCTTCCTGCACTGGTACACCGGGGAAGGCATGGACGAGATGGAGTTCACCGAGGCCGAGAGCAACATGAACGACCTCGTCTCCGAGTACCAGCAGTACCAGGACGCCGTGGCCGACGCCGACGAGGAGGAAGCCTACGGTGATGACGTTGAGGAGAACTAAAAGTCCACGCCTTCATGCATGCATATTTGCAGGGAGATGAGCTGCTGGTTTACTTTCCTTCAGTGTGTGATTGGTGTTGTCGAGTTCTGTCGTGGATTTCTACGCATCGACTGTGTCATATTTCTCTCTCTATATATATAGTGGATGGCTTGCATTAAGAGTCCATTGGGTACCTCCAGGATCACAAGGCGTGGCCTCAGACCAAGTTGATGTGCTTTAATGAGAGGTCCAAAGAAAATGATCATTCATGGTGCATGTTGACATTGAGATATTGATGACAGACATTGAGATATGTACCTTTTCAGATCAAACAGTAAAGAACTGAGCCAGCCGATCCTGCAGAGATGGGAGAGGGGTTCGAGAGGTTCACTGAATCACAGTGGTCAACAGCAGATCTCTACAAAATATGGCAACCATAAAGCATCATATACATGTTCGTGAGATCTCTTACCAGACCGACGAGAAAGCTTCTCACATTGCAGTTGTGTATTCGCACCATCTCTATGTTTATTGTCACTGACAACAGTGAGCAATCGGATTAGAGAGTGAAAACCTCTTATGAACAAAAGACATTTCCTTTACCTCGCTTATGATTATGAACACAGACATGATCTAGCACACATCAGCTATCACGAACTCAGTGTTGATACGAATAATTGAACATTGGGGTAACTTATCGTTGCGGCAAATCTTCCCTAGAGATTTCTGCTATATTCCAGTAATAATTGGGATGTTCAAGCACATTCCAGCATGCTATCTCTGACATCGCTTGATCTAGCTTTAAGATCATTCAGCTCAATCAGCATGTAGTGCTTCGATTCTAAACCCTACCCATTGGAGAAAAGGGCGGGTCTAGGAAAAAAGAGGGAGGCATCTGCTCTGTTCCGTTTTTCGCTTTTATTTGTTCTTCAGTTGCAACTGCTTCAATCAAATGCTGCACTTCTTCCTCAAGGAGTAATTTTAATGAATTAGAGTAAAATCTCTGCCTGATCTTCTCCTGAATAACAGCTGAAGAAACTTCAGAACCGTGCAGGATGGCAATGCAGATCGAAAATGCCTGCAGAGCTGAGAGTTGTGCATGGAAATCAACTGAATAAAGTCCTTTGCCATCAACCGTTATTGATAGTGCAGGTAACTTTTCCTTCTTTCCCTGGTTGGAAATGCGAAACAGAGTCAATATCAAAAAAGTTAACAAGCAAGAGACATCAATGTCAAATTAAAATAATGCCTCCAAGAAAATGAGATCAAGTAAGCATGTAACATACATCTAGAATTATGATCCTTTTGGTACAGAAGGGAAGAGATCAGAATATTGAAATGATTAATTGCATGATGGTTGAAAAATCAGAGTTGAAACTCTTTTTTGTTCCTCTATGCCCCATACAGTGACCTTCCAAGTTACACAAGTATCTATTGGAGACTCAGGCAATCACTAAGCATCCATGAGCTATAGGCAACTCCATGGAATTAAAGAATTAACCATGCCAAATATTAACTCTTAAGTATTTTTATCAAATGAAAGCAAGCATGTATAATATCCTTTGTCTCTATGCCTGCCAAAATATACAAAGCTCTATAGGAGACTCACACAACTACCCTGCACCAATACTCCATTAAATTGCAGTATTATGCAGTAACAATGCCAAATATTGACTCCAAATGGAAGTATTAAGCCTGATATAACATCAACTCAAAAACTTCCAATATCAAATTTGCATTACAAACTGGATATGCAGAAAAAAATGACAAATAATACTACGCAAATAATCACAAATTAGAACAAAAGGATGGGACACACACCTGAACAAAAAGAAACATGGGCTTTTCAGTTTCGCATGTTGAATGATCTATCCAATCGCCAGCATGGGAATTGTCAAATACAACAATTGGGCAGGCCATGTCCCAGCCACCACAATCACAGCCACCACCAAACCTCCATCTATCTAGAAGTGAAGATGGGCCACCTTCAACAGTATCTGGCAACCCATGAGCCCCACTTGGAGTCACAACCTTTACTATTGCAGGATTCAAGCTGTTCTTTCTCTCCCTTCCCATATCAATTGTAGGAGATCTTGAGAAATTTTGGCTTTCTTTTGGGCTGGACACTTTCATATCTTTCAGACTTTCCTTCTTGCTGAAAGGAATTTGGGTTACAATAGCTGCAATCTCATGTTGCGGATGCAAATATTTTGGTATCCAGGGGTAGGAAGTTGAAGGTTTTGAGTCAGAACTACCAAATCCATGTCTAGAAGAATCTGGGTGCTGCACTGAATTGTTTCTCTCATAAGGTCCCTCTGCGACCAGCCCTCCCATAGCATTACCTGTAACAGGTTGAATGGAATCTGAAGAGCACTTGGATCTTTCTTCAACAGTGAAGTGCCTTCTTGCTCGTGCAATGTCATATAAGACAAACTCTGTAACTGTCGAATTAACTAAAGATCCATTATCTTTCACTTCTGAGCATAGATAACAAGAAACCTGCATCTGCCCAACTAATGGAGGCGACTGTCCATGTTTGTCTTTAGTCTCATAGTTAGTATTCTTTTTTTTCGAATTATGGAGGGTGTAAACCCAGTTAAATGCACTATCCGTTTTCCATGTTTTTGCAGATAGTGTGTCTTCTGGATCTTGTAGAGAGAACTCAAATGATGGGTTCTGATTCTCTATATCAAGTTTAAGAATTCCATGTAGATGAGCAGGCAACATAGAAGCAGTCAAGATCTCTCCTGTCACACACTCCATTTCCTCAAACACTCCATTACTCCTAATGCTTGTGGAATCAATAACTTTGCTCCCAGATCTTTGCATTCTTGTTAGCGGTGAATCACGGAGAGATTTGGATTTTATCAAAGGATCAAACATTTTCTTGAGTGGGCTAAACATATTTTTTGAATCCCTGGCTTCAGTTGGACCATAGTCCAAGTGCATAAGTGTGTGGGACATTTTTGTCTTTTCCGAAAAGCTTTTTGGAAGAATGTCTAGTGAATTTCTTTCACAAATGATTTTCCCATGCCTTTCAGTACCAAACTTCTCGTGGCAATCAGATTCTTGCTCCTTGAGAGGTCCAACTTCTAGAAACTCAGAAGCTGCTTTTGTACAGTGAGTTCTTGTATTGACTGAGTGTAGGCAGATCTCCAAGAGATCTTCTACCAAGTTACCTTTTGCTGGTCCAAACTTGGAGCACAAGTTATTGGTATGCAAAGGCTTATCAGGGAGATTACGGAACGAAAGATCCAGAAACTCCATAGAGCTCATGGCAGTTGAGTTAAGTGTGTCAGCAGATGTAGGTTTTGAATCAGCACTTGAACACACAGGAGGCAAAAACTTCTGATGTGGTGACTGATTGGATTTGTTTATGCCATGCTGAGCCAAGTGATCAACAATCTCAAATGAAATAAAATCATCATCAGTACACCTAGATTCTACTTCCCTCCTTTGCTCTCGTAGTTTTCTCATTCTCCTGACTTCTTTAGAGCTTTGATACATAGATCCCCTTTTTAGCACATCATTCTCATCGTTGCAACCAGGACTTGTGGAGTGCATAATTTCATAATGGAGATTTGATGAATATCTCCGGCTAAGTTCTCTAAAATCACCATCCAAATTCTTCAAGTAGTTGATTGTGTTTGCAGGCTGTCCTTTTCTATATCTCTCTTGTACCTTGCTACTGCTAGGACTACAGGCACTAACAATTTTATTCCCCAATCTTCCTTGAAAATGATTGTCAAATTCCAGAATTACATCTTGACCCATAGATGCCAGAAGCTGCCAAAGCATAACAGATAAGGTTAGCTTCCATGTAAGATGACAAGAGACACCTTGATTATTTTAGGTACAAGTTGAGCAAGTGTCTAAATTATAGTAAATAATAAGCACATTATTAGACCGAGAATCATAAGATATCAGGTAATGAATTCTCATACAAATTAGTGATCCTCAAAAAATTATGTACTTGGTTATAACCTAAAGCTACCATAGCACTGGACACACCATTCAGGTCTTCAAGAACTTCCAACTTCTAAACAATAGAAAATCACAATATGAGCTAGTTGGTTGAAGTTTGCTTGGAATGTTAATGCCTCACTCCTTTTAAACAAGCTACATATATACAATAACCTACTTTATTATTTTTCCTAACAGAAATGTACCAATTTCTGGCGCAGATTGAACTAAAATAAGTGAATACTAGAAATTAAGGCTAGGACCACCAAAGCTTGTTAGATATGAGCAGACACTTGTGAGTTATGCTTTGATTTAGAACAAATCTAACTGAAACTGGTCAGCACCAACTAGGCTGAATTTAGGACCAAAACCTACCTCTAACCAAACCTCTCTACCTGTGAACCACCCATCAAATACTCAGAGGTCTCAGCTTCTCCATTCTATAAATTACCAATATGTGTTTAGATCAAAAGTAACCGAATCAGGTCAGAACCGACCAGGCTGAGTTTATGACTAACCTGCCTAAGGCCAACCTGTGGATCAGATCAAAACTTTCTACCTGTGAACCATCCATCAAAAGACCAAGAGGTCTGAACAACATACCAAATTTCTATACTTCACAAAAGTTCACTATTAACTTTCAAAACAGTAATTGATTATTTTAGAGCCAAGTCTATAGTTAGATAAAAACCTAAATTCCAATGTCACAGCTCACATTAGTGATTCATCTCATTATCAAAAGTCATAATCAGGATAACTAATTTAACATAAATTTCACTTCTATACCAAAATCGAATGAAAACAAAACATTGTGATACTTGTCTCTGTGCTAAATTTAAAGAATCACAAATTGACAAGAGCATCAGTGTATCATAACCCTTCCAAAAGGAAAAAAAGAAGCACAGGAAAAAAATCAGCAAATCCTGAGGGAGTTAAACAAACATAAACTATAAGAAACAAGATGGCCTCAAAGCATATCATAAGAAAACAGAGCAAGATAGATAACATTCAATTTACAATGCCATGTTAACAATCAACTAGCAATCTCTGCACGCTAGTACTTTCTAATTCGAGGGTAGCGTAACAGACAAAGCTCAATAACAATGACATTTCAATCACAATTAGTTGTATATCTAAGAGAGTATCAAAGTCTAGGTCACCTTTCTATAGGACATAACTCTATCTATGCTACGATGTCTGAGATTCTGGTTACCACCATCATACCGAATTCCAATTCTCTCTAGTTCTTCCTCCATCTCCTTCTCTGAGAGGTTCTTGCAACCCATCAGATCAATTTGTACTTGAGGCTGGTCAAACATTGTGCTGCAGCTACCAATTTCTGTTGTTTATAACAAGAAGCCTTTACCTTCTACCATTACATGGATGTAGAAGTTTGTATCAAGCTATTCTTGTACAATTGTGCAAAATGGCTCCTTTCTTACGGAATTGCAAACTTTCTTCAAACATCTACGTAACCATTCGTCTAAACTATCTTCAGACACCAAGAAAAGATGATCTGACCCACCAGAATGAAGAAAATAACGGCATTGCAAAAGTAGAGCAAAGAATACAGATCTACCTCTTTGTAAAAGTACCTTTGTGTGGATGAATATGAGGTAAAATAACTTGCAGAAACGAAGAAGAATCACAAATGATAACGAATCAAAGCAATAAAGGCCAGTACAGACAAGAAGATCTTCCCATATCCTGCACCTTAATTGTAGAAAGAGAGTAAAAGGGGGGAAATCGTGGATTAATGGCAAATCTCAACACATATAGAATCATCCGCCAAAATCTCATCACATTCCTCTTAACAGCACTGGCCATGGCGGTCCCCGACAACCACTAGATCTCGAGCATTTCACCTCAAAAATTTACCACACAAACCCAAAACACTACACCGACACCTGAATCGTGGAAAGGAGCCATTTTTCTTCCGAAAGAACGCAACTAGAAGCTCGGGGTAACAGAACTGAGACTCTGAAGCGCGGAAAACTCATCAAGAAACCAGGCAAATCAGAGATCGAGAGCTATACAGATATGGAGAGTGCCTACCTTCGCCCAAAAGCAGTCCTCGAGCGATCAAGAGACAAAGGAGTTCCCTGGCACTGGCGGCGACGGGGGTTGAGGAAGAGCAACGGCGGAGGCTACACACTCCACGGCACTGGAGAAGCCGCTCGCTTCAGCTCTCCTGGTGAAGGAAAAATCGGCATTTGGCGACAAATAATTTGCAGTTGCTGAATAAAGGCGGATAGAAAAGAAAAGGGGAAAAGAAATGTTGTGGCAAGCATATATAATTTTTGTCTCTCTTCTCGACGCTTAGCTCGAGCCCTCTTGTTGTCCAGCCTCTCTAGCAAGGAACCAAATAGTTGATTACTTATCCCAAAGATGAGAGGGTTTTGGCCCTCGCTCACCTTGTGGCCACCGCTGCAATTACCGGCATCTCCTTTGCTTTTCCTCAAAGCAATCTGAATGACTGCTTTGTCCCCACCGGACCGAGCAGCATGATATGGCCAAAAGCACCGTCTGGCCATGGCCAAAGGTGCGAAGCGGTGCGTAGTCTGGGCGTCACAGTCCCCTTTGCTGATAGCGATCCCATGTGGTCTTTGTCCCCGAAAGATCGTTGCGGTGGAGACAGTGTCATTGAGTCCCTGACAGGTGGTGTAGAGATTGCAAAGAAGCGGTGTTGTCAGCTCGTCTCTTTGGGTCTATCTTTGACTCCGTGTGTATCGTGTTTGGTGTATTGCTCCTACATATCAAAATGGGCACAAAGCACACACATTGTCACGAGATTAGACTTGGAGTTTCTCCAAGGCGGAAGCTCGGATTAGTCCGCCCCATGAGAGAGAGAGAGAGAGAGAGAGAGAGAGAGAGGCGATCGTCCACTTGCAGTAAGAAACAGGTCGATGCCATGAATAGTCCTGCAAAGCTTCCGGCTGTGGCAGTAAGCACCCCGTGCAGGTGGTGGTGGAATCATGTTTCCTGGGCCTTCATCGACTTGGGGCATTGAATGCGAAGCAGAAGTGGGTGGAACACATACAGGAGAGTACGAACTCTGTCCATACTGCTGATAGTATACTGCGGCTGATGCACCATTGGCTTTTACCGATCACATACGAAGAGCATCGTATGGCCAAATCTGGTACAACATAAAGTACTTGTACCCTTCTCTCTCTCTCTCTCTCTCTCTACTTGTGTCGTCCAGTGAATAGAGAAGTGTGATTTTGGCAACGTAGCGTGTGGGTGGCTGTAGGCGTCGCAGTCAAGCTGTACACAAAACACACATCTTGTCTACACCCAAGAACTATATGGTACATGGCATGTGGGCTCCCCCAGGTACCTCGGATGCTTTAACTTTGTCCATGGTGCCGGAGAGGATATATAATTTCATGGGCAAAATCAAATTTTTAAAATGAGAAATAGGGGGATTTTACCTTCATAGATCCCGCCATACAGCATCAGACCTTGTGGCTCGTTTGCAGGTCGACAGGATGAGAATCTATCAGCTTCCTGGATGACATGCAGACTTGTAAGTCAAGAATAATATACGAGTCTATGACAAGTTTATTAGGTCAGAACTGTGCGCGAAGACTTTCTCACCAGTGGGTGACCATTCCGCTTCATGCATGCTTCGTGTTCAATGTTTCGTGGTCTTACCAGAGACATTGCATCTGAAGCCTTCTCTCACATGGCCCACTCTACATTAATAGAGAAGGAGAGAAAAAGAAAACGTAGAGTTAGTTCTATAGATGATGACATTTTGCATGTACGTCTTGTAGCCACAGAACTTGATCTACCTTGTCATCTTTCTTTTTCCTCTTTGACTCTTCCGTCAAACGCAGAGAGGGGACCAGATGATCTCTTTAGACTTTGATCTGGTCCCTTGCAACTTCCATAAGTGGTAATGTTTGATCGAATAATTTGCTAAAGAAGATCCCACATAGGATAAATGGAAGAGCTTTACCTGTGGTTGGCTCATCTTGTGAGGAACTGCAGTGTTCTTTTGGCACTCCAATCGAAGTTTCACTTGACTGCAGGATCTGAGCGGGAAAAAAAAGTGTCAGAAGTTAGAATTATAAAGTCATCATCATAAACATCGTCATCCATAATTTAGCCCTTTGCAAACTGTTTAGGTTGGACTTACCAGCTGCTTGTTGGCAGTTCCCATCAAAACCTGCACGAACATCATGAACATAGTTTTCACTTGATATGTAGTGTTTGTTCTTACCTCATGAACAAAGCTGTAGTTCTAAAACTTTGGGCCACCATAACTTTGTCTCTACTGGGAGATCCTGGGTCCAAGGTTACAGATGCCTCTGGCTTTATTGGGTTCACATGCAATTGTATGCTATTCCCCATTTAGCTCGAACAGACATTTTGTTGGCATTCTCTTGCATGGGCACAATGTTCACCATGTTTTTCAACATTCTTATCCAATTAACACATCTGAAGAATGATGCCCTTCCACAACAGCCTCGATACAGCATTCTGTCACTGACCACCTGATGTGGACGATGTCTGTTGAGATAAATTTGGCAAATTATTCATTCTTCATGTGGCAGCTTCAAGCATCTAACTTGATCAAAATATGATACTCCGTGAAGCAGATACACCTTTACTTCGCATACCTGTTAAAGTTCTAGTCTTGCACTTATCAGATAAAGCTTTTCATCCTTGGATGCCTGTTGCAATCAAGCTTGATATCCTTGGATGACTCTCCAACTTGTTCAACAAGTTTTGAGGACAGGTTGTTCAAATGGGACCGAAAGATTTGTCCTTCGCAGGTACATTATGTGCTCTTCACTAGTTGGCCTTGACAATTTCACGTACTCCAAGTATGTTTCTATTGTCATCTCTGTTTACTCTTGGAACTAAGCCACCCACCGATAGAATGTCCATCAAGATGACCCTACATCTTGACAAGAAGTCTCATCTGATCAGAGATGTAACATCTCGTCGCTTCTTGGAAGCAGCTCTGTGCTCCTCAATAAGAAACTAACCTGAACATAATCTAGAAAAGGTTAGAAGAGCCAGATACTGAAGAGATTTCAAGTGCTATGTCAGTATCAGACATTTTTTATTGTCATGATACTACAAAACATGAACAGGATATTGCCTAGTGCTCCAAGTTGGTTATAATACAGTATGGCATTGCTAGTGACAGAAAACATGATTACTAACATGTTATATTAAGGAAAATAAAGAAAGAAACACAGCCTCAAACTCTCTGAAATATTAAAAACGTGAAATCATAATCGATAACTATAAACTAAATATTTTTAAGATTGTCCTTGTAATATAAGGTTAGTTGCCAACCACCAATAATCCATAGATAGATTTCCCATAACTATATACAAAAAAATTTGCTCGTCTCATTAATGTCATTGTCTTGCTTGTCAAACAAAAATATTTCAATTAGTTGTTAAGTTTCATTGTTCCTTTTTGTTTAATTTTGCACTGTAATAGAACATGAATTCTCTTTAGTGTTTCCAAGCACGTTATTATCATTATATGCTAAGAATTAGAACAATGATTCTCTGAACATGTACAAAAACTTGGGATGCCACCAAAAACTCATTGGCTCAAAAATAAATTTAAATATCATTCACATAGCATTCAACTACCGATTGAGCACATGAACCCAAGAAAAAATAACAACTATCATTTGATGAGCTCCACAAGTTTGCCTCAAAAATGAATTTTGCTTGTTCCAGTGATCATTAGAAGATTCATTGGGCATCATTTTGTGGTTTTATTCTTCTCATGATGATACGATACGATGGATAAGTCCCTTAGCTCCAGGAAATTTTCAACAATTTATTTCTCATGGTTCGTTGGAAAAATTGATGATTTTCATTAATATTAAATACAAAATTTAGAAAACTTCTTCATTAAGTTTGTTCCAACTAATGATTTTGTTACCTCTTCAATTGTCAGGATGGCTTTTGTTTCACATGGAGAGAGGTAAAATGCACATCGCCCAGCATCAAGAGAATCTTTGCGGCCAAAACAAGGTTCTAAAAACATGAACACTTGTAGAAGCTTTAGGTTCCTGCATGAATTTCAGTTAATCATAAAAAAATGTACAGCTTCATATCACAGGGCCAAGCCTAACTAGAATTCCTAATTTGAAATAGAATAATGATCACTTAGAATTGTGGATTGCTAAATATCAGTAATTTTACAAAAAAACTTAACATGAAAACAAGATGTTAAGGATATAAAATGTTAACATCGTTAATAATATAAATCAATGGATCATGTGTCATCTACTAGCCTAAACTCTTATAGAGTGGTAGGTCCAATGTTTAAAGCATATCTAGGACATTACATAAATCCCAGACAAATTCAAGTTCCATGTATCGAGGGATAAAAGACATATATTTGGAACATCTCCCTGCAAAACACACACAAAGACCTTGCATACACAATTAGCTATCATGAAATAGTATCCTTATGTTGTAATGCTATGAGCTGAATGCTTATAAATTTCTAACCAATACCATGGAGATGGAATGTGGAACCAAAAAGCAAAAGGAAATTTGTCCAAGACTTACTTCCCTGTATGTAAACCAAGAAGTATATTACAAAGGACCGACAAGGAGAAATTACTGACTCTAAATTTTGTCAGCCATAGCCATTATATAGCACACAAACATTAGTGCTAACACCAAAGCCAGATATCTTGCCCACATGTGAACTAACAACAAAATCTTGATGAAATACCAATTCAGTATCCCTAGACAAACAGCACATTAAAATATGCATTATGAACTTTTTTGTTTTCTTGAGATCAAACTGAGAACCAGGAACCACAAAATCAGAAGAGTTAATCCATTTACAAGTGACTACTTTTGGGGCATTAGCCTTTTCATATGACTCATGATCTCCGTGAATTACCAATATTGCAAGAAAATCCAAACATCTAAGGTTTAAGGTGTTCAGTCCTCTTTAATTGATTCAGAATTTTTTGTTGTCATACTCGAGCGATCATCCGAGGGAGAAACTTGTTGCTTTCCAAGGAGAGATGTTGCTTTCAATAACAAGATAGCCTTACTTGCTATGCCAAAATATATACAGAAGCAAGCAAAAGACGATCATATTGTCACTTAAAGTAGCCACTTGAGAGAAATTCAAATATTTCAATCTCTAGTTTCATTTGAAACTTTAGTATAATCATGCTATACCGAGCTATTTCAAAACAATTGCAACTTATTACTTATGACCAATTGACCATAACCAATAACTCAAGCAAGCCATGATTGAAATTTTACTTGGCCTTCCAGATTTTGAGAAAATACCTTCTAATAGATTGAATGCCTAATGTTTTGAAAAAGACCTGTACTCATCTCCACTTGCAGAGAAAACAAGTTGAGCAACTTTAAAATGTTGCCAACCTTGAGATACCTGAGTACTTGCATTTTCCTTTTTTAAAAAAAAAAAAAGAACAAGTATCTTCTACGGGGGAAAACCCAAGTGTTTTAATGCACATAAAAACAATATGCTAATTGTGCCAAGCTGATTTCTCTTAGGCAATTGATCTTTGACTTAAAGAAGAAATCAGATGATAATAATGACGTTGACCCGTTTACAAACTATGATCAGTTCAGCAAATGATTCATGTCGATATGTTAGTGAGATTTGTGGATGACATGTGCTGCAATACGAATTGTTTCCAATGCAATAAATTTCCATTTTTTAGACAACAATTTTTCATTGTCTTTGCATATAAAAGAACAATCTTGAAACAAAAACCCTTCCGTTGCACTCAATTTCCTCTTTTAAACAGTTTTATTCCTTATAAAAGAACATTCTTGGCACCAATAGAAAGAACAAGTTCAAAGAAAATCCAATAAGCCAATGATTATGTTATTGGATTATACAAAAAAGGATTCAAATCTCGAAAAGAATCCAAGGAATCCGATTTTAGGTTTCATAAGAAATGCCGTGGAATAGGTTTACCAGCCTCGCCATATAACTGAAACCACCAGTCCAGCAAGCTCGTTCGCCCCGGCGATCCCTCTCGTCGACGCAAACGCCATCTCTCGCATGGCGCGGCGTCGACAGAAAGCAACAAAGCCATCGATAGAGGGAGCAGAAACCACAGAAACCGATCGACTTAGGCAGAGACAGTCCTCGGTGTCTTGCGGACGATGAGCCGGGCGCGTAGAAAGAGAAGCGGCCATGGACCCCCGATCCGTATCCGGATCCGGTTCGACTCGGCAGAATTATTATGGTGTCGGTTGCCACGTAAATAAGTGAATTGTTTGAAAGTAAAACAAATTTGACATGGGTTAATTATATTATTATATATAATTAACTTTTTAGTATTTTAATATTTAGATTTAAAAATTTTATATTAAAATTCTTATAATTATGAAAATAAAACATCTAACTCTATTTATCATAACATCGTCGATTTTATCGATGAAAATATGAAAATGATAAAAAAAATAATTTTAATATCTCAATTATGTTTTTCATGATGATGGACGACGAAGCAGGTCGTGAGTAGTTATTGTGGATAAAAAGATAATATAATAATAAGAAAAGAGATAAGAGAAGGAAAACGATAATGCAAATGCTGACACCCTGCATCAACACTACTTTGCATTTATATCTATATCTACATTGATGTTGATGCAGATGCCGAGTAGGCTTTTCATTGCTCTGCACTTGAGTGAATGTCGACATAATTATCGAGCGACATTAACATAGATGCAGAGCGTCGACATCATCTTCTTCCTCTCTCCTTTTAATTCATCTCTCATCATCATTCTCTCTCCTCATTCATAACAGTCATTTATAGCCTTTGACAGTATTATCGTCCGTCATCACCGAAAACATAATAGATCATTAAAATTATTTTTTATCGATCGTTTTCATGCTTTCGCCAGTAAAACCGATGATATCAGGATAAATAAAATTAGATATTTTATTTTTATAACTATAAAAATTTTAATATAATTTTTTAAAATTTAAAAATCGAAATACTAAATAGATCTAAATAATATGTAATTAGTCCATCAAATATAATCTAAGGAATTATTTGAAGGCTGATGTCGTACCGCTGCGTTCCTGCCAATGCCGCCGGCATCTCACTTCCCTTTGAGGAGGGCGATGGCGCGGCCTCCGCTGTGTTTGATGTTGGGAAGTTGGGAGGAGATGTTTTGAGGGCTGAGGGGATGACTCCTCGCCTCCGAAGCCTCTGTGGATCGCCGCTCCGACCCAAGGAGGCAGCCATCCGGTTGTCGTCTTCCTCCACGGGTACGGGAACCTCAACATCTACTACAGCAAGCTGCTGAACCACGTTGCCTCTCAACGCTGCAGCTGCGGTCATGAACTGGCTACCTGACGACGGCCTTCGACGAGTGTTGCCTGAACGCATCGAAGCCAACCTTGTAAGCTCGCGCTTGCAGGTCACCTGTCGCTCTCGGTCATGCCAAAACCATTTTCAAGATCTCCCTCCTCCTAGCTGTGGATCCAGCCGCTGGATTTGACAGAATAAGACAAGCATCTCCGAGCCGCCTTCCTTCTGCATGGGGATTCCAGTGCCGGTGATACGGTGCGGATTGAGCGAGCAGAGGAAGTCTTCCGGTGGCACACCGCGCGCCCAAAAAGAGTACAACCACAAGGAGTTCTTCCGTGAATGAAAGCAGCAATGCTACCACTTTGTGGTGAAGGCTTACGGTCACCCTGTTATGCTGAAAGATGATGTTCCCAGGAAAGCATTAGCTCGTTGCAGGAATGGGAAGAACGATCTCGCCAAACGAAGTACCGTAGAGATTGTCGTTAGGTTCCTGAAGGCTTATTTTGGAGATGATGAGGAGTACATAAAGAATTTAATCTCAATCATATGTCATTAGGAAAAAAATTATCATAACAAATTTGATTAAAAGAATGTTCATTGGTGAGGTTTGATGCTGAGAATATTCATTGGTGACAGATAAACTAGCTTATTTTGATGAGAATCGCAACTTATGGTGCCACTGATGTAAAATATTCATCAGCAAAAACATGTACAATCCTTAATGGTCATAAAAACACACTAGAAATAAAATTTTCATATTAAACACAAGTTCCTCAGTTTTTGTGCCTTCTCAACTTACATTAATTTAGCACTATTTATCACATCAAATCAAAGAGAAGATTAAGGACCAGCTTGACTAATATAAGCAGGAATTCTAATGTTTATGATAGGCCTAAACAAGCACAAAAGGTAAACAATCATTAAATAATACAAGCATCAGCAGGCAGAGCTCATTCTGTAAACAAAGTTGCCAGATTATTACTGGGAAGAGCTCCCGCAAGTTCTTTTCTTTCTTTTCCTGAGCTCAGTTAATTTACAATCGTTATATACTTTTTAAGTACCAAGTCATGCAGCAATCTAAACTGAATTAACCATGATCAAGAAACTGCTATTTACTTGGTAAACATGATGAAAATGACAATTTGAGATATAAGTTTATGGATACTATGCGTACACTGCTGAGAGATTTCTTTTGTACCAGTTCAACCATTTGCATCAACGACATAGCTGTGCGTTCTGTGAGCTTTCAATTGTGAAAACACCACCGACTGACTGCAGTCGTGGTGTAATGTGCCCCTGCAAAAAATTTTATGACCAGTTACACAAAAACATCATGATATAACCTATAAACCGCTTGGAACCTTCCTGTAGCATAAATGAGCCCACAACCACGCTCCAGGGAGGAACAATACAAAACTAGTTCCTGCTGACACATAGGTAATAGAACAAAATCCGTCATCCGCTTTCTCCACTCGTATATCTAAGCAGCGGAGAAAACAACTCCGTTGCATATTATTCTGGACCCAACTTTATTGGATCTTCTGATCTCTTATCCTTGTAATGAAACAGGCAACTTTGGACACTCGGCCAGTACTATTAATTGAAAGAAAAGTAGAAATCGAAGTTTCTTCTCATGCCTTGAACTTCTGTGAGATTTTTCCAACGCTGCCTTTGCAATCTGCAACTACTCTCCTGGCCTTGTCCACAATCACTAAGTTGAACCCCGAGGCACTTTCCTTAAACTCAATCATTGCATTTTTAGCCTTGGAAATTCCAGCAATTCGGAGCTCAGTCGCATGATTGGAGGCAACAGAGACCCACTGCTTCAAAGCTGAAATTATCATGACAATCCTCTGAATAATTTTCTCAATAGTAACTGAAGACCTGTGTTTCATTTCAGCAGCCATTTCCTTGAGCTTCTTCACCAATGTCTCCCCTCTACCAATTGTCTCATCAACAGGAGGCTGATCCCCAGCACTAAGCCATGTTGTTCCAATAGATGCATCATCCCGGAGGTCACCATCAACAACGATTTTGATGCCATGCCGCTCCCATCGCTCTCTGGCTTCCTCAAGGGCTTTGGCCTGTTCTCTTGCTCTTTTAGCCTCCTCCTCTGCCCAAGACCTGGTAAAATTAAAGGTTATTATCCGATTAGGTGTTTCCTATAAGAAGGCTTCAAAAAACTTAAAAAAGTTCTTAAAGTGACAGTTTAATGAGGTGGTAATTCAAGAGAATATTCCATTTAACTCACGTGTATATATTACTATCATGGTAATACAACTAAGGTGTAAATCATTTATGCTTCAGTAAAGCATTCGTCAACTCTATCTAACAATGCTATCATGCATCAGTATAATTTATTAGAATATACATGACCTTCACACAATGACAACTATGCAATTCAACAGGCCAATTAGTAAGAAAAACATGTATGCTTGCTTCAGCCAATTAAAACATGAAAACTCCTAATAGCACAAGGAGAGTACATGATACTGAATAAACAATATCAAATTTAGCATAACTTTACTAATTTTCATGTAGCTGTCTGCTGCGAGATATCATTTCCTGCACTGAATGTGACTACACCTAGTTTCACTCATTAAGTAACCCAGAAAACATGTGCATATCAAACATGGCCATGAACAAAACACATACAAAAATGAGATTTCTTAAAGAATACACCATAACTTCTCAGTATATAAGTAAAAACAAACTTACCTGGCCATGACCAAAGCCTTCCTTTCAACCTCCAGCTCATATTGTAATCTAATAATGACCTGGTTCTCACTTTCGACTTCCTTACGAAGTTTGTTCATTCTGTCCCTCTCAAAAGATATCTCCAGCTTGTTACTCATGAGATTCTGTAATTGCTCTTCCACTCCATGCCTTAGCCTTGAAAGAACTTCCATTTCTGACTCAACAGTAGCACGGCTCGTAATAAGAGCAATTTTTTCTTCCTCTCTTTGGGTTCTTAGCCTGTTTAATTCTAGCCTTGCTTCTTCAGCCAATTTCTCCAAGTCTTTTGTCTTCTGCCTTTCCTTGGCAAGCTCTTCTTCAAAGCTTGCATTGAGATCTTTCTCTACTTGTGCTACTAAGGTAGTATGCGCATTCACAGCAGTTTCTGCCAATGATTCTGCTTCTATACGAGCAAGTTCCTCACCAACAACTTCAGCAGCATCACCAGTTGCAATTGCAATGGCAGCTTGTGCTTTTGTGACAGGTTTATCAGGTTGGAAAAGTCTAGTATAACCTATTGTTATGAAAATTGATGATAAATTTCCTTCATTGACCCAAACCAAAAAGACAAGCACCATAGAGTAAAACGATTACCAAAAGCAAGAGATGTAATGCCTTGTTCTCCACCACCAAAGTCAGCTACCAAAGCAGGCCAAGCATCTGGATTTATCTTATCAACGTCTATGTAGCCAGTGCACTGGTATAGATGCTGATCAACAGAGATACAGTTATGGTCAGAACAATACAACATGTCTTAAAGAATTTTAATCTTAAAATAAATCATAGAATATATTTTTCCTCAAGTTTACATTTTTATCAACTTCTGGAAGTTGCCTTCTTTCTAATGCCATCTTCCAGCTAATCAGATGTTGACGAGACAAAGGACTGCCAGTCACAAAGTTTAGCAATACAAGTTAAACTGTTAGTCATGTATGAAGACCCAAATATGGCTGTGAAATCCCATGATTATCACCTATCAGGGGAGAAAAGAACATAGTCGTCCAGACTATTGACAGAAACATCCAAATCTGATCTTGAAAGCTTGCTAGAGATTAACCCAGCTTCTGCCAAGCCTATAGTGTGAAGTACATAAATGAAACCATTGGTCATTGAATGATGCTTACAAAATGACAAGCCAAGATATCGAAAATCAAATGCATCCAGTATCTAGTATCTAACCAGATAATTAAACTTCGCTAATTTCATACCTTGAATGAATGGAAAATCAGGATCTTCAGGTGTAACATCATCAAATGCAAGTTCAGTCAGATTCTCAATGTACATTGCTGGATACACTTTTGAAAAGGTGTTCCTGAATAGAAAACAAAAGATCAATAGTTTGTAGATTCAAACAAGGTCAGATAACAGATCAAGTTACAGTACACAATTCATAAAATATGTCAGAGTGGCTCCACATCAGCATCATGTTTAGAAGTAAAGGTATAAATTTAATTCTTGTCAAGAAAGTTACCTAGAAACCTAAGGATCAACTAATGAGTAAGGGCACAACTTTATTAAAGCGCAACTTATACAATGAAAAACAACTGACATGCTATTTTAAGTTCCAACATGATGTGTTACAATATATTAAACCTAGAAAAAATATCAATATATAGCATAATTTACACCTCAAAATAGATGGAAAGATATACCTTGAAAAGACATTGCTTGCAGTTACTAGCCAACGAGCATACTCACGACGAGTGCATAAGTCACCTGGTTGAGCATCCACCTCAATGACCTACATGATAAATTTGACATGTCAACTTGTGCTTTTATGAAAGTTTTCTACCACTAACAGCCAGAGTGTCTCCAGATTTCATTGACTATTTTGTATTTTCATAGCAAAGCTTACTATTTTCAAAGAAGTCTGAATGTACTTTTACTATTCAGAAAATTAATTTCTTGAAAAACAAAAGGGACTTGGCTTTTTGGAAATGTGGTCACTGGAGTTTCTCTTTTTTGGAAAACATGGTAATTAAGATCATTATATATTATCACCAAAATTCGTAAATATCTACTTGAAGAGCAGAGCAATTGCACCCTGGCTTATCCCACCCAATACATGAAACCCCAAACTTCAATTATCAAACAAGCCTTCTTCCATAGGTATGTGTCAGCTACAGGCCTCCAAATTAGAAGGATCCATAGAACATCAGAAAAATATATATATGACCTGTAATTAACAAACTGCTTGGTGCCTAAATCCAAGGCCAGGCTAGAGAAGGGAGAGTTTAACAAATCTAAAGACTAACAATACAACAGCATTTTCGTAATGAGAGAATATTAGGTCAGATTCTTTCAAATGTCTTTTTAAAAGATTAAAAAGTACCAAGTTTCATACATTAAGAAAATTTTGGAATATATATATATATATATATATATATATATATATATATATATCAACGCTAAGAAAGCATCAACATCAAGAAATGAAGATCAGTTTCATTCTGTACAACTAAAGAATAACTTTTTAGCACACGAGCATATTCAAGAAACAAGAATCCCAATGGATATTCATCTACGAATCATTTTATACAATGGATCTTGACCAACATGATTCTGGAAGTGATACATCTACTGATCATTTAAACATGATGCAATCATTGGAGAGAGGTCCTGTTTCCTTAAAGATATAAGCATAATTTAAACTTATATATATATATATATATATATATATATATATATATATATCAACGCAAAGAAAGCATCAACATCAAGAAATGAAGATCAGTTTCATTCTGTACAACTAAAGAATAACTTTTTAGCACACGAGCATATTCAAGAAACAAGAATCCCAATGGATATTCATCTACGAATCATTTTATACAATGGATCTTGACCAACATGATTCTGGAAGTGATACATCTACTGATCATTTAAACATGATGCAATCATTGGGAGAGAGGTCCTGTTTCCTTAAAGATATAAGCATAATTTAAACCTTGATTGCAACCTTAAAATACCACTCCACCAGTTTGATATAATGGACATGGCCAACCTGATTGTATCAGTAATCCATATAACATTAGATCTGAGCCTAAGTTGGACAAAATCTTTGGTGGCAAAAAAGCCCAACATCTATTCAATTCCTCTTATTTAGAAAAGCAAATTTACAAAGAAGAAATTAAAATAACTGAACCATGAGGCAGCAACTATATCACTCATGGTTCTGCACAGCTCTAGTGCCTAGTTTCTCAATCATGCTGGTAAATCTCATAATTTATATGGATTAATAGTTGAATCCAAAGACTATTTGATCAAACTAATGCAAGACAAACCAGGAATATTGCCAAGGCACCACCATGGATATGAATTGTAGATTATGATGCCCCCCTATATAGCATGAAACCACTGAATATGAGACAGAAGATGAGGACATGGGCATGAGGACATCGAGCTGTACCGCCAGCATATGTGTGTGTGTGTATCTCCGTGTCGGTCGATACGGAGTAACGATCGAAATTTATGTGTATATATATACATATACATATATATACATATTATATATATACATTCCCATATATGTGCGTATACATATATATATAAACCCCATGCTTAAACTCATGCAGGGTTTCTCATGCAAGTCACAGAGGCATGACCCGGAAGCCACTGGCCTGAATAGCAGGCCCACCCACTTTTTGCCCACCTCTGCCCACTTACTCTGGAGGTCCTTGCCAAAGATTAAGTGGCACTGTGTTTACGTGGCGTGGTACTCCCTGGTTGGAACACTTCATAGGATACAAATATTAACAAAGATTAAGGAATTATATGTACCCCCTAAAATTAATCAGTCAATTGACATCAAATCAAAGCATGGAAAAGACTCAACAGAATTTTGAAATATGCAAAAAAGCCTTTATCATCTCATACATGAGAGCACAACTGCAGCCCATGCTGCTTCTATCATATAGCATTTGATTAGGAACAAAGTATTAATCCTGATGAAAAAAATTCATAAACAGTACTATAATAAATCACATAAAAAACCTTCATATAAATCAATGTTGAGCAACACATTTAATGAGTCTTCGTACAAATATAAGAAAAACCATGTCCTCTTTGCCATAAGATAAATTATATAGATAAGAAGAACATCTATTTTTTCATGAAATATGATACTGTTTCATAAGATGACAAATTACCATGTAAACATGTCTACATGGGATCAAGGCAAAGAAAAATTCAACAACTTCAGTATCTCATGAACTACAATAATGTTAAAGCATACAGGTATACCTTTAAAACCTGCAATGCTGCCAGTGCATGCCCCTGAACCTGATCAACAAATGCAGGAACCAAAATCTTTCCAGGGGGCACCTGTTGAGCTGCATAGACGAGAGATGGAGCTGGTATACCAGAATGGGAGAAAGATTTCTTACGCAGAAGTGACTCAAACAATGAGTTTCTTTCAGTTTCATTGTCACACTTTAAATCAGGTTCTTTTTTAGTAGGATCTGTAGATACCACTACAGACTGTACTGAAGCTAAATCACTGTCATTTAAGTTATGTCCTTCTGCAGAACTAATTGAGTCAAATTGAAGCATCTGTTCTTCACTATGATCAGGAACCAAGTCAGAAAGCTTTTCTATAGGAACAGTCTCATTTTTGTCATGCACTATTGGACACTCAGTGCAGACCTTTGCAGGTAACTGCAGCATATTATTCTGTTCAATATCCTGATCCTTCAAAAGAGACACATTTGCTACGACATCTTCAAAACTGAACTGGTAATCTATTTCTTCTGAATCTATTCTTTTGACATCAGGTGTAATTGAATCACTGGGAACCTGGCTCTCAAATTCACCTAAGAATTGTGAAGGAGTTTCAGAATTTGAGTTAATAGTTTCCTCATGATTATTACTTATGGCATTTGTTGAAGCAGTATTAACAGAAGTTAAGTCTACAAGAGTAACAGTACCATCAGCATTCACATCATTTCCAATACCCGACTCCAACGTATCAAAAGTCGTAGCGCAAACTAAATCATCCGATTTGGATGTTTCATATGAAAAACCATCTTCATAAGTAGGCAATTCATGTGTGCTGTTGCTCAAGCCAGCAAATAGAGGAAGATTATCAATATTTTGGGCCACTCCTAGGTCGTCTAGAGTCGAAGTTCTTTTAATTTCAATGACACCATCTCCAACTGATTTTATATTTTCCGATAATGAAGACTCCAAATCTTGCATGTCACCATATCTGCTCTCACTAACATCTCCATTAACATTTGTAGGGGTAAAATTTTCACTGGTACCTGTCTCATTGTCTTCATTGCGGTCACTGATTATGCTCTCTTCACCAATTGTAACCACATTAGACACCTCGCCAACACGATTATCTTTTTCACTTGCATCAACAGAAGACATTAATATTTCTTGTTCCCTTGCTAATGGTTCCACCTGCTGCTTTGCCGCTGAGGAAAAGAATATGAAAAATTGTAAACACACTTGTAAAAAATGATGCATGGTTAATCTTCTAATTTTAAAGATTTAGAGGGAGGGGAAATAAGTATGAGCTACGTAATATCTTAAAGAATAACATTCAACCAACATTGTCAGAAAAAACAAATTTGTATAGCGACACTTTTGATTTGATGTTTAGTCACCCACGGATAGTAATAAACTTGAGAAGTTCAAGCCATGGCAAAATATCACATACCAGAAGCATTTTTGTTGACAATAGATAATGTAGCAAATGTAACTCCAGCAGCAAAAAGAACCCCAGCCAGCCATGCTCCCAGCATTTCTGAAAGCGAACTACTAGAGAAGTGTCATTAGTACTCCAAAAACCATAACAGCAGCATTTAAGCAACACAAATAAAAGGGGTGCTAACTACTCAAGATTTATGACAAGAATATTTGACCATATTTCATCAAAAATTAGTGGGCCTCCGGTTATTAACTTTGTCTAAGACAAAGGTTTATCCAATATCCATATTTAAATCTTGCTTTCCAGGATATTTCAAAGCCATAACAGAACATCTAACTCATGTGGAAAATTCATCAAATAAGATAGTTAGGTGTCCTGAAAGATCTTGCAAATTCTAAGAAAAAGTTCTTAATTCATCAAACAAAATACTTAGGTGTGTCCTGCAGATCCAGCAAATTCCAAAAATAGTTCAGAAATTACATGACTATAAATTTAAGAGTAACTAGCTAACTTTTTTTTAAGGGGGTCTATGAAAATCATTGAATTAATAAAAAGTGTATCAAAAGATTCCTACAAAATTAGATCTAGTAATAATTATTGGCAAACTAAGAAAAATACATCATCTGAAAGAGTTATTCTGACAGGCATTTAGAGTAGCAAATATACACTTTTCAATACAAGGAAAGCTTAAATACCCCAAAGGGATTAATAACTCCAAAGTGAGAAATAAATCCTGAAGCTATGAACAACCTGCACTTAAGCAACCCTAGCTTAGTGATACATATGGTTGAACCAAATTATACCATGCCAGTTAGCACAGTGGTACCCTGTTGCTACCGTATTTACACGTCAAATACTTAATCTAACAAAAAACATGAGTAAAATTGAATAAACCTTCAAGAAATTATGAAGAAACATCAACTGTAACCAGAACATCCATAGAAGTGAACACGATCTCAATTTACTATCTACAATATAAACCAAGTTTATAAAGAAGGTGCGATGTAAGGTTTAAAGATGCATCACACAGATCAAAAGACACCAATAGTTTATGATGCTTAGGTAATTTATCATCGATCTAGTGAATGAGACCAGAGCAGAAAAGATAAGTAAAGTTGACAAAAGTAAATAAGGATTGAATTTCCAACTTTAACACAACTCAAGGATACTTCTAATAAGGAGAAAAAACCAAACATGGGCCAAAGAAACTTAAAAGTGGGAAAAAGGGATTAAAGATCACGTGGTACAGAGTTAAAATCCAAGTGTTTTATGTTTCCATTTCAATAGATTCACCTTCAAATCACCTGTTATATGGCCATACGCTTTAAAAAACAATAAATGTTCTTCAATTATCCTTTCTTTTCCTTAACAACCCTAGTTCTGAAGACCAGAAGAAGTCAAATATGTTTGTAAGTTGCTTCTCTCAAACAGAATAGTTATTGTCAGGTCTCAACAAAATCAAAACTTAGGTGCCGCCATGATGTTCCTCTTTTGGCATCCAATGAATGAAATTGCCAACGAACCCAATTGACTCAGGAAAAGAAAAATAAATAAACGAATAAATAAAAGAATTTCCATGTCAGTAAAAAATTTCCATGTCAATAAATGAACAAAAATAAATATTTGACTGGTAACTAGTGACAAGTAGCACCAAGAAATCCAGAAGCCTCTAAATCCAACAAGCAGAGGAGTCGTAAAACCCAAATTCGTCGCAGAATGTCGAGCGAAAGCGGCACTCCTCACCTCGAAGCCCTCCTTTTTTCTTGGACTGCCCGGCGCCGGTTCCCGTCTCGGACCACCCAGCGAGGCCGTCCGGCGAGCCATCGGAGCCATTCCAAGGCCGTCCCCAGCCCCCACTTCTTGCCGCCTCTCCGCCGGCGAAAGATACAACGACACGGCGATTAGTCGGGCGGAATCGGACCCGCAGGAAGACAGCAGAGGATTCGCGGCACCTGAACCCAAACTGCAGCCGGAGCGAGTTAGGTGACGACGGGCACATCAACGCCGCCATCGATGAGCTAGAGGTTTTCTAGGGTTTCCTTCTCCTCGGAACGCGAAGGACGGGGAAGATGAAGACAACTCTATCGGTCAATAACAGGAGAGGTTGACGGAACAAAAGGAAACACAAAGGGCAAAAGGATCAGCGCGATCGCCCGCATCGCTTGTAATTACTTTTAACTGGAGTGGCCTTGTGGCGACTTCACCGTCCACGACACGTGAGAATATATGTACATACATAATATATTATTTTTTTATTTATAAGCAAAATTGTATTTAAATAAGTGATACTTATATTAAATCCTCTTAGTATTTTTTTTGTAATTTTAAATTAATTATCATTTCGTTGATAATTAGAACTAAAAATAATATTAACATATCTTAATATGATTATACAGACATTATGTAATTATTTATTTATAAGCAAAATTGCATTAAAATAAGTGACTTGTTATAATTATTTAATTTTAAGTTCAAAAAATTGTATATAAATATTATTAATATTCATAGGTTTATTATCATTTGATTATTAATTAAAACTCTAGTTGATATTAATATGTTTTCAAAAAAATTATGATTATAAAAAAAATTATTAGTTATATGTTTTTGGATAATTTATCAGAAAAAATTTCTAGTATTAAACTTTTAGCAAATGACGCCCTGGTTATTATCGAGGGATGATTTTTTTAAATCTTAATAACACTCTTGGATTTGATTGTTTCATGTCGTACATTCACAAGTTGCTTTAGTCCAATCTAAATATCACATGACTTGTTTTGAATTAAGTCAAGTCAAACTTTATTAAATTTACAAATGAGTGTAACTTGAGTATAATAAAATAATATTATCAAATAAATTCAAACTTCTTCACAACTACAAACTCATGATTATAACGTATTTAGTATCATTTTATTTTTTTTATAATTTTAGGATAAATATTTTTTAATATAATATTTTTGAGTTGAATTAATGATAAGTATAATTTATTAAATTTTCATCAAATTTGTCCAAACTCCTCCAAAATTATTATGATGATATAATAATATGTTTAGTATCATTTTTGTTATTTATATTATAAATTTAGGATAATTAAATTTTTAAATATAATATTTTTTGATTGAATTTGTGATCGAATATAACTCGCGTATTACAGAAACATAACTCGAATGCAATTCTTTAAATTTTCATCGAATCTATTAAAATTTCTTCAGTATTATTAGAGTGATGAGATGTTAATATGCTTAGCATCACTTTTTTATTTTTTTTATACGTTTAAGGTGATTAAAATTAAATTTTTAATATATTCTATAAATGGACATAAGTCGAACATAATTTGAGTATAACGACTACTCTAGATAAATTGTAAGGAGGAAAAGACAAAGGGAAAGAGAGGGAGCAACTGAGGAAGGGTAGAAAAAATAAATAATAAGGAGGAGGTGAGGGAAAGGAAGAGAAGGCCAAGGAAAGAGGAGGAGAACGAACGCAACGGAGTAGGAGGTAGAATGAAGAGAAAGCCAATGGCAAGAGAGAAAATATAACAGAGTAGAGGTGATGGAGTGGAGATGGGGGTAATTTAGAAAAATCAAAGAACAATCTAAAACTAAATAAAATCAAATTGAATGGTTAAGAGGAGGCAGAGTGGAGGTTGGATAATTTGAAAAAGATCAAATGATAATATAGGGCTCAATTAAATCAAATTGGATAATTAAGATTTAGTTAAATCGATTCAATCTGGTTCATTTTTAAAAAACCAGTTCAGTTCTGAAAAACTGAGTCCATAATTATCATCTTTTTATGATTTTATTAAAGATATTTTTGATCAAAACTAAAAAAAATTGAATACCCCTGATAAAAACTAAACATAAGGGCACCATCTACTAAAAACCTATTACTAAGAATTTTTTTCGATAAATCACCCTACATTTTTTTTAAACTCAAACAGATTACGATTGTTGATAACAATTGTCGATAGAAAGGATGTATGATGTATGTAAAGGATCTTCATATTTGTAGGGGTAAGCATGCTATGAAATATGTCATTTCCAAACTTTGAAAAGGATAAAGATGTAAAGACATGAGGGGTACATCCAATCATGCATTCCTTCAAAGCAGATATTAGTCAATTAAATCACTTAATTCAATGCCAAATATTATATTATATATATATATATGACGTTGGCTCATGGTTACATTCTTCATAAACAAATTACCAAAGAAAAAGAGATTTTTTGCTTCAACAAGGTAGTACGAAACTGTCAAGACAGCCACACTGAATCCACATCATGCAGTTTTCAACACACGAGAATCTAAACCCTCACTATGTTCATTTTTTATTAAAAACAGGATGTACGTTTACATGGCACTTCTCCAGTTCTTCAATCTTCACAATGCAGTCATTTATTCTCTTCAGAATTACTGGCATTGTAGAAATGTTGGTTTCGGTTTTGGCCCTGAGAACAAGCAATTTCTCGAGCAATCTTTGATCAGCGTTAGCAAGCACGTTTCCCCCATTGGATTCAGAAGATGGGGCTTGTAGTTCTACAAATGACATAGGTTAGATATTTGTTACCGACACTGGTGATAAAATTCAAGCATATATATGCACATGACAAAAGATAAATGCAACTAATTTTAGATTGCTGTCTTCCAAACTAATAGAACTGACAAGGCTAGAGAAAAGTGGACTAACAATCCTAGCATCAACAAATTTTCCTTAAATTGTGTTTGCATAACATCAGTCTACAAATAATCATAATGAATCATGAGCACAGCATGATGGAAGAGCTGAATTAGTTTACAATTATTTTTTTAAAAAAATATTTTATATAAAAATTAATATATTTTTATTATGTAACGACTACTTCAGGTAACATGACAAAAGATAAATGCAACTAATTTTAGATTACTGTCTTCGAAACTAATAGAACTGAAATGACTAGAGAAAAGTGGACTAACGATACTATCATCAACAAATTTTCCGTAAATTGTGTTTGCATCACATTAGTCTACAAATAATCATAATGAATCATGAGCACAGCATAATGGAAGAATTCAACTAGTTTACACTACTGACCATAGAAAGCATAAACCTTACAAAGGCCACAGGAGCACAGAGATGATAAATATCACTCTTTTAGCATCAATCTGATCGATGACCATCAGCATTCGCATTATCTTGATCAATCTTAATCATGATTAGGATTCATCGTTAGGTCTATGAACAAATACAAAAATGATAACAACTACAAAGTTCTCACTCCAACTATTTTGATTGGTACATGGATCTTTTCTGGCATTTAACTCCACAAGGACAAGATCACAGAAAATCCTAAAGCCATCATAGTATCCTTTATTCTATTTTTGACATGAGTCATATTAGTCATCTCCTCTCAACGCACCTAAAAATTGTATTGCCTCACCTCTCCTAACTTACACATAATTGTCTCTTTAATCATGTTTAGGACACTAGGCTGTTGTTACTCATCTTTGACCAGATCCAGCTCGTTACCCGCTACAATGAAGAGAATCAATTCTTATTGGAAACTTGAGTTGCACAAGTCAAGATTATCGGACATGAAAAAAAACACCTAAACAGCTTTTCTTAACTTCCTGGTTCTGTAATGTACATACTGCTGGTCAAGTTTTATTCGCTGATATCTCCCTTTTATATATTGTTGCAACTCCACAAATTGGTACTTCTGTGCAACACATACACCATTAACACTACATTTCATGCTCCTGATTTTTTCTGCTAAAAAGAGTTAGAAAATATTTAAATTTAGGGAAATGTAAGTTGAGCCAAACTGCAATTTGGCTACTGAAAAGTTTTGGCTAATAGGTCTTACTACAACGTTCAAAGTACAGCACCTAAATTTCCAACACCACATCCATTTCAACATTATTATTTCGATTGCCAATCCATTTTTCATTACTAGGCACACCAATCGCACCTCAAAAAAAATGTTAACACTTCTAGGTTGTACTAGCTTTTAGCTGGATGTTAGCTAAGCCACATAAGCACAATTACATAATAAGAATTGTTCAACATCTTTTTTACTCTTGCATAGTGCCAAATTACTCTCTCTAATATTTTATAATCTGTTTTTGTTTGCTTATCTATTAGATAAACTAATAAAAAATACATCTATTTGTTACAAAATTTAACACATGCCATCATATCTTATATCTCAGCAGTTTTGATCTATGGAATCCTTGCCTTATGATTCATTTACTCTCTTATGTGTTCACATAATGAACTCTGAGATATCCACAATATAGTGTCACATGTACATTCACACATAAGCATAATAAGAAATGAGGATAATATGTTCTAATGCATAGCACAAACATCAAAGGAACAAAAAACTAAACTTTTCCAGATTGCCAGCAACGCCTATTTCTGTTCAAGGAATCTTGATTAGCTGTTATACTATATAAAACTCTCTAACCTTTGGCACTCTTCAGAACTGGGTATTATCTTGGGTGTCCATGTTGAAGTCTTTATTACAATTGTCTTATCTGAATTATTACGGACAGAATCACAGTAAACTTCTCCCCCAATATGGGCATGGATTTCCCAATTATCTCATAAGTGTTCCTAGATTCATCTAACTCCACAAGAAAACTACTGAGTGGATATCACAACAGCGCAATCATCATTCACGTCATCAGGCCACCACCATCACTGACAAGCCGAACCTACAATCATCAAATCCATACTCAAGCAGCAAGCTAAAAGCTTAATTCATTTTGTGCTTTATCTAATAAAATCAAAGGTTCATCCATGTGATGACAAAAGGCAATGGTGAAAATGACACTAAACATATGGAGAGCTCAATTATCAACAAGCTATGTGAGAATCCTCTTCTTATCACACTTTAGGGTGTACAAGAATGGACTATGATTCAGTAGAAAACCAAGTGGGAAACTTTTTTTTTTTTTTTTTTTTTTTTGTGCAATAGAGTCAGTCTGCTTGATAAATAGATCCTAGCAGATAACTGATCAAATTAAGAATTGATATCTTTCATTAAACCTGGTGGAAAAATAACTTGGAAGGTGGTATCTTCAATAGTTCATAGAGAAGGGATAATAAAGAAGAAGTATAAAACAGAATGAAATTCTAACTTTTATTCAGCACCACCACTCAATTTACAAAGACATAACCCATGTATGGCCATAGCCTAAAGTTGACTTCTATTTCAACTCAATTTCCACACCTAACAAGAAAATGATAATTTAATCCTCTCCGATCCTAAAATTGATGGAAACTTAACGTATTGTTTCCAACAATCTCATGGGTTTCACATGCTTTACCTGCTCAAAGTTAGAGCACTACCAAGTGGCCTTCTTAGTAAATAGTACAAAAAATACAGCAATTTAATGAAAAAGGAACACATTGACAAATTAAAATGAAAAAGGAAAAAGAAATCCTTATGCAAAAAATTCTTCAATCGCCAGACCTAAATATTTCAATACACGGACATAAAAATCTACCAAGTAAACCGAGATTAGTTCCTGAATTTGGGCAAGAAACAAGGGGGAGAAATGACACAAGAAAACGCCCAATAAAGGTACCGGTGGTGCCGGCATCAGTGCCGATTAGGGCTTGTGGCGGAAGGACCGGCCTCTGAGTAAGGAGGCTGGAGGAGAGGGCTTCGAGAAGCCGGTCGGGGATGCTCCGCCGGGCGTCGAGGATCCTGCGGCCCATCTCGCTCACCTCGCGCTCCAGCTCTTGGATATCCCCATTCTCATCTTCCTCCTCGTTCTCCACCACCTCCGCTTCATCCTCTTCTCTGCTACCCGCTTCCGGCCTCCGCTTCCCCAGGCTTATGGTTTCCCTCTGCCTCTCGTTTGCCATTACGACTCTCTCTCTCCTTCTCTCCCCCTTTCTCATTCTCTCTCAAATGTGCAGGCGCGGAACGGCGTCGCAGTCCGCTGTGTAGCGATCCGGTGGAACCATTTTACAAGAGTAAGCTGAAGTCTCGATGTCACACTCTCACCCTTCTGTGACAAACCAAGCAGCCTACTTGTCATATGATTGGCGGTCGTGATGAGACTGTATGTGGAATTTATCATTTTTTACCGTTTTCTGTGTCATAACGGCACGCTGGGGAACGCCACTGCCAACCTTGAAACTATATATCCACTTTATATATATATATATTTATATATATATATATATTGAATTAATGAACGACATACAGAGATATCAGTTTTTGTATTTGAGGTTTTACTACAAAACTCCTATTTTTCTGAAACGGCCTAAAATACTCTACAAAAATGATTTTTTCATATGTTTCGGATAACAAATATGTTTCGATATTTTATTGAATATAAGATAGTATTTATATATTACCACCGTAACAGCATGTAAATTGTGGAGTAGGGACCACCGTAGTGCGTGCGATGCCACCAAGCCTCATCCTTCAAAACCTCGTAAACCTCCTCCACTATCCCATTTCATCTGGCGTCGCCGAATCCCATGTCTCTCTTCTCCCCCCCTCTCCCCCTCCTCTCCTTCCCACACTGCTCTCCTTCTACGCTTCCCTCCTCCAAGCCCCAAGTTCCCCGTCTCTCTCTCTTCCTCCGCCCCCGCGCCCTTCCACCGCTCGCTGCGGTCGGCGGTGGTGGCAACAAGATCAACCCCGTGCCTTCCGACGACGACCCTCCCGAAGCCCCCGAGGACTCCTCCCACGGCGTGCCTCTCATCAACCAGTTCGAGCGCCAGGTCGCCCGTGCCCGCCGCCTTCAGGAGGAGCAGTTCAAGAAGGACCAGCCTCTCTTCCTCCAGGCCCTCGCCGAGGAGGAAACGCCCCAGGACCCCGCCGACCCCTCCTCCCCCTCCTCCTCTGGTGACGACCTATTCGGAGATATCGACCGCGCCATCGCCCTCAAGCGCCAGGAGTTTGTCAAGCAAGGCCTCATGCCGTCGAAATCCCCCAAAAAGGAGCCTCCTTTGGACGAGAGTCTCGAAGGCATCGACGAGCTGACTCCTGAGGAGGTCGTTGACCTTGAGGAGATCCAGGATCTCCAGGGCCTCACTGTCATCTCGAACGGCGAGGAGGAGGAATCGGATGAAGAGAACCCTTTCAATTCGCCTGACGAAGAGGCCGCTGAGGCGGGGTCGAATGGGGCAGCGTCGCAATCCTCGTTTGACCTTGATGTAGATGCATTTGGAAGGTCGCCTGCCCGAATCTTGGAGCCTAAGTTCAAGATGACCCTTGCCGAGCTCCTGGATGAGAGCCGAGTGGTGCCCATTTCAGTCTACGGTGATTTGGAGGTCTCAATCACCGGCATCCAGCATGATTCGAGGGAAGTCACTGCAGGGGATCTCTTTGTATGCTGCAACGGGTCCAAGATTGATGGACATGATTACCTTACTGAGGCTGATAAGCGAGGAGCAGTTGCACTGGTTGCCGATAAGGAGATCAACATAGAAGAGACATTAGGCTGTAAAGCTCTAGTCATTGTGGAGGACACCAGTTCGGCACTTCGCATCCTTGCTGCATCATTTTATATGCACCCCTCGAAGAGCTTGTCAGTGATTGGAGTCACAGGAACAAGTGGCACAACCACAACGACTCACTTGGTCAAGGCCATGTATGAGGCCATGGGATTGAGGACTGGGATGTTGGGTACACTCGGGTGCTATGTTCATGGTGATAATAGGTTGGATTCTCCCAACACGACCACCGATGTGGTAGTCACACAAAAACTGATGGCGAAGATGGTGCACAATGGGACTGAGGCTGTTGTTATGGAGGCTTCTGCTGGTGGTTTAGCTCATCAAAGGTATGATGAGATCGATTTTGATATTGCTGTCTTCACAAATTTGACAAGTGACCACCCTGAATTTAGTGGAACCGACGAAGAGTATAGGAATGCGCTGGGTAAGTTGTTCACAATGATGGTTGTTCCAGAGCGCCATAGGAAAATTGTGAATATTGATGACCCAAACGCACCGGTCTTTGTCACACAGGGGAACCCAGCTGTTCCTGTTGTGACTTATGCCCTGGAAAACAAGAATGCTGACATTCATGTTTTGAAGTTTGAGCTTTCATTGTTTGAGACACAGGTTTTGGTTCAAACACCCCATGGGATATTGGAGATCTCTTCTGGGTTACTTGGGAGAGACAACATTTATAACATTCTTGCTGCAGTTTCAGTTGGAATTGCAGTAGGAGCACCATTGGAGGACATTGTGAGAGGAATTGAGGAAGTTGATGCAGTTCCTGGTAGGTGTGAACTTATAGATGAGGAGCAAGCATTTGGTGTAGTTGTAGACCATGCAAAGACACCAGATGCTCTGTCCAGACTTCTGGACACTGTCAGAGAACTTGGCCCCCGTAGAATAATCACCGGTATGTGATTTATATAATCTATTGGATCCATATCATTGGTATTTTCACATCATGGCGATGCACTTCGTTGTGATAATAATTCCCTGCATAACTTTCAAGCCTTGTACTACATAAAGTATTGCTGAATAGCTCAAAGATTACAGTTTAAATTTCTGTTCTTTGACTCTTTTAGAAAGTAAGCCTAATATCCCTGACTGGTAGGAGGAGCTAAAATGATTCATCTATCCTGATTCTTGAAGTTGTTATAGAGATGTAGAATGAAGATTGAGAATCAGACATGCAAAGGCAAATGCACCAAAGGACAATTCAGTTATTTTCAATTAATTTCAACTATATACTTTCCTAAGAAAACACATCTACCAGGTTTGCTGATTTTCAAATTTCTATTGCCTAAGTCAATGCTACTTCTAAAGTGGTGTACAGGCTTGGGCTTTCACCTGAATGGCTGTATTCATACTTGCGGTGAAAACCATTTAACATTGTAAGAGGTTGACCTATTTCATTGATTAAAAGAGAAAAGACAAGACTCAGGAGTTTCAGTTCAAAGTATTCAGCTTCTCCTATGATTTACCCTAATCTTTTTTTATATTGGATGTAGGTCTTTTTCTAATTGAGCTTTTAACTAGCACAATGTAATATAATTTTGTTAGTTTCATTCTTAACCTTAAATAACTTCAGTAAATGGTTACATTGCTTTGATAGTCCTTTAGCATGATTCATTGGATGGATTCAGACCCCTATTTTCCTTGCTACCTGAAAACAGAGGAAAATTAGCATGTAAATTGGTCATTGGCAACAACAATATTGTGTTTTTTTTTCTAGTCAGAATTCATTTATTTTATAACATTTTGAGTTGAAGTTTCAACCCATTTTGACCACCCTTAATTAACTTTGCTATTCTAAATAGAAGAGTAAAGTCTTGGATAGCAAAAACATTTTGCTGACTGATATTCTATGTACAGTCTTAGGATGTGAAGGTGAAAGAGAGAGAGGCAAGAGACCTTTGATGACAAAGATTGCAACTGATAAAAGTGATGTTGTTATGTTGACATCTGACAATCCAAGGAATGAAGATCCATGTATGTGCTCTGTATTTTACTCTAAATGTCTGAGGTTTCAGACTTTCAGTGAACCATGTTTATATTCTTGATGAACTTCTTTGAATTATCGTTCTGAGTCTTGATTCCCGATCAGATTGATATTAATATTGTGATGGCACTTTCCATTTTATCCAGTGGACATCTTAGATGACATGTTGGCTGGTGTTGGATGGACCATGCAAGATTATTTGAAACATGGTGAAAATGATTACTATCCACCCCTGCCAAATGGCCACAGACTCTTCTTGCATGACATAAGAAGAGTAGCAGTGCGGGCAGCTGTTGCAATGGGTGAGGAAGGTGATGTAGTAGTAAGTTAATATGATCCTGTGCTTCTCCTGTCCAAGTTTACCGAAAAAAAAAAAAAAAATTACCAGCTTATGTTCTCCCGTCCAAGTTCATATAATCCTGTACTTTTGCCAAGATTTATTTAATCACTTCTGTTCCACATTTTATATAAACCTGACAAAAGGTTATCGGCTTCAGGTTGTTGCAGGCAAAGGCCATGAAACATATCAAATTGAAGGCGATAAGGAGGAATTTTTTGATGACAGAGAAGAGTGCAGAGAAGCATTGCAGTATGTTGATGAACTACATCAGGCAGGAATAGACACAAGTGAATTCCCATGGAGGTAAGAGCAAAGAAATTTGCATTTACATGAAGCCTTAGTAAATGCCCAATCATCTATTTCCTTTCAAGCTTCTTCCACTTCCAGTGCCCTTTTTTGAGTTAAGTTCTTTATCTTCTACATAGAAATATTTTGCTGGTATAATGACTAGATGCATCAAGATTTTACTAGTTTTCTTTGAAGAGAACTACACCGTTCAAGGTAAGTGATTTATATTCTGTGCAACTCTTAGTACTTAATTGGCTAACCAGTTTTCAAAAAATAGACAAAAAAAAAAAATCTGACGAATAAAGAAGAAGCTTTTGATGCCAATATATCAATATTCCTCAAATTATAAGGTTATTGGAGGAGAGTGATTGAATAAAGACTAATACACAAGCAAAGTGTTTGTAACAATTAGTTTGGTTGTGGATTGAGAGATCAATCATAGAAGTTATTTGTTTATTAAAAGAAGAAAGACTTGCGCCATATTTAATGCCTCATTGCTGAATATAGACATGATACTGACTTTGATCTTGTAATTACCAAGAGCACAATTTTACATTTTTGTCAGTTAATTGATTTATTATTTGAGGCGGTTCAGATAGTTGAACACGATATCTTATATTCTTCCTACGATGCACCTGCCACAGGTTACCAGAGAGTCACTGATGGTTTGCTGTTGAACTGGTTGTACATCTAAAGGAACACGGTATCAGCCCCGGGAATTTGTGTTTGCGACAGAATTAGCTGGAAACAAGCTATTATCACACCTAGCAAAGCATATCGTGAAGGAACCATCATGTATATGATCTGTAACTGCTCAGCAAGGAGATCATCAAGAATCTGCATCAGGACAATCCAGTCCGAGTGTATTCGGTGGTTTAATCGGCGTGTTTGTGAACTTGGGGTTGGATCTCCACTTTTCACAAGATTCTGATCTTCCATTTTACATGAACTTTTTCTAACCTAATCAATCCTTGGGAAAATGTAGCCTAGATTTTTTGTGCCATTGCACATAAGTCCTGGCCTACTAGTTGGTGTTCTTTATGTTCTGCTGTTGGTTGAAAATACCAAGTCTATGATGCTGTTTTGTTTTTTCGGTGTTGCAATGGCCAGTGGTATTACATGTTAATTTTTCACAAAGTTGGATAGCATATAAAGTTTCTTGCATTATTTCTTAATCATTTGCATAAGTATCGCTCGAAAAGGTACAACTTTATATATTCCTGTCAAAGCATGACTCTTTCGACTTATTGCATGTCATATTAGTCTAATGGAAGATGGTGTGTGGTCAATTTGGAGTATAAAAGGACTTTTCATCTTATGGTTCATCCAATAACACATTAGGTGCGTGGGCGCCGACTACGTGCTCCACGCCACTCGTGGCCGTCGTCAGCATCTTTGAATGGACGCGCTGTTTGACGACGGTGGCTTGGCGTTAACAGGCACTCCGTTGACTCCTGCGGTCCGTGTTCGCTTCCGGTCTCACCCGTCTTCGGCATCTTTGAATGGACGCGCTGTTTGACGACGGTGGCTTGGCGTTAACAGGCACTCCGTTGACTCCTGCGGCCCGTGTTCGCTTCCGGTCTCACCCGTCTTCGCGTTGATGACAGGGGACGAGGACGGCGACGTCATCCGCGGATTAAACTAGAGCGGACAAAATAGGAGAGGTACCTCTTCTTACTCTGTTAACATCCAGTTGGGTTGGAAGAGTTCAATTCAGTACATGTATGATTTGAGTGGGCTTGTGAAATGGCTTGGACCCCGCGTCTAATTGCTCTGCAAAGGGCTCCTCGCAAATGGTAACCTTGATCTCGATCAAAATAAGTAATGTGTCGACCTCGAAGATTCCTGTCGACGCTGTCGGTGTGTTGACTCGCTTCTTTCTCTTCATGGTAGAACGAAGGTTCCATCGTCCATGGTAGTGCTGTTTCGTCTCCTTGCGTACATCGTGACCCGGGTCGTACCGAGGACATTGTCTGCTGACCTCCTGATGGGAGGTGACTCGGGGTGGTGTGTCTGTTTTTTTAATAATTTTTTTAAAAAAATATTATATAAAATGACTTATATGATGGTCAAACATGTATTTGAACAAACTTAATGTAGTAATCAAATCTGATGTCTCAACAGAGATGGCAATGTGCTTGCTGACGCACATTCACTCAGCGGATTAATCGTGAACATGTTCGTGACAAGTATTCAATAATAAAATAAAAGGTCCATGCATTACTTTAGCAGTTTAGAGTATCAATACACAAAAATTGTGATCCACTTGAAAAGATAAAGGGGATTTATTATCTTTGAAAATTTATTGAGAAAACTCATCATCAATATTTGAGTCAATCCGATATGGTCCAAACTCGAGGGTGCCATAGTGTTCGAGGTGGTGGCTAAGGTGACTTCGAGGTGCTTCGGAGGGAAAGGTGTCGAGCTCTCGATGTGCCACCTGCATTAGGACCGATGTTAGAAAAAATTTATCTACTCGATCCTTTCGATACTCAAGTTAACTACTAATATCTCTTAGTGGGTATTGATTTTTTCTTAGAAAGAGAGCCACTTGGCATAGTGTCGAGGATTAGTTTTTATACCTGACCTTTGAGAGGATAATTTGTAATCGCTTCAATGTTCTCCTCTTCGCATTTTCTCCATGCGGATAATAGAGAGGAGACATTCCCGAATGGTCTGTCTCGAACTTTTATCTATGCGGGTAGATGGGTGGAGGGCAATTAAGACCTTTTTCCTTCTAGATAGCTTTCACATGACAATTATATATTGGATGATGGTAAGTCGTTAATATATTCTCTGTTATTTGTCGCTCTTAAGCATCCAAGGCATGCTTCAAGGTTCTTGTTCAAGGGGTCTGATGTATAGTATTTAATTCATCCGATAGACCCATTATCAACCTGTCTTTTTACGGAATCAAAAGGATGCACATAAGTCCGACGGGGATCGGGGTTTCCCAACTCACATATCTCAGGTGCATTTCGCCCTACGCTTCCACCATAATGGGTTTCTCCTTTATCTATCGTGATGAATTTTGAATCCTTCACTCGTCATGCAGATTTTGGATCCTCCCATGACATGATGGGTTTTAGGTCCTTACTCTACCATGGTGAATTTTTGGATTCTCTCCCCACCATAATGGGCTTCAAGTCTTTCCTTCATCATGACAAATTTCATATTCTCTACTATCAATGTCGGGCACTAGTCGAGTTTTTCTAACTCATATGCCTTTGGCACATTTTACTCTACTCCTCTGCCGTAGCAGATTTCTCTTGGCATGGGTTGAATTTTTTTTTACTCATACACATCGTACACATTTTGCCCTACACCTCAACCATAGTAGCTTTCTTTTGGCATAAGTCAAGTTTTTTCGACTCATATGTCTTGGGTATATTTTGCCTTGTGCCTCTGCTACAGTGAATTTCTCTTGGCAAAGGTTGGGTTTTCTTGACTCATATATCATAGGTACATTTCACAATACACCTTTATCGTAGTAGATTTTTCTTGACATGAGTTGAGTTTTTTCAACTCACATGCATTGGGAATATTTTGTCCTACGCCTCCACCATAGCGGACTTCTCTTGGTATAAGTCAGATTTTTCTAACTCACGTATCTCAAGCATATTTCGTCATATGCCTCTGTCATAGCATATTTCTCTTGGCATAGGTCGAGCTTTCCTGACTTACACACTTCAAGTGCGCCTAGTCCTATGCCTCCGCTATAACGGATTTCTCTTGGCATTGGTCGAGTTTTCTTGACTCACAAGTCTCAAGCACATTTCATCCTACACTTCCACTATAACGGGTTTTTCTTTTATTTGTCATAGTGAATTTCAAATCATTCATCTGCTATGGTGGATTTTGGATCCTCCCCCACGTGACAGGCTTTAAGTCATTCCTCTACCATAGTAGATTACAGATCCTCACTCTATTATGGTAGGCTTCAAGTCCTTCCTCTACTGTACTAGATTTTGGATCCTCTTACTATCAATGCTTATTAGGAATTACTTCGAAGAGACACTTCTCTTGATCATAGGAGAGAGATAGATGTCTTGATCGTAAGAGGAGAGAGATCAACATCCTCCTTATAAATCTCCTTTGCCCTTGTAAGGTGGGATTTATTCTTCCATCTGAGTCTCTCGAGACTCCAAAATCTTCTTAGAACCCCCTCAAAAGCTTTCAACCTCATCCTAAGGGCCTCCTTTGAAGTATTCTCCATCACATCCTGATTCTCGAAAGAGTGGGTCGATCTTTGAGTCCCTCATCCTAACATCAGTTTTGTAACAAACTAGTCATTAGTCATTTTGCTTTTTTGTCTCAAGTCAGGAAGTTTTTCTTTTTTCATACAAGTTCCTTTCGATCCTCTGGCAACTAATTGGTCAAGGTTTGCACTTTCTTTTTTATGGTCCAAGGGTGGAGTTGTTTATGTTCGCCCCTTCATCGGAAGAGGCATCTCTCGTGAACTCGAATGTTCTTTAGGACTTAGAGCTTATAAAAAGTTCACATAACTAAAACTTAGTGATGAGCATGTCTCTCGTGAATTGCTTTCGAACTAGATATTATATCCTAGTTGAGTTTGATTTACAAGTCTCCCTACCCGATCAGTGCCCTCTTTTTAGTGTAAAAAATATTAGGGTTATCATTGATATCTGAATTAACCTGACATGATCTAAACCTGAGAGTGCAAGAGTATCTGAAATGGTGGTTGAGGTAACTCCGAAGGGAAGGTGTTGACCTTTTGATGCACCACTTGTATTAAGATCGATGTTAGGAAAAAATTTTAATCCAACCCTTCTTACACTCAGGTTAGTAACTAAAGTCTATTAGTGAGTGTGTGTTTTTTCTTGAAAAAAAAAATTCTTGATATAGTACCATGGATTAGCTTTTATACCTAGTCATCGAGGGGATAATCTATAACCATCTTAATATTTTTCTCTTGACGTTTTATTTACGTGAGTAATAAGAGAAAGACAACTTTGAACAGTATGTTTTGGACTTTTGTCAATACAGATAAATGGGTAAAGGGTGACTTTGACCTCTACAGTATGTTTTGAACTATTCGATGATGATTGATCATTCATATATTCTTTATCACCGACTAATGATATTAAATTTATATTTAGAATGATAAATATAGAAACCACTGAATTGGGGTGATTTGTATAATTTTATCTTTCCATTAATATGGATTTAACAATTATGTCATGTATTATTTGGGGATATAATCGGTCGGATAGTAAGTGATTAAACGGGTGCATAAAACCTTTTTTTTTCTTTCTTTATCGTAGGCATACTTAAGTACGAAGGAAACAACCATCCACAGTATCTCCTATCGAAGGCTCTTGACTTGCTAATAAAGCTAACAATCTATCATTCATTTTTAAGTAACAACTTGATAGCTTGAAACCTGTGAAATTATATACAATATAGATCATACTTCAATTCAATTTGTACTGTTGTCACATCAAGACCGAGAAATCCGGAAACAAAACAGTATCAAATGTTTCAGGTCACAATACTTGGATAGAGTACTTCTCATTCACAAGCTACCTTGTGAATTTTTGTTTCTTATTGCCTTTGAAATGGCATGCCTACAGTTCTTGATTATTTTATGCATTATAATTTTTTTATTCTAGTCATAGGTCTTTAGGATCATATCATTGGCAAGAAGCAAATGTTTTCTTTTAGAATTATTCATTTTTTTCTTTGTATTATTCCTTTTAATCTGATATTAAAATTGCAACATGGTCATCATTATCTTGTAACCATTATGTTAGCAACCTTTCATCTTCTGTTTTATCGGGGTATCTGAGCTGGTTAGTATAATATTACACAAATATGTTTTAGGTTCGAGTTTACATGTATGTCATCTGATATTTTAATTTTTTAGAAAATAATCTTTCCTCCCCTCATATATTATAAACCATCTCATCATTTTTTTAATATGATGAAACACCTTAAAAGAGATAAATAATATTTTAACCACCATATTGGTCAATAAAAAATATGAGAAAAAAATAAAAGCACAACATGGTAATTACAAACGAAGCACTAATAAAGGCCGAATGAGATCATTGATGGGAGTCAATCTGATTTGTTTTGTGTGTACGAAAAGCATCATAAACTCGTGAGGTGGCGGGAGTTGGGTGAATTCAAGGTGGCTATCAAGATGATCGATTCAAGTCGTCATGTTGACAGAGAAAGACGAATGCAATCGAAGCGAGCATGGGATGAAATTGACAGAGAGAGAAAGATACGAGAGCAAGTTTCTTTTATAATGTTGAAACCCTAAAGGAGCGGTCAGTATGGAAATTTTTTTTCTCAAATCTAAATAGAAACTACTCGTTTGACTTTGGCTGAGTTGACGCCGCATGTGTTGATTGGGAGCGCATCAATCTGTATCGAGTCGACTAACACATCCACATGACGTGGGAAAAGTGACTGCAAGATAAAATTACATCAACTAAGAAATAAGATTGTCTTCAGGTCATATTATGAATTATATTGCATGAACAACCAAAAAGGACTTTATTGTGATTCCAAACTCTGCAGGGAGCTAACAGAAAAATTCCCTCCCTCCCGACGACTGTTGACTTTGCTCTCGGTCGTCGGGCTTGTCTGCTGCCGCCCCATCGGAAGCTCGCTTGTACAATCCATCCTATGTCTCATCGCTTCTTCGTCTCCCATCCAGTCAATTTCGACGCAAACGGGAGATCTTTGCTTCTATAGCTCCATAGAGGAGAGAGATCCCAAGGAAAAAGTTCTCTTTTTTGCTTCGCTTTTGATGCTTTGCTCCAAAAGAAACAAAAAGGAGCCGCTTTTTGCTGTCGGAAGAGCGTTCTTGCGTCCGGTGGCACCCCGGTCAGCTTCTGGATTGAGAGATTAGTCCATGGAGGCGAGCCACGGCCGGGCACTTAGCAGCAACGTGAGCGAGATAGAGGAGGAGGCGGCGGCGATGGAAGAGGAAGACAAGGTCTACGTCGCGGTGCCGGCGGAGTACAAGGCCGGGAAGTCCGCCTTTTTCTGGGCGATTCAGAACACCTCGAGCGACCGGCCCATCGTCCTCGCCCATGTCCACATCCCGGCGCAGCTGATTCCCATGCGTATGCCCCTTCTCTTCCCCTCGCATGTGGGCCAGTTCTTGAGTATACATTGCAATGTTATGTGTTCTTAAAGGATTCCCTCCTCTAGATCTCGGGTCCGGTGAGCTCCCATGGTGAATTCCTGCTGCTGTTACGATTTCTTTGCTGTTCCCCCCTTCGATCGAGGGTTTCTTCTGGGGGGGCGGGGGGCGAAGGCTTCATTTTTATGGGTCCTTTGAAATAGTATAGTCATCCGGAAATCACTTGAGTTTCTAGTTTTGGATTCATGTAGTTTTGCTTACGAAATCTGCAGTGGAAGCTGGTCGATGCTGGCAACATATGAAGCAAAGAAAAATCATGTTGTGCTGCTTCTGTACACTATTAGTTCATGGAACCCCCAATACTCTGTTTGCTCCATCCCTTCTTAATCAAATCAAAGCTTCCAGGAAACAAGAGAAGTTCTTGTCACCTGTTATGATTCATTAGTGAACACAGAAATCGGCTTTCTTTTCCGATGGCTCCTTTCTGCAATTCTTGAGTTGGTGTGTTATGCTTGATTTACTATTGTCCGTGCCCAATTCCCAAAACTGGATCTTGTGCTAGGGTTTAAAGACCACTCTTTTCGAAGATCTAGATCGGTTGGGTTTCTTCTTCTTTTATGCCTCTGTTCATATATACAAATCACAGCTTTAGAGGGTTATGTTTTGTGATCACTTGGACCAACAGTCCACCACCGGTAGTACCTGGCGGCAAATAAAATGAGAGCTCGAAATTTAAGCGAGAACATCTGTACGGTATATGATTTAGGTTTTATAGGGGTTTCTGATTACTGATTGCCATAATCAGCATGATATCCAGATGAAAAGTCTTAAAAGTAACCCGATTCTTAATTGAGTGCAACACCAGTATATGATAGAATCAAGAGGTCTGACCAGTAGTGATTGGTTTCGACATTTTAAACGATAACTAGCCGACATTTTGTTCCCATCTAAGTTCTCTTTTGAAGTTACTATTCATTATCTTTTATCGATTGCTCTGATACTAGAACTTCTTTAAAGGCAACTAATTCATATTTTCCTCGATTTCAGTGGGTGGCAAGTTTCCTGCAAGCTCGCTCAAGCAACAGCAAGTTAATGCTTATAGGATGCTGGAGAAAGATAAGATGAATAAGAGTTTAAATGACTACATCACTATAGGTTCACAATTGAAGGTGATTCATTCTATGGCTTCTTTCATGTTCATGCCCTTTTAGCACTGTTGAGCTTTTATAGATCTCAAGGGGAGGAATCCCCCTTCCTTCTGGATCTGTTGATTTATATAAATGATTTGTAACTCATCTTTTGATTCTCTCAGCGAAAAGTGGAGGTGGTGGTAATTGAGATGGATGATATTGCAAAAGGGCTTGTCGAGCTCATCGAACGACATCGGATCACCCAACTCGTCATGGGAGCAGCAGCAGATAAGCATTACTCTAAGTATGAACTACATCCCTTGCTGTGTTGCATATTTTAACAAAAGAAGAAAAAGGCTGCAACAACTTAAGCCGACAAGGTTACTTATATCCAAGAAATTAACGTGGTCCTATTTGCAGACTAAAATTATGTTCATGCAGTATCTATGTGTGCTCATCATTGGTTTCCATTATTGACGTCTTTGAGATAAGCATGGACTAAACTACTGTTCTGCTCCCCAGACAAAGACTAGTTGTTTCAAGCCGCTTTTGACCTCATGCTGTAGGACCATCTGTTCTGCTAAACCATAATTATTTTAGAATTTTTATGACCTCAAATAGTTATTTTTTTAGAGCCAACCTCATACTGATAGAAAAGGCCTGGGTGATATACCCATCTAAAATACTTCGATGATTGCTTAGAAATTTCCTGCTTAAAAGTTTTGACCCAGGTAGGAGGACAGCTTGCTGTTATTTTATTTGCCAATTCTCGACTAGGAAATCTTGACAGTTTATATACTACTCTACATTAGAGGCAATAGGTTAATGACTTTTGTTATTCAATAAGACTACAATATTAATCAAAAACATAGAAAATAGATGATTTTTTCCTAACTAGAAATTTGACCCAAAAGATTAATCGAACTTAAGATACCACTTATTTACTCTGTTTTATAGCCATGAAATAAAGGACAAAACTAATTGAAATATGCAAAAACAGAAAATAAATCAAGTGCAACTTGAATCATAAAGAAAATGAAAAAAGTTAATGGCACATTAATTAATGGCATTGGACTTCAAAAGAACAGATATTTTATACTTATTATTTATACATGAATAATACCAAATTATAATGAAAAATAGAAAGAATAGAAGATAACTGGGTATTCTATTTGATGCTAACTCCTAACCAATTCAAGATGTTTATTTTACAGGAAAATGAAAGAGATTAAATCCAAGACAGCAATCAGTGTGAAGCAACAAGCTAATCCATCATGCAGGATATGGTTCGTTTGCAAAGAGAAATTGATTTGCACCAGGTGCGAATGTTCTTAAGCATGACTCTCTCTCTATCTATCGATCTATCTCTCTCTCACTCATTCGCATGCATGCATGCCATTTACTCATTTGCTCCTCTTTCTCCCTCCCCCCCCCCCCCCCCCCCCCCCTCTCTCTCTCTCTCTCTCTCTCTCTCTCTCTCTCTCGCTCGCTCTCCTCTTTTGTTGATGATTTTGATCACGAATTTGTTAATTTTTTACCACTAATTTGTTAATTTTCAAAGAGACTTTCTTGTGTTTTAGATTAAAATCCACGTTTGATCTTTCTTTTGGTTTTCAGCTCTAGATTTAAGCAATGATAATTTTGATTGTTTTCTTACATTATACTGTTTCTTTCCTTTTCTGCAGGTTGTCCTACTAGTGTCGAGAATTATTAGTATAACATTAGTTAGAATTTTAGTCCAAAAAGTCCTAGTGTTTGCAGTGCATATGCTTTTGTCCTTTGCAATTTCATTGAGATGTTGATATTGTCTAAAAATAACATATATAATTATTGACATTGTCCAATCTTAAACCACATTAACATGTATTCTTCTGTAAACTAGGATGTAGTCTATATAGATGGTACACATGTGCCACTGTGTGATAACCACTTCGCCTTTGCACAGATTTCCAGAATATAAACGATTATAAATAGCATTTATCTCTAAACAATCATGCATTGTCACTTAAGGCATGGGTGTGTCTGGTTAATTACTTTCCTTATATCTGAGAGAGAAATCAAGGGGAAGATATCCACTTTGCACGAATTTAGCTTGTGCCAAACACTTACATCTCCTGGGTGCAAGTGCACAGGCTTTTCTAGAGAAAAGGGAACAACCGGGGTAAAACTGGTCAGTCTCTTTGATCTGGTTAGTACTAATGTGCAAAGAACCATATCTGTTAGATTTTCCTGTATTAATTAGAGAACCAAAAATTGAATGCTTCCTATAACTCCCCCAGTCATTGAAGCAAACTGGATGGTCCAAATTGATCATTGTTCGGTGATTGTTTGCAAAACCTTTTTATTCTTTAGTAACATATCTTTCATTATATGAAAATTATAAATGTATGGATTTATACTTCTTTTGACAGTGAACGTAACTCAGATGCATCTCCGATATTACAATCACCTATGACTAGCCGAAGCTCCACATACAGCCATTGTGAACAGTTGAGATCACCAGATTCATTCTCAAGACAAAATGAATCATTTAATTGGCATGGAAGCCATATCCAAGATCTGCCCGTGCATGCATCTACTGATTCTAATAGAGGCAGAAATGTGGCAGCATTGTCATCTCCCTTGCCTGTTGAGCCTCGAATTCTTCAAAGTAGAGCAAGTATGGGGGGGATTCCATCTGATCCATGGGAGGGAATTTCAAGGAGTTCTCAGAGTTCATGCCGTTCATCATCAACAAACTATGAGGAAATTAGCAACTTCAGTATGTTATCATTGGCCAATTATGAAGAGGCTGAAGCTGGGTCAGTGATCTTAACTTCAGTGCATGATTCCGAGAAGGATCTCCCGTCTGCACCTTCCCATCATTATCTTGTGAGTACTATATCACAATCTATTTGTTCATGGTCTCGTGAGAAAAAAAGCAACTAATGGAAACCAAGTTCAGTTTGTAATCTTGCATGAGCATAAGTTATTTTCATTTAAGGTTTTCTTGTTCCCTTTAACTAGCCATCAAAGTGTCATTGCAAGGTCATCTCTTCGATAAGGCAGCCTTGGCAACATGTCTCAGTTGTTTTAGCGAGTTGATGGTATTATTATAACACTCTAATTTATTCTTATATTGGAAGTGGGTAATGAATTGACTTATAAGAGTATGATGAGTATACTATTATTACTTTAGCCTTAAAACATTTTAGATAAGTTGGTTCTGTATTAAATGTCTGCTCTAACTGATATCATTTTGTCAAATAAGAAATATTGGGCAATCTCTTCTATTCTTGTAAACACTCCCAATGTATTGTGATTAGATTCCAAATGTAACACCAAATGATTATTTTCTAGAAGTGACATGCACAATATGTTCGCATTTTTTTATTCTAAAAAGGGCCTCATTTGACATGAAAAAATAATCCATTCCATTTTACAGGAAGATCTGGGGTTAGATGGTGATGTGTATAATAAACTTCAAGAAGCCATGAAAGAGGCTGAGAACTTGAAGAATGAGGCTTACGAAGAATCCTGCAAGCGCCGAAAAGCTGAACTGAATGCAGTTTTAGCTTTCCAAAAGGTATATCTTTTCCACTATAAATCTTCTTGATATAACATTAGTTTAGAATGCATGATATATATAGTTCATAGTTGTCGTAAGGATTGTTTAAAATTTTAGTCATCTCGAAAAGAGATTAGAAAAATTCTCTATGGAAAACCCATCATTTACGTCCAGTATGTTGACATTTTTCTCTTTCAGGCCAAAGCATCAGAAAATTTATACACAAAGGAGGTGAGACTCAGGAAAGAAATCGAGGAAGCACTTGCAAGGGAAAAGTTGGAAGTAGAAAAGCTAAAGAGTCAACACTATGAAATTTCTAAACATCTCCAAAATGCAATCGAACAAAAGTTGGAATTGGAATTTAAGATTTCTGAATCTGAACATGTTGCCAAAGAGTATGAAAGAAAACTCACAGAGGCGCATCATCTTCTCTGTTCTCTTCAATCAGACTATGATTCGTTGCAGCAAGAGCGTGATAAAGCAGTTAAAGAAGCTGAAGAGCTACTTCAGAAGAGAAAACAGACATCTAGCATTTCTGGGGCTTTCAGCTTGGAGTTCTCTTCGTTGGAGCTTATGCAAGCAACTGAAAACTTCAGCAACTCATTGAAGATTGGAGAAGGTGGGTTCGGATGTGTATACAAGGGCTTTATTCGCAACACAGCTGTCGCTATAAAGTTGCTGCATCAACAAAGTATGCAAGGCCAATCTGAGTTCCATCAAGAGGTAATGTTGAGGTCCTCCTAATGTTCAAGTACAAGAATGTCTATTGCTCATGCAAAGTGAGTGTCTGTTCTTTCAGGTGGCCGTCCTCAGTAGGGTGAGGCACCCAAACCTTGTCACTCTTATTGGTGCTTGCCCGGAGATCTTTGCTTTAATCTATGAGTTCCTCCCTAATGGAAGCCTCGAAGACTGTCTTGCCTCCACGAACTGCTCTGCACCTCTCACATGGCAGGTCCGCACACGTATCATCGCGGAGATATGCTCTGCTCTGATCTTTCTTCATTCAAACAATCCCCATCCTGTCGTCCATGGTGACCTCAAGCCTGACAACATTCTTCTGGATGCCAACTTTGTGAGTAAGATTGGTGACTTTGGCATCTGCCGTTTCCTCAAACAGTCCAATACCAGCACCACTCTCTGTTGCCAGACAAATCCCAAAGGCACCTTTTTATACATGGACCCTGAATATTTCCTTACAGGAGAGCTCACACCACAATCTGATGTTTACGCCTTTGGAATCATAATCCTACGCCTCTTGACAGGGAAATCTCCCCTGCGCATTGCAAGAGATGTACAGGAAGCCATGGATAATGGAGACTTGCATGCAATTATTGATAAATCTGCTGGAAACTGGCCTTTTGTGCAAGCAAACCAATTGGCACATTTGGGCGTAAGATGCTCGGAGATGAGTAGGAAGAACCGACCAGATCTTACCCAAGAGGTATGGAGAATAATTGAGCCTATGGTGAAGGCAGCTTCATTGTCTGTGTCATCACTGTCACTTAGGTCATTCTCCTCCTATGACAACAGCCGCATACCTTCTTACTTCATCTGTCCAATCTTCCAGGTTAGCATTAACTACTGTCTGCTATCATTGCTTAAACTGTAGACATGTTTTCGAAGTCATTTCTTTTCATAATATGGCAAAGTCACCGTCCATTGATTACCGGGAAGCATGCTAAATTTGTTGTGTTTATACACAATCTCAGGAGATAATGAATGATCCACATATAGCAGCAGATGGCTTCACTTATGAAGCTGAAGCTATAAAAGGCTGGATTGACAGTGGTCACGATACATCACCTATGACAAACTTGAAGCTTCCAAACTGCGAGCTTATTCCGAATCATGCGCTACGTTCAGCCATTCAAGAATGGCTTCAGCAGCAGCAACAGCAATTCTGATTCTCTCTCTCTCTCTCTCTCTCTCTCTCTCTCTCTCTCTCTCTCTCTCTTTGTTTTCCTCTTCTCTTCAGTTGAAGTTCTTCAGATGTTGCAGCTTGTATAATTTTCGGCATCTAAATATTCCATGATACTTGTATTTGGATACAGGGCGTTATAGGCATAAGGTAGGAAAAGGAAAAGGGAAAATGTAGTCACAAAAAATGCTGCATTAAGTTGTATCATGTGGTTAATTTTTCTTGTAAACATCAAAGCATTCTTTTTCTTTCTTCTCAACATGTTCATAAGCTGTTCTGCCCATCTTGATTTGATTGAGTGGAATATCATACTTCCTAGGTTTCAAATGTGTAGTAAGCACGCTAGTTTGTGGAATATCATGTAAGAAAGTTTCCAATTGCTGAAGGAAAGTTCATTTTTGTCTAACATACTTGTCACAATTTTCTTCTGTTCCTTATTAGCCTCATAATAAAGAAAAAAAATTGTATCTCATAATCTAAACCATCAAGGATATGATTAGTTGATTAAAAGTAATACAAAATAGATTGTGATGTCAAAATTAAAATATATCATCTGACCTTTTTAGTTCTTAATTGTAATCATAATTCTTAATCATAATTGTTCCTTAATCAATATGACTTTTTTTAATTTTTAATCATAATCCTTTTTTAGTCTCTACCTTACACATAAATACTTTGCTAACATTGAATTTTTTAGATCGTCAGTCACCGAAATGTCATATTCACTCTCAATTAAATATTTCTGTCACGTGTGAAGCAAATGTTTATAGTTGGTGAGTTTCTGTTTTTTCCCCCTAAAAAGTGGGGAAAATGTGATTTTGGTTGGTTTGGATCTAGTATCATATTCCCTTGCTTTAGGCCAATACTTTTAGGAGGAGACGAGTTTTCCATTTTTTTTCTTTAAATATTAGATGAGAAAAAAAACTATTCTTGGAAGATTGCTATGAGCCAATCCTCGTTGTCCTCTAAATAATTTGATTCATGATTTGGTGTGATCACAAATCAAAATGAATCCACTCCAATAATGATGAAGCTGATTGACATCGTGTCTAGTCCGCTTCACTGAGGCGTGCCACAAAAACCAAAAGGCCTTTCTTGGAGATAAGAAAAGAGAGCCTCTTTCTAAGAGAGCGTACGCCTTCCCACAGAGAGACTTCTCACAGAGAGAGAGAGAGAGAGAGAGAGAGAGAGAGACGAGCCTTTTCATAGAGACTTGTCGTCAAGCTGGCTGGCGCAGGGCCCGGGCACATCATGTGGCCAGCGGAGACGAAGGACCATGGCGTGAGTTGTCTCCCACATGATGCCAGACTCGTGCTGTCCCTTCTCCCAATCATGTTCCTTGTCTTTCCACTGCTGCTGCCGCCGATGATGATAAATGTGCGCGGAGACACAAATAAATCAGCAGCAATCTGGTATTGGCCATATCAACACAGAAGAGAGTAAATGTCATATAGAAATCAGTATGCTTGAACTCAAATTATATAGATTTCAAATTGATATGGCAGTCATGGATGGATAATGACAATATAGCGCAGGTGTAAAGGCTGTATTCTAACCTGTCCTGTGGTCCAATGAGGTGTGGCATCAAGGAACATCGAGCCTGTAGTCTCTTTATCCTTTTACTAGTCATTTCTTCCGGGGTGGGGGAAAACTTCTGGTCAGCAGAGCTCGGACAGCAAAATGATCAAAGTTAACGGACGATAGCTTCTCCTTAGGGTTGATGGAGAGCAGATAGAGCGGTAAGTTATACAGAGCTATGGATGTACCAAGTGACCAGAATCCATTAAAGAGGAAAGAAGATGACCCGTTGAGAAAGGAGAAAGGGACAAGAGTGTCCTACAGGCCTCCCTGTCTTGGTCCCTGCAAAACCTGTAAAACCAGTAGAAATATGTCAATTGATTTGAAATAAAAAATGGTAAACAAAGGAAAATATGAACAATTTTAGGCAATAAATTGAAACCATCATTTTGTTTTCACCTTCAGTACCTCTATAAAGCAACCAAACAGTCCTTAATTCCCTTCGCATACTCTCTTTCGTTGCTCCAGAAGCCTGTGGAAGGAAAAGGAGTCCGAGAGGATGGAGGGGAAGGAGGAGGATGTGAAGCTTGGAGCCAACAAGTTCTCGGAGAGGCAGCCCATCGGGACAGCCGCTCAGGACAAGGACTACAAGGAGCCACCACCAGCCCCTCTCTTTGAGCCAGGAGAACTCAAGTCATGGTCCTTCTACCGGGCTGGAATCGCAGAGTTCATAGCCACCTTCCTCTTCCTCTACATCACCATCCTCACCGTCATGGGGGTGGTCAAGTCGAGTAGCAAGTGCTCCACCGTCGGCATCCAGGGAATTGCCTGGGCCTTTGGAGGCATGATCTTTGCTTTGGTCTACTGCACTGCTGGCATCTCCGGTAACCTCACTTGTGCCTTCAATCCTTCGTTGTTCTTCTTCTCTCGTGTTTGTGCAGAATACTAACTACCGACAGCAAAACTCACCTGCTGTTTTGTTGTGCAGGTGGCCATATCAACCCTGCTGTGACCTTTGGGCTGTTCCTGGCGCGGAAGCTGTCCCTCACAAGGGCTCTCTTCTACATGGTGATGCAATGCCTGGGTGCCATCTGCGGAGCTGGTGTGGTGAAGGGGTTCCAGAAGGGAGTCTATGAAAGCAACGGTGGCGGAGCCAACGTGGTGGCCTCTGGCTACTCCAAGGGTGACGGCCTGGGTGCTGAGATTGTAGGCACCTTCATCCTTGTCTACACAGTCTTCTCTGCCACCGACGCCAAGAGGAATGCCAGGGACTCCCATGTGCCTGTAAGTGCTCCTTGCTCCCTGTGTAGAACCGGTGTCATGTTGCTCATCGCTTTTACTTGCAGACCAGAACTAGATCAGATAACTTTTTTCCTCAATATTTTGGTCTGGATGCACAGCTCCTTGCTCCCTTGCCTATTGGATTTGCTGTTTTCCTGGTTCACCTGGCCACCATTCCCATCACTGGCACTGGCATCAACCCAGCTCGGAGCCTGGGAGCTGCCATCATCTACAACAAGGACCATGCCTGGGATGACCATGTAAGCATGTTCAGCTTACTGAGATAGTAGCAAAGAGATGCACAATTAAGCTGTAAATTCCAATTTTCAACAACAATTCTGATGTAAATTTTGTGTTTCTGATGCTGCTTCCTCAGTGGATCTTCTGGGTTGGTCCCTTCATTGGAGCTGCCCTTGCTGCCATCTACCACCAGGTAGTCATCAGAGCCATCCCCTTCAAGAACAGATCCTGAGCACTTTCCCTTCGATGTGTCTACCTCCTGTTTGCTGATGATCTTGTTGTGGCCATCCTTTCATGTTCTTCTGCTCTACTATTCGATTCCACTGTTGTGCATTTATGAACTCGTGACCTTCTGTCGCTAATCAAGCGTGTAAATTAAGTAATGTTGTAATGGGTTGACCGTCTTTACTGCTGCTTCGCGAGACCTCTTTCTCGACTCTTCGGTTCCACTGTTGTGCATTTATGTACTTGTGACCGACTGTTGCTAATCAAGCGTGTAAATTAAGTAGCGTTGTAATGGGTTTACCATCTTACTGCTGCTTCACGAGACCTCTTTCTTCCCAATCTCCACGAAGCAAGACGAGACCCGGTACATGGGGAAACCTGTGACAAATGCTTGCATCAATCAATGGAAGGGAAAAGGACATGGCCTTGAATACTGTGGTAGGGTTGGCGCACTGCAAGGACAATGATTGAGCTGTAGTTGGATAAGCATCGGGTCACACTGGTTGGTGCCATAGCATCATCCGAAAGAAATCAATGTTCCACTGATGAATCCTAGAAAAAAGGTGGAACTCCATAAGATTAACCTGGGTTATCCTTTGGTGCCGTAGAGCAGATGGGGAGAAGATGACCTTTGTGCTGAATTCCTCCAAGCTCTCATAAAATTAACCAGCGTAATGATCCTTTGAAGTTAGAGAATCATCGGAAAACCCTAGAAAGAAACCTGGGGGATCCTCTCGGGAAGAACTAACCCCAATAGATGCTCTCGTAAAATATGTGATTTTGATGGAAGCATGGGCAACTCGATCAGTGGGAATAGGCTTATCGGCTCATCTCGCAATGGCCAAGACAAATAAATCGAAAGTCTGTGAGAGCCGAGACACTTCCAGGCACCGTCCATGGATCTCCTAGCCACGATCTGATCCTCTCCTCCTTGGGAACAAAAGTTACGAGTCCAGCGGCCGCGTCCATGGAACTACACTGCAAATCTTTTGCCGAGAAGCTTCTCGATCTACGAAGACCGCCACCGACGACGCGCCGCCTCCACCATCATCGATTCAGGGCACGCTCATGATGATCGATGTGGATCAAAACGCCGAGAGCCGTAGTAATCTTCGGATTGTGAGATCGTGGTGAGGGAAAACCAAGGGGAAACTAGGAACAGAGGAGTTGGTTTCTCCCGCTGCCACTTGAATACTTTTCGTGGTTATTTACATGTTGGTACTTTATTTTAACATATTTTACTAAGAATAATTTAAAAAAAATTAAATTTTTATTGTTTCACATAGAGTGTCCTTTATATCTTTCCCTTTATTTCTTATCATCTTTATAATTTTACCGTTGGTCTGCCTTTAGGCTCTCAATTGTAAATTTTTTCGACAATTGAAATAGTTCGTTGTACCTATCGTTGCTCGCTATCATCGTCTATGAGATCCTCAAGTTCTACGAAGATTTGTTGTCACTCGTTGACAATTGTAGTAGAGCATTTGCCTCTAACTTGATCTCTCTTTTTTGTTGGCTAATCGATGAAGGTTGTGATGGTGGTAACAACAATAACAAGCAAATCTTCTAGAAATGGGATCAAGATTGGGTTGCTTTATTAGGAGGATCAACATTTGCTCCTTTGTAGTCGACAATTCCTAGCTTGAGAACCTCATGATCTTGAGCCTCTCACTATCTTCAAATTATTGAAAAAAAATCAACTAGCATGGGGCTTGCAACACGCTGAGATGACCATGGTGGGGTGGTGGAGTGGAGGCGGTGGTTGATAATGCGCACTTGGAAAAGATGATGACAATTGATCGTATAAGGATGATCTCATCTTTCTAGGATGCTCTTCAAAAATAAAGTTAAAAAAAAGACCGTATACGAGAAAAGAGTGAAAACTTAGGGTTTTTTCTTAGGGAATAAATCTTTTTATTATTATTTATTGAGTTATTTGTACTTGCATTTGGACACCATCCTTTCCTTTATTTTCTTTTTATTTTAATCATAAATTACTATTATATACTAACCAAACATTTAAACTAGAATTATTATCGGTTGTTCGATGATATATTATATAAATTATTCTTGATTATGGTTATTTTTAATTCTTGGATAAAAATAAGTAGAAAGTTTCGTCAACATAATATAATGAATAAAAAATGACTAAAATTGTCTTCTTGTTTTTTTTCAAGTGCTTATGCTATTTTGATGCTCTTATATCATTGAGTTTATGTGCAACAAATATAAAATAATACATATTTTCTTATTTGTTTTTTCCACTACCACTTTATATTTTTTCTGATCATTTTCATACTGTAATACCATCACCAAACCTCCTCTAGTTGTTTTATTTATTTTATTTTTACTCCTTTCATTCATATATTAGAGTACTCTTAACTTTTGACAACACTAATTTGATTTATGTGATCACTCGCATATCGAAGTCTTCGAATCGGACCATATTATTATGGATCTAATACGGAATCTTTTACATGATGCATCATGGAGGATGGACAAGGATAGAACATTTGGGTGCAATTAGACACACAAATAATATATATATATATATATATATATATATATATATAAAATGAAAAATCCACCTTGGCAATCAAGAAACTTGTGTACTTATTAGCTTATTATTTAGTGCTAACAAAGGAGACCAACGATGTGTGATGATCACATTTTTCTCATACCTAAAATTTTTGTTGCTTATAGGCTTGCTAGTATGACAAGAACATTCGGGATATCATACAAGTGGAATCATACCACTGATGTATCTTATTTTGCTACTAGTTCTTAATTAACAAATCATTTACCTTTTAATTGCACACTGTCTTCGTTTCTATCTTAGCATACCATTGAATTGAAATAGACTATCGTTATCGCTACTTGGTTTAAATTTATAATAAAGGCCTGTATATTTTTAATTAAATATTTCTATTTGTCCATTACTTTTTTTGGTTTCTCAGATTAAAATTAGAAGACATTTTAGTCAACATAATGTAATGAGTTAAAATGATCAAACAAACTTTCTGGTTCTCTTTTATCAATAATTAATCCAAAAATATAAAATCATATATATATTCCTGTAGGGAGCGGGAGGGTTTTCTCAAATAGCTAAGGCGCGAGGCACCCTTTTCATGGAACGTCAAGGCAGAGAAGGCATCAAGGGTTATCTCTGTCGACACGAAAGAAGGGCGAGCTCGTCGATTTGGTTGGCACGCATCATCCTGGTATCCTTTTCATGCTCTTTCCCTCTTCTTGATGTGTTTCTAATGCATGGTATCGATCGCGATTACAGGGACGGAGAAGTCGCAGTGGAGAAAGTCTTGATTCCTTCTCGCCGCCGTCTTCAAATCAATCGACCCTTCATATGAAGTAAGGTTCTCTTTCTTGTTATCTTCGCTTTCTTGTTAGAATCTTGTGATGTTATACTGTTAAAAGATCATTTATTGTTGTTTCATTCGATTTTAGTTTCGATTTAATTGAAATCAGATAGGGAAATTTTCTTTGGGATCGAAGTATAATTAGATATATATATATATATATATATATATATATATAATATATAGAGAGAGAGAGAGAGAGAGAGAGAGAGAGAGAGAGAGAGAGAGAGAGAGAGAGAGAGAGAGAGAGAGAGAGAGAGTTTGGATGGTGCAATTGATGACAGGAGGTGGTTGTCTTGGATTCATTGTCACTGAATCTACAACATTTAAGACATATCATGAAGCAGCCTAGACCAGCTACTTCCATAATTTTCTGAGATCAGTATATATTTATGAAAGAGACACAAGGTGACAATTTGAAACATTGTCACAATCCAATCCTGGAACCACCAAGCTTTTGAAAAGGAGTGCTCAGAACCTATGAGACTTCAAAATCACATCTCAAACCTATGTCCAACTAATGGGAACATCACAAATATAGTCAAATGAAAGTCCTGTAAGTACGTCAAATGTTTCATTCATTTAGAGGCTCTTATTCAGTGGCTTATCTTGAAGTAAAGGGCCATCTTAAGTCTGGGCAAGTAGCTCATCCGTAGCTTTACAGAAAACAAGTTCTTAGCCTTGAGTACCTCTCTCTGTTTAAAATACCAACATATAATAATACCTTTGCCTACAATTAAACCATTACAAAATTAAGATGTATCACGGTAAAGATCTGCTAGAGGAGGTAAAGAAGAGGGGGTCAGGAAGAAGATGAGGAAGTCAGTGATTCTTCTTTTGTATTACTTATAATTTTGCTGCCTTTTTGTAATCAAGCCATAAATGAACCTTTCGCATCTGCTGCACCAAATTAATTACTTGATCTTTAGATATTTGCTTGTCTAGTCTTGTTACCTTTAGATTTCTTGAAACCTTTTCTTGCTAAATATATCATTGTCTTTGACCAATGCAATGTGATTTTCTATCCATCCCATAATGTATAAAGCATGTCATGCTGATTCATCAACCTTATGGGTTTATCCTGTTCTTGATTCAGCCCAGATTAGTTTGGTATTGAAGTTTAGTATGAAAGTTTATTGACTCAGTTAATTGACATAAATGTTTGAGTTGCTAAGTAGATGTAGTACTTCTTCAGTATGATACTAGTAGAAGCAATCATTTATACACTAGTGTGTTTTCATTTTCGAAAAAAAAAGGGGTTAGCAGGTTGAATCTTTAAAGATGATTGAATGATCACAGTTACCCTGTTCTGGATTCAAAGAAGCAGCCCAGTGGTTTCCCATGAGGTATTATTATCAACCAATTTGATCTAATGGCACACTTTCTCTTTCAGCTCCTTTTCCTTGCTTCTCTCTTCACAATGTATCTTTCCCCTGATTTTTATTTGACCTGCATACTTCCCTCAATTGTACATGATCAATATTAGGCCTCTGCTACTAAATGTTGCTCAATTGGTGCACTGATCATGCTGTCATTTATAATTAGCATGCCTCAACAAGTCGGACAAGTGCAGATCATTTTTCTTGAGGAACATTAAAGAGGACTCGTGTTCAACATGGAAAGCTCACTGGAAATTAGTTAGCGTAGTCCTTTTTTTTTATTACGACGTCAGGTCACAGTCCACTTTGTCGATGTTCCCGTGGTTGGTAAACCTCAGTCATGGTTACGCTAAGTGGGGTATCGGCCATTAATGGCTGTGTCTAAATGCCCTGCTAAAACTGTGAATGCTCAGCTTAATTGCTCTTGCTGCAGAGCATTTAAGTGCAGCATAAGGACTGCTAGTTCATACAATACATTGAAGCTTTCCATGCTTTAATATTGCATGCATCCCCTGTCAAGATAATGAAAAGAAACACAACATGATCCCCAACATTATATCAATGTTTCTTGTTCTCCTAACTTATTATGACCCATTAAAAACAGTTCTTATTTAAAACCATACCTCAATCAGTAATACTTGAATTTGCTTCAAATAAATCTATTGTAAGACACAATAATTCTTTCCCTTCCTCGAACTCACACCATCTTGTTTACTTGCTTTCTATCTACATTTCGCGACGCTTCAAAGCCGCCACAGCACTGCTCTTAGCACCGGTAGCTCATGCTGTTGCCGCCACAGCCTCAGCAGGCGCCACCACCTCCGGCGCCTGCTGAGTAGTGCGGAGCTCATCGGCCATAGCGATGAGGTCGCGATCCTGTAGGTCCATCCTTAGCCCGTTCTTCATGAACAAGGTGAGCGACATCTTCTGCTCGACGCGGTGGCCGGGGGCGACTCTCAGGCGGTGCCTTAGCAGCACGGCAGCGGCGATGGACTTCATCTGCAGGTACGCGAGGTCCTTTCCGAGGCAGACCCGTGGTCCTGCGTTGAAGGCGACGAACTTGAATGAGTCGTGCGGTTCGAACCGCTTCCCGTCAGGGGAGAGCCATCGGTCCGGTCGGAACTCGGGGCAGTCGTCTCCCCACACTGATTTCATCCTCCCCGCGGAGTAGATGGAGTACGTGACTGAGGAGCCCGCGGGCACGAATGTGCCGTCGGGGAGGACGTCGTCGGCCATGACGTACTTGGAGTCCTCGGGGACAGACGGGTACAGCCGGAGTGTCTCGGACAGGGCTGCTTTGAGGTAGACGAGTCGGTCGATCTCCTCGAACGCGAGCGGGGAGGCCAGCCACGCGCTGGGATCGCTGCCGCGGGATTCCCCGAGGACGGCGGCGAGCTCGAGCAGGATGCGGTGCTCGACGGCCGGGTAGGTGGAGACGAGCCAGAAGAACCAGCAGAGGGCCACGGAGGAGGTGTCGCGGCCGGCGAGGATGAAGTTGAGCACCACGTGCTGGAGAAAGGAGTCGGTGTAGGTGCCCTTCTTCATGAACCGCGAGAGGAGGTCGTCGTAGTTCAGGCCGTCCCTGAGCTCTAGCTTGCGGGCCTTGATGATGGCCGATAGATAGCAGTCGACGTGGGCGACGCTGCGGGAGAGCGTGGCTTCCATGCCGACTTGGAGCCACTTCTTGAACCGCCAGACGAACTCCGGGAAGATGAAGCGACGGAGGCTGGCCTCGGTGGCACGGTCGAAGGCGGTGGCGAAGGCGTTCTCAGGGAGTCCCGGGGCTAGCGTCTCGGGGTCCTTGCCGAAGGCCAGGCCGCAGATGTTGTCGAAAGTGAGCCGGAGGAGGAGGTCCTGGAGGTCGACGGCGGTGGACTTGGCAGAGGACTCCTTGAGGATGGGGAGGAGGCGGAGGTGGATGGAGTGGCCGACCCATCGCGACATGGCGGTCCGAAGGGTGCGGGTGGTGAACTCGAGCGCGGCGGTCTTGCGTTGGAACAACCAAGTATCACCGTCGGAGTTGAAGATGCCGTCGCCGAGGAGGTCGAGGAAGACGGCGTGCCACGTGGGGCCCTTCGGGTAGTTGTCGAATCGGTTCTTGAGAACGTGCTCCAGGTTGCGCGGGTCGCACGTCACCGTCACCAGTCCTTGCCGGCGCGCGAGGCCGGGGATCGCGCAGATGCAGGTCTGGTACGTGCCGCCGGTGGCGCGGAGGTTGTCGGAGATCCACTCGTGCATTCGCTCCGAGTGCTGGATGAGACCGGGGAGGCTGCCCACCACCGGCCACACGCGCGGCCCGCGCAGCCCCGATGCGAGCCGCATGAACCACACCACGTAGGCGACCATGCACGCGACCACCACCAGCACCGTTGCCACCTCCATTTTGCCTCCCTCCACCACACGCTTGCACTCGCTATCACCTGTTGAAGGAAGACGACGTACTGTTGATGGTGGTGGCTAATCTTGGGGAGCTACCACCATCTCACGGGGAGAAAGCGTGTAGATCAGAGGTGGTAATGTGGAGGGAAGAATATAAAGAAGAGAGAGAGAGATGGAGAAAGATGGTAAGGGAAGGTGGAAAATTTATAGAAAGGTGATGGAGTTGCAGAGCGGCATTTAAGAGGCCAGACTGTGCTCTTTCTTCCCACCAGCTACCACCTCCCTCTCTCACTCATACATAAGCAGCAGCACTGCTTTCTTGAGCTGGTCTTCTCTGCAACTCGAACTCCCATTTATTGCCGTCACAGGACGTTGGGGTCAATCTGAGACGGCTAAACATGGAACAAGAGATCAGAACCATAATCCAGGTCATACCTCAGCAGTACTCCCGCAGTGCACGCCATGGAGGAAGAAGGGTACGTGATTAATCTCAGTGGCTGCACCTAATTGTTCAAAGGAAACAAGGCTTATATAAATAGAGGCATTGAATGGGGTGATGGGGAACGTAAATAGGATTGGTTGGATGGCAAAGTTTTATTGCCACAATTTAATGGGACTGTCCCCATGAAGAGGAGGAATAAAGAGAGAGAGAGAGAGAGAGAGAGAGAGAGAGAGAGAGAGAGAGAGATGCATATAAGGAGGCTAACGGAGATGAAGAGGGTAAGAGAGGGTGGGACGAAGAGAAGGGGAAGATAAAACTGGCCAACAGCTCTTTGTAGCATTGGCCATCTGATGCTGGAAGTTTCATACTACATGAAGAGAAGCGGAAGCTGTGTTTTCGGTGCGATGGTTTGGAGTTGGGTGACCGACTCGACCAAAGAGACAAGTACAAGGATTGAGTGTTGGATCGAATAAGTAATTGGAAAGACTTCAGCGACCTTTCAACTCAAATCAGAAACGTTTACTGAATCTTAGACCTTCATTTGAAGATCACGTGGTGGATGGTTTGGGGTATTGCAAATTATTTATTACAATCATCCCTATATGTTTGTGATTGTACTCGTAAGTTTAGTCCAAACCTACGGAGATCTAAGCAGCTGCAACAACCGCAGTGTTGGGTGGCTACCTGTTGATGATGGTATACTTTACTTAACATTGTGCTTGGTGCTGAAGCCAACCCGCATGCATTACGTTAATTTGGGCCATTCAATATCAATTTTTTTTTCATGATGTTAGAAACAATAGTCTTTTCTTTTTTTAATTAGCCCTAATATCTTTTATTTTCACTCTTCTTATATGCACGTAAATTCTCAAAATTCCATACCATATCGTATATGATTGAATCATCACTTACATGACAATCCTATAAAAATTAAAAGAATATATTGTGCTTATTTTAATCTTTGATCATTGTCTTCTCTTTTTAAAGCATATTTAGTGTATTTTTCTGTTGGGGAACAAGGCATGTCTGCGGAAATCAATAATGTTGAAAGGTGATGATTAATAATGTCTTCATGTTGTGAAAAATCCGACAATCGATTAATGGTCCTTATCGGATATGGAATATGATTCATTCGGAAAATCCAGAGAAAACTATAAGATATGTTTGGAGTGGGAAAACAATGAGCTTAGATTGTTATAGAATCATAGAATTAAAATTCTTTTGAGTTGATAAAAACTAGTAAGCTGGAAATGTCATCCCATATCTCACATATGGCATAGAGGTAAATACATTTATTGATATGAACTGATAATTGTATCATGACTTGATAAGATGAAAACTTGATTCATTAACTTGTTAAACCTTAACCATCAATTCAAAATATTCAAGGCTAGATTGATGATAGTTTTATAAGTCAATTTAAGTAGTTAGTCATTTAATATTATTAACATTAAATTTTTGTAATTAATATAAAAAAAGGGGATTTTAGTCTTTCAAAGATTTACAATTACAAATAAGTACTTAGGACAACAGAATACAATTTGTTTTTGAAAGCGTTATCAATTATTATGCTTGTATCGATTGATGTTGCCAAGGCAAAGTTCTGAAAAATATTAGTGACTTGCACATGGATGTCTGGATTGGTATTGCAAGGAAGAATTATAATGTACACTCTCTTGATTTATTCTCACATTCTTATTGCAAATAATTTGATTTTAATCTGTTCTATGTAATTGCTTGAAAATTGTTAGGGTGAAGTGCCATCTCCATGTTCTCTGAAAATTGATCCATTTGGCATCTTAAACTAAGTGCACAAGACGTACTGTACAGTTTGATCCATCTTATTATAATCTCAGATGGTGATCTCTTTAAGTAGACCTTCCATATGGTATGCATGCTTTCAGTAGCTAATAAAGATGGTTCATGGTGGCACGAGATCAAGTGCCTCCAATCTTAAATGCTTTCAAATCATCCCAAAAGGCCCACTTAAAATTATTTTTTTTCTAGCATGTGGTACCTGAATCATATTCAATTGAGAAATTAAGATTGGATGGTTGGCATACTCGGGTCCAATGGTAGCACCATGATTAAGTCTGAGTGTTTAATGTATAACTAAAATGCAGGTTCCATTAATAATCTGACCTGGGACTGGTCAAATGTCAGGATTTATTTGAAAGATATGACCCAGTTTAGAATGGCTAAAACCTAACTTGGTTTTACCATTTCCTGCGTATATAGGAGAGTAACTCATTGTGTTGCAAGTTTATTTGTTACTGTGCTCACAATCCTTGGTGTTGTTAGGGTAAATATTTCACACCATAGTGGCCTGACTTATGTATTTCAGTCAGTCAGATGTCAAAATTGGCTAATAGTATTTACCATGTTAGCATCAAATTACGACGAGAATATTTGTTGAATTAATCCTGACACAACAAATATTCTGTAACTATATATGGTTAGGATTTAAGATTAGACTTTCATATGTGGTTAATCATAATTTCATCATTGAGAGAGAACGGCATATCCCCGGTATTAGTTTTACTGGAGTAGAGAGAATTAATATTGATAAATACATTTAATCTTACATTGGTTTGAGGAATAAGGGAATTAAGATTTTACAAGTGCTGAATTACCTCTATTCTTAGAGGCATTTAAAGCCGACAATTTCTTAACCTTCCACCTACTCATTTTTATGCATGTGTGACATTCAAGAAGGGGTTGGGCAGACACGGTGAAACCATATATGGACTTTGAGTTAATTATTTCCTTGGTGTTGATTCTTTATGGCAAAGAGAGATTTGAAGCCTACTAATCTTCCTGCCGCTGCTCAAGCTGACAGCACCATATTTCCATCTACTTTTTAGTGCCATTAATAGCTTCTCTACCAAGGACAACCTCCAACCATTCCTAGTGGGATTTGTTTCAGATGCATTGCAGTGGCTACAGTACGCTTGTCTAATTTATGCTGACACTATGACCTCAACTGAAACCTAGAAATTTTCGCTGAACCACATTGGCCTGCTCCGAGGAATTAAAGCACTGCCACATTCAAGTGTGTCAAGGACCCAAATCTAGAATGTAAACACGGTTTCCCCTTGAAAACCTTCAGCCATAATGCATCTAAAGAGTCTTATAAGTAGCAGTGAACAACCAAGAAGGTGGTGACAACACATGTTGACCCATGCAGTCCACCATCTTAACTAGGTGCATTATTGTGGTCGAGGACATCCAACACATTATCACTGTTGCATTATGTTTTGTTGTGTGCCAGTTGAGCAATAAATTAAAATCTGTACTAAAGCACTGTGTTTTCTAGCTATATATTGGCGTGAAAAAATTTCTGATGCACTTTGCAGGTTGGTAGGTTGTATGAAAATAGCATAGAAACTGTTATTTGTGCATCTTGCTGTATAATTGGTAGGTCTATAGTGGGATACAGTCCAAGGTGTATGTCATAAATGCTCTCAATACCAACACTCAGAGAGAGAGAGAGAGAGAGAGAGAGAGAGAGAGAGAGAGAGAGAGAGAGAGAGAGAGAGAGAGGTTATATTTTAATTATTTTTTTGATATTTTCTATTTTTAATTCCTTTTTTTCCTCGAATGTTTATGGAGTAGTAGAACACATGGATTTTGATTTCTAATTAAGGATACTCTGATAAATTCTGAGTATTGGATAATTTCTGTGGATGGATTAGGAGTACCATTTAGTTAAGAGACAAGAGAATAATTCAATTAAATTAGGAAATCTTAATTGATTTAGAAAGGAGTAGAGCATTTCTTGTACAAACATTCCATGAATCTGTAGGTTGGTAGGCTGTATGAAGGCAGTATAGGAATTCTTAGTTGTATAGTTATATCTTGCTACATAATTTATAGGTCAATGGTGTATTTCATTAATGCAGTCAATATCAACACCTAAGATGGGTTGGGCTACAGAGACTGAGCTTGCCTTGGCCCCTTTCTTTTGGGCCCACTAATACTCGTTGGGCTTACTTTTGGGCCTATGCAATCACAGTAGTCAATGTGACCTATGACATGCATCCAGAAGAGAGAGATCTTTTGCTTTTATTTTTTTTGTCATTTTTTATTTTCCTTTCTTTTTTCTCCAAATGAATTATGGAATAGTGGCATATAGATTTCAAAACCAATGACTATATCATCTTGAGCTTGTTGAATTTATCAAGTTGTACATCTATTTGCATCAAGCATTTGCCTAATTTTTTTTAACAAATAAGGGTTCTTTTCTTCTGGATTAATCTTTTGGATTACAATTAACCCGACCAGTAAATACGAATCAAACCAAACCAAATCAAAACTCTGAATCTTCTTTTCTTTCGAGTTCTTGAGTCAAGATATCCTTTTTTTTTTTGTTTCATTTTATCGTAGTTTCCTGTGTTGATAAGAGGAAATTGTGGATCCCAAATGAAAAAAGAACACTCTTCGATGAAATAGATGTCAATTTGGTCGTTGCGTCCACAATTAGGACAAGCCAAACTTGGATCCCTGCCGTGCAGGTCAATCTGTCTCACCAACTCTTTTTTCCGTGTGCGGAAGCCATCTGAACATGACATCACATAAAATTCCAGTTTCTTGTTTTAGTTCAACCACTCACAAAAATGCTTCTAGAAAAATCTAGGACTGGATTATGCACTGTAGGATTTTTAATATATATAAAATCCAATAACTTTTTTGTGAATCACATGGCATGAATTTATTTGTTTATTTTACTATTATTATATGAAGTGACATGCGTTTGAAAGATGGGAATCTATGAGAAGTGTCCTGTTCATTGATTGCCTTTGATGACAATGAGCTAAGCTATCAAGAATTGTATTAATTTCTAATCACAAATTTGATTGAAGTACTTATTTCTCTACCATTACTCATCCCAAAATCTAATTAATGATCATTTTAATCCAACTTCAGCAGATGATATATATTGAATGGTCAAAAAAAAAAAAAATCTGATCCACTATTGTTTAGGAATACTGACAAATAGGATATCCGTGAATTTTACTTTTGTATATTAACTTGGTACTTGAATGCATATTAAATGCATAAGATACATGTAAAATTTACTTGTGAACATCATCTTGACACTTGAATACATTCCAAATGCATAAGCTTCATTGCAAAAAGAGTTCTAGTTTAATTGTTCTCTCTTTAGGATGATCCTATGTCAAGCTTATTTAACCGTATTGTTTGGTCTCTGTCAACTCTTTATCTAAATTCATACAGTATCATATCTTTGGAGATATCCTAATGGTTAATATGTAATGTGAGCATTATATATATAATATTTGATGGAAAACAATAAATTTAGAAAAAAGTCCACACAGTATCAATGCATTCAATAAATAGACTGTGTACAGCCACATCAAGTCCAACATGAGAAAGGATGTCACACCACAACTCACCCTGCCATCACTCCCTTTACCAGAAATGGGCATCAACAATACCCATGATGCTGGTCTCTTCAACATCCTTGCGTCCAAGACCTTCAGGAAGAGCAGGGTCCCTCTCAATGACATATAAAAGGTTGGTTTGTCTCCGAAAGTTAATTCTCCTTTTGACCCATCATCCTCATCGTTCCACTCACTTCAAGAGCCTCCAACAATGTAGCTGGGGGTCACATTCCATGTTATATTTGGCTTCTTGGAAAATGTAGCGTTAGTATCACAAATGCTGAATCGTGGGAGGGCACAACATGCATGGAATTTTTTTTTTGTTGACTCCACTAAGACCATGATTAAAAATTCAGCATGGACTAAAGCACTGGGGAGACATTTGACATAGTGAAGTCCTTGTGTGTTTTTTTTAAAATACATTAGCCTAGCTCAAATATGATTTAGAATGTCAAAAGGTATCATAAGCGTATTATTTCCTCAAACTTATATAGTTTTAAATGGCCATAATCCCTCTAAGAAGCTGATAGCAGAGGAATGCTTCCATATAGTTAGTAGGTTGAGATTCCTTCTGTTATTGAAATTAACTTGACGAACCGTTTCACCAACTAAGAACGACTATCGTTAGCTTAAGTGGTCCACCAACTAAGAAGAACATAGTTAAGTTTTTCCCATTAGCATTTCTAAGAGTAAGATAAGTGGTCCACTTTATAGATGATTAAGTTAATAATGATGTTCCATGTTCTTCCATTTTTTAAGAGGTGAAGTAGGTAAGGTTGTGGATGGGTGCATTTGAGTTTATTAGGTGCCTCTACAAAAGTGACACAAATGTTGCTTGGCTTAGATTTGCTATTAATGTGCATGCAAGTGGACACAAATCATGGCATTTGTGGAGGCCAATCTGTTCTATCAACAACTTGGATTTCCTTTTCATTTGTTAGGACTCCAAATAGATTCCAACATGTGACAAGCAATAAACATTCATAGGGAGGACACTTTTAATATAACTACAAAATGTTAAAAAATATCCATTCATTTTAGTTGACGTTTCTCAGCTGACCATAGCATTTTAGAATGCAGACTTTAAGATTTTAAATGATTGTTATGATTATTAGAATTTCCCCTTTTTTAATTCAAATTATTTTTTAATGACTATAATTAGTTTGATTAATCTGTTTTCTTAGCGATGGATGTTAAGGTATATGTGGTGACAAGGCGATGTGTATATATTGTAATTAGAAGACGTAAGACAATTACTATAATAATAAGAAAAGAATAGATGGGGACTTTAAAAAATATGTTTTGAATATAATATTTTACCAATCTCAATGATGATAAAAGGTCAATGTAACAGATCATAAATAATTAAGAGTTTATAATTTATTAGTATTGTTGCTATACATTTATCAGTGGGGTATTGATTTTCAAATTAATATCATAAAAGTTACTCTATCGTCATTTGCATAGTAGTAGTGGTGCTAGTGGAACTAGGAAGCATCCAACCTAGGAAGATTATACTAAGATCCACAATCTAAATCACAAAAGCAAGTGACCCTACACCTCCATCGAGAGACCAATGGAATGGTCCATCTTCCCTAATGTTCCCCCCTCTTTTAAGGGGTAGCTTGCAGGGGAGCAAAGAATCAATTGTGAGATTATTTTTTGGCTCTTAGAGGAGGGAAGTTTAGAGGGTCATGGGTTGCAGGGGGACACATAGCATGGAGATGAAGCAGAGGAGAGTGACAGATTTCTCTCCCTCTCTCGCCTTTCTCTTCATGCAAAGTAGCAGGGGATGTTGGTTTTATTTTTTTTTATGTTTTCTTCCATGTTTATATAATGAGCCTTAATTACTACCATGTGGCTCTATTGCCACCTGATATGAGAATGTTCTGCCCCCCTGCCTGTAAAAGGCCATGGCAGAGACAACATGGTGTTGGATGATTAATGCAGTGTTGGAAATATCCAAAGGGAAGACCCTAATAAGGTCCACACCTTAGGGTTTGGCCTCATATAGGATTAAGTTGTTGTTCTTTTTCTTCCATCAAATGATCATAGGCCAGATGTGACTGGCTGCTGGTTTCCACCTCGGTAGGTAACGTAGATTGAGAACAAAGACTTATAAGACAGGCATTTAATATGTGGACTGCACTCTTGATAGCATACCACTATTTAAACCACTTCCCAACCAAGCATGTTGAGACTGGTGGATCTTATTGAGTGTCATTGTTGGAATGTATAGTATGCTTTGTTTAAGACATTCCAAATGAGGAGCTTTAGCAGCAGCACATTGTATTCTGTCTAGAAAGGTCTTGGTGACCAATGACCTTTTGTCATCATTCCATCTGGAACAAAAGGAAGCATTATCTTTGATTGTGTTAATTGCTGCTGTTTGCATAAGAAGCAGAAAGCAGCTGTAAGAAATAACACACTGTGTAGAAAGAGAACCATAATTTGAGGTCGTCAGGAAGTTTATAATATGTTCAAATAAGTTTCTATTCTTCTACTGAAATAAAGGTTTCATCAATATCTACTGCATCTGCAACTGCTGGTTTCCTGCCCAAACTGTATATGCTTTTTCAATGATTTGTTTACTTTGTGAAGATGCATTCAGAAGCTTATAACTTAATTATTGAGCTGGAGCACTGAAGAACATATTGGTGATCTTTTAGATATCAAGTGATGCAGTTGTGGTGTCTTAATAGAGTATTTTTTCAGTGCCAAATGTTTGCAGTAATTATCAACCTTATCCAAGAATACAACGTAGTTTGCAAGTTTCCTTAAGCTGCACTTTCTAAGTTGTATGACTGAATGCAAACCAATCAAGAGGCATTAATTCATAACATTTTTGATACTATTAGCTTGCTATTTTTTTTGTTGCAGCAATGAAGGGATTTTGGTGAAGTTGATCTTTACATGTTCTTTAAAATGCAAATTTACAATTACTTAATTTTGTGCCCACAAATGATTTTTTTTAAAGAAAAAGGATTACTTTGATCGTCTAATTTTCGCATAGGGTAATTGGAGGCGAATTGCCTCTCCCAAAACACATTTGCAGATTATTGTGCCCACAAATGAATTGTTCATAAGTTTACTTAGAGCAATTAATTGTTGATAATGAGTTGTTTACTTGTAGAATTTGTATGTTCGATTAAATGCCATGCATGATAATTGGATATGAAAGGAAAATATGATGTATTATACCGGTAGAAGTTTCGACAACTTTTAGGATTGGTTTTGGGGAATCTAATGATGCACTGATTTGTAAATATCAGTGAATGCGCAAAGAAAAAAAAAATGTTATGATATCGTTCGTTATCAATATTTAAAACAGTTTTTTACAAAGATGAATGGTGAAGACAGATACATTAAAACTTAAAAGTTAAAATCTTTACCTGCTAAGTTGATCGATATTTTTAATAATTAAAACTTTGGTTCACATGATCTCCACTTTTTCCTTTTATTTGAATTTTGATTACCGTCTTTTTTTTACCTTAATTACAATACTACAATTATAATATTACAAATAATTAGATGTATAATTGTTACTTATAATATTGGATTTTATAGACTATTTATACAATCCTTATGATTGTGATCAACCGCGAGAACTTGACATCAATCAAGAATTCAACTGCCTTGTGTGTAACTATCAACATAGGGTTCTTATCTACCACATTTGCCTTGAAAGCAATCCAAAAGGCTGAAGACGATCTCCATCACCATCTATCTTGTCTCGCATCATTCAGTGATTGCCACCAAACAGACACCACCACATGTTATGGGAGCAAATATTCGTACCTTTTCTCTCCTTTACCATCAGAATTCTTCATCTCGATCGATCGTATAATTATGATTGGTTTTTGTAAGTATCAGAATCAATCGTCAACTCAAATTTCGGAGATAGATCAACTTGATTTTGATCTCGAATCTTGACGTATAAAAAGAACCATCCTTTAATGTGAATCTAAAAATTTTCTACATGAAGCTTACAAAATACATAAAAACTCGTATCATCATCGTCATATAATTTTTTTTTATAAAATATTTCAAATAATTAATGATTAAAAAAGTAGTTTCTGTTGTGATTTATTTTATGATATGACAAAATTCAATGAGCCTATTTTATCCTTTCCATCATGTTGATATGGAAAAATGAATATTATCCCTGTAAATTATCTTTCTCCATCGTGGGACCCACTGACACTTATCGTGATCATTATAACCAGTCAATCATAGCCGTTGCATCACCATCACAGGGTTGCACCACCACATCTTGATCAGATGAGTTGCGGACCGTCCGATCACCATCCGATGATTCCTTTTTCGCTTTCGCCATCACCACAAAAGAGCGAGCGGAAGCGCGGAAGAAAGAGACAAAATCCACGCGGCCCTTCCCCCGCTTCCTCCCTTTATTTCCCTTTCTTTATGGTGATCGCCGCTTCGCTTCTGCCACCGTTCTCGTCTTCCTCTTCCTCCTCGGCCCTCCCTCCCTCCTCTTGGCATCGGCATTGCTGCCTCTTCTCCCCGCCTCGTTTCTTTAATCGATCGTTTTCCCTATAAATGGATCGCGATACTTTCCGAGTTTTGCCGCATTCTCCTCCTCGTCGCTGTTGACGGAGCCGTAGTATTATTTGCGTGATGTAGATATGGATGTTTTGATGGCGGTCTTGGTGTTTTGTGATTAGGATTGGGGACGAATGGCGGATTTCCGACACAAGGAAGCCGATCGGGGGTGCCGGCGCGGCCTGGAGGAGCTGCTGCTGCGCGGAGGACGAGGGGATGGGTGCGTGGGTGAGGAGGCGGAGGAGGCTGGCGCTGGTGGCGGCGAGGGCGCCGACCAGCTCGCCCGCCGCCGGCGCCGGTCAGACCTAGAGGGGGATGACCTGGCCGAGACCTCGGCCGCTGCTCGCCGCCATTCGCGGATCCTGAGCCGGTGGGCGGCGCGGCAGGCGGAGGAAATGATCACCACCATTGAGAGGAGGAACCGGGAGTCGGAGCTCATGGCGCTCGCGCGGCTCCACGCCGTGTCCATGCTCGACGCCTCCTTCCTCCGTGAGTCGCGTAGGGCGCAGTCCTCGGTCGAGCGCCCCGTGGCTGCGCGTGCCTCCTCCGTTCTCCGGATGTGGCGCGATCTGGAGGACGAGTCTATCGCTGGGGATCGGAGGAGTCCTGCATCCTCTCCCACCACCGCGTCCAACAACCACCGTAGTGCGCCGGAAATCCATGACCCTATGGTGCGGAGGAATTCTTTGGGCGTTGCCAGCGAGATCAACGCTAGCGAATATTCTCAATGGCCTGATAGGCCGACGGCCCTAGGAAGGCGAGGTGCGGTTGACGATTCTGAGGATTGGAGATCAAGCAGGGAGCAATCTCCTGATATTGGAGGTGGTGGGGATGGGGAGAGGGAGAGGGTGAGAGAGATTGTTAGCGGGTGGATGACAGAGATAGGCATGACAGACACCGCATCACAAGTATTGCCAGGGAGTGATAGCCCAAGGAGTGAGTGGCTTGGTGAGAGAGAGCGTGAGAGGGTGAGGCTGGTCAGGGAGTGGATGCAAACTGTGAGCCAGCAGAGGGATGGTTGGGCTAGCAGGAGGGAGGAACGGGATAGGGAAGGTCTGGTCGCAAATCAAGAAAATCGTCAACGACAACATGTCCAGAGGAACTTGCTGAGGCTCCGTGGAAGGCAGGCTCGCCTTGATCTGATCATGAGAAATGTCAGGGAGAGGGAAAGGGAGCTTCAGGCTTTGTCAGAGCACCGGCCTGTTTCACATTTTGCCCAACGCAATCGCATACAGGTCAGCACTTGTACTATTTGTTCTCAAACTACTGAATTTTGTATAATATCAATTGTTTTTCTTTGAACAAAACTATTGCTAGTTTTAAGCATTCCTTTTATGTGTTGCTATCGGTAGTCAACATTATGTTAAGTTTGTATGTGGACTTGTATCGATCTGATTCCTTTCAATTTCAATACTAACTGTAGTTATCTTTTGTTTATTACAGTGATACATGTGCATCATAAATGACCATAATAGATCCTACTTGACGCATGATCCACTAACTGTCCTTGTTAAATCTGGGCATTCATCATTTCTTTGTTTATATATTACTCTGAGTAGGTTATTTCTAAAGTTCTTTCATTTTCTTACTTGATTGGTATATGTATTTTCAATGTTTGCTTCGATGTTCAATGTTTATGTTGGCCGAAAAGAAATCATATTCCAGATTAGGTAAATTTTGTTAAGTTCCTAATGCGTAAAATGTTTTGACACTTTGATTTGAAGAATCTGAGTGTAGAGAGTTTTTTGAATTATTTTGTTTAATTTTACTCTTGACTGGGTTTACCTTACCGATCTATACCGGTGTATCGACCGGTTAGTGGTATGGGATGTATCGCTCTGTATTGATATATTATATGTTGGTATGGCAAGGTGTATTGATGACATGGAAAAATGATTGAAAATAGCTCAAAAAATTCTTTAAAAAATAAAAAAATTAGATTGGGATTCTTAAGTCGAAAATAAATATAAATGTAGTATAATTTTAGCAAAAATAAGTTAAATTAGGAAAGAATTAGCTACATATAACTTTTTCGAATTTTGAGGAGTAGCTTTGCAGTACGTTTTGGATTGTTCTTTATGTTGATATTGAATTATCTACAAAGAAATGATTTGAATTATTAGATAATTTGTTAAACAACTTGAATTTTAAGAATCAAATGAATCAATTAATCGATCGATGGATATGCTCGATTCTATCACAAAAAAAAAACCAACGGGACTCTACAAACGATGGATCATTGTCCTCGATCCAGTGTATCTATATATCAATTTGATATGTTTGTCAGACCCAATACTGAAATTGATCTCATGATATAGCATATTGAGATATCGTATACCGTTGGTGCATTATTGTGATGATGGTCGTAGTTTAAACGTCATGAATTACACGTGCCGGATGTGGCTCTTGAGGCAAATATGATTGTGGCATGTATTGTTGTGGAGGTGGGAGAATGTTAGAATTTTTACTTTTTCTATTAATCTATTGCTCTGCATCGTAAGATCGATCAACATACTGTTGCTTGAAGAAAAATGACCAGCTATCATTGTACTACTGTTAATTGTAAGATTTTTCATAATACGATGGCTATGAATATGACATACTCCACTCTATGTCCATATCGTGTAGGCTCTGTCACATTTATCCAAAATCATCTATTGTCTTCCTCTTTCACTTCCGTGTATAAACTTACTAGTACCTCATTAAACTCCAGGATTTGAATCTTGAGTGTCATGCGTAAAATACTATTTCTCAGTTCATTCACCACTCTCAAACCATCAAATAAGGGGTACAAAGGGTTTAGAAACCTTTAGTTCTGGTTCAAACGATCAAGTGAACCATTTAAATTCAACAAATCCTAGCCATTGATCAGTATCGGTTGGAATCCGATCGTTACCGATTGGTACAGGTCAGTAATGGTTGGATTTTGATCGTTTTGATTGGTACAAACCCTATATCGGACGATATGGGGTCTCCTGTTATGGATTGTCTGGTATAGGGCAGTCCATATACTGATCCCCTATCAGATTGGTATGTATCACCTGTAGCACCTAGTTTAGGTAGGCACAATGAACCATACTCTTGAGCATTGAGAACATGTGTTTTGAGCTTTGTATGGATTTTTTGTTATTTGTGTATATTTCTTATGAAAAAGGGGAAAGCTTCCTCGAGGTAATATTACAAGATGCATACCGTGCATTAAGAGATTTTTTCAGTGCTACTTCCGTTTTGGTGTAAAATACAATTTTCATAAGTGATTTATACCTTTTTTTAATCCCTGGTTCTTTATATTTTGATTCCCTTGGTCAATCAAGCAGGCTTTGAATATCTATTATGAAAACTTATCGATAATTTTATATTTTACCAAATTGCCATGACTAATGCACTTGCATTAATCTTTGTCATATAAAATCATTTGATTATTTATAGCATAAAAAGCCTTGAGTAGCCATGATATATGTTTTTGGTATTCATAAGTATTCAAGTGTACTACCATCGAGCTAATTTTAGCCTGGAGTCTTTAAAATGTATTGCTATTGGTATATTCAAAATTTGGAGGAAGTATATGGTGACATTCAATAACCTCAAGCCCTTGTCAGTGACTAAGAGGTGGTGGTGACTTTAATGTTGAATCATTTTTAAAAACTTTGATTTGCTCTATTTTTGGTTTCATTCTCTAACATTAAATTAACTTATAAGTGTTTATGTAATAGGTTTTTTAAGTTTGCAATCATAGATTTGATATCTTTTTTTGTGCCCATTCATCCCTTAAAATGCTTTTAGCACGTAAACATGATATGAGGATTGGAGTTTGTATTATGATAAACATTTTGCTGCCTTGTTACAGAGCTCATGTGGATCCATGTCCATTGGCATTTGTTGTGTTGGCATATAACTGATACAGTCCTTTGCCATGAAATTTAAACTTTCAGATAATGAAGAGGTGCACTAAGAATTGTCCTCACCTAATTCAAGGTCCCATGTTTTGTTCTGTGCTGAATTTCATTTCTGATCCTGGGTTCTACTACATATCAACAAAACCAAAATTTTAATGTTTCGGCAATTGTGTGCCTGAATTAGAGACATGTACTGTTGTCAGGCAGCATCTTGCCGTGTTATGTAGTATTCAAGTGTTTGATAACTTAAGTACCTGTTGTATCAAGTGTTTGACAACTTATGTAATTGTTTTATGTTTCTAAGAAGAGAACTTATCTTGTCTATTAAAAACTTAAATTTAGACCAGATATTCTCTAACATGTGGAGGTATGCTTCGATTGAACTGCTGAGAAGGGAACTTGTCTTATCTACTAAATCTTAAAATATTAAATGAGAAACTTCTTTAAGCTTGGATGTATTCTTTTATGGAACTGTTGTCTATCTCTAACAAAAATTACTTGGATGAACATTTGAGGAGCAAGATGAGACTTTAATTAGTTTCATATGATTGTTTACTTTTGCTCCTCTGGTAGGTAAGACACTTTGGTCTGTGTACCTATTGAATAGTAATTTCTTAAAGGCTTAGATAAATTTGCTGATGTCAAAAGGGATTATCTGTTTTATAGGATTTGCATGTCTATACGATAGATCACCTGGTGTGCCCACAGGTAGCATTATGTAATTAGGAGTTTAGGGCCACCACAAACTTTAGCTAGTTCTTTAATGAATTTGTAAATGATAGCAGATTTTTTTTTGAATGAACAGCATGTGCCCATCATGAAGATAAGTTGAGAATATACTAACACATTGTATAAATGTATGTTTTCTTATAAAAAGAACTTTGGATAGTAAACTGATTTCGTATAACATAAAATCCTTGCAGGTAGGATGAATTTTTTTACAATTATATATTACTTTTTAACAAGTTGTTGGAAACTAAATTATGTCAACTTATTAATTTTAACAATTATAATTCTCTAGACTGTACTCCGAGGTAGATTCCTGAGAAATGGTGGACCAGTTGAGGATGGGCAGCGGCATTCAGTTGCAGCTAGAGAATTAGGTCAACTTAGACAGCATCATACGGTATCTGGCTTCAGGTATGGTTTCATTTTGTCTGTAATAGGGTGATTTTACCTTTATCATCATTCTGCAAGTGTTGTCTGATGTCAAAATTGTCAAGTGATTGTTAAAGTATTCGCATATATAATGTTGTTAAACTCACAGTTGAAGTGAGCTGGACCATGTTTCTTGTGTCTGAGCATATGTCAGGCGCTATAGTTGAGTACGAAACACAGGCACATGCTGATCTATCGAGCTATGTGTTAAATTGTGCTGGCTACCTATGGCATGCTATCAGATTTTTATGATCTAGAGCTGCTTAAAACAGTCAGCAAGTTAGGCTGATATCATTAACACTAAGATTGTAGGGAAGACTTCCACTCCCATTCTGGAGTTCAGATTCACATAACCAAAGTTGTCCAAAAGTGTTTCTCATGAGGTGGGGGCTATCTCACAAAGCTGATCCATGGAGCCCCGAAGTGAGGTTGGACATCCACTGATGACACCATGCCAAACAATTGTGGGCTCCGCAAGTAAGGTCTGTGAAATAGCCACCTCATATGATAAAATCTTTGGGATAAAATTCTGGACAACATTTCCAAGTGATGGAAGAAATGTTGTTTAATAATCACAGGAGTGTGCTACAACTTCCAAGTTATGGAAGAAATTACTAGAAATGAGTTGCTCATCAAGACCTGAGAGGCAGCAAGAATTGTGAACTTGTGGTGTCAAGACAAGGCAAAATAGTCCAACCTGATTAACTGGTGAGTATCTGATTGGTTGCTTTCTGTGGGATAGCTTGTTCCAACTTCGCCTAAAGCCTAGGTTGTTGGTAAACATGTATCACTCAGAATTATCCCAGCTGGCCTGTGCAAATTTTGGCAAGATAAACCAGTCACTCACTTGATTTAACTGAACCCTGAAAGATTTGCAGCTTAATGAAAAACAATGTTGTCATCAATAAATTAAGTGGTTAAATGGTTCCTAACAAATTTGTTTTTCTTTTTGACTTCTATCCTAGTGCAAAATTTCAATTGATAATCACTGTCTTGAAATAGGCCAGAGTGTGCTGAAATGCATATTTTGTGTGCCTTGTGATGACGAAATTGCTGCGTGCTAATTGGAGAATCATAGTTTAAATGAGAAAGCATTTATAGCAAGAAAACAATTCTATATAATATGAGAGTGAAGTTTTTCTTGCATGCAATGATGCGCAACGAAAAGCATTGTACCACATGTTATGTCTGTAATATATGGATCTCGTTGCATTCAGTGACTTGTTACTATTGTTAACTTGATGATTTCATTTGCAAAATTTGACTTCTATATTACTAGATGGTCATCAAATTATCAAAAAGTTGATATATCCAATTTTTGTTTCTAGGGAAGGATTTCGCTCCAGAGAGGATGGTATTGTCACAGGTGAAGCAAGTAACCAATCTGATGGTATTGTCACAGGTGAAGCAAGCAACCAATCTGTTGATGTTGATAACATCAATGTATCTAGTAACAATCTCACAGTCTCAAGCACATTGGAGGTATCAGATGAGACCCACGATCAATTCCGAGCAAATGATACTAATGTTGATGGACATCAACTAGAAGAGGTGGATACTACATCTCAGATGGAAAGCAGCATGCAAATCAGTGATATGGTTGGGAGAGGGTCTGCAATTCAGGAAGATAATTGGCTGGCAGATGATGTTGAACATGAGCAAAGGGATTCACAACAGCCTATTGAAGTGGGGTCCACTGTACAGCATGATGGCCCTATTGAAGAACATAATAGTAACTGGCATGAAAATGAAGATCACGAATGGCTTCATGATGCCCCTGAAGATGAAGATGGACGAGATAGCCATCTTCTGGAAGCACATGAGCATTGGCATGAAGATAATTCTCAAGTGACTGAAGCAAACTGGCAAGATGGACCATCGGACTCCTTCAATGAGCAACATTCTTTTCCTGTTATAAGGAATACATTTGTTTCATCAGAAGATGGTGATGATGTGTATAATGTGGAACTTCGTGAACTCTTAAGCAGGTATTTGCTGATATTATATAGTTGGCTAAATTGTAAGTTATGAAATGATATCTTGGGCCTTCAACTATTGGAATTATTTGATACTTGTGCTGCAGGAGAAGTGTATCTAATCTTCTTCGTAGTGGGTTTCGCGAAAGCCTAGACCAACTTGTACAATCCTATATACAAAGGCAGGAGCGTGATTCATTTCAGTGGGACATGGAAAGAACAATGCCTAACCATGTTTTACCAGGGGAAGATCAGAGCCAGCAAAGAGATCTAATTCATGGCCAACGCGATTCTGTTACCAGGCCTCTACATGCCACACCAATGCCACCAACACCACCTCCACTGCCGCCATGGCACTCTGAATTACATCATAGTTGGAGTCGGCAGAGCATTCGCCGCCCAGAAGTTGTGAGCTTTATTTCTTTGATCCTATGATTTATTTAGATCATGTTGGAATTGTATGGATATAACATGCCAATTCATTATGGATTATTAGATTCCAGGTCTTATTAGAGAACTTTTATTCCAACCTCTAATTTTTTGTTACCTCTGTGTTTATGCTTTTCTTCTAAATACACGATATGTGATCGAGTAGTTATTTTACTATTTTGATTTTATCTGTTGGATATGTAAACATGAGATTCTTTATTCTGAAACTCATCTGGCTTTATTGGTGCAGGAATGGGATATGATTAATGATCTAAAGGCTGACATGGCTAGGCTTCAGCAAGTTATGAGTAATATGCAGCGGATGTTGGAGGCATGCATGGATATGCAGCTAGAGTTGCAGCGAGCTGTTAGACAAGAGGTCTCAGCAGCTTTGAATCATTCTGTTGGAGAACATGGTCAGTAGCTTCTTTTTAGGAACATACTTTCTTTTCATAAATTCGGGGAATGCTTCAAATCTACATTTTAGATTTATTTATCGTGGGGCATGTAGAAGATCGCTGTACACTTTTTTAAGGATAGATCATAATTATGCAGTGCTACTATCTTGCTTAGTTTATGAATACAACATGGAGTTATCAGTCATATATTAGTATTAGATGCATATCTTTGGTGCTAGGCATGAAGCCTGCCTTCTAGCAATGGATCTTTAAACGAAAGGGTGTGCCATATTGGGTCATTTACTAAAGAAATTCAAATTGATCAAGATGAATATAGGAAGAATGAAGAATGAAAAAGTATCAATATAAAAAATCTCTTATGAATATATGGCTTCTTATCAACTAAACTTTCAAGTGTATTATTTTTCACGGCATTCTTACGTAAGCATCCTATTTGCTTATCATTATCCTTCTCCCACATATTTCTGTGTCCTTTTGGAATCAAACACTAGGTTACACATCAAATTCTTGTGTGTGTGTGTCCTATGCAAGCTTGTCATCAGCCACATATGGCTACAGCAGCAGGCAGAGTTAACATGCTTTAACCAACTTCTAAACAGACGCCTATAGCCAACCAACTATGCCACAGCTCAAACTCTGTTTGTTCTGCTTCTGCTTTGTAAAGTATACCCTTGCTGTTCCAGGAATGCATCTCTTCTTTCCCACTTCATGTATGTGGAAATAGATGACCATAACACCCTTCAAAAGCATGAGTTTTGATTGGTATTTGGCCATCTTGTGGCCAGAGATGTTTTTGTTTTGCTTCTCATTGCTATGGAAGTACTTATTTTTCTGTTGAAATTGCTGTTGGATCTCATGTGCTTGCTTAGTGCTGAAAACTCGAGTCTAATTTTTTTTCTTGTGAAGGTGAAGAGTCGTCACAGGATGGAACAAAATGGCGTAATGTGAGAAAAGGGGTTTGTTGTGTCTGCTGTGATAGTCATATCGATTGTCTTCTTTACAGGTATTAATTTCCCAAAAATCATCTAAATAAGAGCATATAGATAACAGGGATCGGTTCTTATTCTTTGTTTTCTTCTGTTCCATCCAGGTGTGGGCACATGTGCACTTGTTCAAGATGCGCGAACGAGTTGGTTCAAGGTGGAGGCAAGTGCCCTTTGTGCCGCGCACCCATTGTTGAGGTGATTCGTGCTTATTCCGTAGTGTAGAAACAATAAACCAGGTTGAAGATGAAGGTGCCATCAACTTCGTTAGCAGTCAACTCTCAGTTTCATCAAAGATGTAATCCATGGTTATCGTGGTCTCTTTGGCTGAGGCATTCTTACGAGAAATTTTTGAGACGTCAGGAATGTTTGTAATGGCACTTTCTCCACTGATTTGCAATAAATAAAATGGAATGAGAGAAAGAGATTGGGAGTTTTCTCATTTTCATGTTGGAGACTGATGCATGCAGGATTAGCCGCTTGCTTATTCTCCATGTTATTGCGAACATTCACTTGGCACTTGTAGGCATTATACAAATGGTATAACCTAAAGTAAAGCTTACCTCTAGTAGTAATTTGAGCAACTACTTCCATCTTAGAATGTCCAACTTGCATTCAAGTTAACAGAGAAAGAGGGACGATGGCTTGTAAGCTAAAGGAAGTAAAAAGATGCAGACTCCAAGTTCATAGGTTCGAGCCTCAGTAGTGACGTCTGTTTCCAAGAAGCTGTCGGGCCTGCTCATGTTGCACCAAGGTTGTACGCTCCGTAACTTGATTCGCGGTAGGTGCAACTTTCCAGGATTTTATTTCATTTACCTATTTATTCATCATCATCGACAATAGATATTAAATAAATATATATATATATATTCCTTCAAGATTATTTTTTTTTATTTTTTTTAAATTATAAGTATTAAGTAATATATCTTTATTTATTGTTGAGTACAAATAAGGTTCTTGAAAGGTCATATTTGTATAAGAACCCTGAAGGTACTCCCCCTGGCTCTTTACCTATATTTCCTTGGTCACCGGCTCCTTACTTCCTCTCCGAGCACCGGCCCCAGGAACTGCCATTCTCACTGTCAGGTATGCGTCTCTCTTCCCTCCCCTCCCTTCCCTACTCCAGCGGCCGCTTCGATTGCTGCCCTCTCCCTCCCTCCCTCCCTTCTCCAGTCGACGGTCGCCTCCCTCCTCGGTGAAGAAACCAAAGCTGCTGCCACCTACCTGCTCTCCCTCCCCTCGGGCCTCCCTCCTCGGTGAAGAAACCAAAGCTGCCGCCACGCCCCTGCTCTCTCCCCCTTCGGTTCTGCCATCTGCTACTCCTCCTCCCTCTCCGGTCTGATTTCTCTGCGTCTGTTCTATTTCCATGTTCTGACATAGGACATGCCACGCTAGATCTGTGATGGAGGCAGTGAAGTCACCGGGCGCTCGCCCAGGCGAAACCCGAGCACCTGGTAAGTTGTCCGGCGCTTTTAATTGGGCGCAGCCCAGGCGCACGCAAACCTAATCGACGAACTATGCGGCGGCGTTTTCCTCTCGTCGGCGAACGGCGTCGGCTTCTTCCTCCGGGGAGACGCTTTCGTACGAGTGCTATCTCCGGCGGACTCTTTCTCGGTTTCTCTCGCTCCATCCTCCTCCTTTGTCGTCGCCCTCTCCCTCCTCCTCCGCCGCCGCAGCCTCCGACCGCACCCGTCTCCCTCTCCTCCTCCTCCTCCTCCTCCTCCTCCTCTGCAGCCCCCGACAGCATCCCTCTCCCTCCTCCTCGGCAGTCGCTTCCTCCGCTACAGCCCCCAACTACAAGCCTCTCCCTCCTCCTACTCCACCGCAGCCGCCTTACCCCACCGCATTACTGCGACAGCATTCTCTGTTTTCTTATTTGTATTCATGATGATACACATTGTTGTCATGATGTTTGTTTTCATTAATCTTGCATCTGATACTCTTCTCCCATCTGAGTAACGTAGTGTAGGGTTATTTTTTTCTTTATGTTGATCATGTTTCTTTCAGTTTTGAGGTATGTCTTCCTGGTGCTCACTTTAGCTTCTACTTATTCTGTTTACAGCTATGGTAATGAGATAACAATGACGAGAAGAAAATGTAGGCTATGGTGGCCGGAACAATTTTTATCTTGCACATCCAGTTCCAATCTGTTTCTCTTTGGGTGGTTCATGGATTCTGTAAATTCCCTTGACATTGTTGTAGCAGCTGCAATTCCTTCACTGAATCTCTCGGTCCATCTTCTTCAGACTAATCTTGAGGTAGAAATGCTGGAACTGATTTTCTTAACTTTGTCATTTATGCATCTTTAATGTTTGAGCACATTTACATCACACAGTGATATAAAGTTTATAAAGGGTGAGCCTCGATGCTGTAGTGAGGTTGCTCATTTACAATTAGGGTGACTAAAATTTGAGTCATGGTATACATCTCCTTTATGACAAGTTGCATTGTGCATACTGGGCTCTCTTTTTTGTTGTATAGAGTTTTGCTCTGTTGTATAAGCAACTTGTCTGTTACATTTCATAAGAAATCTGAGCATGTTGAGGAATTCATCCATAAATTGTGACTGAAGACAAGCATTCAGCAGATTGTACAATTGAGGACACATATTTGCTTATTTTGTCACAAATTACTCACTTCTGTTGAACTATGGAATATAGGATGCAATGAATGTTCTGAAACTTTAATAGTTTACAAATGTAACTAAATGGTGAGTGGCTATTCAAATCTGTATTCCCAGTTTTTTTTATAGGAAAGGTGATTTGTCAATGCAAGCTTGCGAAGTTCTTAAGCAAGTTGATGCCCTTTTCTTATTTTTATTTTCTGTTCTTTCTTCAGACCCTCAGGAAGTAAGCTCACATCAGATGGGTTTTTTTTTGTGTAATTTAGAGGTCCCCATTGCTTCTCTGAGCCCTTAATTAGCTATTGAATATGTTGTACTTCTACTTCAGAATACGCTTTATAGCAGAGTTTGCCAAACTGGGTACCGGACTTGACTTAGAGATTTGTTAGGCCAATATATACTGATCTGTACCGGTGTATCGACACATGGTACATCGGTATGTACCAATGTATCGGGAGAAGAAGAAGGGATGGATGGATGAAGGAGGAAGAAAGAGGAAAGAAGAGGAAGCGACGAAGGAGGAAGAGGAAGAGGAGAAGAGACTTACCTGAGGTCGCGGCAAGCGGAGGTCGGCGGTAGCCGCCTGCGTGAGAAGTGTCAATCGTAGCATCAAAGGTGATGCTCGCAAGCTTTGCGGAGGTGGGGGCGACACTCGCGAGCCTTGCAGAGGTGGTGCTTGCATGAGAAGTGGGAATTAGAGTTTCCTAGTTCCCTTTTATACTGCAGACCAGATTGGGGTGGGTCCACGTATCGGTCAGCACTTGGACTGGTACGTGCTGCCCATTACATACTGGTCCCGACGAAACGGTGATCACTGCTTTATCGTGTTATGGAAGTATTATTAGGTCAAAGTGCCCTTGAAAGATTACTTGGCTTATATATAACTTCTTCATACAAGTTGCTCTCTTTCCATTTGCTGGATTCTAAATTATAATTTATAGCAGTCGTTGATACTTCCAGTGCTATATTCCATTGAAAGAAGGTTTAGAGGTGTATTAAATTAAAGAAGTATCTGCTTTGATGAGATGTATGAACTAAGAGTTATCCGGTCTCTGCATGATTGAATCTAGCATTTAATTAAACAGTCCACATCTATATTCAGTTCATATATGTATTGGACTAAATAAACATTTCTCTTAGTTGCATATGGTTTATGGGGTTGTGATTTATTGGATGTGCTTGAGCAGTATCACTTTGTTCTATAAATACACTAGAACTTTGTGAGCTGCATTAGATGGCTGGCCTAGAAGTTTATCTTAAATTTCTTTACCTTTGAATGAACTTGAGAAGTATGGTTTTATTCTATAAATGCACTGGAATTCTGTGAGCTGCATTAGATGGCTTGAGATTTTATCTTTAAGTTCTTTATCTTTGGTTAGAAGATGTTGCATGTCTGGTTGTGATCCTGGGATGTCTTAAAAAAAGTTATGTTTGTTTTTGACAAGGATGATGACCATGAAACTTATTTTTCAGAACCATCTGTGTAATTATTCCTACCATACCATCCTGCTTCTTTGGTCACTTCCCCATTTCACTTGTTAATGGTCACTGTTTTATCATTTTTATGAAGCAAATCTATTACTTGAACGTAGTTGTTTTTTGAATGAGACAATCATCTACTTTTATATGCATAGTCTATATTTTTAGGTATGTTTTCTCTTTCTGAAAAATGTTTATAAGATATGCTTTCATGGGAACTTTGACAGCTCTGTTACTTGCCGTTGCAATGACTGGTAAGTAGGTTTGGATGGTCCATGCTAAGCATCTTTATTCTTAATTGTTTATAGAGTTGCTTGCATTGGATTTGATAACCATCAGTTTTGAGCAGCAGAATTTGCTTCAAATCATAGAAATTCTTGGATCTTTTAGAATAACATTGCCTGTTTGATTCTGAATATTGATAAAAATCATTATTTAAATTAATATAAAATCTTTATAAGCAATTGCCTGGTGGTTTACCCAATCCTGTTTATGACTGCATGACCTACATAGCATGAAAGTGTCTTTTATTATCTTTATTGTCAATACATCTACATGCATTGCCTTTTTTTGGCCAGAAGATTATGTTAGTCATGTTAGAGCTATTGTTAGAATCAACTTTATAACTAATTTCCTTACTTAGGTTCATTCTTTGGTTAAGTGGATTGATGATTGAATCTTCCTAAAAATCACTCACCAATTCTAATTTATTTTTTATCGATTTAGGAAATCCTTAGATCTGTGAATGGCAACATGCCAGTGGGATTTCAGGAGTCCTCAACATTTTCAATGCTTGGATACTACACTGCAGATTACCCTGATAGAAAACTGAAACCAGTGGGAAATCAAAATGATGAAAATCCATCAAAGATGAATGACCATCTAGATTGTCTTGGAGTAAAAGATTCACCTGTAAAAGCAAATATCTGTGATATTGTCAAGAAACAGTGCAATCAGGAATCCTTTCTAGAAGCGACATCCAGTGATATCTACAAAAGATGGAACTGCGGATGCAAGGAGCTCATAGAACCTCACAGGCAATCTTTGATGAGTTGTGATTATTGGATCCTACTCTTCTGTAAACCTCGAAGAATCCTGTATAAGAACAAACAGATTCCATGTTTGCATCATATACATCACAATGGCGATGTTCTGTCTCCTGTCGATGTCCACGTATGTAAGTCAGGATAACTAACATGGTCATTCTTGTTTCTGATTAATTTGTCATCAGTTATCTGTGAAGTTTTTCCTCATTTCATTTGTTTCAGATAATCATCTATGAACCCCCAACCTATGGTGTAAGTCATTTATCTTTGAGCTATTGGCGTTCTCCTGAGTGTGTTGGTTTGCCGTTAAAGAAGCCTAACTGGGTAAATGAACTTCACAAGAAACCCCTACTCCTTGATTTGGTATGAACATGAGCATTTCTATTCTACATTACCAAATTTCCTCTTATTTTATAATTTTTTTCCTCTCAAGTGTATCTTTCTGCATCATTAAAATATCAATTACAGAACAGAGTTCTGATGGCACTCAATTGTGCAAATGCTGCTAAAATATTGCTGGACCAAAGGAAGGGCATTTCTGGTCCTGTAAGCCACTTCTTTATGTCAATGTAAGATTCTTTTTGACATTTTGTCTCAAAAAGAATTCCTTGGCATTTTTTTTCTCTAAAACTAAAACCTGCTCTTTCTTTCTTCTGATGCATTCTCAGACTGCTTAGATTGGCATCCATTGTATGGCATATGGTGGCAGCACTTGTGGCTTCAATCTCTACTGTTGTATACATCTTCCTTCAATTATTCTACAAGCTCTTGAGTTTCAGACCTAAAACATTATCGTTTGTATTACCAAAGATGTTCAAGCATACATGGGAGAATGTGCACATCCGCAGTTGTCAGTTTCTGTATTGGCCAATTTTTCTCCAAGGTACTGGTGTCAGGTAAACAAAAATGATACAAGTAAACTTTTCTCTTATCTCTGGATCCTGGAGTGCTTCTTATGTTATAGTGTTTACTTTATCTGTAGTTCCAAACCAAACGTTGAGTATGCTCACAAAGCTGCATTAAGGAAGCACTTCATGTGGTCTAATGTTTTGATGGATGTTCTCTTTGGAACTGTTCTTGGGGTTCTGTTGTTGGCTAATGTTGAAGCTATTTGCACATGGGTTTTGGTAACTGTTCATCTATTAACAAATGATCTGTTACGTTCGGGTTGTGTGTGGTTGATGGGTGTTCCAGCAGGTTTTAAGCTGAATAATGAGTTAGCAGAGCTTGTTGGCATGATTTCACTCAATGCAATTCAAATTTTCTCTACCCTTTGGTTCTTTCTGGGTGCTTTTCTCCGGTTGTACATTCAGGTGCTTGCAGTATTGGGGATTGTATTTGGCTCAACGGTACCAGTAGCTTTGTGCATTGACATGCTTAAACTTGTGACATTGCATGTCTATGCTCTGCATTACTTAATATCATTTCTCTATTCACAACAGATCCAGGCTTTGACTTCTTTGTGGCGCCTATTCCGGTAAGATCTCTATTGTGATTTAATGCAGTTGATTGGTTATGTGGGAAATACTTCACATTATATGAGTTGATAATTTCACTTTCTTAAGTAAACTTGTACGGTCAATAATCATAGCTGTCCACCATGAATAGGTTGAATTATTGGACTTCTCCATGTGTGGCTGAAAATTGTTCTGTTCACTTGTATTTCTTATAGTAAACTCCAGTTACCAAAGCTGCTACTGTCATTGTTGGTAAACTGTTTAAAAAACATTTATCAATGAGCCATGTCAATTGGTAAACATAATATTAGATTTAGAATTGTTTTTTAAGCATAATCTAGATGGTTGTATGCAAGGATTGAAATTTCCTGTCGTACTGAAGTTTTGAGATTTGTTTGGTATGGTACGGTACTATGTACCGAGCGGTACACCTAATTTAGGCATAAAATCCTTTGAAAATATCTGAAAATAAAACAAAGCTCAGGATAGGGTTTTCAAGTTAGAAACAAATATAGTAATAGTATAAATTTAGCAAAATCAATGTAAATTATGTAAAAATAATATCACATATCTTTTTCGTACTTTGGGGAATAGTCTACTGCGAGGTTCGTATTTCGGTCCATTACAGATTGTCCTCTTGTAAATATTGAAATATCTATAAAAAATTATTTGAATTGTTAGATTATTTTGTTATAATATAAACTCTAAAATTCAAATGAATTAAATAATCACATATGTAGATATACCTGATTGCTGATTTTATCACTAAAACGAACGACGAGCCTCCATAGTGGTGGATCAGGGTCCTCGATCCTATACATATGGTGCATCAATGTGGTGATGATCATAGATTGATTGTTATGAATCACATTTGTCCGAGGCGACTTCTGAGGCATGTATTGGTGAATGTCAGAGCTTCTACTTTCGCTATTGATCTGCTGCTCTGTATCATACTATTGCTCGGAGAAATAATGTAGAGTTTAAGAGAGTGAGGAAAAAAATGAGTTTGAGGTAGTTTAAGAGAGTGTGAGAGTAAAATGGAATGAAATAGGAGAGAAGATGAGTTTAAAAACCCATGAGAGAGGGCTCCAATGGTTAATATGATCGTTAGAGCATTGTTACAGATCAATAACGATCGATTTTGACTGTTACTGAGTTGTGCCAGGCGATAACAATCAAAATTTCGACTATTATTACCCGATATAGCCCTGTATCGTTCGATACGGGGCAATATTAAGCGTTCCGCCCGGTAGCGAGCGGTCCGTGTACCGGTATGCTATCAGACCGGTATGTACCGGGCGGTATTATATGAAATTTCAATCCTTGGTTATTAAGTTGAATTGTGAAGGTGGGATCGTTTTAAACCATTGAACTCACCATGGTGATGTACAAATGAAATGTTAAAAAGAAAATGATGTGTGTAAGCCTTCTAATGATTCTATGCCTGCAAATTTGAGGAACTTTCATAATTTTCTTTCACTTATCAGTTATTAACCATCTGAAGATCATCAACCAACCAAATGACCTTCTAGCTTGACACTTTTCTTCCCATTTTTCACTGCTCCTCTTGTAGTTCTGTTCTCTCTCTTCTACCTACCCCATCCTTTGCCCCTCTCTTCTTATTTTCTTCTCTTTCTTTACCATTTGGCACAAGACCAATCTGAGTTTGTGCAATTGAGTTAAAGATCAACAGACAGACTGAGGTTAGGACGGGCCATTGATAGAAAATGATGATCTTGGAGCTGGATAGGATGGACGATGTTTGAAACTCATGATATCCACTATTACCTCCATGAGCAAAGCGTTGTTTCCACAACTCCCTAGACTTTATGATCAAAAGGTAGCAACCTTAGCATGACAGTGAAGCGCACCTTGCAAAGAAGCAAATGGCCATTAAGAAACTAGTTCTGCAAACGTATACTCATTTTATAGGTATAATTTTCTATAAGGAACCATTTTTTCTGGTCTTGGATCAATAGTCATGCTGGATGGAAAAACTTGTCATTTCTGGTAATCTGAACATGTACTATAATTGGAGGTACAACCTCCACAGAGCTGAACAACACCCTTTTGGTTTCTAGTCTCACCATTATACAAATACTCTGGCACATGTTCATGAATTCCTGTTCATTGCTGTGTTCACTTTTGTGGAACCTAAAAGTATTGTTTGGTTCCCAAGTTGTCATGGTGGAAGGATTTGCTGGTCAAATATGTTCCTTGTTGATTCTGAACTTTCTTCTTGATCAGCTTTAGACTTTTTAGGATTTTTTTAATGGAATGCTGCTTCTGGATTATGAATTTCTATTTCCTATAATTATGTGGATATTCCAGGTAGTGCATATGCTACCAAGAGTTGACACATGGCTTAATCACAAAACTCACAGCATGTAAGACATTAGTCCATGTAGGGTGTGTTCTTAATCCATCTGGATGAGCACAAAATGAGGTTGACTTTGTTTTAAAAGCACTAGGATAGTGCATTCCTTGTTGATGCAATAAAATTCTCTGAATCTGCTAACTAGTTGTGTATCAAGATGAGTAGTTTAATGGAGCTTGATTCTGCAAGAAGCTTTTATGTCACTGAAAGATCCTTTGCATATTTTGTCTTGTTACTATCTTTCTTGAACCTATATTGCCCGTCTCTCTCAGTTTATTTTTCTATCATGTCAATTCTTTTACTGCATTCATGGACATGCATAAAGTTCAGTGCCTACTAAGTTTATAATGTTCCTATTTTGTTATGAATCCTTCTGATATGCCAAACTTTGTACAAAGATGTGCATGCATAGATCCACACGGTAGATGAATACACGAAGGCATAGCTTTCCATTAGATTCGGCTGATCCTTTTATTTCTTTGTCTTTTGTTTTCAATGAATTGACCATGTTGCTTAAATAATGGCAGTGGACGAAAGCGAAATCCGCTTAGGCAGCGGTTGGATAGTTATGACTACACAGTTGAGCAGCATGTTGTCGGTTCTCTTCTGTTTACACCACTCTTGCTGCTGATTCCAACTACTTCTGTTTTCTACATTTTCTTCACCAGTCTGATTACTGCCATTCTTTCCCTGTGCATCACATTTGAGATCATTATTTCACTGGTTCACGCTACTCCTTATGCCGAGATATCTCTATGGATCATAAGTAGGAGGAGGTTTCCTTCTGGAATATGGTTCAGAATCAAATATGCTAATTATGAAATGTCGGGTGAAGCTTGTTCACCGACTTACCTTGATATAAGGCACAAGGATTTCTTTGCTGGAGGATCAGAATCTTTGGTTTCAGTTCTCTGTAGTAACTATGCTACAATAGGTAAGACAATTACAATTTTTTCATGATTTGTTCTTATTATCTAGAAAATTGCAACTGTATTTATCTGTCTGTAGTTTGTTGCAGGACACTGACCAGTAACTATGAGTTTGTCTTGTTGGATCAACTTTGTGTCTAGCATACATGTGTAATATAACTTATTAACTGCATAAAAGGACTTTTGTGCATACAAGTAACTTGTATTTAATTATCACTAAATTCATCAGAGGGCCGTCATTCTTGTATATGTCAAATGTTAAGTTTTTTTTTTTGCTTTGTTAAATTATTTGCCTTGTTTTCCTCATAACTAAGATTTCCATACCAGTCGTATATGAAATAGTGTTAATAACATTCTAAGGCGTTTAGCATTAAACTAAAGATTTTGTTTAGACTGTATCCCTCGAAAGAAGTTGTCCTTGAAAAATGAACAAGAGGAAGATAATCCACATAAGGTGGAAGTTTCTGGCTAAATGCCTAATTCTAGTGATGGCTGGTCTACAGATCATGCGAACTAAACTGCATTGATCTAGCTGGGGCCAACCTAGAATACTGGTGGAAGTGTTAACCATGCAGCAATGACCTTTTGGAACCATCAATATGCTAAGTGAGGAGGAATATTCTGATTCAAGCTTTGATTGTTCATATTTTCTTTCCATTGAACAAATAATGACATACTTCTTCTGCTGATGCTTAACAAAAATGGGATTTGGATTCTCGACATTCATCAGAAAATTGATACCAGCTCTGCTTCTTAGCTGAACACTTAGAGAAAGTATTTGTGGAAAGAAAGAGTTTGGTCTAAAGTACATAAAAGGGCGGTTCTTGCTATTGTTTATACTTCACTGTTTTGTGTTTTTGTGTGTAAAACTTGAGAGTATAACTCTTTTATTTCTTTTTAAAATTAAACACTAGTACTAATTTTGAATACAATTAATTGCAGGGCAAGTTATTAGACCTTATTATTCAGATATATTTTCTGAGGTTTCTCCATCATTTTGCACATCACTGGCACGTGGAATGCTGAGCGGTCAAAGGTAAAATATGGATCACAACATTCATTAACTCATCTGCTACTTGCCCTCCTTGTTCTGGATTGAGAGAGCTTGAGTATTCCTGCAGGTTTCCATCTACTTTGGGAACTCGTTTGCCTTCCACAATGCCATGGATGCAAATTACTTGGAGAGAGTATTGGAAGCTATCCTATGCTGCAGTGATTTCGAGCAGATTGTAATGTTGGAAGCCCATGGTAGTCAGCTACTTCTACCAGCATTTCAACTCCATGAATTTTTTATCGACCTTCCAAACATTTTTTATAGTAATTATCACATGCCGCTCCCAACAAGGATTCATTTGAAACTATGGATGGGACTGGGGAGCAGCCCCAGATTTTGTAGCTTGATGAAGACATCAGGTTTTATTAGATCTTATTTGATGGAGGCAAATGCAGCCGATGAATTTTGTGTTCCAAGATGGTTTTTTTGGCTTTTTTTATTGCTTATGTTGCATGTTCTTTCTAATTTCCTGAGTGTTCATTTCTGGATCTTCTGTAAGATAAGATTGGTGCTAATTGAATGCATTGCATTGGGATATTTGTTTTCGTAAAAACTTTGAGACGCGGTGAAACACCACGGGATGTGAAGGAGTGTTGTATCAAATACTGAACTTTGATTTCTTCTCTTCTTTTGGATCTTTAGTCCAAGTTGATTAAACTTGTTTTCGTAGTAGAATTGATGGGGATGAGATGGAAATTCAAATTAGATTGTGGTTCTTTTGTGTAAGGATCATAGGATGAATCGTTTATAATGGCAGATCAAGACCTAATATTATATGTATAATATTGTGATATTACAAATGCATATCTACATTATTCGATCTTATTAAGAATCAGGTAAGATGAAGTCATTATGGGAGATGTCAGACTGCACACGATTCGTATCCTGGTCGAGGTCAAGTTGCGCTTCCGATCCGATTACATTCAATCCATTCTATTTATCAATTCTAAAATTTTGACCATTACGATGAAATGGTAGTGAAAAGGGGGACGTTCCATAATAATATATATATATATATATATATATATATATATAAAAGGATGGTTGACTAGCATTTAGTAGAGTTGGTTGGGATATTTTGAGTTCCGAAAAAGTTTAACATGTATCTTAATCCAATTAAGTGTGTCTTTGGAGTTAATCAGAAAAATTCTTCAAATTATTATGTATCAGAGGAGAATATACATAAATCTTGAGAAGGTGCGAGTCATGTTAGATATGCACCCACTTTAGTTGGTAAGTTCAATAGTTAACAGGTTGGATAGCAGCGCTCAGCTGATTTTTATCACAATTTGATGATTGGTGTATATCTTCATTTAAGTATTAAAGAATTCGAAGGGTTTCCTATGGACTGAGAAGCGTAAGGAGGTGTTTAAAAAGTTAAAAGACCACCTCACTCAATTGTTGCAGCTCACTTTCTCTGGGCAAAATTCTAAGCCTCTATCTTGCTACCATTAACCGAATTATTAGCTTGGTGTTAGTACAAAATAACATAGGAGTTCAAAAACTTATCTACTATGTCAATCACATTCTGAGAAGGCTCAAGGAATGATACCCCCCTATCGAGAGGCTCACATTTGCGTTAGTCTTGATAGTAATGATGCTTCGCTCTTATTTTTAAGCACATAATTTATAGGTGATCATTGACCAACTACTCAAACAAATTCTCTTGGTTTAATGCCTCGGATAGATTGTTGAGATGGGCAATAGAGCTGTATGAGTTTAACATCCAATATGTTTGGAGGACTGTCATAATGGCTCAAGCATTGACAGACTTTATCTTAGATTTAACTCATTTGCTCAAGGTCGATAAGCACACCCCACTTGCATGGACACTATTTATGGACAATTTTACTCATCTCGAATGGAAGTGGTGTTAAACTCGTCCTGAAAGGCTTGAACAGACAAGTGTACGAGCAAGCTTTTCAGTTCGAGTTCAAACTCGGTCCTGAAAGGCTTGAATAGATAAGCTTTTCGGTGAGAGCAAGTATGAGGCACTTCTTAGGGCTTTGGTTTGCTTCAGAGTTTCAAGTTCAAAACTCGATGGTTTTTAATGACTCACAACTAGTTGTTAAATGTCATGTGAAGGGAAACTACGAGACCCGAGATGCAACCATGGCAAGGTACATTATCGAGGTATAGAAATTAACCCATAGCTTCTCTTGACCTTATATGTTGTAAGATCGTCGTGAAGAGAAGACATAGGTCGATGTGCTTGCTAAATTAGTATTGGCCTAGGCCTTAAAGGATGTCCAACCTCTTATAGACTTAAGTTGGAATTGTTATGTCGTGAGGTATCCTTGTGTTGTCTATCCGTAAAGAGTCAGCCTACTTGTAACCTCGCTCAAGTCCTTAAGGACTTATAAAAGAATAAATTAATTAATTTAAAAATGAGCAATGAAAAAGTCCCGATGTCTCATGAAAAAAAGTAACTTTATAAGTAATTTAACAAATACTTGATATGCAAGAAAAAAAAAGGAAGAAGAAAATAAAGATTTTAGAAAATAAACCAATAATCGTAAGTCTGCAAATGATTGCTCACAAGGTGACGGGCATGTTAGTAAGTTCTTACAGGATTAACGTACATACTTGTGAATCCAATTAATGCTTAACACCCCCACCCCCAATTGAAATATGAAGGCCAGAAAACTAATCTATTTTTGTTATGAGCAAGCAATGGAGGTTAGGTATCTGACCCACCTTCTTTGCTGTTATTAAGCCATAGAGGTCAGGAAACTTGACCCCCACTCACCCTCATCATCAAGGCACGAAGGTCGAACACCCACCCCTCTTCATTATTAAAGCATGAAGGTCAAAAAATCAACCCCTCTTTGATGCATAACCTTGTAACTCCTGCTATTGTCACACCTTATTAGCTCTCTAGAGATGGCCAAGTTATCTCTGTCATTGGCAACCGTGGCCTTTATGGCGAGATTGTGTGGAGCTCCAAGAGAAGATTGTTGGACCCTATAGAGGACTAAAAGCAATGACCAAGAGTGCTATTATCTTTTTCATAAGATCGAAGGTTCAAGGCAATAACCAAAACAACAATGACCAAGAGCCACAACCAACCATCATCATTATTGACCACCACACCCAAAGGATGGTATGGTTTATATCGACAATATTGATCTTTTGTTGAAGAGGATCCATCGATGAGGAATGACTCCTTATCGAGGGACGAAGGTTGTTGATTTAAGACATAGGTCGGGCACCCTCGACCCTCATCGACATCCACTCGATATGTGAAATCAAAGAACCAATCGAAAAGGTATAAGCTTAACGTGTTAGATGAATTAGATGCCGCACTTCATATCTCTTTTGTGAAAGCTCTCGAAGCACACATTCAGGAGGAGACAAATAATAGGGAGAACATCATCAACTAATTATCATTTGACACATGGCCTCCGTATGGTATCTAAGCTAAAAAAAAGATAGACTACCCTTCCACATATCTACCCACGTGGACAAGGGTCCAAGGCAATCATTTGTAGATTATCCCTCCCATATCGCTCACACATAGAAAAAGCCAATGAGAGGTTATTGGAGATAATTAAAGAATGCGTCTTCACAGAATATTTTATAAAATATTATATCTTTTACAACCGGTTATAAAAACTCATCTCCAACACAATGAAAAGAAAGATTATTTTTTGACCACTCACGTGCACACTCACCTATTTTAGATCACTAATTTGAGTGTCGGTGAGATTGAGTCAAGAAACTTCTTTCGGCTTCGGTCTTCATGCATGTCACACCTCAAAAACTGAATGTTTTCACCTTGAACAATCCTATACACGACTTGAAACTATGTTGAACTAATCAGAATATAAAAAATATCTCCTAATAATAATAATAATAGTTCTTAAGAACACATCATAAATTTCTTCCAAAGCATCTTCAAATGCTCCACATCTAATTGCTTGCTTACAATCACCCAAACAAACCACTACTCCAACGCCTTCCAGTCTTCTGCACCGAATCCAATAATTTAATCGAATAAGTGTGTAGAAAAAGGAATAGAGAATGGTGGATTGGGTGTGGGAATGAACAGGATGGAATAATCACCCCAAAAAGCCCGAGATTTAATCTGGTGAAGGTGGAAAGCCTCTTTGAATGAAAGCTTAAAGCTACCGACAAGCGGTCAAAAAAACTAATAATGGCGTAATCCAACTGTTGTTGGTGCTTCGTTCGCCTCGCCCACCCGAACTGGGAAAGAGGATAAAGAAGTGAGACGACAGCAAGCAACAGCGCTGGTCCCTCCACCACCAACCCTCCTCGCCTCCTCCTCCACCACCTCCACGCTTGTTCGGTATCTCTCCATTTCCCTTCGGTTCTACTCCACTTCCTGCTCCCCTTCGAAAGCCACAACGCACCACCTCGACCGTCCCTTCGAGGGGATTTAAGCTGGCTCCCACGCCGGAGCTCAGGCCATGTACTTTCGGCTGTTGCTCCGCTTCTTCTCGTCACATGAAGCTCCTGCCCAGAAGAGCTCACCTCCGCCACCACCATGACAAGGCTCTCCTGCTCAAGAAGTACTACAAGTGGATCCTCTGGTCGGCTCTCTCCATTTACCTCTTCTTCTCTTCCTCCTCCTCCTCCTCCTTGTTCCGACCTCTTCCACTTCGAACCAGTCTTCCTCTTAAAACCACTCCCCGAGCTCTAGCGGAAGCCCGGCAGCTCTCCTCCTTGACCACCTCTTCTGCTGCTGCTCTTAGAATATTTGTTTACGAGCTACCTTCGAGCTACAACAGGGACTGGTTGTCCAACCCGAGGTGCCGCAACCACCTGTTCGCGTCGGAGGTGGCGATCCACGAGGCGCTGCTCGAGTACCCCGGCCGCGTCTTCGACCCGAATGAGGCCGACTTCTTATTCGTCCCCGTTTACGTCTCCTGCAACTTCAGCACCCCCAACGGCTTCCCCGCCCTCCACCACGCCCGCCCTCTCATCTCCTCCGCCGTCCGTTTCATCTCCGCCAGCTTCCCCTTCTGGAATCGCTCCCGCGGCCGCGACCACGTCTTCGTCGCCTCCCACGACTTCGGCGCCTGCTTCCACGCCATGGTGAGTTCCCCCCCGTTCTCCCCGTGCCATCAAGACTCCATCTTTTTGCTCGGAACTAAAACCCCGGCATCGATTAATGCAGGAAGACGTGGCGATCGCTGATGGGATACCGGAGTTCATGAGGGAATCCATCATTCTGCAAACCTTCGGGGTGAGCTCGCCGCACCCGTGCCAGCAGGCGGAGAACGTCCTGATCCCGCCCTACGTGACGCCGGACATCGAAGAGCAGTGGCCGGCGCCCGAGAAGGCCAAGCGCGACATCTTCGCCTTCTTCCGCGGCAAGATGGAGGTTCATCCCAAGAACATCAGCGGCCGCTTCTACAGCAAGTAAGCATCGTAACCCACATGACATAAACCTGGGCGCCTTTCATCGAACATGTTGTGCCACAGGAGGGTGAGGACGGAGATACTGCGGCGGTACGGCGGGAACAAGAAGTTCTACCTGCAGCGGAAGCGGTTCGACGGGTACCGGGCGGAGATGGCGCGTTCGGTGTTCTGCCTGTGCCCGCTGGGGTGGGCGCCGTGGAGCCCGCGGCTTGTGGAGGCGGTGGCGCTGGGCTGCGTGCCGGTGGTCATCGCGGACGGCATCCGGCTTCCGTTCCCGGAGGCGGTGCGGTGGCCGGAGATATCGCTATCGGTAGCGGAGGCGGACGTCGGGCGGCTGGAGGAGGTACTGGACCGGGTGGTAGCCACCAATCTGTCGGCAGTCCAGCGGAACCTGTGGGATCCGGCGCGGCGGAAGGCGCTGCTGTTCCGCCACCCGATGGCGGCGGGGGACGCGACATGGCACGCGCTGCGGGCGCTCGAGGGGAAGCTCGGCCGGTCGTGGCGGCGGCGGCGGCAGCCGGGGGCCGCGGCATGGAGGTAAGCTCGCCGGCGATGGGGTCGGTGATGCTCGAGTCGGTGGAAGACAGCTGGTGGTTGCGTGGAGGACGCCGGCTGTCGCGTTTGAGAGATGACGAAGGTACGGCGGCGTCTGAAGTGCTGAGCTGGCGAACACGGCCCTCGCACGATGTATTTTTATGTAGTATCCGTCAATCTTATTATTTTTTGGGTATTTTTATTGGTGGAGGCAGCAGTTTTTAAGCCGTGTGGAGTGGTTGAAATGGTGTACAGTCGATCCAATTTGGCCTAAACACACTCATTTTGTGAGGAGCCATACTTGAATTAGTGATCTCCATTTATCTTTTTCTATATAAATTTAACTCGTACATATAACTATATATATATATATTTCATAAAGCTATATATATATATATAATGTGTGCAATGGGTAATGTGGAAAGCTATAAAACAGTATAAGCTTTCAAACTTGGCTTGCTTGGACGACAGCAGGTCAAACCGAGTCAATAAATAAACAATAAAAAGTGAGAGGAGGTGAAGATGGAAAGGGGGATGGCATGGCGTGTAGACAAGGGAAGAGAGCATGGATTTGTGGGAGAATCTTGCTGTCTTGGGAGTTCAATTCCCCACCTCGTGGATGCCGATGCCCACCACGTGCTTTACCTTATACCAAACAAAATAAATAAATAAATAAATGTTAACCTATTCACTCGGGAAAACCTCAAATTTGTGTAAAGCTTGTTCATCGGATACAATACAAAGTAATTTATGATAACGGAGAGTAATTTGCAATGTTGCTCTATGTGGTGTGGACAAGAAGTAGGTGGTGGAACTGTCGGCCTTTCAATATTGACGAACCAAAAGATGGTGGCATCAGACGGTATTGTCCGTAGAAAAGATGGGGGGGGATGGCAGCTTCTTCTTCTCCGCAAAAAGGCTGGCGATAGGTGTGCGGTCGCTCTCTTCGGTGAGTGCTGCCGCGCCAGAAGTAGTGTTCCGGTAAACATAATGCAGTGGGTGGAAGATGGGGATCTACCCAATTACCATCCGAGTGTGTTCCGCCAGATCTGATGGCAACTCTTCACACATCACGTTCTGGTTATTTTTCTTCTTTTATCTACTGCAAATGACATGATGCCAGCATTACCTGATGGATGTCAAACCCCACGCAGCAAGAGAAATTTAATGACATGATGCCAGCATTACCTGATGGATGTCAAAGCCCATGCAGCAAGAGAAAATTGAAGTCACTGAATTCATGAAAATTAAATGTGAATGGCTTTTAGTGCAGTAGAAAGAAAAATTGACACTTCAGTGTTTTGTTTTGGAATTTGAGGCAGTTTTTTTCTTTTTGTTTGAAAGAACAGATAACCAAAGTATTTAGGCGAAACAGAGCATGTAATATGGAAGAGATCTACGCCTGGATGGATTAAACTTAACACAGATGCATGTAAGGCACTGGAGATTTATTTTTTCGGCATGTCACAAAGTCATGAACAAGTAGGAATTGAACTCCCAAGACAGCAAGATTGCTTGATAAACCGGAAGCTGATGATCTCACCCTGGTTAAAGTTATGAACAAGTAGGAATCACCTCCATGGTGCTTTAGGAACTGTAGTAGCAATATTTTCAACTCTTTCCTTATTCATCTTTTGAATATAAAGATTTCTAGTGTCTATAAAGAGAGAAATAGAAATGCTCATTTATTGGCACCATACACTAAAAATTTTAAGATGAATACAGTTTGGAGGAAATATAAAGATTTCTAGTGTCTATAAAGAGAAATAGAATTGCTCATTTATTGACACTATATACTAAACATTTCCAGATGGATACAGCTTGGAGGATTAACTGACCTCCTTCTTTGATATATGATTTATGCTCTTAGAAGCATGGAGCTAATTGCAACAGAATTTTGACATAATGTTTCTTATTTCATGCCAAAAAAAAAAGTGAGATTATGTTACAGGAACATTCTAATCAAAGTAGAAAAGAAACATGATTTAATGGACTTCATGAACTGGACACTCAAACAATGGAACATAATCAAAAGAACCAACAACATATAATCATGAAACAGCATGATGTTGCCTACATCCATATATCCTTTTTTTCTCTTCCTCCAGTGTCTATCATGATTGAATAGTTAGAATAACAAACATTTGACAGTCAAGTCCTCCATATCCATCACAGAGGTACTCCGTTTTTCTCAATTTCAAGCATAACTAGGAGAAATCAGTCAAAAGAACAGTGGTGATGTAAAGTCACTGTCATCTCTAACAAAGATTAATGTCCCACTAAAAGAGCAAAATATGGTCTACGATGATTGAAGATAGACAATCTTTTAAGCACTCTCACCATACAGTGATAACCAGAACACTTGAGCAATTGTGCATAAACTTCTATGCCAAAAACACTCTCTGATCTTGGACAGAAAATACAATGAATTAATTGTCAAGCAATTCAAAAGATAGTAACACTTCATACAGGTTAGTCATTGTTTTTAAAAGACATATATCTAAAAGCTGATTTTTTTTATAGAAATAGATGAAAATATTTCATGTCATCAGTCAGAAGAAAATTCTTTAAATTGATATGCCCTGCATCTTCCAAAGCTCCAAGTGTTCAAATTTTGAAGCTCAGAAGGCATCTGGATGTATTAGTTCTTCATACTGTCTCATCTACTGAAGAGTAATAGCCAGTAGAAGAGGTCGAATATGGCCTATGATAGTTGAAGAATAGTTATATCTCTGGACACTTACCATGCAGTTATATGAAAGTCCTACTAGTATCAGATAGAGAAGCAAATATATACAAACTAAATCATGAGTTTCTATCAGTTATTTGATCACATATGTATATATGCACATTTATTCATGTATGACTATGTATGTTCAGATATATGCATAAATCATGCCAGAAACATACAATCTTTTTGCTCTAGCAGATTTAAAATTGATCAATTAGCAGTTGAAAGAAAAGAGAATAAAAGACAAAAGCAAAGCACCATATTTTTGTGCCAGTACTGAGATTATATAAATAAGAAAGGGACTTATAATAACAGAAAGACAGCCATCCAACTGAATTTAATCAAACAAAACCATCCAAGGTAATGGTCCAATTTTCAAGCAACCCTCAATGGGTTGGATGAATGTCCATACGCATTGTTTTAATCTACACCATGATGGGAGAATTATGGACCTCTGTCTACCTAGGAACTATTGGAAATGTAACAGTGAAAAATTACACTTCATAGTAGCTCTTGTTTTCAGTGAATAATATAGAATTCAAGACAATATGCTATTCAAGCAAAGAGGGACAAAAAGCATTCAATAACAAAGTTGCAACACAACCCATACAAGCATACAAAAAGAAAGAACATTTGGAACTGAAAACTCCACCGGGATGTTTGACAACCAGATATAGACTGAGACATGATGTCATGATGATAGAGGTACTGAACACAGCACAATATAGCTTCACAAAAGCAAATGAATATTTTGATGAAGAAGAACCATGAACAGAAGCAAACAAGATGCCTTGTAATCTTCAAATAAACCAAAGCATCTCCTTATAAGATATCCATTTCAGAATGAACAAATATAATCTCAGAATTTAGGTCAAAAAATTGAGTTTTTTATCATTAACAATGCCGCTTGATATCATGGATAATTCGATACGATTATTAATGAACTAAACTACAGCAAATCGGACACATAAATCATAAAGTATTAAACTATACCATGCTTGAAGTCCCCTTCCTATTATTCTCAACCTGACTGTTGGGATCCATGTGTTGATCGGTTCCAAGTTACACCAATGTAAAGCCGCATAATAATCATAATAAAAATTGGATTTTTCGTATCCGTTGGTAACCACTAACCTAAAATTAACTCAATAATTCAAAAAATTTGACGTCTAAATCAACCTGGAGTTGCGAAGCAATCTCAACTTGTCTTCTCAGCGGCTTTTGCTTCAGATTCCGCCTTGATCTTCTTCTTATTCCTCGCGATCGCCTCTGCAACCTCCTTGGGCATATACTTCTCATCATGCTTCGCCAGCACTTCGGTTGCCTTGAAGAAACACTCTCCGCTCCTCGCCTTCTCCGATACCACCGATCCAACAGGAGCCGACCGATCAGATTCGTTCAAGGGCCTCAAGAAACCCTCGACGACAGCGGAGTGACCCTCGCGGAAGAGGTCGGGAAGGGATCCCTCGTAGCGGACAAGGATGTCGGTGACGAGGTCGGTAATGACGAACTCAATCTCCGGCGACGTGGGGGTGGGCTCGACGACGCTGCCCTCGAGGACGAGGCCACCGAGGCGGAAGCGGTTCTTGGAAGGGTTGGCGGCGAACTTTTGCAAAGCGTCGGATGGGGTGATGTAGAAGACGAGCTGATCTTGGAAGTTGCTGAGGACGATGACGATGAACCCCGCGACGCAGCTGAAGGTCAGAGCGTAGGTCCAGAGGCGGCGGTTCTGGAGCTGCCGGGCTCGGGCGCCGATGTTGACGGTGTGGGACCGGGATGGATGCCGGCGGGAAACCGTAGAGAGGTGTCGGAGGAAGAGGGCGGCGGGGGACCCGGGGGGGCGAGGGGTGGGAAATGGCCGGAGGAGAAGGAGGCGGGGGTCAGGCGGCGGAGAGTGATGGGTGACGGGGCGGGTGACGGGGGCGGCGGTGCGGAGGAGGGGAGATAGCCGGGACCAGAGGCGCGGGGAAAGAACCCTAGAAGAAGCCATGGATGGATCTCTGGAAGAGCGACCGAACAGAGGGAAGGCAGGTTTGGGGTTGGTGACGGGATCTGAAGAAAAGGCACTTGTTTCCTTATTGGACACGGCACTGGATGCCATTGGAGGCGACTCGGGCTCCGCTTCAAGCACGTCGTTGCCAATCCGACTGAATCACCCCTGCAATTTTCTGGGGCCTTCACACATGTGACGGAGGAACCACATCACCCCTGATAGTTTCCAAGGGTGATTCCGGCTGTAGCCGTCAGGTAGCAACGTACCCGCGATGGAGTGGGACCCACTCACGGACGGCGTTGATGAAGGAACTCGAGGTACATCATGCCTTTGCGGTGGCACGTGCAGAAGAATTGGACACTTAATGTAATTTGATCAACATTGCTCTTAACATAACCCAGTATGATCCACAACAACTGGAAATCTTCTCTCCCAGAAGTAACGGTAAACACGAATCATATGTTTCACACGTGTCGTACATCTGAAGGCGCACTGACACCGACACACTCCCATTTGGCCGATGGATGTGCGCCACGACGACAGTCCCTACTGAAGTCATCAAATAAGTGGTGGTATATCAAGCAACGCTTTTCACGGATGGAAGTGCCTCCACAGACCACGAAGTTGTTCGAGGGGGAAAGCAAGAAGGCTCGTACAAACGTAGTGTAATTCCCTTCCTTCCCCTTTCTCTACTCGGAAGAATCTCTGCAATTAGCCTCAGATTTCTAGTTTCCTCGACCGATCCCACGCAAATTCTTCGACTTTTTTATTCTTCCAAGAGTTTATTGAATGACCGATCCCATGTCGCCGTTGCGGAACTGATGGTTATCTTTTTTCTGATTGGACGCGATCTTTTGGGATTTTCCTCGAGTTTGCTGACAGGGGCATGTCTTGGTGATCCTGACGCGGCGACGTGCTGATTTTCTTGGATAAATCGTTCGTAGAGTTGCTATTTTTGGGTTTCTTTTTGCTGCTTTTCTCATCTTTTTTAGGATCGTTCACAATTGTTGTTCGTGATCTTTCTTCGTATGATGGCGATCTTTGAATCGTAGCTCGTGGTGTGATCAAATTAGGGTTTTCGACTGTGGGCTTAGGGACGATCACAGCTTGTGATCTGTTTCTTGTTGGATCTTGCAATATAGAGGACGCAAACTAAGATGAATGGGGTTTTTCTTGATCATTTAGGAAATTTGTTGTGAAGCGTTTGAAAAGATTGCTAAATTTAAATTGATATGGTGCAAGGTTCAACTCTGAAGATTGGGCCGTGGATTCAATGTCTTCGAGTCTTTAAATACGTAGCAATTCAGTTTTCAAAGAATATTTAATTGTCTATCATCTTTTATAAATTTTGTTACTGACGTCATCATTCGGAATAATTAGCATTCAATTCTCTTGCAGAATGCTGATCAGTAGAGTAGTAGTAACCATACTAGGTAGATCGTGAGGGAAGAAAATGGTCTCATAAGGTCTTAAAATATTTTTTGTATTATTGTTTCAGCAATATGGCATGGTACCTCGTATTGGATTGTCCAATAGTGGATAGATATTTGTATATACCATGCTTAAATCCTTGGTAGAGAAATGTTTTAAAACCTTGTTTTATGGACTTACACAAATTTATATTGTGGAACAATTCATACTGAGCTTGTTCAGGAAGAAAGGTAATGAACGGTGGCTTAGCTGGCCAAATTGTCGGGCTTCAAAGCTTTGTCCTGTTAAATCTCAATAAGATATATTATGCATGAGACTGCATCAAGTTTTTTGATATAGATTGGGTTTGTTGTTGTTGTTGTTCTGTAGCCAAACTTGTTGATTTATCAAGCATCCATATCTTTATCTTGTGTTTTGTTTTACTAATTTAGTGCTACTTGCAAGCTTCAGCAGAGTTAGGATCTATTCTTCTTCAAAGTTTACCTTTTTTATATTATTGTAAGAATCTTTTGAAGAGCTTAGCCTGTGATTTTGTTAGAGGATTACAGCTTTATGTTGAAGCCTAATATCCATGAGCTGATTGTGTTGATATCAATGTTGTTTAAGCTTGATGAGCAAACTAAAATTGCAAACTTAAGATTGGGTTTCATTTATCAGAAACATGAATGTTTCTGATATGAAAAAGACCGGCATTGTTAAGGATGAGAAATGTTAAGGATTGCACAAATGTGAAGTGGTGCAAGATATGAAAAAGACCGGCAGTGTTCTATGTGGAATGACAAAAGATAACTAGGTAAGAAGAAAAGGAATTCTTCGTAGATGAAGATTGAGATAGGATCTGAGAAATGTTCTGTTGACATTGACATGGCTTAAATGAGAATGAAACATTGACATGCCCATTGTAGATTTTGCATATTGTACTTGCTTCTTAACATTAGCTTTTGACTGACTATAGTTTTTTTTTTCAATATTGAAACTTGGTCTTTTCAGCCTTCCCCAAATATTTGGGATTTATGGCTTGTTGTTATTGATCTTGATGTGAAACAGTTTGAGCTTGTTGTGTCTCAATGGTTCAATACTATGATTATATGGTACTCAATAAAAGTTTGGTTTATGGAATTAATTATTTTTCCTTTTGCATGTATACAGTTCACTTTTAGTTAATGTAGTATGTTTGAACAGTTGTCTTATAATCATCAAGCTTCATTGCTGTGAATTGCCAGTGTATTATGTGTTTATATGTGTTTGTTTTCCATATTGCCTTCCATAACATTTGGCTTCTGTAAGATTATTCGTTTAAAGTTAGAGTAACAAATTTTCTGAAAGAAAACAATACTTTGTGCAAAGGTAGTAGCAACTGTTCTTTACTGTGATACAGTTTTTTATATTAGTTTCTTTCAAGTGAAAAACCTTTCCTGTTTTGCTCATCATATTTTTACAAAGTACCAACACAGGCTGTGAACTATTTGTCCCTGAATGACTCATTTCATCTTTTACTTTATGGAAGATATGTGTTCCTTACTGGTCGGCTCTTGTTTTTATTAAGTTTGTCCAGAAATCCTATCTGCTGTTCTCACAGTTTGATTATATTGTGTAGATTACAAAGGAACAGGATGAGAACTTCCTGACATTTTGTTGTGGTAGAAGTGTAAATTCTTCATAGTGCCATTCAAATGCACATTTGAAGCAACTTTCCTCTTAGAACATATGGGGTGAGTACCGTATTTGCTTAAAGATGATGAATCATGAGAGTCTTGCTTTAATTGTTGTCAAAAATCTTTTTTCTAAGCAGTAAGTTCTGCCTATCATTTGATGGTGCATTGTACGTCATAGATTAGTTATTCCTTACAGTAGTTCATCCATTAGGAGTGTATAATTCTATCTTCATACAGAGCAGTTGTTGTGTTGGAGGGCTAGCTAAATCTCAATCAGCTAATGATAGAATATTGGGGCCACCCAAGAAGCGGAACATAGGCCAGTTATCCATCCAGAAGAAAAGACAATGGTCATCAAGTCCTGAACCTGAAGTAATGGAAAACAATGTTAGCAATTCTCTTTCCCTGGTGACGAATGTCTCCTCGTGTCCCACTACTGTCAATGATGAGACCAAGTTAATGGAGGAAAATGCTAACAATGTTTCATTCGTCAACCAAGGTTTATCTGTCTCTCTATATCTTTTTCGTATTTAGAATGGCTTCCTTATGTCTTTTATAGATATAGTTAAATATTCGTTTGCCTCACATATGTTTGCACTTGACATTGAAAATTTTCTTTACTGGTAATTTTATATGTTTCACTATTCTTTGCATTTATTATATCCTACTTTGTGTTGGTACACAGAGGTGCCATGTTTTGGCAGCTTGATGTAGGCCTTTTGCTGGTGTCATGCTTTCATCTTGCTTACTTCATTAATAAAAATTCGAGCTTCTTTATTAGGAAAGTGAATGTTGGAACTATAATTAGATGAAGGCCCAAACTATAGCCATGGAGAGTTGATACCCGTAAACTTATGCTATAAGAACCATAGCCAGAAAAAACTATGGCTATCAAGATTCAAGAATTTATATCATTACTGGAGGTTTCAACAATGAACAATGTTATTGTTTAATGTGTTATTATGTGTGTTCTTTTTTTTTCCTATTTTTTTGTGAAACATGTTTTTTGAAGTATTTGATTAATATTCATTTTATATGGCAAGAAATTTCTGTATTGGTTGTTGTGGACCACAGCTCAAAGAGCTTGTTATTTCTCATTGCCTGTAGTTAGAAAGGCAAAAAATTGGAAGTTTCTATTAAAATGAACTGTGAATATTAGAGCTAAAGGAATTAGACGAGTCTGTTGTAAAATAAAAATGGTTCTTGCAATAGGATATTAGGCCTGCTTTATTTTACTGTAGAAATACAATTCGTTCAGGAACTTTTTTATGACATCCATTATATCTATATTTCCTGTAAGCATGAAAATATTCATGTTTAGTCTCTTGATTTTTCTGCATAACATGTAGATATGACCATGAGTTTTTCCTCACTGCTTCCTTGAATTTGTGTTCTCTTAAGCAGTGCTTTGCTTTTCAGCAATAGTGTTAATAAAATCTTTAATAGAAAATAGTCATAAATATTGGAAGAACTTGCCTGTGTATAGCTTATGGACAATGTCTGCAGACCTTTAAAGTTTGTTCTTTTTGGGCATTTATGAATTATTGTCTATTCTGCAAAAATTCAGATCCATACTAGTCTTTAAACTATAGATATTCATGTGAAAATTCTATTGACAAGATATGTTTTATCTCTCAGAAGTTCTTCAACATGCAGTTGGGTCACACTTGTGAATGATGGCCACAACTAAATATATAACCTAAAACTACCTGAAATATGTACATATCAAGAATTACCTTGCACAAACATGTTTTCGCGACTCAAATCCTTATCATCTAAACGCAAAGGAACAATCTTCCCATGACACTGAGGCCCATTCTCAAATGCTTGAGATGTGTGGTTCATGCTTTTAGGTAGGACCAATTCTTTTTCTAGTGAAGAGCTTTGCTTTGGTCTTTTCAATCAGGAATGAATGTTTCCTTTTGCCTACATGTGCCCATTAAAGATGTTACTTGCACAATTATAAGAACTAAAAAAAAACTAGCAAGGCTTGGTGATGTTGCTTACTAGTTGAAGAAAGTGCAATAGACAGCCTTAGGCTCCTGAAATTATACAATCAGATCCTTAACATGATGCAATTTTATAGTTTCTTTTAATATTGCATGCGCGATGATCTGCAATTTAATAAAATTGTTAATAACTTACAGAAAAAAATATATAGCTTTAATAAAATTTCAGCAAGGAATTGAAGTTTTTGATTGGATTGTTCATATAAATGTTGTATATGCAATACTAAATCTCAATTTTAGTTACCTCATATATCTATAGGCTAGTCATCTGACCTAGATGTTTATCTGGATATTTGCAAAAAAAAAATATTTATGATAATTATTACTTGAAAATCCGAACCCTTCTCTTGGTATCACTGATAATGTCCACTATGTTCTGTAGGTGCTATAGCCTGGAGTGAGATGAGACGGGAGTGGGTCGGAGATCGGTCAAAAAGGCCCCACAGAGCTCCAAGGGAACCAACAATAAGGTCTAGATCAAACCACCTTCTTTTGTGCAACTTGGGATAACATAGATGCCAATGTACTGATGGCATATGATATTCTTTTAATGTGCCTATACTTTTTCTTGCTTGAATTAGGCAATCGATGGATTTTGAACTTATCTTGTCAGGTTTTGTAGGGAAATTTACTGGTTAAAACGTGTTTTTGTTTGTGTGATGCACCAATTTGTTACCATAATGCTACCTGAATGTGCACTAGATCTTCAGAATGTTTTATCGGAAAATATGCATATCTATACAACCAAGTAAATGTGAATTCAATGATGTTTCTGGGCATTTATCGTTATCTGTATTCCATCAAAGTTTATTGTACGTATGAAACATCAGCATTTTCCTCAACTCTAGCCCAATACCTGTACTGATTTTAGGTTGGGTTACATGCCACCAGAAAGTAGAATAGATTTTTACAGCTTGGCTCATCACTTACATTTGCCTTAATTTTCAATAGTTTGGCCAAGTTGATTGATACATGAATTGTTCACACAAAAAAGGATTCTAAGGAGAAAGGAATCTGAACTATTGTAACTAATAATTCCAGAATTACATGCATGGGCACACGATGTATTTTAGCCATGTAGATTATATATCCAAGCTGTGTTAACAAGGTAATGATGGAAGCTCTTTGTGTGTGTTTGGGTAATTCATGTGAGCTCTACTTTCCTTGTTAACCTTGATTCCCTTGTCTGTAGTTGGTGTGCAACCTACGAGGATTTGCTCTCGACCAACCGACCTTTTCCACAACCCATCCCATTATCTGTGAGTTCTCCTCCGGTCACTTCACTTCACTTGTATCATCTCATTTCTAGCGTTTGAGATTAGTTCTACATGATAGATTTTCTCATTTCCAACTTGTAATTTATTTTACAGGAGATGGTAGATTTTTTGTTCGACATTTGGCAGGAGGAAGGACTTTACGATTAGCAGTACTCTTTGTTAGTGTGGAAATTTTGTCTGGCCTTCTCGTTAGTTAAATTAAGTAGCTGTATTTTTTTGTCAAGGGGGTGTTCTTGGATAAAAACAAAATGCATTGGCGTCACCAGTCGACCCCAAGAAATTGTTGCTGGTATTAGGTGAAGAGAGTAAACAAGCAAAGCAAAAAAGAACGTTCTATTAATTAGAGAGCATCTCATGATGTCATGCAACCTCAAGTTCAACTTTGGGATGATATCGAGGACACTACTGTTGGACTTGCATGTAATGTTGGACTTTGTTGCATCATGCATTTGAAGTGATAAAATTACAAGCAGATCGTTAGTTCTAAAAATTCATGATGTTGATAAAATTACCAGGAATATCTCAGTTTTTTTCCATTATAAAATCGTAATCCTCCTATGATTGATATTTTTAATGTAATTACCAGGAGTGTTGCAGGAAGGCAAAGAGGTCGAGACCATCCCGGTCTGTGGCGATGGGCAAGAACAAGCTCATCAGCAGCATCTGCAACACAAAAATCTGCACTTCATGAGAGGGGAATGTGATCAACCAAATGTACATGATTCGAATCCTTGTGCCTCTTTTAGCAGCCTACATCATGATCATGCGCCTTATCTGATCACATTAATTGCTTCCGTATTCTTTCTTATCCGAACCCAACAAATTCACGGTAGCGGTGTGTCGGCAGACACGCGCTAGCGAACGAACGGTCGAAGTCACGGAACAGATTCTTCCGGAGGCTAATCGAAGGCGTTCGCGACGACGATCCGCGCCCACGAATTGACGCGCCAAGTGACGGGTAGCGTGGAGGCCAAAGGAACGGCGGGTAACCCCGCCCCACCCCGGCCCCTGCGTTCCGTGGCGAACGACAAGCACGGCCGTGTGACTAGGAGGGAGACAACAGCAGGCTAGGGTTCGTCGGATTGGGCGAGGCCACGTGAACGGCCACGCTCCTTCACGTGAGGGTGGGACGCGGGCCCCACCGGCTGTTGGGAAAACAACATGTGCTCCTTTTTCGATTGCTTTTCTTAAAAGCTCGAAGACGGAACAGGAGTGGGAAGTCCCTTTCAGTCTCTCCTGAAGACCTCCTATTATATATATGAGCACAAACGAGGCATCTCTGCCCAGAGCTTTGGACATCATCTTGTTGTGTGTGTGTGTGTGAGAGAGAGAGAGAGAGAGAGAGAGAGTTCTTCGGATAGTAGAGAGATTTCTGGAGATCTCCAGATCTCTCGCAGAGAGAGAGAGAGAGAGTTCTTCGGATGGTAGAGAGATTTCTGGAGATCTCCACATCTCTCGCAGAGAGAGAGAGAGAGAGAGAGAGAGAGTTCTTCGGGTGGTAGAGAGATTTCTACTGCAAATTGGAGAACTCCAGATCTCTACTGCGAGCATCTTTCAGCTCAAGATGGTTTCGGCGGTAGAGAGAAAAGGAGGTAGAGAAGAGAGAGTCGCGTGTGGGAGAGAGGAGAGAGGGAAATGAGTGTTCATCAGATGGTAGAGGGATTTTGTACTGCAATTTAGAGAGTTTTAGATTTCCACTGGCGATATCTTGCAGCCCAAGATGGTTTCTGATGGCGGAGGGAGAGAAAGGGGAATGTGTGTTGCTCAAAATGGTTTCAGCTGGCACACAGAGTCTGTGTTCGTACGAGAGAGAGAGAGAGAGCGGGTATGTGCGTGCGTGTGTGTGTGTGTGTGTGTGAGTGAGTGAGTGAGTGAGAGAGAGAGAGAGAGAGAGAGAGAGAGAGAGAGAGAGAGAGACCTCCTACAAAAATATCTTTGAGCCCAAGATGGTAGAGAGAGAGAGAGAGAGAGAGAGAGAGCGAGAGAGAGACCTCCTACAAAAATATCTTTGAGCCCAAGATGGTTTCATATGGCTGCATTTGCACCTGCACCTAAAGGGGGGGCAGGGTGGCCGTGAAGAAAACGAGTTTACATCCACCATGTAGGTGCAGCGGCAAATGCAACCATATGCCATTTTGATTTCCTTTCCTACCATCACACTGCCACCAAAGCACCAAAGGAGGTAACAAATTGTTTGGGTTTCCCCTCTCCAGAATCAAGATCTCCATCCAGATTTGTTTTCACAGTACCAATAAGGTTTCTTCTCTTTTTCTGGTTATTACTTGTACTTTCATCCACTGGTTTATTTGATGCAACTCGTGTTCTATGTCTTCGATTTATTTGCTTCTTCTTAATCCCCCTCTATTTCTTTACCATCTTGGAAGAAACTGAACTTGAATATCTGTGCAGGAAAAAGAGAAGAGCCTAAAACCTCCTTTCTATGGAGGTTTAGGCGAAGAAAGAGGGACGGAAAGCAAGAGTTATGCTTAGGCCGATTTGAGCAGCGGCTAAATAGAACAGGTTGGAAAAATCCAACAACAAACTCTCTTAATGTTTCACAAGTCTATATGCTGAGGCTCACTTTGGAGATCTTTTAGGTTTTGTTTTCTCTTAATACCTAAGTTGACTGAAGAACTTATGTTTCTACTCTTTCCTTTCATTCACGACCACCGTCGATGTTTGCATCCTCAAAGAAGTTGATGCTTACAATAGATGGAATTGACTCGAGTATCAGATGCTGTGCGAAGCACCTCGGAAGGTTTTATAAGGTTTCATTCGGACAAACTTAAGGGTACAGTTCTGCTGTGATAATATAGGGATAGTATGTAAGATCTATGATAAATATGTTATATAGTGCATAGCAGTACAGATAAGCTCATGATGCAGTAAATTATGAGAGTCCACCTTGTCACACATCCGGCAGAGTTCTTGCCCATGTGTGTTGTTATTCAAGGTTTTGAGGTTTAATTTGATGCCATATAACTAGTGATCCTTAAACATAGAGTTTTCTTTGATCATCAGTTTAATTAGTAGACAGTGTGATTGATTTGTCCACAGATCTTTATGATTGAAATTTCACTTAGGCAACCTCTCGGAAATTATGCTTGTTTTAGATGATTAAACACCAAATTGTGATAGGAAAGCATTTTACAGGAGGTTGACTTCGCTCTTCTAATTAAAATTTCTTGTTCTTGCAGGATTTTTTTGCTTGTATTATACTAAATTTAGTTTTCTAAATGGTTGTTATTATGATTCATGGGAGGTCATTTTTATTGCATTAAAGTTTCTTAATCTTATTGGTTTTTTTTTTATTGCTGAATTCAGCTTCACAAATGGTTATTATCAACAACGTAAACAAAAAAAAAATGGTTTACAAGACAAATATTGAAAGTTTATATTATTTTTTATTGTGATCATATTCAGTGTCAGTTAGAAGACAAATATTGATTTCAATTTGGATGTTCATATTCCAGTAAAGTTCGATTAATTCTTTTATTATCATATTATCTATGCAACTAAGATTTTTTAAGAGACAGACTCAGATCAAGATTATACTTCTTATCTTGAGATTCTTGTATATTGTTGTATGTTCATTTGACTTTTTTGAACATCATGTTCTTTAATTAGTGGTGCTAAAGTTTCATTGTCTCTCCAAAAGAATTATTTTTCAGTAAACAATGAATTTGATTCTTAGGTTTTTGGTCAATGCCTGTGAAACCATAATACTTGACTTCAATGTATTAGTGATGGATACAATAATGATTATATATATATATATGTATATATATATATATATGTGTGTATATATATATATATATATATATATATATGTGTGTATATATATATATATATATATATATATGTGTGTATATATATATATATATATATATATATATGTGTGTATATATATATACATGTGTACGATACTTATTATTCTGGCAAATTGTTGAGAAGAACATGTTTAGTTATGAGGGTAAAAATTTTGAAACAAAGAAGATGTCCCATTAGGAAATAAGTATGGATTAAGAAGGTTGAATCGACCATGGATTTTTTAAGAACTCTTAAGTTATTATGTTAGAGATGTTAATATGTTGATCATCCAAAATAACAAGGCAATTTTCACTCATCAATTGTAAATTGATGAATATGCATAGCTTAATGTATGTATTAGAACCCATCCTAGCAAATAACCCATCATTTCTACTTGGTATTGAGAATATCATTTTTATATTGCATTAAATAGCAAGAATTGGTATTGAATGAGAGCACCATCCAAACAGTACTTTAGATCTCTCTTGGCTATCAGAATATTTGTACCATGTTCTTTGTTCAATGTCTTATGAAGAGTCTGCATATTATGGGCTTTTTTGCCCTCAGACTTTTCTCATAAAAAAATAATACAATCTACAAAAAAAAAAAAAGAACATGTTACTACAAAAAACGCTACATTATTCCATATTGTTGTGACAATACAAATTTACTTGCAGATTACTCATTCTAGACCCTTAAGGTTTCTGTACCAGTTCATAACAGCCATATGAACACATAAATGTCAACAAAGCTCCATGATACTTCATTTTTCCAGTCTATGATGCTTAATGTTAAGGGCAAATTGTTGACAAGAACATGTTTAGTTACTGGGAAAATTTTGAAATGAAGCAAATTTATTTATAGGAAATAGAATTTGCCATGCATGAATTTGTAAGTCTGACATGAAATTGATCTCTGAAGAACTCAAAGGTTCCATTATGCATGCTATTTAGAGATTTAATATGTTGGTCATGCAAAAAGTAGAAGTCTCAACATGTCACTCCTTTGTTGACAAATAAAACATATCATTTAATGTGCATAGGTCAGAGCATCAAACAATCCATCATTTCTTGTTGTCATTGAGAATATCATTTTTCTTGCATCAAAAGATGTGCATGCAAAGCTTATTGGATGTAAAACATATCACAGACTTGGTGGCTTATTCCATGAGCTTGAAAATTTTGAAATGAAGCAAATGTATTTATAGGAAATAGAATTTGCAATGCATGAATTTGTAAGTCTGACATGAAACTGATCTCTGAAGAACTCAAAGGTTCCATTACGCATGCTATTTGGAGATTTTAATAAGTTGGTCATGCAAAAAGTAAAGGTCTCAACATGTCACTCCTTTGTTGACAAATAAAACATATCATTAATATGCATAGGTGACATGAAATTGATCTCTGAAGAACTCAAAGGTTCCATTACGCATGCTATTTGGAGATTTTAATAAATTGGTCATGCAAAAAGTAAAAGTCTCAACATGTCACTCCTTTGTTGACAAATAAAACATATCATTTAATATGCATAGGTCAGAGCTTCAAACAATCCACCATTTCTTGTTGTCATTGAGAATATCATTTTTCTTGCATCAAAAGATGTACATGTAAAAGATTATTGGATGTAAAACATATCACAGACTTGGTGGCTTATTCCATGAGCTTGAAGGTTGATGATTTTGAGCTGAATGGATTTCTCTTGGGAATTAGAATGTTTTTGCCATGTTCTTTGTTCCCTATATCTGTGTATAAAAAAGTACCTCTGTGGCCCAAGTCAAAATGCATGATGTGCTTGAATAATGAGAGTATGTTTACAGACTGTTTGATGAGCATAATGAGATTTTGCATGACTTCCTTTTCATTCTCAAGATCGCTATCTTCTTCAAAATTTTGCTCATATTGTTCATGAAAGAGAGCAAAGGCTTCTACACCAAATTCTAGTTGACAAGTCAGTCAGATCTACAGGTTACTGATGGCTTCTCCACGTTGACAAAAACTGACGCTGAGAACAATAGTTTGTGATGTTATAATGCGGACCCAACTTTCTCTTGCAAGTCGTGAAACTGGACTTGGTGGAATGCTCGAAGGATGAAGCAATGGCTTGTGATGGTAGAATGTGGCAGAACACAGACTGGAAAAAGCCGGATCATTTCCTGGAGGTCGTCCTGCACGTCGCTGTACCGTCGTTGCATGTTCCACGTGGTCGTGCTTCCGCTGGTGTTGCAGAGATAGGAAGCTGCTCAAATTTCCCTGTCGTCCTTGATGGTGGGAGAAGACGGACGTCACGTCGCGGCCAACTCGTTGCTGTGAAGACGACACGGCCATGGTTGGATGTCAGTGTTTGGCTGCTCATAAAAAGAGGGAGAGGGAAGCGGGTTCCAGATTCCACAGAGGAAACCAGTAACCACTGGGAACCGTGCTGGCTGCATGCTTTGTCGTTGAGCGAGCAGCGGGGACTCTGGCTGGCACGTGCATACTCTCTGTGGAGGTTGGTCAATGTCGTGTGAAGCCGACGATGCAGAACTCATCCGGATGAATAATTGTAATAATAGATTTATTATTATTCCGATTGTGATGGAAAAATCAGAACCTTAAGAGTTTTGGTGATGTAGATATCTAAAATCGCGTTTTGTCAGGTTTTATTTTCGGATTAATTATAAATTATTTTTTTAGTTGAACTTTTTCAGTATTTTAGTCTCAGATTTTAAAATTTTATATTAAAATTTTTATAGTTATAAAAGTGAAATATTTAAATTTATTTATTCTAACATCATTGATTTTATCGAATAAAAATAATAAGTAAACAAATAATTTTAATCATTCTTGTTGGTGATGATGAATGGCATTGTTGTTGAAAGTCACGGGTGACTGTTGTAGATAATGAGACTAACAATAAAAGGCTCTTTTCATCGCTTAGCAATTGCGTTGATGTCAATGTAATTGTTGAGCAATCCTTTCGTCGCTATGCATCAATATCAACATAGTTGCCGGGCGGTGAAAGGGTTGCCCTCGTCGATGTCAACATAGTTGTTGAGCGACAAAAGGGTCGCTCGGCCTCTGCATCGGCACTTATACAAATGCAAAGCAACGTCACTTGGCAACTGCATTAGCATCGCTCTATATCTATGTCATCATTGATGCAAATGTTGAATAGCCCTTTTGTCGTTCGATAACTGTATCGACACTGATACAATAAGTGATCTTTTAGTCGCTCGATAATTATGTCGACGTTGACACAAATGCCAAAAGGGTCACCGATGCAAATGCCAAGCGGCCCTTTCATCGCTCGACAATTGCATTAACATCGATATAAATGTAAAGTGGCAAAAGGGCCACTCATTGTGTCAATATTGACATAGTTGTTGAGCAGCGAAAGAGCCACTCACTATGTCAACATCGACACAGTTGTCGAGCATCGAAAGGGTCGTTTGGCATCTACATCGACGTCGACACAAATATAGAGTGGTGTTTAGGATCTAGAGCGGCACTAAGAGGGGGGGGGTGAATTAGTGCAGCGGTTAAGTACAATAATTTTCAACGATTTAAAATGATTTCGGAAACTTCGAACGTTGAAAACTTCATTTTGACTAAAACAGTGTCGGAAAAGCCCTAACTTAAACTTGAGAATATTTAGAGAAGATGAAGGGCAGTGAACAAGCAAAGTAAAGGTTTGCAGAATGGTAAATGTAAGAATATAAACGCAAATCGAGTTTTATAATAGTTCAGTCATCCGACCTACGTCCACTCCCGATTCCTCTTCTCTTGAGGCCACCGGCTTTTCAACTAGTTGTCGTCCTTCCAACGGGTGAAGACTAACTCCCTTATAGCTCTCTCCTTTTAAAGGGCTTAGGCTAGATCACACTTTAGAATTAGAGGGAGGAATTTGACACTGTTACAGTAGTGTTTTCCTTTTTCTTTCTTAGTTCTAGTATGTATTTCAACCATGGATGAGAGGGATCTTTATAGGCCTCAATGTGATCCAAATTTGGAGCCCAAATTTGAATCATCCTGGATTTCCAAGTGCTAGCAGTACCACTGCCTGTTGACCTTGTTCTGTCAGTGTACTGGGTGGTATCATTGCCCAGTCTAGCAGTACCATCGCTTGACACACTTACACGGTCAATGTATTGGGCGGTACCACCGCCCAACCAATGGTGCCACTGCCCCAAACTACCTGGAAGCTGTGCACAGGCGATGCCCGCCCGATGATCGGCGGTGCCAGCGCTAAGCGATGTCCAAAGACTCTGGTTGGGCCTTAAACCTAGCCCAAACCAATCCAATACCGAGCCCAGTTGGCCCCTAATTGGGTTGGCCCAATTACAACCCAATTAAGCTAATCCTACTCCGATCTAGATAATTATTACAACACAAATCATAATTAGTTGCCCGGCACATCCTTGGTCCATCGACGCTTCGTCCGACATTTTAGCGCATCGTCCTCTCTTGCGGCTTGTTGCCCAATCAGCAACTGACCTCTGTAGCCCCGATCTCCTTAGCGCAACTCCTCTCCTCTTAGCCCGATGCCCGATTTCTTTGTCCGAAGCCTTCTGCCGATCATCGACTTGATGTCCAATCTCCTAACGTGATTTCCTCCGACGCAACGCTGATTCATCCTGTATCAATTATCTAATCCTGATCGAGAGTAGACCTGCGTATCTCAAAACGTAATTAGATCACTAAAACATACTCAATTAGTTTCATCATCAAAATTCGAGATTCAACAATCTCCCCCTTTTTTATGATGATAACTAATTGATGACGGAGTTAACCTTAACTCCTTAGAGTTTAAACAAACTTCCCTATTAATATATCATTGATAGAACACTTGGATCATCCCAAATCCAAACAACATGTATCAATATCATGTCATCAAAAATATCATGCAAATATATAAAATATTCAATCAATATTACATTGTATGAACTCATCAATCTACTTCTCCCCCTTTGTCATCAACAAAAAAGAGAAGTTAGCTCTAGCTATTTTAAAAGATATGTAAGTCAACATATAAGCTAGATTTACTACATTCAATTATAGCAAGTTTTAAATTCTTTCTAAAGATAAGCAAGATAGTAATTTTTCATTCTTTTTTAAGATGTGCAAGTTGCACTTTCTTTGCTTCCTTTGCAATATGCATACAATTTTTATTTCTTCTCTCTTGAGAAGTGTAACATTTGCCTTCTTTTGTATATTCTAGCTAGCAAAAACTTTCTCTCTCTTTATTTTTATCAAAAAGAAGGGGAGAGTATAATTCTTTTCCCTTTATATGAATTTTAAAATTATAACAATCAACAAAGATAAATATTTATTAAGAGATCAATGGGGTATCAAAAATTTACATTCATGATTCATAAATATTCCATTTAGGAAGTATCAAAATTATGATTCAATGATTCATCATAAAGCAAATTTCATTAATTTTCAATCATCAAAATTCAAGTCATGAATATGAATTTAACATTCAAGCTAACATGATAAAAATTAATCATGACAATCAAATCTTGAATTACAATTTATTATTCAACCTAGCATATTTTCTCTCCCCTTTTAGTCAACGTAGAAAAGAAGGGAGGATCAAATATGATGATATAAATTTCTCACATAAGTTTGCATCAATAAAAATTTACATCAATCTTAAGATCAGAACAACTGATACAAAGAATCAAGATATCAATTCATATTCATTTCAATATCTCTCTTCTTTTGTAAATAAGATCTTAAAAGATCTTAGGAAGACAAAGAAGAGATGCATTATATTTCTAAATTTAATTGTGATTCAAAAAAATTTATGATGCATATAGAAAGTTCTCCTTTTGAGAAGAAGTCATATAGGAGAAAAAACTCTTGATTCATCATAATTTAAAAGTTCAAAGCCATAGATACAAAGAATTCATGAAAGATATCAATAAGGATCAATTCGTGAATACCAAAGATATGATTCATGATTCATTAAAATTCTTCTTAACAAGATCAAGATCAAGATTCAAAAGGTAAAAAAAGCAATTTGAAACATTCTCATCAAAATCACATTTTAAAATATTCCAAGTATCAAATAATGAGATATCAAGACTTGGATTGTTTTCTTTAAATCATTTAAATTTGCATCATTCAATCATCACATAATGCATTTGAAGAAGCATTGAAACATAGGAGAACGATCAATTTAAGCATGCAATGTTTCAATCAAATTCAAGTCATGAATACCAATGCTTACATATTATGAGTATGAATTCATAAATACCAAAAGATATTATTTGTGATTCTAATTTAGCAAGATCAAGATCAAGATTCATATGATTCATAATAAAGCAAATTTATTTTAAATCACCACATAAGGTAAAGAAATATCATTTCTAGAATATGATATCAAGGCTCAAGAAGAACATGATTTATTTGAGAATGGATAGCACAAAGAGCACCTTAATTCATGCATAAGAATTTTCATCAAGATCTCATTTCAAATTCAAGTTATTTACAAAATATCATAAATGAATTTATCACTTGTCTTTCATGGAAAATTAAAAATTTCAAGAATCATACATTTCCTTTTTTATAATTAATTTCATTTGAATATACCTTTGTCTTTTAATGTCAAATAGAGATAAGCATGAAAGTTCAAGACGTAAAAGGCAAAATCTCATAAAACAACTCATCAAGCATGATTTTAAATATCCATTTTCAAGACACAAAGAAAAGAGTAAATCAAGGAATCAATCATATCATGTCATGAATTTGCATTTTAAGTTATCATGAATTGATAAAGATTCAAATATATAGTTCCGAAAAATCAAGATCATGACTATGATAAGGCTCATTCAAGTTTGAATCATCAAAATCATTTTCATGATTCAAGAGATTCACATGAATTCATTAATATCAATAATATAGTAAATACAATTTATTTTTATGATATCTAAAAAAATTGCATCAATCAATATTTCAATCATTTCATGATGCATTCAAGTTAAAGAAATCATGTCATTTTTATGATATCAAGCATGATTCATTTGACAAATCCTTTTAATAATGATTTATCATAAAAGATATCTAGATTGCATTTCATAAAGAAGGATTTCAATCATCAAGATATCAAGATCATGACTTGGATTATTTTCCTCTTTAGTAAATGGTAAAAGGAAACAATCATAGAGAAAAAGATTTCGATTTCTATAAAAGAGTGTCTCAAGTTAAGAGTCCTAGAAATCAAAGTCATGATTCATAAACCTCATTCAATTTATCAAGATCACTTTTAAGAGATTCATAAATGACATAGATAGACTTGAATAAAACTTATCATCAAAACCATTTTCATAGATCAAGAGATTCACATAAATGAGATTATTAATCTCGATAAGATGGAAAAGTATTTTCTTTTTTTTAAGTGATTCTTTTAACATATCATCAAAATCTTATTCATAAGAGATTCATATGATTCATGAAATGAATTCATTAACCTCAATAGAAAATGCAATCTCTTTTTATGTGTTTTATCTTATAAACATACCTTTGCCTTTAACAAGTGTCAACATTTAAGAACAAAAAGGTAAATTTCGTAAAACAAATCATTAAGCATGATTCCATAACTTTCAAGTATGATAACATCCTTTTAATATTTTCATTTCATCATTATCAAGGATGATTTCATAAGGTATGCTCAAATCTTTTATGAAAAATATATTTCAATATTTAAAAAATAAGATATAAGTTTCGTCATAAAATCGTTACAACCAAATACATAAACAAATGATAGCACATTTTTAATTTTTATGTAAAAGGCCATGCATTATATTGAAAGTGAAATCATCAATATGCTTACTTCTATCTTTAATCACATTTGGTGTGCAAGCATTATCATGAAATATGCCATTATCATGATGTTTAATTTTTTTGTGTAACAAACAATGCATCTTGTTTTGAAACCAAGATCAATATGAATTCATCACGATTATACATTTTGTTTTTTTTAACACTAAAAAGAGAAGCATGATATAATTTTTGAAAATAATTTTTTTTTATTTCCTACTATCTAAATTTAGCACTCATGAAAAGTCATCATGTAATTTCAAAATAGTTTAAGGAAGTTAAGTTGCTTACCTTGTAGTCGAAGCTCGTCAAAGCACAATTTGCCATTTGCCTTTCAGAAGTTCTTGATTCGTCTTTGGGTGCCTTCCTCTTCTTTGGTCTCTTCCTCCGTTCAAGTTCATTTTTGATTTTTAATTTTTGTTTAATGAACTTATTAAAATTGATTAAAAGTTCAATGTCCTCTTCATTGTTCTCATCACTTAAGTCATCACTCAAGTGGCATTTTATAGTTCGGAGTTTCAAATCCTTCATGTTCTTTGGAAGGTGGTTCATGTGTTCATAGGTTTCAAAGAAACTCATTTCATAGGTCATTAATGACCCGATTAGTTCTTCCAATGAAAATTCATTTAGATTTTTAGTTTCTTGTATCATCGTTACTTATGGATCCCACCTTTTTGGAAGGGATCTTAAGATCTTATTAGTGAGTTCAAAATTCAAAAAATATTTACCAAGGCTTTTCAAGTTATTGATGACATCCGTGAAACGGGTGTATATGTCATCGATAGTTTCGCTTGGTGTCATTCGAAAGAGCTCAAAATCATGCAGTAAGAGGTTTACTTTCGAGTCTTTAACTCTACTAGTTCCCTCGTGCATGATTTCAAAAGTCGTTTCGCACGTAGAAATCCGATTGAACTCGTTTTTGTTCAAAGCATAAAATAAGACATTCATAGCCATTGCATTTAAAGAAAAGATTTTTTCTCTAAATCCGACCATTCATTCATCGGTTTAGAGAAAAGTTGAAAATCATTTTCAATAATATTCCATAAATCTAAATTCATAGAAATCAAGAAAACTCTCATTCGAGTTTTCCAATATGTGTAGTCCGAATCATTAAACAACGGAGGATGAACAATCGAAAAACCCTTTTGAAAGCCGTGAAGAGTCATTTCTCGCAGGTGTGAATCTGAAAGAGAAATAACATGACTCTGATACCAATTGTTAGAATCTAGAGTGGCACTAAGAGGGGGTGAATTAGTGCAGTGGTTAAGTACGATAATTTTTGGTGATTTAAAATGATTTCAAAAACTTCAAACGTTGAAAACTTCAATTCGACTAAAACGGCGTCGGAAAAGTTTTAACTTAAACTTGAAAATATTTAGAGAAGATGAAGGGCAGTGAAGAAGCAAAGTAAAGGTTTGCAAAAGGGTAAATACAAGAATATAAATGCAAACCGAGTTTTATTATGGTTCAGTCATCTGACCTACGTCCACTCCCGATTCCTCTTCTCTTGAGACCATCAGCTTTTCAGCCAGTTGTCTTCCTTCCAACGGGTGAAGACTAACTCCCTTACAGCTCTATCCTTTTGACGGGCTTAGGAGGTAACATTTATAAGACCTCTCAACCCTCTCTAAGGCTATATCATACTTTAGAATTAGAGAGAGGAATTTGACACTATTACAACAGCGTTTTCCTTTTTCTTTCTCAGTTCTAGTGTGTATTTCAACCATGGATGAGAGGGGTATTTATAGGCCTTAATGTGATTCAAATTTAGAGCCCAAATTTGAATCATCTAGAATTTTCAAGTGCTGGCAGTACCACTGCTTGACACTGGTGGTACCATCGCCTGACACTGGTGGTACCACCGCCTGTTGACCATGTTTTGTCAATGTACTGGCGGTATCATCGCCTGACATACTGACACGATCAATGTACTGGGCGGTACCACCGCCCAACTAGCAATGCCACCGCTCAGGCACTCTGCCCCAGGGTGGTACCACTGACCTAGACTACTTGGAAAGCTAGATCTGGGCAGTGCCATCGCCAGATAGTGTCCAGCACTCCTTGTTGGGCCTTAAACCCGACCCAAACCGATCCAATACCAGGCCTAGTTGACCTCTAATTGGGTTGGCCCAATTACAACCCAATTAAGCTAATCCTACTCCGATCTAGATAATTATTACAATACGAATCATAATTAGCTGCCCGACACGTATTTGGTTGATCGACTCTTCATCCGACACTTTGGCGTATCGTCCTCTCTTGCGGCTTGTTGCCCAATCAACAACTGACCTCCGTAGCCCCGATCTCCTTGGTGTAACTCCGCTCCTCTTGGCCCGATGCCCGATTTCTTTATCCGAAGCCTTCTGCCGATCATCGACTCGACGTCCAATCTCCTGATGTGATTTCCTCCGGCACAACGCTGATTGATCCTGCGTCAATTATCTAATCCTGATCGAGAGTAGACCTACGTATCTCAAAACACAATTAGATCACTAAAACATACTCAATTAGTTTCATCATCAAAATCCAAGATTCAACATGATGTTGTTCGTCATTTGTGTAAGCAATTGCATCAATACTGATATAGATGCAAAGCGACGCTACTCAGTAACTACAACTGTGTTGGCGCTAATGCAAATGCAGAGCGACACCGCTTAACAACTACATCGACGCCGATGTAGATGCAGAGTAATGCCACTTAGTAATTGCATTGACATCGACGTAGTGAGCAATGCTTTCATCGCTCAGCAACTATGTCAACACCGATGCAGTAACCCTTTCACGCTTTTATGTGCGTCGGTGTGTTACCCTTTCACTGCTTTATATGTGCGTCGATGTTAACACAGTTATCAAGCGACGAAAGGGCTGCTCATCATCTGTATCAATGACCCTTTCGTCACTCGACAACTACATCAACGCCGATGCAAATGCCGAGTGGTGCTGCTTTGCATCTACGTCAATGTTGATGCAAATGCCGAATAGCATCGCTTGGAAATTACGTCGACGCCAATACAGATGCATAGCAACATAAGCGTTGCTCAACATCAACGTAAATGCAACTCATCCATAACAATCACCCACGGCCCCTTACGACACCATCATCTGTCGCTACCAATAGCCTCATTAATAAAAAAAGTCCCTCGATAAACTACATCAATATAAATGCAGCTCATCCATCAATGTTAAAGAAATCTAACTATATAAAATAACATGCAATTAACCCACTGTTTCCCGTAAGAGATGATCTCAAGACGTGTCAAAGGCCACATTTGTTTGACTTATACCTCGAGAAATGAATGAATCGAAGCCACAATATGGATTGAGAGCTTTCAGGGAAGAGTCGAAATACAATCAGAATGAAATAATTAAAATACAAAGAACATTTCCGGTGCATACAAATTGCTATAGAACTCTGCTGCAACCAATTTACATTGAGAGAGCGACAGAATGATAATACACAATTACATCACAATGACATGAAGGAAGGCATTCGAAAGGACACCGAGACACCGAGGGAGTATGGCATAGTAATATGCAGTGCAGAAGAAAAGAAATGGCCAACAGAGAGAAAAGGAACAGAGACAACAATTGGAGGACAACTCAATGTTCGTTCTTCACGCGTGCTTTTAGGATTCCAGGTTTAGGAGGGGAAGTTATCATTCTAACCATGGAACTCGGCCTTGATGGTTGCCAAGTATGATACTGATGCATGCCGATCATGCTGGAACAGTCACCGCCACCAGAACTAGGGTCCAGAGCACCATCATGCTGCTCCCTTTCACAGAATCCCATTGCCTTGAGCACGTATGAGTCATCGTGTAGCTCAAAGGGCGTGCTGCATATTATAATTAGAAACAAAAAGTCAGTAACGGAGAGAATGTGCTGCGGTCATTGGAAAAGATAAGGTAATATAGCAAAATCTGAAGTATCAGGTGGGTCTCCTCTTTATAACTTATGAATGACCATGAAAATCAAGGCGTATGAAATTCTTCAGCAAATTATCGATAACTAAACATATGTTAAGAGCTAGGAGGTCACATGAATAAGAAGAGAAAACATCCTATAAAAGAGCATCACTGCTAAATAACAAAGAATGACACCATGAAAAATTCCAAAAGATAAGCCTATACTGTTACCTGTTAAAATCAAAATGCACCAATTGCATATCTTCTGAAATTTCCACTTCTACTGTTGCATGTGGCCGAGTCTGTTTCCAAACCAACAAAAGAAATATTAAATTCAAATTATAGATTAGCTCGGTTTATGCCTTGATTGCACGTGCAGTAAATAAGGAGAGAAAATGTCTGGTGCTTGTCAAATATCTAGTCAGAACACATTCTTTTTGTTTTGTTTCTAGTGAAATCTTTTTTAAAGCATTGAAATATCAAAAATGTTTTGTATCTGGAATCCACAAAGCTGCCTCACCAATTTGCCTCTGTTGCTTGGTTGTATACTGGCATCCTTCTAAAAAGATTCTAGCTTGATAGGCCAGTTGACCCATCTATTGATAAATTAGTAAAATGAAGCAGACTGGTTTTTGTCCCAAGTATAAGCGTATCAGAATAAACAGTTCAATAATTGTCTACCCTGATCAGCTCACAAATTATCATGTCAACAATTAAATATTCATCTATCAAAACCATTTGCCAATTAATGATTTAATTTCTACGAGTGTTTTATCTATCATTGCACTAGCCAGTCAAACTGATATTCAACAAGGAAAAGGATTGCAAAATTTTGTACCTGGACCAAGATAAAAGGTAAAGCAACACCGCCTGATGGAACATGTTCTGAACCATGTAGCTGTTCATTCCGTTGGACCAAACTTTGGAGACCTATGAACTGGGAGAAAGATAGGGAAAAAAAACTCTCCTAATCAACAAAACACACTTCAGACATTACTAAGTTACAAGTACATAAGATAAAATATTTAATGCATATCTTCTGGATTCAACCCTCCAATCTGGTTCAGGAAATGTTAAGTTTATTGCAGTTTTATGGATGATTAAGACCACTGTTGAATATAAGATCAGGATGCTCAATCTCTGAATCAGGAAGCTTGCTCTTTAGACCATGGAATGCGGAAATTTGTTGGTTCCATAACTTAAAGGAAAAAAAATCTTATACCGTTAAACTGGGAGGACTATATTTCTGAATAAGCTACATTCAATCTGAAAATATTAGCATCTCTGAGGAATTGGAAGCACATATTAGGATGTCAGATGGTTAATCATGAATAAAGAATTACAATAACTAATAGTTCGCTGTCCTACAAAGATTCCAGAGCATGTAATCCAGTTGATCTAGAGCCAAATAACTAGTATAATATCTTTTACAAGAGGGATCGGTTGGCTGGCATAAAAAAACTCTCTGTTATTTTTCCAATATAAGGAAGCTTTCGTCAGATGTTACTTTCCCAGGCTTGGCATTGATTCTTCCTATCAGAGCATGTCAAATTAATACCAACCATTACCTAGCTGTCTAATGCCCTCAGCTGCTCTTCTTTTAGGTTCCTAAAAAATAAGTAATCTTGGTTGAACTCTAGGTAGCAGGTTCAGATCAACCAAACATCTCATTCTCATACTTCTTGCTACATGATTCACCATTTGTGCACTCACAAAAGCTTTGATGTGACAAAAGAACCCTTTCTTATGCTTGTTTTCTATATGTAATAGGAACATCGACATCTTCTCTTGTTGAAATCTTCTTATTCGCCTCTCTTTTCCTGTTTGCATTGTGTAGCAAAATAGCTCTGGAGGAAGGGGGATAATGCATGCGCCAGTTGCCCTCTTTCGGTAATCTGCTCTAGTATGTCCCAGACTTTTAATCCAACTTTGGTCGTTGCTGATCTTTGTTCTGATCCATAAGCTCAAAAGGTCATTTTCAAATTTCTTTTTCAATCTAAACATTCTTTTTATTGGACAGATCTATTAATGTTATTATTCAGGTACATGTAGAAGTGGTTTTGTCAGAAGTCAACCAGCAAATCATTAGTTGATAAAATAAATTTTCACTCATTCAGTATATTGTGGATCAACTAACTACTTGATTGAAGCTATATACATCAGGTGTATGTACCCTCTTTTTAGGGGGAAAAACCTTCAATTTAAGATCCTTGATACTTGTTAATTATCAACTAACACTTATTCAGCTCCTATCATCTCACCTGTATTTTCTTTTTTGAATGAACAGGATTATTATTTTTTGGGTACCAAAAGATGAGGTGCATTTATTTTCTTTACCGTCCCTAAGCAACTCTTGAACAAACTCACTGGGGTACTTGGAAGAAACCAACTTTACCCTGAACAGGATGATTTGTGGGTATCAAAATGTGAGGTTCATTTATTTTCTTTATTGTTTCTAAACAACAACTGAACAAACTCAAACAACTAAGATGTTCATAGAGAATGATGGCCCACGATGATGCATGTTTCAGATCAGTTACAGATGGTCACTATCTGAAGATATAAGCACAATTTCCAGACAGAAATATTGCCACAAATCATCGTAATCATCTATCAACAGAAGTAGAATCTATCTATATGCAACAAGCATTAGACACATAATGTGGACAGGTAATCTTACTTGATTTTGCAATTCATGCAAATATGCAGTTTTCTTTTCAATCCTATTCTTCAATCCAATCCGTTCTGCCTGTGACAAATATACTCATCATTAGAAGACTTAAAGCCATTTCATAAGACTGCAGCTTATGCTGAAAACACTCCAAATTGAATCCAAGAAGATAAAATCACAGGACAGATGCAAACCTTCAATTCTTCAATATCATTTAAACTAGTACGAGGTAAACCTTTCCACTGTATCTCTTTTTTATCTTTAGAAATAATATCCATTGCCATGAGGACATTCAGTGCATCATATACCCTCCGCCGTATGTTTTTCTCATCATAATGTTGCTGCTCCAATGAAATAAATGACAATGCTTAGCAAGATTAAACAACACTACCAAATGTACAATCTTCCATGGGCCAGTCCATATGTTAGCTACCTGATCTTGAGATCCCGGATTATTTTTGGGATCAGTAAATTCAGTTACAAGTTCATCTGCAACCTGAAAAAGAAGTTTAAAAAAAATGAGGTTTGAAGTATTCAAGTCTAACAAGTATAGTATCTCAGCAAAGCATTCTAAGAAAGCTAATTTGCATGTGGCTAATAATCACTACACCATCATTCACATCAAAGGGCAGGTCTGCATATATCAAATACTATAGCAACGGCAGCAAGTTGCAAACAGTCGCACTGCACCTACCTGATTGTGCCAAAGATCATCAACTTTTGCCAAAACAATATCTGAGCCAAAGAGACCCGTACAGCTAATATCACAAGATAGAACAGAACCAAAGATACACTGATCCACCATGCATGACTGAACTCCCTCGACTCTTTTTTTTTTTTCCTTTTTTACAAAGGGTAAGTGGCGATGACAAAATTTTCACAGATTAATTTATTTCTCTAACATGACAATTGAAGAGATAATAAGAGCATTAGTTGAAAATGATTTAGTGAAGAAGTTTTTTCGAATTTTGTATTTGATATTAATGAAGATTTTCCATTATATCATCATGAGAAAAACAGATTATAAGTTATTCCAGCAATAGTGTTCTAGAAGCAACTCACTAAAAAATTAAGGAACTCACTAAAAAATTATAAGTTATTCCAGCAATAGTGTTCTAGAAGCATAGTACCTAGGTCACTAGATTACATTTTTATTGACAAAGTTAAAGATCTATAGCCACATTTATGTGGCTAATGGGGCCCCTTCTTTTAGCAAGACAGCTGCGATGATTACCATGCAACCAAGCATACAGACGCAAAACCATTTCCCAAAACTGTTGCCCGTGAGACGATGCTTGATGTCGTTGAGCCAATGGCCCTGCACCTTTATCGATAATCTCCTCACGACCATCGATGGGGTTATTAGAGAGAGTGATCCAGGAGAAGGGGAAGGAGATTGAAGTTTTGGAGACGACAATCCAGGAGATGGAGGCACAAGACACGATGATCTAGGAACATAGGAAGGTGCAACAACTCGAAAATGGTTCTGCATTGACATCCTTGGCTATGTGGATATTGTCCTAGATGATGCTTCCATAAATTTTTCCATAAAATTTATTTCTTTCAGTAATCATTAAGATAGTTGGTTGTCAACATTTTGTTTTTCTATTCTTATCATGATGAAATGATGGATAATCCCTTACTTGTGGAATATTTCAAATTTTATTTCACGTAGTTTGTTAGAAAAATTAAGAACACATAAAGTTCAGAAAACTTTCTTGACTAAATCAGTTCCAACTAATGCTATTAATAACTCTTAATTGTTAATATTAACTTCTATAAGCAAAGAGATAAAATTCACATTACTAAGCAAAGAAGTAGTGTTCTTAGTATTTATAGATATGAAATTAGTTTGTATTTGCTAATTCACTGAATTTTGACTGTTGCTTGCTTTTATTTACCTATTTATTTATTTTGGGTTAAGGTCCATTTTAGCCTCTATGATTTTGGTTATGAATCTCTTAAGTCCTTATGGTTTATTTGTATCTAAAATAACCCCTACATTTTAAAAAACGTAGTATATAAGCCTCTCCCATCAAGTCTAAGTTAACAGACGTTAGAATCTGCTTACATGACATGCTAACTCATAACAAACCATTAATATAATGACATTTATAATTTAAACTTTTTTAAAAAAATTGAAACCTCCATCAACGACGAGTGGAGGCGTCGTCGTGGAAGCGACCACCAACAGCAACACCGAGCCGCTGTTGCCTACCAAGGCATCGTTCGCATGCAGCCTCTCCCACACTAATGACGAGCTCAGGAGCTTCTGATCCTGCTTCAGGTGGATGTGCATCGACCAGTCCGACACTAGGCACGTAGTGGTCTCTTGGTCCCTCTTCCTCCTCCTGAGCATCTTCGTCCCCACTGTCTCTCACTTCATTCTCTCCTGCACCCCCACCCGTCGCGCCTACGATGTGATGGTCTAGCTCTCTCTCAGCTCCACCTTCGGCCTCTCATACCTTTGCCTCTTCGCCTTTGTCTGTCGCTACGGCCTCTACCGCTTCCTCTTCCTCAACAAGCTGGTCGAGGAGAGCGAGCAGGTGCAAGAGGGCTAGATATACCAGCTCAACTGCTCCTTTCACCTGCTCTCCGTCTTCGTGATGTCGTGCTTCGCGAGGGAGGTGGCTTACAAGATATGATGGTACTCGTCGGGATCAGAGCAGGTGTTGTTGGCAGTGGCGAGCAACGCCGTGGTGGCATGCGCCCTGAAACTAACGAGCTGGATCTACCCAGAGGTCACTTGCCAGCTCTAGGGCGCATACCACCACGTCGTAGGCGTGACAGGTCGAGGCGTAAGAGAGGACAAAATGAAAGGCGATGGGGACGAAACACCTAGGAGGAGGAAGAGGGACCAGGAAACCACTACGTGCTTAGCGTTGAACCAGTCGATGCACATCCACCTGAGGCAAGACCAAAAGCTCCTGAGCTCATCGTCAACGCGGGAGAGGTTGCATGCGTACGAACACTACTAGGTAGCAGTGACTCGGTGTTGCTGCTGGTGGTCGCTTCCACGAGGACGCCTCCTCCCGCCATTGATGGTGGTCTCAGTTTTTTTTCTTAAACTTAAATTACATATGTCATTATATTAATGATTTAATATGAGTCAGCATATCATGTAAGCAGACTTTAACGTCTGTTAGCTCAAACTTGACAAGAGGGGCTTATATGCTACGTTTTTAAAAATGTAGAAGTTATTTTATATACGAGTAAACCATAAGAGCTTAAAAGGTCAATAACCAAAACTACATGAGTTAAAATAGACCTTAACCCATTTATTTTTCATCAAACTTATTAAGATTATACCCTTTGATCAGCGTAGTTTGTGAGAAGGTGGAAAGCAATGTATGAACCACTTATTATAAAGTACAAGTTATTTATTGAAAGTTCATTGAATATTACTTATTTTATTTTTTAAGTTTAATTAGTCATGCTAATCGATAAACAAATACCTATAATGAGATAACACATTTGTTTTTTGTGTGAACTCCAAGTGTCTCTACATCCAAAATCTACCTTATTTCAAATTATCTATGGCTTAATCCACAAAAACCTCAAACTATTTAACATAATAAAAAACAACTCACAACAATGGACAATCATCTGTCACTCAAAAAATAAAATAGTCTAACTACGTAAATTAAAGATATTTCTTTATCAATTAAAATAACTAATTAAACTTGAAAAATAAAATAACTTATACTCAATGAGCTTTCATTAAATAATGAAATAACTTATACCTCATTATAAGTGGTTCTTCCCTTGCTTTCCACCTTCTCACAAACTAAATAGATCAAAGGGCATAGTTTCAATATAAATAAATAAATAAAAGCAAACACAAATTCATTTCATATCAACAAATACTAAGAATAACACAGCATCACTCATAAGGTATCCCAAAGTTTCAACAGTCATTTCATATCATCTTCTTGAGATTGAATTAGGAAAAGAATAGATATTAAGTATATAAAGCAAGGATTTCCATTTACCTTTCATGCTAAACTGTCGGAGTCCCCTACCACTTTTATCACCTCCAACCGCTCGTGCACTCCTCTTTTTCTTTTTACCACTGTTTGAAACGTTATATTATCAAACTCATTGGTAATCACAAAGAAACAAATTTTCTTATGAGAATTCCACGCTCATGTTAACAGGTCCACTATAATTATCAATTTGTAACAGCTATTGTGAATCCATGAGGGCATGGTTCAGATCACCCGTTATCTTCTAACAACATCTACAAAGCATAGACATAGATATGGGATGGACATGCCAATACTGCAAATCTTATATAAGGCATGATAGGGAAAATACATTGCAATAAACACATGCATATTCTCATAGGTTAGTTTGATTTCATGCTTTGCATGATATAAGCAATATCAGATCATCATATGTGAAACATAGAAGAAGGAAAACAACCATTCATATAAGTAGCAAATGTTCAACATTGTACTTCAGAACATACATATGACTTGAAGGAGTAAGCCAAAAGTCTAAACTTCCATGTTGCAAATATTAACAGATTTTGAAACCTTACATCAATGGTTGGTTGTCTTGCATATATATTGTATATCAACATATATAAGTGTACATGGTCAAAGAACACGAATATGTTCTGAATTATCTGACACATGTTGGAAAGTGTCTAACAACTGTCATTGTCTAACTCGGGCAGGACGAGGACATGGCGAGCATTTTGAACTATCCATGCTTCAAGAACAACAACCTTCTTTCATGAAGGATACCAAAGTCTCTTAATAAGAAAAGGCAAAAGTTTAAATAACAAACCTCAAGACTCTTTTTTCAGACACTCTATTCCAAATAAAGAAACTAAATCCTAGACATCTGAGATCTTCACATCCACAATTTTCTCTAGTATCAAAGCAAATGGACATTGTGTTCCGTCTGATCTCCTAATGCAAAATGCATAAATGGATACAAAAAGAATATATGGTATTTTTATACGATAGGGATGAGCACACTCATGTAGAATCATATCGATCAAGCGTAATTTTAGACCCCAACCAGATAAAACTCGCACGAATACGCAGTCAACCATCACGCCCCTAACCGCCGCATCATGATCTCGCATTACTCCAACCCACGAATCCGACAAAATTGTTCGTCAACACAAACAATTCCAAGCAGGAACAACGAATTAAAAACGAAATTGGCCCCTCACCTGACGGCCCCCACGGGCGTTCCCTCGTCGCCCCCGTGGATATCGAGGTGGTTCAGCCTGACCAAGGCGCTCTCACTGGCGGGATTCGTCTCCGTCGGCTCACTGCGGCTGGATGGCGAACCCGCACTGCCGCTGGTGGAGGCCGAGTGACCGCCGGAGAAGGCTGGCGCACCCAGGGACGAGCGGCCGCCGGAGGGGGCCATGCGGAAGCTCGCCGTCCTCTTGCTCCCCTCGTCCATCTCCGCGATCGCAGGCGAGCGGGAGATCGCGGGAGGGGTTCGGGGAACGGATGGACAAAGCGGGAGAAACCCTAACAACGAAACGGAAAGATCGAAAAAGATAGGGGCGTTGTGTCCTTATGCCCGCGTGGAAGGCTGTTTACGAAACGTCGCGCACCGAACGCCCGCGAGCGGGTATCGAACATATTTTGACTGACACGTGGAGCATTCGAGTGGCAATAAGATTAAACGGTGTCTCAACTCTGACACGCCTATATCCCAATCTCAAAACGAACGGTCGAGATCAAGTAATGGTCGGAAGTGCAGGATTCGATAAAGGTGTCATTAGGATAAGCATCTTTTGGTGGGATGTTCGCAAACAGGGGACAGCTTGTCAAGGGACGAGTTGCCTCGGGCCTAAACCGTATACATATTCAGTCCGAGTTTGACCCAACCAGAGCTGGGTCGAGATCTTAGTTAGGTGAATACTGTCCATTTATTCCCATAATATTAAATCGTTTAAGTTAATACTAATATATTATGCCCCCAATCTATTTTCTTGGACTTTTCATGCTTTAACATATAAAGGAAAATTGGAAGAAACACAAGAAATTTTATTTTTGTGATTTTTCTTTGTTATATTTAGTTAACATCTTATTCATGTTTCTTATTACTGAATGGATGGACATATAGCTGAAGAATAACCTACTAGTCAAAAATATTCACAAGCCACTTGCTGTTCTTACCTGGAAAGTTGCAATATATTCCAACCATGTCAAGATAATCCTGTTCAATCTCTTTGAAGCAACCCAAAACCTAAAAAAAGAAAAAGGGAAAACTGGAATAAATTTGTACAACAATTTATCAAAAAATTATTGATGTGTGTGCAGGTAATTGTCAAATAGTTGGATAAAACTTGTCTAGATTATCTAATAAGAAACATAAACCACATATTGGCACTGAGGATGCAAAACATGGCACTGAAGAGTATTGGCAGTAACATGAGATAATAAAGCAGCCAGCCAGAGAAGGCCAGACAAGGCTTCCATGCTTCATATATTTGAAAAGAATACAATAGAACACAGTAGATGTGAATACTTTGTAACATGAGTCACAAAGAAGATTGATTACAAACAATTTTTTACATGTAAAACTGATGGTTAAATTAGAAACTGATGCAAAGACAAGGAAACAGGCAAAAAAGTCACATGACATCCCTTGCAAGCCTCAATGGCTCATCACTTGAATGCACAAAATCAATATTTGGTCGCTTTACGAGGTGATGATCTGCATCTTCCTCATCACTGTCCTCAATTGATGATGAAGAAAATGAATCGAAGTCATCTTCTGAAATATAATATAGTTTTTTTTAGAAAATTGATAGCTGATAATACAACATGGAAAAAGAAAGCTAATTTCAGTTTGATCCATGCACCCCACATGAAACATAAATTTCAAGGACATTGCTTTAGTTGGTATTTCTGAGTATAAGTATTAATTCACACTCTTTCCTGCATGATGACACATTTTAACACTGTTGAAACTTGAAAAATGATAGTAAAACAGTGGAATGATACAGAGAAGAAAAGGAACAATATGTAAATCTGGAAATACTTCACTAGAATGTTTCTAGTTGTTAGTCTTAAGTTCATAACTTTATGCTTAAGGTAGGGAAAACCAAATCAACAGTGTTCAAACATGGCTGTTTCAAAGTACCAGCATTGAAAAAAAAAAAACACCTTTGTTTTTCGTTTGTAGGTCAGAGTGAGGCGTTTGGCACATGAGAATGATTAGCAGTCATGGACAGCATGTTCAAGAAATAAGCATGACCAAATAAGTAAGTTCAAGTTCTTTGTTTTGCAATAAAAATTATTCTCTATGGTCAGACTATCAAAAAGAATACTTAATTGAATTTATATGTCAAAATCTTCAGAAGTTTATAGCATTCATATCCACAAGATGAATCCACCTTAAAGTACTGAGAAACATAAGATACTTACCTCAAAAAATTAAAATGAGATCATTCGGAGCCAACATTTAGGTGGCACCAGTTGAGAAAAGTAGAAGTAATATAAATGAATAGTTAATCACTGCAAACTTATATATTGCACCAAGTATAATAAATTTTTTTCAAGTTGTACAGACCACAATGAGAAGCAACAAACAATAGAAGATGACTCTAAGAAGCCACTAAACAAGAGATAATGGACTTAGAATTTCATCGATATAATCAATACCTGAAAGAGTTAAGTGATAACAATTAGCATATTTGAAAGACCCTAATAGACTAACATATTATTTTTGTTCTCTTGAACTTTTTTTTTGTTATTTTGTGTATTGAAATTGCCCCATTCTCAGACTGGTCATAAGGACTCGATGATTATTGCATAAGTAGTTGCAACAACAAAGAAAACCAAACTACGAAATACCAATGATTCAAACTCACGAGAGTAAGTTGGATGAGTTGGTAATTGTCCGACCGCTGAAACCCGAATATTTTCTGGGATAATACAGCGAAAGAATGATCCTGAAACTTCCCAATCCCCAAATGAATCAATACCTACATATTTCCATGGAACCAGGGAGAATGTTTCAAAATAGATACTAACCTAATCTGGCAAGTCTATTCACCCATCCAGGAATAGGCTTTCCAGTCAAATGCATGCAAACTTCATCTGTGAAATGATTGCAGTTTTTGATGATCAAATTGTAGGTGTCACCATGGTATTTCCCAGCAAGGTCTTCAATAAGTATGCGGAACTCTGAGCGAGACATATCAGTGGTACCCAGCCACACAGAACGTCTGAAGATAAAACCAGGACAGCTTTTTGGTTCCACCTCAAAAACTCCGCTAGTCGGGTAATCATGTGCTCCAAATCCATACTCCTGTCCATGAACTGCATGCAAAAGTATAATGAGCAAGTTATGGAAACAAAGAGCAGGATTAAACCAATGTGCTATGAGATCAATATCAAGCAGGACTTACAGGAAGATATACGGCAAAAACTTGTTTATTAGAACTTTTACCATCAAGAAAATTTTGGAACTATCGTATCCTCCATACTGATTAATTAATATAAAGGTCTCATAGGTTAGTTCAAAAATATAGACAGAATTCTATTAAATTACAAGTCCATACCTGACTAAATGTCATTATAAAACCAAAAGAGTTCCATGTATATCATGAGGGATAGAGAAGAAACCGAGATAGGGAACAAATAGAGCATATTGGTACCAAGATGACTGCACTAAGATTCTATTCAACAAAGAAACAAAAGCACAAGGTTTGCTCGGAGTAACAAACAAATGGCAGTAAAAACACCAGAAATAATTACTGTGGACTTGGAAAGAATTTGCTGTGATCATTCAGCAAAAGAGCACTAACGAACCAACTTGATAGGCAGATCAGATGTCCAAGTCAACCAAGGCCCAATTTTTCAACGAGAACATAAATATCAATTCCGACAAATAGATAGATTTGATAATTTTTCTTAGGGACAGTAAACCAACTAGACAATTTCATGGTTCCTAATTACTAAGATAATAGTTAAGCTGTGCATTTACTTTGTATCAAAAAAAGCTTTTGATCCAAAGCTTTGTGATGAATACTCATTAGGATCTCCCTAGAAAATTGTCGAAACTAGAGAATAAACAACCGTGTGATGAATGCTTCTTTCCTTTGACATTCATCAAACATCTTTGTTTGCTAAAACAGCATTAATTGAACATATTTTATAACCAGGAAGTACTTCTACGTCAATTTAGCAGAGACGCAAGCATTCACAGCGCGGCAGGGAAGCGGGAAATATTTGTACAATTGGCGTTGATGAATTAAACGATGAAAGAAATGAATCGAACCGAACGATATCCTAATTCCTAAACTCCGACGAGATCTTGCGGGGATGATGGCGCACCTTCGATTCCAGAGTGGAAGATTCCGAGCCCAAACCAGTACAGGTATTTGTTTATCGGTGTGAGATCGTAAACATTCAAGTAGAGATGCGTCCTCCCGCACCCGTCTCTGCCCCCGTTGCGCAGACCCTTCTCGGAAGGAGATCCTGACAGCATGTTTATCCGACTCGGCAAACCAACATTAGGAACCCTAAATCCACATCTTCGACGCCTCAATTCGACGTCCCGGTTCCCAGAACCACGAAATTAGAGAGAGAGAGAGAGAGAGAGAGAGAGAGAGAGAGAGAGAGGCTTCCGGGTTGGATTGGACAACAAGGAGGAGGAGTAGGAGCGAGAGGGAAGGGGTCCGAACTGGGTAACGCTCGCCTGGCGCGATCATCGCAGGGAACAGCCTTTCGCTCTGTCTCATTGCAACAACTATGGTGCCAACGTGACGATAGATGATCTAAATAGGCAGAACTCTGTTCCGTGCCTCGGGTGCGACAGGAGACAGTTTCACTTCGTCTGGCCGGGCTCCCACGGAATCGGATTTCGGCGGATCAAAGTATTCGAAGGCACCGCGATCATAACGAGGGAGGACCAATCATATTCTCCCACGTGGACCTTCCCGCTGCGGAACCCACTCGTAGAATCCAACTAAACTGACCGAACTACTCTTACGATCATCCTAAAACTCATCAAATCAATCAAGCCCAATGTGTTGCGTCGGGCTGAGCCGAGCGGCATCAGCCCTGACGACTGTAGCTCGCCGCAGGCTCCATGTCACGCCGGGATGGTGCACAGGGCCGTGCAAGATGGGTCGGACCGAGTCCACCCAGCGGTCTGGCTCAGGACCGACCCAATACGACCAAACTCAAATCCTTTGTTTCAGTTCAATTCCATCTCGTTTTTCCCTTTTTCCAGAAAGCTAATAAATTGCAAAATAATAGTTTTAAACTTGAAATTTTTGTCAGAAGAAAGATTTAAAACATGCAACAATTTTAGAAATACAACATTGAATAATCTAAACATACTTGTGAAGAATTAAATTCAAAGTCTACTTTTCATGAATAAAAAACCCTGATAAATTATTGTTTCGGAATTAAAAAAGTATATAGATCATGATAATTCGAACATAACCTTATGAAATGATGATATGTCAAATCTATTGCACAAAGAAAAAGAGGATTATTATTTTGATCCGAATCTATGGTTTTCACAATTACATCGGTCTTAGATCTCGTATCTTTAAATCAAAAGATTCAAATAGGGGATTACTAATGGCATGAAATTGAATCAACATATTGGAAGAGCACGATGAATGTGCATAAATGAGCCTTGCACGACGGAGACTAATCGTGGTGCACCATAGAAAGATGACAAGAGAAGGCCTTCGGTTGAATGGTACGATGACGTGCAGCCACATTGACACACCGTAGCTGTTCTTTAAATCGGTCAAGTACTTTGTATGGATGGACAGCTGAGGAAAATGGAAGTTGATGAGGCCATGGCTTAGTGTTCTGTAGAAGAAACGAAGAGAGAGGAGCGAAGAAGAGTAAAAGATGGGTTGGTTTTTATAGTAAGTTGATTTGGAGTGTGCTTATCCTAAGATAAAATATTATCAGAGTGCTTCACACGCACAAAGAAACACTTTGCTCATTGTTGTGTGGGATGACAGCGATAGTCTACTATTGCTGAATAACATTGTCAAAGGCTGACATGTTGGCATATAATATATATATATATATATATATATATATATATATATATATATATATATATATATATATATATAGTGACACTACAGATTCATGAATCTAATATATTTTGTATTGTGTAGTTTTTGCTGCATAAGTAACTCCTTCACAGGCTTTAAGAAAATAATAATGATGATTGATAGAACAAAGTATGAATAAGAGATTCATATAATATGATGCTCCCTATTTATACATGTTATGATGGAATATTTTTCTCAATAGAGTTACGATATTTCCTCATGTAATCGGAGAAATTTTAATTGTTTATCAAGAAAAATCTTAACTACTAATATGGCCTCGCAAGACGGTGCTCCTACCAAGGATGTCGATCTTGGATCGATATAATGAAAATGGTTTGCTGGCGAGAGCCTTCGTAGAGGAGGTCAACAGTATGACATTTGATGACTGTCTCTGAAGGGCAGCAAAGTAATGAGGATGAGCAAAGAATAGCCTGTGACATGAGGAGAGTAATCGCTAGAGTAAGAAAAGCTGCAAAGGATCATAGTTGAAAATGATATGTGGCTTGCAACTTTAGGATAGCAACCGCTAAAGGAATGGAGAGCGATGCTTCCTTTAGAAGTGTCATCCACAAGGAAAAGACGAAGAAAGAAAGATGCAGTACCACCAAGAAAGGAGAAGGGGTTTTGCATTGAAGGGAAGGAGCTGCCTTTGGAGTAGTAGAAGCAGCGCAAGTTTACTAGTTGGTGATCCAAACTTCCATAATCTTGACGTCGATATAGTAAGTGGAGGCACCATCCAGGGAGAGGCCCATCAGGGAGAGCTTTGTAGATGCGACTGTTACACGTAAACCCCTCGAGGCAGGTGTAGGGGGTAGCAAAGAAGGTGACCATCCAGTTCCTAAGACTTATTCTGGTTCGTCAGGGAGCTATGCAGGTTTGAGAGGTAGGCCTCATCATCCGGGATCAAAGAGACGTTGCTCGACCGATGAAGATATTCCTCGTGATGAATGGATTGTAGCAACGAAAGATAGATGCTGAGAATCATGTCGGTCCACTCCTTAATGTCAGTTTTGGAAGTGCAACGTTATGCTATTCGATATTGTAGTTGGACAGCAAAAAAGAAAAAAAAAGAACTCTTACTTAATGCAAGGGCTCTAATACCATGATAGAATAAAGTATGAAGAAGAGATTCATTATATTAATAAGGTGATGCTCTCTATTTATATATATTAGGATGGAATATTTTCCTCAATAGAGTATGATATTTCCTCGTGTAGTTAATGAAATCTTAACTATTTATCGAGAGAAATCTTAACTATTAATAATAATAATAATAATTTACATATACTTGTTCACATATTGAATCGAAAGCTTTGGCATCCTCCTCCCCATCGCGTAATCCAGAAAAATAACAGTCAAAGCATCTGTGCCTTTCTGTTCTCTTCTCCATTAAGATTTCATGCCATACTTTGCTGCCATCAGCTAGCTTCCTTTATGAGGCAGCTGGGAGAGGATGAAGACAAGGGAAAGGAGATAGTGGGATATTGGATCTATGGGAACAGACTATGGCTCCAATGCAACCACTTAATCTTCAGACTCTAGTGAAAGAATTCTAAAGGCTACTGCATTAACTCTGAGGATATATATATATATATATATATATATATATATATATATATATATATATATATATATATATATATATATATATATATATATATATATATATATAGATAGATAGATATGGTTGCACATTGAAGAAAAGGGAACTCAGTGTTATCAACCCACTCTCTTTAGGTGGCATTATGGCATGGTCAGTGCTGGAGCTAGGAGCAGGTAGAATATGAATGCATTGCTCTTGCAGCAAACAGATGAGCTACTTGTTACTGAAGAGAAATCAAAGGGAATCCTTCAAGAAACGGCGCCTTTTGATTGCTGATATAGAAAAAGAATACAAGTTGCCATATGAGCTATTTGCATCTGTTTATGAGGGAAACATGGTGACTTGGTTTACATGCTGTGTCTCACTCATACCCATCCTTCAGACTTGCTTGTGCTTTAGAATGCATGCAAAGATTAGAAAAGAATCCAGATATGAAACCAATGAGCTTATGGATTCAACATGTGAATTCAATCTTAACATTTGGTTGGATTGGAGTTGGAACAGAATTCATATATCCTCATACTCAAATTTCGAATCAAAATTTGGACATCAACCTCTCAAATCTCTCATTCACCAAGATAATAGCTGGTTTCAATCAACCAAAAGAAGGAAAAATGAAAAGCAAATTAGAAACAGAATACTACCACAAGCATGATTCCACTTGAGTGTATTTTAAGATGAAACTGCCGTCATACATCGACATGCATGCTTATATTTACATCCTTGTCAGACCATGCTATGTATCGTTTTGTTCTCCTTTGATTACTCTCTCTTCGTACGTCTTCTTTCCCGCTCCCAAGCAACTCTCAGATCACCAGCAGCTGCGCGAACCCCAGTGGTGGGTGCGGAGATAGCGGCGACAGCGGTGGCACGTTGAACAGCCCCTCCGTGTCCGCCTCCTCGCAGTCCCACACGCTGCTCCAGCTTGACGGCGACAAGGGAACGCACCCTGGCTCCACAACCTCAGACTCCGGCGAGCTCTCCTTCTTGATCACTCTCGCCGGTACCGCAGCCTCTCTCTTTCTCTTGCCGGTCTCAGGCGGCGCAGGAGGAGCGGCGGCCCAGTGGCCGGAGCACCCGACCTCGTTGGGGAAGTTGAGGATGGCCTTGCGGCCGCGCATCCGGAACGCTGCGCGGTCGTACGCCCGGGCGGCGTCCACGGCAGTGTCGAAGGTCCCGAGCCAGACCCTGGCCCCCCGACGGTTGGGATCGCGGATCTCCGCCGCGAACTTGCCCCACGGCCGCCGCCGGACCCCGCGGTACCGCCTCCCGTCGCCCCGGTTCGCCGTGGGCTGCTCATCAGCCCGGTCGAGCGGGCGCGCAAGGGGGAGGGCGACGGTGAGGGAAGGTCGAGCGACGGGGAGCGGCGGGGGAAGGACGGATGACGGGGGAGTGGGCGGGAGGTCGGCGAGGAGCTGGTCGCGGATGAGGTCGAGGGTGGGGTCCCTGCCGCGGCCCATCGAAGACGCCATCAGTCGGACAGAGGATGAGAAGACGAGCGAGAGGCTGGTGATGGCGGTGGAAGATAGGTGGGTGGAAGAGCAGTCGTCGTCGCTACTTATGGAGCTCCAAGACAAGGCCATGGTGCTTCCTCGAAGCCGCTCGGCGGGAGTCCATCCGTGGGTGTGGCGTGGCGGGGGTCGTTGCTTCGGTCTCATACTATGTCGTGTCGACGCCGGGAAAGCGAAGTGTGAATCGAAAAGGTACGCCAAGGCGACGTCCGCGCGCCCATCGAACGCCCGCCGCCACGTCCTCCAGTCGCGGCCCAGGTCGTAGCTGCAGTAAAACTTATTAATTTACCAAATTGATCAACAAAGAAAATACAATTCCGATACGCAACTGAAAATTATTTATATAACGGGGGAAATTAAATTAATTTGGCAGCATTTTATTGTTGTTCTAAGCAACCCCACCATGTCTGCATGGGTTCTCCTCGATCATGCAACGTTTGAAGAACATGCGTTCACAAAGCGCATCCATGAAATGAAGCGTATGCGTTCACAGCATGGTTGACTTGCTAATCACAAATTGCTCGAGTAATATCACATCATCATCGTCATCATCATCAGTTCATCACGTCCAGCGTGATGTTTAATCTTGGGATTGGTAATGGTGGTTGTGTCAATCTTCACAACAATAAATGAGTGCACACGAATTCTCACTGTTTCAACGTAGTCAACAGATTCGGTTCGGTGCATTCAATGTAACTACGTCGAGCTAAGAGAGCCGTCAAAGCTTTCGTCTCGTCCGCTTCATACCTGCGGCGAGGTTTGATGGTGGCCGAGTCGAGCAAAGATGGAGGAGGGGTTGACTCGTCGCCGGGTCAGACTCATCTCTGCGTCGCAACCACCGTGCGACTCGCCGTCGTGTTTGCTGTCTTCATCGTCATTAATTAATTGGTTTGTAAGTCGCAAGCATTAATTAATATCACCAAAAAAAATTATGCTGTGGTGATATTATAATTTATCTTTTTTTAAAAGCATAAATGATACTTTTTCTAAAATTATCTAAATTTAATAATATTATTTTATTATGCTTTTGTGATCCTAAGTAATGTTTAAAATAAGCAATAATAAATTTGAGGTAACTATTTTTATTACAACAATGGTGTCAAAATTGCAAAACCAAAGGCCAAACAAGCTTTTTTATTATTATTATTTTACTAATTTTTAAGGTATCAAATACTTTAGTTAATAAAGATCTTGAATTTTTGGAAAAGAACATTATGCCTAGATGATCCCATATTTCAATCATTTCCCCATTGTTTTCTCTTCCATCATCTTCCATGGTCCATAGTACCCATAAGGCTCCTCACCTATGCAACTTGCAGACTGTGGACAAGAACACTATTGTTTGGCTCCTACTATCTCAGATTGAGATCTCCAATCCACCATGGGAGAGAATGTCCACCCAATTCAAGAGGAAAAAGCCATTTTGGATAAGACCAAGGTTGTAAATATCCACTTTCCTACTCTCTCTTCATCATCATCATATTCATTATATTTTATGCCCATCATTTGTTACTAAAACTATTTAACGTAATAGATGTCCTTGTTATCTCTTTTGACACATCTAAATGGTTTTTCTTACCTCTTTATAGCCGGTGATAAACAATTATTTAAGATCGACCATATGTATTGTTCAAGCTCGAAACATTATGTTATTATCATGATAGCATATGCTTGAATTCACCATATGAATTTATTGAACAACGTATCTTCTTTCGCTCTGTAAAGCCATCTCCTGCTCCCGCCACATCCCAACACCAAAAGCAGAGGAAGCCTCGCCTGCAACCAGCCCCGAGTCCGAGCTTGCCCTCCTCGACTCCATCCGTCGCCATCTACTCGGTGACCCCCAACCTGGCCCCTACCACCCCTGCTCCCCCGCGCTGGCCTACCACTGGAGCTGCAGTTTCGAACGCCTCATCGCCGACTAGTGGTCCAACGGCCTCCCCTTCCTCCTCGACGACCCAGATGATATGGTCGTCTATGACGCCCTCGCCGACGCCTTCCGCCACGGATGGACGCCCTCTTTGGCCGCACTTGTCGCTATTGGCGAGACCCTGGCAGTGAGTGCGGCACCAGCTCAAGGGAGGTAATAACGGTTAGGAATTGATTCATAGTTATCTAAATAGTTACCATATTCTAGATAGTTATAGACATGTTCTAAGAAGTGGTTCATGATCTATAAGTTATAAAATAGTTCCTACAACTAATTCAATCATGGGTGATATAGTGGAGGGAGGTAGTTATCACTAGCTCCTATAAATAGGAACATAGTTCATGAAGCATAATGAGGTACATTTGGGTAAATCCTATAAATGTTCTATATCGTTCCTCTTATTTTTAATACTATATCAATTTTCTTGATTAAGAGCATTCTCGCTTGAATCGTAGTATTCTGTTTTTATTGTTTCCTTACTCCTCCAACCCCAACATTTATGGCATCAGAGTCAGGATTCAATCTAAACTGGGCATTATGGCTTTTAATGATAATTTCATGTCTCAACCCCTTATTCCCATCTTCTTGGGCAAATGCTATGAATTTTGGAGTATCAAGATAAAAACTTTATTCAAGTCTCAAGATCTTTAGGACTTAATAGAGAATGGATATGCAGATCCAGATGAGGAAACCAGGCTGAGGGAGAATAGAAATGACTAAAAAACATTGTTCTTCATTCAACAAGCAGTACATGAGACAATATTCTTAAGAATTACAACAGCGACAACCTCAAAGCAAGCTTGGTTGATATTTCAAAATGAATTTCAAGACTCATCAAGGGTGATTACGGTAAAGTTTCAAACCCTTTGTTATGAGTTTGAAATTTTGTTTATGAAAAGCAATGAATCGATGTAAGATTTTCTTTCTCGAGTGACTAAAATTGTTAGTTAAATGAAATCTTATGGTGAACATCTTCATGATCATATAATTGTTGTAAAAGTTTTAAGAAGTTTAACTCCGAAATTTGATCAAGTTGTTACCGCAATTGAAGAGTCAAAAGATTCATCCACATATTCATTTGATGAACTAATAGGTTCTTTGCAAGCACACGAAGCAAGGTTGAACAGGTTACTTGAGAAAAGTGATGAAAAAGTATTTCAAGTTAAGGGGGAGTCTTCTACTTCAAAAAAAGATAAAAATTCAACAGGAAGAGGATGTGGCAAAGGAGGATTTCGTGGTAGAGGAAATAGAAGAGGACATTTTGATGGGCATGATGAATCAAAAAACTATAAGAGTAGAATTCAATGTCATTATTATAAGAAGTTTGGTCACATGAAAGCAGATTGCTGGAAAAAAGAAAAGCAAGCAAGCTTTGTGGAGGAAAATAAAGAAAATAGTAAGTTGTTTATGACTCGTTCATAAGTTAATGATATCTCACATGATATTTGATTGGATAGTGGATGTTCTAATCATATATCAAGCATAAGATCAATATTTAGAGATATTGATGAAACTCATAAGTTGAATGTTAGACTTGAAGATAACAAGCAAATCTAAATGGAAGGAAAATGAACAATTGAGGTGAAGACAAGTCAAGGAAAGATAAAACACTTTGATAATATTTTCTTTATTCCTAATTTATCACATAACTTGTTGAGTGTTAGACAACTGATAGATGATGGATATTCAGTTATATTTGATGATAGTTCATGCACTATTAAAGATAAAAAATCTGGTTTGATTATGGTAAATGTTTGCATGACACAAAACAAGATGTTTCTACTTGATGTTTCAAATATTAGAAAGCATGCTCTTATTGCAACTCAAAAGAATGAGTCTGACATTTAAGATATGGATACCTTAACATTAAGGGGTTAAGGTTGTTAAAGTAAAAAGAAATGATTTTTGGATTGTCTAGAATTAATACACTTGATGTATGTGAAGGATGTATTTTTGGCAAACAAAGTAAAAAATCATTTCCTATTGAAAAAGCATGAAAAGCATCTAATTGTCTTAAGTAATTTATGTTGATTTATGTGGACCTATGAATACAAAATTATTTGGTGAAAGTTGATATTTTCTATTATTTACTGATGATTATAGCCGCATGAGTTGGGTATATTTTCTGAAATTAAAATATGAAACATTTGATAATTTTTAAAAATTCAAGGCACTTGTAGAAAGGCAAAGTGGTAGATGTATAAAGACACTTCGAATAGATAGAGGTGATAAATTTTTATCTAATGAGTTTAATTCTTTTTGTGAAGAAAATGGTATTCGCAGAGAATTGACAACACCATATACACCGGAACAAAATGGTGTAGCTGAGCATAAAAATTAAACAGTCATAGAAATGGCAAGAAGTTTGCTTAAAGGAAAGCATCTTCTAAATTGGACAGAAGTAGTTACAATAGCAATTTATTTATTGAATATTTAACCGACAAAGGCTGTTATGAATTGAACTCCTTTTGAGACTTAGTATGGTATAAAACCAAGTGTAAGCCATCTGAGAATTTTTGGTTGTATTGCTTATACTTTGGTAAATTCACAAAATCACCATAAGCTTGATGAAAAATCTAAAAAATATATTTTAATTGGTTATTCCTTACAATCCAAAGCATATCGATTGTATAATCTTGTTAGTGGCAAAGTTATTATTAACAGAAATGTTATGTTTGATAAAAGGGCAAATTGGAATTGGGAGTCCAATGAAGGTGAAACACAGACTTAGATTCCAGCAAAACTAATCACTCCATATAATCAAGTAATAGATCCTACTTCAACAAGTTTATCGTTAACCTCACCTAATAGCAGTTCAAATTCTAATTCCTCAAATGAAACCCCTCTAGGAAGATTCAGAGCACTAACAGAAATTTATGATTCAACATTTGCTTTATTTATTTCAGATCGTACAACTTTTGAGGAAACAGTTTAAAAAAAGGAATGGCAAAAAGCAATAAAGGAAGAAATCAAATCAATTGAGAAGAATGAAACCTGGGAGCTAATGGATCTACCAAAGGAAAAGAAAGCTATTGAATTGAAATAGGTGTTCAAAACAAAATATAATGTAGATTGAAGTATCAAAAAACAAAAGACTCGGCTTATATCAAAAGGATATTCGCAGCAATAAGGTATTGATTTTGATGATATTTTTTCTCCAGTTGCTAGATTCGAAATCGTAAGAACTTTCTTGCCTTTAGCTGCTCACTTGAGTTAGCCTTTTTATCAATTCAATGTTAAATCTGTATTTTTAAATGAGGATTTACATGAAGGTTTTCTGGTTAAGGGACATGAAGAAAATGTGTATAAGCTAAAGAAAGCTCTTTATGGGCTTAAACAAGCTCCAAGAGTATGATACAGTAAAATTGATTATTATTTTCAATAAAATGGATTTAAGAGGAGCAATAATGAACCTACTCTTTATCTAAAGAAGGAAGGTGAACATAATATTTTAATGGTTTACCTTTATGTTGATGATATTATATATATGGGTTTATCTAACTCTTTTATGGTAAAATTTAAAAAATCCATGATAAATAAGTTTAAAATGTTAGATCTAAGTCTACTGCACTATTTTCTTGGGTTGGAAGTAAAGCAAGGATCATATGGAATTTTTATTTCATAAAGAAAGTATGCAATGGATCTACTCAAAAAATCTAACATGATTAATTGCAAAGTTGCAATAACAACTATGAATATAAATGAGAAATTGAAACTCGAAGATGGAACATGTTTGACAAATGCAAGATACTACAGAAGTTTGGTCGAAGGTTTGATTTATCTAACTCATACTCGACTAGACATTACCTTTTCTGTTAGTGTAGTATCCAAGTTTATGCAAAGCCCTAGTAAACATCATCTTGGAGCTGTTAAAAGAATTCTGCATTATATTGTGGGAATTACCGATTATGACATTTGGTATTCTTATAATTTTAAATATAAATTATTTGATTTTATTGATAGTGATTGGGCAAAAGATTTGGATGATAGAAAAAGTACTTCAGGCAATATTTTTAGCCTCGAATCAGGTGCTATATCTTGAAGTTCAAAGAAACAAGTAACAACTGCATTATCGACATCGGAAGCGAATATGTAGATTATTTGGTTAAATATGTATATATTTGAAATTGTGCAACATCAAAGAACTTGTCAAGCAGTATGGCTTAGAAGACTTCTTGAAGATCTTCATCAAGAACAAAAGGAAGCAACAGAAATATTTTGTGACAATAAAGCTACAATTGTAATGACGAAGAATCCAACATCTCATGGAAAAACGAAGCATATAGAGATACGCTATCATTTTATCTGAAATCTTGTAGCAAGTGGAGCGATAACAATAAAGTATTATGGCACAGATGAACAAGTTGCGGATATACTCACCAAATCACTTCCAGTTTAAAAGCATGTTTATTTTATGTCTCAAATTAGTGTATGTAACTATGAATCAAGGGGAAGTGTTAGAAATTGATTCATAGTAGTTATCTAGGTAGTTACTATGTTCTAGGTAGCTATAGGCATGTTCTAAGAAGTGGCCCATGATCTAGAAGTTATAGGATAGTTCCTACAACTAACTCAATCATGAGTGACATGGTGGAGGGAGGTAGTTACCACTAGGTCCTATAAATAGGACCATAGTTCATGAAGCAAGGCAGTGAGGTGTATTTGGATAAATCCTGTAAGTGTTCTATATCGTTCCTTTTGTTTTTAATACTACATCAGTTTTCTTAATTAAGAGTATTCTCTCTTGAATCGTAATATTCTATTTTTATTATTTTCTTGCTCCACCAACCCCAATATTACCCAAATACGGACCCGACTGGAACGGGGCTAGGGTGTGGCTGGGGACTTTCGGCTCCCCAAAGGACACTGACCTCGCCTACGACCGCGTCGCCTTCCGGATGCGCGGCTCCCGCGCGCTGCTCAACTTCCCACTGCGGATCGGGTCGGCGGAGGCCGCGCCGTAGTCTATCACTCCTTTCTTCTCATCCTCCTCTCCTGGTAACTCTCCCTCGGAGAAGACCTCGTCCAAGAGGAGGAAGAAAGGGGCTGCGGCAGCCATCATAACGTCGTCTTCTCCAGCTTCGTCCCTCGGTTCGGTTCCGGTATCAGTTAAGGCACATGTCAGCCATCTCTTGGTGAGCTAAGAATGATAGCAGTAGTGGAAGGATGCGTGGATGAAGCCTCATCGAAATGTGTTCTTTCCGAACTAAAATCAACGTGAATGCCATGAGTTGATGGCCGTGTTTGATTTGTTGTTCATTGTCCTTTCTTTCTCTTTTTCTGTACAAGAACATTATAGCAAATCAACCATCTTTGTTCATCAATTTTAGATTTTTAGTGTCATCATGTTTGATCTTAATACCAGTAAATAGCATTGTGATCTTATCTACGTTCTATTTGTTCTGTAACATCCAACAAGTGGAGGCTATGCGATCCAAAGTTCAGTGAAGCCAGGTGACAAGACCTCTCCTGGCCACTGATCAAATCCGCCCATGGTTGTGGCCATGCAACTCATGGATTCCAGCATACCAAGGCAAGAACCAGCATGTTGGATATGGTAAAGAGATGGCATGCCACCAGCTCTGATCTGTGAGCTTTCCTCTCCTCTCCTCTCTTCGATTTGATGCTGTGGCACATCAGCTGGCCCACAAACAACTCAAGATTGTTGTTGCCCAAAGGATAAGATAGCAGCATAAACTTCTTTGCTTTTGATGTTGCACATCATCATCATCTTAATCATAATTTTTCTGGCTCAAAAACAATTCAAATTTTTTGTGCTGATTTGGAGAAAACAGTCTCTTAATCCACTTGGATCTGAACACTGTGTTGCCTTTTAACAGCTCCTAAGGGAGTTGTAGCATGTGCAGCATTTGGCCTACAAGAAGAACTGAGTAGAGCCCACACAGAGATATAGTACTATAATCATCTTAAGTTACCAGATTTCAGACAGTAATCTTGTCAATATTGCCTCAAGATCTGAGTAGAACCCACGCTGAGATATAGCACTATAATCATCCTAAGATACCAGATTTCTTTCTTATCCAGACCACATCTTATGGTAGGAACCTATACCTTCTGCAGTAGCCATTCATGCTACTGTAGTACTTGGCAACTTGGATGTAACAGCTATCCCACCCTAGCAAAAGAACAATGCTTCAATGAGATCTCCATTCCATGGTCAGCACTGGAACAATGGCCAGAAGTAGCTTGGGTCAAAGAAGATGGGCGTGGTCCCAATCCTCGAACTACAGGTTCCATGTTCATCTTCCCTTTCTGAGCATGGCCAGTTTAGGCAGACGAGGGAGAAGGGCACAAGCATGCAGAAGGCTTGTGTGGGATTTTGTGACCTCAGACCTTGATACTAAGATCTTCTTTGAGGCTCCATGCAGAAGACTCAGAGTTTTCTTATTTTATGGCACAGGATATTGTGGAGGCGGAAGAAAGCAAATCAGTCGCTGTGACAGAAGGCTTGACCGCAGCAGAGCTCCGATGTCGCCGTCCTCGTCACCTCTTATCACACCGAATGGTGGAGACCATGTTGTCCATCATTCAAGTTGCGCCAGTTCGGATCCGGGTTACTCTTGCTCCGGATCCGATAAATTTGCGGCTGCCACGTTTATCCAAGTCGAGCATGCAAATATTACGTGGCAGCGAGGGAAGTGCGAGTCAACGTCCACGATCCAACAGAGTCAAACAAAGATCAGCCTCCAAGTCCCGACTGCCACCATGATGTGCAAGCACGCTTCCAGCACTGACACGACACCTCTTTTGGTGGATCACTTCTCATGGGACTGCGACAGTGGCAGCATGCGTCACAACCACCATCTCAAGATATGGATCGCATCCATCCCCATTTCCCCCATCCCAGGGCGTAGCTGAGGCAGGATGAATCCGGACACTGTACGCGGAGCATCAGGAAGAAACACGGGCAGAGCCAGATGAATTGCCATCATCTATAACCTGATAAGGTGGCGGTGGTGGAAGTTTGACGATGGAATACATCGACGTGCAAAATATCCAAGCATTCGGTGCCTTAAGGATGCACACATCCACCTATAAATACCACACCATGGCGCACAAGAGGAAGGAAGCAGGCAACTTCAGATGGCCATCCGCTTCCTCTTCTTCCTGCTTGCTTTCCCGTTCTCGGCTTCCTCCTTCCCGGGTAAAATGGAAGGTGCAGCCGACGCGGACACGCCCCCCGACGCCGGGGGTGGCGGTGGTGCTCATGGCGGCGGCAGCGGCTCCGGCCCCGGTGGCAGCTGGGACTACAGCTGGGCGTGGGGGTCCAGCCCTGGGAACGGGTGGGGATATGGCTCCGGCCATAGCCAAACTCCGGGGGGGAACGGGAGGGGTTCCGGTTATGGATTCGGGTACGGGACTGGATCGGGATCAGGATCGTCATCCGGCTACGGTTACGGTGCCGGCAGCAGCAGCAGCGGCAGCGGCAGCGAGGGCGAGCCGGAGAGAGGAGCGTACGGATATGGCGCTGGCTCTGGCGGACAGGGTGGCGGCTATGGTGCAGGCGGCGGCGGTAGCGACGGCGGTTGGAGCTTCCGCGGCGGCCGACCGCCGCAATACTGGGATCACAACTGTTGTTAGGGACCTATGTACTCTGAATCGAACGTATCCTTCTTCATCAGATGCTCTAATTGTTGTGTCATATATATATATATATATATATATATATATATATATATATATATATATATATATATATATATATATATAATCTAGTGAAGAAAGAAGTCAGATTGAGTTCGACAGGCGTGACAAGTGTTGACCAACAGTGTATGTTCCGATGGAGATAGAAACATGCAGCTCCAACAGGAAGCAAAGTGGGTGGAAAGAGGCATGGTTAAATGAGATTGATGCAGCCTAAATGTGAAGCCATGTTGTTAGTAGAGTAGTAAGTCAACACAATCTCATTTGTTGTTGACTTGCGAGAGCCACTTAATTAATGATTGGTCCAGAAACCCAGCAATAAACCTGTTAATTAGAAAATATTCTAATTATTTTATTTATCTTAATCACTCAGATTACAAAAGCACAACCTCACAGAAGAAAATTCTTCAGGATAAATGTTAATAAGCTGGATACTCTTGCATAATACTTGGTATAATCTAGAGTTTTAAGTGAAAGAATCCGTCTCATATCTCATTTTAAGCATTGGCACGGCTCAAAATTAATATATTCACATCCAAATGGTGCAAGGCACACGTCTTGTATGAATGACAAAGATGTTGTGATTAAAGATTTTTCTTGTTTATAAGAAATAGATATATCAAGTCATTTCTAAGAATGAGGAAATTTTCTAACAAGCTAGCACGTTAAAGTATAAATAATCCAGATGCATATGCATCTCTCTTTTCTCTCTCTATATATACATATGTAACTCTTCTAACGTATAATTAATTTAGACTAATTTACATTATCTCATATAGTTATTTATGTTTAATATCTCCATCTCCAACTAATTTATAATTAATTTAGACTAATTACATATTATCTTATATAGTTAGTTACCTTTATTATTCTGATTTTCACACTTTAAAGAGTTATATTAACATCTTGTAGTTACAAAAGGGAAACATATAAATCTATTTATCTGTTGATTTTATTAATAAAAATATAAAAATAAATGATAAAAATATAATTTTAATGTTTCAATGGACGACGTCAGTGGTGGCGGACAATGACGTCATTGGGGGATCGTGGGCGACTATTATGGACGAGGAGAGTGACGATAAGAGGTGAGAGCCACTATACATCTATGTCAACATCGACGTAATTGCAGAGCAATATTGCTCGAGATCTACATCAACAACCCTTTTATCGCTCAACAATTGTGTCAATGTCGATGTATATGCAGAGTAACATCGCTCGACATTTGCATTAGTGGTCTTTTTGTCGCTCGACAACTACGTTGACACTGATACAGATGTCGAACGACCTTTTTATCACTCAGTAATTGCATCGACGTCGATACAAATGCAGAATGATCCTCGCCTGTTGCTACGACTTTCCTCGATCCATAATAATTACTTGCGATAGCTAATGGTGCCACCATTCACCACCATTAACATCATCCGTTGTAATATTAACATTACTTTTTATCTTTTATTTTTATATTTTTATGGTAATTATAGAGATACCAGTATGACTTTTTAAAGTAAAAATAAAGATGTACCAAAGGTAGGTAACTAACTAACCCCACTAATTTAGACTTGACGTAAGGATGAAATCTAAATATATAGTGCAAGCATAAAAAAAGAACGAATATTATGTAAATATTTTTAATTAATGATACATGATGCTATTATATGTAAACGAGAAAAAGGAAATATAGGAATATGATGATAAATAATTTGATTGAGATGATAAGTAATTCTAAAAATTTAAAATTGCCAAACTAATATACTGTGAAAGAACATAGAGAATCACACACTGAATCATCTCACCATCTCAGACCACAGGCTGAGATCCAACCCCAAGGTAATGGAGTAGCCCACACACAAGCCAGATGCACCAAGTGTGGATCACAAGCTTGAGTGCCATGTGGGGATAACATGTTGGGAGAGAGCTCACATGGCCACCTGCTTTCCTTCATTGTTTAGCCAAGTGCCATGGTTCCAAATCCATGCTCTCTCTCCCGCTAGCCCATGCACTTTTGGTGCAGCATTTGAGGGGTAAACTTGCTGTCTTCACACACACACACAAATTAGCAGGATGTCAACCTACAAATGGCTTCAGAGAATAGAATAGGCCATAGCATATCCAAATTTCAAAGTCTCACAGCTACCACCCTTGCTGTAGTGGTTGGCACAATGTAACATGCAGCTAGAGGGCATAGCTCCATCTACTTCACGTCGTGCCAACCATGAACCTGTAGGTGACCATGCAACAGTGACTCAGATCTGAATTCAGCAGGTGATGAAGAAGATGTATTCATGCTCTGACAACAAGGAACCAAATTCTGTACACGCCATCGCCAAAGCGAAGAAGGATAGAGGACGAAGGGCTTGGTTACAGCCACCGATTGATTGATACTACACTATGTGCCAAAGAATATTAGCTGAACGGCTGCTTGCTTCTGCTGGCGGCTGCTGGATTCATCCTCTGTCAGGCAGCAATGCAGGTTTGTGGAAGGAGGAGGGGGAGGAGGTGACTGCAGGTACAGTTCCCTCTGGAGAATTGAGCAGTAGGAGCTGAAGATGGCAGGAGTTACGTTCAACTCGAAGCCGATGCTGAACAAGAAGTCGATTTCTAGGTAGTTCATCTCCATCAAGCTAATCCCTCCGACCTTTGCAAAGTATGCATTGTTGTAGTATCTGCACACATGCGCAGAGAAACAATCATTTGCAGCGAGCATGATGGAGAAGTCAAAAGCAAGTGAAGGATGAACAATTAGGTGCATGTCGATTGCCAACAAGGACTAAAAAAGAAGCTTCGACATGAGGATCAATGCAAGAACTTTCTGGTTGGCTTGCAATGTAAGGTGTGATGTTTCACTTGAATTCCATGTCATGAACATGCCAATGGCCTTCATTTAGGTGGTCCTGATGAAAACTTCCATTCTTCACGTAATATTCTGTGATGGCAACTGCTATTTGGCAGCTGCTACTGTAGAAGTTGGCAGATCCAAGCCATACCATCAGAGCTACCAAATCTAACAACACACATGATCTTGACTGAAGACTGACCAAAGAAAGCAGAATTAGATCTACATAAGAATCTATATGTCAGAAGTGAGATGATCTATTAGAAGAGGAGGAAATTATGATGCTAGTCAATGGAATTCGGCAAGACATAGCAGATTTGGAAGAATCTGTAGCTTCGGCAAGAAAGAGAAGGAGAAACTTCATCATCTCCCCAAATCACAGTGCAAGAACGCCTGCGAACAACACTAATCGGATCGCTTGAAGCATCACGGAATCCATTCACCAAGTTCTTCATGCGAAACCAAGTACGGGAGTCGGCTCAACGTAGGAGCACCACTTACATGTCGTCCATGAATTTGACGGCGGCGAGGACGCTGGTGATGAGGAAGCGGTGGACGTTGAGCGAGTCGAACGACACGGCCGGGTGGCGCCGCGCGAAGCGGTCGAGGTAGATGTAGGCGACGACGTAGCACGCGGGGCTGCAGCCGGCGTACCGGAAGATGCGCTCCAGGTAGCCGCGCACCGATATGGCCGGCCTGGCCAGCCCGCGGAACGCCGACGCGAGGTGGCGTGGCGACACGGGGCGGCCGGCTGCGTCGTTGCGCTCCGCCACCCGCCCGAGGATGGCGGACAGCACGGAGACCACTCCGGGGACTGCATGGACCTCCTTCACCAGCTCCGCCATTGGAGCCTCTCTTGGGACAGACAAGACCATGTCCTTTATATATATATATATATATATATGGAGAGAGAGAGAGAGAGAGAGAGAGAGAGAGAGAGAGAGAGAGAGAGAGAGAGTTTTGACTTACCAAGAGATCCAAATCCATGTGAAGGTGTTTGGTTTGGCAGATGGATTCTTGGAAGACAGAACATGACAGGATTGCTACGGGGAATTACTACAAGATTTGCTGTAATCTAACTATCGAGTTCAACTAAATTCGGTGACAGGCTCAACTTCACCACTGAACCAGTACTAGGAGAGAGACAGGTGGTTTACATTTGGAATCATTTCTCTCCTTTCACCAACCAAGAAAGATTGAAAAGGCGCCCCAGATCATATCATATCATATCATATCTTAAGCCCTTGTCTTCAGAAGGGAGCAGAGTCTGCGATCTCAGGGTTGGGCTGCATGAGAAAGGCAAATGACGGAAGAGTCGAAGGGCACGACAGTTCAACACGAGTCTGGCAGGATGTAACTCTTCCTTCTTGATTTGAATTGCTTAACCAAAGCCAGCAGCAGCAGCAGACTTGCTTCGGAATGGATCATGAACTCTCATGCTTGCAGGATAGATTATGGTGACAAGGTGGCAAAGACGCATGGCACAGTACATTGAGCTTGCAAGGATGAGTTGTCCTTGTCCTTTGCTGTCGAGGTGGGTAGATGAGCTCATAAAACCCCAAGATTAGAAGCAGAGATGGCACAAACATGAATCCCACCATGTGGTGAACAATGGCCCCCCCCCGCCCATCTTTCTCTGTTTTCTCTCTTTCCTTCTCCCTGGCGATGAATGTCCTTTTTTGTGATTCATAAATCTGTTTCTGCAAATTGAATGGCCTCGTTTAAAGGTTATGTTTGATGATTGAATTAATGACGTAGGTTTGGGTTCTGCTCCTTTCGAAGAGAGCTGAGACGTTGACGGTGAAGGTCTCCTGTAACGAGAGCTCAAGACTGATGGAAGATTGGCCAACGGTGGATCAGGCACCTTTGTATCTGCCTCAAAGTTTCTTCAACCTTCACCTGCATCCTACTTGATCTTGATTGTTCACAAGGTCGAACGGTTCTCTCTCTAAGTTCAAATTCAAGGTTCCACTTGCTTCATGCCACGTTGTCGCACCCAATACTACCAAAATCACAGCCATGCAACAAGTTGCTTCTGCCGATCGAAACAGTTTTGTCTTCATGAGGAGCCCATTGCGGTGCATCAGCCAAATGAAATCCTAATCCTTCCAATATTTCTCATCTTATGAGCTGCCACTGTCCTCGGACGATGAGTTGAGTCAAACCTTGCAGAGTCTGCCAAATATCCTATACATCTACCAAAAATCTTGGTGAATCGATTTGAAATTTGGACACAAGCATCGCCATGCGACTCAAATCTTCTGCGCTTGTCACTGTTCACGGTGAATTTGTCAGGCTGCATCCATCATCAAGTTACTTCATGACCTCAGGTGAACAGTGGACACTACCAAAACAAGCACCCTCCTCCTCTTGGCTTTTACTTGTAGTAGTACTGCTTGGAACAGAGCAGGTCCTAATGCCATTCTGGTGCCCAATAATGCATGGCTAGCAATCCATTTTCTGCACTCTACATGGCATGCCAGTTTATAAGATTGCATGAAATGGGGGCATTTGAACCACTCTGGGACAAGAAACCAGCCAACATCTTTAGCTCATGCCACAGTGAAGGTGTGGACCAGGGAATGCCAGCAGCAGCAGTGCAGGAATTCCCATCAATGTTGTGGGCACACAAGCTGCGGATTTCCTTCTCTGGATAGGCTGAGGTGGTCATCGGTGTATCCATGTCTTGCGAAGTATGTCCATCTCAAGCTGCCATTCATTCTCTTGGATGCTTCGCACTCTGTGTTGCGTGTGGAGTTGTGGGTTTGGTCAGGCCAATGCAAAATCCAGTCCACCTGTAGCTGTTAGCCTGGAAGGCATTGTTGAGAAACCACAGCGTGAGGTTGGCTTCCCAGTGTTTTTTAATTCTTAGGTGAGGCTTCGTACCGATGAAGGCATTGTTAGGTGAGCTAAGCAACCCACAATTAAGATGTTCTTTTATGCTGATGCAAGCCAAGGCTGAAGCTTTGCACATCAATTGCTTGAATAAAACTGCCGTCAAATAGATTTCTGCACCGAACTGCAAGAAGGTGCAATGATAAGATCATCTGCTAAAGCTATGTAAGAGCATATGTCATACGTCAAATATCGTCAGATTTCATTGATTCCTACAAAACAAAACGGAGGACAAGTCTCGGTACAACAGTAAGATACATTTTAAAGCATACTTCATCTATCAAACAAAAAGTTTTTTTTTTCTTTTCAGAAATCTAAAATACCAAGGTGGACAGAGAGAATCAGAAAAAAAGGAAAGAAAGAGAGAGAAAAGATATTGAATTAGATGCCACAAGTGACAAAATACAAAATGGGGCTTGTCTCAGACAAGGTCCTGAACACACAACATGGCTTGTCTCAGACTCCCAACAAGCTCCAGATGACTCTAATATCAGCAGGATATCTTATAGACAACTCAGAGGCAAAAAAAAACAAAAAAAGGAGGACCAGCATCACATCCATAAGAAAGAGTGTAGGAGCTCTCAATCAACCTTGGCACCAACAAGACCTGTTCAAGTCATAGAAGAACTATAATGTTTTGAGTAAGCATTAGGAAACCCTCTTTTAGATTCAAGTCATAAAAGGAGCACAAAGCAAAACATGGTCCTGGTGACATCAACATGGCCTCTGGAGGCACTTGGGCAGCTCTGCCATAATGTTGGATCCAAACACACGTCTGTCGTAAGTGTAGGACAAGTGAGAGAGACAGGTCCATGGAACATTCAGATTTCAGGCAAGAGGAAGGAACATCATCTATTGCCCTTTTGTGTGGTCATCTTTCCCAGCCAAGAATACCATGGCATCATCATGTGCCACTCAACAAGATGCCCTTGATAACCACAAGCGCGGCGACGTATCATGAAATCCATGCTGTTATTACATCCTTCACGCTGATCTCATCTTAGATGATGTTGAGGTCTCAAATCACTTGAAAGAGATTTGTGCGTTGAGGTCCAATAATACAAAAAATTAACAAAACCGTTTCTTGAATTTAATTTAATGTAAGAATGTACACTCTCCAACATTTAGGATGACCCGATATGTGTTATAATAAGCTCCAAAAACATGGTCAGCAGTCGTAAGAGTAATCGGACATAGCACTTATATGTACAGATTAAAGGGGTCAATCTATACAACAAAGATTATCACCTAATGATTGTGATTTTATAACCTATTGGAACTCAATCTCTGCAACTACAGACTTGGATGGAAAGATTTCTTTAGCTCCTCCAAGCATGGAAGATCATTATTGGAGATACATACAATGCCATCCTGCTCATTCACCTTTTCTATCAGAAGCTTTAGCAACGGAACTCTAGATAGGGTTTCACAAGATCCAACCATAATCAGCTTTTTCTGTGCCAGTAAAAGCATGAGACCATTAATCTTGTTGCTAGAATGTTAGATAAGCAAAAGAAATAGAACTAAGCATTCATATTCTTTGCTTGAGCATGTCAACATATATATTTCTACCAGCGTGTATCTATACTATACAACAAAATATTATGATTCTCTACTTTAGTCTGGATTTATCACCTTCAAGATTTTTGAGCCAAGAAAATCTTGACATGAAAAAAATAGATAGAACTTGAATATCTAGCGAGCAAAAAAAAAAAAAAAAAAAAAAAAATCGATTTCACCAGTCATAACAATACCAACACTGAAGATTGATGAGGTTAGCTGATTTTGGGCTACCTTTGCACGTGTGATAGCAACATTGATTCGGTGCCAATCTCCAAGCAAAGAAGAATTGCAGGATCTCAAGTTTTTTGAAGACCGTACAAATGATACCATTATGCAATCCTTGTCCCTTCCCTGCAGCTCAATACAATGCTGGTATAAGTTCATGAAACAAGCCAGACATACTTCAGCAAACCCAATCATGTAAGATCTCTAAATTAACAAGAAAATTAATTGTCCATCTTCTTAGTAAAACATTAGTTAATTTCCTTAAAGACTGATGGTGATATCTAGTGTTACCTGATATTTGTCGATTGTCTGAACCTCTACAGAAGCACCAATGACTTGTCGTATGATATTGGCCTGTGAGTTGTATGGGGTAATGATCCCAATGCCATCTCCAGCAATGCCTCTCCTGATTAATTCTTTGGTGATCTATTGGAGAAAATGAAATAGTGAATGAATTCCAAATGGAAATTCATGTAGATGCAAAAATACATATTTTACTTGAATGTCATGTTCCTTCACTTTATGCAATAAACATCAAGCATGAGAATAATAGACAAAACATGTATGGCAGCAGCAACATTGCTAACATACAGGTTTCATTTTTAATTGTCTGGAAGACACAGAGCTATGGTGGATATTCAGACCTCTGAAATGATATATGCCTCTGAATAGCTGACCAGAGCTTTATGATCTTGTTCCTCAGAAGCAGCCAAATTATCTGTAGGAGCAGATATAAAATCATTTTTTTAATGACAAATATATGACATATCAAAAGTTTCATAAAAATATTATCACTGACCTGTACTTACAAAGATGACTGATCTGTTTGGATTCAGAATCTGCCAAAAAAGAAAAAGCAGCTATGAGAATTGCATCTCCTAGGCTAGAATCAGTGGCATGCTTATAAAATTCCACCATTGAATGTTATACAGACTCAGCACTAGTAGTTTGGATGTGGAAAAAAACGACAGCAGGTCTACAAGCCACTTAAGACAGAAGTTACCAGGGCTGTTTGTTTGCCTAAGCCCTAAAGAGTAAAACCCTTTGAATTTGCTTATAAGACACATGAATAGTCTCCAGAATGCATCTTGTCCACTCTTTGAATTTGCAGCATCAACAGTTCCTCATTTTACAAGAAAACTATCAATGAACATTTTAGTACAATGCATCTTACCTCTTGTTGCCACAATATGGTAGATTTAGAACAAGAAAACTCGAGCTTCGCGTCTGCTATTTCAGAGGAACCACAGCGTAATCTGTTCCCATATATCAATGCATTTGACAGTTCCATAATACCAGCACACATGCGGTACTGAAAGCGGAAAAAAAAAAAGCTCATATACTATCGTGGAATGTAATGAAAAGCAAAGCAACCATGTCTGTACAGTGTCTATAACAGGCAGGACCTGGCATTGCAAGGCTGATATTGCTTGAGGATGTGCTTCTGATAGCCTACAAAACAAGCTAATGCACATTCCATTTTCTCGTGCCTCTGTGCTCTACATGACAAAAAAGTTAACTAGTTCATTCAACCCATAGCAAAAAAGTTGGTGTGACACTGCAAAGGTTGATACATACCTGAACAAGAGGTGGAAGCTGATAATGATCCCCAACAAGAACAAATTTTGAGGCAAGCATCAATGGTCCCAGTGAAACCTGAATACAAGAATTGTTATAAGAAATAACATAATTCATGGAGAAAGGAGCAGGGCTACTTAAGGCACCATTCAAACAATCATATTCCCATTGACCAAATAAGTAGTAGCACATAATGTGGGATTTTCCAAGGATGTATTACTTGATCAATCACTTCAACAACAGCCCTATGCATTTATTAATAAATGTACATTCAGCTTGATTCATTGATGATTCAGCTCTCACTTTCCTCAGGGGAAGAAAAAGTCCCATTCCAAACAACATAATTAGAAGTTCCCAACCAAAATGACCCCCTCCCTTTCCTTTCTTTTGCTTACTCTTTTCCACTCCGTTTTCCTTCCGGTATACTATGGTCTACCAATCCACACCTTCATACAATAGCAGTATATAATCCTTAAAAGTGCATACTGATTAAATTTATAACCAACTTTCGATATAGTGGCTAACATTATAAAACCAAACATGATGGAAGAGTGAAAAATACACACAGGCAATGTGGTTTGACCAGCCTCATCCATTATGCAGATATCGAACTTCTTATTCACAAGAAGTGGATGATTGATTCCCAAGCAAGTAACCCCAACAACCCGAACATGTTCCATCTTTGCTTTAATCTCATCCACAGTGTGTATGTCCTCTGTTGCCATAGGACAAAAGCTTACATAAGAATACAGATAAGAACAATGTTGAGGACCTAATTGCAAAAGAATGAACAGGCAAAAAAGTTCCCACCTGTAAAACAATGCTCAAGAACATCAGTGTGCATTGCTTCACGTCTTCCAACACGTACAAAGTCTATACCCTGCATAAGTGAAACACTTCAACAAACTGAATATCATTTGGATTTACAAGTTGCAACATCAATTTAGATGAAAACTATTAGGTGCTTTTTACAAAGGATTGAGTAAGAATACAACTTCCATTGATCCAGCAAAAAAACATTTATAAGTGCACATGGAAATTTGGACTTTGGATATAGAAGGTCAGGATGGATACCTTACAAATTTTAATTCAAAAATGTTAAATTCTTGCTCAACTTTGAAGATAAAGAACTTAGTTCATACAACTTGACTGACTAAAAATGTCTTTTTCTAACAAAATTTATGATGTCATATAAAATTGCATGACATGCCTGATGGTGAACGTGCAAGCCAACTTATAGAACTTTGAGGACAGAGGTGCACTTGGTAAAACTTCAAATGAAGTTCTGTGCTTATGACCAACCATCATGATATGACTTTTGACTCCCAACATACAACTATTGTCTCAGGAATAGAACGTATACAGTTGTTTAAATTTTAGAATCTCACCCAAGCTCATGAATATAAAGGAATTTTTTAAAAAATTATTTTGTACAGTAATGCAATGCTTTTCAGCACCAAAATTGTAGTAATCAATGCAAAAAAAAAGAAACAATCTATCTTGCATGTTCATGGCAGTAAAAATTAATCATAGGGCAACTGTCATTTATGGCCTGTGCAAGCTCTCTCTCTCTCTCTCTCTCTCTCTCTCTCTCTCTCTCTCTCTCTCTCTCTCTCTATATATATATATATATATATATATATATATATATATATATATATATATATATATATATATATATATATATATATATATATATATATATCCCTTTATCAAGACAGTAAATGAACAGAACTTATACATAACACATTATGTAGGATAATGTGGCTGAGAGATCACCTGAGATTTCAATTTGATAAGCAAAGTATCAATTGCGGAATTAGTATACGATGTAAGTAAAATGGAAGCTCCTCTTATTAGTAATGCTTTCACAGCATGCACCATTGTGGATGTCTTTCCCGTTCCGGGCATTCCTAAAATAAGAGTGTAATCCTTTGTAGCTAGAATCTGAACAGAACAATGCAACAAGCTAGTACAGGTACCATGGTATCATAGTTTTCAGATATAAGGTAGCAAAATTGGGCATTGGTCATGGTTAATAGATCAAAATTCTGCAGGTACCTTTTGAATGGATCTCCGCTGGTCATCATTCAAATTCTTTTCTGAACGTATATACGACACTGCTGGATCTTGACTTAATATTCCTTCACTATCAAACCTAGGAGTCTGTAGAGATTGAAATAATTAGAAGAAATTTTATCATGTCCAACAAAACAATGCAGGGCTGGACGAACCTCGCAATAGAATTTTGATTACCTCAAGGTCAACAATCATCTTCCTCAGGTGTCCACATTGTGAGCTTTGGGCAAACAATTGTATGAGATTGAACCTGAACATGGACAAAAGGAATGGAGTCTTTGAATTTAGATAATTCTTTTATTAGAAAGGTGATTATCATATGGACTACCTCATGATCGCAAAAGAGGAAGCAAATTCATCTTTGTCAATTCTCCAAACTTCTTGAATAAGACGCTCCATTTCTAATGAACGATCAATTCCTGGAAGCCTCAGACGCCGAGAAAAAGACACCTGCCAGCATGCACATCCACATAAAGTTGGTTACTGAAGAGCATTGTCCATACAGAAAAAAGATTTACCACTTGTTACCAAATATATTATGAGGAGGTTTACAAATAACAAAATTCAGATATCCCAGGAAAAGAAAAGGGTTTTTACCGATACATGAGACTGACTAATATCATTTATAACTCCACTTGCAACTGCAATACGCCCAGCCTCCGTGCTAAGCACCTAAAACTCATATACAAGAAATGTAAAGAAATCTAGAAGTTGGCCAGATATGTGGAGTTGTATTTAGGATACACGTGCTGAACAATTAAAGGATCATATAAGCAAACAGATGTCAGCTCAATGTTTAATTTAATCTTCAGTTCAAGAAAACAAAAAAACAAGTAATTGCAGTGACAATTTAACAAAGCATTTGAGACATGGTTCAGAAGGAAGCTTTGACGATTGTCAACTGTGTAACATCTTGGCAACACCATGTTGACAAGGATCCATGCCATATCAATAGTAAGCCGAAAAAACCTTTTCTAAGCAACATGGCTTGTTGACATTTTCAAGTTTGAAACAGATAATAATGTAAAAAAAATCAGGGGCCAGTAGATGCAGAAGCGTTTGGCAGGGCCATGTTACAAGTCAAGTCATAATAAGGGTCAAGACATAAGATTTGTTTTGTTTTGTCAGCAAGCCACATATCCACCTTCATGTAGGAATACTTTGTTATGTAATTGTTGATTTTACAGTTAGCCTGGTATGTATACAGGACTTCTTAAGTATCAGCAATTACTAAACCAAAATAATTTACGGATATACACGAAAAGTGAAATAGAAAAACAAAATACATTAGCCATACCACATAATCACCGCATCTAAATGTGCAATCAAGGTTGTTCATTCTGGATTCAGAGAAAAACTTTTGCTCCTGACCAATCTGTCCATGTCGCACAAAATGATATATGTGTCTGCCATTATGAACAGATTCATGGCCTGGAAAATCACTTTTTAAATTGACAAGGGTGTAAGAAAGACTTCCAGTACTGTTGTCTCCTCTTCGAGTACGTGGGCGTAGAATTGCTTTCTTATTGGCCTGAAATTTTAGATACTTTCAGAGCTCAGTCCATCATGCAATAATGCAGTAACCTTTGTGTTTGAGCAAAAGATAAAATGGTTCAACCTGTGATGCTTGAGCCTCCAAGTCAACCAAACGAACCCAATGCTTGAGGAACTCACAATGAGCAACGGTTAAGTGACCCACAAGGTTGTCAAACAAATCACCAAGTCCACTGCTATCAGAATTGCCTCCATAAGCCTATTCCATCAACAAAAAACATCATGATGGCATCCTAAATAATATAATAAGTGCCTGGATATAAAGATAACCAGATACAAAATATACCAGCATACTGGAAGTTATTGTCCATTTGTCCTTAGCAATTTCGTACAACAATGGAGAATATAGATTGATTTCAAATCGAATCAAGGAAACAAACATAACAAAAAGTCAATCATGATAACAGACATGGATGACATGAAAAAAGCAAGAAAATCTAAACATGCAATGTATAGTTACAAGTTACAGCATGGGAAGATAAAAAACAAATAGCCTATTCAGTATTGAAGAACCATGTGACCTGGTCTGGTATCACAACATATCTAAAAATACTTGGTGAATTGCCTAAGTTTTAGATTCACATAGGCAAATGTATAAACTACACCATCTAAAAGAAAATTACAGCCTAAGATTAAAGATACTCTTTCTTTTGATTATGCCTTCAGTGATTATTATTATATAAATTCCCAAAATATGTAAACAAAAGAAACTAGTGTAAACTCCATTCACGTGAAACTGATCGACAAGAATCAATCAATCAAGTCTGAAGTTTCAACAGCAAGTGAACCTCTTCTTGGTAATCTTACTTCTATATGTTGTAGATGTACTGGTCACTGATAGCACACACAACAGGAAATAAACAAAGCACATAAATAGTAATAAATATATCAAATGAGTGTGAAATGTAAGAAAAATTGCATATGAGCAGGTGGCACAAATACATGATCTAGGTGACCAGAGTTTGAGTCTCATGCTCTAGGATTGCCCGTTTTAGTAGGCGGCTCAAATATAGTGTGCTAATTCACATATTATATGCCTTTAAAAAAGATACAAAATGTCTAAGACTCACCAAATATGTGTAAAGTAATAAATCATAAATAATTAACAAAATCTAGAAAACATGTTAATATAAACACATTTTTCGTTTTTTAGGACCTATTCCAGCATAATCTAAAACATATAGTAATTCTAAGGCAATTTATAGTACTAACATTAAGTTAGATAAAAAATATACTGTTAGAGTGTGGATGGCACAGTGACAAGGTTGATAGAGGTACGGCTTTGTACATCGACTCCCTAGACACTGGGTTCACCCTTAAGGAATATCATATCAATCAAGGATTGAAATTTTGTACCATACCAGAGTATCGAGCTTAGCTCGGTACGATACGTTACAGTATACCGAGCAGTATGTTTCGGTGTGCCGCTCGATATATATATATATAAATCGATGTTGCCCCCACGCTTGGTTTCTATCCACGTGGGGTCCCCGTGCAGAAAAAAAAAGACGACGTCGCTCGGTTTCTACCCACATGGGGAGAAGAAACCGAGGTCTCTTCTCCTCGTGAAAAAAAAAAAAAAGGTTTCTGCCCACATGGGGAGAAGAAACCGTGGTCTCTTCTCCACACAAAAAAAACGAAAAAAAAGGTGACGTCGCTCGGTTTCCACCCACGTGAGGAGAAGAAACCAAGGTTATTTTCTCCCCACGCAAAAAAGGGTGACAAAGCAACGTCGCCACCTCATTTCTTCTACCTACGTGGGGAGAAGAAACACCACCTCGACAATGCTCGATTTCTTCTCCCCGCATAGATGAGAAGTCGCGAGGCCTTATCACCTCAGACGAGGAGGCGACATCATTTGCAACGTTCGGCGAGGGAGGGCAACGACGGATCAGGATTGTCGAGGGAGAGCGGTGCCGGATCTCCAAGTTTTTCCTCTTCTTTCTTCCCCCTCTTCTTTCTTTTCCCTAATACCACCCAGTAGCAGCCGACGACAATCGAAATCAACTATCACCGACTGATTTAAGGTGGTAACGGGGCGAAAACAACCCCAATCGACAGTATCGCTCGATAGCAAGCGATCCGCGTAACGGTCTGATGGCGGACCGATATGTACCGCCCGGTACGGGCAATATTATTCGAAATTAAAAACCTTGACATCAATTATCATATGGGAATCAGAAGAAGAGTTTGAACATAAACAATGAATGAAAAAACAAATAAGAGAGCACATAATATAGAAGAAGAAGAATACATTTTAAGTTAGTAGTCACTAAAGGAAGTGGAGGCTAATATGCAGGGAAAAGAGATAAAAGAAGTAGTAGACACATAAATCGAAGATTATTAATGCCACACGTAACATGGCAGTTTCGTCTAGACATAATAAATGTCAAGATCAAGGAATACTTTACTTCATTTTGATATGAGATTCCTCTAAGAAGAAGGATCTTTATGGTTTATGGGTAATGATCAATGTTATAATTGCTTCAGAAAACAAAGGTTGAAAATATAGCACCTCCACAGAGCAAGAATATTAAAAAACTGCTTGATTTACCTTATGATAGACCGTGCAGATGTTGAGGTGGCGACAAGCTTTGCACATTGTTAAGTTCTGCAAAATCATTACATTGAAACTTAAATGAAAATCCTCTAAACCAGTCAATCAGTACACAAGTTTCTCTTAGTCATGCCTGTAGCATTGGAGGTAGGTATTGTGCTCTTAATGCCTTCAAGATCTCAGTTGCAAGCTCATTTCGGCGCATAATTAGCCCAATTAAGTCAGAACGTTGAACTTTAACACCCTGTAAGAAGAAACTTAAGATAGTACTTGAGACACTTGGAAACTATACAGACATAGTTCCTTCTTACCTGTGTCTGATCCGTCTGAAGGTAATACAAAAGACCAGAGTTGATATCATTTTTCATATATCTGAAAGAGGAGAGTTCCCACTTGAAATGTCAATCCTGTCTAGCCCAGCAAAGAAAACGTCATATGGAAAAAGAAATAGCAGTCAAAATATATCAAGTTGAAATTACCTGTCAGACATCAGAAGAGTGTACAATATAACCTGAGCACAATGTTCCATAGCAATCTGCACAGTCAAGAGTAAGGTTTTAAATAATGGTCTAATATAATACCTATTTCAATAAGCTATAGGACCAATATGGTACCATTATACAGGTCAATATGCCAACACGTACTGTCTGGAATCACCGAATACAATAATAAAAAATAATAAAAAAGGTATATATAATGATATTAAGCTATATGTTTTGATACCAATACTTTGTCAGATCAGCAAATAGCAGTTGATAGATACTGATCCAACTGGTATTTAAAATCCCAATCAAGAGACCATTAAAACAAATCAAATGCATCTTAAACATATTAAGAAATTTGGCACATGGAACAGAACTAGAGTATAGAGTTGATAAAGAAATCACTAAACTAAGAGCCCTCACAATTTCAGAATATCATATAGCTTGGAACAAAGTGCAGATTTGCAATGATGAGACTATCAGGAACCACAAATGAAGAATCATATAAAATAACAGGATGCTCAACAATGCATCTGAACTTTGATAGTAGAGATTTTATTGATTGCTTTCATGGACACAAGCAATGCAAGTGTCAATGCATGACGACCGCTGACGAAAGAAGATAAGTTATACTGCAAAAACATGACAAAGCAAAACAAAAGGCATGCACTAAATCAGATGCAAAACATAATTGACATGAATTCAAATTATTGAATTAAATATCAACTTGTCTCATCGCAGGTATACCTAGATGGTTTATAAGAGCTGGTGGAAGAAGTTTGGCCATCATTATTCTCATTACATTTACATATTTAGTTCCTCAAATAGGTATCCATGAGGTAATGTAAAAAAGAAAAGGCACCATATGTGTTCCCAGGTAAACCACACAAGGTATATCACCAGTAATCAAGAGGAAAGATTACACGTTCAAAATTTATCTGCCTAAAATAAATAAATAAAGGAAGAACTTTAGTAGCTGGTTCATCCATTTGTGTGAAGAAAGAGAAGCTATAATAGTCTAATTACAAGCTCATAAACAAGGTTTGATATCACATGGCATCTTTTGTCATTCAATAACTTCCGAGATGTGACCTTACCTGACCATTATTTCCTTTTCCAGTCTTGAATTCTAAAGGCATAATTGTCTCATGTGACCCATTACTGCTTGAAGTAATCTTTACATGGACAGAAGCATCGATCATTCCTTTCAGGCCATATCTTGGGGCCCATGCCATCTCTTCAATATCAATAACCTGAAGTTTCAATGCACATGTCATAGATATTGACTGGGAATCATATAGATTTTTACAATGCACTACAACCTAAAGTTGATTAACTTGCATACATCCCAACCTAAAGGTGCTCCCTGGGGGTGGTCAATGACATATGTCAACCCATGGCCATAAACCCTATCATATGCGTCCTTCATCTAGGGCTGAAAACTTGACATTCTTCTAAATGCATATGCAGTTTTTCTTTTGCCATATTGGTTCAAAAGAAGATTATAGTTATCTATATGATTGTACTTAAACCTGTTGTTATTACCCATACAAATAAAGCCATTAAAAAGTTATTGAAGGTTAACAACACTATATTCTAAAATAGAGTAAACCATTTTGTGAAAATGTATGACATTGCGTCCAATACTTGTAATCAAATTTCGAGCCATGTGACTGAAAACCACATATAGGAAACCATCATGTCGAAGTCACAAGGATATGCCCACACCTAAAATTTATGCCTCACCTCGCTTATGCTGACATCCTTCGTACCATCAGAATGTCCAAAATCAACAGACATGCCTTTACCTTCCTGACAAAATGCTAAGAAAATATTAGCAAATGTCAAAAGTTAACAATTATGTTATGCAAGCATACTGTTGTTTGGATCAGAAAAGCATAAGAGCAACAAATCATTGCTATACTAACAAGAAACATTGTAAACAGATACTTATATCCGATGTCAAAATTAAATTTGGAAATTGTCATGACTAACCTTATAACATAACTTCACTTTTGGCTTATTTATGTAGTAAACAACGAGCATTATCATTTTCTGGCTCATTTTCAATGTGCACGGCCCAGGCCAAAGACTTCAATTTTCTAATTAAGGCCGATATATTTTGTGCAAGTTTTAGTCAAATCTACACAATTTTATTTAATTTCACATACATGCTAATTAACCTCAAAGACTAATAAACATATTATAGTCAAAATGATCACAAGGAGAAAAAACTAAAACAATCCAATAAAGAACCCTAAGAACAAAAAGCAAGAGAGAAAAAGACACTGACAGCTCAGAAAACATGTGCAGATTTCTACACACTGGATCAACAAAATTTACTTATAAAATTAAAGAAATTGCAGCTAGGCTAATCACCTGGCACCCTTCAAGTCCCAACCTAATCAATCCATCACCTTCGTTAGGCAATAGGTCCTAAACCAACCATTATAGAAGAGACTTTTTACGAGGCAAAACAGATGACCTAATACTTATAGTCACTGCATGAGAACATCAATCAAAAAGGTTCTTATGTGACAATCCCACAAAAGCACCATGCCAGAAATAAGAATGATGCAAAATCATGCAGGTCAAGATCATAAGTTGTGAAAAGAAAAAGCTTTCATTCTTTCAGTACCTCTTTCACCTTAAAGCATGTCAGCCAATTTAATATCCTTGGAATTGCCTCAAGAAGCTTTAAAAAAATATGTTTCTCATTGGCTGCATAGAAAAACATTGTGCATGCACTTTTACCACGGGTGAAGACCTGAATAATGCACAAAGCTGTATCCTATAACATGCAATTTTTTTTATGCAGTTCAACAAGGATTCCTACCTCCACATGCATATATATTCTCGATATTTTTCTGAAGAACCATTCCTGCATACTCTTCCAAGAACTGCCTTGAAGGAAACTCGTTCAGAAGTCCAGCCTACAGTAGTAGAAAACTATTAATGGCACTTAGACTCACAACCTACTGATACCAAAACTAAAGGAAAGCAATGTGGCCTAAGGAACAGAAGTCGATTCCTTGAATCATGAACCTGAAATATTTGATGGAGCAAGGTACCAAGTAATGCAGCAGAAGAATGCTCAGAACTCTTCAGTCTCTCATCAAGTACTGCTCGCCGGGAACAAGTAAAACTAGAGGCAACCTGAACAAAATATGAAGACATTAAATGAAGCAGCAAGAAAAAATGCAACAAAAACTTTGAATGTTAAGAAATCAATATTTTTATAAAAATAGCAGCATATGATAAATGCTAAAATTGTATCAAAATCTACAGTCAATGTAATAGAATAGCATAAACCACAAAACAAAATAATTACCCGAGTTCCAGATACGAGTATGTCTGGATGAACGATGATGAGATTTTTAGCATGATCAACAATGCATCTTCCCATCCCATCAAAATCTCCAACTACACTTATAGTATCTCCAGGTCCAATCAGGCTATAAAACCTAAAATGAAAGAAAAAAACAACCCAGCTCCAGCTGACACTTTGGTAGGGTAATTGTGAATAAAGGAAAGACACAAAAGCTGCAATTAGGAATCACAAAACTTAAACATCCTAATGAAGAAAACAATCGTAAACTTCAAGTTCATGCAGAACTGCAGCACATCAACAAGTGAAAAAAACAAGTGAAATGGTTAATCTTCATCCCAATTTACCGGTGAATTAAGTAAATACTGATTAGATAAAACATAGGTCTGTTTTCATGAAATGCCTTTGCAGCACTATGCATCACATTTGCAATTCTTCAATACAGGAGCCATGTTTATCACGACCTGGCCTGATGGGCTAACTAGCCTATTAACTTCATTTTGGCCTATCAACCATTGGCCAAAATGCTTAAGCTGAAGTTGTTAATAGTACACTCATCAGGCCCATATAAGTCAATCTTAGTCTCACCCACTTTCGATGTGGAACTATTGGACTAACTAGGGGTATTACAATCTCCCCCACTTAAATGACTTGACATCCCTGTCAAGGCCCAGATCAGACCCTAGCATGGTGCATGTGAGACATAGCCTAGTGGTGGCTCCACGCTGTGATGAGTTCTCTGACTTCATCCACAGGTAGCCCTTTCCTACTCAAGCCTATCTCACCATGTCCGAATACTAGGTCGGCTCTGATACCAAATATCACGACCTGGCCTGATGGGCTAACTAACCTATTAACTTCATTTTGGCCTATCAACCATTGGCCAAAATGCTTAAGCTGAAGTTGTTAGTAGTACACTCATCAGACCCATATAAGTCAATCTTAGTCTCACCCACTTCCGATGTGGAACTATTGGACTAACTAGGGGTATTACAATGTTGGCCGGCACAAGCAATAATGCAGATATATCATGGCATATCACGGACCGCACAAGTCAGAAAATGTAGATACAGTAGTCTCTTGGTAAGTTTCCGGAACTACTAACATCACCCTTAAACTCCTTCAAATATTGATGCAAATTGAGACAGGAAAGAATTCCTCATGCAGACTAAACATCCTTTGTGTGAACTACCCGTAATTACGAACCAATTGGAAGAAACACCTAGATGACCTTAAGATATCTGAGCTAAAGGAAAACTGACCACTCATCACAGAGGTGCAAGATCCGCTCTTGGCCACTTTGTTCATTAAGCAAGCGAAGAACCTGCAATCAAGAAACAAAGGTTTCACTTGCATGTGGCCTGAAAATTCCATGAATGTTGAATAAACTTGCCTTTATAAAATTAAGTGCACCTTTAGAGGAGTTTGGACGCACAAGGAATCAGTGCTCTTATGCTTTTCTGACACCTTCGATTGTAAGAGACAAGGGAGTAAATACAACTAAATGGTTGCCAGCTTTTTCATATGAAAAGTGTCAAAAGAAAGGAAGAAGAATACTTCTAGTACAAGAAAGGTATCATAAGGTGAAGAGTTAGAATTTATTTCAGCTGGATTGGCCTCAAAGCTTCTCTTTGAAGGGTCAGATTCAAGTTGAATCTTGACAGCTGTAGCATTCTGACCCTCAAAATGCCTGGGATCGCCAGGGACTGGTTCGTCAGTAATTGCATCTTCGACTTGATCTAAAAGATCAAGCAATGCCTAAAAGTGAAGATGGGCATGAGTCATCAGCTATTACAGTTTGCACTCCTTTGGTATCAACAGGAAAAAGGACTGTGAAGACTCTATGGTCAATACTTCAATTCAAACCTTTCGGTAGACCTGTGAACCCAACTGCTCGGTTTCTTCATTGCAACCAACACCACCTATCAACTGCTGCTCATGAATATAATCAAACAAATACATAAATAGATAATCATTTCCCATTAAAATTGAACATAGAAGATCAGTCCAAAGTCCAGGTGATTCAGATGATTACCTCCTTGGAGCCATAAGGCATGGATGGCGGAGTCCGAAATGAGCTCTTGAAATCCACTGCAGTAGCGTTCTTTGGATCATCATTGCTCTCGTGGCTACCATAGTCATCTGACTCTTCAAACAAGACCTCTCTCGAAAAACTCAAGGACTTAACAGATGCCATTGTGGCAGAAGAAGAAAGCCACTTCTCAAGTTTGCTGTTAGAACAAGAAGGATCCTGCATCCAGAGCACGTTCTATGAGTTAAAACACAGGAAAGAGACATTAACAAAACATATGCATGTAGACCCTCGAGGAAGCACCTGTTTAAGAGAGCAAGGGCGCAAAGTGGACTCTTGTGGCCTCGGCGCCTCACGAGATATCCTCATCATCCTGGGCAACTGCTTCGAGGAGATCGACTGCAGCCGTTCGTTGACAGGCGAGATCTTCCAAGTAACCGCGTCTCCCCCATCATCTTGGCTCTGGCATATCAACTAACCAAGAAAACAACGAACGAGGGAGCACGAAATCAAGAAAAGCGGCGATCTTGAATCGATTTCAAAGAAGACTCTCAAGAAGCTCACCATTCCAGGGGAGAATCTAACGCGCTTGTTGGTGACTGATTTGGCGGCCTCCGGCGAGATCTGCCACGACGAACTCTGCCCGCCTTCGGAGGGGGCATCCAGCCGCGGCGGCTTATCGGCGGCCGCGGGCCCTGGCTGAGGAGGGTTAAGGTTCCGATCGGGGATGGGGTCTGGGGGGTTCGAGGAGGAGGAGGAAGCGGCGGCCTGGGACTGCGAGTGGCGCTCGAAGAAGTGTTGGATCCCGAACTTCGACGGCTGCGAGGGCTGCTGGCTTTGATTGGTTCTTCTGGAGGAGGCCGACGACGATGATGAGGAGGAGGCGGAGGCTCTCTTCTTCGGCGCCATGGGAGAGGGTGCGGTATGACGGTTAGGATCTGCGGGCAGAGAAGGCGGCGGGGAAACGAGGATGAAGTGGAAGGGCGCGGAAGGAAGGAGACGGGGAAGGGGCGGTGGGGAGGGTTTTCCCGCCCAAACATCGTCTGATTTGCCCATGCGGGGCTGGATCGTAAATATTTGGACTGGCCGCATGAGAGAATGTTTTGGGCCTCGATTCGTTTGGGCCACGACGAAGCCCAATAAGCATACTTAGACCACCTTGGAGTGACATGTCGATACGTGAATAACAAGTATTAGATTCACTAACGCTTAAACAACATTACGATATTGTTTATTACAATAGTTGATTACTTAGCCCGGCAAGCAATCAAACCATTCAATTCTTAGGGACTGTGACACTAATCATCAATTTTTGGTCACCCTCCACATCGGAGGCCATCATCACCACCACCAGGCTACTGTGACCACAGGATACGATCTGGTACGACACGTGTACGGGCATGTTTCCCGGAGTGAAGGCCACTTCCTCCATCCCAAGGTGGCCCCACCAAGCCACCTCCGACACCTGGTTCGGACAAGCCAAGCCCGTGGCACCGTGCGACCCCACCTTCAGGTCGCCGGTGTGGTCGCTGATCATGAGCGAGAACTCCGGCGCTGCCTCCGCCCCGAGCCTCCGCGTAGCCTCTCGAAGACAAGCCGCCGCGAGCTCGCCGTAGGTTCGTGCGTCGGGCGGCGGGTCGGCCTTGAACAGCATGGTGGTGGAGGTGGCGGAGGAAGATGTAAACGGAACCGACTTGACATGGCGCGGCCGGTCGGGTCTTCGGAAGCAGCTCAGGTGGAACATGGGGGGCTTGGTGAGCCGCCCCTGGGCTTGCAGTTGCGTGTGGGTTTGAGACCATGACCTGAGGAAGCGTGACAGGAACAAGGGGTCGGCCAAGAGCAGGCTGCAGCTTATCCCGATGGCGTACCCATCTCGTTGGAACTGAGTCACCTGCAACCACGAGATGGTGTTGTCAACGATCACCAATGTAAACCTCAAGCAGACATATAGCAGAAGAGACCTGGATGTAGAACAGTGCAGAGAAGTTGGGGTCGTCTTCGTTGATGTCTTCCCAGTAAGCCAACTGCGCCTCCTTCCCGTCCCTGTCCTTGGAGGCCAAGAACTCCGACATGGTCGTCTCGGCGGTGGCCTGCACCAGTCGGACGCCGGAGTCGTTGAACTTGACCTCCCAAGACCCGCCGCCGTTTCGAAGGCGACCGGAGAGGACCGGGTGGCCGGGCAGCGCGGCGCAGAGCGACTCCTTGATCCAAGCCGCCACCGCCAGCGGCGACTCCACCTCCTCCTCCCCGGCTTTGCCGTAGTACAGCACCACCTGGAACCGGCGCTGCAGCACCTCGGGGCCGAGCGGCGCGGCCGTGACGATGCGCCGGGCTTGCCCCGGGGACGCTACCTTCCCCGGCGTCGCCGTTTGGATCGCGTCGACGTGCAGAATCATCTTCGGAGAGATGGACCGGAAACAGCACGCAGGCTCAGACTAAATGGCCGAACAAGTAATCGGACGCAGACTCAGAACATTAGTAGTCGGATTCACCATAATTATATGATGTGACACGAAAAGATTGTGACGCGGACACGAATGAGAAGAAATTAAATGAAAGTAATTTAGTATCAATTGGTTGGCCGATGACAGCTCTAAGACGCATCATATCTTAGACGTGCTGATCGGGCAGAATATTACCGATATGTAATATAAATATGGGCGATTTTTTTTTCTAAAAATATTTATATTTTGAATATTTCTCAATCGATATCTTTCATTTTTTTTCAAATAATATTTTTTAAATTTTAAAATATTTAAATTATCTCTATTTTTTTCACTTATTATAATATCTTGATCTATTATAGTCTTTTTAGCCTAATTAAATATTTTAGACATCATAATAAAAATACTATAAAACTTACTTTAAAATAATATGGATAATCTATATGGACTCATAACATTAATCAAACTAATTAAGAACTTAAAAAGTACAATATTATAATAATCTACAAGGAATGATAATAAAAGAGACGATAAAATATCACTTTTTTTTCAATATACTTATAGTATTTTTAATATATCAATAAAACACTTTAAATATTATTAAAAATACTATATATAAACCAAATAAAAAATAGTTAAAAACTGATAAATAAAATGAATAAAAAATTTGGCAAGAAAACTTTTCAGGAGTATTTTAGGCATTTTTCAAATTATGGATATTATCTGGGAAAAAATAATAAAGAGGTACTTATAAAAAATACTCAAAATATAAATATTTTTCATATATATATATATAATGTGAGATTGATAGAATCGAGTAGTAAATAAGAACAGGGAGTGAATTGTAGCACTGAAGAACCAACAGGACAACCATAATTAATGAATTGTATCTGCCCACTACATATATGTTGACTGCAGAATTAATGACCTTTATCTGCCCACCGCTGCTATTGATGATGACCGTAGAATATTCACGTGTCATCATTTATGGTCAGAAGTGGCTTTGTGTCTCCAATTCCACCTTCTAAAAGTGAGCCATATGGCTGTGATGGATCCCAAAAGATTGAGTTATCACCATCAAATAATGAGTAAAAGATTAAAAAACAAAACAAATATCACTCCCGGTGAGTACTGTAACGCACATTGAAACAGAAGCTCAATCATTTCATCAAACATGTTGCAACAAGATGACACGGCGGTCGATGAGCAGCAGAGAGACGCATTCCAAAAGCTCTACGCTCATCCACTTGGCCACAACTTCTTAGCATGACCCTGAGATACTATCAGACCTTTGAATTGGCTCTGCAAACAAGCTTTTATTGTGGATAGTACAGCAATCACACACCACATGAATCATCACGATCCAATATTCCCACGAGTTCATGTTCTTCTCTATACATACTATGATGTGGTGAGATAACAGAGATAATGATCTAATACTATTAGCTATATCAGCAGTTAATAATGGCAGCAGGGACTAATAATAATTAGACATTCAGCTGTTCGGTTTCAACTGGAAGAATTACTACATATAACAATAAAGACAAACCATAGACACTGCATATGGATTGTCTTACCCGGAATTAGCAGCTGTTCATACCGACATGGATCGTCTCATTCAGAAGACTGGATGCGGAAGGGAAGAGGAAGAGGAAGAGGACAGTGACGACTGAAGCCAAATCAGGACAATTAATTAGATGTGTCTTTTAACGCAACCATGGACCTAAGGATACCAGGACTTATCCTGTCAGCAAGAACTCCTCTTTCTGAAATCAAGAAGGATTTCTCCTTCACATAGCTCTGCAGTTTCTTCGAGTCATAGTCCAGCCGTTCTTGATCTACACAAGCAGCAAAACAAGATTGTATTAATTAGGATGTGTCATTGGAAGTTGACTAACAGATTATATTTATCTCTGTTAGCATTGACTAAGAGGTAATGACTGTAAGTGTCCCTTACAATTAACCTGAAGTGAAGCAAGCTCACACAGTCGGGCTTGTTTTCAGAACTATGTGGACCATGAAGTGGGTAATCTTTCTAATGACAGTTAAAGCATCAAGAGAAGTCCACTTCACACAAAGTAATCAGTTTGTGTTTTTTACAGAAGTCCCTAATAATCACCAAAAGAACATCCACCGCATAGCTGACACATAATTGGCCACAACTTTGTTAGCATGACTTCATCTAAGCTATTAAATCATGTGATGGATTGATAAAGAAAATAAAAACAATAATTTCATATACATTTTTGTTTACCATGCTTCCCAAGTTTACGTCCCCATTCCCCCAGTTGAAGAGATGACCAGCGTCACAGTGACATTTAAACTTCCACAGCATAATGAAGCAGCATTGTTAAACAAGAAATTGCAGGTTAAGCCATAACCTTGAAATTCTTGTCGACAACCCTTGACCCATCATATACATAATATTATTAATTTATTATTACCTCCTGTTCTACCCTTGCAACATGAGCCACCACACTTTCCACATTCAGAAAATATTTCTAGATGAAGATTGTTGGGACTATCTCAAAAGGTATATTTTAACTTAAGCTCTTGATTGGAAATTTGCTTCACCTTGGGATGTATCGATTGTATTGGAGTTCCTTTTTTGAGAAGTCAAAATATTTGAGAAGTTGTTTAACCTCATGAATTCATTATATAACTTTTATGACTTGTATATATGCCCCTTCATTATTTGAGTAATAAATCTATTCAGTACAATCACTTGTATATATGCCCCTTCATTACTTGAGTAATACATCTATTCAATACACTCACTTTTACTTGGGGTGTGAACTTCTATAATTGGCATATAGAGCTCCACACCAATCTTATCTTTTATGTCAGAAAATTCACCAATCTACCCATGACTCCATTTCCTTGCAATTGCTAATAATCTTTTATATGTTTGAAATCCATGATTACATTATCAAACTGATACTTGTGCTTCTTTAAACAGATCATACTAATTACTACAAATAATTTGGCATCACCATCAGGGGTAAACTTTGAAGCTATTGGTAGAACGACACCCAACTACCCAAAGTTTCAATAACTTATTTTATTAGTTACTGAGCCTTATACTAGTGATTAAATTGGGGTTGTTGATAAGATCAATTGTATTAATGCCTCATAATAAAAATAAATAAATATGGAAAATCAAGGTGGTTGATCATCAACGGGAAATGCCAATCTGCGAGAGTAATTGAACGAGACTATAAATGTATTTTATCTCATTTAGTGCATACTTAAACAGTTTTAGAAAGAAAATTTCAACCGAGCCAATCTCAACTCAACTATTGGGAAATGTTTATGACTTACTCAAGTTACGTTGTATTCTAGCTGAGTGGCGTAAACACAATTTGCATTCTCCTTTGTAATTGATGTTCAATCCCATGAAAGAAGTTTGGTCTTCACTCAAAGAGTTTGTGTCACTCGCGACAATTTTTAGAGGTTTGATCTTCACTCGAAAAGTTTGTGTGGAAACTAGAACATGAGCCCTTAATTGTAGGAAAAATTGAACAAAAAACATAGCAATATTTTGCATTCTTTTCCTCTTTTGACTTTATCATCTTTTTTCTTTGACTTATAGCTTAATATTGTGCACATAATTTGATTTTTAATAGATCAATAGATTGTTTATGTCCTGCAATGTTCTTGTATTTTGCATAAGATATTTCACTGCACATAACCTTTCCCCCCAGCCGGTGCCTCTCTCTCTCTCTCTCTCTCTCTCTCTCTCTCGCTCTCTATCTATCTATCTATCTATCTATCTATCTACATCATATGTTCAAGAGTTAAAATTCCCATTATAGTTATGTATCTTATTAAAGATGCACCAACATTCAGCTTTCACATCTAATTTTCCTGTTGGTACAATTATTTTGACTGATAATGAATGACCTTAGCTTATCACCTACATAAAAGTCATCAGCTGCAACTTTAGTGGGAATGGGCCCTATAATTTTCACTAACTTGATCTAAATATTCGATGAAGATTCTCAGAATGAACTTAAGATCCTTACCATGTCTTCAGAAGAACTCTAGGTACGTTTAAACTTCAACAATATATTTTTCATCTAGTGAGGTAGCCAGCTAAATATCTAATTCATTATGACTCACAAAATCATGAAGTGAACACTCTTTTAGTGGCTTGTAGTAGGGAATACCTTTTTCTAAAGTGGTGTGAACCGCATGAAATGGCATGCGAGCAAAAATATCGGATCCTGGAAACATCATCCATGTATGCTCCTTTGAGTCATGATCTCCACATGTTGGACATATCTCCTTCACCAATTCTTTTGTGCCCTCTACTTCTCGCATGACAGCCTCAAACGGTGATGGAACACTACTCTTTGTTGTTCGAGCTCTCCTGCGAAGAGCTGTCAGAGCTTCCCTATTACCATTCCTAAGCCTATCATTTTCCACAACCTGTCAAAATAGAAAACTATTAAAGTATATGTATTTTGATAGATTAGACCAATTAATATGAAAGGAATAGAAAATTTCTTAACCTGATGCCTTGCTAAAAGAAGATGCTCAGCCTCCGTTTCAATCTCAATCAAAGCCTGCTGGAATTCCTTCATGCTAGGGTCCATTGTAGCTCTCTAAAATGTCTTTTGAAGTTACCTAAAATGTTCTAATCAACTAAAAATCACTTTTTCTCTAAGTTTGCTCTATAGCTTATAAAGATATGAAAGTAAAATGTTTTATAATATCAAGGTTTGTAATTTCGTACTGTACTAAAGTTTTGAGCTTAGCTCGGTACGGTATGGTATAAATATACCGAGCGGTATATTTCGATATACTGCTCGAGATATATATATATATATATATATAAAATAAAAACGACGAAACGCTTGGTTTCCCTGCGCAAAGGGAAAGGCGACGTCGCCTCAGTTCCCCGTGCAAAGTTAAAGAAAAGAAAAAGGCGATGTCGCCTCGGTTTCCCCATGCAAAAAAATAAGAAAAGGCGTCACCTCGACGACATCGCTCGGTTTCCCCATGCAACAAAGAAAAAAAGGCATCACCTCGCTCGGTTTCTTCTGCTGAGGAGAAGAAATCGCTACTCCCCACGACGTCGCCGAGGCTCCGTCACTGTATCGAATCTCCAGGTTTTCTTCTTTTTTTTTCCCTATTCTTTCTTCTCCGTCATCGACCTCTTTCTTCTCCCTCACAGATTGATGCTACCGTCGGTAGCGGATAATCCGTGTACCAGCCCACCCGGTACGGGCAATATTATTTGAAACTAAAATCCTTGTATAATATAATGCAGTAATCGCTATGCAAGCAACCAGTGTTGTCAAAGGTGCTAGGTGCTAAAAGGCACCAACATTGCAGTGCCAAGCGTTCGCCAGAGCAAAGTATGGCGCTCATCAATATAAAAAATTATAAAAATATAATTAACGAGAAATACAATTAAGAACATTAGACAATTTATGAGCTTCATATCATTTTATATTTAAAATGTCACCACAAAGAAATCAAATGACAATTATTTAACCATCTACAAGGCATCAATGTACTACATTGTTCACATCTAACAACAGGAATAACAAAGCAAAAGAATATTAACATCAAGAGTCCAAGAATAATTAACAAAAGTTAACTATAATTAACAATAAGTAACATTTCTATGAAATTTAGGAGGAAGTCGAATGAGGGACGTCGGGGAGAGAAAGAAGTCAGGGGCAGAAGGAGAGGTGGTCTGTTGGGGAGGCCCGACAGGGGTTGGCGGCTCTGTCGGGAAGATGCAGAAAGCGGCGCCCGAGGGAGGGGAGCCGTCGAGGAGGCCCCGGAGGGGGCGGTGGAGGAGAAAGGGGGAGAGTGACAACAAGAGGGAAGGAGAGGGGGGAGGGGGGAGAAGCAAGGACGAGAAGGAGGGCTGTTGGGGAGGTTCGACTGGGGGCGGCAGAGGAGGAGAAAGAGGGAGAGCGACAGTGAGAGGGAGGCATAGGGAGGAAGGCGCACCACCGGGGTGGAGAGAGACGCACCGCCAACCGTCTTTGCACGCGGCGGAGGATCGCCGGTCGACGCACGGAGCAGGGTGCTAGGGGTCGGAGAATTCGACCATGTGAGAAGAATAATCGCGTGAGGGGGAGGAAGGGACAGCTATTACTTACTGAATTGGTTCAACTGAACCAATTCATCAACCATAAGTAAGCTTGACCGAACCCCAATTCTCTCGATCTCTTCTCCATTTAAGCTCAATCCGGGTTTAATTTGATTTCGATTGGGAGTGGGCTGGGCTAGCGGGCGGCGCCTAAGCTGGGCCAGGCGAGCGCCGCCACTTTAAGGGCTATGTGGTGGTGGTAGTGGTTGTGGGAGGCACTGCTGCTCTCGTCGTTTCCACGGTCGAGTTCAAACTATGTGCATGACGTTCAAGTTACATATTTAGTTTATAGTTTATGGAGATTGTTTACATTTCAAGTTCTCATGTGCATATTGAGTTCCATATTGATTGGTCTGCATCACCAACCATACCTAAGCCCCGAAGGGGACGGTGGACGGTTGTGATTTTCGCTATCAAGCAGCCTTCTCCCACGTGAGAAGCCGGCAGAAGACGGAGTCAGGGACGTCCGATGAAGCATCGACGGTGATTAAGTGCGATGACGCGCACCATCAAACGGGTGGGAGGGCGCGTGTCCCCGTGGGTGCAATTTGCGGTGAGGAACGTGAGCCGGCGGAACGGCGGCGCAGGGTGGGCCCACTGCCGCTTCGGCGGATTGCGGCCGTCAGATCGACCAAGCGGCGTCGATTAATTAAAATCGACCGAACCTAATTTCCCACGGCACGAAAACAAGTAAACACGCCTTTCACCCATGTCCGACGTAAGGTAGAACTTCTGATTGGCTCCTCTTTGGGACCCATCGCTGGGTCGCACACTACTCTTTTTGGGAGGCGACTAGGACACGAAGGAAAGAGAGGGAAGTCGTCTGTTCCGCTTTGGCTTTTCGGCACCGCTGCCTCCGCCATATTCTCTCTCTCTCACACTCTCTCTCTCTCTCTCTCAATGAAGAGAGCGAAGTAAGGCAGCGGAGAGGTGGAGAAACCCTGAGACCGAGTTCAAGGAACCCGTCCGTGAAGCTTTTGTTTGGCTAGCTCCGAGTCATCTTGATGGTTTGCCGACATTCTGATTCTGTCGTGGTCAGTGACGCGGATTGCAGGAACTTTCCCCCTTTTCTGGGGCTACGATTTCTACTCCGTGGAGTGTTTTTTTTTAAATCTAAAGATGGAAATGTGCGTGTGAAGATTTCTTTTCGTGTGATTTTTCGTTTGGGATATTCTCTTTCTATTTTGACCTTTAATTTGCCTTTTGAATGGAAGATGGGAAGCTGCAGACTCGGAAGGTTTCGTAGATTGCAGTCGCGTTGGTTGGGATAAGCTATTCCGTACATCTTCTTTTCTCTGACCAATAATTGATCTTTTCCACAAAGTAAAATCATGATGTGCAGGAATAGTTCAGACCTTGTCTGTACTGCTTTGACTTGGAGATGGAAAATAACAGCTCTGATTGTTCTAATCAGTGCTTTTGTTGGGGGTTTAGGTCCCTGGAAAGAAGAGAAAGGAGAGTTTGCTGTCCAGTTTCAGTTTTGTAACGATCGCCTTCGTGACTGTCGAGGCAAAAAGGACATATGCACCGCCGAGTCTTCGTCGGAGACTGGTAGGAGGTACTCTTGATTCATAGTCTGGGAGAAAATGAGATCGCAGTGAATCTTCGATTGTTTTTTAGACAGGTTGAAACAGTCCCAAACTTTGGGGTTATAGGAACCATTTACTTGGTCTGGAGATAGGTGGTGACATTAGGAGTTCACTTGGGATGGATGAAATTTCTGAGTTGGAAATGTCGCCGCCGGAGCTCTCTTCTGCCGACAAGCAACTGGATTTGCGCACAAGCAGCTTGAGAAATGGTCTATCCACTCAAAATTCGGATGCACCTTTAATTGAATCACTGAAAGAGGGTGATAGGTTCGGAGAGCAGAATGAATTAGCACCTGAGGTTGATAGCTTCATGAGTGTTGGCTCCTTCAAAGAAGGCAGAAGAAGTTCTTTTCATGGTGCAAGTCATCCCCCCGAGCCCTTAGATAGTGATATCGTGAAGAAGGTTTATGTGGTGTTAGATCAAGTCAAGTCTGATAGAGGGTGCTTAATGAGAGGCCTCTCTGTAAAAGGTCCTCTTGTGGAAGGACTTTCTATTCAGGTCCCTGCGAATGCAGCTCGTCTATCACGAAATCAAAGCTTCCCTGATGATCCAATTGAGCCAGGTGCTGTATGTTCTCCGGTTTCTGCTTCACTTGCATCATGGTCGACAGAGAAAACATTCTTACCACCAGGCTCTGAGGAAAAGGAGTGCGTTTGGGATGCTTCCCTTCCACCGAGCGGCAATGTCAGCCCTCACAGTAGCATTGACAGCACTGGCATGGTAACTGCAATGAGCATTGTGAACAGCTGCACTACTAGTGATGGTATGCTTAGCATGGAAAGGGCCTCCGAGAGTGCAAAGGGAAGTGTGATAATGGACTCCCTTGAAAGTACTAAATCTAGCAACAGTGGAGTAAGTGATATCAGTGGTCTTAGTGATGATAGCATCTGGAGTAACCTTCCTGGAAGTGCTAACAAGCCTCACAAGGGAAATGACCCTAGATGGAAGGCTATTCTTGCGGTCCGGACTCGGGATGGTAATCTGGGTATGAGCCACTTTCGACTGCTCAAGCTGCTTGGATGTGGTGATATCGGTAGCGTTTATCTGTCAGAATTATGTGGCACGAGGTGCTATTTTGCTATGAAGGTGATGGACAAGGCTTCTCTTGCAAGCAGGAAGAAGGTGTCAAGGGCTAAAACAGAAAGGGAGATTCTCCAGCTTCTGGATCACCCATTCTTACCAACTCTGTATACGCATTTTGAGACTGATAGGTTTTCATGCTTGGTGATGGAATTCTGCCCTGGTGGTGATTTGCATACATTGAGGCAACGACAGCCAGGAAAGCACTTTTCTGAGTGTGCAGCAAGGTAAAAGTTAAAACATGAGATGTTTTCTTGTTGCTTTGGGTGTTCTATATTCCATTACTAGTTCTTTTTGGTATGTTGCATGACATAGTTTCTGCCCTTGCGATAAACATGGTTTGGCCAGTTATTTGTTATTTATGCTGTTGTAGCACAACAATGACAGTGGGTACCGGCTTCAATAGTTTCAACTGCTTTTTTGTCAAATTGACATGACATCTCGCATACTTGTCACCATTCACATCTTCCTGCAGCCTGACATTCTGATTCAACCTTGCTGCTTCTTGAGATCTTGCATATAAGTGTTTGCTGTGATGATTGCTTTGCAAATTGCTTATTTGTCACGTTTGTATTCATTGAGAAGCTACAACTACTAATTTCATTAAAGATGAATTTTATAGAAAGCACAATCTAATGGTTTTCTGGACATGGTTTTCCTCAATACCTGTCTATGATAGAAGTTATCTCAGAGGTCACCGCTCTTTAATGAGCTTTTTCAGAAGTGCTCATTGCAAGTTACGAAGTATACTGGTTGACGTACTGATGAAATTCCACAAATAACATAGCTATTATTATGCGATTCTGAGATTCTTAAGAACACATCTTTACCTAATGGATAACTTCTGCGAGGAAGTTGCTTCACAATATTTTTGGTCTCACCAGGACATCTAATAATGGGGATGGTTTGTGTTATTATCTTTTGTTGAATGTTAGCAGTTTTTGATACCCTATGACAGTAGGATATGACATTTCTATATGCTTCATAATTTTTCATGTTTCATGGACCATCTTCTTCTGCTTTGGTATGGTTGGTGATGCAGACCATCAAGAGAAGATGGACTGTGATATTCGTGAAAAAGCTTGTCAGATGAAGTGTTGCAGCTCAGACTGTTTTGCACTCGGGGGAAGATGGCCTGTTGAATTATTCTAAGAGCAAACAAATATCGTCTGATAGATGGAAAGTAGATAGTCAAACATAGTACCCTGAATAATTTCCACAGGTGAAACAGAGGGTAAATGGCAACATAAAAATTGGATATCAACGTGGAATGAAGCATAGGAGAGAGGAAATGCATTACAGAAACTACAGAGATTTTTTTGGCTCTAAGTAACCCATTATGGGGATAACAGTCAACATCTAAGAATATTGGTAAAGTAAAAAAAAAGGAAAAAGAGATGAAGAGGAAGAGGCACATCCTAGGGAACTTGCTTCTATAAAAGATAAGAAAACACAACTGCACAACACCAGAGCTGAACATATTAAATTTTTTTCTTTCTTTCCTAGAACATAACTAGGGTGCTTCTCGATTTTACACCATGGCTATACACAGGAAGATAACCAGACTTATCAACTCCTCATGGCTGTTTTTGTCCCACTTACTCATGCATATAGAATCAATTATATAAAAAAAGACAATTTGTGTTTACTATAACACACTGGAGCTTCATTTGTATTGATTTTAAATTTTCTATTGAAAACAGCTTCTTTTTTTCAGTCAATAAAGGTCATCTGGAATTCATTTCTTAAATCTTTTTAATTTGTCAGCCTGTTTCATGTTCAACAAATCATTACACAAATGTACTAAAATAAATGTTTGATCCTTGGGTTTCAATCTAAGTTCTTAGTTCTGTTTCATCACACATGGAGATAGAACTCTTATTGACAAGTCAAAAAGCTGTGCCACTATAGTTATTTCCAATCCTATTAATGCTTCAATCATATGAATAGTATGTTTAGATTCATATAGCATGTATTGATATCTTGGATCCTCTCATACAGCCTTTGGATCTTAAGTTGTTTTCTTTTATCAATGAACAGATTTTATGCTGCAGAAGTACTACTCGCCCTTGAATATCTGCACATGCTAGGAGTCATATACAGGGATCTGAAACCAGAAAATGTGCTTGTTCGTGATGATGGACACATTATGCTTTCTGATTTTGATCTCTCTTTAAGGTGTGCTGTTTCGCCAACTCTCATGAAAATGTCATCGCTTGACTCAGATCCCTTTAAACGAGAGACTGGTGCATTTTGTGTTAAGGCAACCTGCATTCAGCCTTCGTCAGTTTGCGTTCAGCCTGCTTGTTTCATGCCAAGACTCTTCCCTTGGAGAAACAAGAAAAGGGAAAGGAAACCGTGGGCTGAGATAGCAAGGCAACAGGTAGCCACCCTGCCTGAGCTTGTCGTTGAGCCAACATCCGCTCGATCGATGTCCTTTGTTGGCACCCATGAGTATTTAGCCCCAGAAATTATCAAAGGTGAGGGCCATGGAAGTGCTGTAGACTGGTGGACCTTTGGCATATTCCTGCACGAGCTTCTTTATGGCCGGACGCCTTTCAAGGGCTCAGGCAACCGGGCGACATTGTTCAATGTGATAGGCCAGCAGCTTAGATTCCCAGAAACTCCATCAACCAGTAATGCAAGCCAAGATTTGATAAGAGGGCTCCTGGCGAAGGAGCCTCAGCATCGTCTGGGCATGAAACGGGGAGCCACCGAGATAAAGCAGCATCCCTTCTTTGAAGGCGTGAACTGGGCACTTATTCGATGCAGTATGCCACCTGAGGTGCCACGGCCGGTTGAGGTGGTCGAGCTGCCACCAAAATTTGGAGTCGCAGAAGGATTCAGAACTAGTAGCAAAAGGATTGTAGGGGCAGATGTGAAGTCTGGAGGCAAGTATGTAGACTTTGAGTTCTTTTAGACGGTAGCTCATCGTTTGATGTTTGCATCGTCGTGGCTTATTTTTGAACCCATCGAATGTTGATGTAATCATAATGATATATCCAATTAGCAAAAGCTTCTCATGTGGCTGCTGGTCGAGATTTTAATTAGAGAGGAGCATTCTCCATAGTTTATTATGAATCATCTCAAAATTATTTCTTTGATTCCTGTTCAACTATTCAACGATATAAAATTTCTCATGTTCATACAGAGGGAAATAGACGGATCAGCAATGCATGTTAAAGCTTCAACTCTGCTGAGTTATGTAGGAACGAATGACTTTCAGAATTATATTTTTTCTGTACTCCAACGAGCATGATATGATTTGTAATGCATCTAAGTAATATAGCTTTTCTTTATGGTCCAGAAGAACTGTTTTTGTGACCAAATTTGTGTTTGTTTCTTTTTGATCAGTTCATTCTACCGTGTACCATAAAATTTAGGTTTATTCAAATATAGATTAGCTTGTTGGATTTGGGTTCAAGTAAATTGTAATATATCGACACTCCATTTTATCATAGGTGATGTGACAGTGGGATGGATCTTTTTTTTGGATTTTGTAGCACCGATATCTATTCAATTAGCATACAGAGGAAGTATATATAGTGAGTCTGCAAATGGGAAAGAGATTCATAGCAAAACGGGAAAAGAGGATGATCATCAATATTGCAATTTCATCCAAGTATGTTGTTTTGCTTTCAGAATTATCTTTCCAATTTTGGAGTCAAATCAAGAGACCTTTTGATAAAATTAATGCGGGTAGGTATTTGAAGGTGTTTTCGGTTGGAATAGCCATAAGAATAACTAACGACAAATAGTATCATTGTAATGGGTCTCGGATGTGAATCCTCTATTGGATCGCCTTCCGTTACGTGCGGATCTGTACCCCCCCCGAATCTAATCCGATTCTGAATCGAAGTGTTGGGAGTGGATTCTCATTTTGTAAAGATTTGCCCGTCGGATTCTGGTTCGGATCCCAATGAAAGCGTTCCACTACGCAACGGCAGTTGGGACGGCTGAGCCAGAGCGCACGACAGCCAACGAAGATTCCACCATCAAGATGTAGTAGTATTATTGTAAATTTTCTCATCGGCATTTTAGCATACAATAAGACTGCAGCTTGCTCTTGCGCGTTTAGTCTTGTCATCCGCCCAAATCTCACCAATTTTGCTGGTATTGGAGTCGGCAGCAAATCCTTCTTCAAAATATGCAGAAGTCTCTCTCGATCTCGTTTCACGCCCCTCACACTCTCCTCCTCCTCCTCGTTTTGCTTCCATGGGGTACGTCATGTGACGCTCGCTACCATGTCCCTCGGCAACTAATCGTTTGCCTTTTGGCGTCGCAGTGCGCGGGGCGGTCGGGCAGGAAGGCTTCTGCTCCGTCCCTCCTTCCGTCGTCGCCGAGTCGACCACGAAGCCTCTGTACTGGAAAGTCACAAACCCCACCCTCTCTCCGGCCAACCTCCAAGGTATTACGTAGAATTAAGGAAGATCGTTGTTTTTGATAGATATCGTTGATTCTGATAGAAAAGAAAGACGATTGTTCTTGCTGTTCCGAGGTGGAGTGCTCTTTCCTTTGATTCACCAGTGTTTCATAGGTTTAGGGCTTCTTGATAAGTTAGATTCATGAGTCACAATTGCTTCATTGATGTTTTGGCTCTTCTTGCTAGAAACTGATAATTTCTTTAAAAAAATTCTTGGTATTTCAAGGTAGATTTTTTTTTTACTGGTGGATGAAAAGGTTGGGTGAATGTAGGTCAGGGCTTCTTGATGAGTTCTGTGACGATGGTTAATACTACCAATTATTGAAATATTTGGCCCACTTCTTGTGAAGGACACACCTTACTGTAGCATGCATGGGCTATGATCTGTTACTAGGATATGTTCCATCCTGCTTTTTCCTTTATATGATGTTGCACGACATGGATATCCATTTACTAGATTCTTTTTGTCCAATTGAATCCTTGAACATTTGGAATCACTTTGCATGAATAGTTTGCTACTTCTGTGTATCTGTCCTATTCTATTATAAGATAATGCATTTAACTAGCAATGATCATCTATAGTCTAGATTCATATTGGATTTCGTGTTGAAAAGGGAAATAGAGATGGTAATAGATCTGAAGTTATAGCTTCCAAGGACTAAGTTGCTCTAAGAACAAGTAAACATATAGATGTTGTGTAAGATGCCAAGACACTTGCTAGCTTTTACGTGGTCAACTGTATGTCTAACTAACGTTTGATTGTAGACTTGTCATCTAGGCATAGAAGTCAGTGGTGAACTGCTGACCTGACTATAAATTTCTTCAGGTATTTGGAATAGTTATAATGGCATAAATCTTTCATAATAAGCTGCTGCTAGAAAGATAAAAGAAGTGACAGAATGGACAAGATTTCACTAGCGTGTGTTTGGGTCTAAGACTCTGTGGAGTGTTAACATATGCATCTTTATCCTTACAGCTGAGGAGATTATTTGTGAAACTCTAATACTGATCACTTATATCACAACCTTTCTGTGATGCAATAAGGCCTTTTTGACAAAGGTAGCATTATGCTATAGTACTACAAGTAATAAAAAGGGTCCCAATTAGCTTTTGTGAATTGGGACAACTTATGGAAAGTCTCGTTATAATTCTTTAAACTGATGGATACGAAGTTCCAACTTTTATTGGTCTTTTATTTACTAATTTCCAGATTTACCTGGTTTTACACGAAGTGTTTACAGATGGGACCATGCTCTTATAACACCAGAAAGCCATGTATTCAGCCCTCTGCCAGATTGGTACATTACTATGCTTCTTTGTGAACTTTTTGGCTGATAAAAATTGTATTGAAATTCGCTCCTATAACTTTGTAACTCATTTTGTAGGGTTAACACATTGGGAGCATACTTGATCACTCCAGCAATGGGGGCACATTTTTCTATGTACTTGGCAAAGATGCAAGGTACCAATCCAAATATCTGGCATCTCGTCTAGCTTTTGTGAGAAATTATAACATTGATATCTCATTGTTATATTTGTCATTTTTGTGCTGCATGGTGCAAATCTGTCAGTCAGGAAATCAGTGCTGCATGGTCCTTGAACATACCGTGGAGTTTTGAAATCTTAAACTTCTTGCTATGCATTTCTTGTTAGTCTAAATGGAAACTTTAAAAAATCATACTGTCTGGAAAAAAAGGAAAATAAATCATACTGTCTACTGTGGTAGTTTCTAATTTGAGAGGTTAATGTGACAGGGCATTATTAGGTAAAAAGGTGGTTTTAAGCTAATTGCATTAACCTATGTCTTTTCTTTGTCATGATTAACCAACATCTGCAAAATATTATTACGATGAAAGATTTAATCTTCTACCTTTTAGTTTGTGAAAAAGGGGTGAAAATAAAGATGAAATTGGTAAAGTAAACCAAGGATTACTGATGCTTGGTCATGTGGTAATGTTTCGTCTGCTTGTTATTAGCTGTGCGTTGGCATATTCTTCATTTTCTTGATGCTTGCTTTTGTTGAAAATTCTTGGTTGATGGATCATATCAATCTCTGATTGTCGCTGTTATTCAATGCAGAAAATTCCAGATCAGGACTACCCCCAAAAGATGTTGAAAGGTTCCATTTACTGGTTGATGCTTGCTTTTGTTGAAGACCTAATTGCTAGCATTAGTACAATATAATGTCTGCTTCATACTATTTTTTATATAATTAGCATCAGTATATTCAAAATGCTAATAGATGTGATAGATATTGCTGACATAAAGGCATAGAAGTGATAGAAAAGAAAAAACTCTTGAGAACTTGAATGCTGAGTCAATTTACATAACTTTATCTACGCAAGTAGAGGTTTTACATCAAGACTTGAATCCTAGTGCCCAGATTACTGTTTCGTAATTGTTAAACACTTCTAAGATATCTTGGAGTTTGACTCTGTTTTCTCGGTCATGCATAGACTTGACATCAGTTGAGTGCTACCTTTTTTTTTCTTTCCATTCTTGGCTTTAGTACATAGTTTCTGAGAGTTGTACTGGGAAATTAGTTTCCAAGAATTGTTTGGGTACAGAATGGTCTTTGATCTCAAGATATATGTTAGTAGCTTAGTGCACAGGATAAATAATATACAGTGTAAGAAGGAATTGTTAACAATATAATTCTAGGTGTATTCACGGGATGTGGGTACAGTTATAACAAAAGAAGTTTAGAGAAAATTCGGTACCCAAAGTACAGAGAATTGTAAGTGAAGTCAAATTACAAGGTGGGGTTTGAGCTTCCAAATTACAAACTAATCTAAAATTTTGAACTTCTTTCTCAGCAGGGGTTCTTTGATGTGCTTGGAGGTAATTGGGATTTTCAAACTTATGATTAAGCATTAGCATCCTTCAGCGTCTCATTTTTATACTTCTTTAGGTTTTCTTGTTCTGTTTAACTTAGAAGTAATCTTCAACACCATTGAAAATTTTGTATTTACTATTTACTTTTCTGATGATTCATCCAGGTTTGTCTTTGTGGTTGATGGTAGTGTGACATTTTCAAATGGTTCGATAATTGATCATAAGTTGCCTGTAAGAGATTCTATTTAATTTTTATTTGTTACTCTGGCTCATTAATAGATGGTTACTGTTAGTTTTTTATGTTGATGGTTCTGGAAACCCGATTGTTTATCCAGCACATGCACAAATATCTTCAAGACAGTGGAGATACTTGTCTTGATTTTTTTGCTACTTATATATATTTTTTGGGCCAGCTTTTTGCTACATATAGTGCATCTGATCAGGGATTCTCGTGCAAATTTACACAGCTTAAGACTAATGAATCTCATGAGTGTGCATCCAAAATTACTCCTAGGTGTGAGTCTAGGTGTGACCCTGTTGCTTCTGTAGACAACAAGCAAGGTGATCATCTACAATTTTTTTCCTATGATAACATTAGGTTCAAGGAGGTGTCTTGTTCCTTCATTAAATTCTACATGGAGTCAGTTAATTACGAATCTTGAGAGAATTTTTTTAATTAATTTGTTTGTGTCATTATATCTTCCTTTTCTTTTAGAATGTTGATACCAAATCTCAATCATAAACATGTGAGCAATCAAACACTAATTTAGGCATGAGCCGTAGTTGGCAAAAGCAATTATATACACTGTCAAACCTACTTATGTCGGTTCTGTACCCAACTTGGTAGATGTCTCTTAGTCTATTTTTATAAGTCTAAATATTTTCGCCAAATCATAAAAAGGTGGATAATAAAAACAATCCTTCCACTTGTGGGTCAAGGTTGCTAATATTTACCCTTTTAGACCCCACAATGAATGAAGCATTGAGCACCATTAAGTTGCAATCATGTTGTAAGCATGTTGTAGCAGGGAAGTTATATTTCTAAATGCATTATATTTATTATGCTGTCTTCATTTTGAATTTTGTTGTGAAATGGGTTAGGCATATCTTTTCTGCCCTATTATAACCTGAAGATCTTGCTTCAATGTAGGTCGATTCATATGCCTATCTGCCTCCGAATGTAGAACATCTGTTAAAGTGTGACACAACAGCTACAATTCTTATTTTCGAGCGTAGGTTGTTTCTCTGAATTTCTTATGCTTTCTTTTCATAATGTTCCTGTATCATATTTGATGAGTATTCAGTTCTCATCTTCTTTAATTTAATCATATACATTAATGTGAAATATTCTATACTTGATTCTCATCTTCTTTAGTTTAGTCATATGCTTGAAATATTCTATACATGATATACTCTGTAACCTTCACTCGTCAGTATATTTGTAGCTTCCACTCATCAGTCATCTTACTTGTGCCAACTTGTATCTTCTAGGTATATTAGCCTAGAAAACCATTGTCCTGAACAAATTATTGGTTCAACTGAGACGCAACCACTTCTTGAAACTCCAGGGGAGGTAAATTTTGAAATTTATGACATCCGCCACATAGACTTTAATTTTTTTATTTTAATTTGTCTTAGATTTTCTCTTTACCTGTTGACGACGACTAGGTGTTTGAACTACGGAAACTGCTGCCAACTTCTGCCCCTTATGATTTCAATATTCATGTAAGTTAGTACAAACAGTAGCTGTATCTATTCTCACACTATTCACTATCCTACCTGAAAGTATAAATGCTCTCTCTTTTTTACCCTTTATATATCTTACAGATAGTCATTCATTGATTCAGAATTGTTTGACCATAAGGTTTAAAAAAATTGGGATTATAATGATACTTGTTGAGTTTTGTGAACCATTTTAAATAACGTTTGAAATTTTTTTTTATCATATTTCTTGCTGCCTTCTCTTCTGATGATATTGGAAATGTAAAATTGTTCTGATGTCATTATTATAAAAAATTAAAAACTACTTACAGAGATAAAATTCATGAATTTTTATGCACTACAGGGGCTCATTGAATGTTATTCATTCTTCATTTGCCATTTGGCAGTCATAACTGTCAAGATTATACATGTTGGCTTTTTGACAGTATAGTGATTCTTCAAAGTTCAGTATTTGAGTTTTAGTGTTCCTGTCCTCATATAGGATCAGTCAAAGGTTGCTCATAATGGCAAATCGACGTCTTTGTGCTGAGCCTTTTATGCCTTCTAATTGCAGATTATGGATTTCCAACCTGGAGAGTATCTTAATGTCAAGGTTTGTGTAACATCCTTTCTAGCTATGTTTGCAACTAAGACTTCATGGCCAAGTGTATTCAGAAAGGAGTTTTCTGGTCATGTACTTTGACATGGGCAACAACGTAGAGTGATTTTGGTTTGCTTGTCGTAATAGGAGGTTCACTACAATCAGCATGGTTTGCTACTACTAGAGGGACAAGGAATATATCGCCTGGGTGACAGCTGGTAAGGCTACAAATAGGAAAGCCAGGGTTCGTTTATTTAGATTTGATGCATTATACACATACATAAATGAGTGCTCTCATCTAAAGATGGCTATTCTTGTTTGTCTTTTGCTGCTTTTGATGCATGAAGGTAGATTCTTCTCATGTTCTCTTATATACTCGTTTAAAACAGGTACCCGGTTCAAGCAGGCGATGTCATTTGGATGGCACCGTTTGTACCTCAGTGGTAAGCTTCAAATAAATGATGAACGGTGCTTTCAAACAAGGTCTAGTGTTTATCGGCTTCACAAACTCCTGTCCTCTCTGTATCTTCAGGTATGCAGCACTCGGAAAGACCCCGTCGAGATACCTGCTTTACAAGGATGTCAACAGGAATCCGCTGTAGAACCAATTGATACATGCAAATGCTGAATTGCCCAGTGTTTAAACCAAATTCCTGTGTTTGTAACAGCAAACTATGATCTGAACCCTCTTGTGCAAATTAAGGAAATCCAACATTTTCTGGCTCGTCATGCCGCAAAAGGGCAGGCTTTTGTGCTTTTTGCTTTTCTATTCCCATGGCTGAGATGACACTCCATATTTAAATCAACAGGAAGTTCAGCAGTGACATGCCTATGGGAACTTTTGGATACTTATCACTCATAATATTTGTCACTCTTGGGTTTGGTTAATTGGTTCGGATCGAATTGAATCGATTTAAATGTTATTGTCACTCTTGGGTTTGGTTAATTGGTCCGGATTGAATTGAATCGATTTTAATGTTATTGTCACTCTTGGGTTTGGTTAATTGGTTCGGATCAAAATGAATCGATTTTAAGAAATAACATGATCAAGTTTATTATCTTTAAGCTTTTAATCGATTAATCGAACTAGTCATAAAGTTCAATTTTATCCAATTTTATAGGTTTAATTCGATAAATCTTATCGTGCCGATCTAATTTGACTAAAATTTTGATTTGATTTAACTGAATTGAATTGATTGGCTAAATCAAAACAGTTCATTTGAAAGATACATATTTTTTAAATTACTTAAAATTATAAATTGATTAATAGAAAAATCCAGTTTGGTTTGGATCAGGTAGGTCCAAATTGGTTTGGATAGATATCTTACTTCGATCGAATCAAAAATCCAGTTTTGTACGACCCGTAACAGTCTAGTTCGAACGAATACCCCCAGCAAACAACATCACATACTTTGGTGAAGATCTTCAAATCGACAGCAACAACACCACAGCATAACAGATTCAGACTCACTCCATGAATAATAGACACATCGTACAAATCTGTGTAGCTCCATCACAATGCTTGCAAGACTCACAAGTCAAATGGATTCAAGGAAATCCCCACTGCTTTCGACTTCGGTCTCCTCTTCGGGATCGGCTTCATCAACTTCCACCAACTCCGAAACTGGATTGTTGGCCACTTTGGGGCGTTCTGCCGGCTTCTTTGCCTCTTCAATGATGCGCATGATCTCTTCCACGCTCTGGGAAGGCTGGTCATGGTTGCCTTCAAAGTTTGTCTTCTCACCATTTATGATTTCTTTGGGGAGGTTCTTTAGAAACCAAGGATGCTGTTTTATCTCTGGAATTGTAATCCTCTACAAGAAGATGAAGGCTTAATACTGCTGCAGTGCTAATTGGATGCTATGGAACATGAAGAATGTCACACCTTCGATGGGCTGGCGACGAAAATTTGTGATAGAAGTTGCCGGCACTCTGAAGATATACGAATATACTCCGGGACGGAGTACTGAACATTTAGTATTCTCTGTTCCAAATGCATTGTTAATCCTAAAGGACTCCTGGGAAGGCAATTCAAGAAAGAGAAAAAGGTAGATTCTCGAGAAAACTTACACTTATAGTCTTTCGGAAGTTTCTGGGATCTTCAGGATCCTCAAATGGGTATGAGCCAGCCAACATCACGTACAATGTGACACCACAAGACCAAACATCTGCAATCTGGATTCGAGGAATATCATATCATTTAATGTGAATATAATTAACACCTAAAACTCTCTAAGACCCGAACACTAGAAAAAGGATGTTTAGGCATTTTGCAATTCATAGTCACAAGTGACACAATCATTATTGGTAGGTCGATTGAAGCAATTCCGAGCATAAAACATAACCTAAGGATGACTGCTTGCAAGATATTGTGACACAAGCTGAAAGGGACTTTAGCAGAAGTATATCAACAATTAGAGAAGAAAACATCATGTAAATTGACAAACATGCTGTTGGCAATCCAACAGTTTCTTCATTACCAATCTACACTCTACAAGTAATGCTGTAACATGCTGACCGATGCAAACAAGGTCATGCCTTGCCTTGCCGACATGGTATCGACATGGAGGTCCAACATGCGTTGATCGTATTGGTTTATGCCAGCCGGCATGGACTATATGGCCCATGCCACAAATTGTAGGCTGTATCATATTGTGTTGATATGTAGCTGGCATGGGTCATGATGGTGAAAATTGAAACCATTATTCATAACACACAAATCGATGGATGCTCATAACATGATTAAGATGTTGCGAGACCAAATTGTTGTTTTGATTATCTAAGATTTGGCTTAACTACAGACAGATTAAGTGCCAAAAGAAAATATACAACAAAACTTAGGAGAGTTACCTTGCCATCGTATTCTTTTGTTGACAGTACTTCCGGTGCGATGTAGGCTGGAGTACCTACTGTTGATTTGGGTTGTGAATGCAACAAAGCAGACTGCAAGCCAACAAGGACAAACATATCGATAAATTTAAGCACTGTAATTGACACCAAATACATAGACCAAAATGTAATTGTACCTTTGAGTACCCAAAGTCACATATTTTAACACGCGGTGTTGGACTTCCGTCCAAGAGTGTGTTCTCGAGTTTAAGATCACGGTGACAGATTTCCTGCATGAAAGGAAATAATACTTGAAATAATTTTCTTTTCTTTTCTTTTCTCAAATTCTGCAGATCAGGCTTGTAGTGACGTACCATAGAGTGACAATAACTGACTCCCGATATAAGCTGCTGAAAGAAATACCTTGCCTGTTTAAGATGAAATAAATACCAAATAAATCATACAAAAACCCAAAAAGATAAAAAAAAACATCGGCTGCGCATGAGCTTGCAGCAATGTGAAACTAAAGGCTTTACACAACCTCGTCTTCACTAAACCGACCAGCACTGCATATCCTCTCAAAGAGTTCACCACCAGCAGCGTATTCCATGACTATGGCTAGGTGTGTTGGTGTCAGCACTACCTGCAAGTATTCATTTGTCAGAAGCAAAACAATGATCTTATTTGCATGTAGTTGTCTCTGTACGATGAACTAGTTCATTTAAGCAGATCTCATAAATCAAAGTTATGGATTTCTTCATTTGGATTAAATGAGTAATGCTGTTTCACGCAGAAAGTGAAACAAAATCAATAAAAAGTACCAAGAAGTATAAGAAGGCATTCTCTATAATAAAAACGATAGAGAAGTAGAGAAATATCTCGAGTGAGAGGGTAAGGAAGTAGCTTAATTTGCAGCTGGAGGATATCTCTCAGACAGACATTTTGGATGAGCTGAAAAACCATATAGAGCATGTTGTCAAAAATATCGAAGCAGACATTAAGGATGACGATGAATTAACCAAAACTATCTATTAATGATATGATCCAAGAAATATCATCCTTCTCACATAGTTATGCTACCATGCACCATGGTTTTTACATTTACAAGCAGCAATTGGTGGTAAAATAGCAGTAAGTTCACAATTTTAAAGGCACCGTCAACAACAATTTGAAATGACAGAGTGCAGGAGTTATTGCACAAGAAGATGAATTAGAAGAGCCTAAATTTTAATCCATGTAGTTCATAGCATAAAAATGAGCTATCTACACTTCAAACAATCTAGGATTTATTGCAAATTCGATCGAAATATAATGAATGAGCCATTTCCGGCACATCAACACCTGTTACGCAATTCTACTGAACAGGAAATCTACTAATTACAAAGCGAGTTCGAGTTCTTACCTCCTTGAACCGGACAATATTAGGATGCCTCAAGGACCTGTGGTTAATTATTTCTCTCAGCACATGTTCATCAATCTAAAGAACAAAAAAAGTTCAGCATCAAGAGCAATATGAACAATAAATTTCTCACCAAAAGGACAACAAAAACATAATTTCTCATGAAAAGAACAAAACAGTTGAAATAGTTGTATATTACAATCAAAACAAGAACTGAGCAATGCAAACTTTTGGAAAGTTGAGCATATGGTAATGGACATTAAACAACAGCAACCCTCATCCAATCAATTCAACCTACCGACAGATGATCTGAGAGAGAAGCAAAACACAGTCGCCAAGAAGAAAAAGATCCATCCAAAGATGCCAATTCTACACAAAACCACGAATTCGAGATCAAAACCCTATCGTGAAACTCCCACCACAACAATCTCCAGAGAAGTAGGAACAAGGGTGAGCTTTTCTGCGACTGAACTCAAACGATCGACCTCGACGTCGAATACCAAGCCCAAATGAAGCAGATGAACGAGATGAAGAAGCCGACCATCAAGAACGACAAACCAAGAACCCGATTCAACCATAAAGATTCGATTTTTTTTCCCCCACAGAATTCTTAGGGCACCTTCTTCCCCCTTTCGATGTACTTGACTGCTACGAGCTCGCCCGTGTTCTTGTCCTTCACCAGCCTCGCCACCCCAAAGTTCCCGGCTCCCAGCTCCTTCAGCAGCTCGTACCTCTCCTCCATCCGCCCGCCCAACACCGACCCCACGCTGAACGAAACAGGGGCAGCGCTCGGATTGCTTCGAAGGGAATCCACCACCAGAGTCAATAGATCATCCTCACCCCGGTCGCTTTCTTCGAGGACACGTTTCGATGGCGGAGTGCCTTCGGCGAGGGCGACACCGCAACAAGGACACGCGTTGCGGGAACGCGAGGTGGGGGGCGTGGGGATGGCTTCCGGTCGCCATCCTTTAAAATGCAAGGTCGCTTTCAGAAAGCCATTTGTGCGCCTCAGCAAACTACAGAGCACGGCAATGGATTGACTTGGAGTGACCTCTCCGCCTCCTGTTCCTATGGATCTCGTGCAAGACCTCGAATTTACAAGCTGGGCGAGATCAAGAAGCACGAAAGATTCAATCTTTCTTCCTTGCCTACCCGAAAGTCGATCTTGCGAGAAGCCTACTGCATCTCCTCTGTAGATTCCAGTGAGATCATGCAATATCTGATTGGTTAAAGGTTGTCTTGTTCCAGTCCTCCTTGTCCAAATTGCATCCAAGGGATGCAGCCAGACATTTGGCACAGATTCAGCTGTCATAAGACAAGGAAATCAAAGCTTGGGAATGGCGGAATCACCAACTTTGATGTGAAACCGCCGCGAAGCATCTACAACAATTAATTCCAGAGGAACTCGAGTAGAAGAACAGTTGCTGCCTCGTACACTCCATGTTACATCAACGTTGACTCATCCATGGTTCATGATTAGCAGCCAGAAGAATGACCCCTAGCAATCTAGAGATAGCAAAAACATCAGTGTTTTTGGAATGGAACAACCCAGAGATTGAATTGTTTCCCCTTGTGCTATGTTGGATGGTGGCCAAGACAGGCTTAAGACATGTCTGTAATGAAGTCAGGTTATCACCTTCATTCTATCTGGGCAGGGAGACATGTCTGTAAATAGTAGGGCATGTCTTGCAATGCTGCTTTACTAACACAATCAATTTCCTGGTCATCAACTCTAACAAAAACGGCACAAGAACATAATATCGACAGAAGAAGAACAGCAGAACAGCTGCTGGTTAAAGCCTCACGTTACTTTGCCTTCCTTTAAAGGTCAAAGCATCAGAGAACAGCAGCAGCAGCAGGAAGAAGAAGAAGAAGAAGAAGAAGAAGAAGACCTCCTTTGGAGGCAGGAAAAGTTTACAGTGGACTTCGTGTGATACCGCAGGTCTCGTCCTATACAATCGCAAGAGCTTCCTCATCATGGCTAGATCTCTTTCCCTTCCCCTCTTCTCCTTCCTCTCGTGGGGTCTCCACTTTGCAGGGAGAAGCCCATAGCCTCCGATCCAACAGCGTGGTGATCACCCAGCCACTTGCCTCCTCTCACCGGAGGCCTTCGCGTAGAGATTCCATCTCTTCTCCTTGGCCTCGTCGATCTCGATCCGCTCTTGCCGGCACTCCTCGCTGCAGAACGGTGTGTCCCCTCTGCAAACAACCAACACCAGCACCAATTCAGCCACACGCTCGCTCGCTCGCTCGCCGAGACGGCTCGAGAAGCGGGCGGGAGATCGAACCTGTACATGAAGATGTCGCGGTTGCGGGAAAGCGGCTTCCTGCAGAGCGAGCAGGAGTCCAAGAAGTGGCGAGGCTCGCACTCGCCCTCGCCCTCGCCCTCGTCCTCGTCGAAGCCGTAGCTGAACAACCTTCTCGGCCCGGGCGACGACAGGGGTCCCCCCATCAGGGTGCCTCTGTGGCAAGAGCGCGTGGGGTGAGCGACGTAGGAGGCGCAGCCGGAGAAGCCGGCCCCGAGGTCGGAGGCGGCCATTGTTCCATAGGAAGAAGAGAAGGCAGAGGAATCCATGGGGAGCTCGAGCCGTGTGAGAAAGATGGGTGAAGACTGGGGAGGGGCGGGCTATAAAGGTGGCGTGGAAACCGCGGCCGGTCATTGGAATCCGTGGGAATCCATTGGCTGAGCGGGGCGGAAAAGGAAGCGTAGCAGTGACCCGTTTCCGTACCCCAGTTTCGGTTCGGTTCGGTTCGATTCCCCCAAGTTGCCATTTACCATGGGAAGAGGAAAAGGACGGTTGCGGACCCAAGATTGCCCCCTCTCGATTGCATCAATCACGTAACTGCCACTGCAATCAATGCCGGTCAGATCGTGTCACGTGGAGTTAAACCTGAGGTGGGGCGTTTTCGTAGTTAGTGACACAGAGTCTAAAGCCGCCACAGGGATCGTTTCCTCGCCCTCTCCACCCAACCATCGCCAGCCACGACGTCACCGCTTCCCTCCACGCTTCCGCTTGTCGTCTTGCGCCGCGGTTTCCGCTCCTGTTTTCCCGGTCACATCTGCCGCGTGGAGCCCTCGGGAATCGAGCAGCTCACCTGCATCGGGAATCGCGTGCTGTCCGGTAACCGATCGCCACTCTCCCTTCTCCAACGTAGTGGGAAGAGACGGCTCGATGCATCAGCGTGCGTTGTACGTCGTGGTATTATTGGCGAGGTGAATAATGGAAATATATATATATATATACATATTATGATGGTTGGATATTATTATATATAAGTCGAGATTTACTTTATAATAATAGCATTGCTCATCATAATAATTGTTACGATTGAGTAGGTGCAAAGTTACAAGTGCAGACAGACTGGTCTTTTAAGAAAACCAGGACGAAGACTCTAGAAGCACATAGAGACCACAAAGGCTTCTTCTTTCGAGGGTATCACCCAATTCCCAAGTCCGGAATTGAATTGACTGTGTAATTGAGGTTTGGTACATCGATTCCAGGAGGATCTGTCGTTTTGCATGCATCCAATTACCCTTCAACTCTCTCTCTCTCTCTCTTGAGACACTGTTTCCATTCTATTTGCTTGATTTGTTGAACCAATCTTGTTTTTGCATGTGTGATGTTGGGAATAGGATTGATGTGAACTAATTAATTGACTTGAAAAGTAGGCATGGCTATTCCACCCTACATTTTGAATTTGTATTTCTTTTATTGCATGTTCCGAGGAAGTTTGTCATCCTCTCAATGTGTATTAATTTTGATGTATAAAAGGATATTTGTACTTTCTTTCATTTCTCATTCTTTCCACCTCGTCAGACTCGATCCGTGCATCGACATGATATCTTCTGATGGCATGATTGAAGTGGTTAGCTAAAAACCATGGCTGATGGGTGGATGAACCCTCACCAGCTGACACAGCCCATGTGCTTGCAGCTCAGAGCATGGCCGCCACCACACGTTGCTGTCGCCCATGCGTCCTCCCTTTTATCTGACGCATGTGCCTGCACTGCACAATCTTGGACAAGCTCCATCATAATGATTCCACACTAATTGACATGTAATTATGGCGTGAAAACAAGTGCAATGACGGGAATCCTCGTTGGCAAATCATTGGAACGATTATTTATTTACTTGTATCGAATCAACTCAATCTTTGGTTCATTACGAGAGGAAGACACTGCAGCAGCCGAAGGGTTCCATGTTGTGCCGCTACGCTCTTCATGTTCTCTGAAACTGCTTGTGCCAAGGGTGAGTTCGATCGAGCCGAAGTTGTGATGACGTAATAATTCATTGAGATATGTGAAAGGTAATATCTCTAATTATATATTTATTATTTAAATAGCATGTTGATAACAAGGTTACATGCGGATCACTTAAAATTGAATGGTTTAGACTGGCCCATTTAATTTTTTTTTCTCAAGTTAGTGGTGAAAATGAGATTTGATCATTCATTTTCAAAAACATATCGAATGAAATTTTAAATCTTGATATTCGATAAATGAATTTGATGTACTATCATCAGATTAATATTTTAGATAACAAATTAAGTGAACAAAGTCACATGACTCACACGTTTTCTCTCCGCCGCCGTCACTACCATGTGTCCACCGATCGATCAGGCCATCACCGGAATCGAAAACCATGATTGATACTCTAATTCGCCGTTCTTAGATTACACAAGCTCAATACAATGCAATGTAGAGAACCATGGCAATAGACAGCCTTTAAGCAAGTTTCCAAGCAACCTCATTTCGGAATCCATCGAATGCTGCAACTCAAATAATACTCTTGAAGAGTAGAAAACCAACCAACAAAAAAAAAAAAAAAGCCAATATAACAGGCAGGAGAGAACAAGTGACTCTGTAGTTCAATCCAACAAATCTGCTAGAATTTCATATCTACGTGAAATAAAATAATACCAAACATTCCAGATTCGTACAGCAAGATCACAATCAAATTACCACAGTGCTTTCAGCTGAAACAAAAATTTATTTGACTTTCCCCTTCTTTCCTCTCATATTGAGAGTTGGCCATTTATGAGTTCAACGATGGTTCAAGAGGATTGTATGCCAAGCGATAAACACTATCACTCAACCAGATAGTGCAGCATTCAGTGCACTATGCACGTCGACGCCAATCTGTGCTTCAGCCTTTTCCAAGTCCGTGGTAGCTGAGTTTAGCTTCTGGGTGAAGTCAGCAAGTCCCTTTTGGACCAGACTTGGATCGATGCGGTCAACAGGGACAGCCTCGACAGCAACTATGTCTGTAACTGAGTTAGCATGTACGAAAGCAAACCCACTGCTAACAAAGTACTTGGTAACTTCATTCCCTTCGTGTACAGAAAGGACCCCTGGTTTGAGCTCGGCAATGGTGGCAACATGTCCAGGCAAAACACCCATTTGCCCTGTAGTTGCTGGTACAATGACCATATCAACCTGGAAATAGATAAGTTAAGAGGACAAAGAAATCGGAGTAGTAGTCCATTGGTCAGCCTTATTATTTCATATAGACACCATGGTTGGATTTTAAAAATCAGCTAATAGAAAAATATTGATGATCTTGACATGATTTATTTAAAAAATTAGTGGTTATAGGGCCAAATATGATCAATGACAAGTCAGCTTGAACTTTCTAGCAGTCACAACTAATTTCTCACGGACCATCTCCATTGCCACAGAGGACATAAAGGAGGTCAGGGTCAATGTGCACTCAGAGATACATAGCCAACACTTACCAGAACAATGCTCGTCAGCATGCACTTTGCATGATGATGTGCAAATAATCAGATTATTTTCCACATGAAGACATTTTAGAATATGACCATGCTTGAATTATATTTTTACAGGACATCTCTATTGAATCCTTCCTCAGATAATGCTTAGAATGCATTAACAGATCATGCTTGCTAAATGGCTAGGGAAGTTATGCATCTAGGTTAGATGGATTAATAGGTAAGACTCATGCAGATCACAGACCTAAGAGAGAAATCACACACGAATCCATCAGACATTGTGATAGTTGCAACTATTAACATCTATGTGAATAGGGTTGTACTGAACTAAGGTTGATAGAATAGAGACTGAGACTTTGTGCTGAATGTTCCATGTGATGCAAACACCCTTTATTCACTGCCAGCTACCCCCAATTTTCACGGAGCACGAAGAGTTCAAGATTTTCCATATCAAATAGCTCGTAGAAAAGGTACCACCATAGTTTATGAAATCTCTCGAAGAAACCATCTCATTGAGCCATAGCTCAGGTTAGAGGAATAAAACCTCTGCTAACAAAGAGTTTAACAGTGTTTATCATTTTCTTCAACATTTAGGCTTCCAAATCAGCTCTCATAGGAAATAACTACAAGATTGTAACTGAATGTTCTGTGGCATGGTGGAGACCCTTCCACTTGCTCCCAGTCTGATCAAAATTTTCATAAAGCACCAAGAATCACCAATTTTTTAGCATATCATCAAAGTTCTCAACCTTTCTCGAGGAATTATGTCGCTAAGCCATAGATAAAGCTAAATAGAGACAACCTACTCTTGCAAAGACTTTAACATTGATTACCATTTTCTTTGACATTCCAGCTTTTGGATCAGCTCTTATATGAAAATAAGGTCATAATTCCCCATGAGATAGCACCTTCAAATAAGGACCTCACATTCACTAGACATATATAATAAATACACTGACTCACAATGCATTGGTCTGTGCACCAGGTTTTGCATGCAAATATCACACTTAGATTATATCTTTTTGACTTCCAAGTCTCGTAATCATGGTACAGCAAAACTTAAATTTTCAGAGGCATGATTCCGTGAAGCAATAAAATGTACATTCCGAAAGGAAGGGATACATAAAAGAAGAAAGTAAATATAAACAAATAGCAATAATGTAACTGCACATTACACATAATGCAAATATTCACTCTCTCATCTAAAAAAAATTGCCATGAATATCTAGCATTATGGCTCTCACATCCATAAAATGTAATGCATTGAAAGCTAAACACAATGAATCAATTAATACTGAAAACATAAAGCAAGAAAATTCAAAAGCAACAACTAAAGCAGCAACAGTCCTTAAAATATTGCATAATAAGTTCATTGGGGTCTGTTGTTATTGCATCAACCACGCACAATAATCCTCTTATCCTTGTGTATTTGCATGTTGACATAAGCAGCTGGTATGAATTTTTAGAAAAAGTTATTTATCTCCTTTATTAATTATTCCGGAGTTGTAAAACATCCACTATATTTCACCAAAAATTATGATGAATTAGACCAAACCTACTAGTGGCTTCCATCACAAGGAGATAACAAGTTCAGAAGCTTTTAATAGTATTGTTCATTTGGCATATTTTTCCAGTACTATTACAACCATGCTTCTCTCTTTCTCTAACAATTCCAACTTTGTTAAGTTCATAATTAGGTGCTTAGACTGAGAAGATGGGGTCTTCCAACATTTCAAGGATGCCCAGGGTTTTGTATGTACAAACTTGAATGATCAGCCATATTTAATTATGTAGTTGTAGCTAAAGAATCTAAATCCTGCCTCTACCATTTAGGTATGCTCCAGCCTTACCTTCCACTAACATTGGTCAGATGAGGAATCCTAGGGTTTCCTCAATCTATCACCGAGTATTGTAAGGCATAACTCACTCAGAAACCTAACCAAGTCCTTATCACTAAAATATCAACAATCTAACTGCATGGGATGTCCGATTCAAATTTCAGATTGCACCTCCCAGCATCCGAGCTGTTGCTCAATTGACTGAAGAGGATGCAATGATTGACAATAACATTATAATTCTATATCTTATTTCATCAATACAACTTAAAATTCTTCAAAGATTTCAGATCCTAAACTAAATTAATGAGATGATGTATTAACAAAGATGCAGCAAAACCCAAACATCGAGGAAAAAAGAGAATCTAGATGAGAATTAGGAGGTGAAGTGGACGAGCAAACCTCCTTGTTGGAGATCTCGGATTGGTAGGGGAGGACGAAATTGACGGTGAGCTTGGAGGGGATGGAGGAGGGGGTAGGTGGGCGGGGCTTCATGAAGGCGAGTGGCGTCTTGGGCGGGTCGATGTTTGGGGCCACCTTCCGCCACGCCTCCACGAACGCCGCATCCTCCGACGGCGCTGCCGGGAGGTCGGTGGAGAAGGGGCGGGAGGAGGCAGTGCTGCGGTGACCGCCTCCGCTGAGGGCGCGTGTCAGGAGGCGCGAGGCTTGGCGGTACATGGTTGGTCGCTGCGCCCACTCGATCTCTCCCGCTCGCTCGCTCGCTCAGTTGAAACGGGGGAGACGATGGAGAGAGAGAGAGAGGGGGGGAGAAGAGGGAGGGAGAGCGTTGGCTACAGATTGGGGCCTTCCTTTGGGTCCAAATCAGCTGTTCTTAATTACGTTTCCAGACAGGAAAAAGCTCGTTCCTGTTGGTTAATTTCGTGGGCCCCTCTGTAAAAGCTGCAAACCAGTGCGGGGTCCATACTTAAAACCCAAACGGAGAGACGATCTTTGCTGTTGGCCAACAATTGTCCGATATTTTCCTAGTTTTAAGTTCTTCATAATCTAATCTATATTTATATATACACATTTTGGGCTTCACTGCGGTCCAATTAGCATGTCGTTCATATTGTGCTATTGGGCCTGAAAGCTCTCCTCTTCAAAGAGAGGAGGAGCGGCAGCAGCGGTCCACCGGTGCGGAGGCTGCGATGGGGGAGGCAGAGTGGCTTTGGGCGGTGGCGACGTGCGTAAAGGCGCTACTGATCCCGACGTACCGCAGCACCGACTTCGAAGTGCACCGCCACTGGCTCGCCCTCACCTCCGCTCTTCCACTCGTCCGCTGGTACTCCGACGCGTCGGCCCCCTGCTGCCCCCTCGACTACCCCCCGCTCTTCGCCTACTTCCAGCGCATCCTCGCCCTCCCCGCCACCGCCCTCGGCGGTCACCCCTCCGCCCTCCTCCGCCTCGCCCCCTCCTCCCCCTCCTCCGCCCCCCTCCCTGTCCTCATCTATCTCCGCCTCTCCGTCGCCGTCACTGACCTCGTCTTCCTCCTAGCCGCGGCCCGCCTCGCCCACCGCCGCCTCCCTCCGGCGCGCCGCCGCCTCGTGCTCGTCCTTCTCCTCTGGTCCCCCGCGCTTCTCATCGTCGACCACATCCACTTCCAGTACAATGGCTACCTCCTCGGCATCCTCCTCCTCTCCCTTTCCTTCCTGGAGGAGGGGAAGGATCTCGCCGGGGGACTCGCCTTCGCCGTCCTGATCTGCTCCAAGCACCTCTTCTTGGTCGCCGCACCTCTGTACTTCGTGTACCTACTTAGGCATTACTGCAGGGGGGGCTCGTGGGAGGCATCGAGGAGGTTTCTGACCATGGGCGCGGCAGTGGGAGCTGTATTCGCCGCTGCATTCGGACCATTCTTGTACTATGGGCAGGTGATCTTTGATTCTTTATCGAGTTACTTCTATTTTATGTTTGGTTGGAACGTGAAAAAGTAAAGATCTTAGTCGAATTGATCTTCATTTAATCGCAAGACGTGATTGCAAAATTGGGTCTTTGGTTTGCAAATTCTAGTTTCTTCACCGTAGAATGCCTTTTCTTTCCGTCACAATACCAGTGAAAAAGGTCCAACAATTTCTGTTCAAGAGGGCATTTTCTGAGTCCAGTTGTCCATTTCTTTTTCAGTTTCTATTCTGATTAAATCGATTAGGGAACAATCATGTTTTTGATGATGCCGAGCTTTTTCTAAGAACAAGGTCACTTCTTTCTTGCAATGTTTGGCATGGAAGGGAAAGTGTACAGATTTAGATTGTTGGTTGTGTTCACGACTTGGAAGACACGGATGAGATCACTCTGGAAAGAGACACCACAAGACAACCCCCTAAGGATTAAGGCCTAAGTTTCTGGTAATCTACAGCTATTTTGAATAGCTTCTGTTGATCTACATGGCAGATGCAACTCCATGGACTTAATTGACACATCTTAGCTACATGATGTGGGCACTTCCACAAGTTTTATGTTGACCCTATCTTTGGTTCAACACATGCAAGGCATATGCTAAATGCTCAAGTAATTATAATGATCCTACGTGTTGAAGGAACTTTTCACTAAGTTCCCAAGGAAGATTATGGTGGATGTATTGGTTATTGACTACTCAGGGGAAAGATTTCCATTCCAATTGCAAATGAGATCTTATTTTAACCAATGTTCAAACAATCATTTCTACTTCGTTGCTTATAATCTTTAGGTGCTTACACTGTGTAGACAAATATTTCAACTTCTTCCATTGTATATATTTATGTCATCCATAATTCCGAAGGTTTATACCTGGATTGAGATTTAATAGGGATTTTGTGGAAAGGATTGACAATGTTGAACAAATCAGATTGGTAAAACTATATTTTTTGGCATTATATACACTTATTTTGATGCTATAATGTTCATCCAATATGCCTAGGAAATCTTTAATGTAAAACATTGTTCGATTAAATTCAATTATCCAAACTCCCAAAATTTTTGTCCAAATATAAAATACACAAGGTTATTAAGAGAGAATTTTGGGTAAGAACTTGGATATACTCTTGAGAACTCATATTCATAATAAGGCATATTTCGATTTTCGTTGGACTTGATAGTTTATGATGCTGATGCTGATGTTGGTAATTTCGGTTTATGATGCTGATGCCGCATCTTGTGACGTTCAGTTAGGAATTCATGTTTTAAGATACAGTCTTGTAATACTTCGGTTTTCTCTATTCTAATACATACAGTTGGTTTTTTTTACATGAATGCTCATATTTGCACATGATACAGTTGGATAATGCGAAACGTTGTTGGATTAAATTCAATTATCCAAACTCCCAAAATTTTTGTCCAAATGTAAAATACACAAGGTGATTAAGAGAGAATTTCAGGTAAGAACTTGGATATACTCTTGAGAACTCATATTCATAATAAGGCCTATTTCGATTTTCCATGGACTTGGCACTGTTGGTAATTTCAGTTTTTTATGCTGATGCCGCATCTTATGATGTTCGGTTAGGAATTCATGTTTTTAGATACAATTTTGTAATACTTCGGTTTTCTCTAGTCTAATACATCCAGTTGGTATTTTTCACATGAATGCTCATATTTGTGCATGATAGTTAAGAATTGGACATAGTGGTACTTGCATAACATATCCGCCTACTTAGATTGGGCCCAAAGATTCTTGTGCATGATAAACAAGACTTGGATGAAGTGATATTTCTAAAATCCATAAATATTACACCATCAATCTCAGGCTCTGTAAATCGTGTAGTAATAATCTCATTCATTTTATATAGGAGCCCGCTATTGTGTTAAATTATCTGATCTACTTGTCCTTTATTTTGTGCCATTGGCACATATCAGATGTCATTTATTAAGAAAGCTAATAGTTTTTATAAATATCTTCCGAATCCGTCAGTTGAATATCTGATGGAGTCTTCACCAAGACTTCTATAATGCTGAATTGGGATATACTGGTGGTTGACAATACCATTGGTATGTTGTCAGAATATGGGATATTGTCGGAATATGGGGATTGATTTAAGCAGAGCTACTCCTTGGGTACCAAATACAAATTGAACTTCTTGTAATTCCTTTCGGTTTATTAACTGTTTATTATTGACTTGTACGTGGTGCAATTCTTAATTCCTTTATTGAATATTTCTGATACTGCTTTCTTATAAGATAGATTTGCTTCTTGCCAGATGTGTGTGATTTGAGTTTTCATCCCATTTTTAACACTTGTATTCCTGCAGATGCAACAGGTTCTTAGTCGTTTATTTCCATTTGGCAGGGGCCTGTGCCATGCATACTGGGCTCCAAATTTTTGGGTATTTTATATAGTTCTTGACAAGGTCCTTTCCTTTGTGCTTTTGAAGCTGGGATTTGATATCCCAGCTCCAAAAGCTTCTTTTACTGGTGGACTGGTTGGAAATTTCTCCCAATTTGCTGTGCTCCCGCAGGTACTGCCACATTTTATTGCTTCCAGCAGCGAGTATTCAGCTGGCTGTTCTGATCTGACATCTTCAAACTTCTGAATTGATAGGTCACACCATTGATAACCTTCTTGCTGGTGATATTTGCTATGTCTCCATGTCTCATTAAGGCATTCCAAAAGCCCCAGCCAAAACACATTACTAGATGGGTGGCGTATGCCTTTACCTGTGGCTTCATGTTTGGTTGGCATGTTCATGAGAAAGCATCACTTCATTTTACAATCCCACTTGCTCTAATTTCAGTGGATAATTTGGATGATGCAAGACATTATTTCTTGCTGTCAATAGGTATGCTCTCAAAAGTAGTAATTTCATTTATTTCGTGCAGATAGGAAGCTGTTCTCTTGGTGAAGTCTTTTGGATTTGTAACCTGTTTAAGTAATTACAGAGCTCTGTATCATTGATGATGGAGTCATTTGAGTAATCAAATGACTCCATCATCAGAAACTTATTTCTTGTTGGTATTCATATTGCGTCTCTGCAGCAGATTTCATGCATTGACATATATGTTCTTCTTAGAATTCAAGGCCTGAGAAGATTGTTGTGGTGCTCTTTTAGCTACGATAGTATGGTTAGTGTACTGTTCATTGTTTATGCGACTAATATGTGGTTACCATTTTTCTTTATTGCAGTATCCTGTTACTCCATGTTTCCTCTGCTGTTTGACCTCCAGGAGTACCCAATAAAAGTACTGCTGTTGGCCATACACTCCATTCTCATGTGGATAGGTTTTTCCTCATGTTTCAGAGTGGGTGTTGCTCCTGGAGGAACTAAAACCAACAATTCAAGTGCTTCAAATGGAAAACAAGGATTTATTGGAAAATTTGGAACAATATATCTTCTGGGATTGTTGGGTGTGGAATTATGGGGTCAGCTGTTGCACCCATATATTTTCGGTAGTAGGCTTCCATTCCTGCCTCTTATGTTGATTTCCATATACTGCGCTGCTGGGATGATGTACTCTTGGGTGTGGCAGCTCATGCAGATACTCAAATGCAGCTGATATGCATATCTTTTTCTTTCTAAACAGACAAGTTTTCATTGATATCAGTTGGCAGAGGATTTTGATTAGAAGTTTTTGGAGGATTTTGGCCATCAACAATTTTTATTTATTCAGATAAACCCCCTTCTAGTTGTATGTTTTTGGACCAAAAAAGTTCTGTATACAAAGTGGACACAAAGAAACCTCCAGGGTCTGGAAGAGATTTCAGCTAATGCCTCATGAGCTGCTACCTGCAATTTCTACAGTAATGCTGATGCATAAAAAGCAGTTATTTGTTTCAGGAGTTCTGCTGATTGAGTTCTTTTCCTGTTGTCTTAATCACTCTTATTAAAGTTTAGCTTGAGAAGTTCTCTTAGCCCATTGCTTTCTTGCTCAGTGCTGTATACTGTAATTTCTCTTAATCCCACACACAGGACACAAGTGTTGCATTGAAGATGAAAAAACATGAACAGAGACAGAATCAACATCACTTCATACAATTCAGATTTGATGAAGCCTATATCACATGCTTAGTCTATTCCCATTCATTAAGAACATGATCATGGAGGAACTGATGTTCTAGAGTCCTCTAGAAGGTCATGGCAAGTGTAATGTATGTGTAAAGATGAGGGTATAGAGAGAGGAATTAGGTTTATTTGTTATCTTTTTAGAAACAACTGCATCAGTGAATGTAACAATTTGACTTTCCTACAAGTAGGGAAAATGAAAGTACCAAAGCTATTGGTAGTCAAGCTTATTAAAGTTCAGATAAACCAGAAAGTTGCAAGAGAGGCAGAAAAAAAGAAGAAGAAACTTCTACTTAAATACTTCTCTAAGCAAGAAAAGATTGCAAGTGCTAAGAAAACTAGATCATGTATTATGTACTGATTTAGATTTTTAGAAGGTGCAATGATATTGATCAGAGACTTAAGATAGTTACTACGAATATTAAATCATGTCTTTTTGAAAAGCTTAAACCTAAAAATGCAATGACAGATCTTTTTCAGATTGCATAAGAGGATCTTCAATCCTTCACTCGTTGGGCTTGAGCCAATCTATCACCAGAGATGGTGATAGATTGATATCATGAGAAGATGACTGATAACGAAGACAACATGGAAGGTAGAGAAGAAAGAACACCATTTTGGCGAACTGGAAAACAGAACGAGGAAAGAGCAGAGACTTGTTCTGTGTCATTGTCAATCCGCAAGAAAGACAACTTTGTCACCACCAAAGTCCACGGTGAAGTCAACCATAGTATCCGCCAAGTTATGCATGAAATTGAAATGAGAGCACTTTGGCGCTTGAAATGAGAGAGAACTATTGGGTGCTTCATATGTCAGTATAATCCAGAAGATTTGGGTGAGCAAGGGACCATCTACTGCAGTGACTTTGTCAAAGTCTTTGAGAGCAGACTTGATATGACTTCTTCCTACTTATGGAGATGGGGGATTGGAGTGATATCAATAGTCATGGACAGCCTTGAGATTGCTGATCATGGGGTAGCCATGGTTATCCACCACTGTTTCCTGGGCATGCCAAAAGCATTCATGTTCTCTCTAACGACTGAACAAAAGTTCAAGCCACTCACTCTCCAGTATTCCACTGTTTCATTCCATTGGCCTCAGTGCCAGCTCGAGACAATCTGAAAGGTTGGAGCTCGAGACAGCCATTCCCCAACAGGTAATAAACTATTGTCTTCTTCCCCAGCCAAAGCATGCTTTATCTCCCTCCCTCAATTCTGGTGCTCGTTTGCTCTGCAGCAAAAGCTTCGGAAGTACAGCAAAAGCAATCATTTGATTAAGCCATCATATGACATTTTGTTGTTAGCCACTAGTGAACAGATCATGATGACAATGTCTGAAGAGCTTGTGTCCCATATGGAGGAGGAAGAAGCTTGTTAGAGCAGTAAAGAAGCAGATCAAAGGGCAGACATGCGCCCCACTCCCAATCCCAAAGACGAGAAAAGGCTGCTTCTGCGAACTGTGGACTAATGATGGCATCCATTTGTAAGCACCAGCCATGTCTGCAGACCAAGCAGGGGCACGTTTTCCTTCTCAGCTCTCATGGTGCGTGCATACTTGGACACAAGGTGAACGTTTCAGGAGCGGTGTCAGATAACACCGATTAATGAAACATTCTCGTGGTGCAAAGGAAGAATGGACTTCGAGAATGGGAAGAACCAAATATGATTCGAGTCTGCGGTGTGCTCTTGTGATTCATATGAGAAATGGTCGCATGTTGCTGGATCATATTTGCTTAAACAACATATTTCTCACATTCCTTCTCGCCACCGTCAACTTCCATGGAGATTGTTTCTGATACGAGAAGGAAAATTTAATGCATTAATCATTGGACATTGTAGCAATCGATTACCTCTCCCTCTCCACCATCACCCCCTTCTTCCTCCAGCTGCATTAGTTTAAGCGACAAAGGCATGTTCTGCAGGAATTCTTTTTCTTCTTCAGCTCTGGTGGCAACCATAATCCAATGTTGAGCGTCGGTTTGAAGCTTTAATCATTCCAAATATGAATGGAATCCAAGAACTGCTTTCGGTAGGAAGGCATGCGATTTCCTCAACCTTTTCATGATGCAATGACAACGTTACTACAAGTTTTATGGTTCTGAGAAGAACCCATTCTCTGCTCTTTTATGTGTCCTGCCTCCTTTGCCTGGCCGTACGGTGGTGTTTGTGATGCTGCAGCAGTGCAAATGCTGCTCTTGGCTTAGGCAGTGAACTCATCCTCCATCACCGAATGCATCTGTGAATTGGAGAGCACAAGCATATGATTCGGATACATAAAGAATGCTACACAAGTTGAAGCTTGTTTCCTTCCTACACAAAAAAAAAAAAAAAAAAGCCAAATCATCAGTTGCTGCTTCCTTCTCACACTGTTCTATTTTCATAAGAGTAAATTGCCTGCTTTGGTTGATTCAGATGTACATCTCAGGAAAAGAAAAAATGCTGCAAGATGAAGTGAGCCATACTTTTTTTTTTTTTTCCTTTCAAAGGAACATACTTTAATTACTGGGATGATGAGAGTCCCCAACAGCTGCAGAGCTTTCAGAGTAAGAACAAAACATATTTCAAGAAAGTGATAAAAAAAAAAAATATTATTGGTTCTACTAAAATGGAGCCGATCGAAAACGTTGAAATCTTTAGCAAGAGATAATAATGTAGTCACATAAGATTATGAATGGATTAAGGAATAGGAGAATATGATTTCATCGAGTCATGCTCCGTTAAGATGCTCGTTTATGTGTTGAAAAGGAAAACTAAAGTTTGGTTATTACAAATTTCAAAAAATATTAGTGAAACTATAATTTAAAAAAAAAAAGAAAGAGAGAGGGAGATGAAGAATTCTCCTTATGTTTATAGATAGGGCAATAGTGGACGTAGCAATATACGAAGGTGGATAGCCAAACAGAGATATAAGGATGATTCTAAAGAAGCTTCTAATCGTAGCTTTCAAAGAAAGATTTTGATTTTTGAAAGAGGGATTTAGAAGGTTGTTAAAGTCTTAATATTTTCTTTTTAACTCTCTTCGAGTATTTATAAATACTTTTGGAGGTAGAAGTTTAATTGAATGAAGACTCCAAACTCAAACATCGTCATTAAATTGGTTGGAGAGATGAATATTTTTTATTTTTGTGATGAGAGTTAGAAAGAGTTTTAAGCACTGTCATAAATAAAATAAAAAAAATGAGAAAAATATTTATAATTATAGAACGACTATATAGAGAAGTATTAGAAATATGAAGATCATTCCAAAGGAGAATATTTTATTCTATTCTATCCAATTTTTTAAAACTATTTTTAGTATTAGATATTGTGCCATAAATATCACGTCATATAGAGAACTTTTTGCTTTTGTAAATTCAAGGGGTCAAAAATATTGTACTTTGACAATTAGAATTTTTGGATCGTAATATGGAAAAGATGTTGAGAACATGAAAGATTAAATTAGAGTTAATTATATATTTGAAAAGGAAAATGCCACTAATATCAAGACCCTGTAAGTCTAAACTTTCTAGATGAAGGGAGTCTCCCCAAAAGAATGTCTTACTAATTTTAATTTTGAAGATTTTATAGGTAAAACATTAATAGTCGAATAATTGATGATATAATATAATGAGATAGAATTAAAAACAAATTGATTAAGATGATTTTTTTGACCTAGGAAATAAACTTATTTTACTGTATTAACCCGAGAGTTGTTTTGCGGTATTAACCCTAGAGTTAGATTTATCAATGATCTTATTTTGAATATTAATCAACAAACATAAAAGATTATTATTATTATTATTATTATTATTATTATTATTATTATTATTATTATTCTTCTTCTTCTTCTTCTTCTTCTTCTTCTTCTTCTTCTTCTTCTTTAACATTGGAAAAAAAAAATCTTATATATCGAAGTTATCCACAACTTTCTTCAATTGATATCTAAACGTGATTTAGGTGTAAACTAGTTTGATTGAAACTTATAAAATCTTTGTTCACGAATCTAAATTAAGATTGAAAGAAGACTAATCGCGTTAGTGTTTAATATCATGTATGTTATCTTTCTAATTTATTATTATTATTATTATTATTGTTGTTGTTATTATTATTATTATTATTATTATGTTATAATTTTCGATTTTATAAATAAAATGAGAAATAATAATATAAATATGGGAGGAATAGAGTAGAAGGGAAAGCAATCACTATATATATATATATATATATATATATATATATATATATATATATATATATATATATATATACCAACAAAAGAAATCTCTCACTTGCGCTTATCCCCCTCCCACGCCATGGACTCGCCTCCTCCTCCTCCAGCTCCGCCACCGCCGCTGGCTGTCGAACCCCTGACGTCGACGGAGTTCGACCGCCAGCACAGTGGGGCCTCCTCCCCCCCGCCTTCGGTAATCCTCATCCATAGCCTTTTTATCACCGCCGGCATCATCGCCTTCGTCATCGTCGCCTCCTTCTCCATCCACCTCCTCCTCCGCTTACTCTCCTGCCGCCGCCGCTCTTCCTCCACGGTCGCCGCCTTGCCGCTGCCGCTCGCACGTTCCCGCTCAACCTCGGGCTCCCCCTCCCCCGCCGCCGCGGCCGGCTCGGCCATCCCCGACCAAGAGAATGCGGCGCTCATCGACTCCCTCCCGATGTTCACCCTGGCTTCCGCCCTCGCCTTCCTCCCCAAGTCGTCCCCGGACTGCGCCGTCTGCCTCTCCCGGTTCCGCCCCCACGATGAGCTCCGCCTCCTCCCGGCTTGCCGCCACGCCTTCCACTCTTTGTGCGTCGACCCTTGGCTCCGGACGACCGCTTCGTGCCCCCTCTGCCGCGCCTCCATCTCCCTTCCCGGCCCGCCCCTCCAGTTGCCGCCGCCCGTCACCGGCGACCGAGAGCCATTAAGGTCCGGCAGCTTCCGCATCGAAATCGGTAGCGTCAGCCGCCGGAGGACCCCATCAGCGGAGGAATCGGGAAACCACCCGCAGCCACCGCTACCGCCGAACCTGAGGACGTACTCGATAGGGTCGTCGTTCGAGTACCTGGTGGAGGAGGAGGTGGAGGCGGTGGTGGCGCGGATCACGAGGCCGAAGGAGAAGGTGGAGAAGCCGGGGGAAGACACGGCCCCAGCCGCCGCGGCGGACACGGCGCCTGCGGCGCCAGGGGAGGGGGTGGCTGAGGCGGCTGGGGGCGGGCGTGGGTGGCTGAAGGAGTACGTGGACCGGCTGGCCTCGTCGGCGTCGTCGTCCTTCTCGTCGCTCCGCCTCTCCGGTCGGTGGAGCCACCGCTACGACGACGACGTCGAGCGGGGGTCGTGGGACCTGGAGGGGAGCGCGCGGCGGGACGCGGAGGAGGGCGGTTACTACTCTTTCTACCGGTGGCTGATAGGGGCATAGCCGGCATTTCACGCTCTCTCGACGCCCTCCAGTCACCGCCGCCACCGAAGCTTCTCTTCGGATAAACCCCACGCCCTCGTCACCCAAACTCCTACCCCTGCGACCGTGTACGCAAGACCCCCTTGGGTCGGCTTCGGACGGCCGAGGACCGACGCCTATCGGTGGGACCCACACCAGTTGTAATAAACAGAAGAAAAGAAACGAAGAATAACCAAAAAACGATTTGCCAGGAAATGTTTCCGTGATGTTGGGAATTATTGGCACCCCCGATTGCATTCCTCGCCGGTTCCCGAGCAAGAAGAGAAACAGAGAGCTTGTTTCACCGTCGGCGTCCGTGGTACATCAAATCCGCCGCTTCTAGTTGTTGTCGTCGTCGTTGCTGTGCTTTTGTTCATGTTGTGGGATTCGCAAAGTAGGACGAGGAGGGAGGGTTAAAGAAGAGGCGAGGCGAGGCGAGGCGAGGAGCAGTAAAACCGAACAGAGTCCCGAGGTGCTTGAATGCTCCCATTAATACATGCTTCATTACACTGCCCGGCCACCTGCACCTCATTTAAGCCGAACATGTGTACTCTTGCCGCGGGGTTGGTGGTGGTGAAGAGGATGAGCTGTTGTCTTCTCCCTCCATCTACAACATTAATTACAAGATCACTGTTAAAACAAAAAGGAAAGGTTATGTTACCGGAGCAAGTTATACGTTGCTATCGGCTCGTTGGTTTTGGATGTGATTTGAATACTAAGCATCAAGCACACATTAAATGTTGCTTGACGGGTTGCGACGCCAGACGTAGGTGGATACATGGAGCTGGCGCTGTGGCGGGGGCAAGCGGGCGGCGGGGCGGGGTGGCAGCGAGGTTGTGGCGCCTTTCGAGTCCCGTGTATCCATCCCGAGAACAGGACAAGCATAGACTCGGATGCTTCCTAGTGTTTGCATCCGTGAGAGTTTTAAGAGATGAAGGTAACTGCATGTGTCACACCAACCCCTACCCTGCGGAAGGTGTTTAGTCAAAAATTCCCACGAACATGGTTATATTGGCCAAATAAAGCTCCATTCATGTTCCGGGAAAGAGCACTCTTTTTTTTTTTTTTTGTTATAAACTACGTAGCCACTATTTATGTATATGTATATAAATACATATGTATATATACATATGTATTTATATACATACTATATATATATTATATATATATAATATATATATATATATCGCTTTCTTAGAGTCTACTAGTCCAAGTCACCTTCTGATAGCCATTACCTCGCTATCTCGCCGGAGACTTAACTGCAATACCTTCGCAAGTCTGGGTTTTCTGTCGGCTGCTAATTCGTGTGTCGTTTTCTTCGTTTCTGCCATTAACTTGGCACCCTTTTTTTATAATACGAGTCAGGTCAGCGTATTGTCAGGGTCTTGGCTTTAAGATAATATATCGATACAAGCCAACAAAATGCAGTCTATTTTCGGTTGCTTTCGAGATTACACCCTGCCATTCACATTAGACATTAGTCAAATTAGCAATCCTACACACCAGATTGCCTTTGACGTGTTGGCTCGGGTGAACATATTAGAAACGTTGCATCTCCTGGGAAGGTGGAATGCGCGGATTGACGTCCAGCAACGAGGGCCAACAAAGTGTGGCCATGGAAGACACACGCTACAGTGAACTTGACTTGTTGCATCAAACTGATGATGACACACTAAAGGTGAGATACAATACCTCTGATGCGTCGGATAGATGCTCCCCGGGGACCTGCTTATAGGGTTCCGGGTGATGCTTGGAGGCTGCGGCTCATCAGCAAACATTGTTACACTGTCCAAAATTCCTGCTGATTGGATACCTGAACTCAAATGTTCTTTTTTCACTTCGATACACTCAAATAAACATTAAATTCTTACCATTTGGCAATCGCAAGGTTAACATTTGGAATACAACAGCCCCAGCAACACACAACCGGTTTGCTAAACGAAATATATAACCTGAGCATGTACACAATACATCAACAACCCTAGTTTAAGGTTTACCAATCAACAAACATGTCGAGTCCTTTGCCTATACACTGAGCTATCATTGTTACCGAATTATTCCTGAAGTTTTGGCAGGAATGCCAATCGACGTTTCACGAAACCAAAAATTCATACATGAACAAGTTCAACTCTTTAACCGGAGATCAAATTCAGATGGGGCAGATCACCATACTCCCTAAAATTGGAGTGACTGGTCATTTTGAAAGGAGCTTCTCACTGTCCATTGGCCCAAAAACTGATGGAAACCAAGAAAAGAAAGGATATATGGAAATTTACAATTGACATATATACATAAAAAATTCACTGAAAGTTAACAAGCATGCCTCTTCTGCCAGTGATGGAGATCATTTGTGCTACTAGCTGCCTATGATTTCCTCTTCAAACGCATCACATTGACCAGAATTTCTCTGGATCTGGGCTAAACAAGGATAGGTCTTGGATCTCCAGATTCGCTATGTGCCAATTGACCAAGCATGCTTGTAATGACTTAATCAGAAGAAGGATAATCAGTAGAAGCCACCATCCATTGTCCTCCCTGTTCAGAAAAATAAACTGCATTCCATTAGTATTTTCCCAGGGTTAGTATGCATCGTGTTTTTAAAAAAAATTATCCGTGTTCTTTTTCTCAGCAATTCCTATGGTCAAACCAGTTCCCTCCCTACTTGCTTTATTTTCCAATAAAGACGGTAAGATTCTTTGTTTTATCAAAATTTAATTCTAGGCTTCTTGCTAAGTTGCCATAATCATCATGCCTAACGCATCAATGTTTACTTTTATTTTTCATGTCTTACAAAAATCCTATGGATATTTGAGTGAAGATACAAAAAGCCAAATGACAAGGAATTTCAGAATTTACAATGTTCTTTGGATATATGAGTTGGCATGAAAAACATAACTAGTGGATTTAGATCACAATGCTAAGGTATCTTTGTCCTACAACTAAAGTTAATTAAGCAATGAGTTGTTCATATGCATGAGGTGACTTGAAACACTGCATAGCACACCTTAATTTGGATGTGTCAAGGCTTCCACCAAGTTCTGTGGGCGAAAAACCAGAATATAGAATTCCACAAACAAATGCCACCATCTGCAAGAAATCTACAATTATATATCATGGCATATCCTACAGAAACCTTGGTTACAAATTCTTGCATCTTATTTAAATCAACAGCTTAGACGAAACAAGCAGCCCAGGAACCTGAAAGTGGTAGCCTAAAGCAATATCCAGAGACAATATAGAAATGCAAATAACACTTTATATAAACAAACTAGTAATGTTCTCTATAAATTAGTCAAGTTGGAACCTGGTGCAGTCCTTATATACAAGAATAAACTGCAGGCTTCTTCTCATATTTTAGACTTTTAACTATATCAAAAGGAGAATTGTTATCTGTCGTATAAGGCAGTGTCTACATAAGTTCATTTAACTCAATAAAATACTGCAAGCTTTCGTAACTAGGTATCAGTAAAAAGAAAGATGATGCCTTCCACTGATTGTCATACTCATCCTATCAACATATAATTGTTCGATTTTCAATAGGTAAAGTCTCTATGGAGAAGTGCTTGAAAGACTAATACTAAGTCAAGAAAGAATGATTCCCAAGATCAGCGATTAAAATATTGGTCCAACACCTATACAGACTGGTGGGCGGTCTAGTGTGGTTACGGTGCAGGGCGAGGAACAGACACTTGCTACAGTCAATACCATCTAGTGCAGAGAGAGAGAGAGAGAGAGAGAGAGAGAAGAGGGGGAGGAGGTGGAAGAGAAATGGAATTCAATTTCGCTGGGTTCGAGTTGTACCAACCGATCTTTACCAGTCCAGCAGGCACGGAACTTCCCTTTTCAAACGGTTTGATCCTGTTTTTTCATTTTTGGTTTTTTTCTTTTACAAGGACCTGAACCAAACCAGTTTTTTCTTTTAAAAAGGATCCAAACTGGCCCTTCTAGGGCTCGTGACTCCTCGTGAGCATGTCCTCTTCACATATACTCCCTCTCAGCACTGTCATGTCATTCGCCGCTTGCCGCCTACCACTATTTCTCCTTCTCTTCTTCTTATCCTTCTCTTCCTCCACCACCTCCTTCTTCCTCCTATTTATTGCTCTCTTCTTGCTTCCTCTTCTATTCTCCATACCCCACTCCCCAGCAGAATAATATCATGGTACATGCTGGCATACCATATGTCGGCATGAACCAAACCCACACCGGTCTGGCTGTTGACTGGTATGGGTCCAGTACCTGAAATTTCATTCCTTTGGAAGAGGCAAAGGTGGTGGATTATGGTAGGAGTTGGAGGTGGTAATGTGTCAGGGAGAATGTGGCTGCAATGCAACAGAGAGGTGGAAGGGAGAGAAAGTCTCAAAAAAAGAGAGAGAGGGAGAACAAAAAGGAATAAGACACTATGATAGTGGACATCACGATAGGCCTGGTACAATGAGTTTGCCAAGCGATACAATTCATAAAAATTGTATCAGACCATCTCATCCAGGTATGTATTCGCATTGACTGCCGTACAGGTAAAAACAGAACTGTACTTGCTGATCTGGTCAGTATTCAAATCATGTTTGAGATACATCTTGACTTATAATTATGAAAATGTTCTAGTATCCACAAATCTTTCACTACCAGTTTGTGCTGTTATGCTCAACATCATTTGCCCTTAAGACACATGAGAGTAAGATTTTCTATATTTTAAAAACGAAAATAACATATTAAGTTATTAATTTAGCAGAGAGAACATACTCTTACACTGTGAACACTAAAAATGATGATAAGACACTATCAGTAAAAACCCTATCAGAGTACAACCAATATTCTGATCCATTAAAAATTCACGAGCCAATCCCATTAAAAATTCACAAGCCCTAGCCAAACTTGGCTTCTAAAGCAGTTGACATCAACACAAAAAATCGAATTAAATCTAGATGTTTCTTTTGTTGTCACCAAAAGAAAATTACAGTGGCTAATTGTGCATGTTAAACTGCAGATAAATAATATACCAATCAGATATAAATACATGGGTTGTAACTTGTCACAAACTACTAGACAAAGTTGGTATCAGAGCCTATATACTTCTCATATGACAGCATAACATTTGCAAGTGCAGACTGTAAAGATATTACATGAAGTGGAGGGAGGAACAACATTTTTTTGTTATTATTATTTGTATGAAGTGGAGGGAGGAACAACATTTCAGAAGCATACTCATTCAACTGAAAGTTAGAAGTGACTTCTATAAAACCAGATGGAGATGCATCATGATGTAAACCAGAACAAGACACATGTTTTTCTTGTAACAGGCATTGAAAGTATAATATGTTCATCAGTTACTCTTGGATCTTGTTAAAACTAGCTAACCCACAAGCCAGATAACTTACAATATTTACTATTGATGTAGCGTTCCACAGTGCATATACACGAGCAAGTGATGATCTTTTCGGTCCTCGACTGAATAAAGCATTAAGACCAGCCGGAAAAGGAGAAAGCAGTGATAAGGGAAGTATAAGAAGGACAGCAAGAAAAGCCCCAATGGATATCCAATAGAATTGAACTAATGTAAGAAGGGTAACACTAAAATCTCCCAAAAGCATGATACATATGAGCAGCTGTAATGTTTCCTGAAATAAAAGCAATCATATCATCCTTATAAAATCTGGCCTGAAAATGTTAAAGTTTAAAGGCTCTTTAACAGCGCGCCATTACCTGAAAGCCTACAGGCCTGGTATTTTGTAGTAAAAGAGAAAGTGGGAACAAATAGTCCCTTCTATAATCCAAAGATTTTAATGTTACTTCATTTATTATCCCACCATTTACTCCTCCAGTCAACTTCTTGCATGACATTGTGTGACTAGAACAAGGTTGACTTTGCTGTAATGGCTTTAAGATCTTGCTTGAAACTGAAGAGTTTTTCCTGGGAGCACATAAAGAAATTGATGCACATGTATGAGAAGGAACTTGGTTTTAGAAGTAGTCAAGAAGACAGAGAAAAATAAAGGCAATTCTAATCACCGTACATGTTTCTGCCGCATCTTGGACTATTACTTGTATCTAGCATGTCTGACTGGTGCACATTGTTGAAGAAGTACTCGTTTAGAGCTACCAATATACCTAGTTGGTAATAACCAGAAGCTGTGGCCTGAAACCAACCCAGTTCAACTCTTACACCACGGTGCTCAAGTTGGGAATTTGCATGGCCATTTGTCCAAGCAACGACAGGACGCAGTGCAGAACGAATGCATCCTTGCCTTACTGTCCTCAGCTGAGCATTGAACCCAGCAACAAGTCTATTCCAGATTGCCGTTGAGACATACTACCAAAAAATAAATAAAAACTCCTAAAAATGCTAGACAATGTTAATGATATATCAAGATGCAAGAAAACTGCAAACTGATTAGATACCTGACCGAGGAGATTGGTCAATAATGTATCACTGTGAAGATAGTAAGGGGACATATAGCTTCCATCACCACCAAAAACTATGCACATAGGGAATCTCTTCTGGATGGTTGAGGCTACATCTAGCCGTTTTTCATCGCCACCAAGAAAGAAATCAATGTAGGCAACCATCAAATCAGGGGACGAACCAACCTACAAAGTAGGCACTTGTAAGACAATGTCTGTACATTATTCAATATTAGTACTCAATGAGAAAGCCCATACAAGCATTTAATGTTAATTAAGTTCCAACAGGAGAAGATAATCTGGTGTTCCCTGAAGCTATGCTTTACTGCAAAAGAAATAGAAACATCTTTCAAAGTTGACCACGTAGATATATATACAAAGTCCAAGTCTACACAAAGTCCAAGTTCAAACAAAAGTCAGGTTTAGGTCTAGCTTAAGTCCTATTAGTTAATTTTGCGGTCAATAGGACCTGAAATCAGATATATTTAGACTTGTATCAAGGGTTTATTTAATAAATTCAGCTACTATTTTCTTTTTTGGCATTTAAAAGTCCTGGGTTAAGATAATACAATCACCTACTTTTAATAATTTTTAAAATAGGATAATGTATGGAACAATTGGTAAATTCATAACACACATATTTTAAAAAAGAATACAGTTGCTGATGCTGCTCGCTTCACCTTTATCCACTTTTCCTTCTCTGTTCCCTATATCTCTCAAAATTTCTCCTTAGTTGGATATTCTTTAATAAACAAAATTCCGGCAGAAAAAACGTAGAGAGTTGTCCTTTGACCAAAAGAAGTTGAGTCAACTGATCAAGATTGGAGTCAGCTCTAAACTTTGACCTCCAAAAAAAGAGGTCATACTGACGAAACAGAAACTAAACATGGAAAGTAATTTCACTTATTGAAAGAAAGCAATAATTGAATTATAAACACTAAAAAATGAGACATTTCAGGGAATAGCTACATGGCAATAGATTAAATAATGAACATTGTGAATTACTAGAGATGATGGCATGTTCCTGGGTTTAGCAAGGAAAGAGAATCCAAAATTTGAAGAGGCCCAAAACATAAAAAGTAAAGAGGGCTGCCACTCTAGCTAATCCAGGATATAGGAACCATTAAAGTAACAAAGTCTTCCACCAGCAAGTGGAGTAGTAGCCTGTGACTTGAATCATTGGCACTAGAGTTGTAAAGGAGCAATCATAAAATAGAGCAAAGGCTCATCATCACAACATAATGTAGCACAACCAAAATCCATGGCAACTAGATTCAAGCTATACTAAACTGCTGTAGATACATCAAATGAGTGACAACCAGCAAGAAACCACTAAACAAGTTTGAATAACCCTGACTTACAGATTCCACAAGTCCAAATAAAAATCATCACTGGTAAATGCTAAGATCTATTTGATTGGATAATCCTAGTTTTGGAAAATAAAAGACATATAAATATAGTTGATTCCCAAAACTTGTTATTTTCTAAATATTTGATAGTGAGATGACTTTTCACAAACCTTTTACTGTATGAAATATTACTTTCAAAAATGTTAACATTTAAAGAAATGCTTACAAAACAAAAAACAAAAAAAAGTTATCAAACATGTTTTGCATCTCATTTCAAAACCATTAAGATGATGACAAATGGGATATCTGAACTTCTTATTTTCATATTATAAACATATACTTTCTTATTTACATATTATCCAGTCATTTATTCGTTTACTTTCCAGACAGAATGGCCATAAAATTTAATATTTTTAATACGTGATGTTCTCAATATAAAAAGTTTATGGTTTCCAAGATTATCCACTACAGAATTTTATCAAGCAAATCGTATGAGAAATATCACTACATAGATCAAACCTTCATCCCTTTGTAAAGAGCTCGTGATCTGCATGAGCGAAGGCATGAGTGGTCATATTCTGATTTGACATATTCTTGAAGCCGATGAATCTTCTTTCTTTGGCGCCATTGTTTCCAAGACCATGCACATGGATATGCAAGAACTGAAAGTATGCTGTGTACAGACCCTTCCCACCATTCATATGCAGCAACAGAATTAATCTCATCAATGAACCGATTAAAAGCATCTTCGTACCTGAGGATTTTATCACCATTTTTGGAATACAATTATTAAAAATACGGGGAGAACCTACCCTGCCATTATTTTGCACCAAAATGATCTATTCTTTAAAATAATAACATTTGAACATTGCACCATATAGTGTGTTCAGCTGTAATCTGCCTAAGCTCCATGTTGTTTATTTAGAACACCCAGCAAATAGCACGTATTTTCATTAGAAGATATCCAAATTGATAAAAGAGATGTTTATACTGATCATTCAGGTCTTCTGTTGTCATATGTGTATCTTCTTTAAAATAATAATATTTGAACATTGCACAATATAGTGTGTTCAGCTGCAATCTGCCAAAGCTCCATGCTGTTTATTTAGAACATCCAGCAAATAGCAAATATTTTCAATAAAAAATATACAAATTCATAAAAGAGATGTTTATATTGATCATTCAGGTCTTCTGTTGTCATAAGTGTATCTTCTGACCAATGCACCTTTGGTTGATAACTGTAACTCTTCCAACAAGCTATCTAAAACATGGATGCCTAAATTTTGCCCTGGCCAACAAAATAACAACTTGAAAGATCAAAAGAGGCTCGAAACTTAGGTAGGTTATCATTTCACATAGATTGAAGTATTGAACATGCCAACAATGCTCTCTGATGCAGCGTAGCTGGATGATCCAGTGGGAGGCCATGCCTGCATACTATTTATAGACGTGACTATCACATGATCAACACATTCATGGAATGAAGCCCATGTGTGGCATGTCTTATGACATCTCAATTACAAATTACACCCATAATGGAAGATATGGTTCGCATTACTGGTCCATACTAGTATATCGAACAGTTGTCGGTACAATATGTACCGAGCTGTACCAAGTTATATCGAGTGTACCAACACATGATTCACTAGGGTATACCGATGTATCGCCCATACTGATTTTCTACCGGACTGGTACATACCACCCATACCAACCAGTATGCTTCGATATGTCAAAACTTGCTGGAAGATAATGAAATCATTAATTCATTAGTTTTTTCTTTTGACAAGTTGAAGGTAACTATCAGCACATGCCCCAATGACACCAACTTGTTTTAAAGAAAAACAGCAAGTACTGAACACATCATGTGAGAAAGGCTATGTGGGAAAATGTGAAAGAAGTGATTGCATAAATTGGTATAATGAATGGTGAGAATAAGTGCATGATTGCATATAATTTTCTTTGCTAAATAAGAACTAAATAAGAAGCTATCTTACACAATTCCAATAATTGCATTTGGTGGAGAGTAAGAAAGATGCCAAGGCTCTCTGAATGTATTTGAGCCCATGAAATACATCCTGTGCACATGGCTTTGAGTTTCTTCAGCTCTGCTAGTCCCTGGAACCTAGATTTCCAATCATCATTACAGGGAAGTTCATGCAAATTAGTTAAATCATTCAAATGCTTTAGAAACAAATTATTTGGATGAATAGAGGTACCTCTGCTAGGGAAAGCAGGTAGGGAAAAGAATCAGAAACATCATGCTGCATCGAACTTGCAGACCGATAAGAGAGATCACTTCCAATCATCTTAATTCTTAAAGCACTTAGCAGAAGTGCTATTATAACCAAAAGAAATGATAGAAGAATAGCAAAAGGCCATGGACCACCAAATGTATACATTAAATCTTCAAGTGGTGTGTAACAGTTGGGCATCTTGTACTTCTCTGACAGACATTTATACGGACAGGATGGTTGTGTAACACCTCCTGCAAAAAGAAAATGAGCATATCATGTGTTTGAAAGCCAAGAAATCTTCTTCGATCTTAAAAATAGATTATCAATATAAATCTTTGCTAAATGTAAGCTTGCTTCACCAGGAATTGACACTAGAAAAATTATACAATACAAAGGGATTACCTCTCACATAAATGAAGTTTGCCCGTCTAGGAAGTACATCTAGAGAGCAAGGAACACAAAGTGATGAGTTAGATCCAACGACATCCTTGTATGTGCCTACTGGGCATTCCTGAAATATGTTCACATCCGCGTTCAACCATATGACATAAACAATGAACAACTTCAGCTATGTAAAATACGCACTAGCAATGTCCACCAACTTGACTGGGGCATATAGAGTCATTAGAAGAAATACAAGTGAATGACATAAGAAGGAACAATATCCTTGAGGAAAATAAGATTCCAGGCAGATACTAGCTTTGATTTGTTTGTCAGATGTCATCATATTCGCACTGTTCTATAGGACAACGTTCTCCAGTTGCCAAACCTGATTCCAAGTGCCTCCAAGATCTAAATTCAATCAGGGATCATTCTTAAGATATCTGTTAGATCCCTTTGAACAAGCATTTAACACGTTGCCTTTGTGCACAGACATATTTAATGTTAATGATAATCCTCCAAGCACCAAAATTATATAATAGATACATATAGAATGTACGAAAATGGAAGGATATAAGAGCTCTACAGACAACTGCAGCGCAAATTTCAAGAATTATGATGGATATAAAGAACATATTTTAATTAGTCTTGTAAGATAATTTTAATTTAAGGGCCCTATTCCCCAACTCTTTAAGGCCAGCTACATGGATCCTTATCCTCAACAAGTAAAGTAACAGGCTAAACAGAAAAAAAAACCAAATCAACATAGAAACAGAGATTTTTATAATTAAAAGTTAGTTTGAACTTGAACAGAGAAGTGCATGGTACCACAATTTAGATATTATGAGTAATTACTGACAAAAAGTAGCAAAAACTGGCTACTTAAGTGTACATACAGTGCAGAATGTGCCATAGAGCCCCTGAGGACACTTCTTTCCTGTGATAGTTCCCTCTTCCCCATGATATCCACCATTGCTTCCAGTTCCTCCACTGTGATAAATAAAAAACTTTAAAACTCAAGTCATCTAATTCAAGGGTCAAAACAACATATTATGAAGAATTGAGGACATTAGGTAACTATAAAACATAATGTGAGGACTTACTGCACCAAGCAGAAAATTACAGTACATTATAACATAAGTAAAAACAATACATATAACTGAATGATTCAACAACAATGTATTAAGTGTATGACCTTGTCCTATATGCCTAAAACCAACATTCGCTATTTCACCCGGACCAGTACAAAATGGGCAATATGAACACTGACCAGTACACGGACCCACCCTGGTACAATCCACCGTATAAAAGGGAAGAGGAAACCCTGGTTTCCCAAATCTCACAAGCATCGCCTCCGCCTCTGCCTCAGCAGGGCTTGAGAGCATCACCTACGATGCAGCAATTGACAGTGACCTCCGCTTGCCTCAACCTCACTGCACCGCCACATCTCAGGTAAGGTCCCTTCTCTTCCTCTTTCCTCCTCCTTCCTCCTCCGCCACCTCCTCTTCTTCCCTCTTTCTTCCTTCTTCCTCCGCCATCCCTTCCCCTTCTTTTTTATTCCTTTTAGAAATGCTGGTACTTACAAATGTACCATGTGTTGGTACACTGGTATCTGTCGTGCTGCCGGCACGCCGACTCTGACCAGTAAGATGAACCTTGCCAAAAACCACATTTAGAAGTGTGAGGGACTATGAGATCTATAGGCACCAACATTGAAGTTGTAATTGTCTAAAATATTTCAGACACAATTCTCACATATGTGGATGAACTCAGGTTTCCTACCCAAGCAACACTCTAGATCTGGAATTAGCTACATCAAAACAAGTGATTAACTTGCATTAGTCATTATCGACTCTTCTGAACCCTTACCAGCATACAACAATCAACATCAGTTCGAGTAATCTTGAAATATTCCATTGAACTGGTATGTAAACCATTCATGCCAAGCCACGCAATCTGGTATGTAAATCCATGGCCTAGTCTACACAGGCTACCATCATTGGTGAAACATTCTACAAATGCTTATTTGGCACAACAAAAGGTACTTGTCAGTCACATAAGCTGCTGCTAAACTGCCTGATTGCCTATAATTAGGACCATTTTACGGACAAAAAATGAAATCACCCATTCATGAGGTTTCATCATTGACAATTCTAATGGTGGTTCAGAAATAGCTAACTTATTTGTATACCAAACTAATATTCATAGCCAAGAATTTTGAACCACCATATGAGTGGCGTCAATAATTTTTCAAATATCTACAGATGTAATATCCAATTAAGTAATTAATTGTCATAAAAATGCAACAAATCATACGAAATGTGTTTTTTTTTTACACAAATTAAAAGAAGCCATACCTTGACATGATTGTACCATTTACAGAAGCAATCTGAACATATTCATCTCCTGTAGCAATATTTGACCAATCAAAGTGTATTCTTCCACCACCTCCACCACCACCACCAACTGGGCCACCATTACCACCAGCTACTGACAGTGATGAATTCTTCTCAAGTATAAGAGCTTGAAGGAAAAGAAGTATTGTACCACCAGAACCACCACCAACACCACCCATCATACTTCCATTATAGTTTCTTAATGACTGCAGATGGCTTTGGCCATCTGCCTTCAAAGAACCATAAATCTCTAATGTAGAAAGCGGCCACTTAATGGAACCCATAACTATGACAAAGAAATGATATATTGGTCATGAAAGGTCAAAAATACAAGAGAAAGCAATAAATTAATCCCTCTAAAGCTTAAATTACATCTAGCAAAATAGGAATAATTTATGTTGTTAACAATTAATAAAATATTATTGTGAGGATTTTTACATCCATGTTGTGCATGAATATTGTCTCACAGAGAGAGGGAAAAGATGAATTGCACTGGACATAGGTGAATAGAAACTGTGGGATTACTTTCAGTGAAGAACTACAACTTAAAAGGAGACTAAGAACTACAAAGAAAATTGTATTTTCCATAATAGATTTTGCAGGAAGCAAGTTATAGCAGCAACTTAAGGAGAAAAAGGAAGGAGCTTGTGAAGTTTCACCATCAGAAAATAACTACCAACAATGAAATAGTAAAATTAAGCAGTACTCTTCAGTGGGCACACACAGTTTGGTTTGGTTCATTTTGAAAAATATTTCCAACCTGAACAGACCTGTTCTGACTGCAAAATTTTAGAATGAGTCCAACCAATCTATATAACAAAACAAATTGGAAGTGCTCAGTTTAGATCAGTCTTTAATCACTTCAAAAATTTACTACAAGTTGAAGATATATATTTATAATTTACATTAACATGTTAGACTCTCAATATATATTTGTTTATGAATTTTTATATGCTAAATATAATTCAACATATGCATACGAGAAACCTGTTCTAATATAATTTACAGTAACAAGTTGGAAAAATATTTCCAACCTGAACAAACCTGTTCTGACTGCAAAATTTTAGAATGAGTCGAATGAATCTATATAACAAAACAAATTGAAACTGCTCAGTTTTAGATCAGTCTTTGATCACTTCAAAGATAAATTACAAGTTGAAGATATATATATATATATATATATATATATATATATATATATATATATATATATATAATGTTAGACTCACAATATATATTTGTTTATGATTTTTTATATGTTCAATATAATTCAATATATGCATATGAGAATGAAACATAAAGTTCTATGTTTGTTTACATATATGACTATAATTAATAAGGTTCAGTTCAGTAAGTACATTTTTAGAACCCCTACTAAGCCAAACAAAGGTCATTCGGTCGTTTAGTCTCCAACCTCCATAATGAAGTGAACTGATCAATATTAACTGAAATAAACAACCAAACCTAACCAAACTGAAACCACTGATTCAGTTCAATTCCTTAATTTGGGTACAGTGATCTTTAAGTCCAACTTAAATAATGATTTAACTGCAAAATAGTTCCACAGATCTGGCAAAACTTTTCATTTGTCCAAAAAATAGAGAAGCCAAAGTACATAAAGATTTTGCTAATGCCGAGAGATAATGCTTTGCTGCCTGAGCCCTGGAGGAAGAGAAATTCTTTTCGTGACATAATGCTGATCGATAAAGTAGCAATGGAGCATCGCTTACTATTGCACCTAACTTCTAAACTTTCATTTTAGTTTATTACTGATAATAAAGAGGTCTCAAGTATATCACACGTAAGAAGGAAAAATTAAGTAATTTTAGTAATTCTTGGCCATTTTGGGATCATTGTGGATATTTATTTATGTATATTTACTTTTGTAATTGGTATCCCAGCACTCAACTGTTTGTTGTGCAAAAGCATCCTACCCATCCAATTTTGATTAGATCAATCAGGCTTTAGATTGTTCACAACTCCATATCAATCTTTTTTTTTCCTAAGTTCAATATTCCAGTGATATAAGATAAATTGCTCGTGAATGTTGCAAGTCATCACAACTTGCTTTCCAAGGAAAAGGACACATAGGAGCCCACAAGGGACACTAGTTTCCATAGGACAACTTACGGCTTGGAGCTACTAGAGATCACCAATGTCTCGCTGCCTGATCTCGCTTAACATTCATCCATACATCCAGAAGGCAGACAGCTAGCGTTGGAGAGGAAGCTGGTAGTCAAAACTAGAGAAAAACCAGAGAGGAGAGGTACTTGATTTCTTTTTTTCTTCAACAGTGTTCTGATGTCAAACTTGGTCTTTTGACTCCTTTCTTTCTTGCACCAAATTGGACTATACCAGTTATAGAGCAATATATTGAACCAATATTCAAAACCTTGATATGAATAGTATAACATATAACATCCAACAAATTTGTAATAAAAAGATAACGCACCTATCATTCCTCCACCAGCAACATTTTCTAGTGACTCACTGGAGCCACTGCTCCCACTTCCTAACTCACAAGGAAGATCAGCATCCCCATATTTTCGACCACCATCAATTAGCAAGCCATTATAAAATCCTGAGCCACCCCTCCCACCATGCCCAGCACCACCACCAGCACCATATTTTAGAAACTTCCCTTTTCCAATGCCCTCTTTGCAACCTGGAAAAGGATATAATGAAGTGATATGAAAAAAACATAGAATTTTTATTCCAGTTTCACCATATATTACAAATCATTCAATAGATTAAACAATTTCCTAAACATTGACAAAGATACTTCGACCACATATTGAAAAGAAAAAAAAGCTACATCACCTAACTCCGAGGCACTTATTATGCCATCTGCATCAATTGCGACTGTCCTTGCTCGATGAATGTGAATGATGCTACCTCGGATTATACCACTGATAGTAAGGTCCTCAACACGGCAGATCTAGGAAATGGCATACCATAGAAAATTATAATGATGACACATAATTAACCTAAAATCGAACACAAGAAAGAAACATGAAGCAATAAAATGTACACAGTCAGCGACCACAAAAATTGACTAGGGCACATAAATAATACCTAAAATGATGGTAGATCTACAGTAAACGGAGATAAAAATTGGCATAACATGTGAAGAATTCATTGATGGTCTTAAAACATTAAAGTTCTTTAGTGAGGATGCAATCTTGCAACAAAGTATATTAAGTATTAACAACATTCACTTATAAAAGTTCGTGCAAATTATAAGCTCAAAACAAAAGCCCACTAGAAATTGCTACTTAATTTTAACAAATTCCTCATATAACATTTCCTTCCTGAAGATCACCTTGTACATATATGTAACAACATATGCAATCTGGCTTATGTGTAAAAAATTTACAAGAAACCTTGCCTGTATAAAAAGATTTAACAACTAAAGCCTTATAATTGAAAACAAAGAGGCCTAAGTTATCAAAGGTGGCTGCAGGTGCCTAATATGCCGTACCATTTAGTTCCACCTTCCAACAGTCACTTGATAAGTATCTTGACAACTGATGCTGCACTTGAGGTAAAATTATTGGGCAAATTTACCAAATAATTGTCATGCCAGTTTTATGCATGACACATGGGCGTGTCCATGTATTATACCAGGGTATAAGCCTTGCACATACATGTTAAGTTGACTGGTCTGACTCAAATCAGTTAACACAATGCATTATGACATGACACATAAAAACAAAATTTATACTGCCAACTTAAAGCCACCACATGCTTCGCATGCAGCCAAGGAACTCAAGCATTTATGCTAACTACTTAGATACTCATCACTGCATCAGGATATTTTACCTTTTTGAAGAGACCACCCATCAAAGGCATCTGCTGGCCTTCTCCCACCAAGTCTACCTGACAAGAACTCATTAATAAATCATCTAACCAACAGCAACCCTTGCCAACTTTACTTCTTTGATATCCCTGTCATACCCTATTATTACCTTCTATAAGGACCTACTCTCTGACATGTTCCCTTAATTCACTCCTACTGCTTCTAGTTCCTCACACCTATTTATGTAATACAACCCACTCTTGTTGTCTCTCGTTCCTCTTTCCTCCCTTCCTTCATTACAAAATAATACTCTTTTTCCTTTTTTCTTTTATTTTTCCATCATACTTTTTCTTCCATCTCCAATTATGCGACTCTTGACTAGACCCTTTATTTGGCCCTTGTTGTTTTTTGAGGTTTTCCGCTTGATTGTTCCATTTGCCCTTTTATACTAAGGGCTTTCCCCTTTATTTTCCTATTGTGTATTTGACATTTTTAATCATTTTTCTATTTGCATTTGTAAATGATTTCTAAATGAGGATTCTCCTAAGTTGAATGTCAATTCTCTGTTGATTCTTGCAAAGATAAAACAGATAACTATGAACTAACTATTAAAATTTTAGGATTCCTTTCAGTAATTGACTAATTTCTAGAGTTGTTTTAGTAATTTTTGAGATCACAAGATTCCTAACTAAAAGGAGCCTAAAGTTACACGGGTGTCTACCTAATAGCTTATAAACAACCTACAAAGTTGCAGGTCTTCGTACCCTATTCAATGTCTCTGGCCACCTTTACAAACTTGGGGAAAAGAAAACGACATGAGCTTCAATTTATCTGCTTCCTGTGAAACTTCTGTAGCTGATTTTATATCATGTTATACATACAACACTATAAATTGAAACATTTACATTGAAGTAAAAGAGTCTGTAAGAAGGATAGTTTGCAGTAAGAATGGAGAATATAGCAAGCAAGTTCTGACCAACATCTTACTTGTAATGTAAAAGATAGAGAATCATTGACATGGCAATCATCAGGAGGCATGAGTAATTCTTTTGGGCATGTTTGACTCTCACAGAGTGATTGAGTAGCCCTGATAAAGATACACATCAGTTGGGCATTGGTTTGCAAGACTTGTCAAAGCTTTCTTATTTACTGATGATGAACATCATTTCAACTTACAAACTGCTTCCAATATTTTCATCCAGTGGAGCCTGTAGCAATGAACCTGGCCCAACCTGCTTATAGAAAAAGCCAGTGATGATTAACAAAACTAAAACATGAGAATAGGGCATGCAATGCTGCAGATAACACCTTGTCCCAGGAAAAAAAAGGTTAAGAAAATAGAATAATATACAGAAGGCCACTAATTCATGTTAACAGTTGGAAACAATAGTGGTCAAAGAAAAACAGTAGTTCAGAACAAGCACTATTCCATGTGTTTCAGTCCTGACACTCATTATTTCCCAATCAAATTTGTGGCTAGTAATAAATGGTAGCAGAAGCATGACCAAACTCTTCCCAAAGTCATTGCTTATTTCCTTACTCTCCTTTGTCATATCCTTTAACATATTAAGCATTCTTCCTGATTTTAGATTATTATCAAAACCAACCATCTAAGCATAATTATGATTAATTAAAAAGAGCATGACCAAGTGGCAAATTATACTTCTGTGAAACATGAACAAAATGGGACTTGGAACAACATGATACAGGCACAAAAACTTAGTAAATCATATAAATGTATGCCATGAATATGTCATATGTACCATTTAAATATTAAAATTATTACAATTTAGACAGTCTATGATTGTCACACATGAAATTTATATGGTTTGCAAGTATTCACAAAAGATACTTCATAGTTCATACCATATGCAAATTAGAAAGTTAAAAATATTGATATCACATACATATTGACAGCATTCAATGATGTCTTGAAGCCTTATATATATGATATAAGATTACAAGTGTCATTCATATGTACAATAAATCAACATGAATATATGCAAATGATCTGGGTCCTAATATTTTTGAAGTACCTAAGATGTGTCCAATATATGTATCTGATAATTTTCACATGTGCCAATAACCAGCACAATCACAACATGGGCACACACATTCTAAAGTGTCCATGCTTTATAACTATTTTCAAATCCTTGCCCTTTCTAAAGGAAAAGGTACTTTATGTCTGGGGTAGCCACCTTTTGTAAAGTTTTGCCTCTTTTCGTAAATAACTAAATTAAACATGGGATCCAAAAGGAGAACTGTGTAAACAACATTTTATAAGATATAAATTTGTCCATTGTCCAAAAGGCATAAAAACCCACATAAATAAATGTTTATTCTTTGACATTTTACTATTTGTATCTGCATGCTGCATGCTCGAAACACCCAGCACTCTAGTCACAAAATTCCATTGATTAAAGTTCCCTAACCAGTACTGAGTTGTGTGTCTCATCCCATCATGGGAAGAGCACTGATATCCAGACCAATCAGGTTAACAGTGTTAGAGACCAGTCAGAAAATATGTTTTTAATTTATTACATATTAACTTTTCAAACAGCATTTTGTTAAATGTACTATTATATTGATCCCACATTTCTCACTACCCCTTTAGGAAAGATGTAATAGAATGATTGGAACATGAAAGAGGTGTGTTGATGCATGAAAACAGGGCATTAATTTCCTCATTCTTATGCAAAACTCATCCTCTGTTTTGCCTCGGTGCCTATATTTTGCACAGCCCATCTTTTGTCCAGCCACCAGAACAAATTTCTCCAATCTTCCCCAACCACCACCGCAGTCCATACGCAAAGATTAACAGAAGGGTAACAGAGAAAGATAAATGTTTCTCTGATTTCTCATTTATGTATTCTACCCATTAGATTCATACTCTTGATCAGCAGAAAGTGAATCGTAGGCACATAAATACCTGCATGGAGATAGTGCACATGGACAGCCATATTGATGTTGTTCAGGTTGTCCCAATGCACCCTTGGCAGTGTGATTGGCTCCAACCAGTCATCAAGGGGCTTGTGTTTTATCATGCCAAATGTTATCAATATAGAGCAGGCCATCACAACGACAAACCTAAGTATTTTTTGACCATTTCATCAAACAAAAAAATATTCAAGGAACTTCTAAAACATGAAAATAGAGGACTGCCCTCCTAGACCATGTACTAAGTTACTAGCTTCTGTAAGATTAATTAAACATTTAGCACTTTGTTTGATTTCTAGTTACAAGAAGTTAAGTACAATAAAATAACACGACAATAGTAAATTAGACCGGACAGGCTTCACTAAATTGCATGAGCTTAACAAATGCAATCATTGCCCTTTTCCACTCGAGCAGTGCTGTACCAAAATTACATCAACATAACACATGTATGGATGCCACAGGAATCCTTCAAAAAAAGTCTTGCTCAACTCTGTCTTAATTGAGCCAAGCCATTAATGAAATCAGAACTAAAGATTCAAAGCCAGAATTAGGATGACAACTGAGCCAAGCTCTCAATGGAAAGCTTGAACTTGGATCCCTTTCAAGCTTGACAAAAAGTGCATCAAACATAAACCAATTATTGGATCTAAAAGAAACAAATGGCAACTCTTTTGCTGAGAATTGTTTGCCTCTAAATTATAAGCCTGTCAAGGATGCAAATTTGATTTCATAGTTAGAATTTCAACCTTGCTACAACCTACAAGCGTTAAAGGCAAGGTTTGACATACCAAAGCGCATCGCTTAGCGCAGGCAATACGTACTGATCTAACAGAGGATCGGTACAAGCAGCATATCAGTACACCCCAGTGTACCGAGTGTTGGTACACTTTGTATAGCTTGGTACAACTCGGTATGTACCGTACCGACAATTGGTTGGTACATCAGTACAGACTGATAATGCGAATCATGATTAAAGGTACAATCATAAAGTATCATAACCCTACAAAAGTATATAAAAATGATGCTACTCAAAGGCAAGTTATCCTCAAATGTTTAAAAAAAGCAGAATTAACAAAAAAAACTTACTTCAATGTTATAAAATAATGACAGGAAAAGTCTCTGAGCTTTAATTCCATCACCACGTCCAGATAATTTGAGAAGCCCTTGACCATAAACACCCAAGTCGGCATTTGAGGATATGACAGAATTATGCTGCCACAGATATTTATCATTTAGTATGAAAAGATGAAACAGAATGCCAACTTACAGTTAGTAACATTTAAACAAGATATTCTAGTTAACTTACCCTGAGAACAACTAAATTTCTAGCTTCAAGCATGGACGTACTAACATCATTATTGCCACCACCATCTATCTGGATTCTGGAGTCCCACATAAGCAGCATTTTAACATACATTCTAAACGCTCCATAGACCTTCAAGAAGAAAATGGAACATATTCTGCTGTGTGAGCATTAATTTCTAATTTTCTAGTACCTTCTCATTGTAATTCAGATAAAATTTTTCCACAGAAATGAAAGTTACATCATACATGTGTGGTAAACAAAATAAATCTGACCAAGCAATTGAAGCCAGAGATTTAGCAAAGATGATGTGGTTACAGCCATAACAAAACTTTTCCATTCATACTCTTCTCAATTATTCATATGCAGAATTTTCTTTAAGCTTTTCCCTTCATACTCTTCTCAATTATTCCTTAATTTTTCGTTGCCACTATTCCTATTTGATCTTCATATACCCTCCTCTAATGGAGATCTAATAAATACAAAATAGATAGCTACATACAAAGCAACCAATAGATGAATAAAGATTGCACGTGTATTATACATCAGATTTGCTACAATTAAAATTGTTGCTAGTAAAATTACATGCCTTTATAACAGAATCACTCATAAGAAGCTCCTCTGCAACCAGTTCAAATTCTGAAACTGGATAATCAGATAATCCAAAGCAGATGCTGCCCCCATCGATTAGCTTAATTTGGCCTCTCACCTTTCAGAACCAAAAAACAATAGCATTACTACTTACATATCTTGTCCAATATCCCATTTATCAGCAAAAACGTAGAAAAAGCCAAAAATATTAAAATATATATCTGTATGTGTTATTATTAGCATTAAGGTATGAGATATAGTAGTACAGATGAAAAAAAACTTAAATGATGACTGATGTATATTCTGTGGAATAGGAAAGACAGGTTAATCTAGAAACATAAAGCATGCAACTCATAAGATAGGCAAGAATAAAATTTATAGGAATAAAGAATATGTAAAGCTCCTATCTATCTAATAGATTTATACATTAGTAAAAATGCCATCAAATTTGTCAGTTTCTGTACAAGACTCATGTAATAAAACTTGCCCAACTAGAGAGCATATAGTGCGTAAAATCCTAGATTACAGAACTCGTCAGAGTAAAGAGCATACTCTTCTTGGTATAAATCAGGTACATGGCTAAAACTAAGCAATTAAATAATAGAAATCAAAGAAAATAACTTTAAGTAACAATTAAACTTATATATTCATAGTTACATCCATGATAGCAAGCATTACGGATTGATTAGTTTAGGATAACTATCCTTAAGATAAAAAAAATGTTATAATAACACATTCAGTATCATGACAAGAGGAAGTTGACATATTGCTGTCTGATTAGCAGGTAAATTGGGTGACCATCATAAATACTGAAATCAGCTCCCATGGAAGAGGAGCTAGTACATAAAAGAAAAAAATCCTTGAGTTCATGAATAGTTAACAGTACAAAATAACACATTTTAATTGGAAATAGAATATTTTAATACATAATTGATAAGGAAGAGCACAAGCACAAGCTTGCTAATTAGAAGAGCGAATTAAGACATTTTTAGTTGTAAGGCCATGGTTTATGGATTAGAGTGTTGGGCAATTCGGAAAGCAATGAATACAAAAAAATTATTACAGCCAAGCTGAGAATGTTGAAATCAACATGCAAGTTTACCAGAAAAGATAGAATAAGAAAAAAATTTTAGTCCAAACAATTAGGTGCAACTCTCACAAAGGATAAAATGTCAGTGAACCATTTAAATGGTAGACATGTGATAAGACCCCTTAGGGGTTTATCGTGTAAAAGGCGAAAGAAACGGAAGAAATGGAAGAAAAGGGGATAATGATCGCTTCGAGGGGATCGGTCTCCTTTGATCGCTTCGAGGGGATCGACCTCCTTAGTTTAGCCAAAAGACTAAATAATTTTTCATTCATTTCTCATTGTCTGAAAGAAATAGTTACATCCTTTTTTATAGGGTCCCACATAGAGTCCCCCAGGACTTGGACTCTTATTAATCGACTCCTAACCGAATCAGTAACCGACTCCCTACTAGATAACTCCATAACATTATCCAAAGCATTATCCAAAGCCTAGAAAGTAAAAGATTCGTAATAGTTCCGCCCTCGTCAAATCAGCCTTGTCCTCAAGGCTGAGCGGCATCAAATTCGGCACAAGGTATCTGCGGCGCATTACAACTCGCTGATCAAGTATGACCTCCATCTTTGATAGTGTGAGCAACATGTCGGCTTTTTGGTGTAGGAGTCATTATAGTTTTCTGGAGAACCCTCTTCATCCGATGGCTAGTAGCAGCTGTGGTTTTACTTCTTCTTCCCTTTAGGATCATCACTTCGAAGTCTTCTAGGGGTAGCAAAAAGAAATCCTCCAGCAGTTTTTTACCCTGTATAATTAGCTTTATCTTTGAACATTTGCTATCATAAGTTAAAGTTTGTTTATCAACGACCTTTATTTCTAATTTGTCAGTCTTCAATATGGTAGGCCAATCGGTCAGCACCCTTGCTGTCCATGAAATCGTTAGTGCTACCAGTATCAATCAGAATTGTAACAGGTTGATGTTCCCAAATTCCTTTAACTTCATGATCGGAGTCAACTTTATCAGCTTTCGGATTCTCTCTAATTGGTTCAATCACCAGAGGTTGCTCTTGTTTACATTGGTGCTCCTTACTAGGTGGCTCGTTGATCATTTGTTTGTAGTCACTTCTGTGTCGACGATTTTCTCGATTGATTTTTTCCTCATGTAGACGTGCAAATGAAATTGCAGCTATCATAGTGTGGGGCTGTCGAGCCTTAACTTCATATCTGATATTTGGATTAAGCCCTTCAATAAAGGTATCCACTAGCTGTCGTTCAGACCAATTTGTGGCTTGAATTGACAATCGTTGGAATCTGTCTTGATATTCTATCACTGTAGAAGTCTGACGAATTTTAGCGAGCTATCCATCTTGTTGAAACTTACTAAAGTTCTCCAGCAGGCTTCTTTTGAATTCGTTAAGGGTCTCCTGCAGTCGATTTTCAATTTTGATTTCAAATGCTTCAATTTGGGTCTTAACTAAGTTGTTGGTGGCCATTCCCTATTTTTGTCGCTGCGTGCGGTATTACTGCAGGTGCCGAGGGCAGGATGGTGGCAACGTCGATGTTAGAAGGCAACGATCGTGGGAAGAAGGCAGCAGCGTCGTGGGAAGTCGGTACTGGTCGTGGGCGGCTCCCGCAGTCGTGGCGGTTGAGGAATTTGCGGTGGCAGCCGACACTTGCGGTGGCTGTGGGAAGAGCTCTTTTTTTTTTTTTGGGTGATGGTGGCAACGATAAAGTGATGCAAAGTTACATCGAAAATGCCGAGGATCGTCGCTCTGATACCAAATGATAAGACCCCTTAGGGTTTTATTGTGGAAAAGGCGAAAGAAGCGGAGGAGAAGCGGAAAAATGGAAGAAAAGGGGATAATGATCGCTTCGAGGGGATCGGCCTCCTTGATCGCTTCGAGGGGATCGACCTTCTTTGATCGCTTCGAGGGGATCGACCTCCTTAGTTTAGCCAAAAGACTAAATAATTCTTCATTCCTTTCTCATTGTCTAAAAGAAATAGTTACATCCTTTTTATAGAGTTCCACATAGAGTCACCCAAGACTTAGACTCTTATTAACCGACTCCGTAACCGACTCCTAACCAAATCAGTAACCGACTCCCTATTAGATATCTTCATAACATTATCCAAAGCATTATCCAAAGCTTAGAAAGTAAAAGATTCGTAACAACATGTTCCAAAGAGACAAATAGACACCCCATTTAAATGAGGAAAGTTATTTAGGATTACTACGCAATATAAGGTAGAGGAGGACCTAAGAAAACTTTCCTAAAAAATGAATATTCAACTACTCTTGATTTAACATGGAACATTGCCTTGCACAGAAAAGATCCATGTAAATGTCAATGTCCTTGGGACATCATGTGTTGCCGGAACTTAATATGTTGGCTATAGTGAAACAAGGAATTCATTTTTCTGAAACATAAAGACTTGCAGGACATAATGCATCTTATACAGACTACCCATCTGATGCGGAGCATCATATTATGAACTCACATTATAAACATACGGTTCTTAGCCTTATGGCAGAAATGCACCACAGGTCACAGAAAGCCACTTTCAGAATTTGCACATGTCCTCTCTCCCTCTTCTCAAGAATTTTCTTTAAACTCTCCATTTACTTCCACGGCTGTGAATTGCCTTTTTCTTTTTTATGCATACACTACTGGAAATGCATTTTCCATGTAAGCACCACAATAAGGTGGTCATCCATGAATCATCCCAAAGCATGCCTTATTGTTATGAACTAGCAATAGTTCAAAATGAGTTACCAGCATTCTCTATATTTTATGACTCATATCATAACACGCTAATGAGACAGTTAAACAATCAATGAGACTTTGCAATAGCTGAAATGAAAAACAATGGAACTCCGACAGAAAACATGATAACAAAAACAAAAAAGTGGTTGATGGCACAAAGCTCCCTCCAGGATATTTGATTCTCAAAACACGCAGAGTTTTCAATAGTATTCAGTGATAAGATAGCATCTATTATTTCCAGTTCAAATTAATTAGATCTTACCATCACACACTAATTTGGATAAACACAAAATTAAGAAGACAAGCAAATGGAGTCTTTTTAATAAAAATAAAGCATGCTAGTTACACTCATCCTCGCTCACCATGGCTAAAAAAATTCTTGGAAGGCCACCAAGTCATCAAAGACTAATAAAGTTCAATCAGACAATGGAGGATTTAACAAGAAATAAACAAATTTAAATTAAAGTGACAGATGTAAGAGTGAAACAGAAGAACAAATAAATAATCCAACAATAAAGATACATAAGACATGCATAAGAAACGGTCTAGCAAAATGATAATATGTGAAAGGGGCGTATAACCTGTACTCTCGTCCAAAGCAACGGAACCAAAGCTTTTGCATTGCACTCAACAAAAACATTGGACCAAAGTATAGTCATTGGAAAATCAAGAAGTGGAGTCTCAGTACGTGTTGTAAAGTTGTCATTGCTGACCCTAAGACTTTGTAATGTATTATCATAAATTGTGCCCGCTGCACCAGCATTCTCGGGACAGCCAATACTCCAACCACCTATTACAACAAGTAAATTGTTTGTGACGAATAAAGATTTCTGGAAAAAAAATGAAAATCTATGCAACAACATGAAAAAACATGAAAAAGATTATAAGAAGAAACCAATCTAATTATTAGCAAGAAGCCAACAATTACACAATCTTATAATTCTTTGTGATGAATAAGATTTCTAGAAAAAAAAAAAGAAACCATAAAAGAGATAAGTTAAACAAATACATAGAGTGCTACACAAGCATGACCCGTGCCTATCTCAACCTTTTAAAAGCCCATCGAACAGATGATAGAAATTTTATTGATATAGTAATACAGGAGCTGACAACCATGCCATAAGAATTCCTTGTGATGGCAGCACCAACCAGAACACAAATATCCATGCTCTTCTAGTGCTTTTACAGGCCAGTCAGTGTACCATTCAAGTGACAGCACAGTTCAGCATATGCAGCATGTAAAATGCCGAAGGGACATGAGCATGCTCCAGTACCATGACATAGAATACAATGGGCAATCCCACATAAAGACCACCAGAGGGCCTTAAAAATCATCAACAATTCTACTAATTGACCAAAAAATGAATGAACACAACTTGACAATAAAGCAAGATGCACCATGTTTTTTAGTTACCAATTTTAGGTATAATAAGAAACTAAGAGTGTCAAGAGAAAAATAAAATAAAAGTTCTAGATGATGTATGTATGTATGTATATATATATATATATATATATATACATATATATACATATATGTATATATATATATATATATATATATATATATATATGTATATATATATGTATATATATATACATACATATATATACATACATACAAATATATATATATATATGTGTATATATATATGTATGTGTATATATATATATATATATATATATATATATATATATATATATATATATATATGTGTGTGTGTGTGTGTGTGTGTATACACACACATGCAGACACACACACACACACCAATAGGAGAAACTAAACACTTTTATAATTATAAGATCAAGGACAAATGCATCAAAAACCAATACAGATATATTGGTAAGGCCGTAAGGGAACCTTAACAATGTTATCAAGCCTACTAGAAGAATAAAAATCCTTATTCAATCTTATTCATGTTTACTAGAAAGATATTAAATCAATGAAAATGTTAAGGTAATTTTGTCAGCTATTAGTAAGACAAAGCACAACAAAATAGCTTGTAAAAATCAAGGATTGAAATTTCGTATTGTACCAGAGTTTTGATGTTTGCTCGGTACGATACGTACTGATATGTACCGTTGGTATGCTAGGCCATACCGATAGTACCACGCTAGACCGTACCGATCGATATATCTTGGTAATGGTCGAAATCTGGGGCGGTACTAGTCGGTACGCCTCGGTACCGATCGGTATGCTTTGGTACTAGTCAAAATACTCGTACCGCCCGGTAGAGGATGGTCCGCATACCGGTATCCTCTCAGACCGGTATGTACAGCCTGTACCGGACGGTATTATTCGAAATTCAATACCTTGGTAAAAACAGCTAGACATATGAAAACAATACATCACACATCATTGATAACAATTGGTGGTTCATACTCTAGTTAACGATCACACACACAATACTCCAGCTAACTACCGCAGTTCATATTTTCCAAGGCAACTAAAAGAGATCTACGTAGCTTATTAGCTCAACAACAACATAAAAAGAAGGGGTGGAACACAGTATTTTCAATGAAAGGAGGAGGTCAAAATATTTGTCTGGCATTTTAGCATCTTTAGAACCAGGTACCGATAATTTCCATGTTTTTTAAACAACCAAAAAAGAGCTAGACAATCTTGTTGCCAAAAGGCAACTAATAGTCCTTTATTTTGATCAAATATACATAAAGTAGAACAAGTTGAACCTGCATTATATTAGTGATCACATTATTTATGAAAAAACATCTGTGATTCTGAATAAGAACCAACACTAAGGAATCTGAGACATGAAGTACTACAAACCATGAGCTGTGATCTTAACGTCTTGTATGCTGTAACACTCTAGAGAGATTCGCCCACCACCACCGCCACCCCATCCACTCCCACCAGCAGCACTGATCACGCCACTTCCCTTCCTAAGTATTCAATATAGAAAGATGTGATGAGGACAAATTTAGCAAACACTAACTTAAATATAGAAATTTTTGTCAATAAGCAAGTGAGCCTTTTTTTATCATGGAAATAATAATTAAGTTGAAGATACAGATAAGTGAATATATGGTAGATCAGTGTGCCACTAGGAGAGGTCACACAACAACAACAGCCATTTCAAAAAGTACATAAAGCCACACATATCTATAGATTAACCTCAAAGATCGAACGTTTCACATGAAGGAAGCACAAACGTAATCTGAGAACAGGCCAACATTTTGACATGCATGACTTTCTGGATCTTAAGTAACCTAGTAGAATACTTTTTACACAAACTCTCAAATATATTCTCTAATCTCAAAATAACAAGTGCAGGCAAAAATGATCTCTAGAGCCATCTAGAATAAACACATATATCAGTACAATTAAGAAACAGAAACCCAGGAGACCCATAGAACTCGCTTGGCATAGTTCATCAAGTGATAAACAAAATGATAAACTTTCAAAGAACTGATACCAATACTCCACCAAAAAAGAAGACGACTCGTAATCCAAACAAAATCATCATCAAATACAAACAGTTCCCTGGATCTCAGACAAAGAAACACAAGTATTTCAGAACCAACTTGACTGTTAAAGATAATAAATTAATTATCATGCCAAACCATAAGTTTGCATGTTTACAGAGTGCCATTTAACATTGTTCTCATATTTATAAAGGCAGTACTCACCTCTCTCCGAGAACTGTTTTTATTATCATCCAAGTATTCCCAATATCTAATTTAAAACTTTTCTGACAAACATTGTTCTATACTTTTTAAACAATCAGATTAGAACTCTTTAAATACAACAGTAGAAACAAAAGTCCATCTTATTACTTATAATACAGATCTTGTTGCCTCAATCAGCACCAATAAAGGCCTACTTTGTTCATAAAAGAAAGTATTCTATTGAATTTGAATCTATATCCTTTTTGCTTCCACCTGGAAGCACCTCGAACTTGTATGATAACTTTACAGTATTAAAATTAATGAGAAGGTACAACTATTGGCATTATCATTAATAATGAACTTCCAAGGTCTCCTGGAATGCTATCCAGGAAACTGCCAGGTCCCTTTATTGGATGTTGTCCAAAATCCTCTAACCCATCAGAATCTGTTGAAGGACCTCTCACTTATGAGTTAGTCACGTTTTGAGCATTTCATAATTTGTCAAATTTATAGATGTAAACCATAAACAATCACTGTTTGACAGGAAAAGACCCAGCTGTGGCATTTGTTATAAGCTTTGCTAGACCAATATAAATCCAACTTATTCTTCTTATAAATTTTATAAAAAAAAAACACTACTATAGTTTTTTACTCAGAGAGGTGCTGGGAATAAATAATTTAGTATGGACAATGTTACAGATATAAAGAGATCTACAAAAGTCAGCTTCAAAGAAAAAGACCAAACCCAATTGAGTTTTCTGAAACGAACTTCTGGTTCAACATAATAATCTACTACCTGTATAAAATCTATGAACGACATGACAGCTAGCAGATTTTTTTGTTTTGACAATTATCTTTGAAGGAAACTAAACCCTACCATTCAAAATACTCCAAAATGACTTCTGAGGAGGAAATGGCATACCAAAAATAAAAACTAAAGCATATTGCTATGACTTCTGAGGAAGAGATAAAGGAAATGAATTACTCAACCAAGCAAGAAACATCCAGTGAACATTATGGCCTTAAATATGTAACCTAATTTGTCCATGTTAATTACATGCAGTCCATTTCTCTTCCTAGGAGACAAATAACTAGCCAGCAGAGACACGAGCTATGAAGCCATGTATAGAAATTTTTTTCAAAAGAAATGGCTTTCAATTAAAGGCAAGAATTAAATAGTGGTGCATCGCAATCCTTCCCTAGGTATCAAAGTTAAGCCTGGACTAAACCTTCTAAGTTCTAACCACACAATCATTTAATCAAAACTCAAAAGAAAATCAGTAAAAGCAAAGAAATTAATTGATATATTTCCCACAGGTATAACCAACAAATGCCCGTAGCACAGCAATTTAAAACTTTGGACACATCTCAGCTTTAGCATAAAAACAATTTTAATTTCATTACATAGTACAGTTTCTTTATAAAACAGCAGATGTTGCATATTAAAAATTGTTTTGACATACTGAGTTGAAATAAATGGAACTCATAACTGAGGACATTCATTAGAGGTCTGTGTACAGGTCACAAGATCACTATCCAACCAACCATTAACAATAAAAAAAGGATTGTCGTGAATGTCACAAAAACCTCTGTGGACAAGGATTCATATGTTTATAACATGAAAGATGATTAAACTCTTAAACAAATAGTTAACTTTTACCACTGAAGCCAATAAAACATAAAACACTCAGCCCTGAGTGAATATGATCAGAAATTCTTCTTTCTTGCCCGATAGGGGTAAATCTACAACCACTAAATCAGCACTAATAAACTTTTGTTGAATAGACAAACAGAGCAACCGCATAATTCTTTACAAAGTTTCAACGAACAAAAATTCTCAAGACAATAGTCATAGACAAATGGCAACCATACAAAACATTGGAAAGAAGCTTACTCTCTGACAAAAATTACATAACACTGCCGAAAAATGTCAAATATGTAAAGATAGCCGCAAGAAGCTCTGTATTCATAGTTGTGATTCTTGTGAATTTAAAATGTTTGTCCATTCTCATTCAGCGAATTTCTAATTATAGACACTTAATCAAAAGCATAGTCACCATATTCTGATCCTATGTCCATGTGAACTAGTATAAACATCTTCCATATTTAATGAGAATTATTTCTTCAAAGTATAAAAGCTGCAATTATTACAACTTGAAAGGAAGTAATCTGAATAAATTCATTAGCAGCCATGGACATAACATTAGGGACTACAATTTTGTGAAATGATATAATACATGGTTTTGCCACTTAATTACTTGATCACAAGTAGAAGGGATATAATGGAAGCACCATCTTAACAGCTAAAGTAGGTAGTAACAGTAAAATATCAGACAAAAAGAAGAAAAAAACTGTGCAAAGTAGCAGCCATTCTCACAATTTTAATGCACAGATAATGATGGGCTTTAATGGAAGCAACTGTGTTAACAGCCAAAATTGGTAGTAACAATAAAAGATCGGACAGAAAGAACAAAACTGTGCAAAGTAGCAATCAGTCTCACAGTTTTAATGCATGGATAATGATGCTTCCACCAGATCCACCTCCTCCTTTGAGTCCTCCCATGCCACCTTCTGCAGTTACGAATCCATCCAATTGCAATGTATCACTGACTTTGAGCTCAATGCGGCCCCCACCATCACCTCCATACCGTTTTTCAGCAGATGTACTTCCCCCCTTGCTTCCATAACTCCATGGCTTAGATAATGTTGACCATGCATAAACATCACCACCCCAATTTGTCTTGTTACTTCTTAGGCATGAAGCACCACGACCCCCATGTCCTCCACCAGCACCATCATGGCCAATAGGAGTACCACTTGTCTGGGATGGTGGTGACCCACCTAAGGATGTTGTGTTTATTGTTGTGCAGTGATCCAAAGTAAGATTTCTAGCATCAAAACTAACAGAACCTGCCATCACATTTACATATTCACCAATCTTAACATTTCCAGACACGTTAACGACAATTGAGCATCCTTTAACAGGGCATATGATGGCAATATGTGGGAAAACTTCTATGTTTCCTGAGCCATATACACAAAGATCACCATCTAAATTCAAACTTGAGTTCAGTAAACATGTTGTATCGAAAGTGCCAAAACCTTTCAAGTCCTGACAAGACCCAGAATTATCCAAATAAGATAGACAGGATTGACCTTCACTACTCTCCACTGCATTTCTACCATATGCTTCATTTCGAAGCAGTCCAGAAGATTCCTGACGCAGGGTTTCTGAAGTAAAGCCTTTAACCATTGAATGCTTAAGGCAGCATAAAAGCATGAAGATGCAAAAGCTTCCCACATGATGCCAAAACAAGTATCCTCCTTTTAAGACAGAGAACATAGTCATTCAGAAAAAGAAGAAAAACCAGAACGCTTACAGAGTAGATCAATTCTCCCAACCATAAATACACAAATTCAGATTATCCTTATTTATTGGTGCATTTGTTTTCTCCAGTTCTTGATGCATGATATAGCTTGAAAAAAGCTACAAGTTCATGATGCTAACTCTTCTTCCACACAAATAGATCAGTTCAGCTACTAGTGCATTCTCTGCTCAGAAATAATCTGGATGTATCACCACCATAGAACTTGAAATTCACATAAAACTGGAGAGGTCTCATACAGAATCTGCTGATGAACAGATAAAAGCTACAAATAAATCACAAAAATCAATTATAGCAATATACCTCAGCAATATAAGGACAATCAAGCAAATATTTCATGTGCAGGAATTCAAACTTTAAGGAAAAGGGAAAGAATGATTTTAAACTCATATAATTATGTGGAATTTAACATGTATTATGCAGTTAGACACTTTCATGAAAGAAAAAACTGCAGTAAGGAATGGAATGATTTGAAACAAAAAAGTTATGTTGTATAAGAGGATTTTCAAATTCTTGAAACTTGTAACTAGTTTAGATAAAAGGATGATCAATTTGTTGAAAGCTTGTAATAAGATTAGCAATATTATGCCCACATGTGTCCCTAGAAACAAGTGAAACAAATTGATTTTATCATGTGAAGGATGAAAAATGTCATCCCATGGCATACAAAATAACTCGCATCATGAAAAGTGCATCACAAAGATTTTGTACAAGAAACATAGATAAATAACTTTGATATTAGCCTTAGTTCAAGATGATTTTGGTTATCATTTCATTGCTGTTCCAAAATGCTGACCCGAAAATTGGCAAAGTAAGCAACATGGATCTCTTCATGTACTAATCTTTCTTCTTTCTCCCTTTCCAGAAATATAGATAAATAACTTTGATATTAGCCTTAGTTCAAGATGATTTTGGCTATCAATTCATTGCTGTTCCAAAATGCTGACCCAAAAATTGGCAAAGTAAGCAACATGTATCTTTTCATGTACTAATCTTACTTCTTTCTCCCTTTCCATATATCTATCTCTCAGGGTGGCACATGGCGAAGTGTAAAGCAATTTAACTTCCCTATCTCTTAAACTTTATCTAGCAGGACCTACAAAGAACCTATTGAAAATGAAGAAGCATGATGTTCACTATTGCAAACTCAAAATAATCAGACATATAGCAACTTTTTTGTATCAACACAACATATCCGAATTAACAGTTAAATTGGCTTTGGATATTTTGCTTAGAAGGTCTTGATGTCTTTACTTTTGCAGAATCAGTGATTTACTTTGAGCTTCCAATGACTCCATAATAGCAATTTTTTGCTACTTCTGAACCAACGCTCCCTGCATGATTAAAATAAAACAACAAAAACCCCACACAATACCCTAAGAAAAAGAAGGAAAATAAAATATGTCTAAATTAAAGTACCCGTACCCGTGAAAAGTTCATGTCTTATTTGCCTTGTGCACAAAAATTCTCAAGGAAAAGAATTAGATTAAAAAGAGGTCAACAAAATAGGATTTGCAGGCTCAATATTTATTTTCCTAAAAGGGGAGCATGCTTTGAGAAATAACTTGCCAGTGATGTCATAAAGTGTTAAAAACCTCATGGCTCTTCTTGTGGTTTGAAACTTAGAAACATTTCTATTTCTGGTACTGGACACTGGAGAACTTTGTTTCAGATGCATTAATTGAAGATCATTTCTTAAAGATAGGAGCAGCTTGTAAAGAGACAACAAGCCGTCTTTGATGTTAAATAAATGTGCTAACAAATAGCAGTTGCAAAGATATTGAGTTAACAAGCAATTTGGCCAAGAAGTCATGATTCTTGGATTAGTAAATAAGCATCTGTTTGCAGTTATGATCTAAATTGCAGATACTCTAGCTTCTGTCCTTCAAATTTCTATCTGCTAAACTAGCGATACTTGCACACCTTAATAGGTATTTTGACAAGGGACCCATGTGGATGATGGTTGCCTTGAGAAACCAGGTTCTAATTGCTTTGCCCAATGAATATGGTAAAATATAATTACCAAGGTTCAGTTGCTTCTGTGAAAAAAGCAACACATGCATAAGGAAGTGGAACTTTTTTGCTTAAGACCAAGAATAAAGACCGCATTGTCACGGGTCCATGCTTATGCTTGTCCGTGTCCCTTTTGGGTTGTCATATAATGTAAAGCTTGTAAAGGGCTTGCCAAAGGCAAAATGCCCATATTTGAGTGAGTTTGCGGCCATTGTAGGCTTGTCCATAAAAGTTTGATTACTTGTAATAGAATTCGATCAAGTGGACCAAATCTATGCCTTTGTTGTGCAAACTGCTCGAGCTTCGAGCTTGTGATATCCATTGTTGGAATGTGCATTGGCTATAAAGTGTTTACTAAAAGAGTGGCTTGTGGATCCGTGTGAAGCGCTTTCTCTCCGTCTTCTCTTTGCAGGTCCTAAGGGATTGCAGGAGATTTCGGGTAGGCTGACCTTTGCGGTGATACGCATTGGTGCCGCACGGCTTAGGCAAAACCAGCTAAGTCCGTGACAGCATGTAGGTCCATATCTATGTTGTTAAATTTGACTAAAACGAATCATGCTGTAGCAATCTGTTCTAGAGCCCATTAAACAAGCACAGTCCAGACTCAACCAGTAAGTTTGTCACAGCATCTTAAGCCAATTTTATCATGTAATGTGAGGCCAGTATATTATGCTCATTGCTGGCATCGGAACTTAAATCCTTAATCCACAAATAAATGGTAAGCTTGAAGTTTGAAGCAGTGAATTCGAGTGGACAAATTGCAAGCTAATTTACACTGCAAGATCGAAGCAAACCCTCAGTTCCACCAGAAAATCTCCATCAAAAGGTAAAGAAGATAGTAAAGGTAATGATTCCACTCAACTAAATTCCCCATGAGATCACATCGAACTTAACAAACGAGGGAAAAAAATAATGCAAGCGAAGATTCCAAGAAAAAGGATACGAATCGCATGATCGACAACTTCTCCGAACAAAATTCCTAGAAGATCGAGAAAGCCGGACCGATCTGAACGGAAACAAGTTCAAGAGAGGAATCACCTCGGCCAAGAATTCAATAATCAAGATGACGGCCAATTCGATGCGAACCCTAGATTCTTCTCCGCTTCATTTTTTTATTTTTTTTTCTCAGTTCTCCTCTCCCTTCACAGTCACACGGGGCAGCTCTGCTCTGCTTCCTTGGCCGCCTCCGTGTTATAAGCCATCATCGTACCCTCCGGAAATAGATTTCTTTAATCTCTTACTCTTCTCTTACTTATTGAAGACACATCAAACTAAACAAACAAACAAGGAGTAATGCAACCGAAGCTTCCAAGAAAAGGGAAGCAAATCGCACCGTGTGTCACCTTGAAGAACTCCACCCGAACAACATTCCCTAGAAGATCAAGAAAGCGGGACTGATCGGAACGAAACAAACCGGGGAGAGCAATCACCTCAGTCCGGACTCGCGGATCAAGATCGCGGCCGGTCCGCTGCGAACCCTAGAACCTTCTCCGCTTGGTCTCTTTGGTTCTCCTCCTCCTCTCTCTTCTCACTATTACTGCGGGCAGCTCCGCTCCCTTCGCCGATCCTCCGTTATAGAATCCTGTAATCCTTTACCCTTCTCTTATCCCTTACTCCCCGTTTCCTGCAGGTCACAGCGAGTCCAACTGCGTTCTGGCCTCGCTGGCGACCCGCTTCGGCTCCCTTCGTACCGCCATCCTACGAGGGTCCGCATCCCACATCTTATGCGGCGAAGTGAATCTTCTATCTTCCATGAACGGCTCAGATTTATTGTACGGACTGAAGTGACGATGGATAGGCTTAGCGTTACGGTTCCCACGAGCGTCAGCATCCCATCATCTTATGCGGTACATTTAATCTTTCCGTTCATATATGAACGGTTCAGATTTATTGAACTGATCGAAAAGACGGTGGATAAGCTCCGTGCTCGTTACCGTTGCAGTCGAGCTTTGAGGGTTACATATTACCCTCTCCATGGGAGACAATAACTAAACTGCCATTTCCTAAGCTCCGTATATGTTGACCGCTATCAATCGTATTGAACGTACGAGATCCGTCGGGTCTACATCCTACGGTTTAAACATGGCCAAGAAGGGATTTTGGCACGTTTTGCGGATAAGCCCCTCGACAATTACAATCTATATAAAAGGCCCTCTTGTCCAACCTTTTTGTGACATGACAACTGCAATCCGCATACGTGGATTGCACTCACAGTTAACGTGGGCCGATGGTTCGATGGAGCGTCACTGTGGTCGGGGCTAATACGAGCACTAACACGAATCAAAGTATCTTGATACGTGTCATGTGGCCGCAAGCGAAACGGACACGGGCGAGTGTGACTTCACCGACTACCAAGTCCCATTGCGATCCGCGCAACGAAGTCCACATGAAACGCCTTTATGAGGGACACGTGTGGGCTCAAGTGATGACGACATGAGCGGGTGTGGCTTCGCCGTCCTCAAGACTTAATTACCACCGTCCACCAAAATAAGAGTGTACGTAATATCCATATTTTAGTGTGCAGATTAACATAATCTTAGTATATCTTAGAATATATGTGATTCTAACACTTGATTCATTGATATAATTAGGCTGGTCGGCAGTTACTATATGATCGCACTCATGGCTCATCTTTTCTTACGTGAATATATTAGGACACATTTTGTACGCAGTGCAACTCAATCTAATCAACTAGTTTTTGGGGTAAAATTTGTTTAAATAAATAATATGATGTTTATAAGCATAAAATCATTGAATATCGATGTAATAAGAAATAATAAAATTTGTTACACCAAATATCTCACATTAACGATCATCTCAATATAAATTTTTTTTAAAATCATTACTAATTCAAAAAATGTTTTTAATATTGTAATTAGTTAAAGAATATCCACTATAAATGTAACAATCCAAATTCAATGGTCTAGATTTTTTTTTATTTTTATTCTAAATACAGTAATTTATCTTTTGTCGATGATTTTAGATCTAATTTGTTTACGTGGACAGACTGATAAATAGTAAGATGTTGATGAGGGTAAAATCATTGGATATTGATGTAGCAAGAAATAACAAAATTCGTTAAACCAAATATCTCACAATAATGGTCATCTCAATATAAAAATATTTTTAAAAGTATTTCTAATTCAAGAAATACTTTTTATACTATAAGTGGTTAATGAACATCCACAATAAATGCAGTAATCTGAATTCAATGGTATATTTTTTAAAAAAAATATTTCTAAATAGAATAAAAAATATATAATCGTGTTTCTTAGAATGCTATTAATCAGGCTCTTACTTTGATTAAGTTTCCGTGTTTGTTTATTACCTGGGTGTTGGAGTGTGTCTCTTCACCACAATTTGCATTTTTAATCCATAATCAAGTTTCTAGTTTTTCCAAATTGAAATGTGGGATTCATCAAGGTAACCCACTATCTTCTTATTTGTTTATAATTGTGGCTAAGCTCTTGCCATGTTTGCTTTCTAATGCCCATTTGAATGATGATCTTACTGCTTTTAGTTTTAAAATCATATTAAGATTATTCATCTCATATATACGGATGATTTATTGGTAATCTTTAGGGCCAATAAGAAAACATGTTGGACTATTGAATTGATATTTAAGCAGTATGTGGAGCTTACAAATCTGAGAATAATTATTCATAAGTCAGCTATTTATTTTCCTAATGCTACTCCAAGGTCCAAGAGGAGTGAAATATGTTCGCTTTTTTATTTCAAGGACGGTAAATTCTCATTGAAATATTGAAGGACCTCGGTGACTTCTTCTTTGGAGGTTAAAAGAATTGCTATATATCTTATTAAAACTCGTTTTTGGTATAATATTGGGTTGGCAAAGGATGGATCTGTTTCTCCTTCTAATGTTTAATTACGTGATAAGTATAGTTGGAGTTGGATGCTGCTTTCGAGGGCAATATCTCATCTTGTTGATGGCTTTATTCATTTGATTGGTGATGATAAATTCACATGTTTTATGCATGCTAAATGGTTATTTGATTTACCAAATTCTCTTAACCCTATCATTATTAATATAGATATTTCTTGTGATTCTTGTTCGATCTTATATTGGATGTTCACTGGATTCACGATGTTTTTCGGTCTTCAATTGTTCTTTTTATGTCTGCTTTATGGGCAATAGTTAGTTTCTACCTATTATAATGCTGGAGATAATGGATCAGTCAAATTCAGTGCATGCCAGAATGGTAGAGAATATAGAGTAATACTAGAGTCATAAAATAATACTATCGAGAGTCCCTATGCTCCAGAATAGCAAAAGAAATTTATCATTCTTGTAAAAGATTTTGCTCGATACAAGTTACCGTAACGAAAGAGGCTCTATTTCGACGACACATGTTGAGCCTCTTCTATTCATTTTTAATTCTTCTATCTCATCGTGCAAATTATCGATCAACTGTTGACTAATAACAAAACCAGTACCCATGCGTATTCAAGAAAGATCGTGATATAATGATGATGATATATGTTGAAGACAAAGGGATTACTAATAGTACAATAACAAATTATTAAAGAGATTAGCCATAACTTAGCTTATGAGTAGTTAAAGATGATTTGGAACAACAACTGCAACACAGAAAACGAGCTTATAAATAGTTGATCGTCTTGAATGAGTAAATTCAGAATACGTTAGATGATACCTAGACATCACAATCATCAATTATAAGGTAATAAATAAATATTGATTAATCAGCAATATCCACCCTTTGTCGTTGCACATTTTGTTATACGCAATAAATAAATTTTTTTTATTCAAAGAACGGAGGAGAAACGAGTGCTTCTAAAGCTGAATAATTTGTATTCCTTCATGTCCCTGTTCAGATGCGATTGAAAGATTGCGCTGCTTTCAACTCTCCTGAGGAGATGGGTCCCGCATTATAAAACCGAACCATAACCATTTCTTGCAGCCGCTTTGAAAAGGGAAAGAAGCCGCCATCGGTTCTCTCCGCATCTCAAATTGGTCCAGCGGAGCACCAAACTCGACCTACGACGCGTTTGACCCGTTTCGCAGATCGCGGAGAACACAACGGAAATAATACAAGAAAAGGGTTCCTTCGAGATCTCTCTCTCTCTCTCTCTCTCTCTCTCTCTCTCTCTCTATCTACGTCTTCCGCTCTTTCGAATTCCGAGGTCTTTTTCGATCGAGGTCCTCGTCCTGGTTCCGTTCCTCGCGTTCGATCTCCCGGGAGGAACATCATGGCTCCAGTGTCGGCGCTCGCCAAGTACAAGCTGGTGTTCCTGGGGGATCAGTCCGTGGGGAAGACGAGCATCATCACCCGGTTCATGTACGACAAGTTCGATAACACCTATCAGGTCGATCTCTGTTATTATCGTTTTCCCTTTTCTTTTACAGATCCGAGATCAGGCTTTCGAATGTTTTCTCTTTCTAAATGCTGTTAATAGTCCATGCGTTGGATGCTGATTTGCTTGATCAGGGTCTCGTCATTCGTGGTAATGTTGGACGCAGATCGAGCTATGCATTTCTTGATCTGAAATATTTGAATTAGATTTTGTTCGAATTGTTCTATTACGACTAATTTGTCTTCAGATCTTGTAGATCTGTCGTGATCTAGATGGGTTGTAAATGCGGGGTGTTGCTCTTGAATCATCGTGTTGGGCATTTTCGGATTGTAAACATAAATATCTTTAATCATGTTTCTATAACGCGGAAAACCTTAATGCTAGGATCGAAATAAAAAAACTTTAGATCTGTTATTTTTTCTGATTTTCGATGTGTTTGAATGATCTCAATCTGTATTGCTATCTATTTTGGTTTATCGTCGTGTTTTATCGTCTGCTTGTCGGCGATATTAAGGAAACAGTGACGGTTGCAGTACTGCTACCGACCTCGCTGCGAATGACCAAAAGGGCCGCCAGCGATCGTACCGCAGCAGCCATAGGGCTGCAGATCGGTCGCACGAGGCCGGCAGCCCCGCGCGGGCACAGCCGCACCCAGGCGGCGCTCGCGCGGGCAGAGGCCGACCGCCAGACGGCGGTCGCACGTCGTAGCACGCTCACGGGCAGCGGCGGCAGCCGCACGTCCACGAGCAGCGGGGTCAGCCGGCAGGCAGCGGCGGCGACTGCATAACAGATTTTTGGCGTAACCGCCCGCAGGCTGCACCGGCGACAGCCTCGTGGTGGCAGAGGCCGCACACAGCCGCACGCTCGCAGGCGGCCGTTTCGGTGACAGCAGCGCACACGCGCAGGCGGCCGCTTCGGCAACTGCCACGCATGCGCAGGCGACCGCATCGGGTATCCGCATCTAAGAGTTGCGTAAAGATTAGCAACACGGATACATCTAAGAGTTGCGTAAAAGAAAACGTTTCATAGACTTCGATTGAGAGATTACAGTCTCCCTCTCAATCTGAGCCATCAATTAAAGTGGTCCTGTGAAAGGATAGGAAGAGAGGAGAAGGAATCTAGTTCTCCTTGCAGATTGGCAGACGACGTTGGATCTCAAGCGAAGGTATTCAGATCGAAGATCTTTCTCTTTTCTTTGCGGATGACATCAAAAGGTACACATCGTAAAACACAGATCTATTGTTGTTTGATTTTGATCCTAGCATTAAGGTTTTCCGCATTATAGAAACATGATTAAAGATATTTATGTTTACAGTTGGTATCAAAGCCAGGTTCTTGAAATCAAATAACAATAGATCTGTGTTTTACGATGTGTACCTTTTGATGTCATCCGCAAAGAAAAGAGAAAGATCTTCGATCTGAATACCTTCTCTTGAGATCCAATGCCGTCTGCCAATCTGCAAGGAGAACTAGACTCCTCCTCCTCTCTTCCTATCCTTTCACAGGACCACTTTAATTGATGGCTCAGGGAGATTGAGAGGGAGATTGTAATATCTCAATCGAAGTCTGTGAAACGTTTTCTTTTACGCAACTCTTAGATGCATCTGTGTTGCTTCTGTTTCTATCACACTAAGTCCCCTGAGGTCCTGTCTATTTATAGGCGAGAGCAGAGGGTCTAGGATAAGTTATTAGGGAGTTCCTTCCATCAAGGACATCCCCTAAGGTATCCTACCAAAATATGGACTTCTTTTCTATTGGCCGATACTGATATCAGAATCCAATTAGTTATATCATATATCTTATCCGATTATAACGGGTCACATAATCTAACACGGATGACTTATAAATTTGCTAAATTTTCTTGATGGTAAAGAACTAGGGGCTCAATGATTAGTAAAAGTTGTAGGAAAGCCAAATTTGATTTGATCCAATTACTCATTTCTGGATCTGGCATGCCAACAAAATTTGCCGTGATAAGCAACAAATGAACAGTAACTTCTTTTTTTTTTGTTATATGGATAATTACATTGCATATGAGATACAAGCTGCAATAGGATAACGTTATATGTGCCAACCACTTATTCTATTTAATGATCATAGAGCATCAAGTGTTTCCATTTAGGTGATAATTAAAATTGCAGATCATAGTTTCCAAAATACTAAGGGACATAGAGGAAAAAGATTATTTATAGAGTAGAAATGGTGAGGATAGGAAGGATAAGAGGTACAAAGATTTGCGAGGGTTTCCTGATTCCTTCACAAAATCAAACATGAAAATCAAAACCAATCTGCCGTGTATGTGTCATATACATTGGCGTAACCAACTCCTGGTCTCTCTCAAGCTAGGACTTTATTATATCCAAATTTTGTAATGATAGACCTAGATGCAGCATCTGTTTGCTCCAAGTTGGTCTCCTTTTAGCACTGAACCTCTCATTTGCTGGTGCAGTGTCTTTTCTGGATCAGTAACAGTTGACCAAGTTTTTTACTTAGCTTTTTTTCTTTCAAGATTCTCCAGTTTAGTTTGTCTATTCTTACTGCCACTAGCAGACAATACTAACTTATTAGCCATATTTTACTTGAAACTTTTGTATCTGTAATTTTTTGGATCAAAACACATCCCTTGATGTGGAAAATTGAATAGGTTTAAAAGTGTTGTCTTTATAGACTTTATAGTTTATACTATAGGTAAACTTTGATCCTAGGCAGGAGTAACATCTTTGTTATTCTCTTAGTGAACTTTAGAATCAATTTTGTGGTTTTCGTCTTTTAGTTAACAGACCATCCCTATGTATATCTGTGGTGCAAGGATTCCTTCTCCTTTGGAAAGAATCAAGACAGTCTAATCTATTATCCTTTATACTTATGTTTATTCCCTCTTAATGTACATTAGCCACCACATTTAGTTCAACAGGTCATGATGTATTGTGAGACAAAATTACACTGAAAAACTTACTAATTATATTTTCTATTTAAATTCTCTATTACCTTTTGAAATGGCGACAATCATAATATGTCTGTAGTTTTTCTATGGATTTTTTTATTGCCAATCATCTGTCTTTACAATAATTACTTAATTATCCAACCATTGGCTTTGGTAACACAACCTAATATTTCTAATTTGTAACTTTTTTATGTTAATTTTTTGTGGAACTCACTGAAACAGTTAATGGTTGCTTGCTGCAATTACTAAGTGCACACTGTCAATTTTATACAAATGTTACTAGATATATGAAACTTTGGATAGAAGATGCTGTTCAGTGTCCCGTGGACCATATCAAAGCTTCAGAATAAGCATCTACTCTTTAAATATAATAGCTGACGACAACTTTTGTTTGGAATCGTACTAATATAGCTAGTGCTTTTAGCAATGGCTAAAATGGCCAACATAGACATTTTTTGTTCTTTTTCTATAATTTTCTCATTTGTATGGTAAACAGCACTTTGATCATCACAATAGAGTAAGTGATATACCATACATATTTTGCCCATATATATTCTCCTATTGATTACTTCTCTTGCCTGTCATTTCTAAAGTATTAACATGATTCACAGGCTACAATTGGCATAGATTTTCTGTCAAAGACTATGTACCTTGAAGACCGAACAGTCAGACTGCAGCTATGGTAGAGTCATGGCTTCATCACTCTACATTTTAATTTTTTGATTTTCTCCACGTACAAATGCCTTTTACTGTTACAACACAGCACTAAATAATAATTTTTTGCTTGTGGTGCCTGTTACAATTGTCTCTCTTACATGGTCATTCTCTATCATTGTGTGAAACTGTTATTTGGGGATACATTCGTATGACACAAAACAGCACCAAAATGGGTACTAACAAGAGATTATTCTTGACGTTTGTCACTTACAAGACTTTGATTGGAAATTATTTTTCTGAAGCTGCCTTGTTAACTTCAAATTTCAGTTGGCAGTTTTAACTGAGATGATAGAGATATTGGCATATTTAGCTCATTTGAGGATTCGTAAATTTAAATTGCTGAAATTTTGAGCACTTGACACATCAAATAGCAACTGATTATCCAAAGACATTCCAAAGTGGTATGATCTGATAATATTCTGTCTCATATTGGTCGAATGAGATTGATACAAACATCATGAGCTGAGTTGACTGCGTAGATGAAAACAGAGCTTCATGCTCATTTTAGTTGAGATCATTGTTTTGATTTTTTTGATTGTAGTACTTAAGAGATCTTAAGATTCTCCCATTTTCTGACACATCTATTTATTCTTATGAATTTTAATCCTACACAATGCAATTTTTTTTTACTATGGTCAAAACATTCTGTCTAGCATATGAGAAAAAGCTTGAAGCATGTTTAGCCAGATACCATGAGGCATGAAGGTTTAAATTAGGCCTCATGATTGAACATTATTTTAGCAGCTATATTTTGCACATTTCATTCTCATTTAAATTTGTCCTAGATATTCATGTTTGTGGTCAAATATACCAGTAGTTCATGCATTTTCAGTCTATTTTTGCTTCTCAGCTTCAGTATTGCTATCTTCTTCTTTACTTCATTTCACTACACAACCATCTCTTCATGGGAGGCCTGGATATATGTTATATTGTTTGTAAATAGATTGTTCTACTTGTTTTTTGTTCTCTCCAGTGAAATTGAACTGGCACTATGTATTTAGCTTTGAAGATATAGAACTCACAGCAAACATAAGCTGATATATCATCATAAGTGAAAAATTAGAGTTTGAAAGCCCAAGTCATTATGAACAGGTAAGAGAATAAAAAAATTATTCTAGTAGTAAATATATTATAATTATAGACTAGCATGGCTCAATTGCAATGCATAAGGCATTTACAGGAAACTTGTGTCCTTATAGGTAATATTTCAGGATTTTTTTAATATATTGAAGAATCTTTTGAAAGTTCATTGCTGAATTCTAATCATTCTTAGGGACACAGCTGGGCAGGAGCGATTCAGGAGCCTAATCCCAAGTTACATACGGGACTCTTCGGTTGCAGTCATTGTATATGATGTTGCAAGTATGCTTTCTTGGTAAATCTTATTGGTTATTTGACAAGATGTCTGTGCATCTAGTTTATTATTCATTTATCGTGTTCAAAGGAATCAACCAATGATTTTCCTCCTATTTTCTTTCTGATTGCTAATGATTCTAGCATGCAGATATCTGTGAAGCACGGACATGCCGATTTGGGTGGCGTATCTATGTCGGACACTAACATGTTGCCGATGCGGCCGGATGTGTGTCCGACATGTCTTTTTTTTTTTGTTTATTTATTTTAGTTTTTGAACATGTGCATTGAAGTAACTCTCCGATTCCTCACCACTCGCACATTCGTATTTTATGCGGGCAACGGAGAAACTAGTGTGGAGAGGTCTTCAACAGAAGAGGGCCCACGTGAGGCCCAGCTGATGGTTGAAGGCGAGTGGTGGATTCTTGGTGGCTTGCTCAGGGCAGCATGGTCCACCATTCTTTTGTCAACATTTCTTCTCCCTTGCCAACATTTCTGCTCCCTTCTTCTTGTGTCGATGAAGTGTGAGAAGGTTTGATTTGCTATATTGGTCTCAAGAAAAGATGGGAATAGTAGTGTTTCATGTATGGTAGTACTATAATATCACATAACTATATTTACTGATGGTAAATTTATTACTTTATTACCTTTTATTCTGATTAACTTGTATTGTTAATTGACCATGTAACAAGAATAAAATAACTTATGTGAACATATGTTGGAAATTTATTAAAAAAATATTAAATGTACTATGTGGAATTTAACTACTTGTATTATAAGCTATAATTTGGTGCAAAGCTCACGTGGAAATATTTTTTGTTGAATCATTGTTTGGTAGATTAACAACAAAGACTTGTATGAATTATAATTTTATATACTGCAAAAATTGCTTGTATTTAATATATAATTTTATATGCTGTAGAATTCAAACAGTGTATGTTCTATGTTTATTCAGTTGAAATTTTGTTTTGTTTTCTGACAAATTTAATTATATTACAGTTGTATTATCTAAGTACATTTAAACTTTTATGATGATATTTATTTGTTCACATTGGTAAGTTTATAAAATTTAAGTATAAAGACTATAAAACTCATGTTGATTATATATATATATATATATATATATAATACACGTGTCCTTGCCAAGTCTGTGTCCTAATTTTTTTGAAAATGGTGTGTCATAGTCTCCTTTGTCTTGTGTCCATGCTTCTTAGGGAGACAGTCAAGATTCACATACTGTACATATTGTTTTTTCTTTAGATTATGTCATCCTGGTTGTAAGAACTATCATTTATTACTTTGTGATTTGTGTTGTAGGTCGGCAATCTTTCTTAAATACATCAAAATGGATTGAAGAAGTTCGAACAGAGAGGGGAAGTGATGTCATCATTGTCCTTGTTGGGAATAAAACAGACCTGGTCGACAAAAGGTGACCAATGCCTTTGTATGCTTTATTTAATTTGGTGAATTTTAGACAAGGTGATTGTTGGACAACACAGTTAAAAGAAATGCAAAAATAATTTCCTCTTACCTTCTTGTTTTTTATAAAAGTGTTCTGTAAGACTGTTGAATTTTCTTTAGTCTTAGCTCAAGAAACAGATTAAGAATAGACTGAAAATAAAGTAAAGATAATGGTAGCAATACTGAAGAACAAGATTATCTAAAGAGCATAACCATTTTGACATGGGAGGCCTGGATATTCTTAGAGAGCATAAATTCAATAAAAGCTGGGTTTTTCATAAATTTGTTTAACCGCATAAAACAAAATTGCTATTTTAACTGTCTTTGCATCATTTTTTGTCAATTTTTTCTTCCAAGTTTTGCATGCTTGCCTGAGGGTTCTTTGATTTAATTTTTAAATATTGGTTGACATAATTGAGTTATATTTTTCATTTTATGGAATAGGCAAGTCTCTATAGAGGAAGGAGAAGCTAAAGCACAGGAACTTGGTGTCATGTTCATTGAGACAAGCGCAAAAGCTGGCTTCAATATAAAGGTTCACTTACACTCAAGCATTCCATATTTTGTTTTTATTTTGTCCAGAAAAGAAAAAACTTTTAAAAAAGACAATACATTGTTGCATGCTCATGCTTTATCAATTGATAAAGCAAAGAGCCGCTTGACAAGCAGAGCCCAGACAGCCTTCAGACGAATTAGACATGCGGTTGAATTTTTTGCTTTCTTCATCTGGTAAAGATTGTTTTCTGAGGTGCGAAAAATCACTTCAGCGAAGGACCTTAAATAAGAATGATGAATTTTCTAAGAGAAATAAGATTTGAGCTTTTTGTTCCCAGCTGATGAAGGCCCTAATCAAGTCTGAGGTTGCTGAGGAAACACCAGGAAAATAAGGGGATATTTCAGTTGATATACAATGTGCTGTACTGAAACGATGTTTTGAATGTTTTCCTATGGATTTCTGAACTCCATATTTCAGATTTTTAAGGATTAGTCCTCTCCACTTATCTCTGTGACATCCATTGCTGAAGTGACCACTGACTGCTTCCTTGGTCTTATCAGGCTCTGTTTCGAAAGATTGCTGCTGCTCTCCCAGGGATGGAAAATCTTTCTTCAACAAGGCAGGAAGACATGGTTGATGTAAATCTTAAGGCGACAAATGCAAATTCATATCAGTCGCAGCAAGAGTCTGGAGGTTGTAGCTGTTGAATTTATCATATTTATAGAGGTGTTGTATTTACTCAGATTCCATCAACTTATAACACTGCATCATCAAAGTTAGGACGGGATGGTTTATGGTAGTTTTGCCTGCTCAAGTCTTCTGTTATTTCCTGGTGAGTGCTAAACATTATTTTCTGCATTCTCAGATTACTTTTTCTTGTTATAGGGATCATGTATTCTTCAATTGCAGAGAGAGGTGGTAACACTAATAAATAATGTGTGTTTAACTTGGTCTTAGAAAATATAGTTAATAGAAAGTTATCAGTCAATTATTGATACACAAGTGGATCTGTTTGTTATCCATAATTGATATAGTCCATGCATTGTGCTCGAGGTGTGGATCCAAATTCGGAAGGAGGCATGACAAGCCTCGCTCGACAATTTAATTTGAATTATGCGTGCGCAATGGAACATTGTGCAATTGTTTGAATACAGGCAAATTGTTTTTGAGTACAGGCAAGAATACATTGGTCTATTATGGTGGTAACATAGGAATCATGGTGAAACAACGAGGACTCGAAAGAGATATTAGGTCCATAATAATAGGATATATAAAAATAACCGAGGAAATATAAATGGAAATTATCGACTTTTATTGAATGTTTAATTACAGTATTCTCTTGTACATTTTGGATCATCATAGTGTTTGAAAACATAACATAGATATTATTTCTAAATATTGATATAAAACTTTAATTTAATTTAAATACCAAGTACTATAAAAGACAGCATAAAAATACTAAATAAATAACGTGCGACAATAATATACAAAAATTATAAATCCATCTAAAATATAAACCAAAAAAAATCAAAGCCACGTATTATGACCAACTATAATATCGATTTTAATTTCAGAAATCATAAGGAGAGTATGATGAAAACGAAATGAATAAAAGTAAGACACATGATTTATCTTTACACAATTTATGCCAGCTAAGGCGCCTTATCGTAAGTTTCTTCCTTTGGTGTGCATGTTATATAAAGCACCGATCTGCGCATCATGCACGCGTATTTCGTGATCATGTCATGCTAACTACGAAAATTTGTACGATCCCTTTGACATTAGTGGGGGAAAATATCGTAAGTGAACAAACAAGGAAGTCGTAGGTTTCCTTGAAGAGATTAGAGAGGATCGGGAGAGATTGGATCGGATGGTAGGGTTCTGTTGAACGAGGATGAGGAATATATAGATCTCCACCCAAACCAAAATCCCTTCTGCTCTTCGCCTTTCTCCGTCTCCTCGAGCATGGACGAACTCCACAAGATGGAGCTTCACATGGCAGGTCAGTTTCCCTCCCTCCCGATGACCGCTATCTTCTCCATGATTCCTTCTCGATCTGATATTCTTTTCTTGTGCTACATTTACTTACATCGAGGGAAAAAAAGATCCGCAATCCTTTGCAAGGATTTATTCGTTAAAGACCTTCCTTATAGATAAATCGACCTTTTCTCTGTTGATTGGAGATGTAATTCAGGGTTCGTGGCTACGATTCGCGATGGAATGAGTCAACCTTTAGGCTCAAAGTTTCTTTTGCTTGTTTTCATCCTTGACTTTTGGTAATTTACTTCACGAGCCTTCCAAGCTCCGATTTTAGGTTGTAGAGACGACAAATGTGGGAACCGTCCCTTAGTGTTTTTGGATTCAATTAGGATTGCGAGTGGGGCATTTGGTGGTCTCTTCCGGATCATATGAGCTGGGGATTTTCGTATGGCTGGATAATTCTAATTTAAGGGTTTGATATAACGGAATAGTAGTCGGATGACTCTTGATTTATAACAAAGAGCAATGAAATTTTAGACACTTTGAGAAGCCTTGGAAGAAAACAACATTTATAGACAAAAGAAACACACTGATCAAACAAACTAAATGCTCTTCGTCAACGGATAAAGGTAATCAAACAGGATTTCCTTTTGGAAGTATGTTGCTTTTGTTTTGAAATACTCTGTGTTGAGAATAAGCTGCTCCAAAGGATACCATGTTTATTGACAGTGTTAGTCACATTGAACTTGTCATAGCTTAATGATAACTTTCCAATTTCAGGGCCTTCAAAATCAGCAACTGAAGCTGATCGAGCACCATCACCAAGGTTAAGAAGCTGGCAATGGTGGTTCATAGTGGTCCTTAACATCTTCTTCCTTCTTGCTGGCCAAACTGCTGCCACTCTTCTGGGGAGGTTTTATTATGACCAAGGAGGCAACAGCAAGTGGATGGCCACACTTGTCCAAACTGCAGGCTTTCCGATCCTCTATCTTCCTCTACTCCTTTTTCCTTCTACCCACCCTCCTCCCGCTACCGGTATCATCCCTCACCCTTCACATGCTAAGATCGCCTTAGTATATGTTATTCTGGGCCTTATCATAGCTGCTGACAACTTAATGTATTCCTATGGTCTCCTGTACCTTCCTGTGTCAACATACTCCCTCATTTGTGCCACTCAACTTGCCTTCAATGCTGTCTTCTCCTACTATCTGAATTCTCAAAAATTCACTGCTTTTATAATGAATTCTGTTGTTCTCTTGACATTCTCTGCTGCCCTACTTGGTTTTAATGAAAATTCAGAGAGCTCGGTGGATGTTTCTAAGGGGAAGTATGCAATCGGTTTCATATTGACATTAGGAGCATCAGCCACATACTCGCTGATCCTCTCTCTAATGCAGCTCACCTTTCAAAAGGTTATTCGGAAGGAGACTTTCTCAGCTGTGCTGGAAATGCAGATATACACAGCATTTGTAGCCTCTTGTGCTGCTGCTGTTGGCTTATTGGCAAGTGGGGAGTGGAAGGATCTGAAGAGTGAGATGGAGGCATATGGAAAGGGGACAGTGTCATATGTGATGACTCTGGTTTGGACTGGTCTGTCCTGGCAGATAGCGTCAGTTGGAGTTGTGGGCCTCATCTTTGCGGTGTCTTCTCTGTTCTCCAACGTGATAAGCACTTTAGCACTGCCTGTGGTGCCCATATTTGCTGTTATCTTCTTTCATGACAAGATGAATGGTGTCAAGATTATTGCTATGCTAATTGCAATTTGGGGTTTTGCTTCTTACATCTACCAGCACTATCTTGACGACTCGAAAGCAAAGAAGGCTCTAGGTCATACTGAGTATGTCTCAGCTCATGGGTCTTGACAGTTGTTGCTCAGGTTTTAATCTGAATAACTCGAAGGCTTGGGCCTTAGGGTAGCTAGAGCTGTATCGTAGGATGGGCTTTATCTAAATATTTCTCTCTAAAAGGTAACCCTCATTTTTTCCTGGGTTTCATATTGCAACCTGTGATGCAAATTTCTGTTGTTATATGTGCTGACTTGTTATTTCTTAACTTCTGGAACACTTTTTTGCTTTTTGATCGAGTTAAGGTCCAAAGAGGGTGATTGCAGATAAGTGGCTTAGTTTTATATCACTTGATCTTAATTCTGTGACATTAATCATCAACAACTTTTCTTGAAGGTTATGAACTTATTTTTGTTGTGAACATCGCCCCACATCATTGTAGATGTACTCATTATAAATCATTTGTAATGCAACAAAATTAAACAAGTTAGATTTTTATAATCACCTCAAAGCAATGCGATAGCTTCCATTGTTTTTCTATATCTGGTTTCACTATATTAAACTGAGGCCAATCTTAAAGTTTGACCATGGTTATAGAGTATGAAACATAATGAATACTGGTGTTCTTGATGAGAACTTTTAAGATGTTCAGTGATAAAAGGCCATGAACTAGTGCTGTGAAACTTTGTGCAAAAAATATAACAAATCGTTTAAGTATGTTTGGGTTTAAACAGAGTCATATTTGGTTTTGGTCGGACGAGATTAGTCTTTGCATTAAGTCAATTTGACTTGTTGGGCCCCAAATTAGTTTTTTCTTGTTTCCAGAGTATTTGATTGATTTTTGTTACATTTAGGTAATTTTGTGATAGTGTTAAAAGCGCTAATGATTTTGTTAGCTCCATTGATGGGGCATTTAAATAAATTTGATTTTTTTCAATGTGAATAATTCTACCACAATAAGAATTAGTACAAAGCAGATTAAGCTCCTTTTAGAACCAAAGCACATACATTAATATTTGGTCGCATAAGCAGAGGTATCATTGACTTTAAATGGAATTATTACTTTATGGTGATCTGAAGATATCTCATCCCTCCCCCATTCCTTCTTAAAGTTTTTGTTTTCTGATTTGGTTTCTCTTTTCTGCTCCTTTTCCCTTATATTTGGTGCTCTTATTTAATAAGTTGACATGAACGTGATTCTTATTAGCTCTTGAGAAGAAGAATAAATAGAAAAATCTGCAATTTATCGATGACATTAAGCCAATAAAGCAAATATATATAAAGGAAAATAGAACTTATTTTGATGGATCAAATTGATCATTTTGATTAGTTGTGCAATAGACATCTCTGCTTCTGTAAACGAGAGAAATAAATTATGTTTCCAAATTGACTTGCCTTTTGTTTTGGATTGGATAATACATGATTATTTTTTCACTTCAGATTGTTCTTAGATTGAGATTTTTCAATCTTGATTTAACTGAAGGATCAAAATCCTAATCCAAGCAAGACCATTAAAAACTGAAATAGAGTTGGACTGGAGAAGTTGAATTTAACCCAATCAAATTGCAATATAAATCACTCAGATTCTTTTTTTTTTTTCTTCTTTTTGTGTCTTGCAATGACTGGGATAAGACACCTTTTTAATACATATCCCCTGTGTATTGTCACAAGGAAATGTAAGATTAATATGCCATGCAAAAGTATTAGTTGTTGTTTCTGAACTTTGTATTAATGTTGCCGTTAACCACTACTTTTCCAGCTTTGTCTAATGAGTTCCAACAATCGTATCAAATTTTCTTCTCAAACACCTATAATATCGATTGACACGATCAAATTAATATGTGGGGTGAGGTCATAATAATATGAATAAGAACGATGATGAGGAGGGCACTCATAAATTTTATCCTAATTATATTTTTAGTTCTGCTAACTATCAAGTTGCATATTCCAGATTCAATTTGATGTCTTAGTAGTTTCATGTTTGTTCTTGTACGGTGTGTGTGATCATTATGCATGTGTAAAATTAGATCATTTAGATAATTATTTTAGGTGATTTCTGAATGTGCATACGTTACAAAATGTCAATCATCGGATAACATTTGAGGTAATGTTTAGATTGGTTCACTATTTTGTTTTGTCGCATAATCATTTAAATCTTATGATTGAAGTCGATTATTGTATCTTATCTAGTTTTTATGAAAATTTCTCCTTGTATGATCTTAAACTAAATACTTTTTTAATTCATTTTTTTTCTTCTAAAAGATCATTTGAGGATCATAAGAAATTAAGTGGAGTATGATCGCAAGGGTGGTATATGATTTAGGCAAAATCAATTAATTATATTATCCTAATCATAATTTTTTATTCTAGAATTAACTAATTATTTTTTTTCCCATGATCCAACTATAATTGTCGGCCTAATCTCTTTCTCAGACACAATTAATTGGTGTTGTTATCAAAACAAAATTCATTTTTCTTCAACCACAAAATTTGCATTTAGTCATTCATGATTGAAAAAAAAGCGTAGTTAGTTTGCGATGCCTCAACATGAAAGTTAAAAAAGAAAAGATAAAGCAATTCATCAAAATTCGGGTTTACTTTTACTTGCTTGTGGAAACAGAGAGAGTTAGAAGACTTTTTATGTTTTTAGTAAATACGGACAATATCAATTTTTTATATTTTAAGTTCGACATAAATAATGGCACAGCGTGTAAAAATGTGACAAGTGGAGGGCTAAAGCCGTCAACGGAACATGTCGTGTTCCGCCAGCCTTCCCGATCGGTCGGGGAACGGCAACGGCCCTCCGGTCGTCACCCGCCGGCGGTGGTACGGGCCAAGCGCCGCTCCCGGTTTCTCGCTGGGGAATCCCGGCTCCGTCACCCTGGATCGCCACCGGCTGTGGCTCGCGGTCACCAGCGGGCTGAAGCACACGGCGAACCCCGCGAGGCCGCCGCCCTGATGGTTCTGATGGTGGCGGTTCTCCATCGTCGCCAACCTCACAGAAGACGGCTCCGGCCACCCGCCTCCGCTGCCCTCCGGCGCCGCGGCGATCTTCTTCGTCCGGCTGCCACCAAGGAGCTCCATCAGGCAGGATCTCGACCGCCGCGGCTTCTCGTGCCGGTCACCGGATCCGTGGCTGCAGAAGATCGTCGAGAGAATGGAGGACCGCCGGGAGCCAGCGGCGACACGGGGCGCGGAGCTGGGTAATTGGAGGGACAGAGCCGAAGGCGGCTGGGGAAAAGGTTTCCTTCGTTGCTGCTCCGGCGAGCGCGCTTCCGAGGGGGCGGTTGCCGTGAGGGCGAGAAGGCGCTCGCGGAGGCAGGCGGCGCAGACGCCGACGCCGCCCTCGAGGGGGTGCCGCGTGCACTTCATCTCCGCCTCGTCTTCTGCGTTGCGGAGGAAGAAGAAGGAGAACCGATTAAAAAGGGAGCTTTTTTTGGGGTAATTAAGTCTATTTTTATGGTTGTTAGTATGAAGTTCTCATGACGATGATATGTGACAGAAGCTGCTCGGGCAGAAGATTTCATGGCAGAATTCCGAATACGAAGACAACAACAATAAAAGAAGATCTGAAAGCTTAAATTTAGATGAACATTCGATGACTTGGATTGTCTGTCGCACTCGTTCTCGTGTGTGGTTGATGCAGCGCTCCTCCTCCCATGCAATGCATTTACGTCCATGGCTTAATGTTGATGCTAAATATCAAAAATAATAATATGGATCCTGACGGAATATATTTCAGATGGAGGATAGATGATATTTGTGGTTGGAGATAACTATCATTTTTCATTTTAATCTCTATAATTTTAGTAATATACCTTTAGGCTCTTATGATATATTTATGTTTAAAATAATCCTTATATTTAAAAAAAAAACATAGTATATAAATTCTTCTCATTAAATTTGAGTTACGTATGTTGATTTATGATTTTTTTTTATCATTTTAAAAGATTAAATTATTTAAATATTAATTGATAGCTTTGTTACTGCTAAGTGATTCAATAAATGACACTGTGAGTGCTTGGCTGAAGGAAGACGATAACTTTCATAAATAATGAAATTGGAAAGAGAATCCTTTGGGTGATTGCTTGGGACAATTTGACTCTGATGATTGTCCTTTAATGGTTCATACAAAACTTATATCAACTTATATCGAGGGCATTGTCAAACGAGGTCATTCTACTGATCAAATTAGTATATATCTAAAAAGTAAGTTTGTATTATATGAAAAGAATCTCTTATTTATAAACCCAGTTAATAGGGAATATATTGATGACAGTCTTTAACTTACCAATTGGTTGCCACTTAGACACTGACATGGGCAAAAAAAAATAAAAAATCCAAGATCATGGCCAATAGTGGGGTGGCAACGTACTGCCTCTAATAGACCATGACTTAGGGAAAGATAATATAGATCGATTCACATAGATGATCATCGTCCAATTATTCTTGGTAATCGTTAGGATTGACAAGTGATGCCCCTACAGTCATCTTTCACTTATAACGCATCATAAAAAACTGTATGAATCGATTGTCTACATAAATGAGTCACAAGAGGATGTATAGATTAGTCCCCATCAATTGTTGATCCTCCTTCGTTGATTGCATAAGTATGAAAGCTGGTTCTCAATGCTTGAACAGAGGAATGGAGTTGAATTCTCTATTGTTCCCACCCCACTAAGACTAACTTTACTATTAGAGGGGTTGGATTAGGAAATCTCTCTCAAGCGCTAACTACTTGTGTAGGATTCCCGAGAAGACCAAGGCTCACCTCGGCTCAGCCCCATAACCCTAAGGAGACCGAAGCGAACCTTGGTCTAACTGAGGAACCACCTCTTGGTGCTCAACACCCACCTCAAAATCACCCCCTCGGGTGGACCCTCCCCAACTCCAACCATCGTGCTCAATCACCATGTAGGTTGCTTGAACAATCATGCGCGCCGTTGGGATAAAATCAAGTCGTGTCGATCTAGACCATAACACCAGCAACCCTATGAAAAATGGGTTGAAGTTTTCCATTGCATGACAAGCTTGATTGTTATATTTTATTTTCTTTATATAATTATCGTAAGCTTAGTTGATTTTACTTGACACCCTTATGCTATTCATCCGTAAAGGATAAATATTGAAGGCATACTGCACACAAAAAGGTTAATGAATAAGCAAACACACTGACAAGCCATCATCATCCTCCTCCAAATGAATAAGCAAACACACTCGATAAAATATTTTGATTTGACAACCAAAATGGACACACTTCGCTGATGCATCGCGTATGGGTGCTCGCGTAGGATTGGTGGCCCGGCAAGGCCAATTGTGAGACCAAGCGACGAGATGAGGCTCCGCCCTCGCGTGTCTAGTTTCGATTGGTCAAGAATATTTGAGTAGGGAGAGGAGAAGCTTAATTTGCGCGTGTCTCGCTCTTCCGGTTTGGTTTGATCCGATGAAAGAAAGTGGCAGCGACGCTGGCTTCGATGACGGATGGAGAAGACGTGGACTCCATGCAACAGCTTCTTGCATGCCTCCAAAGCCGACGCCGTGTTTGGCCGACCCGCAGCAGAAGGCGTGGTCGACGCCGTCGCCCGAGTCTTCGTCGGCAGCGCCGATTTCAGGATTAGATATATGGGACTCGAATGAAATATTCGAGGGCTGTTTCTTCTTCGATGAATGGGCATTCCACAGAAGAAGAAGAAGAAGAAGAGACACAGGACTGCTAATGCGGCGTCATCGGTCATCTTCCTCGGGGGTCGCTAATGAACACATGGGTCTGGCTCTGATTACTGGGGATGCTTAGGGCCAATCCATATGCTTTAAGCTTTAAATTACTTCCATCACGGAGAGTTGGCACCAGTTAGGAACTCAGCAGCACGTCCCATTCTTCGCCTGCTTGCCATCATCCTTCATGTGATGTGATATCTGCCAACGTACTGCACTGCCACTAAACAATGCTAACCTTGAGTTAGGAATCAAAATGCCTCGTCGAAGCCCAATTCTTTGAGCAAGTTCACGTTGTTTATGGCCATTTATCAGTGTTCATAGTCTGAAGCTGAGAACGTGAGCGGTGAGCAAGTCAAGGTGATAATGGCGGGGCTACTTGCAGCGTGTGACAAAGACGGGAACAGCTGTTTTGCGGAGAGGATTTGGGCATTCCCGAGAAGCTTAGCGAGAAGATAGCTTAGTTTAACGAAGCTAATCACTCTACGTGACATGCTCGTCGTATCAAAATACTCGAGTCATGCCGTAACAGCGAAGCTTCGGACGTGCGCCTTCTTCTTTTAGAATTGCACATTGCACCTCTTCTTTTACGATGCACGCGTCAGGCAAAGAAATCGTTTGCCATCCACGCCAAGAAGAAGGCCTTCTACTTCGAGTAAGTTCATCTCGCTGCTAGGAAGAGAAAGAACAAATCCAATGGATTGTTCCTTGCCATTTTTAGCTGGGCATGTCAACACCTTCCTCCCTTTCGAGGGAATCACGGGGTGGTGGTGGCCTCACTGAGGATAAAGCAGCCGCCGCTCAGGCGGAGCTTTCCCCCTTTATGTCTTCTCATAGCTTTTCTTGTGGCTTTTTGCCTGCTGTTGTGCTTGGTTTTGTGGTTTGGGGGTGTTCATTAGGATTCCCCCTCGAAGCAGCAGCAATAGGCTTTTCACTCGATGGCTGTGTTGATGATAGTGGCATCACTTTCTCTTCTTCCTCTTCTTTTTTTCTCCTCTGGAATGTTGGTTCAGTATAACATGGACTCTTGGCCATGGCTTTCAGCTTCATCGCTTCACCATGGCTTTCAACATGGAGGAATCCAGAAAGCATGCAAACCATGGAGGAGCCTTGTTCTCAAGACAGTCACTCTCCTACAAGGTGCCACCATCCACCACTTGGTTCTTTCAGTTCATCCCATTAAATTCATGTGATCTGCTTTGGAAATCATGATGCAGTGGATGGAGTCATAAAACTTTCATTGTGAGATCCAGTGCTGATCATCTATCTAAGAACATGGTCTTTCTACACATTGCAGGACGAGAGAATGCAGACAAAAAGCCAAAATAGAGGTGTTGAGTTGTGCAAAGAGCAGACACAGTTATCAACATGTCATCATCCTTTGGAGGTCCCTAAGAGTCCTCATCAGGCTTTGGAGTTCCTCTCCAGAACATGGAGCCCATCTTCCTCTGACTTCTTTCAAATACTCTCACCCAGTGTGAGTAAACAGGCACCAATCTACAGCCAAGTCTGTTGTCTTCTCAACGCTAGAAATCCCAGTGTCCGATGTAGCCCAAGATAACCAAGGAGGTGGCCAAGAAGGGATCATGGAAGAAAACCCATTAGTTTTAGCAACTTGCAGTAATATCTTCGAAATAGTTCCCAGTTGCATTTAATTGAATTGTTTTTGATCCTCTAGAAATACTGTCAATGCTGTGGAAGACGGTGATCCATTCATGTTGTTCACACGACCACTGCAATATTATCTATTCACGTTTAGCAGATGATGCAACAAGTTTTCATGTGTTTGTGAGTTTAACGATCGCAACATTCATATGATGCAGAACCTATTACCAAGCCTCAAGGACAGGAGCGCGGAGGTAGATGAGCATGAAGCAGAGAAGAACAATACCGATTTCGCCGGAGATACCGAAACGAGAATGGATCAAATCTTGGTATGCGTCATCTGTCTGCCTTTTGATGCAGTCAACCTTGATTGAAGGCTCTGTTCTTTGCATGATCCTTGCAGACATTGCTCTCGAGTGGAAAATTGGCACAATCTGCACCTCAGAAGCACAAGCCTTTACATGGTGGCTGGGTAAGTCATTCTGAAGCAAAGACATTATGAACTTGCAGCTCATGTTCATCTTAACTCGAAATCCACAGATAGATGTAGGCCAGATGAAGGCATGGCTGGGAGGGGAAATCCTTAGCAGCTTTTCCAGAGGATGCAGAAAGAGGAGGAAGGAAGAACTGCGACTCCACACAGCTCAAGTCCATGCAGCCCTCTCTGTGGCAAGGCTGGCTGCGGCCATTGCAGGCATTGTAGGAAACTGTTACTTGGAACCGATCAACTCAAAAGCCATGAGCTTAGATCACCAAGGAGGGGAACTGGGCAACAGGATGAACACAGTGGTAGCATCTGCTGCAGCCTTGGTCGCGACGGTGTGTGCCGAAGCTGCCGAGTCTGTGGGTGCAAACAGAATGAAGGTTGCATCTGCCATTAGAACAGGCCTTGCAACTCGGAGTTCAGCGGATCTGGTGACTCTCACTGCAACTGCTGCAACATGTAATGCACTGCAACTCTCAGTTTGTAGAACACTTGTTCCATCTACCAAAAGATGATGACAGATTCTATCTACCATCTTCCAAATCTTTGTTCTTTGCACATTCAATAAAGAATGCACCCTTTGTGGTAATTGCTACAGGTTTGAGAGGAGCTGCGACGCTTGAGCTGAGAGCAGCAGCTTGCAGACAGATTTCAGAGGACCAGAATACACTGGCAAGAGGTGCTGAACTCCCCATTCAAACACCTGATGGTAATATCCTCTTAAATCTCCTAAACCTTATTGCACAGATATGAGTTTTCTGTCTGCTTTTGATCCAGAAATGTACTACAACAACAATGTAATACATGCATGCAGGGAAGATTCAACTCAGAATGGTGAGGATTTATGTCAAGCATGATAGACTCGCACTGAGGTTGGGAAAGAAGCATATCCGAGGAGTGATTAACACCTACAAAGAATGTAAGACCATGTACTTTCTTGATTTGCAAATGGAATTCCATTGGAGTTTTGAACTAGTTGGTTAAAGTAATCTGCAATCAACCCTCCAAGTTTCATGTGAGATTAAAATAATATGCTACCAGAAGAGACTGTGATTGAAATTGCATCACTATCTTTCATATGGTTCTTGATGCAAATCTTTGTCAAGACTGGCAATGTTAACTTGGTTTCTAAAATTTACTTCTCAGTTAGGGTTTTTGATGCAATGGAGGATCCAAAAGAAGGTGGCTTCTCCAAGAATGGCCATGGCTGCTACTTGATAACACTTGCAACCACTGGGGGAACCATTCAGCTGCTGTTTGAGGACCACAAACGATACATAATGTGGAAGTCCAGTATCTCTCACCTCTTATGTGACTATTTAGAAACCACAACAAGATTTTGAATCATCTGCATGCCAAAGTGCCTCTAGGGTTCTTGCTTTTCCATGATGAACAGAGACATGTAGTAATATGTTTTTCTTCATTTAGCTTTTATGCAATTCCTGATGAAGCCACCTTCTATGAAAAAGGTAGCATCCTTTACACAAGCTCTTATTTTTTTGCAAAGGGTAAAAGGCAAAAGTGAGATTCGATCCTACGATAAACTATCAAGGTCTTTATCAATTAAGCTAGCTAACACTTTAAAAATGTATGAGTTGAGATTTCAAACCCCCAACCATTGGTAAGAGGATCCAGTACACCACCATTAGATCAATGTTTAAGAAGTGAAAAATGTGTCAACTGAGGTTTTGAACCCTCAACCTTGATAAGAGAGTTTGTTATACCACCATCTCCTTTGGTAAGAGAGTTTGATGAACCACCCTCAGACCAATGTTTAAGATATCACACAAGCTCTTATTATACATCCTTTGATGCAACTTCTAAATCTTTGAGAAAGTTTCCAAGGAATAGATTGCATGAAACTGTAAGTTGCCATCAATGTGCTTCATTTGCTAACCAGTTCGCAGCAACATTAATTGATTGATTGATATTTGTTTGAAGTTTGTTTTGAAATCAATTGTCATAATTCGGTTTGACATAGCTATTAACCTAATACAAAATTCCAAATCTTCTTGTCCAAAATGTCTGAACCCTAACTATAAAGATATCAAATTTAATGTTATCCTTTGTCTATAACTTTTTCCATTGTAAATTTGACGGGGTCCCTAGTCAATGACTTTCCTTCATTCATTGATGCAGAATGTACACTATAAGTCAGAATAGAAGTTTCATGTAAGACTGGTACCTTGTGATGCTTCCAGTTTCCATATCCCATCCAAGTCTTGTGCCTCCACTGTTGCTCAGGAGCTGGGTGTATTCCTGCCTAACTGTCCTGACAACATGAACTCGAAGTTGAACTCTAAAAGCCTGCACTCATGCTTATTCTTATATGCTTAGCATCACAACACAGGTCACAAGATAGAGAAACGGGTGACATGGTCCCTGGTATGATCTTTAAGATGTGCTTCCTCCTTCCTGCCCCATCTGTCAGATCAAGATTTCTCATGTGATCTGAATCACAACTGGGGACTGTATGAAGCTTTGGGTTGTGAGACATGTATCTGAGTAAAGTTGGTCCATTTCAAGAACACAGTTGCATGTACTTACTGTGAAGAATGTTCGACTTGCAATCGCTACAAAAGCACTAAGCCTCTCTCCACTTTCTGCTAACACCAAGGACTGAGTTCTTTCTGCTGACTCATATGTATGATGATGATCTTTTGTTCATGTACTCAAGGACAACAATATAAATCAGCCCCCACCTCATTCTGTATGATATCGCAATCCTGCCATCTTGTAATAGCTACATAGCACACCTTTTACAGCTTCTGCAAGTCTGCATATACAACTTGTTATCTCAAAATCTAAGTTTTTTTTCTTTTCATCGCAAAATCTAAGTTTACTGGAAGATATCGTGATTGAACTATTATGATGTTAAAATCTAAGTTTACCAGAACAGTTCAGCTCATAAGAGTTCATTCATGATATGCTTTCTTAGGAAGAGTCTGTAAACTATAGAGATCCCTGGCATTTCTTGACAAATTGTTCTTGAAATCCAAAAAGCAAATAATTCCACTGTTCCAAGTAGACCACTACATGCAAGTGTCAATCATGGCATCCCATTCTCAATCTTAGAAGAATGTCAAAACCTAAAGCTTTTCCAGTTCAAATAAATCTGGACTATTTTCTCTATAAAAGCTTCAGCTTAACCTTCACTTCCTCACCATTTTACTTACCAACTTGTTTCCTTGCTTGCTGTCTCTCCTCTTGCTTCAATGGCTCTGCCCACTCAACTGCTCTTCTTCTTACCGCTACTTCTCCAACATGCCACCAGAGCAGACACATGCAGTGATTGCTTCACACAATCCGGGGCAGCTTACTACCCAAATTCTGATAAAACAGGAACAGAGAGTAAGATCCAAACACCTGCATGAAACATGTTTTCAGTCGGTGCATCATTAATTCTTTGCTCAGATCATCTCAACTTCTAATCTGACTTCAGCTGGTGCATGTGAGTATGGTTAATTTGGAGCAACACTGCATGATGGGGCTGTCTCAGCATCATCAAGTCTTTACAGGAATGGTGTGGGTTGTGGAGCATGCTCTCAGGTTAGTGAAATCACGACCATTACTTTCATTCACTCATGTTGATAGCATCATCTTTGTCACTACCATCTTACAATTTTTCATTAGGTGAGATGTACTGATGCCAAGTACTGCTCCAACGATGGTGTCACGATCATAGTCACAGACTCAAGAGTAAGCGGCAATACCAAGTTCATTCTCAGCCAGCATGCCTTTGCAAAGATGGGCCCGAATGCTGATTTAGGTGGATCCCTTCTATCTTTTGGTGTGGTCAGCATTGAGTACCGGAGGTGCGTGTATCGTTACCAAGAGTTGCCATGATAGCTGAATCAACCATAGCAGCAAAATATAGTCCATCTAAATTGTTCAAGCCTCAAATTCTATGAAGAATATGAACATATTTCTTAAATTTGATGGCATTTCGGGGTGTCCTGCAGCTACCCAAGCAAGAACATCACCTTCAAGATTGATGAGAGCAGCAACTATCCATCCTACTTTGCCTTCCAAATCTGGTATCAGCAAGGAAACAAGGATGTAACTGCTGTTCAGTTGTGTGAGGTACAGATAATTAAGCATATAATACACACATGAAGAAACACATCACACTAGCTTAACTGTATGCTACAAATACTAACTCGATGATAACTTTGGATCTGACTACTGCAGACAGAGAACTTGACATGCATGCTGTTGGAAAGGAGCCATGGAGCAGTGTGGGCAGTAGTATCTCCACCAAGTGGGCCTCTCTCTGTAAGGATGTTACTAAGTGGAGGTGATGATGGAGATGAGACATGGTTTGTGCCTCCCAACAACATACCACAGAACTGGATTTCAGGGGCTATATATGATTCTGGAATACAAGTGCAGTTGTGGTAGTAATAGCTACATGCATCTCATATTTCTGAAACATTTTTTACCAGTCAATAGAATCAACAACCCATTCAATAAGTTTAAATATATTGTTCTGTTCAAAGAGAAATCATATCCAGAATTACTCCTCTTGTATGATTCATGTGGCCAAACTCAAATAGTTGAATAAGCAACATGAAAAACTGGTTGTGGTTTATCATATATTGAACAATAATATATTGTTCTGTTCAAAGAGAAATCATATCCAGAATTACTCCTCTTGTATGATTCATGTGGCCAAACTCAAATAGTTGAATAAGCAACATGAAAAACTGGTTGTGGTTTATCATATATTGAACAATATCACTGTGTGCGAAGACAACAAAAACATTAGTAAAGAGCTTCTCCACCAGTGATTAGAATGTCAACGAAACAGGAAAATATATTTAGTAAACCAGAATAAGAGATCGAGTCTGGATTTTCATTAGAAACTGATCAAAAACTTGTGTAAAGTCAACATCCCCAACAATTGACCTTTCCCATGTGGTCATCCCTTCAAACAACAAAAAACGGCTTACTTTAGAACTTACCAACATATAATAAGATCACATGTGACGATAAATAGCGAAAAAAAATCAAAATAATAAATTGCTAGATGCAACGCAATGATTGATGCGTCCAAGACCCCCCTTTTTTGTGTTCTCTTTATAATATCGAAGAACATTGCTGAAAAGAAGTCGTAATATGAGAGTTCACGGGGATGATCAGAACAATTCGGGATATCACGGGCAACATCACGGATAGATGTCAGTGGATTGACAGACCATGAATTTTCACATCACCTCATTCCCCCAAACCAACAAACTCATCAAAATTGTGGACAAATCTGAAGAAAAAAAATAATAAAAACAAATTAAAATAAATAAATAAACAAACCACGATTACGCTCGTGGTTTGTGTTGCCGTCAGCGATGGACGGATCCATCCCCGGCAGATAGTTTGGGCTTCTTCATAGCCAAAATATTAACGAGCCAGAAAAGAAACGAAAGAGAAGGAACGGAAGCGAAAAGAGGCCGGCATACATGCCACGAGCGTAATCGAATCGTGGTTATATAGCGGAGAAAGAAGAGGAGGAGTAACCCTAGATTTTTGTTATCCATCTGCGTCGATCGGAACCGTCGATTCTAGAAAGGTCTTGAGCAGCCGCAGCCGCGGCCGCCATGTTGGGTCTCTACCGAACGCAAACCCAACCCACTTGGTGTTGACTATTTCTTTTTCTTTTTTTTTTAAATAACAAGTGCTACCTTCCCATCGATCCATTAATTGTTATAAAATAGACTCTTACAATAGTGATGTATCTCCAACCTCAACCTCTTGTTCTTGATAATTTGGATAGTTCATCATGCTTAAGATTCAACTAGATATACTTGAACCCAAGTCAATGATATTGAATCCACTTTAATTATCTAAAATAACTCAATTATTTCTCAAATCTGACACAGGTATAGAGACTTGTCATTAAATTGTGTAGGTTGGGTAGGAACTTGGAACCAAAATACACATGGTGACCATCAGGAGTTTAATTCTGGGCATGTCCACAGACCAAATGGCTAAAGCACAGTTTGCAAAGTTCCTTGCTTCAGTTGCAGTCTTCATTCACTGGAAAACAACAGCAAGAACAGAGACATTGTGCAACAACGCTACTTTACATGAAACAACTTCCACCTGTAGGATGATCCAAGAGGGACCACCTGCATGAAGCAATTTCCTCAAACAAAAAAAAAAGAAGGAAAAAAGGTATAAACACAGTTTCCTGGATGCATCAAGAAATCAACAAGGGAAAAAGCAAGGAACTTGAAAGGAGTGTTTGGTTACCGCAAGGGGGTTTGAGGTGCTTGGAAGTGGTTCAGTGACTCTCGTGATGGCTGAGGCCTTCTCCATTATTTGAGGAGGAAACTCCATGATCAGAAGAAGAATTGGCTTCCGCAGCATTTTCCGAGTCGGCGTGTTTTTGCTCCTCCGATTGCCGACTGGTTGGAAACACATACTTGAGCTGAGAATTTTCCATGTGAGACAGCAACTGAGTCACAGTCTTCAGCTGAGGAGCACTGTGGACCAAACATTTGAAGAAAACCAACCATGTATAAGCGAACAATGCCTATAATACCTAAATTACGTAATTGTCGCATTTGTCATAGATACCAACAGATCATAATACAATAGAACATTAACAATCAAGTAGGAAACTACATGAATAGTCCAACAAATATGACATCTCAAAAATTGAAGAATAGTAACAATAAATAAAATGGGCGGCAAACACATGCTGTCTGTGAGGCAATAAGGGAGAAAGTTCCAGCTTTGGTGGATCTCATGCAATCATTGAAATCTAAGACAATTTCAAGTGTAATGCTTTTTCAGAAAACTTCTTAATTGACGGACAAACATGACTAGCTCATGCAATAATGAGCTCATATTGGACACGGTCATGCAGCTTTCTTGTGATCAGATGGTTGGATATGCTGAGTCGAGCACTATTATGTAAGATGAAAATACACCAGCAAAAACTGATAACTTTTGCAGATGGGTCAAACAGATGTTGGCTAGTTTGACCCAGAGTGCTGATGGGTTTTGAACTTGTAGACTGCATCTTGTACATTGATTGATAAATGTCATCTCCAAGATTACATTATTTGAAGTTTTAGAAAAATCTGAAACTAGATAATCTCTTTGTACTCAGCTTTCATTTTCAATAATTTCAAAACCATTTTCCCCCTGGCATGAACCTACAAATAATGTTGACATTTAAGTAATGCAAAGAACATTTCAAACGCTTTAACACAGGAAAGTCAGAATTTCTGTTTGGACAAGTGACACTACAAGAGCCTTCCTAAATTCACCAGCATATTCCTAATGACAGGAAAGACCTTGAGAGTATACTGTAGAGTTGTTAATAAAAGAAGCCTGACCTATGTAAGCTGCTTTCCATATATGCATCCAAGGAAGATATAACCTTAGGTAGTTGGTCCAGAACCTATAGACTCAAAACACAAAAGCCAAAAAATGAGCGGCTTCCAAATTAAACTAATCCATAATTACATCATAACCGAGTAGCAACATACTTGCCCGGTGTTCTTGATGGTAGATACTTTGGCAAACAGATTCTTAGGAAGCTTTATTAACTGAACCTGCAAGAACAAGGGAAAACAAGGAGTATATAACAGCTCAACCAAAAATGCACAAACAAACATAGTTTCACTTAAAGATTCAGGGTTTCTGAAAAATAGCATCTTCATTTTTTCCTTGATAATGTTTACCAATTTCAATGGACACAAAGGAAGACATTGTGATCTGAAAGTTCAAACATCCTTTCTGTAATCAAATAGCAATTGGACCAAAAAATAATCATCATGCTAGGCTCAAATTCTCACAAAAAATTAGATGTGCAGAAGAAATTACTAAATATACAGTGCATAATCGACAGATGTTGCCACATGCTGGGTGCAAAAATTGCATATTTTGGTTGCACAAACGATAAGCATTAGCTGCATAAACAATGTAACTAGTTAGCTGATTACATAGATCAACAAGAATAAGAGTTACAATTCATGGCTCTATACTATTCGGTGTAATCTTAGGAACCAAATCATGCATATCTAATCACTTTGCCACACTGAGTTCTATTGTCACAAGGGATGTCATCTACATGAAGATTTTGAGTTGATGCTGACTTCATTTTACCTGATTACATATCAGATCTTATTATGGAACTAAGATTACAACAACAATTGGCTGTCGTCTGTTTATTATGAGGAGCTAAGGACACAACAGCAAGAAGGGTAAAAAATGCTGTTGTAAAATGTTTATTATGTTACTTCCTCTATTTCAGTTCTTCTTGTTTTCGTTGTCCTTAATTGGTTGCAGCACCACTTGTTCACATGTTAGCTTTTATATGTACTATGTCAACATCATACAATTCTAGTATGTCAGCATACATATTTGAGCGAACCAAAGAACTAAAAGTATGCACATTTAAAAAAAATTTAGCAAGCACTAATAGAAAAGACCATACAATAGTTCACATTTATAGAGAGGAGAAGCATGACACTCAGTGCTCGAAATCAAGAACTTGCAGCTATCAGTTTGAAAGAAAAGTGACCCTTATAATTTAGGTAACAAGCTAAGGGCTTACATAGGCTGGTAGTCATGCTTAATTTATGGTTCTGTATATGTCTTAGAAATATGGTACCTCTCTTTTTTTTTAAGCCAAATTTGTGTTTCTTAGTTTATTTTTTCTGTTTCCTTTTTCTTCCCTGTAGGACCTTCACAACATCATGAGGTGCTGATCAACTCCTAATTATACCAATGATGTCATTACAAGAATTTCACAATCCAAAATGTATCTAGATCCATGCTCATGTACTAAGACCTTTTTAAGGATCCTCAAATTATCTAGTAACAGAGCTCTATGGTTGGAAAGGATCCATGTAGCCAACCCCCAGTATTTGGAAAAAATGGCTTGCAACTGTTGTAGTGAAATGTAATCTCACATCATTGCGGACCAACCCACCAAGTGACCTTCCTTGTCCACCTAGGGCTTTGAAATGCTTCTACTTGCTTTTCCTAAAAGGTCTCTGAACCCCTGCAATAAATTTAATATGGAAACATGATTTCATCTATAGAATCTCAGTCGTATGATATGCACAGAAGGAAGATCAGGTGTTGGTGCGTTAGTCTTAGAAAGAAGAAAATTATAGGAGTCCATCAGACATGGATCCCATCTCCAAGTTTTCAAGATCGAATTTTTAGAACAGGTGAGATCGTTGGAACATAAAGAGAAGAAGAAACAAGTCAAGTTCAAGATAAATTAACACAGAGCGGAGAACAAGAACGGAAGAGGGCAGCCATTCAAACCTGGGAAGGAGAGGATTCCTGCATGAGGTGAAGAAGATTGGACGTCGACTGCACCGCCTGGCTTATCCGATCCGCCACCGTCGCCTTCGCGCTCCCTTCCCGACTCACCCCTCCTCCTCCTCCTCCACCTCCACCGCCGCCGCTACCGCTAGCTGCCATCTCCCTCCCTCCCCACCTGACCGGTGGTGGTAGGTGCTTTACACAAACACCCCGAGGCCGAGAAACGGATGCGAGAAACGTCGTGGTCCCCTATGTTGTGAAACGGCAAACTTGGGAGAGTCATCCTATTTGCTTATTGAAGGAACCCTGGACCGTCAGATTAAACTTTAACGGCCACCACGCGTCGATCACGTAATCAACCCCTCAATATATATATATATATATATATATATATATATATATATATATATATAAGAGAGAGAGAGAGAGAGAGAGACAGGGAGGGGGGCGGTGGTTTTGGGGTTTGGGGTTTTGGTTGCGGTCGATGCTGCGTTATCTTGTGAAGACGCTGCGAAAGGAACCAATCAAGCCCTCGTGTGATGGAACCCTACCTTCCCTCAGGTCCACGACCGCCTTCCTTTTCTGTTAATTCTGGATTTGGGCTGGTTTTGATTTCTTCTTCTGTCAATCGTCGATGATCTTGTTCTCTCCGATGGTTTTGACATTCATATATATGAGTCTTAAGCTGTGATTTAGAAGGAAAGTGGGGTAATCTGGGAAGCATAGTGAATCTGGGTTGAACAACCTAGTTGCACATATTGTTAATATGTTAGCTTCATGTAATTTGCTTTTCTAACGCAACATAACTTTGACCTCCATCTGATCCTCATACACAGTTATTTACATAATAAAGCAAAATACATAAATGGTGAGATCAGCCACCTTAGTTGCTCGGTTCCTTTTTGCAATTTTTCTTATTTAATAACATTACGCAAATGAATCTCATCGAAAGTCAGCAATGCATATGCTCTAGGATGTGTTCTTGTTTAATATCTTCTATGGCACCTGAGGTTTGATGTGGAAACCGGATTAATATCATATGCACATCTTATTAAGTTAGTAACAAGCGTCTTTTTCTTTTCTATTACATGATAAACTGCCATATTTATATAAATATTTCTTTTTTTGTTTGTTAATAAAGATGTTGCACTATCTTACCTTGAACCGACCCAAAGCGATTGGTTACCACACCTTGCAAGCAGAAATGCTTAAATTTAAATTCTGATAGGAATGCCTTAATCAAGGATACATGTGCGACTGAGAAATTTGCAAATGCATTGATTAAAGAAGCAAAAAAAAAAAAAAATTACTTTTACATTTTGCATGGTCAAATATGCAGTCTCTGACTTTTTCTGGGAACAACAATGTTTCCTTCTTACTTTTATTAAATCCTGCCTTCTAATCAATTTTCGTATAAACTTTAACTTGTTTTTTTCCCTTTTCTTCTGTAGATTTGCAATTTCTGCATATGCTAGATTCTCTTCGAAATACAAAGGTACCAAGAAGAAATTCTTGTTTATTCTCTTGCTCAATGAACTACTGAATTCTGTCAACACAGCTTGAGGATTTTGGTGGACTATGACTCCCTAACCTCCCCGCTGTGGGGAGGCGGCATCCTGCTTCTCTTGATCCTGCTCGGGGGAAGCTGAGGCGGTAGGGAATCAGGTGGTTCAGATGGAATCGGAAGTGGGGCTTCCAAGAGAGTGTTGCAAGAAGGAACAATCGTCAAAAGCTTCTTACTCCAGAAACTTAGAGAGAGGAGTATACCCAGAATGGTTGAGGACAGGATGAGTTAATTAAATTAGAGTATTTTATGCAGGGTTCAATGCGTGAAAGATTGGATGTTATGATTTGTTGTCTGTTATTGTTTTGCTGCACAACTTAATCCATGTACTAATTGAAGAACACTATTACCAATAGGATTTTACTTGTTATAGATGTTGTAGAATAACCAAATAACTATCAAGGAAAAAAAATTATATCTTTCGGATTTAATAGTACATTATTATAGCTGTAGCAGGATTCATTAGATAATATTTCGTTAAGGCTATTCAGTAATTTTTCTTTCTTGATTCATATGTTAATATAGGTGCAGTTGTTTTCTATCTACCTGCTCATGGAGTAAGTAGTCAGGGACATTCATTAATAATTTCATATGTTAATTTCTGCATCGCTGAGTGACATGAACTCGCCACTATTATCATAGGCATGCCACTAATGGATGATTGTGGTTGTGCAGGTCAATCTTTTTCTGTACTAAGCTTTTCTCCTAGTTTGATGATGAGCCTTCTTTGCCTTTGCAAATGAAGACGGTCATGTTGCAATTGGCGAAGCATACGTTCTTCGATCACTGCAAAGTTAGTTTCATTCTCGAGTGTTTAAAGATGAGCAAGTCAATCTTTTTTGTACTGAGCTTTTCTCATAGTTTGAAGATGAGCCTTATTTCCCTTAGCAAACGAAGACAGTCCTGTTGTAATTGATGAAGCATACGTTCTCCATTCTGTCACGGACATTTTGTAAATGACTTGTTCGGTGTAATGCTTATGCATGTCCGTGTCCCTTTTTAGTTTGTTCCAACTTGTAAAGCTTGTAAAGGGCTCGCCAAAGACGAAACGCCCCCATTTGAGTGAATTAGGCAGCCATTGTTGGCTTGTATAGAAAGTTTGTGTCATGTGGACACTTGTACTAGATTTCGGTCTGTAGTGGACCAATCTTATATCTTTGTTGTGCAACCATTCTGAGCTTGTGATGTCCATGGCTGAAATTTGCATTGTTTATAAAGTGTTTGTTGAAAGAGTGGCTTGTGGATCCCGTGTGAAGCGCTTTCGTTGTCTCGTCTTTTCTTTTGCAGGTCCTAAAGGATCGTGGGAGGTTGGGGAGGTTGATCTTTGTGGATTGACACGCAATGGTGCCGCACGGCTTAGGCAAAACTAATTAAGTCCATGACGGATGGTATCAGAGTGGGACAAGCTCACTTAGAAACACTTAGCATGCAAACGTGGGGGACCTAGCAGGATTGCGTTGAGGGCAGCCAACACATGCGACCGTTTGGGAAACATACTTGGAGTTGTAGGGGAAGGAGTCGCTCAAAGGAGCGGGCATCCGAGAATGACATTCAGAAGAATGGCAACCCTTCGCGCAAGAGGCACCACGAGGATAAACAAGCTAAGAAGAATTACGTAGCGCACAAAGGTCGGGATAGCTGAGTTCGAGCAGTGGCTCGACGTTGGCACCCAAACTTGACAGTGCTCGAGGCAAGCGGAGTGCTTGGCAAAGGATGAGACCGTGCAAGGCGGAGTGGGTTGTTCAACGATCGAAAGAGTTGTGCAAAGCTCATAGAGGTGAGGGGAGTTGCAAACTTAAAGAATTCGATGCTCATGCAAGGCCTTGCATGCGAACGATAGAATGTCCGGGGTCATCCCAAGGCGGCCGAAGGTCGGCGCCATGGAGCATTCAAACTTTCTCTTCGGCATGTGCAGGATACTTTCGTAAGAGGCTGAAGTGTGCAGCAGGTTCAGCATGTTACTAGACCCAGAGGGTGCGGTCATGCGGTGTATTGGCGAAATATCGCAGATCTAGCAAGTGCATTTGCAGAGGCAAAATTCAACATAGTTTGTTCAAAGAAAGGCGGAGTAGTCCAAGGGATGGTGGTCTCCAAAACTTCAAGAGGAAGGATGCGAAGAGAGAGGTTGCTCAAAGGCGAGATATCCAAGAGGATAAGTCCCGGTTCTCGGAGGGGAATCATGTGTAATGAATCGCACCGGTTGAGGAGTACCTCAAGACAAAGCTCGATAGATCGAGTAAGCGGCGAGGAGTCGTTGCATGATCTCGCAAGTGGTGATGCGTTGGTGGACGCATATCGAGATCAAGTGGGAGACCAACCTAAGGCAACACAGAGAGAAGTTACTACAACAGGGCAGATATCCAAGAGGGATAAGTCCCGATTCTCCAGAGGGAGAATCATGTGCAATGAATCACACCGGTTGAGGCGTACCTCAAGATAAAGCTCGATAGATCGAGTAAGCGGCGAGGAGTCATCGCATGATCTCGCAAGTGGTGATGCGTTGGTGGACGTATAGCGAGATCAAGTGGGGGAGCGACCCAAGGCAACACAGAGTGAAGGCACACTGGAGTGGATAGGGAGATCAGACTCAACAGAGGGCTGACCCGTGGAATAGTGGGCGCGACGGCCACCATTAATGCAATGCAAATCGAGAAGCATAACAACTTAGGGGTAACTTGGTGATGTACCCAAGCCGCATGAAGGGAGTTGGCATAGAAGATAGAACATAGAGCGGAGACTTGGAGCTTTCCTTAGACAGAGGTCAAGGACATGGACTCTTGCAGAGACAGGAGTAGGATCATGTCATTCCAGGGGTTCTTTATTCTGATATAGCAGACTCATCTTGCATGGTGCCAAAGACGAAGGGAGCTTCGAGGCATATGCACCTGATCTCGGTGAAGCATTTGACGAAGGAACTAAGGTGACAGTTTGCAGAGGCAAAGTAAGTGTCAGAAGGCCTTAGCACAGGGCAAGAGGATGTAGAGGCAGTTACTCTTGAAGAATATGCCACAGTGTTGCTATTCGAGTTGCCATGAGGAAAGTGGTGTGCAGCAGATATTGTACTGGTAGGGGCAGAGGCCTAGGATCCAGACAATGGTGCACCAATTGCAGCGAAGTCAGGGGACTTCAGAGGAGCTGCTAGGCAATGGATTGTCCTAGAGCTAGGCTTCGTCCGTGTGTGACTCGAGAGTGGGTGGACGAAGGTCGATTATCAAAGGAGCGAACAGAATCGAAGGTGGCAGAGGCCCTGCGATGTGTTGGCGGAGCCCACACATGGAGATATCGCAGTTCGAGTTCATAATACGGGATCAGAATGCAAGGAGATGTCACCAGGCGACAACATGATGCAGCGGGTCGTGGTGGAATGGTTCGTGGCCAGTCGACACACATAGTGAGTCCCATGGGGGGACTAGATCATACAGAGGTATGATCGGAGCGGCTAAAGAGTTGGACTGCTTCAGAGCTCATATTCGCTTAAGGGAGCCCGGCAAGTCAGAGGACAAGGCCGAGTAAGCGAATGTTGTGACCAATGAAGCTAAGGAGAACAGAAATAGTGCAAACCCTGCGACATGAATGGCGGTGGCCATACATGGGAGTTGCAGTCTATCTTTCCAGCGACCAAGTGGAGCTGCTCAGAGAACACAGAGGTGTCGAAGCAGGTGGTCGAAATAGGGCGAGGAAGCAATGACGAGTCCAGAGGGACTCAGCTACCCAAGATCAATCATTGGTTAGATTGAAGGTGGACTCGGAGGAGTGCCGCAGTGTCGCAGAGGCAGATCTACCGATTGTGAAGAAGGGACGCAGATGCGAGACAACGGATAGTAGTGCCATGGTACCGCAGAGGCGAGACTTCCGGGGAGTCATCGGTCCCTTGCTCTCATAGAGGGAGAGCGCTTGATTATGATATGGGCCGTGGAGGAGGAGAATGCATTGGCAAACTCCATGTACCAAGACAAGGCTGAAGGGCAAAGGCCAGAGAACTTCGTAAGACCGATGTCAATAGACTTTTCATCAAGATAGCCGTGAGTGAAGGACTTCGGGTCGATACAAGAGTGCATGACCAAGGATCGGAGCAGGCATTATGTGGTGTTGTACCTTTGCTACTTAGAGGAGTTGGCGGTAGAAATGATGGAGAAAGCAGTACAATCCCAAAGGCGACCAAACTTATCGGAGAATTACTCCAAGTTGGAGTGATAACTTCTTGCATTCCAGAAGTTCAATGACAATGAGAAGGCGAATTATAGTAGCTGACTCAGCGCAAGGATTGCAAACACTTCAAGTGCCTCGGAAGTGTAAGCTAAGAGCAAGCAAAGTCTAGTAACCAGCTTGACGCACGAAGTACAACCTCGAGGAGGCGGGCGAAGTCAAGTAACCTTTGCCTTCTCAACTCCTAAGAAAATAGGCGAAACCGAGTACCCCAGCTCTCTTAGTTATCTAGTAGAGGAGCTCTGCACAAATTTGAAGACCCTTCGAAGAGACTAATGGAAGACAACAGTTGTCAAGTCCTCACCAATAGTGATTAGTGCTACTGAGAGTAGATTGTCCTCTTCATTTCCCAACTGAATGTCAATCGAAAGTGGAAGTAATGCGAACCTACTTGGACAAGACAACTAAGTGGAAGAAGATTCGATGGGCAAATTTTGCGGAGGAAGGACCTGAGAACTTTAAAGGTTGCGAGGCGATACTCGTTAAAGCTCCAACAAGCATCTATCCAGTTCAAGAGACAAGAAGAATTTGAAGACTGACGCATATCAAAGATGGTCTTTTCCCTTCATCAGATGAATCTGCAAGAACCAGTAAGGATCAGCACAACTCTGCCAACCCCACACCAGAGTCAGAGTCATTGGCGAGTTAAAGCAGCATGACGGATTAAAATTCGACGATTCAACAACAACAAGCGGAGAACAATTGGGAGCCAAGGGGCGTATCGCAACAGGAGCAGAAGATCAAAGATCCAACAAAGAAAAGAAGTTGCAGCGTCAGCAAAGGCTTCGACGAGGATGTTGAAGGAATAAGTGGGGGAGAATGTCACAGACATTTTGTAAATGGCTTGTTCGGTGTAATGCTTATGCATGTCCGTGTCCCTTTTTAGTTTGTTCCAACTTGTAAAGCTTGTAAAGGGCTCGCCAAAGGCGAAACACCCCCATTTCAGTGAGTTTAGCAGCCATTGTTGGCTTGTACAGAAAGTTTGTGTCATGTGGACACTTGTACTAGATTTTGATCTGTAGTGGACCAATCTTATATCTTTGTTGTGCAACCATTCTGAGCTTGTGATGTCCATGGTTGGAATTTGCATTGTTTATAAAGTGTTTGCTGAAAGAGTGGCTTGTGGATCCCGTGTGAAACGCTTTCGTTGTCTCGTCTTCTCTTTTGCAGGTCCTAAGGGATCGTGGGAGGTCGGGGAGGCTGACTTTTGCAGATTGACACGCAATGGTGTTGCACGGCTTAGGCAAAACCAACTAAGTCCGTGACAATTCACTGCCAAGCTGGTTTCGTTCTCTAGTGTTTACTTCGATCAAATGTTTCTCCTCTCCTTGTAATCTTTATACATGCTTGAACTCGTTTAATTTTGACTTCCTTTGATTGTAATATGTATTATTATGTCTTAAAAAAGCCATTAAAATGATGGGAAAAGTAATAGTGATTTATATAACTAATGATACTTTTATGAGTTAATTATAAATTATCTTATATAGTTAGATTATTTTTAGTATTTCGGTCTTTAGATTTAAAAGGTTTATATTGAAATCTTTATAGTTATGAAAATGAAATATTAAATTTTATTTATTCAAATATCATCGATTTTATCGATGAAATCATAAAAATAATAGGTAAAAAAATAATTTTATTATTTTAATTACGTTTTTGGTTGTGATGATGTTGTTAGGGTTCATAAGTGATTATTTTAGATGAGAAGAAGTAATGGTGAGAGGTGAGATAAAGTGAAAGTAGGAAGAGGATGCTGATGTATCTATGATGTATAATGGTGTTGCCCATCCTTGTATCATTATTGGCTATGTTGATATAGATGTATAATGGCATTGTCCATTCTCGTATTGTTATTGGCGTTGATGTATATGTAGAATAGTATCGTTCTTTCTCATATTATTGTCAACATAGATGCAAATATAAAGTGATATTATTATGTATTTACATCGACGTTGACATAATTATCGAGTGATATTGGCACAAATACAAAATATATTATCTTTTCTCTTCTTTTGTTTTATCTTTCACAATCGATCTTTCTTCATCTAAAACAATCAATCCTAGTAATATCATCGTTCATCGTTATTAAAAATATAATTACGATATTAAAATTATTTTTTTATTTATTATTTTCGTACTTTCATCGATAAAACCGATGAAGTTATACTAAACGAAGTTTTTAATTATAGGGATTCAAATATAATTTTTTTAAATCTAAAAATTAAAATACCAAAAGGTGTGAGAGTATGTGTAATTAGCCCTAGATATCTCGCATCATCGTGATCAGCTCCATCAGGGTTTGATCCGATGGCCGGGATCAGCTCAAGCGACCACAAGGTTGATGACCGCTCAAAGCCGTGCGTGGGCGCTGCCGCCATCCTTCTACCGGTCGACGAACCGTGCCCCTTTAGCCCCTTGGCCGGTCCGAGTTGAACCGGCTCGAGGTCCGTAATGGTGGCCTCGTAATTAGCTGGACAGAGGAGGGCAACTTGGAAGGAGACAAGGGTGGGGCGGACAAGCATAAATTGGTGGCAGATATCTGAATTACATAACGCAGCAAGGGGAGACTGTGAAGAGAATCCAGAAGAAGAGGCGGGGAGAAGCGAGAGAGGAAGGGAACGGATCGTCAAAGAATAGCGGCGCCGATGCGGCGGAGTGGATGTTGATCTTCGCGAGGAAGAATAAGAATCCCCTTTGTTTCTTTCTCTCGGACGCGGAGACGAGGAACGGGAAGGACAGAAGCCGAACAGGTTGACGAATAACGGAAGGGAAAAAGATAGGAAAGGAGGAAGGAGAGAGAGAGAGAGAGGCGGCTGATCTCCAACACTTTGCTCCAGGTATTGAAACCCTAGCTTGTGATCTACGTATGCTTTGCTTAGGTTGTCTTGCGACTCCAATATGAGGGATTGCCGTGGTGGCGATAATGGCCCCCGAAAGGAACCGCCGTGGTGGGGATTTCGCTTCGTTGAATCGTCTCTTTCGAACTAAGGAACAGATATTTTGGCATGTATGCTGTGTTTTTGGTATTTGAACACAGTTCACAAAGGCCTGGATCGTGGATCTGTGTGGGTATCGACAGAATCCTCGCAGGAACACTGTAATAGGTATACTCGTGTTGGGTTTCTCGGTTTGGGTCGTCGATCTTGGAAGAAACGAACGGATTTGCTCACTGCAACCTGACTCTTGGTGGACTTGCTGCTTGCGTCGCAGTGCTCTTCCCTAGGGATGGCCATCTCAGGTCTAAGCGCAGGGAAATGTGCTGTTTTCTCTTCTGACTTCCTCCGGGAATCTGGTCTCACAACCTCTTGATTCTTGTCGCCCCTGACGATTACTGCAGTCTACCTGCTGTCTACTTTTCGTGGGTCTCTTTTAGGTTTTGGCTTCGGCCGTAATCTGGTGGCTGCCCTGGCATCATCCTAACAGAAGGTGCTATACTTTTTCTGATCGGATGAGGAGCATGACATCATTGTATCTTCTTTGGGTACCTATTTTTTTGGGATTTCAGTTGATGTCAGGTTTCACGGGGTTGTGAAACTCCTTTCTGGCTTTTAATCCTGTGGCTCCTGCCATATGTTGCAGTGTACTCGCTCTTGGCTTGAACTTAAATCTACTGGTATATGCAATCTGCCACTTGTTGATTACTCCTAGGTCTTACCTTGAGCTTAAAAATCTAATGTCCTGTCATCATCCTCTTTGGTAGGTCTGTCTTAGCTCCCATAGAAGATTTGACTGACTGAGGAGGATGGCACTTTTGCTTCTTCTCAGGGTGCCTGTTTGCTAGGGTTTTAGATGATATTAGATTTCACAGGGTTCTTGATTCTTGTTGCTCCTACCAGAGAATTGTTTCTCTAAGATTACTATGCTTTAGATGTGTTTTCGGGGCTCATATTCATCTTGCTTCAGAGTATCTCTGCTGCACTTGTATTTCTGACTGTGCTGGCCTGGAATTATTTCTTATTCGCTGAATGAATGGGAATTAATTAAAATAGGGAATCACCAGACTTCTGTGCATTTGTAGCCATGCAGACTATGTTTTCTTGACCATTGAGTTTTTTAATCTGGAAATTTTTGACCTAAACATTTTATATTAGCGGAAGCTACTGCCTTATTTACTGAGTGGATGATGGAGATTAGCAATTGTTATGAAGCAGAAAAATCACCATCCAAAGGCTAGTAATAGAAGAACAGAACCCTTGCTACCTTCTTTTTTTTGCATGTGCATTTTTTCCAATTGTTACAGCAGGAGTAATTTTAGATTTTTGTATATTTTTTAATTGTTGAAAGTTGAATATTTTAGTTTGGTGCACAGTTTAACTCTCTTAAGATATGATTTTGACTACAGTAGGAGGTACATAAATGTCTGTAATGCTTGTTAGCTTGATATACAAGAAGTCCTACCGCCAATTTTGGCACTTTTGTGTATTTTTTGTGGGTTGGGATATTATTTAATTTGTATCACTTAATATGGTCTCTTGATATACAAGTTTTAATACTCTTTCTTTCTTTCTTTTGTTTTTTGGCACTTTAGAGATCTTCCACAGTGTCTCTGGACCTCCAAGTTGATCATTATTTTTTATGGCCAGAAAGATGATGAAGGATTTGAGCCAATGGTTGGTCTTATCTCTTGGACCACTCTAGTTCTGTAAATGTTTTTGTTATTCTTTAATGTTTTTCACTGCAAATCATACCTAATAAGTGGTCTTTACCTTGTAGGTTCATCTGTGTACCTTTTATAGAGGTTGTGCCTCAAAAATTTTAAACCATTGATGATTAAAGTGCTGCATTAGTTGTGCTTGCAAATGTGCAGTTGATGGTTGTGGAGCTTTGTCAGAGAATACAGAGTAACATGGGACTTGAACTTCCAGGACCTATAGATCCTCACTTGAAGTGGAAAACAACTGCTAAGGGCAGGCAAAGAGGTGCAAGACGAGCTAGAACTTCATATGCTTGGGGCAATCAGAAAAACTGTATGGTCAATAATTTCAGGAGTGAGGATATGATGCATAAGGGTCCGAAGAGAGCAGGAGATATTTCTGTCTCTGAGTCTGAGAAGGTTTTGCTTGTGATAACTGAACTACTCCAGAGTACCCCCTCAATCAGACCTCTTCTGTAGCTTATTAGTAATGATCTTGTTCTCTGTTTGCAGGTTGGTGTCAGCATTCTTGGACGACGCTTCAGTGACTCCCTCAATAATGTTCCCATAAAGAAAAGGAAAATTCTTTTAGTTAGTTCTCCATCATCTACGTTGCAGTCTACTTATTCGGATGATTCTGATCACTTACTAGAAAGCCAGCTTGCTTTTTATCTGGAAACTTTAGCATATGACAAAAATCATAATAAAAGAAATGTTGCTGATAACTTGACTATTTTAGATGACATTAATGAAGAGGCTGGTGATGTTGTAGATTTCTCTGGCATGTCAATATTGGCCGCTGCTGCCTGCAGTAGTGAAATAGTGAGTGACACCTTAAACATTGGAGGTATTGTTTCAAAAGGATATTCTTTTGAAGCAGAACTTTTAGAAGCCACACAAGGTGCCCAATCACATTCCTCATATGAAGATAAAGAGTGGCAATCTGAATCTATTCAAGATTTACAAGAAAATTGTAATGTCCCTGTGGAAGAATGTTCAGCATTCAAGCCTGCCGATGAAGATAATCTCCAAGGGTCAGAGAGCAAAAAGAGCTTCACAGTTTCATTGCAAAATGATTCTGATAAGATAAGATCCTCTGTCTCTGATTCTAGGCTTCACTGGGACCTTAACACTGTCATGGATGCCTGGAATAGCAATTCTGATGCAGCTGTAGTCTCCGAGCCACTTCCAACTGATCCTGTATGTGAAAATCTCAGTCACAATGAAAAGCTGGCAGATTTTGAAACTTTTCAGGATCGAGTTGGAAATGCAGAGGGCACATGTTCTACTGGACTTGGTGAAAGCTTGGAAAATGTGGCTGATCTCCCAAAGGATGATTGTGCATCTCTTAAGTCAGAGGTTTGGGAAAAACCTGATTCATGCAATAATAATTCAATTACTGATCATGATCACATAAAACGGTGCTGCTCTCTTCCTTATAGTGATTGTTTGCTTGAAGAGAATTTGGTTACTGCCTCAGTTTCTTTGGTCAACTCTTCTGAAGAAACTGAAGTTGTTTACAACCAAAGAAACAGCATCTGTAGTACTGAAGTTGTTTCTTCAATAGCTAGAGATATTCTTGGCTCCTTGAGGGATGCCACTTTGGTAATTGAAGCTATTGATAAGGCAACGGCTGATGCAGATTCTGGCTTGATGTCGGAAACTGAAACATCATTGTGTCTTTTGCCTTGTAGTGGGAATATCAGCAGCTCTGACTTCCATAATGATTCACATAATCCTCATCTGAATTTGGTACAATCAATCCGTAAGCCAATCTCCAATGAGAAACCAAATTTAGTTGCATCCAACACTGAGAGCGGCTCTGATGACCATTCTGTGGCTAATGCTGAAGTAGAACAGCTTACTCACATAAGCATCTCTCAGATTGAGGAGCATAGAGTTCTGAATACTGATTTAGAGAGTGGTGATCAGTCTTCTGTCCTTGCTGAGAAAGATTGTGATGTCTTGTTTGAGGAAAATGCTATCAGCAATATGGTGGAAACATGCCGATCTGGTGAAATTGTACATTCCGATGACATTGATGTCACCAATGGTCTGCATGCCAAGGGATCTTCCAGAGCAGTGGATGGGAGTCCATGCCTATTAAATGGTCATCATCAGATCAACTTAGGGTCATTCAATCCTGATGTGTTATGTTCTATAATCACATGTGTTGGCAAACATGAACAGTCTACAACAGAGCTAAAGGTTGACAATGATAAATGTGTTGGTTCTGTGGTGCCTATTTCAGTTTCAGCTGATATGACAGTGAAAGAAAGTTTGGTAGTTAATGCTATGAATACTCAGGAGGCGGGCAAAAGCTACATGGATTCTTGTGTAAATTATTCTGGTGAAGTTGCTCTCAATGATCATGTCCATAATTATGACTCAGATGCATCTCATCTTGATGCTTACCAGGCCAATGGAATGGAAAAAGTCAACCTTCTGGTAGATGAGGACTCTCAATTTGAGGATGGCGAGTTTAGGGAATCGGTTCTACAAAGTTGGGGTGAAGATGGAGCTGAGGAAAGGGAGTCTGCACATTTGGATTATGGCTCTGACAACAGAGAGAATGCTATCGTTGAAGCAGTTTCTTGTTTCCCTGATTCTCTTCCTTCTATTGAAAACATGACAGGTAAAAGCAGGGATGTGTCAGTTGCTATTCATGATGGAGCAGCTAACATTATGAATAGTTTGTTTGTTGTTTCTCAACCTTCATTGATGTGCTTATCCAAATCAACCTCTTTGAATTCAGGAGATGGGAAGAAAACTTCTACAGATATCGGTAGAAAGGATTGCACAGATCATTTGACAGTGAAAACGATTGGACAGGGTGGATTTCAAGATGGTGAGAATAACAGGTCGCCTCCAGCTAGTGTGGGAATGAAATATTCAGGATGGGATCGGTTGCCTGTAGCCTGTGTGCATATTAGAGATGGCATGTTGGACATTGGGATTGGCTCTGTTAAACAAGATGGTAAAGCTGGTGCTTTGGATGAATCTAGTGCTAATGAATTGGTGGGAAGATCTGGTTTGTCATTCAGCAGAGGCTTCTCATCCCGAGTTGAGAGGCTGATGTCCTCAGATGAGTCACACAGGCAAGATAATTCTTCTGCTAGAATAACCAGGCGAGATAGTTCTTCTAGAATAACCAGGTAGATTATTTCCAGCTGTTCTCTTACTCTTGGAATTTATCAGTTTCTTATAATTACGAATTTATAAAGAATCAAATTTGTGTAGTTGATTATGTTGTGATGTTTCCAGGTCCGATGATCATGGTGGTCTAAATACAAAAATTGAAAGGAATACTGGCGCTCCTAAATCAGTTGGGATGGGCAGACCATCTCAGCATCCTCAAGGAATGGTCAGAGATGTACATTGCTTTGATTGTTCCAATCATCATTGTCCCAAGCATCCTGGTTCACCTGGTTACTGTGATGCACCTAGTGCTCGACCTGGTTCAAGGAATGCGGCTGCAGCAGCTGCTGCAAAGGTGGAGAGTAATGGCTTTGTTGTTGCAGCTGATGGCACGATAGCTAAGGCCGGTGGTGCTGGGAATGCTGGCCGTGTGGTAAGACAATCTACCAATGCTTCATCACAAAGTAGATGGGGGTCACAAGCTGAGACAGAGCTTGCATGTGGTGTGCAGAGAAGATTCGGAAATTTAAGGGACATGAGCCCTGTCCAGCACTTCAGTGTCAGTAGGAGCCAGGCTGGTAAATATGGTCATGAAATGGCTAGGGACAGGTATCACAGACCTGTGCCTGATGACAGAATGAACTTATCACGACCTGTGCACCATTCATCTAGGAGAGACAGGGGCTTCTCTCCACAAAGAGGGCCCCTTTGTCTATCTCGTTCTCGCACTAGATCTCCTTCGAGATCTAGAATTCCATCCCCTCATCTGTGGACATCCCCTAGGAGAAGAGAAATTGGGATGAATAATGTCTTGGGTTATTCCAGGGGCAGTAGGTCTCTCAGAGCCAGAATGGAGAGAATGAGGTCACCCCATTTACGATCTAGTGTTGAGGACCCCACATTGAGAACCTTTGCTTCCCCATTGCATTATTCAAGATGGATTGATGAAAGGAGGGATTCATCCAATCATCTTAGGGAGCACGATTACAGGCAGCGATCTAGAAGAAGCCCATCTACTAAAGCTTTTACAAATTCTAAGCTTGACTCAGTGCATTCACATGGAAGATCAGAGCCTAATGGTCACCATTGTCATCTGCATTCTGACAAGAACCCCGAGATCGCTGGTTTAAGTAGAGGATATAAATGTGCTGGAAGTGATGATAGAAGGGGATGTGGCAATAGGTACAAATCCCTCCGACCTTTGAGGCAAGAAAACATTAATAGCAATAAAAAGTGCTTCAGGTAAGAGATGGGGGTTCCACGCTCATAAATCTGGACCCAAATTCCTATAGCAAAGTGTGGGCCCTAGGGTATTTGTTAGGGCCCAATTTTGATCCAGCTTGGGTAGAATCAAAAGAGTTAAATGAAAGAAAGGTCATTTCAATTATAACAGGTGTGCAAACCCTGGTACCTGCTTCAAGTCCTACGCATTGAAGGTTGTGATGCTGTCTTTGGGACTCCAGTTCACGATCTTGTTTTAATCGCATTAGATCAAAGAGATGGTGAACCCTTTTAAAGTTTGTCTCCTTGGAGAGAAAGGCATCTAGTTTCAGTACTCTAGCTTGTAAAAACATTACATTGTTTTGGGCTTAAGGCACAGTCCTTTTTTCGTAATTTATTTCTGAGTCGGATTCTGGCTCACCAAAATATGATCAATTAACAAGTTTGAATCTGTGTCCTTTGGCAGTTGGCATGTTTTTTGAACTTAGCCACAGATACCTTTTGAGCTGTCTGCTTTTGTCAGGAAATAAACTGTTTGCTTTTCAACTACTCTTGTGCTCAGGGCTTTCTGTGGAACCACTTTCAAATCAGCAACAAACAGCATACTTTTTATGATTGTACAGAAAAAAGCTGCTCAAGGTATATCTTCCATGAAGTTGTTTAATATGGTCAGCATAATTTTTTTGACAGTACAGCAAAAGTCCAGGACATTGGTTAACATGATGCTTTTGCGGTGTTATAGAAGTTAACTTCATATGGCACTGAGCTATGGTTCTGATCTCAGGAAACCTCTGATTTAACATGGTAGATCATTCACCCAGATTGTTCACAGCAAAATTTATGATAGGCACTTCTCAAGTTCTGATGTCTTTTCTGCTTCTTAACAAGTGATGTCTGTGCATCAGTGACATAGTAGACTAAATCAACACTGATCATGTCAATGTATGCAGTATTAGAAAATCTATAAAAGAGGCTGCTACTGAACTTGTTCAAGGAAATGCTATTAAGTTGGATAGAAGTATGTGTGATGTGTCTGGAATTTCCACGTGTTATGGCTATAAATCTCTCAATTTACTTGGTACCTTATTCTATTTGTCAAAAGTTATTTCATTTAATCCCTCGTATATACATGGTGTTCAAGTATGAGCTTAAAAGCATTGATAACTGCAGTAGTACGTTGTTTCTCTGGAGCTAATTCACGCCTTTTGCTATCTGTATCTTTACTCTGTGACAATATTTTGGCATCCTTATTGCAACACGTTACAATATAGTTTTGGTGGGGCTAAATTACTTCCTACATTTATGTATTTGTAACTTTTCTGTTTGCCATTATTCTTGTTGTACCTTATCTTAAAAGGTGATATTTGTTCTTTGCTTTAGGCTTTATTTTCTTAGCCATCTGGTTAAACATCACAGCTAATTAATAATTTTCTATAGTTGTGGTTATTCCTGATTTTTGTGTAGGTGAACACTATTCTAATCACCGAATAGCTTCGATAATAATGGTTTTTTTTTTTTTCAAATGGCAGGGAATTCTTCCTTTAATTAGCTATGAATCTGATTATTTTGGGAAGCTTCACCTTGGCAAGTCTGAAATGAAATATTTCTTTATGGTTGTCCTATTTGATATCAGATGCCTATCTTCATGTAGCTGATGTTATTTTAAATGAGTATGATATGGTTATGTGCTGATGGCAATATGGCACCTTTCTTGACCATCACCAGTACATATCTCCAATGCTGGTTAATGATTTAGATTCTTCATAGTTTTGAAGTAAGTTTTAAATTTTGCAAACACTGCAATTTTAGGTTTTAAATGAGATTGAATTTAGAAATTTTAATTCATGGAACTTGTGATGAAACAAAGATGCTTCTTTAGAGTTATAGGTTATTTTTAGAATTACAATGGATGTTATTAGATTTCATTGTGAATGTTTTAGAGTACCTTTAAATGCTCCATGTGTAGATTTTTGTGGTACGCATTTGTAGCTTAAAGGAGAACTAGCTGAAGGCTGGAAGAAGAAAGTGCTTATACTGGAGAAAGGAAAGAGATAAATAGTACTTGTGTTGCAGGAAACCCAGAACCATGGTGGGTGGTTGCTGCACCAAGGAGGAAAGAAGAAAGGATAAGATGGGATGGTTGGAGGATCCTGCTGCTGCATGGTATGATTTGGTGATTCCCAATTGTGAGTCAACATTTCTTCTCCAAGAAAGCGTTAAAACAGTCAGGTTTGCTCTGATGCTAATTTTCATCACCACTGAACTCAAATGCATAATTTGGCTATTTATGCTATGGGTTAGGAGATGAAATAGATGGTTGTACCTGACTGCATTACAAATGACTGACCAAGATATCTCGTCTTGTTATCTTTTATTAGTTTGTCTTGTATTATCAACTCTTTATACGAATTTGTTCGTGCAACTGTGTCAACTTTATAATCCAACTAATAGACAGGCAGCTTCGTAGGTGCACAAGAAGATCCAATGAGGTTGCCTATAATCTTTTGCATAGTTGTAAGAGTGACTTATTTATTACACTCTTTTTATCCTGAGATTTTGTCCATATTAGTGAAATTGCTTCCCAGTAAATAAAATAGATTATTTTGTAACTCATGGAATGTGTTTGGATTTTTCTTTTACATGGTTGCAAGACAATGATAAATTATGTAGACTATGAAGTCACCACTTAGTGTTCTTAGAAAATGAATGAAACTTATGGAATGTTTACTCACTCATTGTAATAGCTGTCTTTGCTTGGATATGGTGCATGAGTTTTACTTTTTCTTGACAGTGGTTTGCTTTGTCCTCAAACATATGATAATGGCAGGACCCATGTGGAAGGGCACTATCATAATTTTATTGGATAACCAGTGGCAGTTGGGATGAGTTAGCGGGACTATTATGGGCAAACATTTATTGTGGCAGGAGATGAAATTGTTTCAACAACAAGAACAAGAAGCAAGCTTCAATGATACACCCAGCAGGGGAAGCTGAGAGAGAAGGGAAGGGATTGTGGTTCTTGTGGTGGAGAATAAGGAATTCTTTCTTTTCCAGTAGGAAAAAACGAACACCAAGAAAAGAATCCTTCTTACCTTCCATCAATCAGTTTATTGATGGAGATTGTAGCAGAAAAGTAAAGGGAAAAGGAAGTTGGGGAAGGCAGCTGATCTGCATCCTCAATTCCAGTTATTGAAGCCCAAGCTTATGGTTTACATATCCTTTGTTTAAGTTGTCTTGCAACGATCTGCACGAGGGAATCACTTTCAGGTGGAAAAGAGTCTTGTCTCCTTGGTCACAGGGGAGGACAAGGGCATGGTGCATTGTTGATGGTGTTCTTGGCTTGGTATCGTGAGTTGGTGCTGGCTTAGGGATTTGAGAAGCTGGAATTGAGTCGTCTATTGCTCTGTGAGTATCTGGTTGACCTCATCTTGGATAGGGCTCAGATCTGTGTTCTGTGTTGTTCTGTTCTGTTCTTTAGGATGCAGCAGGTCCAAAAGTAGGGGCATGTGCTATATTTTTGTCAATCAGCTGAGGCTGAGGTTATTAGTGGGTTTTAGCTGATGTCATGTTATTAGTGGGGTTTTACCTGATATTAGGTTCCACAGGGTTGACAATTTTTTCCCAGGTTCTTGATTCCCCATCTACTCTGACGAACCTTCAATTTACCTTTTAGGTCTTGAAGTGAGTCTGGATCTGCTGTCTGCATCATCATCCTTTTCTTTAGGGTTGGCCCAGCTCTAAGTGCAGGATACATTTTCTTCAATCAGCTGAGACTAGCATCACAGCTTGTTCTTAGATTTAGTATGTTATTGGGTTTTACAGCATTGTAAAGTTCCTTCAGGAATGTTGATTATTGTCACTTCAGCAGATGCATTTTTTCCCCAAGATTCTCCATTCCAAGTCAGACTACATCTTTTCTGGTTCTGTTTGTTCTTGATCTAGTGAGCCTTTTCTGCTCATCGATATCTGACCATGCGGACCTGGAATGAGAAGTGGAATGTGCTTTATCAGTCCTTTGCATCCTTTGGTTGCATAGTGTGGTTTTGTAGATCTTAAATATTTTTAAAATGTAGCAGTGGTGATTGACTTGTTGAATGAGAACCTTAGGAGAAGATGCTGGTAGGCAAATTTGCAGAACAGAATAATCATTATTCATAATCTATAGAGAATGGAGTATGATGAGGAACAGGAGAGTTTATTGCTACTTTTCTCTCGTGTGCTGAGTTCCCAGCTATCCTTGCAAGAGCTACTCTATATTGTATGTACTCTTTGTAATTCTTGAAGATTTTGGGTTGGTATAATGTTAATCTTGCTTTGGAAGTATATATACTACTTTTGAATTGGACTAGAAAGTTCAGAACAAACCTATGGGGTTGTTTAGCATCATATTTTGTAAGCAGTCTGTTATCAACCCTTTGGCCCTTGTGCCATAGATTACTTCCTTTTGATTAGGACCATTGTTCCATTTGTGTGACATCAATGACCTGAGAACCTGTTTTAGTATATATATACTTATTGCTTTCTAGAGATCATCGGCAGTTGCTCTGGATGCAATTTCATCATTCAATCTGTTCTAGTTTTTATTGCTGTATGGCTTTTAGTGCTACTTTAAGTTACCTCTTTCTATCTGGAATCTTCGATAAAGGATTTGTAACAGTTTTCTTTTCTGATTGCAGGGTGGTATACATATCCGGAAGACTTCGAAATTTGTCAGTCTAATGTAAAGAATGGAGAGAGCTTGTCATTTGGAGCTTGCTGAAAGCTTGGTAAATGCGGCTGGCACTCCAAGAAATAGTCATGCAATAGTTGCTAATGAGGCGTAAGAAAACCTGATACATTTAGTAGTAAATCTGCAGATTTGAAGGTTGATGACAACAATTATGTTGGTTTGGTGGCCCCTATTTCCATTTCAGCTGTTAATGCCATGGCAAAAACTATTTTGATTTGATAGATGGTGCCGTGGACACTGTGGCAATGGGCTAAAGCTACATCAGTGTTTTAAGTGTAATTTTTTGACAGCAGGTCCCGATAGCCAGAACCGAGAGAATGAGGATTGATGAAAGAAAGGATTCACCCATTAGAACCTTTGCTTCCCCTTTACATGCTTAAAAAATGATTTATGAAAGAAAGAATTCACCCAATCATCATAGGGAACATGAGTTGCAAGGAAGTGTTGTTCTGGAAGAAGCTCACCTATTGAAGCATTGCAAGGAAGACCAAAGGCTGATGAATACAATCTTCCTCCACACTCTAGCAGGAATCCAGAATTTGCTGGCTTGACAGGGGATACAAGTGTGATGGTAGTTATGATAGAAGGGGACATGATAGTAGATATGTGTTACTCCATTCTATGGGGCAATACAACACTGATAACGTTGTGAAGCACTTCAGTTAAGATGTTCAGGAGGTTTGTATTTTCATAATTCTGGACCATGCTCAGGAGAGTCGCATGCTCATAATTCTGAACCTGGATCATCATTCTTTCAGCAGAGAGAGAGAGCTCAAGGGGAATTCTCAGCCAGCTTGGAAATTAATCTCAGGCTTAAATGACAGAAGGTTATGCTAGAAGTGGAAGTTCTGGTACCAGTTTCAAGTCGTGGCATCCAGGGTTGCAACAATATGTCCTCTCATTGAAGGGCTTTGTGACTGCAACATACAATTTAGTCAGCCACTTGTGTGGGCTTCTAAAGAGCTGCTGAACCCACTAATAGTTTTTCTTTTTCTGTTAAAAGTTGCAGACTCATATTTCCACACTATAAAAGCATTATATTGTTGGTTGAAATTTCTAATTTTTGGGATAAGTTCACATTCTTTGTCCTCCATTTTGTTCTTCTATAAGTTATTAGGCCCTGTTTTGTGCAGGATGTACACCCTGCATGCTCACTGAACTGTTACTAATTACTGAAATTTCAGCCTGTGCCCATTGGTGATTGAAGTGCATTCTTAAGGGAGCCAGATATATAGTTTGAGCCATCTTTTATCAGAATTCTGTCTTTTGCTTTTTGAATGTTTTTTAACTTCATAGCTCCTTGCAAACTCTCACTGAACCAACTTCTATTGCAACTATTGGCTACTAATGTAATTGTGCCACAAAAGAGCTGCATGAAGGTAATGTCTTCTTAAACTGTGGGATAGAAGATTAATTCATTCCATGTCGAAGTTTTATTGCCTACGGTTACTGTCTTAGGAAGTTCTACCACTCAAACCTTGTATATTTTGTTTTGAGACTGTGGTTTCGGTGTATGATATTGCTTTTGCTCTTAACAAGTAATAATGCTTCTTTGCCTCTGTGTCAGTAGATGTAAGCCAATGCTAATCATCTCCATATGGTCATTCTTATATCCTATGTAAAAGGCTGCTACTGGACTTGTTACGAAAGCATCATCCTAGTAAATTGCATGACTGTTAGATAATACTTTATCATCTAACTTGTGTTGGTTGTGAATATCACAAAGTAATTATAGGCACTTGAGGTGCTATAGTTCGTGTTAACCTGTACTTTGCCCAGTTTTTGAGTGTGTGGTTTACTCCATTGCTAGATTAGTAGACACCACAACTAGTAATATTTGCATTGTGGTTTGTGTAGTTTCTCCTTTGGGGCAATTTTTGCTTGATTGTAATTAGTCTTTCTTTTTAAAACTAATCCAGTGGAACATTGAAATTAAATAGTAAATACTTGCATGCCCCTTTCCTAAGTACTGGAAAAAACCTTATTTGGACGAAAGCAGTAGCTCCCACACAAATTGTTGTATTCTTTTGCTGGTTGCAGGATACCTTCTTCATGCTAATTACTTTGCATGCAGTTTTTCGTGAGTACTTATGCTGCACGTCTTGGGGTGATAAACTGATGGTCTGGATTCTTAGCTTGGGCTTGCAGATGCTTTTTGACATTTGTGCAACTAAGTTAAGGGCATTTATCATTTAGGAAGCTACGAACCTCTGATTCTTTGGGTTACATGTTACTTCTGGGATTGTACAAGAACGTGTTAGTAAATTTCATCAGTAAGAGGCTGCGAAGCATTTCTTGAAGGACTCTGTAACCGGCAAGCCCTTATCAACACATACTTTACTGGGAATGAAAACCTCAACTCTGGTAGTCTTGACTAGTTTCTGTTCTTCAGTATTTAAGTTGGCAAATCTTGCATTTGAAAAACCATTCCTTATTTGCCTTTTGTTAATTCTTGCAGAATCATGTGATGAAAGCTGTCAACTTGGTAGATAAAAACTTCAGAATGCTTTCTTGTCCTTTGCCCACACAGCGGAATGATAGTGGAGAACAACCTTCATCAGGTAAATTTACTTTGTAAGTTGCCGGGAGATCAGTCCATATATATATATATATATATATATATATATATATATATATATATATATATATATATTGGATTAATGCTTCTGGTCAATGCCACTGAACACAAATTGGTGAGGAAATTACTTGCCAGTTGAAATGGAGTCTGCAGCAATCAATCGAGACATACCAAAGTGTCTGGAATCTGGCCCCAATAAAACTCTCAGACTGAAAGGGAGAGGCTATGGTCATCTTCCAAGGAAATAGTTGTTACCATGCTGCTGAAAAGCTCCTACCTGGGAACTTGGGCTCATTACTTGTTCTGATTAAAAAAACGCTTGTTCTTCCTAGTGCACGGTGGAAGAAAAGAAGACTCTCTATCATCCAGGAATCAAAATTGCAGCTTGCATGTCTCCGTTCCATGTTGCAAGCTACTGCCTTCCTGTCGAACCAAGATTCATGATGGTCATACAGACACGAACAAAAGGTATATCCCGCAGCAGTTAATCGAGAATGGTCAAAAACTACAACATCTCAACGACGCAGGCTAAATGTCTATTAGTTTTCTCTCTCTCTCTCTCTCTCTCTCTCTCTCTCTCTCTCTCTCTCTCTGCAAGTCGGTTGTGATGAGAACTGAGCTGAACTTGATCGTTAAACTTGAGCTATCTACAAGCAAATGAAAGAGGAAAAGAAAAGGTTGTACTTCTTCGACTCTGCAGGATAAATATCAGGTTCTGCTCTGTTTCTCCCGGCTGCCAGTCTATTCTATATACAGTTTGGACGATCCAACTTCCTCATGCTGGTAGATTTGCTACCTAAGAGGCAGAGAAGAGCTGGTGGGGAAGCAGCAGAGTTGGACTCGGCGGCGAGGCCGAGGCAAAGGGAAAAGAGAAGAAGTCGTCGTAGTAAGAGTCCGGGACGCCGGCCGCGGCCCACATTTGATCGTCCACGGCGACCGGCATCTCCCCCGGGACAAGCGGCGTGCGGCACAGCGGGCACGTCCGCTGGCGGTGCTCCAGCCACCGGTCGAGGCAGCCACGGTGGAAGACGTGGCTGCAGTTGCTCAGGCGCCGGACCTCCTCCGCTGCCTCGAACTCGTACAGGCAGACAACGCAGCTGTCCCCGATGTGCTGCCCGGCCGCACCCAGCTCCTCGTACCGCACCACCGGGAGCGCCTCCCGGATCAGCATGGCCGACACCGACGGGGATTGCGGCGGCTGCAGGAGCTGCTGGTGGTCGAGGTGTCTGTGGCCGCCGTTCTCGGGCCAGGGGGCGTCGGCGTCGAGGAGGTCTCCAAGGCCGACCGCGTCGAAGGCCCGGAAGATGAACCGCCGCACGTAGCCGAGGATTAAGGCCATGTGGAGGACAATCCTCGGCATCAACAGCTCCGAGTAGCCGACCGGAAACCCCATGCCGATCCCCAAGAAGAACACCCAACTATTTAACCGTGGATCCCAGAAGAGGGTCTTGCAAGCCTCCAACCTCGTTCTCTGTCCTTTTCTTCGATGCTCCTCAAATTCTCGTCAACGAAATGTCGGGAACCGGACACTGCAGCGCCAAGTCGTCGTCCTCCTGTTCTTCGAAGCTCCTCCTCTCGAGTTCTCTGTACCGGACAAGATCAAGAAATGATGGGGATCGGGCTATGCAGAGGAGGTGCGGTGCGTCCGCCTCCACCTCTGGTTTGGGCAATTTATAGCCCCAAGTTTGGCAGGACTGACGCAGAAATCCAATGTGAATCTGCTGACGGAACCGTGGGAGGGTGATTTAACAAATGGGATTTGCGGGGATTAAGTGGTAGGATATTGTCGCCCTCGTCCCCCTCCGGTTAAAAATAGGAGGAAAAGGATGGTTTCAGGAAGGTGCGAGCCCCCCTCCCAAGCTGGCTTCCGGCCCCTGCACTTTTGTTTCTTGCGTGATGACCATGGACTGTATCGACTTTTGTCTTGTAGGCTCGAGGGGTGGTGAAGCTGGTCCATTTGAAGCGGTCTCAGATTTGCCACGTCGAGGGACCTGATGCACAGGCGGTCTCACCATACCTCCCCCAAACACAGTAGCAGTTTTTATCTGGTAAAGCCAAAATCCTATTTTGTTCTCCGTTTTATAGGTTTCCAAGTTCCAGGCAAATAGGTTCACCTATAACCTCTATTTACTTTGCTGGTGCTGCTAAATAGAACTCCAAAATCCGAGGAGAATAATCTTCTAACCCATAGAATAGCCGGCACTGCGTTTCTCTGCAGCTGGGGAGGGGGAACTCTGCCCTTCAAGCTGTTGCTTCTTGTCACGGCAGCTGCAGCAAGCACAGGGCACCTTCCCATGTGACCTTGCAAGCTGTATCACATCACGACAGGAATACTATACCACGCTTTCACCATACGGATCTTGGGGATTACGAACCATGATCCTGGGAATCACATGAACAATCAACTGGTTGCAGCTTCGGATGCAAAGTCGCTTGTCACTGGCATCATTGGCCATCCTGAAAACACTCTCCGACGCTGCCCTGCTCGCTGGCCTTCACATGGCCTCCCCGTTCCCCTCTGGAATCGGGGTCGCACCGCGCAGCTCGAGTGGATCCACCGGCACAGAATGATGATCTTTTGTTCTGCTTTGTCTGACATCTATTGCACTGTTTAGTGGCCTTTTGTTGTTCCCAGCAGAATGGGCAGCAAGACATATGCCCTATGCTAAGCTGCGGTTCGAATTCCCAGAGTTCTTTAAGCCCCGATGAATCCGTAATCTGCCCCTGTAATCGTCACACCGTCGACTCACCTGCGTGACTCGACATCCAAGGCTCGATGTGTTGACAGTTGAGTGGCGGCCATCATCTTGTCAGGTGGCATCACTGATATGTCCCTCGTTTCGGTTGCTTGCAACAGGCCCGTCCTTGCTTTCGTTTGCTAGTGGCTACAAGGAGTGGGGCGTACAGAGGATTAACCTGGGTCAAGTTTCGATTCTGATGCCGACTAGAGAGAGAAAAAGCGAGTCGCTACCCTTCCCTGTCGCCCGAACGCCTTCGTTAATGCCAAAGTGTCCATCATGGCCCCCCACGGCAAGGTGGGGCGTTGGAGGTGAGCAAGACATGATTTAAGGTTGCTTTCTTTCCTCTTCGTTCCCTTCTCTTTTGTTGGTAGAATGCGTCTCCAGTAATTTTGCAGCCGAGCAAACAATAATTTAGGGTCATATTTGCAAGACACAGTCATTTGTATGCTCAGCCGACGGCGAACTGCATGCTTTCTATTCCAGATGCGAAGAACTCGACATAGGAGAGACGCTAACATGGCAGATCGAAAAGTTTCTTATCTTATTAAAAAAATTACAAATTAAAATGTCATGGAATTCTTGTAAGCTATTTTAGGGCTGTCGTGGAGAAGCTTTGCTCACTCTCTTCTCGTTCTCGAGCTTGTCTTTGACGATGACAGAGACGAAGGATTCGGTATGCTATTCTTCTGTGTCTCTGTCAATTACCACTCTGTGAGCTCAGAAAGCAGACGCCATGGACATGGTTGGTGAAATGTACAGTCATGCATCCTGTGCCGCTGAAAACAACGTGTAACGAGTCTTTAAACACCGAAGACTCACCACTGCTTTATGCATTTCTTCCTTGACCTCGAAGCAGGCGCACCACTGCTTTATGCATTTCTTTTTGTTGGGCGAGAGAGATTGGATAAAAGAAAACGACAAACATGAAGATTCTTGTGTTTTCTCCCTCTGTATGTAAATTAGAGAGGATATATTGAAACCATCAAAACACTACAATACTTAGGCTATTCAAGCAAGCAACAAAATATTGTAATAAGGATTAATAAGCACAAGACAAGAAATTCACATGAAAAATCATATAGTGTTGTTAAAATAATTTTTTATTGTTCGAACTAAAAGCTAACTCGAATTCAATATGATCTTTCTTTGAAACGATGTTAAGGTGGAACTCATTTAGTTAGATGTCGAATCACATAAAACTTAGAGTGCATTTTCAATAGTGAATCTGCTTAAGAAAGAAGTTAGACTCTTCCTTTTCTCTCTTCTTATTTTTAGGATTACTGTACTTGATGTAAAGATTTATTTGAAGGTGAGAAAAGAAATTTCTACGATGATATGATCCCTAAAAGTCCTACCTATATATGAACGAGAATAGGAAGTCTAAGAAAGATAATTAGAAGAGTCCCTTACATAAAAATTATTTCTTAAGTATCATAACATAAGTGAAATTCCTTTGGTCAATAACCTTAATCAAAATTTAATTAGAATCTCATTACATCTTAATCAATTAATCAATAAATATTTAATATTCCCCTACTTAAACCATTAATTGATAAGATTAAAAAATAAATAATTAAAATTTATTTTAAAAATAATTTTATCTCATTAGATTCTAAAATTTTAAACAACATTTATATACATGCGAATTTAAACATATAAATCAATAAATCTAATAAAGATAGTAATACTATATTAATTTCGACTACTAATATAAGTCGTAATGATCGTATGTCATCAATACTATAATACTATTAATTTTTTTCTAATTTATCATATAAAGATAACATTTAATCATAATATATATATATATGTGAATAAGATAAATCATAATAAATCATTTAATTATCCATGGTTGGTTTCTTCGTCGATGATGAATCCCTAGTTTTTGTTCCTCCAACTGCGCCCGTCTCTCCTTGTGCAATCTGTCGTTGCAGTGTTGCTGGAGTTACTACAATCGATCCTTGGAGCAAATCCGGTTTTTGTGCTAAAAGACGCAAGACTGGATTCCCAATCTAACCCTATCCACTCTGCGTTGCTCACCAGCGTGACCTCAGATTTGGATGCTTGCCATCAGCCGCCTCGTACGTCAACCACCCGTCTCTCTCTTTACAGCTTGTCATCAGCCCTCTGTTCAACTTCTGCTCGTCCCAAAACCTGTTCTCCCTCTCTCTCTCTCTCTAGTGTTTGTCATCAGCCGCCTCGTACGACGGCTCCCTTTCCTGTATCTAATCTATCTGTTGCTTGTCATAAGCCACCTCGTACGGCGACTTATCTTCTCTCGCTCTCTCTCTCTCCTTCCCATCACGCAGCCAAGTGGGGAGATCTTTGATGGCCTACAACAAGAAGGGCTAGGCAACCACACTTGTTTTCTTATGGTTGTTGGGTGCCATTTAAAGGTCACCATTCCATCCAAGGCCTTCGTCATCAATTAACAATGGACTCTCTCCCTCTTCCCCAGCATGTAGCAGTTCCCACACTTCTGTCTTCACGAAGTGTGGGGCTTCTTTTCCCTGTTCTTTATCCTCCCTTCGTAGCCGCCGCAATCAATGTGTTTCTGTTCTCTTCCTGGATGGTCGCACTGATTCTGGAACTCTTATTGGTAAAAGATTACTTCTCCTACCCTTCCTCGTTCAGTGAGTAGCCCTAACAATATCGGACACATTATTTTTATTCGACGATTTCTTTTTAAAAAAATCCTTTTTTAAATTTTTTTTTTCAGAATGATGCCATTTTTTAATTTTCACATTTGGTATTTTTATTTTTTTTTATTCCACTAAACATCTTGTCATCTTCTGACCATCATAAGATTATTAGATTATGTGATCTGTTATAATCGGATAAGATATATGATATAATTCTTTCCATCATCGATCAATAGAAAAGATCTTTCTATCATCTTCAGATCTGATTTTAACGTTTTAATCTAAGCAAAATGGCTTACAAAGATCTCTACCATCTTCGTGACTCTAATAGTCAAGCAAAGTGGAAGAAGGCCCCATGATGGAGCTTCCCCTCCCTCCTCCGTCATTTACATCTCTTACAAAGAAGATTCACCACTTCACCTCCAATCGAGTGGACCAACCCTAATCCTTTCATGTCACCATCATTATCCTCGATCACATGACCTGATGTGATGGGTTATGAGGAGGATGAGGGAGGGAAAACTTCGTTATCATCGTCTCCTTCCTCTCTCATCAAGGTCAATGATCGTAATGTATAGGGAAGGCTCGACGAGTGACGTTACGGAAGGTATCGAGACAAAGGTGATCGAGTGATGACAAGAGTTATTTATGGTATTAGAGAGAAATTAAGCACCAAATTAAAAAATTAAACATGGAAGGCATTATCCAAATAAAAGATTTTTATTTTTAGGAAAATCATCCTTATTTATATCTATAATTTTCTGTCATATTCATATATTTATAAAACAACAACAATAACCTATGTAGGATCTATCAAATAGATTAAGAAATTTCAATATTCAATAAAAATGCTTAAATTTTATTTATATTTTTTTATAATTTAGATTTTTGTTTATCTTGTATTGTTAATACTAATCGTCTCACGTAGTCTAGCTATTATATCTATAGGCACAATGTCTAAATATATAATGCATAGTTAATCATAACTTGGGACTTAACTCATCGCATTTGGTTCCTATGTGAATTCAATCAACTAACATCCAAGTAAAATAATGGATCGAAATCTTCCCATTTGTTTCTCATGATCGGTGCGTCTCACCATGTGAGAAAAATAAAAATGTTTCTTTGATGAAGACTATCTGTGGCCTTCTCCGGTGTGTGCGTAGATCACGTTTTCCTCGACGATCCCATGTACACATCAATCATGTTACCATCAAATAGTAGGAATTTATCTACGTCGAATCCAAAGATGTGCCTTCTGCTCCCACTTTACTAAACATGTGGTCCAGCATAAGTTATCTTCTCAGCATCATTCGATCAACTAAGAGTCAAATAATCCAATGTTTAATTAGTCATGTGAGTGTTCGATGAAATGTCTTGAGAAAGTATATATAACATATGGAGGAGACGATCCATAGAATTCCTGTAGATGATTTGCTGCCATCATCGTTTACCGCCGAAGACGCGGAGACGTGCTCGTGGATTTGACGTCCCGCATGCGTCACCGGATGGGTGAGAGCGGAGTGGCTTTCTTTGGAGGGGGTAGCCGGAGGTTCACAAAGCGTTGAAGAGTTGGGGATGGGTTGGCGACGGCTGACCACGTAGCGTTGTCGGAGGCGTGACAGCGCGAGAGGTGCATTGCATCTGTCAACGCAGTCGGGCTCGTGCATTGCACCTGCTTACGCGGCCAAGGGCGTCCGTGCGTGCATTGCACCGAGTTGATGGTGACCTGGGAGAGCAGACACGTTAAGTAGAATGACCACAGCCATTGAATCATGATTGTTCTGAGTCAGATCAGATATTAACTCGATAAGACCAGCAATAGAACTAATTGAATCATCAGTTTAATGTTTTTTTTGAAAAACATATAATTATTTTTTTATTTAAAATATATTATAAAAATATTTTATTAATATAATAAAGGAGAATGATATGTTGATAAATTAGTTTTTTTAATTAAATATTATGAACTTAGTTGGATTCATCTAAACCATTAGGTATTTTATTTTATTAATATCCATATGTAAGGGATCAAGAGGGGCAATTTGGAATCTAAACATCAGTTTTCTACCATGCAAATGCTTTGAACTTTTACCCAAGCAAGCCTCCCTTGTTTGACTCCTCAAAAACACAAAGACCAAAAACATCAGAGTTTACTTCTTCCGGTTCCATTTAAATCACAATTCACAAGCCTAATCGCATCACAAAGGCCAGGGAGTTTAAAGCATATACTGATCATGATTGGAAACAGCAACAGGAAAGATATTGAAGGGTGTCTCAACATAGGACGTGAAGGTAGAAATGTTGAAGTTAAAAGGCCACAACGATAACACTTTTCAACCAACAAACTTGTGCATCAGCACGACTAGACTGAGAATGTCACCAAATGTTTACCAATGTATATATAAACATGTCATCTAGCAACCAATTTCAACATCGATGACAGTAATCGTTTAAAAGAACCTATCAGATGGGGGCATACTCATACTCACTGGCGAACAAGATAGAATGGCTTTCCGATGGATGGATTTTACTTGGGATATCCAGCAGGAGGATAACCAGGTGCAGCGTATGAACCAGGCGGCGGATATGATCCCGCTGGTGGATAAGCCGGCGGGTAGCCGGTCGGGGGATATGCGGGAGGAGGATAACCATATGGTTGCCCGTAAGCTGGCTGGGGGGCATATCCTGCCGGAGGTGGAATGGGCTGATCAATGCGAGACATCTGCTGGACCGGAGGCACGGCCATCGCTGGGGGTGGTCCAAACTTGCCATCTCTCTTATCCATCTCGACCTTATGTTGTGTCTGCAACCATGCCATGAAACCCTTGATTAGTGGTACTCGGTAGGGCAGGAAAGCAATGGGATGGAGACAAATATGATGTACACATACCTGCATGCACGCGCAGACCCTGCAAACGGATTGCAAGTAAAAAAAGATGAGGTCTTAAATATCACTTAACATGAACTAAAAAGCAAGAGCGCAAAGGAACATGGGCCTTACGTGCAGTATACAAAGTCAGACAAACAGGATAATATCTGGGAAGCTTCTTGGATCTCCTCACTTCCGACAATCATCGCAACGATGGAAAAGATACAAGCAACTTGTTGCAGACAAAACATGAATCCCTGCAGTTAAATTAATTCCACATAAACAAGCATAATTTAGGACTTAAACATCTGATTTCACATTAAACAAAATTCTTTATGGCTGGTAATGGGTCTGAAACAGGCCTCATTTATGGACAGTCACTGCCCATGAAGCCTGGAAGTCCACATTAGACCAAAGCAGATGGGCTGGCCCACCACTGGTTACATGAAATGGAGGACAGAGAGGAAGGGATGGAGGAAATACAATAATGCAGTTATCGCATTGAGTAGTCTGTATGTTGAACTCATCCTGGAGTAAGAAGCGAGTCGAAGCAACAGAATTGCCAAAGCACAAAAAGACCTGCAAAATAAATATACAAAGTAACCATTTGGATCAAGTACCAATCATGCTAGTTGACAAAGATATTCATTAGCCAAAATTTCTGCTGTGTGAAGAAAGACAAGATGAGCACATTCACAATCATTCTGAAACACCTTACAAAGCGAACTAGTTTAAAATGCAAATGACACTAAACCATTAAATCTTGTCAGATGTTCTTGCAGAATATAAGCTCTATGATATGCCATACTGTCACGGACAAAGTTTTAAACAGGGTGTTTGATGTAATGCTCATGCATGCCCGTGTCTTTTGATTTTGTTCATGCTTTGCACGACATGTAGAGGGCTGGCCGAAGGCTTAACAGCCCCATTTTAGTTCGATCTGTAATGGATCATTTCGGACCTTTTGTTGTGCAACCGTTCAGAGTTTGTAAGGTCCATGGTTGTAATTTGCATTGGCTATAAAGTGTTTGCTGAAATGTTTGCTTGTGGATCTTGAGTGAAGCGCTTTCTCTAACTCGTTTTCTCTTTTGTAGGTCCTAATGGACCATAAGAAGTTTTGGAGAGGCTGACCTTTGCGGACGAACACGCAAGGGTGTTGCATAACTTAGGCAAAACCAGCTAAGTCCGTGATAGATGGTATTAAAGCGGAACAAGCACACATAAAAACACTTAGCATGTAAACATGGGGAGACTTAGCGGGGCTATGTTGAGGGCAGCCAGCATGCACGACCGTTTGGGGGAAACAGACATGGAGACGTATGAAAAGGAGTCGCTCAGACGAGCAGACATCCAAGAATGATATTCAGAAGAATGACCAACCCTTCGCGCAAGAGGCACCACGAGGACAAGCAAGCTAGGAAGAATGCGTAGCACACAAAAGTTGAGATGACTGAGTTCGAGCTATGGCTCGACCTTGGCAACCAAACTTGATGGTGCTCAAGGCAAGCGAGGCGCTTAGTAAAGGATAAGACTGTGCAAGGTGGCATGAGTTGCTCAGCGATTGAATGAGTTGTGCAAAGCTCACAGGGATGAGGGGAATTGCTAACTCAAAGAATTCGATACCCATGTAAGGACTTATAAGCGGATGATGGATTGTCCGTGGCCATCCCAAGGGACCAAAACTTGACGCCATGGAGCATTGAAACTTCCTCTTCGACATAGGGAGGATACATCCGTAGGTGGCTGAAGTGTGCAGTAGGTTTAGCATGTTGCTAAGCCTTAAGGAGTGCAACGGGAGCTGTATTGGCGAAGAGTCGCAATCTAGCAAGTGTGTTTACGAGGGCAGAACAATGCACAGTTTGTTCAGCAAGGCGGAGTAGTCCAAGGGGTGGTGGTCTCCGAAACTTCCAAAGAGAAGGATGTGAAGAGAGAAGTTGCTCCAATAAGACAGATATCCAGGAGGGATAAGTCCCGGTTCTCCAAAGGAGAATTATATACAACGGATCGCACATGTTGAGGAGTATCTCAAGACAACAACCACATAATGCTCAACGGACCAAGCAAGCGACAAGGAGTCGTCGCATGATCTCGCAAGAGGTAATACATTGATGGACCTAAGGCAACACAAAATGAAAGTACACTTGGAGCCTTTATGGAGATCGGACTCAACGAAGAGCTGACCCGTGGAATGTTGGGTGTGAAGGTCACCATCAACTCAATGCAAATCGAGTAGCGGAGCAACTTGGGTGTAACTTGGTGAAGTACCCAAGTCGCATGAAGAGAGTTGGCATAAAAGATGGAACATGGAGCGAAGGCATGAAGTTTTCCTTAAACGATGGTCAAAGACATGAACTTTTGTAGAGGCAAGAATAGGATCATGTCGTTCCATGAGTCACTCATTCTGATGGAGCGAACTCATCCTGCATAGTGCCAAAGATGAAGAGAGCTTTGAGGCACATGCACCTTATCTCGATGAAGCATTTGACGGAGGAACTAAAATGACACAAGTTGCAGAGGCGAAGTTGGTGTCAGAAGGCCTTAACATCGGGCAAGAGGACACAATGGTGAGTACTTTTGAAGAATATGCTGTAGTGCTACCATTCGAGTTGCCATGAGGGAAGTGGTGCACAATGGAGATTGTGCTGGTGGGGGCCAAGGCCCAGGATCCAAACAATGGTGCACCAATTTCAACGAAGTTGGTGGACTTCGGGAGCTGCTAGGCGACGAACTATCCTAGAGTTATGCTTCGTCTTGGTGTGACCCAAGAGCGGGTGGAAAAGATCGATTGCCAAAGGAACAAACTTAATTGGAGGCGACAGAGGCCCAGCGATGTGTTCGTAGAGGCCACACATGGAGGGATTGCAGTCCGAATTCATCCCACAATGATCAAAATACAAGTGAGATGTCACCAAGAGGCGACACGGTGCAGCGGATCGTGGTGGAATAGTTTGAGGCAATGCGACACATGAGATATGTCCCGCAAGGGACTGGGTCATACAAAGGTATGATCGGGAGCTATTGGGAGCTCCACTTCGGCGAACAACACGACGACAGGAAGGACTATGGATTCAAAGAGGGAATGCCATGGTACCGCAGAGGCGGATCGTTCGTGCGTACATCGAATTTTGTATCGGATGAAAGCCTTGGTCATCAGCATTTGGGGGTTATGTACCATAGAGGGAAAAGTTCAAATGCAAGTACCAGTGAGTCCCACGGGGAGGGACTTGATCATGCAGAAGTATGATCAGAGCGGTTGGAGAGTTAGACTACTCCAAAGTGTACAATCGCTTAAGGGAGCCCGGCAAGTCAAAGGACAAGACCGAGTAAGTGAACGTTGCTACCAAGAAAGCTAAGGAGAATAGAATCGGTGCAAGCCATGCAACATGATGGCGGAGGCCATGCATGAGAATTGCAGTCTGTCTTTCCATCGACCAGAGGGAATTGCTTAGAGAACACAAAGGTGTTGAAGCAAGTAGTAAAAAAGGAGCGAGGAAGCAACGACGAGTCTAGAGGGACTTACTTATCTAAAACCAAGCATCGGTTAGAATGAAGATGGGCTCAGAGGAGTGCTACAGTGCTATAGAAGTGGATATATTAATCGCGAAGAAAGGGATACAGATGCGAGGCAATGGATAGTAGTATCATGAGCATGGCAACGCCATGGTACTGCAGAGGCGGGACTTCTATGGAGTCATCGATTTCTTGCTCTCATGAAGAGAGAGTGCTTGGTCGTGAAAGGGGCCGAGAAGGTGGAGAATACAGAGGCAAACTTCAAATACCAAGACAAGGCTAAAGGGCAGAGGCTAAGGAACTTCGTAAGACTGGTGTCAATGAACTTCTTATCAAGATAGCCAAAAGTGAAGGACTTAAGATCAATGCAAGAGTGCACGACCAAGGAACAAAACAGACAGTACGTGGTGTTGTACCTTTGCTACTCAGAGGAGTAGGTGACAAAAACGATGGGAAAGACAATATAATCTCAAAGGTGACCAAAACTATTAGAGACTTGCTCCAAGTTGGGGTGAAAACTTCTCACATTCTAGAAGTTCGATGGTATTGAGAAAGTGAATCACAGTAGCTAACTCAATATAAAGAGTGCAAACACTTCGAGTGCTTCAGAAGTGTGAGCTAAGAGTCGGTGAAGGCTAGTAACCAGCTCGATGCACGGAGTACAAATCTTGACGAGGTGGGTGAAGTCAAGTAACCTTTGTCTTCTTACCTCTTAAGAGAATAAGCGAAACCGAGTACCCCAGTTCTCTTATTTACCTAGCAAAGGAGCTCTACACATGTTCAAAGACCTTTCAAAGAAACCTAATGGAAGACAACTAAGTGGAAGAAGAATCGATGGGCAAATTTTGTGGAGGAAAGACTCGAAAACTTTAAAATATGCAAGGCGATGCTTGTTAAAGCTCCAACAAACATCCACCAAGTTCAAGTGACATGAGGCATTTGAGAGACTAGCGCATACCAAGGATGGTCTTTTCCTTCATCTAAAGAATCCGTAGGAACCAACAAAGATCAGCATAACTCAGCCGACTCCACACCAAAGTTAGAGTCATTGGCGAGTTCAAGTAGCATGACGAATCAAAGTTCAACTACTCAACAACAATGACGAAGAGCAATTGGGAGCCAAGGGGCATATTGCAGTAAGAGCAAAAGATTGAAGATTCAGCAAAGGCGAGGAAATGCAGCATTGACAAACGCTTCGACGAGGACGTCAAAGGAATAAGTGGGGAAGAATGTCACGGACAAAGTTTTAAATAGGGTGTTTGATGTAATGCTCTTACATGTCAATGTCTTTTGGTTTTGTTCATGCTTTGCACAGCATGTAGAGGGCTAGTCGAATGCTTAACAGCCTCATTTTAGTTCGGCATGTAATGGACCATTTTAGACCCTTTGTTGTGCAACCGTTTAGAGTTTGTGAAGTGAAGTCCATGGTTGTAATTTGTATTGGCTATAAAGTGTTCGTTGAAATGATTGTTTGTGGATCCCGAGTGAAGTGCTTTCTCTAACCTGTTTTCTCTTTTGTAAGTTCTAATGGACCATAGGAGGTTTCAGGGAGGCTGACCTTTGCGGACGAACACGCAAGGGTGCCACACAACTTAGGCAAAACCAGCTAAGTCTGTGACAATATGTGTATTAAAGAGGACATACAATTGTGAATTATGTGCGCTAGATCAATAGTACTATCAAGTAAAACATGCCAACTGACATAATATTAGGTTTCAAATTTTGAAATGTTACGGCTTAAGCATCAGTTTGATCTAATCATCTTAGTTGAGAAATACAGTTACCTAGTAGGATAGATCGAAGGAAATGCACCAGAATGTAACACAACAGTGATAAAATATAAAATATACAAGCAGGGCATTCTAATTTATGGGAGAGAGAAAAAGAAAAGGATCTCTCAATTAACTAAAGAAAAAACAAGACAGAATGTGACACATGAGCACATCATTGACCCAAAATTGAATATGTGAGGAGGCATAACACTACACAAAGCAGGAAAGTCATCAAATAAAAATGCAAAGGAATAAAATTTCAGACAAGGACGAGAATTGGAGAGCAGTCAATCAATAGAGTACAGTCATGCAAGTATATTAGCTGCATAGAAGGAAAAGACATACCACCATTCACCAGGTAGGTAGGTGAAACAGGACAGTCAAAAATAGGTAGAAAAAAATATTGGAAGAATTTTTGAAATATTGCATGCAGAATCCAATGAGGTTGAGGCTTTTATTGGAAGCTTCTAACATAATTTAATAGTACAGTCAATGTTTTTTATGGGTCAGGTTGACTTTTAAAGTGGGTGGTCATTATTTATAGGGCCAACATGAACCTAACAATCAGCCAGTTGGTCAACATTCCAAGATCAGGGCCAACTTATTTGGCCAATGAGTCAGGTTAAATTAGGTCAAAGCATGTAACTACAAGCTGGATTGAAAAGAAGAATTTTGCATTAATACAAACTACATTTAGGTCCAATTGGTTCAGTTGAATCTGGACATTAATATCCAATTTAGGTATGCTATTGAGTTAAGATCTTCTTGCAAAGAACAATTTAGTGCTGATTTAGATCCAATTTCTTTTCTTTCAAAGATGAGGCAAAGAACTGCATTAAGATAACTACAGATTAGATTTAGAGAATGAGAAAATTTTCAATCAATTATGATAACCTTATGATGATGACAGTACAGAAGGTTCGGTTTGCTTTGTTACCAAAACCAAAATACTTAACTAGAAGTGAATTAAAAGCTTCATATACCTCAGTGCAAAGGCAGAACTCTGGGCATCGTCTTTCTCCACATTTCCCACTACATGGTAAGTAACCCGCACAACAGACATACCTATAAAAGATAGAAATTTAAACTAGTATCAATTCTTTAAATTTTATAAGCAAAATAGGACAATTTATAAACCAAAACTACCTTGACATGTCATTGTAAAGAGCTCTTTTGCGAAGCATGTAGGAGACACATGGCCCACTAATAACAGGAAAAAGATGTATCAGAGAACATTCCAAGTTTGGAAAATAGTTCCATATTGTAAAATAGGAAAAGGAAAGGAGAATTATTATCAGAATGACAATGATTCTAAATTTGGATGTCAACCTTTTCAAAAAGCAACAATGGAGAAAGATGTTCTTTATTTATAGATGGCCATCTAATGCATATAACATAGATATAAATACATTCAAATTATAATAATCAAAATTGAAGTGATTAGTGTGTGCACATTCCATTTCCTTTAGCATAAACAAGTTCAAATTAAGGGAATCTTGATTTTGTCCAAACTTCATCTTTTGTCACTTGGATGTAATAGCTGAGAACACATGCAAATTTGTCTTAAGAACTGAAGTGAGGAAGCCAAACGTGGGTATCCATCTTTTTTGTCTTAGTCAATTCATCTCAAATTTCATACCTTTAAATCTTATTGTTTACATTGAGAATATTGCATTAAGTCCAATAAGAACAACTTGAAGAATCTCAGAACAAGATCTAAGAATAACTTAGTATGTATTTAAATATGAAACAGCACTAAACAAAAGTTAGTGGTATGCCACTATTCCAAAAAAATAAACAGCATTAAACAAAAGTTTGTCACAGAGTTCTGAATGAACAATCCCATCATCAGAAGCTTCCAAAAGACTTGAGCCATCAATATTTCCAAATCTTATGTGTTTTAATCAATGTAAACCTTTTTCCTAAGCAGATACAATGATCAGTGATATCATCATTTTGTTATAGGGAAAAAAAAGAAAAAACATTTAGTTTGAGTAATCGATTTTGCAAGGTAAACCCTAACTATGTTCAAATTTGTTCCGATGCTATACAATGAAGTGTTCAGATTAGAGTTCAATTCTTGCAACAGTTCCAGAGAAGCCACACTAATAAGTTGTTTTGGATGTCCCACCAAAGCAACCAACTCTCTGCCTTAATTGTATACTTTGTAATTGCAAATAATGCTAAAAGATTCCTTCTTTTACAAGTTTAAACTCCTTTATTTGCATACTTATCTTATTGGACAAGAGGGTGAATTCTGCCATGGTAAGGTAGCTCCTTTGCACCCCAAATGTCAGGCGATGAGCAGGATATTAATTTTATTGAAGATGACATGCAGGCCATCAATCTCTCTTTAACATTACATTTTACTGTCTTGCCACTTTTCTATATTTCTTTTCTCTTCTAGCATCACATTGCACTTTTACGATTTACTACATCATTGATTTATGAAAGATCAAGATGCTTTTCAAGCATATTGGCATACCATCCAGGTAATGAAGTCACTGGTATAAAATCACCATGATAGCACCATAAGACAAGTCCTTAGATCAGTTTACTTATTTTTTAAAGAGAGTTTGTTAAGTTTTTTAAATTGAAAAGTTTACTTGAACTTGAGCTTCAACCTTACTTTTTCATAGATAAATCTTGCTGTGCGATTCATCACCAAACAGAACACATGGTTATTAAGCACATAAGTACTGCATCGATTTCTAAACAAACCCAAGGCAGAAATGTCACAAATGTTCTTGTTCATAAGTAGCTGCCAACTATGAAATCTTGAAGAATTTGGGAGAATAAAGAAATAGTTAGAGATTTTTTGTGTTTATTTCCCTTTATGATGTGGCTTGGGGGGAAACACAACGCCAAAAAAATGGGGTAGGACTTTTCCCTTCCCTAAATAATATGATAATAAAAATACAAAATAGAAAGATGCGAACCCTAGAACAGTTGTTATTACACAGGAAAAAAAACGAAAGTTTCCAACTGAAGAACTGAACTTACTGATTACTCTAATTAGGGAGCATAAGACGAGGACAAGTATCTATTCCTTATAGCTAACAGATTCAAGACAGTGCATCATCAGTTTCAGGGTAAAAGCATCACTAACAACCAGCACTGCAATCCTTACATATTCCCCCGGTAATGTTTCCCCACCTTTCCAGCTATAACGTGAACTCAATCTTCAAAATTCACGAGCATATTCATGCAAAAGATCACAAAAAGAAATAAAGATATTTTGTGTTTATTTCCCTTTATGATGTGGCTTGGGGGGAAACACAACGCCAAAAAAATGGGGTAGGACTTTTCCCTTCCCTAAATAATATGATAATAAAAATACAAAATAGAAAGATGCGAACCCTAGAACAGTTGTTATTACACAGGAAAAAAAACGAAAGTTTCCAACTGAAGAACTGAACTTACTGATTACTCTAATTAGGGAGCATAAGACGAGGACAAGTATCTATTCCTTATAGCTAACAGATTCAAGACAGTGCATCATCAGTTTCAGGGTAAAAGCATCACTAACAACCAGCACTGCAATCCTTACATATTCCCCCGGTAATGTTTCCCCACCTTTCCAGCTATAACGTGAACTCAATCTTCAAAATTCACGAGCATATTCATGCAAAAGATCACAAAAAGAAATAAAGATATACCATCCACAGATTTGGGGCACATCAAGATTCCAGTTATCAAAAGATGAAGGCAATTACGGACAGAAGCAAGAAAGCTATCGAGAAAAAGAACCGGAATTGGATTTATCTGCAACAATTTTTTTACAGAATAAAGGCGAATCGGATCGTCGAAAAGCCTGAGGGCTTACCACCAAAGCGCCAGGCAGCAGACTGCAAAGCAGATGGGAACGCATCAGTCAGATATATCGAAAAGAGCCAGAAATCGAAGGAGAAGAAGGAAGAGGAAGGGGAGGAATCTTACAGGGGAAGTCGGCCCGAATGGTGCTCATGAGATCGGTGTGCCAGAGGTTCCGGTAGCTCTGTCGGAGCTGCATCTTGTCCAGGTGCTCCTGCGACGCCATGGCCGGCCTCACTGATCGAACGCGGGATCCGGCAGCGACTCGACGAGGAGGAGAAGGGTGGCGATCGAGATCGGGAGTCGAAGAAATGCCGCTTTTTCAGAAGGGCACGAAAGGCATCATAGCGGGGTCGCATCGTCGGTGATGACTGCGGGTCAACGTAGAATTGGTACTTCCTTCACCAATCAACGCTGTAACCCTCGTGGGCCCACTATTATATTATAGCCTTCCACCAGTAACAAGACGGGTGTGTGACACGGCAAACAATGGAGCGTGCAATTATTTATGAGCTCATTTTGTAACCCTTGCTTGCTACGAATCTTCCCGCACAAACGAAGAAGGAAAAAAGAAAAAAAAAGGGAGATGAAAACATATTATAGAAAAAAGAAAAGAAAAAATCTTTCGATCCGAACTGGCGTTTCTAATGTTTCCTTTGGTCAATTGTCAATATCCTATTTATCATTAATTAATGGAGAACAATTATTAATTTATTATTTTAGAATAAGCCCCTTCTCGTAAAAATAATACTACAAACTTGATACAAAATGTTACGAGGTGAAGAACCGTTCCAGAAAGCATTAGTTACATTTAATCTAACGAAATTGGTCGATTTCTATGCCGAATAGTTCGATGAATTTAAGTGATAATGAAGGGAGATAATATAAGTTCAATGGATGGCCAAAATATAATAGAGATCCATCCAGAAGTGGAGCGAAGTTTCCGTGATAATTTCCCAGTTTTGACTCTCACAGGAAGACCCCACAAAAAATGCCCCAACTTGGAAGGGGAAGAGTGCTGATTCAGACTAGCGAGAAGTAGCTGCAACTTGGAAGGCCGCAGTCTGAGAAACTGCTTTCCTAGTGAGGCGCATAGCGAAGTATCCAATTCTCTTTGCTTCTTTTATTTCTCGGTAGAAACATCAAGTTTGTCCTTTCAATGGCAACTCATGGATTAAGCACATCCGCATGCATATATACACATATACAGAAAAATTATTCCGCAGAAACATTGCTAAAATTTTCTAAGGTATAGATCCAAAACCATTGGTAGTTCAGCATGTAAGAGTTCAGGTACACTAACCAAAGTCGTCGACCATGACGCGTTAGCGTCTGCGCCCCTTCCTCGCCAAGAACTGAGTACGGTGTGAACAAGCTAATCAAGCCCTCCTGTTGAGAAGAAATCATCAGAAGAGCCAATATGTCAACCAATTGGTCACCAAATCTTGAATGCCACAACTCGCGATACCAGCAAACGAAAAAGAGAGAAATCAAAGGGAATTACACTGAAAGATTATACCACTAGATTTGAAACATACTTGAAGATAAATAATTATAATTTTAAAAAATTCATACAGATGATAATAGAATAAACATATTGACAAAGACCTTATCGAAAAGAGATAGAAGTTGTATCGATAATTGATCAGTATGACTTTACATTGATAAGCAAAAAGAACAATCTCCCTTATGAGCTAAAGGGGGAGGTTGTTAGGCTGATGGTCTAATTCAGCTATGAGTTTTAGTAGCCCATAACCCGCTCTCCTTTTAATCTAAACCCTAACATTAATTAGGGAGCTAATGATGGCTACGAAAATAAGAGAAAAATTATAGTAAAAGGGTAGAAATTTTGCAGCAGCAAAAGGAATTCAAAGAGAGAAGAAAATGACAGAAAAACAAGAGAAAAAGAAAGAGAAGAAAATAAGGAACACACAGAGACTGTTCTCATTCATCCAAACAGTTTTCTCATCTCAGGTTAGATCAGATCTACAATGAATTTTTATTGTGATTACTCAAGAAGGTTTTGGATATTGTGTACAATGACGTAATCCTTGTATCTCAGTTATTCTCTTGTAATTGTTGCTTGAATTTTTGGCAAGAGAGTTTGAGAATTGTACATTCATTATTTATATAGTGGATTTTCTCTAATTTGTCCCGTGGTTTTTACCCTTCACATTGAAGGGATTTTTTTTATGTAAATCTTAGTATTCTATTTGATTGTGATTTTCATTTTCATTGTGACCTACTAGTATTTGTTCATATACAAAAGTTCTTCCTTATTTGTTATCTTTTATCCCATCAACTAGTATCAGAGTCAGGTTTTGATGATTTAATTTTTGTGTTTGAACATGGAGGCCAGTAATGTTTCTCGTATGATTAGTTTAAACGAAAATAATTGGATGATATGGAAACCAAGAATAGAAGATCTCTTGTATTGCAAAGATTTGTATGGACCTTTACAAGGGGATAGTAAAAAACCCACAACTATGACAAATGATGAATGGAAGAGGTTAGATCGAAAAATGGTTAGGTTTATTCAACAGTAGCTCGATGATAGTGTCTTTCACCATGTTTCTACTGAAAGTTCTGCATATTCTCTTTGAAAAAAGTTGAAAGGTCTCTATGAAAGAAAAACAGCTAGCAACAATTTTTTTTTAATCAGAAAACTTATGAACCTGAAATATAAAGAGGGTGCTTCTACTGCTGAGCATTTGAATAAAATGCAGAATATTACTAACCAATTATTTTCTATAAAAATGTATCTTGATGATGAGTTGCAGGCATTGTTACTTCTCAGTTTATTGCTAGAAAGTTAGGAAACACTAGTGGTTTTCTTCAATAATTCTGTGCCAAATGGTATTGTCACCATGAGTCAGGTAATAAGCAATTTGTTGAATGAGGAGTTGAGAATAAAGAACTCAGCAGCATCTCAGATTGATTCATAGATACTTATCTAAAAGAACAAAGGAAGGTCAAAGTCTAAAAATAGAAACAGTTCACATATGGGTAAAAGTAAGTTAAGATCAAGGAAAGATATTATTTGCTACAACTGTAGTGAGAAAGGACATTATAAGAATTAATGTAAGCAACTTAAGAAGAGCAAGAAAAAAGAAAAAGAAATAGAGTCTACAGAGTCAAAAGAGAATACCACAGTTATAGTGCAAGATGGTGATTATTTGATTTTGTTCAATTATGATAATATTTTTTTCTTATGTGTATCAGGATCTCGAGTCAATAATTAACATATGAGCTTCTTATCATGCTACACCACGGAGAGAGTTCTTTGCTACCTACAGGTCTGGAAATTTTTGGTGTTGTCAAAATGGACAACTATGGTACGACAGACATCATTGGCATGGGTAACATTCACATAAAGACTAACCTTAGATGTAAGTTGGTGCTTAAGGATGTGAGGCATGTGGTTAACTTGAGGCTGAATCTAATTTCAGTTGGAAGACTAGATGATAAAGATTATGATAGTAGGTTTCACAATGGGCAATGGAAGCTTAGTCAGGGTTTTCTTGTTATAGTTAATGGAAAAAAATGTCATACTTTGTACAGGTTACAGGTCAAAGCTGTGGTGAGCAGTTAAATGCTACAAAGAAAGAATTCAGCATGGAGTTGTGGCATAGGCGACTGAGACACATGAGCGAGAACGAACTACAAGCTCTTTCCAAGAGAGAGGTATTACGTAACCTTAAAGGTATACGTTTAAACCCTTGTGTTGATTATTTAGTTGGTAAATAATATAGAGTTTATTTTGCTAGTCCTGCTTTGTCTAGAAAAAAGCATGCCTTGGACCATGTTTATACATATGTATTCACTCCTTTGAGGACAAAAACTCCTAGTGGTTCTATTAATGTTCCTGGTATCAGTGGTGTAATTTATTTTGTTACTTTTATAGATGACTTTTTCAGAAAAGTTTGGGCTTATGCTTTGAAGACCAAGGATCAGGTTATTGATGTCTTCAAAAAGTTTCATGCAAGAGTTAGAAAGGAAGATAAAAAATAACTGAAATGCATAAGATCAGATAATGGTGCTGAGTATACATGATTGTTTAATGATTATTGCAGGTCACATGACATCCAATATGAGATGATAGTTCTTAGTACACCTCAACATAATGCAATTCCAAAGAGGATAAATCGCACCATCATGGAAAAGATCAGATGTATGCTTTCACAAGCAAAGCTACTCAAAAGGTTTTGAGATGAGACTTTGAGGACTATAATTGAGGTGATCAACTTATCTCCCTGTATAGCCCTAGATGCTGATGTTGCAGAGCATGTATGTTCAAGGAAAGATGTTCCTATAGATATTTGAGAGTGTTTGGTTGTTATGCATTTGCACATGTTCCAAATAATGAAAGGTCCAAGCTGGATAGTAAGATAAAAGAATATATTTTTCTTGGTTACTCACATGATTAATTTGGATATAAGCTTTGGGATCCAAAAAAACATAATGTGTTTAGAAGTAGAGATATGGTCTGGATCAAACCCTTGATGATTTAAAGAAGGAGGCACCAGCCAAGCCTTTTGCAAAAGGATTAGCAGATTATGACTCAGTTATTCCTCTAGTATATTAGGGTGATGGGGGATATGTGTAGGAAGATGGTGTATAATCATATATTAATCTACCTGCAGGACATGTTGAGCAAGAAGTTGAGGAGCAGCTTCCCGCAGAACCTCAGTTGGGAAGATCTTATAGACAACGTCAGCCTTCCAGAAGATCCTATACATGTGAGTATATGATGCTTATTGATGTAAGTGAACCAGAGAGTTACCATGAAGCAATTAAAAGAGAGTAGAAAAAAAAGTGATTAATTGCTATGCAAGAAGAGATGGATGCTCTACAGAAGAACTACACATATGATTTAGTACAACTATCACAAGGAATGAAGGCCTTAAAGAACAAGTGAGTTTTCAGGTTGAAGACTCAAGAATATTATTCTCAACCAAAGTACAATGCTAGATTGGTTGTGAAAGGCTTTGGTCAAAAGAATGGTATTGACTTTGAAGAGATTTTTTTCTTTTGTTGTTAAAATGTCTTCTATTCGTGTTGCTCTAGGTATTGCTGCTAGCCAGGACTTGGATGTTAAGCAGTTAGATATGAAGATAGCTTTCTTTCATGATGATTTGGAGGAGAAAATTTATATGAAGCAACCAGAAGGTTTCAAAGTCAAAGGTAAAAAAAAATTTATTTGCAAGTTAAGAAAGAGTTTGTATTGGTTGAAGCAAGCTCCAAGACAGTAGTATAGAAAGTTTGAGTCATTTATGACTGAAAATGAATACAAAAGAATGGCTTCAGATCATTGTGTGTACATCAAACGGTTTGATGAGGATTTTATTATTCTCTCACTTTATGTTGATGATATGCTTATCCTTAGGAAAGATATGTGTACAATTGTCAAGTTAAATAAGGAACTAAGTAAGTCCTTTACAATGAAGGACATGAGGCCAACAAAACAAATACTGGGTATACAGATTTCTCGTGATAAGAAAAACAAGAAGATTTGATTGTCACAGGAAAAGTACATCAAGAAAGTATTAGAAAAGTTCAGTATGAGTAATGCAAAATCAGTTGGTTCTACTCTTTCAGGTTACTTCAAGTTATGCTCAGAGCAGAGCCCGTAAAGTGATGAGGAGAAAGAGAAAATACAAAAGGTTCCTTATGCTTCAGTAGTTGAAAGTCTAATATATATAATGATATGTACGAAGTTGGATATCGCATATGCAATTAGTGTTATTAACAGATTTCTTGCAAATCTAGGCAAAGAGCACTGGGCAGCAATGAAGTAAATCTTGAGATATCTCAGAGGAAGCTCTAAGGTTTGTTTAAGTTTTAGAGGTGGACCACTAGTGCTAATGGGTTACACAGATACAGATATGGCTAGAGATATTGATACAAGAAAATTCACATCAGGTTTTGTACTTACTTTTGCAGGGGGAGCTGTGTTATGGCAATCCAGATTGTAAATGTGTATTGCTCTCTCCACCACAGAGGTAGAATATATTGCTGCTACAGAGGTTTGCAAAGAAATGTTATGAATGAAAGAATTCTTATAAGAATTAGGGCTAAAATAGAAAAACTATGTGGTGCATTATGACAGCTAGAGTATTATCCATTTATGTAAAAATCCAACTTTTCATTCCAAGTCAAAGCATATAGATGTCAGATACCACTGGATTCAAAATATACTTGAAGAGAAGCAGTTGCAACTTCAGAAAATTCATACAGATGATAATAGAGCAGACATGTTGACAAAGACCTTACCGAAAGAGAGGTAGGAGATGTGCCTATAGTTAATCGGCATGACTTTACACTGAGGAGCAAAAGGGACAGCCTCCCTTATGGGCTAAAGCGAAAGGTTGTTGGGCTGATGGCCCAATTCAGCCCATATGTGCTTTAGTAGCCCACAACCCGCTCTCTTTTTAACCTAAACCCTAAGACTAATTAGGGGGCTAATGGTAGCTATGAAAATAAGAGAAAAAATCACACCAAAAGGGCAGAAATTTTGCAATAGCAAAGGAGATTCAAAGAGAGGAGAAAAGGGTAAAAAAATAAGAGAAAAAGATAAGGAACACACAGAGACTATTCTCATTTGTCTAAACAGTTTTCTCATCTCGGGTTAGATCAAATCTACAGTGAATTTTTACTATGATTACTTAGGGAGGTTTTAGATATTGTGCACAGTGACGTGATCCTTGTATTCTAATTATTCTCTTATGATTGTTGTTTGAGTTTTGGGTAAAAAACTCTGAGAATTATACATTCATTATTTCTAGAGTGAATTTTCTTTGGTTTGCTCTATGATTTTTATCCTTCATATTGAAGAAGTTTTTCACATGAATCTTAGTGTTTTATTTGATTGTGATTTTCGTTTAATTTTGTTGTGTATTACGACTTACTAATATTTGTTCATATACAAAAGTTCTTCTTTGTTTGTTGTCTTTTATCCCAGTATTACCCTAAAGCAGCTACTGTGTCTCTCCAGTTACTCATCTCCTTCAGCCATCCTTTAAATTGCCTTCCAACAAGACATATGCATCCCCATCATGATCAGCGTTCTCCGACCCTTCAGATAGTAGCCTGCAGATAAGAGAATATAGATCACAGGAGCATGCTCTGTTTCATGTATGAGCTATATTTTTGCAAATGAAAACTTCTTGTGAGGTATCAACTTAAGACATTCCCAGGATCGATTGGAAAATTAAATATGACAACTTCTATGAATAGCATGAACCGTTGATATAGTGTTATATGTTTGTATTAGACACAGTAATGAGCTCAGTGGCAGCTAGAAAAATGAGTACATGACTGCTAATTAAAATTTACAACTCGTAAGGAAAAATAAAAAACAGATGTCCTGCTGAGTAAATCAAGGGCTACTTGACAACTTCCTTGGGGGATTGATTCTAACAAGAAAATGAAAGGAAATAAATATGATTCATGCAAGTGTATATACTGAACATAGAAAAGGAAAAGATGACACAATGCAGACCGAAAGAGAGAATACGAATGAAAATAATATAGCAGATGGTATGTATTATCAATTTGTTGCAGAGATCCTAAACCCCACGACACGCATAACAATGATGCACCATCATATACTTCTATATGACATCAGAAGCATTTTCTTACGGATAGGTCTTACAAAGAGTTACATAATTCATAGATCAGAAATATACATCCCCTATAATACCATCGATGACCTAAATTGCAGCAATCACTCTCATTTAAGCCCAATTGCACTTTCACAGCTAAAGCATCTTCCCTTTGCATTTCACAATTAAGGTGAAAACACAGCAAAATACTCTTTCCTAAAGCTGTTGTTACTTACCTGTAAACCTCCCTCGTCCTATCGATGTCTTGGGCGTCGAGTTCTTCGTGAAGTTTTATCCTAGGATACAAAATAAATTGATGGATCCAATAGCAAACCATGACAAACCTACCAAAACAGAGAGGGGCAAGAAAAATTTAGAAAACAGTAGAAATTTCTAGTAAATAGAAGAAATTGACAAGATGGCAGAGCACAGATGAATGTATCTTTGCCAATACTGCTCCGCCGCCGCCGCCGGAGGCACGCTGGTAATCGCTTTCTCATACACCTCCCTTACCATATTCTTGTTTCCCACACTTTCCTCCGGCCTTATGTAATCCAACCAGCAGTCATAATTTAAAGGGTTCTTTCTCGCCTCTTCCTCATCCCTTTCCTCCTTTTTTTGACAATGGCATCCTCAATCCCCACCCATCCCCTAACTGCACGTCAAATGCAATGTACTACCTGTACATGGTCAAGGGGTGGTTTGACTAAGTGTGGCGCATCTGACACTTCGTACTTGATCCAGGCGCCGTTGTTCCAGCAGGCGCGACGGATAGGGTCCTCGAACTCCTTGCGGTTGAGGAGGCGGTCGTCGTTGAGCTCGTGGCGTCGGTGATTCTTCTTCGGAGGGTGGATCTCGGGTTCTTGCCGTTCCATGGCCTCGCACAGGATCTGCTCAGCGGTGATCTGGATGGGCGCCGGGTTCCTGTTCTTTACGCTGGTCGGACGGGGCAGATTCACCTCCGTGTCCTGTTTCGTCGGGAATCCCCATGCTCGGGGTCCGACGCCGTCGACGACGCCATTTCGAAAGAGCCTTCTACTGCAACTCCGGGCCTAGGGTATTGTTAATGTCAACAACTTTGTACCGTGGTCTCGGGACGGGCTGCTTTGCGCCGTGGCCTCGGGGCCGTCGCGGTGCGGTTCTGGCCGAATGTAGAGGGGTTCCCCTGGGACGGGTTCTGGAGGCCTGTGGCGGGGGAGAGGACCTGTCTGGCGGACGTCGCTGGCTTCCGTTCCTGCACAAAGGTCGGGTCGGGTTGACTTCGCCCGACCCCTCCGACGCTCAAGCCAGTCTCCAGATAATAGTAAAAGTTCTTGCCCTCGTGAAACCGTCCTCCCTTTTGAACGTGGTTCCTCCGGGTTTATATGGATCAGATTGCTGTCGCGTCTCTGATTGCGTCTGAGAGCGCTACACGGACCTGGTCCCGTAAGATGGTGACGTTCCTCGAGAGCCGTGGAGCCTGGGAAGGCTAGGAGGGGTCACGTTTATTGGTCAACCCTGGTTACAGTCGACCGTTCGAGGGGCAGGGGCGTCATCTTGACGTAGGCGGTATGGGCTTGCGTCACGTCTACTTTATTACCCATATCATTTCCCCGGAAGGAAGCCCGCTTGGGCTTGCCCGAGGTCCGAGGTCGGGCTTCATCGCAGGATTGCTTTGGGTGAACCGATGGGTATGGAAGATGCTTTCCGGGAGCTCGCGGTGGAGGCCTGTCGGCTCATCGTTCAGGGACGCGACGAGACTGGAGTGCTCAGCTCTGGGGGTCAGGTTTTGAAATGGGCACGGAGAGGCTGCGGCCGAGGTACAAGCTCAGGCTTTGTGGCCGAGGCGCTGCTCGGAGCTTAGGGACCGAGACATCGCTCGGGCTTCTGAGGCCGAGGCGTCGCTCGGTGCTTGGTGGCCGAGGGACTGTTCGGAGCTTAGGTGTCGAGGCGCTGCTCGGAGCATATGGGCCGAGGCGTCGCTCGGGCTTCTGAGACTGAGGCGCTGCTTGAAGCTTAGGGGCCGAGACATTGCTCAGGCTTGGTGGCTGAGGCGCTGCTTAGAGCTTAGGGACCGAGACGTCGCTCGAGCTTCTGAGGTCGAGGCGCTGCTCGGGCTCGGTGGCCGAGGCGTCGCTTCGGTGCAGTGGCCGAGGCGCCGCCGGAGCTTAGGGCCGAGGCATCGCTCGGGCCGAGGCCGAGGGCGCCTTTCGGAGCTTAGGGCCGAGACATTGCTCGGGCCAGTGGCCGAGGCGCCGCCGGAGCTTAGGGACCGAGACGTCGCTCGGGCTTCTGAGGCCGAGGCGCTGCTCGGGGTCGGTGGCCGAGGCGTCGCTCGGTGCTTGGTGGCCGAGGCGCTACTCGGAGCTTAGGGGTCGAGGCATCGCTCGGGCTTCTGAGGGTGAGGCGCTGCTCGGAGCTTAGGGGCCAAGACATTGCTCGGGCTTGGTGGCCGAGGCGCTGCTCGAAGCTTAGGGACCGAGACGTTGCTCGGGCTTCTGAGGCCGAGGTGCTACTCGGGCTCGGTGGCCGAGGCGTCGCTCGGTGCTTGGTGGCCGAGGCGTTGCTCGGAGCTTAGGGGCCGAGGCGCTGCTCGGAGCTTAGGGTCCGAGGCGTCGCTCGGGCTTTTGAGGCCGAGGTGTTGCTCGGAGCCTAGGGGCCGAGACATTGCTCGGGCTTGGTGGCCGAGGCGTTGCTCGGAGCTTAGGGACCGCGACGTCGCTCGCGCTTCTGAGGTCGAAGCGCTGCTCGGGCTCGATGGCTGAGGCGTCGCTCGGTGCTTGGTGGCCGAGGCGCTGCTTGGAGCTTAGGGGCCGAGACATTGCTCGGGCTTGGTGGCCGAGGCGCTGCTCGGGTGGGGTTCGGGGAGAAGCACTCGGACGGTCGACGGCCGAGCGACGTCTCGGGCAGGCGGGCTGCACAGGGAAGTACTCGAGTGGTCGATGGCCGAGATACGCGCTCAGGCGGGCAGGCTACGCGGAGGCATACTCGAATGGTCAAAGGTCGCGGTACATGCTCAGGCAGGCAGGCTGCACAGAGATGCACTCGGGCAGTCGACGGTCGCGGTACATGCTCAGGCAGGCGAGCCGCGTAGGGACGTACTCGGGCGGTCGGCGGCCGCAGTACATGCTCAGGCAGGCATGCTGCGTGGAGACGCACTCGGGCGGTCGACGGCCGCGGTGCCACTCATCTTGGGATACTCTTCCTCTCCCTCTTCTTCTTCGTGGCGTGGGCAACGAAGGACTCTTTAATCCGTGCGTCATCTCGGGAGCTGGTCGCATGCGTCAAGCGCTGGAATCGAGGCGTCCATGGAGTACCGCCCAAGTTGCCTGCCCGGGGTTCGCCACGTGGAACCCTCATTTATAGCGGGGCGTCCTTTAGGCTTCCCGATGTGATGTGGCTGGGGGGCGCGCACGGCGATGGGCTGTTGCCCACTTCGGGAGGCGAAAGGGTGCTGTCCTTTGGCGGGATCTTGCCGTTAAGTAGCGCGCATCATACCCCTTTTACCGTTTCTCGTCAGCTTAGTTTTCTGCCCCGGGCCTCGCCGTCTCCCCTTTCTAATCATCTTCATTGGCTTCGGCGTCCTTCGCCTCCTTCCATTTGACTTCTTTGTCTTTCCTTCCGGAGGTCAGTAAGAATGGCCTTCTCTCCCTCTTCCTCTTCTTCTTCAGCCTCCACTTCTTCTTCCTCGTCCTCTTCTTCCACCTCCATGTGTGCCTCGGATCGGTTGCCTCCTCCACCCCCTGATCATTCTTCAGACGGGGAGGCGACGCGAGCGCTTGAGGCCCTAATGTGGCCGCACGACCTAGACTCCACTGTGAGTGGTTCGTCACTGAGGACCCTTCGCGAGCGCTATAGCATCCCGGAGGATTACGTCCTCCTAGCACCTGAACCAGGGCAACGGGCTTATGACCCAATCCTTGAGGGCTTCGCGCTGACTCTTGACGCCCTCGAGGCGGGGTTGCGCCTCCCTCTACACCCCATCGTCGTTTCCTGTATTTCCCGGTGGTGAATCTCGCTGTCGCAGGTGGCGCCGAACTCTTGGCGCTATCTGGTGGTATTCCTGGGGGAATGCCACTATGCTAATATCACCCCGACCCGAAACCTCTTCCTCTCTTGTTTTCTCCTTTTCAAAGGGTCGGTGGGGGTACTTCCTATCTACCCGGACAGGCTTCCGAGTCGGTGGGGCTCCCACCAATAACAAAGGGTGGAAGAGACGGTTCTTTTACGTCCGTTGTTAGAAGGACTGGGGCTTCGGGGTCCGATGGTCCGCAAGGGCCATAGACAACACGGCCCCGAGACTGAGCGCCGAGGAGCGCCGAGGAGCGCCAGGATCTGGGGAGGCTTAGGGAGATTCTTCCCTCCTCCCAAGCCATCCGAAACATGACGGAACGGTGGTTGGTCGAGGAGGGGCTCAGTCCGTCCTCCCTGGGTAGGTCTTCGTCGTCTATCTCTTGTGTGTCTCCAACATTTATCAGACCTTAACCACCTTGCTTGTTTCCTGTAGAAATGGTGAACCTGCGAGCACTCCGCGACGGACGGGTTTCGGCGTCCTCCTCTCTACGCCCTGCATCTGACCCGAGGACAGGACAAAGGGACTCCCCACTGGAGGTGGAGGCCGAGCGCCCGAGGAAGAAGGCCAAGCTGTGGCCACTAAAGGGCTCGAGGCACTAGTGCCCCGGCCCAAAGACGCAGCCGCGGAGCAGGCGGACCGCACGGGAGCGCCCCCGCCGCAAAGCGAGGCCGGACCCAGCCGGGAGGCGATCGGGAAGAACCTTCATCCATCGGCGGTGAGGGACCTGTGTCGCCTTCCACCGGGCAGGGAGGAGCCCTTCCTTGCGCGGGTGATGGGCGAGATCCCATCTGGAGAAGCGAGCGACCACCTGGTCGCCCGCTGGGGCAGACTGTCCCGAGGGGACAAAGTGTGGATCGGAGGGGACCCTTCGGCCGCGTACCTCCGGGGGGCGCTTCATCCCGACATAGCTTGGGACTTGTACATGCTCCCCTCAAAGGCCCTCCTCGGAAATTCAGCTAAGTCACTGATGTGTGTAAGTGTCGTCCCTTCCCACTCCTTGCCAGCTTCTTCGTTAGCTTTGTTCTAACTTAGTCAACCTTACAGAGCCTCCACTATACCACCGCCATGATGGACTGGGCGCGGGATGCCGGACGGATCATCAGAGGTCTCTACGAGCGCAACTCAGAGTTGCGTCGCCAGTTGGAGGAGGACCAGGTCGGTGCTGGCCCCGAGGCGATCGCGGTAGCGGAGAAGCTGGCATCCGACCATGATGTAGAAGTAGCCCGCCTCACGTCCGAGCTCAATACCGCGAGCCTGGAGAGCGATGAGCTGTAGAAATTACTGTGGGTGGAGAAGACCGAGGCCTGCTTGCACTAGACAGAGGCATCCACCCTGGCTGCGAAGCTGTCCGAGAAGGAGGCCGAGTCTAAGACTATCTCAGAAGCCCTCGTCGAGGAGAGGCGCCTTCGTCCAGAGAGGGAGAAGGAGGCAATCGAGGGCTACAAAAAGTCTGAGGCATTCCAGCTCGGCCTGACCCAGACAGGTCAAATATCATATGAATATGGATACAAGGTCACCTTGGCCCACTTCCAATCGCGCCATCCGGGTTCCGAGGTCGAGGAGGACCCCTTCACCTCCTGTCCCGAGGACCTGGAGGTGAACATGCCCGAGAAGGTCCCCTTCGACAACAGCTTGGAGGGCATGAAGTCTTAGGAGGGGCCTTCTCCTATTTCTTTTGTTTCTTGTCCTCTCCTTTCGAGGGTCCAGTCGGTCTATTTTGTAACTGAATTTACGTTTAATCAAAGTTTCCTTTTTGCTACTGCTTGACTTCATTGTGAATTTTACACAAAGTACTTCCTAATGTTCTGGACGTTCCATGTCCTTGGTATGTGTCATCTCGACATTGTTGCTAGTCGGAACGTACCCGCCCGGACGACTTTGACGTCGCAGTAAGGTCCTTCCCACTTCGGGGCGAGCTTACCGCGCAAGACTTGCGCAAGACTAAGTCTCCCAACCCGATGGGCCGAGGGCGTATGCCTTTGTTGTAGCTTTTAACAACGCTTCTGTTGTAGGCAAGGGTCCTAAGGTGAGCATTGGCTCTGCATTCTTCGAGCAGGTCTACCCCAGCTCGGATCTCATCGGGCGACCTTGCTTCCTCGAAAGCCTCCACCCGAGGGGTGAGGATGACCACTTAAGGAGACTCCCTTGATGCTGACTTAGGAGTAGTTCATAAGGACCACGGTATGCTCGGCAACTCGTCGACCCAACTGGATTGGGCGGTGAGGGTTCTCTTCCTAAGTCCGACTAGGATCGACCGATTGGTGACTTTTGCCAGGCCGTTAGTCTGGGGATGAGCCACCGAGCTGAACCTTAGTTGTATCCGGTGAGTTGCGCAGAAATTCTTGAACCGGGTGTTAGCAAACTGGGTTCCGTTATCAGTGACAATGGCCCTGCGTAAGCTGAACCGTGTCACGATGTTCCTCCACATGCACCGCTCGACCTAGCTCTCCGTGATAGTGGCAAGCGGCTCGGCCTCTACCCACTTGGTGAAGTAGTCGACGCTAATGATGAGGTATCTTCGTTGCCCTGACGCTGGGGGAAAGGGTCCAAGGAGGTCCATTCCCTATTGCGCGAAAGGCCAGGCGCAATCCAAGGGGGTGAGTGGGACCGCCGGGTGCCAAGAGGCTCGTGCATGCCGCTGACACACGTTGCATCGCCGCACGCAAGCCCTCGTGTCTCGGTGCAAAGTGGGCCAGTAGTAGCCTTGACGGAGCACCTTGAATGTCAGGGCGCGACCGCCGATGTGCTCCCCGCAAATCCCGTCATGGACCTCGGCGAGAACCGATCGAGCCTCGTCAGGATTCAAACAGTGCAAAAGAGGGTGCGAGAACGACCTTCGGTATAGTCGGTTGTCGATCTCGTAGTACCATCCTTAAGTTCGGCGCAGACGCCGGGCTGCGGCCTCGTCGGGGGGTACGACGTCGTCTCGCTTGTACTGCAGCATCTCCTGTATCCAGGTGGTCGGTGCACCTAGCTCAACCACCCCTACGGAGGCGACGGCTCGGTAGGGAAGCTTCTCGACCTCGGGCTCCTCCCCGGGGATCGACCTCGAAGCTAGTTTTGCCAACGCGTCTGCTCGCTCGTTCTGACTCCTGGGTACTCTGAGTAATGTGAAGGGGGGAAAAACTAGCGACGAGGGCCCTTACCTAGGCTGAGTACTTCGACATGATCGGATCTCGAGCTTCGTACCCTCCGCTGAGTTGTTCGGCTATGAGCTGCGAGTTGATGAGAACGCGCACAGCGCTCACCTACATCTCGGCCGCTAGCCTGAGGCCCGCTAGGAGCGCCTCGTATTCTGCTTCGTTGTTGGTGGCCTTGAAGCCAAAGCGGAAGGAACGCTCGAACGAGCGCCCGTCGGGAGCCTCGAATACTAGTGCGGCTCTGGCGCCCTTTGAGCCGGACGACCCGTCAACCCGTAGAACCCATTCTGCTTCGCCCTGCCTGGGGCCTCGCTCCCCTGACGGAGTCAACTCCGAGATGAAGTCGGCCACAGCTTGTGCTTTGATGGCGGTTCTCGGCTTGTACTGCAAGTCGAATTCGGATAGCTCCACCGACCACTTGAGAAGGTGACCTGCTACATCAAACTTCGATAAACCTGCCAGAACGGTTGGTCAGTCATTACCTCGATCGGGTGGGCTTGGAAGTAGGGGCGTAGCTTCCGGGCCGTAAGAACAAGAGCTAGGGCTAGCTTCTCGATGGGCGGATAACGCTCTTCTGGCCCTCTCACGACGTGGCTAGTGTAATAGATCGGCAGCTGTTCCTCAGAGGCCTCCTTGACCAACACGGAGCTTACCACGTGTTGGGAGGTCGCCAGATAGATGTAAAGCTTTTCCTGGGTGGAGACCGAGGTCAGATGGGGGAGAGAGGATAGATGTTGCTTCAAGTGTGTAAAGGCCTCTTCACACTCCACTATCCACTGGAAGTTCCTCGGGCTCTTCAAGGCTCTTAAGAAGGGGAGGCACCGGTCCCCTGATCGAGATAGGAACCGAGACAGGGCGACGAGCCTCCCATTGAGGCGCTGGAGCTCCTTGACAGATCGGGGTGCTTGCATGTCGATGATCGCCTGGACCTTCTCTAGGTTGGCGTCGATTCCCCTTTCGTGCACGATGAACCCGAGAAATCTGCCTGATGTAACGCCAAAAACGCATTTGGCAGGGTTGAGGTGCATGCCATACTTTCTTAGCATGGCAAACGTCTCGGCTAAGTCGGCCAGGTGGGCTGGTCCAGACCGGCTTTTCACGATCATATCGTCGACGTAAACCTCCATGTTTCGCCCTATCTGATGGGCGAACATCCTGTTCACGGTCCTTTGGTAAGTGGCTCCGGCGTTCTTTAGCCCGAACGACATGACCTTGTAGAAGTAAGTCCATTGGCTTGTGAGAAAAGCAGTGTGCTCTTTGTCCTCGGGCGCCATTCTGATCTGATTGTAGCCGGAGAAGGCGTACATGAAAGAAAAACGAGCGTGTTCAGCAGTTGAGTCGACCAGCTGGTCGATTCTCGGGAGGGGATAACAATCCTTTGGGCATGCCCGATTGAGATCAGTGTAGTCAACGCATATCCTCCAATTGCCATTAGATTTCTTCACGAGGACTACATTTGACAACCATCAGGGGTATTTAACTTACTCGATGAAGTCTGCCACCAAGAGTCGCTCCACCTCTTCTTGGATGGCCTACTGCCGCTCGGGCACGAACTACCGAGGCCTTTGCTTCACAGGGCGCGCAGTTAGGGAAATGCGCAAATGGTGCTGGGACACCCTTAGGTCGACGCCCGACATTTCGGCTGGAGACCAGGCGAAGACCTCAGAATTCTCCTGAAGGAGGTTGACGAGCTGAGCCTGCTCCTGTTCGTCAAGTTCCGAGCTGACCTTAACCGTCCGATCGGGATGACTCTCCTGCAGGGACACCTCAAGTGCAGGCTTTGTTGGCTCAGGGTGCTGGGTTGGTCGCTTGGCCTCTCGAGGGTCGTCTAGGGGCTGTTCCGGCCTTACCCTCTTGTGTAGGGAGACCGTCGTCAAGTAGCATTGCCTGGATTCGCGAGGGCTCTCCCGAACTTCCTCGACCTCGGCGCGAGTCGGGAACTGCAGGGTTCGATGATATGTAGAGATGACCGCCCTGATTTTGTTGAGGGTGGGTCGCCCCAGGATGGCGTTGTACGCTGTGGGGAAGTCGACCAATAGAAAGGTGGCCATCACCGTCTTTGTCTTTGGCGCATCCCCGAGAGTCAAAGGGAGGGTGACAGCGCCGAGCGGAGAGATTGGGTTACCGGTAAACCCCGTGAGCGCCAAATGCATAGGCTCCATAACACCCTCAAGGAGCCCGAGCTTCTGAAAGGCACTGATCCTCTTCACTTGTGCGTTGGTGATTCTGGCCGTTATCACCAGCGCGTCGTCATGCTCGAGTTGTCCTGTCCCCTCGGTCGGAAAGGTAATTTTTGGCTCGGGCATAGGTTCGTGCCCTTCGGTCGCGACAGCGCGGGCGTACGCCTTTCGCCCAGAGGCGCTGCTTCCTCCGGATGTCGTGCCGCCTGTGATCACGTCGATGTGACGCTCAACGGGTCCCTCGGATTGGGGAGAGGGCTCCTGATCTTGTCGGAGTTAGTGGCCCAAATGGCCCCTACGAATCAGCTCTTCAATCTGTCACTTCAGCTCGCGGCATTCCTCAGTGTCGTGTCCATTCTGTCAATGAAAACGACAATACCGAGTTCGATCCGCCAGTTCCCGCGGATTCTTCATTGGGTGGGGAGGCTTGAGTAATCCTTTCTCCTTTATCTGGAGAAATACTTGGGTTCGAGACGTACTCAAGGAGGGAGGCGGGGGCCCCGGCACAGAATGATCGGGGCGATCTAATTTACGCCTCAGTGGTGCGGGTTGTTGCCCGCGGAGGGGTTCCAACCGTCCCCTCTTGTGCTCTTCACGCTTGCCGGACATCCAGGCCTCCGCCGAGATGTATTGATTCGCCCGTTGGAGCATCTTAGCGACCGAGGTTGGGGATCGCTCCACAAGAGACCAGAAAAATCTCGAGGGGTGTAACCCCACCATGAATGCCTGCATCAACAATGAAGGGTGAGCATCAGATAGCCCCCGTATCTCCGTAGTGAAGTGATGCACGAAGCGGGAGAGAGGTTCATCCTCCTTTTGATTCAGTCCTAGGAGGAGGGCGATGGATGGCTTCGGGCGCGTGTACGCCAGGAAGTGGAGCTCGATCTCCTTGGTGAGTTGCTCGGAAGAGGCGATCGTCCTGCCTTTCAGGGCGCTGTACCAGGCACGGGCAGGCCCTCTTAGCGTCGTGGGGAACGCCCGACACACCAGCGTGTCGGAGGTTCCGTACAATGTCATCTGAGCTAGAAAGGCAGCGACGTGATCCGCCGGGTCGCTAGCGCCGTCATAAGAGTCGATGGTGGGAAGGCGAAAGCTCGGGGGCACAGGATGCTCCTGTATCTCGATCGCGAACGGGGACCCCCAGCGGGGATCCTCCCCCTGCTCCTCCTTCGGCTTGCGGATTTCTCTTTGTACTTCATCTAGTCGTTGACTGACAGAACGAAGTTGGGCCCGGAAAGAGTCCGTCGAGTCGGAAGAGATCACCTTGGGCTCAGGCCGAACACCCGATTTTCCTGGGGCCTGGTCCCTGCCCAAAACTGGGTGAGCCAAAGGCAAAGCGGGTAACACGGAAGGCGTGACATGGGCCTGGGAGGGAGGCTCAGGCTGCTAGGGCGGCTGGGCCACCGGTGTGCTCGTTGATCGAGAGATGAGCGGGACGATGGTCTGGACCATCTCTGCTAAGGCTCGGACCTGGTGAGTGAGGTCGCGAAAGGCTTCAGTCGTGACGGACGAAGAGGCGACGGGGACGCCCTCAGGCGGGAGCAATCCCGAGTCGTTAAACAGGCGCCAATAGCATTCCGAGGTTAGGACGGGGTTGTCCATCCTCGATCCGGCAAGAAGGGAGGCCTCTGCCGAGGCCCCTTCGGGATGGAGTCCCTCGCTCAAGCGCTCGTCCTGGTTGATCGGGTGATCCCTCGACATTTAGGCCCTCCTTCTAGCACCAATCTGTTAATGTTAACAACTTTGTACTGTGGCCTCGGGACGAGCTGCTTTGCGCCGTGGTCTCGGGGCCGTCGCGGTGCGGTTCGAGCCGAATATAGAGGGGTTCCCCTAGGACGGGTTCTAGAGGCCTGTGGCGAGGGAGAGGATCTGTCTGTCGGACGTCGCCGACTCCCGTTCCTGCACAAAGGTCGAGTCGGGTTGACTTCGCCCAACCCCTCCGACGCTCAAGTCAGTCTCCAGATAATAGTAAAAGTTATTGCCCTCATGAGGCCGTCCCCCCTTTTGAACGTGGTTCCTCCGGGGTTTATATGGACCGAATTGCTGCCACGTCTCTGATTGTGTCTGAGAGCGCTGCACGGACCTGGGCCCGTAAGATGGTGACATTCCTCGAGAGCCGCGGAGCCTGGGAAGGCCAGGAGGGGTCACGTCTATTAGTCAACCTTGGTCATAGTTGATCGTTCGAGGGGTAGGAGCGTCATCCTGACGTAGGCGACATGGGCTTACGTTACGTTTGCTTTATTACCCATATCAGGTATGATAGAACGGAGAGAGGATGATTAGCATCGAGGGGCGACGGATTGAAACGATCGAAATTAATATATGAGATATTATTATTACTGTGATTATTCGTTTTGATGGGCACGAAATTTAAATCCAAAATATTTTTGAAATATTCTTAATTAATTCAATTTCAGGACGGATATTTCTTGTAGAAGCAAAACACAAGAAGAAATGACGAGATCAAGTGAACGAGCGTCATGTCATTTATTTCCCCACGCAAGCCAACGTCCACGTCACACTCACGTCCTCTCCTCGACGTGGTCACCAACACCAACACAACTACAATGGCACAAATTTCTTGATATCATATCATCAAACAAGTTAACGATGTCGTCAACAATGTCATGCATCATAATACTTAAATCATCCTACAGGAAGCAAATGCGGGCCAGCTTGGTACATTTCCAACTAGTAGCAATTAACTATATCATAAATTTGACCGGTACGATGTCCCTCGGGCTAACGCCACGATGAGGCCACCGTGAGCACCCGGTCCTTCCACCCGAACCCGAGCCGGCCGCCCTCCTCCTTGATGGTAAACCCTGGATTGGACCGGACCGATGCAAGCTTGGCTTTGACCGGTTCGATCATAGCTGGCCCGAACGGAAGCGGCTCGAACCCGGCCATCCCCATACGCGCGCGCCACTTGCCGAACACCTCGCACCGCTCCACCCGATTCGCGCCCTCTGTGGCCACCGAGTTGACCGCACGACGAGCCAGCCAGGCCTCGACTCGGGCCCGCTCCGGGCTGTCCCGCCCCACTGTCGCGTCCAGTGAATCCAGCAGCGCGCCGTAGTGGGCGCACGCTTCTCCGAAGCGGGCGGCGAAGGTGGCGGTGCTGGTGTTGATATCCTGCTCCACCATCGCCACCACGCGCGGCCGGAGGGCGCGCACGCGGCGGAGGAGCTCGTCGCGGGGGTTCGACGGGGAGACGCTCTCGTCGGGGACCCGAGCGAGGGCGAAGGCCAGGTTGACCGCCAGGGCCTCTCCTGGCTCGCATCCCAGCGCTGCCGCGTCCAGATCCGCCGCCCGCCAGTGGACAACGCCGAACCGGACCGCCAGGCCGGCCCGCTCCGCCAGCTTCTCGATCTGATGGCCCACGGCCCTTACGTTTCCGCCGGTGTTACTGGTGAATGGGGAGGAGGGATCGGCAACGGCGGTGATCCGGATGAGCGGGGGACGGGCGGTGGGCCGGAGGCGCTGGCGCTCCGCGAGGGCGTGGAGGAAGGTGACGTACTGGCCGCCCTGGCCGACCTGGAAGTCAAGGATGTGGATCTTGGGATGGTCTTTGGTGGCCTCCAAGATCGCCAAATTGGCGGCGATGAGGCCGAGCTTGAAGCAAGGGGAGAGTTCGTAGAGCACCTGCGTGGCCGCAAAGTGTTCCGCGCTGCAGAGCTCCGCGATCGAGGGACAAGAGTTCCCAGTCGGTGGCGGATTCATGCAAGAAACGAGCGCGGCGAGCATCACCGCCGTGAGCCGCTGCTCCGCGTCGCCTCGGTGGTTCGCGGCGCGCTTCAGGACGGCGAGGTTACCGGCGGCAGCCTCGATGTTTCCATCGCCGATAGCCACGGCGGTGTCGAGAAGCATCTGCCTCGAAGAAGCCGCAGCCGCCGTGGACAACGAGGGGGGCGAGCTCGAGGCAGACGACGAGACAGTAGAGGAGGAGTTGGTGGGCGAAGGACAGAGCTGGTTCGGTGCTGCCACCGCAGCTGCCGGCGGAGGCAGCAGCGGCGGCGACGTGAGCTGCTGCATCGCGTCGCTCCACTCGGCTGTGGTCACGGCCGAGCCTGACGCGCTGACCGCGTCCTCCTCGTCGTCCTCGTCCAAGAGCTGCCGCTCTAGCTCCTGCAGCCGTTCCTGCATCGCGGAGGACGGTCTGTTGTCGGATCCCAAACCAACCGCTGTCTGCGTGGCGAAGAACATCTCCTGCCGCCTCGCGAACCCGGACGCCGACAAATTCGACGAAGTTAAGGATGAGGAGCCCGAAGACAGGTCAACAGGAGGAGGTGGAGGAAGGTGGGAGGAAGCGGAGGAGGCAAGAAGCGTCCTCTGCTTCACGGATCGAAGGAAGAGCGCGTTCTCTAACTGCATCTGCTCCTGCTGCTGCAACCTCTCCCTTTCCGTAAACGATCGCTTCAGAATAGCACCGGTTCCAGCTTCCGAACGCGTCCGGATCGGGGATTGCACACCGCAGCGGCCGGAGAACCCCGACGCCATGCCCCAAGCCCTCTCCACGGAACAAAACGCGCCAAGAGAGAGACGCAAAAAAGGCGAGAGAAATCTAAAAAGAGCGAGTCATATCAACGTGACAGCTCTCTTTTCCTCGCCTGCAACAGAGAATTCCACCCGCCGAACGCTTCTCTCTCATAATTATAATAATAATATTATTATAATGATAATAAAAGAGGAAGAAGAGAAAGCCGAGACGGGTACGCTGTTATGTTACCCGGTTTGTATAATTTTACGTGCAGATGAGTACTAATAAAGATGAGAGAGAGAGAGAGAGAGAGAGAAGTGGGCGACGTCGGCGAGGTATCGGCCACTCGCGGCCCAGATTCTCACTCGACCTCGTCAGGCACGACACCGACCAATTTGGGCACGTCTTCTCGCGTATTCTGCATTTAACGTTTGGTGTTTGCTGCAGCCGCAGCCGCAGCCTCTGCCCCGTTGCCACAACTTACGTCGCGGCTGCCGGCGTTCGCGGCTGGTTCGTCAGCTCGTGACGCCGGGAGCAGCGTTGTGCTCCCAGACGTGGTGACCGACGTCGACGTCGCGTCGTCCCTCGCTCTCCGGCCCGAGCACTGGCTCCAGCTTGTCGCACCGTTGGGCCCACCGCCGGGTGGAGAGAGATGAGACACTGCGACCTGGCGTCGGAGAAGGCTGAAGCTTGTCTGGGTCCCGACATATGACGCCGCGCCGGCGGTGGCGGTGGCGCACAATTGGTTCTGGGCTTCCACCGACCCTAACGGAGACCCGCGAGGAAGAAACGGCAACCGCAAACGCAGAATTTTGAGTTCACAATAATAATAATAATAATAATAATAAATAAATAAATAAATAAATAAATAAATAATACCGATGATGATAATGATAATAATAATAATGGCGATGATAATAATAATAATAATAATAATAATAATATATTATTATTATTATTATTATTATTATTATTATTATTATTGATGATAATTTTGTTGAATATGTTATTTTTTGACTTTTAAAAATATACTCTATTTTTTTCTTTAATATATTAAACTCTTATCGTCTCAGTCTGATCATGCGACCACTATTCTATTATAGTCTCCGTTGTCCTTCCTTCTGAATATAATTCATATTTTTTTATCATCATCTATGATGGTTTCAATTAACGTTTTCATTTTTTTTTTTTGTGCTCCAGTCTCATCTCTTCTTACGCCACTAGTAGCCACCCATCCCATCTTATCCGTCTTCTTTGGTCTTCATATTTTTATTTTGTAATTATCAAATAAAAGTTAGAGAAAGAGATAACGAAGATAATGAACAACAAAGATGCCTTAAAAAAAATTCACAATCTATTATCTTTTTAGATAAATATATTATTATTATTATTATTAAAAAAATGAAGACATCAAATGACAAAACGAAAGATATTTTTTAGAAAATAATAATTATTATTATTATTACAATATAGAGAGAGAGAGAGAGAAAGGATGGATGGTGGTTGGCCGATTAATGTCAATGGGGAAGGTGAGTGTGACATGGATATATACGAACGAACCACGAAGATTAAACGGAGAGAGAGAGAGAGAGAGAGAGAGAGAGGAGAGTGGATTCCGCGAAGATGATGGCCGGCTTGCGTAAAGTGGATCAAAAGGGTGTTGAGTTTGGTAGGCTTTCTCCCTCCATGATGAACACGAGGGATGTTGACGATGGATGATCCTTGTATAAGAATGCCATATGAAGACGACAGACTTGAGAAGGCCTCAGCATAGCTCACTGTTTGTTGTACTCATGCTTTAATTAGCCTTGGATGCACATTCTGAGGCGTAGGTAGCATCCCATGTGTGGCTCCAAGTGAGATATCATGGATTCATTCCTATGCCTCTCCGCCTTTAAAGTTGTTCATAAGATTGCCTATTTGTGAAAGAGGGGATTTACTAGTGATTTATGATATTAAGAATTTGATTCGCATCCTTTTCCTTCCATTTAAGTCAGTCTAATCCATCCGCACGGAAGAAGGTGATAGGATTCAATTTGTTGTTGAAGAATATAGATGACCATAGCAACATAACATAAAAAAAAGGAGATAGGCCTAATAGGATTCTTTCACATCCTTAAGTATTGAAATAATTGGATTGCTTATATTGGGTTTGAACATCAATCGAGACTTCAAATTCTATATTGAATTGGTGTTCAATCTCACATATATTAATCTTGTTAAAATAAAATAAATTGACTCATTTTATTTTTTCAAAAATATATGATATGAAAAATTATAATTTCGATGCGATAAGATGTTTTTTTTTTTCATTTAAAGATTTCAAGTTATAATCGGAGACTCATACTGATATTTTATCAAATTGATGTGAATCTATTATGTACCAGATCCAATCTAAGACATATGATATGTTTAATATATTTAGAGTCAGAGGAGGTATTTATAGACAATAATTATGTTATTGATAATTGTTAACAAACCCAAATAACTCAACTCAGATGTGGGTTCCTGATTTGATTATTAATTATTTTTTTTATATTTGCTTCATATGTTTTTTTTTCTTGACAAAAAAGAGAAAAAATGTAAAACTAAAATAAATCATGAAGATCAATAATAAAAAAATATTAAAAATTAATATAAAATTTAATGTGGTTCAATAACTTTTACAAGAGAAAAATAAATTATTCATAATACGAGATCGATTATAAGACTCCTTAGTTATCACCGTATGCATATTATTTCACATAAACCCCAAAATACTTTTATATTTTTTCTCTCACCTCTCTTTAAACCCTAGAGAGTATCTCTTTTAGACACTTGAAAGAAAAATTCAAGAATATCAAAAGTATTCCTTGCATCTTATTTCTCTTTTAAAAAATCTAAAAATATACAAGATATTTATATAAAAAACAAACTCAATTATCAAGATTTTCTTATTGCATCTCAACTTTTCTTTACTGGAATTTCTTATCCACCCAAGATACTAATTTTTAGGAAACCTAAAATACGTGTTGATCCTAAGATTAATCAAGTAGGTTATTTAGAAATTATGAAACCACATGATGCCCTCGCCGTCAGTGTGATGAGGGAGGACTGACAACGTCGATTCACTTATCACAACATGATACAAAATAAATCATCATTCTAGAAGTCCAACCGGAGTTCCATTGGCTCGATGTTGGAGGAGTACTGACACCTCCGCGTGTGTGTGATTGGAGAAGGAAGAAGACGGTGGAGAAAGTCTCTCATAGCCTGCTTTCTCTTTGACAAAGATGACAACTCCTTTTCGACTCCAACCTCCATGACGAGACTCAAATGAGTGCCAACAAAATAATGCATCCCTATCATCGTAGTTGGAAAGTACAGCTTTACCGGACTCTTGCCTATTATTATTATTATTATTATATAATAGTAATGAATAATACATTGATAGTCTAATGCTAATGTTAGAGTTTAATAAATATATATATTAGGTATTTTCTTAATAACCTAAGCACTTATAAATGTGAGTTTGGACCTATTCATATGCCAAACTTCAATGAATGTTTTTTTTTTTAATCTCATAGGTTTTTGGGATTATTATTGATACCCTAATTAAAATCTTTATGGGGCGTAATTAAATTATTTTGCCAATGGAAACTAGCAAGAAGAAGATGGCATGGATCTTCTTGCCATGGATACATGGTGCTCGAGTCTCCACAGGAAGCCTCAAATGCTGCTGCCGTAGTCTCGCTCTGCAGTCGCCATGCTGTGATCACAAAAACTAGCTTTGTCTCAACTTGTCAAGCCATGAGAAGATCAAAACCCGTCTTCGGCATGTCCACAGATCATCGATGCAGCTTACAAGAACGTCGTATCCAAGCAGGAACAGTTCTCCCGTCCTTCGAGCGTCGTCTAAAGAAACACAACAGTGATCTGTGGGCTTCCTTTCAACATTTTAATTTCTTCAAATTAACTATGTCAATCAAGCTCAAATTACGAGCTTCTTAACTACAATAGCTTAAATATATGCTACTTATTTATTGTTCTCCAACTTGAGGTTATAATATTTATCATTTATCTCGGCTTACATCACACTCTTTTGTTTCATTCTGGCTGATGCTCATTTCACTAACCCCCACATAAATCTTCGCCACCGCATCCTTCCCGGCTACGTGGAGGGGAGAAGGTGAGCCCTGCACAGAGGACAGGTTTCCCGGCCGACGTCCACCCACCTATCTATGCACTCCACATGGAACCCATGGGCGCAGTTGCCGAGCTCCCTCACCTCTTGCCCGCCCGCCACCTCACTCAGGCAGATGACGCAGGTCAGCTCCTCCACCCGGCGCCTCCTCGCGAAGCTCGAGAACTCCACCACATGGAGCTGCTTCTTTATCGACGACGACGGGGTTTCGGCGGCCGGGAAATAGAGCGCATGCTCTCCCCACGTTGGGGTCAGCGGCTCCGGTGGCCCACACAGGCCGAGATAGGAGAAGACCAGCGAGACTGCGAAGTCCACGTAGGCGAGGAACCGGAAGAAGAGCATTACCGGCTTGGGCAGCACCAGGACGTACGAATGAAAGGGGACGGCCATGAGCTCCTTGTTGCCAAAGGATGGATTCCCTGAGCTTACATACATATACATCTCTCGGGAGATCACGTACTCTAATTTGGCTTGGCCTGTGGATTCTTACCTGCTCCTCGTCTTGTTGCTTTGCTCCGCCGTCGACGTCGACCACCAACCTTGGGGGCCGTTGGTACTCGTGCACAGCTCACCGGTCAAAGATGGTTTCCAAGGCCTTGGCGGTACGACGAGGGCAACCGAAGCATGGAGATGGGTGTCCCATTCTGATAGTAACATTATCTCGAAACTGGTAGAATCTTTGACTAGCTAATTGAGTATAAATGCCAATGATAATAATTATCGATAGCACAGGGGGTCGAGTTTAACACATATAAATTTATTTACAGTGTTTGACCGGATTAGACACATAGAACAACATTTGATATTGAGCCAATGCGACCTTCATTCGGATACTAACGAGATTAGAAAATAATTGGCAAAAATGAAACTTGATCCACAACCATTTTGAGGAGTGCTGATCATGTTCTAAGAGAGAAGATTGGAGTATATATATATATAGAGTGATACAGAGGAATATTGTGAATTAAAGTTGACAAATAGAAGGTGGACACGAAGAGAACATACACGACGGTTAGGACCCGGGGATATGAAAGAATGCCAAAAGAACTAAGGCCGGCAACTTGTTATTTAATAACCGTTAATATATCTTTACGTTGTGGTCGTCAAGTCAGCACGACTAGGTCCGGGTCTGGATGTAATAGGATCATCTTGGTTAATCTTCGGGAAGGAATCCGACGTTGGGTCGGGTGAAGCAGGTCATCTGTCCGTTCGGGGATGAGGCCTCCTATCGGTGTTTGGTCCGCTACGCGTGTTCCGATTCCTGCACATAGGTCGGGTCAGGGTTTTACGACTCGACCCCTTCGATGGTGAAGTTAGTACTCTTTTTAGGAAGATGTCTTGCCCTCGAAAAGTCCGATCCTCAGGCCGACGACGATCTGGGGTTTTTATACCGGGGAGAGTGCTGGTTCCCCATGTGTTGCATAGTGTCATTTCGAGTTTCTGGGTGATACCGTGGAGGTGCCATTCCGGGCTTTTGGGATAGCGTCATACTTCGGACGGCGCTAGCGCTTGTATGAGCACGTGCTCGGCGAAGCTGCCGAGGCATTGTCCCGAGCTTTCCGGGACAGTGTCGCACCGCCTGGCTAACGCCTGTTTTGATATGATTGGAGGTCACTAAACTGCGACATCTTGATATGGTTATAACCTGAGAAGGCATCCATGAATGAAAGGAGTTCGTGTCTGGAGGTCGCATCAACCGGTTGATCGATTGTCGGAAGGGGATAACAGTACTTTGGGCATGCTCGGTTGAGGTCAGTGTAGTCAACACATATTCTCCAACTTCCATTAGGCTTTTTGACGAGGACTACATTTGATAGTCATCAAGGGTACTTGGCCTCGGCTATAAAGCCTATTGCCAAGAGGCATTCTACTTCGTCGCGGACTATTTGCTACCAGTCGCGGGCTAACCTTCGGGGCTTCTGTTTTACTGGACGAGCCTCAGGAGAGATGCTCAAGTGATGTTATGCGACTCCTGGGTCGATCCCGGGCATATCTGCCGGTGACCAGACAAAAATGTCAATGTTGTTAGTCAGGAAGCTGATGAGTTGTACCCACTCCTACTCCGGGAGTTCCGATCTAACCCTCACAACCCGATCGGGTCAGTCTCTATACAATGGTATGTCCATAGTGGGCTCCATCGGTTCGGACTGCTGAGGTGGCCTTTTGACATCCTGCGGGTCCTCTAGTGGTTGCTTGCTTCTTGGCCTTTTGGGTAGTGAGACCGCTATCAAGTAGCACCGCCTGAACTTGTGGGGATTCCCTCTGACCTCCTTGACTCTGCCTCGGGTCAGGAATTTCATCGTCTGATGGTAAGTGAAGATGACAGTCTGGAACTTGTTGAGGGTTGGTCAGTCCAAGATCACGTTATACGCCGAGGGGAGGTCCACCACCATGAAGGTTGTCATTATCGTATGGTTCTTCTCCCAGAGTTATAGGCAGGGTGATCATGCCAAGGGGGAGGTCGAGTCGCCAGTGAACCCAATGAGTGCCAAGCGCATCGGTGCTAGGGCCTCCTTGAGCAAGCCGAGCTTCTGGAAAGTGTCGAAGTAAAGTACATTGGCGGAACTCCCCGTGTCTATTATGATCATTTTTACACGGGCGTTGGCGATCCTGGTTGTGATCAACAGTGCGTCGTTGTGCTCGGAGTGTTCCATTTCTTCAGTCGGGAATGTAATCTCAGGGTCATGTTGCTGCCTCGGGGGCTCGTCCGTGGTCGCTCGAGTGTAGGCCTTTCATCCCGACATGCTGTCTCCTCCCGAGGCTAGCCCACCTATGATGACATCGATTTGCCACTCAATGGGACCTATGGGATGCGGCGAGGGATCTCGGCTCCCTTTCAAATAGCAACCGAGATGCCCTTGATGGATGAGTTCTTCGATCTGACGCTTCAAGTCACGGCACTCCTTAGAGTCGTGGTCGTGCTCTCGATGAAACCGACAATACTTTGTCTGATCTCTGAGCTCCTGAGGGCTCTTTATCGGGTTGGGGGGCCCTTAGACAATCCTTTTCTTTAATCTGGAGGAATATCTCTATCCTGGATGCACCCAAGGCTAGAAGGAGGGACCTCGGGGCGGTCCATCCTCCTCCTCGGGACGGTCGATGTCTAACCCCAGGAGGACTCTATCCTGCCTCTCTTGTGCTCCTCCTGCTTCCCGGCCATCAAAGACTCCGCTGCAACATACTGGTTCGTGTTGAAATGAATTGAAAAGAATAATTGATTGATCAATGTAGCTTGACAAAGCCTTATTTATACATAGGAAGAGAGGATGAAGAGAGGATTTTCCTCAATCAGCTCCACCGAGATTTCCTCGTGCGGTTGAGGAAATCTTATCTATTAACATGCCCCGCAAGATCATGCTCTGTCGAGGACACCGATCTTGGACCGATGTAATGAAAATAATTTGACGAGAGACTTCGTAAGTGAGTCCGCTAGTTGATCACAGTAGTATATGCGTGAGAAACACGTAGTTGATGTCGATAACTTGATCTCGCTGAAGTGGAAGTCAATGGCAATATGCTTCATGCGTGAGTGAAATCTTGGGTTGGCACATAAATAGGTAGCTCCAATATTATCACAAGATATTGTAGGAGGACAGTAGAGTTGGCGTTGAGTTCCTTGAGCAGATTTGTGATCCAATTTATTTCATAGTAGCCATGGCAATGGCACGGTATTCAACTTGATTGTAGATCGAAAGCGTCTTTTGTTTCTTAGAACTCCAACTGATTGGATTAGCTCCAAGAAATATAATATGCCCAGACGTGGACGTTCTATCATCATAATTTCTGCCCAATCAAGATCAAAGCAAAGGCATGAAGTTGAAGCGGGGTGTGTTTGCGGAGAAAGAGGCCATGATTTAGAGTCCCCTTAAGATATCGCAAATTCGTTTGACCATGAGACCAATGTATTGTAGATGGTCGATGCATGAATTGTGATAATTTATTGACTGCAAATGAAATGTCCGGACGTGTGAGAGCCAAGTATTGTAAGGAGCCAAGTACTTGCCGGTATTGAGTAGAGTCCAGTAGCGGGACTTCCATCACTGAGTTTCAAGTTGACTCACTAGTAGAGAGGGAGTGGCAACCTCTTTAGCATCCTGCATATTTGTCTTTGATAATAAATCTTGAATATACTTTCTCTGTGATAGAAAAAAAGACCGAAGAGGTGAATGTAGCTTCCACTCCTAGAAAGTAGCTCAAGGTACCTAGATCTTTGAGAGAGAATCGAATGGCCAGTTGCTTTAAGAATGTCTGGATTTCCAAAAGATTATTTCCTGTGACAACAATATCATCTACATACACCAAAAGATATATAGTGTTTTCATGATGTTGTCGTAGGAATAACGATGTATCAGATTTGGAATTGAGAAAACCCATTGATGTTAAAAATGTGCCAAGTTCATTATACCAGGCTCTTGGAGCTTGACGAAGTCCATAAATAGCCTTTTGTAGTTTGCAGACATGCCTTGGATATTGTGGATGAACAAAGCCAGGGGGTTGCTGCATGAAGACATTTTCGAGATAGAGTCCCTGTAAAAAGGCATTGTTAACATCAATTGTCGTATATGCGGCCTTTTGAGATAGCCAAGCTCAAGATAAGCCGTATTGTTGTTGGTTTGACAACCGGGCTGAATGTCTCGTGAAGTCAACACCAGGTCGTGATGAAACCCTTTGGCAACTAGGCGTGCTTTATATCTAGCAATAGATCCATCGGGTTCCGCTTAATTGAAAAACCCATTTACACCCGATGATGTTTTGTGTGAGAGAAGGGAACTAAGGTCCATGTAGAGTTATGAAGAAGAGCATCATATTCATCACACATTGGTGTGAAGATTTTTGCGCTTGATTAATTGTGGTGGGTTCACCGGCTTCAAGGGAAGAGTTTGTTGTAGCATGTAGATCAAGAACTTGGCGTGGTTTAACAATACCACTTTTGGAGCGTGTTATCATATGATGACTAGGAGCTCTGAAGTGGTAGGTTGAGTTGTTGGCATAGTCGGTGGTGAGTCATCGAGATCAAGTGAACTAGTCTGCTGTACTTCAACAGCTCCTGATGATGTAGTTGAGGGTATTGGTTCATCAATAGGTGAAACTTGTGAAGAGGGATTGGAAGGGTAGGTTGGAGGTGTTGAATAGGAGTGTCTGCGCCCGGAGGGTTAGGATTGGATGGTGTTATGGGAGGTTCATGTGATGGGGTTGAGGAGATGCTCCAGTGATGTGTGTTTGTCGGAGTAGCTTGCATGGTAGAGTACTCATGATTTTGAAAAGGAAAAGAAGACTCCACAAAAATAACGTGACGTGTGAGAAAGACTTTTTGGGTTTGTGGCTCGTAGTAAAAGCATTATATTCAAGAGAGTATCCAATAAAAATGCAGGGCTTAGATCGTGGTGTAAGCTTATGTGAGGCATAAGGACGTAGCACGGATAACATAGACAACCAAAGACTTTGAGTTTATGAAAGTTTGGAGACTTGTGGAATAGTTTCTCAAATGGGGATTTATATTGTAAGACTGGAGTGAGCAAACGATTAATGAGATAGACGGCGGTTTGAAAGGTCTTTGTCCAAAAAGGTGATGGCAACGAGGCTCGATGTAGAAGTGTGAGCCCAGTTTCAACTATATGTTGATGTTTGCGCTTTCAGCCAGAACCAACCAATTGGGAGTATGAGGAGGTGACTTGAGGTGTTGTATACCACAAGTGCAAGACGGGATGCGAGGGCTTGATATTCACCTCCGCCATCGAGAATAAACTGTTTTAATGGAAGACCGAAAGAAATTCTCGACCAACTTTCTAAAGTTGGTAAAAAGGCGATTGAAACTTCAGATTTATGACGGAGGGGATATAACCATGTGTACTTAGTGAAATAGTCAACAAAAATAACATAAAAACGAAACTTGTCAAAGAAAGGGTTGGGCGGGACCCCAAACATCGATATAAATAATTTCAAAAGGTTTAGAACAAGATATAGAAGATGTGCCAAAAGGTAGTCTATGACTTTTATTGCTACGACAAGCATCACAATAAGTTAAAATGTTGCTAGTAGAGGTAGGAATTGAATAATGGAAAAGTAACTTTTCTTTGAATAAGAGACGAGGATGACCAAGACGTCGATGCCACACATCAAGCTGGGCGCAAGAATCGAGGAGTGAGCAATTAGGATGGTTTGTTTTCGAAGCGGATGGCCACTCATAAATGTTGTCTTTGTTCGGCCTTGGACTAAGGATGCCCCGTGCTCAAATCCTTGACAAGAAAAAGGAGAGAAAAATTCAATGGAGGTATTATTTTGCTTACGAGAATGAGAGCAGAAATAAGGTTTCTTTTGATGTGGGGCACACAAAACATCATCAAGTGTGAATGTTGTGGTGAATGAATTAAGTATTGTGGAACCAGTATGAGTGATAGGGAGTCCTTTACCATCACCGATGATGACATTTTCATCGCCGCCATAGTTAGTTATTGTGACAGACAAGTTCGAAGATCGGAGGTGATGTGATGTGATGCACGAGTCCACAATCCGGTTGGGTTGACTAGTCATCGGAGTAGTTGTGAGATTGGCTTGAGGCCCCTTCGTGTTGGAGCAGAAGCCGAGGTCGAGCGGCTGACTTTCGCGGAGTGTCCGATCTTATCACACAACTGGACAGACGATTCGGCGATGGCCGTTGAAGTCGAGGGCGCAAGTCTTGATGATTATAGGGGATATCACCTTGATAATGTAGATGAGAGGGATTTGGTGTGGGACCCATAAGGTCGAGGAGGCACTTTGTCGGACCTTGATTGACGCGCTTATTGTATTGGTTGCTCTTTCTCTTGGATTTATATCGACTTGAGTGTGATAGTTGGTCCGGCCGATCGTCGCGCTTCAAATATGTCTCGTAGTCGGTCAACTTGTCATAAAGTTCTTCAAATGATATTGGAGAGTCACGTGCTCGAATTGCATACGCCAATTCTTTGTATTCGATCCCCTAGGCCATTAAGGGTATGAACGAGGACTTCTTCTTCACTGAGGGAATGGCCTATCAAAGTTAAGTCATCGATGATCACTTTGATATTTTGTAAGTAATCAGCAATAGTACTTCCCTCTTGTTTCACTTTCATCAGACTGGATAAGAGTCCGAGCATGCAGTACGCGAAGCGATTTGCCAATGTTGTTTGCAACTTGGACCATGCTTCGCAGCGATCATACATGAAGATATTAGTGGGGCGACGGACCGGTGACGGAAGCTTGAATGGCTTGGAGGATGAGACGATCTTGGCGTAACCACAGTTTGTGAGCTGGATTTGATATTGGACTAGATCCTCCTGGGCTGTTGAGCACTGCAGATGGACAATGGAGAGAGCCGTCGATGTAACCTATAAGGTCATATCCAAATAGAAGATTAGAAAATTGGGCACGCCAGGATGCATAATTTCCGCTTTTGGATAACTTGAAAGGAATGAGTGCCGCAGCATTGATAGTGATGAGGCTTGGAGATTGAAGCGCTATTGTTCCTGCAGGGGACAATGATGGAGTAGATGATGAAGCCATTTGATGATACGATGGCGTCGGCCGATGGGTCGTAAGGAGAAGGAAAGCGCTATCACCCCGCCCGATTTGCCAGTGCGAATAGGTGTTGAAGACTCAACCGGTGCAGATTGCACCGTTCAGTGGAGTTTGGCGACAGAGGAGAGAGCGCCGAGGCGGAGGTCAGTGGAGCTGTCCTGTTTGCGTCACACCGTACGCTCGCTGCGGTGGAGAGGGGGGAAGAGGAAAAGAACGCCGAGACTGCAATTGAAGGGTGAGCATCGTCGAGTCCGAGTCCCACTGCCGTCTCTACCGCGGATCCTCGGATGTTGGGCGCGCCTTTACGCTGCCCCTTCACTGTTGGTGGAAGTGCTCGCTTCGCCGAAAGGCGGCGGAAAGAAAGCGAGGCGTGGTATTGAGACGGCGGCGGCGCAAAGAATCGGAGTTGGGGAGGGTTCGGCGGTGGCGTAGCGATTAGAATCGGTGGCGGAGTTTGGCGGCGGCGGGTGGTGGTGTTGCAGGGGTTCGGGTGGTGTCGAACGCAGAGTGCGGTTGAGGCGAAAAATTGGAGACGGCAGCGGTGGCGGGTGGTGTCGAACAGAGAGTGCGGTCGAGGCGAGAAAATTGAGACGACGGCGGTGGCGCAGCAATTGAGTCGGTCTTTGGAATGTTTCAATCATGGCCGGGTGTGTTGACGCTGTCGCTGGACAGCGGAAAGACTCCTCAGATGTGTGCAGAGGATTGGAGACGGCGGCGGTGGCGCAGCAACTGGAGTCGGTGCAGGAGTGTTTCCAATCGCTGGCCGGGTGTGTCGACGCTGTCGCTGGACAGCGGAAAGACTCCTCAGATGTTCCACCGCAGCAGCGAGAGGAGGAGGCGCCGGGTGTCGATCTTTGTCATTTGGACAGCGAAAGGAGAAAAAAAAAGCTCTTGCTTAATGCAAGGGCTCTGATACCATGTTGAAATGAATTGAAAAGAATAATTGATTGATCAATGTAGCTTGACAAAGCCTTATTTATACATAGGAAGAGAGGATGAAGAGAGGATTTTCCTCAACCGTCTACCGAGATTTCCTCGTGCGGTTGAGGAAATCTTATCTATTAACAGTTCGCACGTTGGAGCATCTCTGGGACCGTCGCAGGTGGCCTCTTAACGAGCGATCAGAAAAACCTGGAGGGTCATAGCCCCATCATGAAGAGGGGTGAGCGTTGGGTAGTCCCCGGATTTTTGTAGCAAAACAGGTTACAAAGTGAGAAAGAGGCTCGTCCTTCTTTTGATTGAGATCGAGGAGCAGGGCGGCGGATGGCTTCGGCTAAGTGTAGGCTAAGAAGTTGAGCTGGAAGTCTTTGGCAATTTGGTTGAAGGATGCGATCGACCCGACCCTCAACCTGTTGTACCACACCCGAGTCGGCCCTTTGAGAGTGGTGGGGAATGACCTGCACATGAGGGCATCGGAAGTCTCGTATAATGCCATCTGTGCCCGGAAGGCAGCCACATGTTCTGTCGGATCAGAGCTGCCATCATATGCGTCAAGGGAGGGGAGGCAGAAGCTCGGAGATAGTGTCACGTCGCTTGGCCGACGCCCGTTTTGATACGACCGGGGATCGCCGAACTGTGTTGATGTGGCCTGCCACCTTAGCCTTTACGTTATCGTGGCAATAAGGTGCCACCCATAGGAGGGTGGCACCGGTATGCGTCCCATCAACAAAAATATTTTTTAAGAAGGAAAAACAAATAACACTTGTTAAGTCGAATTTTCAGTGTCCAATATGAATGAGGATTCAGAACTAATCTGATAGTTAGTTTATGTTCAGATGATTTGATCGGAAGTCAAATTTATCAAACATAATTAGTATTGGAAAACTAAGCCAATCCATAGCGCGCTTAAGGCCGTTTTATAGTGTGGTATGTGATTGATGAGTCTAAAATCATGATTAATGTGAAGAACAATTACATGCTCCGTTTGATTATAATTGAGATTGTGAAATTATACATCAATAAAAAATAATGAGATTGGACTTATTGGTTTAACTTTTTGTTGGTGTTATACGATCGCCTACGTGAAGCTAAATCAATCCTCCTCAATGGTGCCACATTTTCTATCTTGTAAGTTTCGTCCCTACGTGACATGCAAGTTGAATGGCATCGAGATGGAAGGTATAAAAGTGACATGTTAGTTGGATGAAAGTGACGTGAAATAATCAAGATTAGGAATAATATCGATCATCATAAGTGAGATTGTGAAATTATATATCGAACAAAAATAATGAGATTAGACTTATTGGTTTAACTTTTTTGTTGGTATTATACGATCACCTACGTGGAGCTAAATCAATCCTCCTCAATGGTGCCACATTATCTATCTTGTAAGTTTCGACCCTACACGACATGTAAGTTGAATGGGATCAAGAGATCGAAGATATAAAAGTGACATGTTGGTTGGACGAAAGTGACGTTACAACTAGATATCAGTTGGCATGCATGAAATAATCCCTATATCAACGTTGTATAGTGAAAGATTATGAATAATATCGATCCATACATATCAATTGATGTTTAGCGATCTAATTAAGCTTAGATCGCCGGTTCTATATATTGTTTATTCTTAATTTTCAACCATTTTTCGATGATGTTGAGTGGATGCAATTTTTCCATATTACATTGAGCCGATCAAATGTTTAATAGAAGTAATAGGCGAATATTCATCTCACAATCATCTATGCGGAAGTAAAAGTTGAAAGAACCTCGCACCAATAAGATTAGCCATTTAATATACAAGAAGAGAGAGTTAGGAGAGACATTAAGTTAACTACCATTCATAATAACATAAGAAAACCTTCGAGAATTAGATTAATGCAAGCATCTATGGCAGACACATCACTGCAACAACCAGTCCCGTAGCTTACTAAATTCGTGTAATCCTCCGAATGTTGTGTTCTTACTCATATGGCATGCATAATCCTTCAAATGTTTAAATTAAACTGACATGTCCCAAATAAGAAGTCGGGATATGTAGTGGACGTCCTCATCATCTCCTCCTTCCTTCCATTTGTCGCTTTTCTCTTGGCTACCGACTCTCGCCAATTTCTTCTTTAATCTTCTTCCTCGTCTACCAAATCCCCGTACACTCCACATCAGAAGTCAACCTGAGACACATTAAGTCACAGCAATCGAGGCATATGATCGAACAAGGGATAATATTTTGATTCTTATAGTGCCAAAGGATGATTGTTTGTAACAACTAGATGGGTTCACCGGATCACCGGAAAAATGATATCAACTACGACTAATTACATTTTACTTCTAGCCTCTACATTTTTAGAAAAATTATATTAACATCTTTATAATTATAAAAGTAAATCATCTAGATTCAGTTACTTTAACATCGTCGATTTTACCAATGAAAATATGAAAATAAAAAATAAAATAATAATTTTAATATTTCAATTATTGATAATGGACGATGTCGATAGTGGCAGACGACGATGGTATTGAAGACTACGAGTGACTATTGTGGATGAGTAGAACAACAACGCGAAGTGAGAGCCACTCAACAACTACATCATCGATGGGTACGATAATGTATTTAACATAGAATTATGAAACCCACATTTTTTTATCGTTGTCGAATATGTCCGTCGGAAGGTCGACAACCGCTCACTTGTAGCCTTCGAGAGTTTCCTTTCCCGGTCAATGACAACTATGGTGAATAAAACTCTTCCGATGAGCCCCTCATCTCCCTTTTTTTCATGTCCATGTTAGAACTAACACAATAGAAGCTATGGTGACCCTAGCTTTGGGCAAAGCAATCTACCTAATGGGTCAACGATGATGTGGCTACTATCTTCGTCATAGATGTCACGATGACTACCACCATCTGCGTCAACATTGACACAATTATTGAGTAATTATAGAGCCACCAATGCAGATGTTAAGCGATCTTTTCGTCGCTCGACAACTATATTGACACTGACGTAGATATAGAGCAACATCGCTTAGCAACTACATCGACACCAATATAAATGCAGAGTGGCGTTGCTCAACAATGATACAATTGTTGAACAATGAAATGACCACAAATATAAATATCAAGTGGCCCTTTTATCGTTCGATAACTTCATTGACATCGATGCAAAAATAGAGCAACAAAATAATTACTTAGCAACTGCATCAACACAAATATAGAACATCTCTCACTTCTCGCCAACACTCCTCCACAACAACCACCTATGACCCCCCATGTCTGCTACTATCGCTATCATTCGTTCTCACCAACTAAAACATTAAAATTATATTTTTATATTTTTACTAATAAAACTAATTATGTTATAATAAATGAACCAAGATATTTGACTTTCATAATAAATACTAATATAATTTTTAAAAACATAAAAATAGAAACATTAAAGATAACTAACTCCTGAAGAAAATATATAATTAACCCTATCAAATACATTAAACTAGAAAAGACTTGATTCTTCATTTGAATTGGAGGTGGTGATAACAGATGTTGGCTGCTTCACAAGAATTCAAACACCCACCAATTTACCAGTATACCGAGGAAGCCACGTTATACAGCACCCAGAAACAAATCTGAAGATTCTCTCACGGATGCGAGTACAGAACACTTGCGATTGTAGCAGAAATGGATTCTACTTTGGCTCCAATGGAATTCTACATTGGCTAAAAATTAGCCTGGAGTTAGCTCCAGGCAAAATTAGTACAAGGAAAATGGCCATAATTTCCAAAATGGCCAACAGACAGAACAATGAAAATTGAATGCAAACCATGCTTACACTCTGAACAAAGAACCACAAACCATACCACCCCCCCTTCCGAGTGTGACCTCTTGGTCAAGTTGCCTGCTAACATTTCGTAAATATATTCCTCCATTTGAAAAAAAAAATCAGAATACATCCTCATCAAACCATTTTGGTTTTGTGCTGTTAATACTACAGTGTTGCTAACCAGAAAAGAGGCTCCTCGGAGTTCTGATTTCTATTCACGAGCCCGTTTTCTGGACTTGTGCGTGCGAGTTTGATTTAGAAACTTCTCTCCTTGAGCAGAATGTGTGATGCCTTCTTGTGGCGCCCTCTTAACATCCTTCTTCAGCTCCTTCAAACTTCTGCAGAAATTTTAGATGGTAACTTCTTTACCAAACAATCTGGTAAAAGATGGTTTCAAAATTCCCTGAACGAATAAATATATCCTCCACTATTAAGAGCCCATGCTTATATTAATAATATATTAAGGCAACAACAAAAGAATGGGGGTCTTCAGCTTCGTCAAGGGGTGTACTAAGATTTACTATTGGTAAAAAAATAATCCAAATTGCAAGTAAACAACACGGAAGACTAACGGAGAAATAGAATCAAACCTGTCTGGATGTGACCCATCTTCTATGCCGTGTCTGGACAACCATCGGATGCATCCAGTGTGAGGTGGAACCAACGATCCAGATATATGAAGTATTTCTTCATCCAAACTATATGACATTATAATGTCAATTGTACTAAAATGGGTAATGAGTTTTTTTTAATAAACATCTAAGCATACAAATACTCATGAAGATAAAAGATGAAAACAAAATGTAAATTCTTTCAGCATTTCTAACATCTTAAGACTATAATTTTAGCATCTCACCAAAACCCAACTTGACTTTATTCACCAAGTTACTAGCTTCCAGAGGAGTCCAAAAAAATTAAGCGGGAATAACTCCTGTCAGCCAACCTTTGTTCTTGTGCTGTTGGACAATCAGTATGACCTTTCTGTTAGTTTCAACTAAAAAGTATGGTCTATAGGAAGGTTACAGCAGCTGATCCAAAGTCAACAACTGAAACACGAGCGAAGAGGGAAAAAGAAAGAACTGACATATAATGATGTTCAGGCATCTCTAAAGATCAAAAAGAACTGACATGACTTGAGGGAAAAGATCTGCAATGAAGGGGGGGGTGGTTTTCGGGTAGGGAAGAAACAGATATGAGGCATCTATACTGAGACAATAAAGCACAATGTGTTATCCCATTTTATTATATCTCAGTACATAAGCTATACCTTAGTATGGAGGATGCAATAATTAGGTCAATTAAAAATTCATGTTGACAATTTTTTATGAGCTTGTGCTACGGACATATTCAGCGATAATTTTTTTTTATCACATGAAGCGGTAAGTGAAACTTCACCCTCAGATCCTCAAGCTCCAAGTACTTTCATATTGAGGTGCCATGAGTTGCAGCTCAACAATTTGAGATTCGTGTGTTCAAAATAGCATCCAGGTTGGCCCTACTTAAGGTTTAAGACCTTGGTGTTTGGGGTGTAAGTTTGGACAGTGTTATATTTTTATTATTCAGATACCTCCCGAAACTCTTCTATGAGTATGCTAGAATATTACAAATGGTTTGGGAGTCGCAATAAAGAAGAAATCATGATTGGCTGAAGACCCATTTTCCCTGTAGCTCCAATTCTTAAAAGAAAAAACTAGTCACAAATCATATGAAAGGGTCTGACAGATGAGGGAATTGTGCAAAAAACTTTATCCTATCATGATTTAAAAATATTAATCAATTGGATAATTCATTATGGCTGTATTCAGCTAAAGAAATTAGCTTTTGTACATCAGAAATATGACAAAAATAACTTCCCTACCTCTTCCTTTACTTCATTAATTCATTATCTATTGTATCTCTCTTGATTCCTTCTTGTAATAATTGGGCCACATATTGTGCCATTACCTTCTTGAATGCAAGATGAATGAAATTCTTAGCACTAGAGAAAGTTGAGTGGCTCAAAATTTCTTGCTCAATTTTTAATGTATTTTTTTGTTTTTCATCGTATTTGATTCCAATAATATCATTGGTTTATTGAACTGGCTTCTGATTCTTCAATACTACATCCCTAATACTATTTTCAATAACCTATTTTATACACCAGCAGACAGACGAAAAAGAAATTTAACAGCAGAAGATAGGTCCACAAAAGAGCGGAGTAGCATATTAGACAGAGAGGACAAAAATACAAGGAAATCTGATGATAATGAGTTGGCACTTTATCTTCCTGCAGAGCATCCTACAATCATCTATTTATCTCTTGAATTACTGACAAACTAAAATCTTGATGCAGAAATGGCTAGAGATGCTAGTTAATTATTATTTATTTATCATGATTCAAATCTATATATTCTTACAATAACACTTGTCGAGGTTTGTCATGCATATACTGATGCATTTAAAAGTTCTTGTATTGTCACAACATATTATGTCATTTCAGGTAATGGCATATCAACGTATAGCTATAGTGTAGTGTTGTCCTCCATAGCCATATCCATGTTTCATAGAGTATTTGCTATTACTGGTCAGAACTGTAGTGGGACCACTACGTACAAGCATACATATAAATAACAAGGTAAAGAACATACAAATATATCCACAAATGCACAACAACAATAATAACGAGTTGTAATGTTCCAATTACATGGGGTCAGTTAAATGGATCTTTTGCCACCTGTCTGTGAATGCAGACTAAATAAAAATTGAGCACCGCAACACAGCTGCTATAAAGTTCTTGCTTCTAGCAACATGAGATACTAAAACATCATGCTGCATTGAGCAAAGATGCATCAACTTTTTATATAATTCGGAATGCCAAAAAGATCTCATCTTCATGAATACTATTCAGTTCTATGAGTTGCAATAAATCCTAAGAAAGATTTTGTGGTTGGCTTGCTACATGATATAAAAAATAAGAAACAATTAATGACCTGATCAAGAATTCTAATATTATAGATACTTGTGATACAAATAATAAAGAGTATGCAGTTTCGAGCTGTACCGCCGATGGCAGGCGGCGTACGACGTCCGACAGGATACGATGCGGACCGCCCTCTACCGGGCGGTACATATATTTTGGCTGATACAGAGGCGTACCGACCGGTACGGGGGCGTACCGACCGGTGTACCGACCGGTATCGAGGTGTACCGACCGGTATCGAGGTGTACCGACCGATACCGAGGTGTACCGATCGGTACGACCTAGTATGATACCATCGGTATGCCATAGCGTACCAACGGTACATATCGGTACGTACCGTACCGATCAACTCTCGGTACACCGGTACGGTACGGTATTGCGGACCTGTCAAATATCTTGTACAAAAATTCCATATGAAGTGTGAACTTCAATGCAAAAGGTGCATAACATCTTGGGATTGAGATTTGTAATTTTAGCATTGAGAAGCCTGAGACAATATGGTCAAATGGGAACTCAGCCATTCTAGAGAACAGTATTAAATTGACAAGAACGTGCAAGAACAAGATATATGCAAGCTTTCACCTTTTGACTAAGAATCGTATCATGCTTCCAGTTTTAATAACATGCCGCTTGTGGGAGGAACTAGCAAAAACTCCTGCACCATGTTTCTGTGATGATGAAAAGAACATGTCAAAATGAAGTGATAATGAACCCTTTTTACTATGTAAAAGTACTTTAGAATCCTAAAAAGGAAAATACAAAATCTTACAATCTTATATCTAAACTCTTCACGAATGTCTTCCAACATTATGGCAGCTGAAGAAAACCCCAATACAATTACATGAATGGATTCCTTTCCCAGCTTGACAACTTTGCCTTCTGAAAGAGTCAAACCTCATTAAATCAAGAAGAATCCAAACATGAGAAAAAGGCTCAGACTTAATTATTGCAGAGTTGAACTGCCTAGTTCAGTATAGCCAGACATTAATCTTGAGATACAATTTCGAACTTGGACATACAGAACCGATAAAGCAAATAGTAGCAAAAGAAAGACTCTTAGCATCATCAATAAATATCAAGACATGAGCAATCTATTTTGGAAAAGGCATGATGAGAAATTAGTTTGTACAGAGATGCATACCTCTGTACCATGCTTATATGTCTCAGAAATGGCAGCCCATTGCCACTTCTGCTGATTTGATATGCACGGCACAAGACTATATGAATAAGCACAAACCTTGTGGCGAAGCACAGGACAATATCAGAGCTGCTCCATGGTGCCAAAAATGCATCATATCAACATAAATTGGTTTAAAGGTTTTTGTTTTTCATATAATTATTAAGAAAATAACATAGCAACTTCAAAGAAACCATATTCCAAGAGAACATGCATGAAGATGGCCATAGCAATAGTAAGACAGTAAGACTACTAAAGGAGTGAATGTATATGACACTTTGCTGAGTAACATAATATTTGGGAAAGGAGGCAAAGAAGCACCTCATAACATGATGGACTTATGGACACAATACGAAATAGGTTTCAGAAGGAAACCTAATTTCTGTTGCTGATGGCTCTCATAAAATCAAAATCCACACATGACTCATAGCATTAAAATCCTTATATAAAAGTACTTTAGAATGAAGGTGCTAAGCACAATGTATAAAGTATAATAACTGAAAACGGCTCAATAATGTGCAGTTTAGTGCTAGTTCAGAGTGGTCAGCAAGCAAAGCAAGGAACATAACCTAACATGATCACATTTAGAAAGTTCCCAAAAATCTTTCTCATAATAAAACCATGTATCATTATTTACAATCCAAACTAAGTCAAAATCACTTCGAGTATCTTTCTTTTTTAGATTACCCCCCTCTCTCACCTTCACTTATCTAAACAGCTTCACAAATCAGACAAGCATATATTAAACATTTCGCCTCAGAAGCAACTTACTAGCCCTTTTCTTTAAAGACTGACTCAGGCTTGAAGACAATATGATATAAGATTGAATCTGTAACACAACATGTTCAGACACAAAAAGTACAAGCATAAAATAGAATGATTTGTGACATGATATACTTTACCTAATAG